>CM022302.1:524798870-526116092 GCA_011799875.1 Thinopyrum elongatum | reverse complement strand
ATCGAGGTGGGTAGCTGTGGTGTGGGCCGGCCCAGTAGGCAGCAGCGGCGACAGCCAATTCGGCCCGGGCAGCCCAGTGGCCACAGTTTCCTTAAAATAAGAGCACCTGGCTTTGCCCATTCACAAGGACTCGATTCTATGTCCAAACATCACATGCCAGCAGATGTAGTCACCATCATAGGTACTCAAGATATTGTGTTTGGAGAGGTAGATAGATAGGACGTAGTCTTGCTCGATCAGGACCCTAGCTTTATTGCGAGCCAAAACTGCCTGAAAGAAGCAAAATGGAAAAGGATTTATTCATTATCCAGAAAAACTGTTAGGGACCCAGTGGCAATTAATTTACTTGCAGATAGGTCCCTGGCAGAAAAGCATTCATATCCGTTCGCTCACAACTCCGATCGAGGTGAACCCAAAGCCCACTTCTTTGTCTCGTCGACCCCGTTTTGTTGGTACCATTTTCATGCTGTTTTGACAATGTGAAAATGACCATTTTGCGCTTGCCCGTAAACAGCCCCTCCGAGAGAGAACTGTTTCGGCAACTCCTTCTGCGACCTCTCCGCACCTCTTCCCGATGGTTCCTTCACCCCCAGGCAAGCCACAACTCTCATGTGCATCATCGCATTGCAATATCATAGTTTAACTATTTATTTTAACAGCAAGTAAGAGTGTCTGTGAGATGAATTGGATTATGCAATGCTTGAGTTAATTCTCGGATAGGTGACTACCATGTTGAGTGCCGGATTATTAATGACTAGTAGTTTACCCTCTTGTTGATGCCATGATGTTGAGATCACTGTCTATGATTATTTTGGGATTTCATCTGGTAATATGTGCATGTGAGTGATGGCAGTGGCTTAAGTATACGGGTTATCGGAGTGTCAGCCATGGCAGATATATCATTCGAGGATTAGATGTTTCATGGTTGATCTTGAGTCACCTGTCCGGACTTATCCGTGCAGCCACATTTGCCGGTATGGGACGGCCTTGACTTGGTCTGATCGCGTGCTCTTTCACCAGTACCGCCCGAAAGGGAAGGTTATGCGTGCGCGCTACCCTGGCCCGGTAGGCGGCGATAACCTTGTGAGCCCAGTTGAGTTATTTGGATCCAGGTCCCTGTTTGGGACAATTTGTTGGCCACGACGGTGGCAGGTGTCACGCGGTGACGCAGGGGCCACCCAGGGCTTGACTACGGGGGAGGATGATTGCAGGTGGTACGATGGGAGAGTCACGGATCAGGCAGGTTTCGTTGGAGCAACGCTGGTCCACCCGAATGGGATCACGAGGTCAGGTGCTCCATGGTGTGGGTAAAGTGCGCAACCTCTGCAGAGTGTAAAATCTATTCGAATAGCCGTGTCCACGGTATTGGACAGTCCGACCAGACCTCACTAGATGGTCAACCATAGTAGTGATAATGATGGAAGAACTCATCGTATGATCAGAAGTACTCAGTGGATCATGAGTATTCTGAGGGTTGTGAGACAACCCGGGAGAGAGTAAGTTTGTCAAACTTGTCGTGCAGATGGAATCAGGTATATGATATGTCCGCCATGGGATGGCTATGAGATGAGTTGTCGAGTGACCACATGATTGGACTTGGAGCAGGTTCGGATTGGATCCTGAGATTATGCGGAGTATGGATTAAACTACTTAATATGCTTTACCTTACTGCAGTAGTTATCTTGCTAGATAACCAAGCTTGTTAATTTTAACTGCTATGATGTTGTCTTGCTTTAATGGCCGTGTTTACTGTGAGCTTGCGAGTACATTCCAAGTACTCACCTGGCGTGTCATGCCAGTTTGCAGGTCATGCCGTGATTGCTTGCTTGTCGAAGATTCTGAGTTTGCGATCTGGGACACGCGTTCTAGCCAGAGTCCCTGCGGAGTGGAGTCCATCACCGTCGTCATTGTTCCGCTACCGAGAGAGTTACTTCGCTGTTAGCATAGAGCTACCCCGGGCTGGCATAGTGTCGCCGTGCCGATGTAATCCATGTACCCTTGTAACCATATCCATTGTAATAAAGAGCTGATTTGTTCTATGCCAACAGTGCCGTATTCCAGAGGACTTGTCCCTGGGCTGGAGTACGGGGCGTTCCGGTTTACTCTGAGCCGGGGTGCCACAGAAGTTACTCCAGTAATGTCCCAAATCTGAGTTGTAAAGACCGTTCTGGTGGCTACTGTTTTATTTGCCGGTTTTATCCAAGGGGTCAGACGATCGTTACCCTACAGCTACAACTTGTAAAGTAATATGCCTACCGGAATATTGCACCTGACAACACCCATGGTCACCCGAAGAATCAAGAGCATACTTGGCCAAGTTCTCTCAGCTAAGGATCCGTGCAAGGAGAACTATAATGAAAGAGGAAGGTTGTCCATACAGGTATGATAACGGTTGCAAGAGCAACATGGTACAGATACTCCAGACAGTCTGGCTCGGTACCAGTCACCATCCACGGGGTCTATTCCATTTGCAAGGACCCCACATCGAGACAACCCGCCCAGCCAACCAGATATGCTCAAAATTGTCAGAAGAAGACAACCAAGCTGGTCAGGTCAGTCGAAAGATTAACTCAGCAGTTCAAATCCAGCAACCATGTTAAAGCACTACATGGCCTACCATCCATATAGAGATACTGACAGGCTGAGTAATCAGAAGGATGAACAACAAATCTCGAAGCATGTGCCCTCACCAATGGGAATCAGTTAAAGACTAACCTGCTGTGAACAAGATTCTGCTGCTAGGACCACTGTCAGTCAAGTCTATGGATAATATCACAATAAGACCGTACATCTTTATGCTGGTCACGACAGGTGACAGTCAAATATTTGGTATGAGCCTGATACCCAAGATAGTGAAGATGCCCAAGATGACCCAGACATCTGTGCGAGAAGTCAGATTCCGCCAGGAGAATGGTACGATTCACATTACTGTTTGAACCTGGAGGACACACAGCCATTTGAAGCCACCGAATGCAATGAATAAAGATTTTGTGTCCACCAAGAGAATCAGCTCACAACTCAGTAAACGGTCGTTTGTATTGGACTCCGTCACGACACGTCCATGAGGAACCACCCTCGGACTTACGAGCAGGGCGCATAGTTTGGTCAGGATAACTTATTGCCCCAGACAGGATAGCAGACGCAAAAGGAGTAAAGTTGAAGTAACATATGAGGTGAGATTTGCCAGAAAAGGGGTCCAGTGAAGCAAACCACCCCAAGGCAAGGCAGTCAGTCATATGAAATTCAATGGGAACATTATACGAAGGTAAAAAGGTTGGAAACGGTTTCCTCAAGTGGAGATATTCATGTTTGATCCCTGAGCAACCAAATCTCGAGGACGAGATTTCTTTAAGGGGGGTAGGTTTGTAACACCCTGGTTTTTGCCCATTTCTTTTGATTTTGGTTTGGATTTGCTTGTTTGTGGCTTAGTAGTCTTGCAACCTAAGGGATCACCCTTTATTTTTCTTCCCAAGTGGCTTGCCAACTTCAAAACCATCCCAAGACCATGTCATTTTCCATCTTGGACCAATCCCATATATTCTTGTCCTTGGGAATATTACTTTTTCTATTAAAGGAATAACCCTGTTTGCTCTGGGTTGTGAAGCAACCCACCTTTCCACCATTCCAAAAATTCCCAAATAATTCTCATAATTTTTTTGGGTCAGATCTTGCACAAATATGTCAAAAGCCTTCCTTGCTATGTTCAAAAATATTTCACAAATATTCCTTTTCTGATTCTGCCCTAGCTGTCAGATTGAGAAGCAAGTATCCTTTATATTTGCTTGCTTGCTCTCAAACTTTTTGTGCACTCTTTCCTACCCATATAATTGCCACATGCCAAAATTCAACTTTATTTGGATAATAAATATCTCTTGGCTAATTTCCAAAGTTTCTGGTCAACTGGAAGCTTTGTGAAGCAAGTGCTAGTTCGGAGTATGCAAATGAGTTGAAATTTTGCAAGAATCTTCATATGCTCAAATCATGACTCTCCACCAAGTTTCAACCCTATCAAAGTATCTATGTGAGCATAACATCAAATCTTGGTTTCTGGTCATATTTTCACATTGTGAAGCAACTATATTTTATATTGCTCCATAATTGCTGAAAATTTACCAGATCATTCTAGTACTCATATAACACCTCTCCACCAAATTTGGGCTCAATCTATTTAGCCAATTTCTCCCAAGAATTCCATCTAGTTTCTGTCCAGATTCAAGCACTGTGAAGGAAGTACCACTTTGGTTTATCCAATTGATATGAAATTTCTACAGTGTCTTAAGTTGATCAAATCATTCATCTCCTCCTAACTTCAGCCCAATCCCATGTGATATGTGAGTGCTACTTCAAGATTGGCAAATCTGGTCAGTGAGGCCCTTTGAACAGCAAGTGCTTTTTATCCTCATCCAAATGGGCTGCAAATTTTCAGAGATGATCATCTTAGTGGGTTATCACACCATGCCAAAGATCAGAGCCAATCTCCAGACGATTCTTCCTCACCAAGTAACAAACACCTTCCTGTTCCAGACAAAACCTGTTAGCTGTGGTCAACTCAAGTCTCTCTATGCTTGTTTCTTTCCCCCTTGACCTTATCCTTCGAATGACTGATCCACCTGACATGATTTGGTCAACTAGTGCATGTGGCATCACCGCGTTCACACGGTGACCACGGGCCAGACAAGCCAAACAGCGCGCCCTGGAGGTCGCGGCGCTGTACTTGTCCAATTCCTCCTCCCCCTCGATATCTCTCCATGTCCAGAAGCTCCGTCTCGGCCTCGTCTTCGCTCCGGAACTCTCTCTCCCTCCGGTTGCTTCTTCTGCACGCCACGGCAATCGCCGCCGAGACCCTGTCTCACTCTTGGCCGTCGTCGTTTTCTTCCCCGAGCCCTCCCGGGCTCTCTCGACCTCGCCTGAACCCTCTCCACCCCTCCAGGAAGCCTCCCGACCCCGCTACCATCCAGCCACGCCACCCCTCGTGCACCGGTGCGGCGATAAGATCGCCACGGCGGCGTGCTCATCCCCTCCGCGCCGGCCGCGTATATATAGGCCCTCCCGAGCGCTCCCGTCCTCACCAATCCTCTCGCCTAGCTCCACTGATCCTCCCCGACCCCTCAAACCATCGCCGAAGGCCCTTCCCGCCGCCCTCTGGCCGCCGTTGCCGCCTCGGCCTCCTCCTAAATTGGAGATGCCCGAGCCTCCTCTCGCCGTCCTTCCACAACTGGAGGAACCCCCAAGGTCCGGCGACCCTCCCCACCTTCTCCATTCTTATCCAGAGCCGCTGCGGCACCGTGTTCATCACCGCCCGTCGCCGGTTTCCGCCGCGCTCGAAGGAGCCCTCGTGCTCGGCCTCCCCGGAGCCCGTGACCTGCCTGGTTGGGTGCGGCGTCCTCCCCCGGTTCCGCCGGTGGGCTCAGCTCCGTCGGGGATGACCGGAGTTGGCTGGACGAGCGCCGGCGACCTCTCTCTGTCCACGGGCACGCGGCGAAGGAAGAAGGAGCTGGGGGGAAAGATAAGGTGGGCCTAGCCCACAGAGGCCCACCGATTTTAATTTAAATCGAGGTGGGCAGCTGTGGTGTGGGCCGGCCCAGTAGGCAGCAGCGGCGACAGCCAATTCGGCCTGGGCAGCCCAGTGGCCACAGTTTCCTTTTATTCATTATCCAGAAAAACTCTTAGGGACCCAGTGGCAATTAATTTACTTGCAGATAGGTCCCTGGCAGAAAAGCATTCATATCCGTTCGCTCACAACTCCGATCGAGGTGAACCCAAAGCCCACGTCTTTGTCTCGTCGAGCCCGTTTTGTTGGTAGCATTTTCATGCTATTTTGACAATGTGAAATTGACCATTTTGCGCTTACCCGTAAACAGCCCCTCCGAGAGAGAACTGTTTCGGCAACTCCTTCTGCGACCTCTCCGCACCTCTTCCCGATGGTTCCTTCACCCCCAGGCAAGCCACAACTCTCATGTGCATCATTGCATTGCAATATCATAGTTTAACTATTTATTTTAACAGCAAGTAAGAGTGTCTGTGAGATGAATTGGATTATGCAATGCTTGAGTTAATTCTCGGATAGGTGACTACCATGTTGAGTGCCGGATTATTAATGACTAGTAGTTTACCCTCTTGTTGATGCCATGATGTTGAGATCACTGTCTATGATTATTTTGGGATTTCATCTGGTAATATGTGCATGTGAGTAATGGCAGTGGCTTAAGTATACGGGTTATCGGAGTGTCAGCCGTGACAGATATATCATTCGAGGATTAGATGTTTCATGGTTGATCTTGAGTCACCTGTCCGAACTTATCCGTGCAGCCACATTTGCCGGTATGGGACGGCCTTGACTTGGTCTGATCGCGCGCTCTTTCACCAATACCGCCCGACAGGGAAGGTTATGCGTGCACGCTACCCTGGCCCGGTAGGCGGCGATAACCTTTTGAGCCCAGTTGAGTTATTTGGATCCAGGTCCCCGTTTGGGACAGTTTGTTGGCCACGACGGTGGCAGGTGTCACGCGGTGACGCAGGGGCCACCCAGGGCTTGACTCCGGGGGAGGATGATTGCCGGTGGTATGATGGGAGAGTCACGGGTCAGGCAGGTTTCGTTGGAGCAACGCTGGTCCACCCGAATGGGATCACAAGGTCAGGTGCTCCATGGTGTGGGTAAAGTGCGCAACCTCTGCAGAGTGTAAAATCTATTCGAATAGCCGTGTCCACGGTATTGGACAGTCCGACCAGACCTCACTAGATGGTCAACCATAGTAGTGATAGTGATGGAAGAACTCGTCGTAAGATCAGAAGTACTCGGTGGATCATGAGTATTCTGACGGTTGTGAGACAACCCGGGAGAGAGTAAGTTTGTCAGACTTGTCGTGCAGATGGAATCAGGTATATGATATGTCCGCCATGGGATGGCTATGAGATGAGTTGTCGAGTGACCACATGATTGGACATGGAGCAGGTTCGGATTGGATCCTGAGATTATTCGGAGTATGGATTAAACTACTTAATATGCTTTACCTTACTGCAGTAGTTATCTAGCTAGATAACCAATCTTGTTAATTTTGACTGCTATGATGTTGTCTTGCTTTAATGCTGGTGTTTGCTGTGAGCTTGCGAGTACATTCCAAGTACTCACCTGGCGTGTCATGCCAGTTTGCAGGTCATGCCGTGATTGCTTGCTTGTCGAAGATTCTGAGTTTGCGATCTAGGACACGCGTTCTAGCCAGAGTCCCTGCGGAGTGGAGTCCATCACCGTCGTCATTGTTCCGCTACCGAGAGAGTTACTTCGCTGTTAGCATAGAGCTACCCCGGGCTGGCATAGTGTCGCCGTGCCGATGTAATCCATGTACCCTTGTAACCATATCCATTGTAAGAAAGAGCTGATTTGTTCTATGCCAACAGTGCCGTATTCCAGAGGACTTGTCCCTGGGCTGGAGTACGGGGCATTCCGGTTTACTCTGAGCCGGGGTGCCACATAAAGAGTTAGGTATTAAGCTTAAGTATGGTTGTGTTAAATCTTTTATGAATACCGATGCTTTTCAAAAGTTTAGCACTAAATATGGACTTGACTCTGAGATAGTAGCTTGCTTTTGTGAATCATTTGCTACTCATGTTGATCTCCCTAAGGAGAAGTGGTTTAAATATCACCCACCTTAGAAGAAATTAAAGAACCAGTACTAGCTAAAGAGGAAACTATCATTTATAATGTTGATCCAGTTGTTCCTACTGCTTATATTGAGAAACCACCTTTCCCTGTTAGGATAAAGGAACATGCTAAAGTTTCAACTGTGGTCAACAAAAGCTATATTAGAACACCTAAACCTGATGAACAAATCAAAGTAGAACCTAGTGTTGCTATGGTTAAGGATCTCCTAGAAGAAAATATAGATGGGCATGTTATTTACTTCAGTAATGAAGCTACTAGAATTGCCAAACCTGATAAAGAGGATAAACATAGACCCGTTGTTGGCATGCCTGTTGTCTTAGTTAAAATAGGAGATCACTGTTATCATGGTTTATGTGACATAGGTGCTAGCGTGAGTGCTATTCCCTTTACCTTATATCAAGAAATTATGAATGACATAGCGCCCGCTGAAATAGAAGAAATAAATACTACTATTAAACTTGATAATAGTGACACCATGACACCACTTGGGATTGTTAGAGATGTTGAAGTCTTGTGTGGGAAAATAAAATATCCTACTGATTTTCTTGTTCTTGGTTCCCCACAAGATGATTTTTGTCCCATTATCTTTGGTAGACCTTTCTTGAACACCGTTAATGCTAAAATAGATTATGAGAAACAAACTGTCGGTGTCAGCTTTGGTGATGAGTCTCATGTGTTTAATTTTTCTAAGTTTAGTAGAAAACCTCATAAGAAAGATTTGCCTAGTAAGGATGAAATTATTGGTCTTGCTTCTATTGCTATACCTCCCACTGATCCTTTAGAACAATATTTGCTAGACCATGAAAATGATTTGCATATGCATGAAAGTAATGAAATAGATAGAATCTTGTTCGAATAACAACCTCTGCTTAAACACAATTTGCCTATTGAAACTCTAGGAGGTCCTCCTCCACCTAAAGGTGATCCTGTGTTTGAATTAAAACAATTGCCAGACACTTGGAAATATGCTTATCTTGATGAGAAGAAGATATATCACGTTATTATTAGTGCTAACCTTTCAGAACATGAAGAAGAAAGATTATTGAAAGTTCTAAGGATGCACCAAGCTGCTATTGGATATACTCTTGATTACCTTAAGGGCATTAGTCCCACTCTATGTCAGCACAAGATTAATATGGAACCTGATGCTAAACCCGTTGTCGACCACCAACGTCGGTTAAATCCGAAGGTGAAAGAAGTGGTAAGAACGAAAATATTAAAACTTCTGGAAGCAGGTATAATCTATCCTATAGCTGATAGTAGATGGGTAAGTCCTGTTCATTGTGTCCCTAAGAAAGGAGGTATTACTGTTGTTCCTAATGATAAGAATGAACTTATTCCACAAAGAATTGTCACAGGCTATAGAATGGTAATTGATTTTAGAAAATTAAACAAAGCAACTAGAAAAGATCACTACCCTCTGCCTTTTATTGATCAAATGCTAGAAATATTATCTAAGCACACACATTTTTGCTTCCTTGATGGATATTCTGGTTTTTCACAAATACCTGTTTCTCAACCTGATCAAGAAAAGACCACTTTCACTTGTCCCTTTGGAACTTATGCTTATAGACGTATGCCTTTTGGTTTATGCAATGCACCTGCTACCTTTCAAAGATGTATGACTGCTATATTCTCTGACTTTTGTGAAAAGATTGTTGAGGTTTTCATGGATGACTTTTATGTTTATGGGAAGTCTTTTGATGATTGTTTGAGCAATATTGATCGAGTTTTGCAGAGATGCGAGCAAACAAATCTTGTCTTGAATTGGAAGAAGTGGCACTTTATGGTTAATGAAGGTATTGTTTTGGGCCATAAAATTTCTGAAAGAGGTATTGAAGTGGACAAAGCTAAGGTTGATGCAATTGAGAAAATGCCATGTCCTAAAGATATCAAAGGTATTCGTAGTTTCTTAGGTCATGCTGGTTTCTATAGGAGATTTATCAAAGACTTTTCTAAAATTTCTAGGCCCCTTACAAATCTTTTGCAAAAGGATGTTCCTTTTGTTTTTTATGATGATTGTTTAGAAGCCTTCGAAACACTCAAGAAAGCCTTAATTTCTGCACCTATTGTTCAACCACCAGACTGGAACTTGCCTTTTGAAATTATGTGTGATGCTAGTGATTATGCTATTGGTGCTATTCTAGGACAAAGAGTTGATAAGAAACTAAATGTTATTCATTATGCTAGTAAGACTCTAGACAGTGCTCAAAGAAATTATGCTACTACTGAAAAAGAATTTCTAGCAATGGTGTTTGCCTGTGATAAATTTAGATCTTACATTGTCGATTCAAAAGTAATTGTTCACACCGACCGTGCTGCTATTAAATATCTTATGGAAAAGAAAGATGCTAAACCTAGGCTTATTCGATGGGTTCTCTTGCTACAAGAATTTGATTTACATATCACTGATAGAAAAGGAGCAGAGAACCCCATAGCTGATAACTTGTCTAGATTGGAGAATGTCCTTGATGACCCACTACCTATTGATGATAGTTTCCCTGATGAGCAGTTAGCAGCAATAAATGTTTCTCATAACACCCCTTGGTATGCTGACTATGCTAATTACATTGTTGCTTAATATTTACCACCTAACTTACATACCAAGAAAAGAAAAAATTCTTCTATGATTTAAGACATTACTTCTGGGATGACCCACATCTTTATAAAGGAGTAGATGGTATTATTGGACGTTGTGTACCTGAGAATGAACAGGGACAAATCCTACGGAAATGTCACTCTGAAGCTTATGGAGGGCATCATGCGGGGCAAAGAACTACTCACAAGGTATTATAGTCTGGATTTTATTGGCCTACTCTTTTCAAGGATGCTCGTAAGTTTGTCTTATCTTGTGATGAATGTCAAAGAATAGGTAATATCGGTAAGCGTCAAGAAATGCCTATGAATTATTCACTTGCTGTTGAACCATTTGATGTTTGGGTTTTTGATTACATGGGACCTTTTCCTTCCTCTAATGGGTCTACACATATTTTGGTTGCTGTTGATTATGTTACTAAGTGGGTAGAAGCTATTCCAACTAGTAGTGCTGAACACAACACCTCTATTAAAATGCTTAAGGAAGTTATTTTCCAAAGGTTTGGAGTCCCTAGATATTTAATGACTGATGGTGGTTCACACTTTATTCATGGTGCTTTCCGTAAAATGCTTGCCAAGTATGATGTTAACCATAGAATTGCATCACCCTATCATCCTCAGTCTAGTGGTCAAGTTGAACTTAGCAATAGAGAAATAAAATTAATCTTGCAAAAGACTGTCAATAGGTCCCGGAAGAATTGGTCTAAGAATTTAGATGATGCACTTTGGGCTTATAGAACAGCATATAAAAATCCTATGGGTATGTCTCCTTATAAAATGGTTTATGGAAAAGCTTGTCATTTGCTTCTTGAGTTAGAACATAAAGCATATTGGGCAATTAAAGAACTCAACTATGATTTTAAACTTGCCGGTGAAAAGAGGTTATTTGAGATTAGCTCATTAGACGAATGGAGAACCCAAGCTTATGAAAATGCCAAGTTATTTAAAGAAAAAGTTAAAAGATGGCATGATAAAAGAATCCAAAAGCGCGAGTTCAAAGTTGGAGAATATGTTCTTTTGTACAACTCTCGTTTCAGATTCTTTGCAGGAAAACTTCTCACCAAATGGGAAGGACCTATGTTATCGAGGAGGTTTATCGGTCTGGTGCTATCAAAATAAATAATGAAAAAGGTACTAACCCGAAGGTTGTTAATGGGTAACGAATAAAGCATTATATCTCAGGTACGCCCATTAATGTTGAAAGTAATATTATCCAAACTATGACACTAGAAGAACACATAAAAGAAACCTTCCGGAACACTCCAGAATCATGAAAAGGAGGAGGTACGTGATACGGTAAGTAAACGGACTCCAAAAAATCCGCAAAAATATTTTCTGTCCGTTTTCGAATATAACAAAAATTAGGAAAATAAGAAACTACCAGGAAGGTCACCCTGGTGGGCACAAGACACCAGGGCGTGCCTGGCTTGCTAGGCGTGCCCAGGTGGGTTGTGCTCACCTCGAGTACCTTCCGGACTCCATTTTTCTCCCATTTGCTTGTTTCCCAAGATAAAAAATCTTTATATACCCCCCGAACCTATTGACCTCTGTATCGCGGAGAAATCTCCTGTTTTCTTTTCTTTGCTGTTTTCTGTCAGATTTGTTAAGCCAGGCATCATGTCTTCCCCCTCTTCCAACAATGGAGAAGACGATGCGGGGTTGCTGCAAGAGGAGCTAGAGGGGGAGAGAATTCAGGAGGTTGCCATGGAGGAAGATGAAGGGAATTCCCTTGGAGTTCACCCTCCGGCTTCCGAGAGAGACACACTAGCTGGTATCTCTACCCGTCCTAATCCTCATCAAGCCATGAGATCATCAAACAATCGAGAGAGATCTGAAGTACAAGAAGAACTCCCTTCCAGGAGGCCTTTACACAGGTTACATCATAACAATTTTCACAATTTGATTCATAACTATGGGTTTGAAAACACTCCTCGTGTGCACATACTGTCCAATTGGGACATATCTCGTCCAAGAGAAAGTGATGCAGGGACAAACTCTTGGGGTCCGGAAAATAAGCATATCATGGCTGAAGTAGAGAAGAACACTGAGTTGCTTCACCAAGCTCTTCGGGAGATTCACAGTTTGAGAGAGGCACTCGGAGATATATTGGAAAAGATCGCCTCTACTTCATCACCACCACCTTCTTCATCACCAAAAGAAAACTGAGTATCGGGTATGGGCACTCCCCTTGGCTTCCGCCAAGCTTTGGGGAGGTGCCCCGATATCGTATCACCTCCACTATCTTTTGCCTTTACTTATTTTAGTTCGATCTATAGTTATCTTTTGCTTTAGATGAATAAAAGTTTAGTTCGATCCTTTCTTTTTGAGAGTTTGCTTAGAGATCTATCCTTGTAATCGTGTGCAAGATATATAATAAAGTTTAGTTTGAGTTTTTGCTTTCTTTACTTTCATGTTTCAATAAAAAGAAAGGAAATAAATGAAAAAGATCATATGCTAATCTTATGGTAGGTAATGACACCACATAAGGAAAAGTATAAGTAGAAAATTTTATTAGAGATTGACAAACATAGCATTGGTCAATGATGCAACTCATGAAAGAATTAATAAGGGAAGAGAAGATTCACATGCAAATACACTATCCTGGAAATCTTTTGTGATTGTGAGCCCCCATCAAAATATTATATGCCAAAATTGTTGACGTTGGACAAGGAAGACAACGCGATGATTTATGTTTGTTCATATTCGCATAGAAGTTATATTGTCATAGATCCTTCAACATGTGGCGCTTGCCCCCATCTTTGCTAGCCAAAAATTCCGCACTAAGTAGAGATACTACTTGTGCATCCAAAAACCCTTAAACCCAAATCTTATTTTCAAGAGTCCACCATACCTACCTATGGATTGAGTAAGATCCTTCAAGTAAGTTGTCATCGGTGCAATAAGGAAATAAAAATTGCTTCTAAAAGTGTGAGATCATTTAGTGTAAGAGAAAATTGAGCGTTGTACGAACTTGTGATGGCGAAGAATAAAAGCGACAGACTTCATAATAAAGGTTGCCATCATAAGGGGCAACATAACATGACATTCTCTTACACTAAGGGGATGAGCATACAAACAAATAAGCGCATGGCAACCTCTGCTTCCCTCTGCGAAGGGCCTATCTTTTACTTTTATGTACTTACTTTTATGCAAGAGTCAAAGTTTTTTTCTCTATTCCTTTTTATTTTTCTCCTTTGGCAAGCATCATGTGGTGAGGAAAGGTCTAGGCACATATGTCCAGTTGAATATGGGTAGCATGAGTTATTATCATTGACATCGCCCTTGAGGTGAATGCATCGGGAGGTGAAATTATAAGCCCCTATCTTTCTATGTGTCCGGTTGAAACGTTTTGCTCATGTGTATGCGGTGAGTGTTAGCAATCATAGAAGACTATATGATGGTTGAGTATGTGGACTTGCCTAAAGGCTCCGATACGTGACCCTTCCTGAAAAGATGATAAATTGTAGTTGCAAAGTTGACTGAGAACATAGTTTGTTGGTATCCAATAGAGTTTATGCTTTATACTTCGATAGTGTGATGAATTATTACTTATTCATGAGAAGTCTATGATAGAAGTTTTATGTTAAAGTTTGTTGCTGTTATAATAATTCACATGATGCTTCTATGTCCGTATTTTCTTTTTATCGACACCTCTCTCTCTAAGCATGTGGACATGTTTTTCGATTTCGGTTTTCGCTTGAGGACAAGCGAGATCTAAGCTTGGGGGAGTTGATACGTCCATTTTGCATCATGTTTACCTACTATTATTTATGAAGTTTTATGCATAATAATGCTTTTTGGAGTAATTCTAATGCCTTTTCTCTCATAATATGCAAGGTACACACAAAGAGGGAGAATTCCGGCAGTTGGAAATCTGGACCTGGAAAAGCTACGTCAGGCCACCTATTCTGCACAACTCCAAATGAGATGAAACTTCACGAGGATTTTTTATGGAATAAATAAGAAATACTGGAGCAAATAACCACCGGAGGGGGGCCACCTGGTGAGCACAAGACACGAGGGCGCGCCTGGCCCCCTAGATGTGCCCTGGTGGGTTGTGCTCATCCCAGCACACCTTCGGTGCTCATCTTCTGGTATATAAGTCATTTTGACCTAGGAAAAATAAGAGAGGACTTTCGGGACAGAGCGACGCCGTCTCGAGGCAGAACTTGGGCAGGAGCGCTTTTGCCCTCGGGCAGAGCGATTCCGCCGGGGGAACTTCCCTCCTGGAGGGGGAAATCATCATCATCATCATCACCAACAACTCTCCCATCTTGGGGAGGGTAATATCCATCAACATCTTCAACAGCACCATCTCCTCTCAAACCCTAGTTCATCTCTTGTGTTCAATCTTTGTACCGAAACAATAAATTGGTGCTTGTGGGTGACTAGTAGTGTTGATTACATCTTGTAGTTGATTACTATATGGTTTATTTGGTGGAAGATTATATGTTCAGATCCATTATGCTATTTAATACCCCTCTGATCTTGAGCATGATTATCATTTGTGAGTAGTTACTTTTGTTCTTGAGGTCACGGGAGAAATCATGTTGCAAGTAATCATGTGAACTTGATATCTGTTCGATATTTTGATGATATGTATGTTGTGATTCCCTTAGTGGTGTCATGTGAACGTCGACTACATGACACATCACCATATTTGGGCCTAAGGGAATGCATTGTGCAGTAGTTATTAGATGATGGGTTGCAAGAGTGACAGAAGCTTAAACCCTAGTTTATGCGCTATTCCGTAAGGGACCGATTGGATCCAAAAGTTTAATGCTATGGTTTGAATTTATTCTTAATACTTTTCTCATAGTTGCGGATGCTTGCGAGGGGGTTAATCATAAGTAGGAGGATTGATCAAGTAAGAACAGCACCTAAGCACCGGTGCACCCACATATCAAATTATCAAAGTACCGAACACGAATCGAATCAACATGATGAAAGTGACTAGATGAAATTCCCGTGTACCCTCAAGAACGCTTTGCTTATTATAAGAGACTGTTTTGGCCTGTCCTTTGCCTCAAAAGGATTGGGATACCTTGCTGCACTTTTGTTACTACTATCATTACTTGCTTGTTACAAATTATCTTGCTATCAAACTACTCTGTTACTTACAATTTCAGCGCTTGCAGACATTACCTTGCTGAAAACCACTTGTCATTTCCTTCTGCTCCTCGTTGGGTTCGACACTCTTACTTATCGAAAAGGATACAATTGATCCCATATACTTGTGGGTCATCAAGGCTCTTTTCTGGTGCCATTTCCGGGGAGTGAAGCGCTCTTGGTAAGTGGAAATTGGTAAGGAAAAATTATTACTACGTGCTGAAATTTATTGTCACTTGTTACTATGGAAAACTATCCTTTGAGGGGTTTGTTCGGGCTATCTTCACCTCGACCGGAACCACAATTAGTTACCCCTCAACCTACTGCACCTACTGAAAATATTGAATATGAAATTCCTTCGGGTATGATAGAACAACTGCTAGCTAATCCTTATGCAGGAGATGGAACAGAACATCCTGATATGCACTTGATATATGTGGAAGAAATTTGTGGATTGTTTAAGCTTGCAGGTTTACCTGGAGATGAGGTTTGGAAGAAGGTTTTCCCTTTATCTTTGAAGGGAAAAGCATTGGCGTGGTATAGGCTATGCGATGATATTGGATCTTGGAATTGGAATCGATTGAAATTGGAGTTTCACCAAAAAAAATATCCTATGCATCTAGTTCATCGTGATCGGAATTACATATATAATTTTTGGCCCTGTGAAGGAGAAAGTATCGCTCTAGCTTGGGGGAGGCTTAAGTCAATGTTATATTCATGCCCCAATCATGAGCTCTCAAGAGAAATTATTATTCAGAATTTTTATGCTCAGCTTTCTCGTAATGATCAATCCATGCTTGATACTTCTTGTACTAGTTCTTTTATGAAGAAGACTATTGAATTCCGCTGGGATCTTTTCGAAAGAATTAAATGCAACTCTGAAGATTGGGAACTCAACAAAGGTAAAGAGTCAGGAATTAAGCTTGAGTATGATTGTGTTAAATCTTTTATGAATACCGATGCTTTTCAAAAGTTTAGCACTAAATATGGACTTGACTCTGAGATAGTAGATTCCTTTTGTGAATCATTTGCTACTCATGTTGATCTCCCTAAGGAGAAGTGGTTTAAATATCACCCACCTATTAAAGAAGAAATTAAAGAACCGGTACTAGCTAAAGAGGAAACTACCATTTATAATGTTGATCTAGTTGTTCCTACTGCTTATATTGAGAAACCACCTTTCCCTGTTAGGATAAAGGAACATGCTAAAGTTTCAACTGTGGTCAACAAAAGCTATATTAGAACACCTAAACCTAATGAACAAATCAAAGTAGAACCTAGTGTTGCTATGGTTAAGGATCTCCTGGAAGAAAATATAGATGGGCATGTTATTTACTTCTGTAATGAAGCTACTAGAATTGCCAAACCTGATAAAGAGGATAAACATAGACCCGTTGTTGGCATGCTTGTTGTCTCAGTTAAAATAGGAGATCACTGTTATCATGGTTTATGCGACATAGGTGCTAGCGTGAGTGCTATTCCCTTTACCTTATATCAAGAAATTATGAATGACATAGCACCCGCTGAAATAGAAGAAATAGATGCTACTATTAAACATGCTAATAGAGACACCATCACACCACTTGGGATTGTTAGAGATGTTGAAGTCTTGTGTGGGAAAACAAAATATCCTACTGATTTTCTTGTTCTTGGTTCCCCACAAGATGATTTTTGTCCCATTATCTTTGGTAGACCTTTCTTGAACACCGTTAATGCTAAAATAGATTGTGAGAAACAAACTGTCGGTGTCAGCTTTGGTGATGAGTCTCATGAGTTTAATTTTTCTAAGTTTAGTAGAAAACCTCATAAGAAAGATTTGCCTACTAAGGATGAAATTATTGGTCTTGCTTCTATTGCTGTACCTCCCACTGATCCTTTAGAACAATATATGCTAGACCATGAAAATGATTTGCATATGCATGAAAGAAATGAAATAGATAGAATCTTGTTCGAACAACAACCTCTGCTTAAACACAATTTGCCTATTGAAACTCTAGGAGGTCCTCCTCCACCTAAAGGTGATCCTGTGTTTGAATTAAAACAATTGCCAGACACTTTGAAATATGCTTATCTTGATGAGAAGAAGATATATCTTGTTATTATTAGTGCTAACCTTTCAGAACATGAAGAAGAAAGATTATTTAAAGTTCTAAGGAAGCACCGAGCTGCTATTGGATATACTCTTGATGACCTTAAGGGCATTAGTCCCACTCTATGTCAGCACAAGATTAATATGGAACCTGATGCTAAACCCGTTGTCGATCACCAACATCGGTTAAATCCGAAGATGAAAGAAGTGGTAAGAACGGAAATATTAAAACTTCTGGAAGCAGGTATAGTCTATCCTATAGCTGATAGTAGATGGGTAAGTCCTGTTCATTGTGTCCCTAAGAAAGGAGGTATTACTGTTGTTCCTAATGATAAGAATGAACTTATTCCACAAAGAATTGTCACAGGCTATAGAATGGTAATTGATTTTAGAAAATTAAACAAAGCAACTAGAAAAGATCATTACCCTCTGCCTTTTATTGATCAAATGCTAGAAAGATTATCTAAGCACACACATTTTTGCTTCCTTGATGGATATTCTGGTTTTTCACAAATTCCTGTTTCTCAACCTGATCAAGAAAAGACCACTTTCACTTGTCCCTTTGAACTTATGCTTATAGACGTATGCCTTTTGGTTTATGCAATGCACCTGCTACCTTTCAAAGATGTATGACTGCTATATTCTCTGACTTTTGTGAAAAGATTGTTGAGGTTTTCATGGATGACTTTTCTGTTTATGAGAAGTCTTTTGATGATTGTTTAAGCAATATTGATCGAGTTTTGCAGAGATGCGAGCAAACAAATCTTGTCTTGAATTGGGAGAAGTGGCACTTTATGGTTAATGAAGGTATTGTTTTGGGCCATAAAATTTCTGAAAGAGGTATTGAAGTGGACAAAGCTAAGGTTGATGCAATTGAGAAAATGCCATGTCCTAAAGATATCAAAGGTATTCGTAGTTTCTTAGGTCATGCTGGTTTCTATAGGAGATTTATCAAAGACTTTTCTAAAATTTCTAGGCCCCTTACAAATCTTTTGCAAAAGGATGTTCCTTTTGTTTTTTATGATGATTGTTTAGAAGCCTTCGAAACACTCAAGAAAGCCTTAATTTCTGCACCTATTGTTCAACCACCTGATTGGAACTTGCCTTTTGAAATTATGTGTGATGCTAGTGATTATGCTGTTGGTGCTGTTCTAGGACAAAGAGTTGATAAGAAACTAAATGTTATTCATTATGCTAGTAAGACTCTAGACAGTGCTCAAAGAAATTATGCTACTATTGAAAAAGAATTTCTTGCAGTGGTGTTTGCCTGTGATAAATTTAGATCTTACATTGTCGATTCAAAAGTAATTGTTCACACCGACCATGCTGCTATTAAATATCTTATGGAAAAGAAAGATGCTAAACCAAGGCTTATTCGATGGGTTCTCTTGCTACAAGAATTTGATTTACATATCACTGATTGAAAAGGAGTAGAGAACCCCGTAGCTGATAACTTGTCTAGGTTGGAGAATGTCTTTGATGACCCTCTACCTATTAATGATAGTGAAGGAAATCTGCCCTAGAGGTAATAATAAAGTTGTTATTTTATATTTCCTTATATCATGATAAATGTTTATTATTCATGCTAGAATTGTATTAACCGTAAACTTGATACATGTGTGGATACATAGACAAAACACCGTGTCCCTAGTAAGCCTCTACTAGACTAGCTCGTTAATCAAAGATGGTTAAGTTTCCTAACCATAGACATATGTTCTCATTTTATGAACGGGATCACATCATTAGGAGAATGATGTGATGGACATAACCCATCCGTTAGCTTAGCATATTGATCGTTCAGTTTTATTGCTATAGCTTTCTTCATGACATATACATATTCCTTTGACTATGAGATTATGCAACTCCCGGATACCGGAGGAATGCCTTGTGTGCTATCAAACGTCACAACATAACTGTGTGATTATAAAGATGCTCTACAGGTATTTCCGAAGGTGTTTATTGGGTTGGCATAGATAGAGATTAGGATTTGTCACTCCAAGTATCGGAGAGGTATCTCTGGGCCCTCTCGGTAATACACATCATAAGAAACCTTGCAAGCAATGTGACTAATGAGTTAGTTATGGGATGATGTATTACGGAAGGAGTAAAGAGACTTGCCGGTAACGAGATTGAACTAGGTATGAAGATACCGACGATCAAATCACGGGCAAGTAACATATCGATGATAAAGGGAATAACGTATGTTGTCATTACGGTACGACCGATAAAGATCTTCGTAGAATATGTGGGAACCAATATGAGCATCCAGGTTCCACTGTTGGTTATTGACCGGAGAGGTGTCTCGGTCATGTCTACATAGTTCTCGAACCCGTAGGGTCCGCACGCTTAACGTTAGATGACAATTTTATATTATATGAGTTATGTGATTTGGTGACCGAATGTTGTTCGGAGTTCCGGATGAGATGACCGACATGACGAGGAGTCTCAAAATGGTTGAGAGGTAAAGATTCATATATAGGACGATGATATTCGGACACCAGAAGTGTTCCGGGGGTACCGGGTACATATCGGGTCACCGGAAAGGGGTTCCGGGCACCCAAGCAAAGATATGGGCCTAATGGGCCAAGAGGGGAAACGCAGCAGCTAGCAGGGGCTGCTGCGACCCCCATATGGGCCACACCTGAGGTAAAGGAAAGGGGAGAAGAGAGAAGGAAGGGGAGGGATTTGGCCCCCCCTTCCTTCTGTAACACCCCCGGTGATTAGCAACAGTAATCACTTTTGATAATGACATGCTAGCATGATCAACAGTGCATAATCATCATTAGCATCACATTGCATTTCAACTCCTAAGTCAAATTCAAAATTTGAATGAAAGTGGAATATGAAAGTTGTCCAACATAGGAGCTAAAATGTCAGATATATAGCAAATATTCCAGAGGCTATTCTAAAATTGAAACCAACATCATTGGAATTGGATAAGTGACTCGAACAACCTCAAACAGTGGATAAAGATAATATTTAATAACCATTTATTAAATCTGAAATAAATATGGAATTATGTTTTGTCCAAACTAGTTTTAGGTGTTAGGGAATAATGCACTATTATTTATGAACTAGGTCTCATGTTTTACAAAAACCATTTTGAGGCCTGACTATTTACTAAACTGAGAAAGGAGAATAAAGAAAAAGATAAAAGAAAAATGAAACAGAAAAAAAGAGCAACGCCCCCCCCCCCGGCCCAACTGGGCCGAAGCCCAGCCGGCCGGCCCACCCGCGCCCCCTAGCCTATACCCCCAGGGACGCCCGAACCCTAGCGTCACCCACCCGCATTCCCCTCGCTCCTCTCCCCCCCCCTCGCGTCTGGATCGGGATCTCCCGATCCCGTCCGCCCCGTCGCCTACGCCGTCGCCGACGCCGCCCCGTCGCCGCCTCCCCCTCGTCAGCCCCCACCTCCCGATCCAGATCGGGATCGGGATCGCGGGAACGGCCCCGTCGCCGACGCCTCTCGCCGACGCCGCCCCGCTCCCGCGCCGGTCGGCTAGCGCCGACGCCGCCGCCGCACCGACGTCGCCCCGTCCTCTCCTCTTCCCCGACCAGCCGCCTGGCGCTCGGTCGCCCCCTCCCTCGACTGGATCCGGATCGGGGCAAATCCCCGATCCCGTCGCCCGCGACGACCTCGCCGCCGCCCGGAGCCCGCGCCTCCCCGCCGGCCTGCCTCCCCGTCGCCGTCGTCCCCGTCGACCACCCCGACCTCCCGCTGCCCCGTCCCTACGAGCACGGTGAGGCCTCGGGCCTCTTCCCCCCTCTCTGCTCCCGCACCTCGCCGCGCGCACCGCGCCCCCGTGCCGCCGCTCACCGCGCTGCGCGCATGCTCACGCGTCGCCGCGCCCCGGCTCGCGCCCGACCGCGCTGCGCGCGCCCCGCTCGCGCCCACTCCAGCCGCCGCTGCCGCTCGTCCTCTCGCCTCTGCCTCCGCTCGCCGCGGCCACCCGCGCGCGCGCGCGCCCCCACACCTCGCCCGCGCGCTCGCCCGCATCGCTCGCCGTGGCCCCGCGCTCACCGCCGCCCCGTCCAGCCGCGCCTCGCCGGCGCCCGGGCGCACCCTGGACGCGCCCGCTCGGGCTGCGCCCACGCCCGCCCCGTGTGGCCGTATGGGCCACTGCCCGGTGGGCCCTGCCCCCCCCTGTGCCGCTGACAGATGGGGCCCACCCCCCTAAAAACGATTTAAAAGAAATAGAAAATAAAAATAGAAATAAATAAAATAATTAATTAATTAATTAATTAGTTAGTTAATTAATCCTGATTAGGTTAATCTAATTAACTAATTAGTGTTAATTAATCAGTAATTAAATTAATTAAACCTAATTAACCTAACAGCCTATGACAGGTGGGACCCACCCTGTCAGGTGGCTGCTGACGTCAGCATGATGTCATGCTGACGTCATCAATCACTGTTTCGGATAATGTTGAATTAAATAATTAATTAAATTTCAGAAATTAATAAAAACTTTAGAAAATCATATCTTTTAAACCGTAACTCCGATGAAAATACTTTGTACATGAAACTTGCTCAGAACGACGATACGAACCCGGATACGCCCTCGGTATCTCCGTCAGATGCCCGCAACTATAAGAACGTTGAACAATTAGACCGATTTCGATAAATGAATAGTGTCCAACTTTAATTAAATAAATCCGAATAAATTCCTAAATTAACTAAATCATTTAGTTAGGCAGTAGAACACCCCGGCATATCATTTAGACATGTCATACATATTGTTTGCATATTTGCCGTGGAATTTATTGTTTCTCTCCCCCTCCTTCTCTCTCGATAGACGCCGAGACCGACGACGCTGCACCAGGTTACGACTACTCTACCGACGAGCAGCCCGTTGACGACCTTCCCCTCTTGCCAGAGCAACCAGGCAAGCCCCCCCTTGAGCATTCCAGATATCGCCCATTCTATTCTCCTGCTTGCATTAGATTTCGCTACTGTTAATGTATGCTCCTATTCTGATGCATAGCCTGCTGTTGTAACCTGTTCATTGCTACCTTACCTGCCTATGATAAACTGTTTAGTATAGGTTGGTATGAACCATCTGTGACCCCACCACCTTACTTTGTCGCCCCTGCTTGTTCATCGACGACTCGATCAACGTGATCGTCGATCAGAGACAGACGCCTCACTTCACACCCCCTTAGTTGTACGACTCTGCGTAGTAACTATCGAGTGCCGAGGGTGATACCTCGTAACGCACTCCTGATGAATACTCTGCAGCATAGCTGTACGGTCGTGGTCATCGAGGGTGATTCCTCCTTCTCCATGTCCGATACGACTCTGTCGTGCAACCCCTCAGTGTGAACCTCGAGGGTGATACCTCTTACGTTCACCCTGATGATTATGACCACACGGTTACTTGACCTTTTTCATAGGCGGGTCCACCCTGGTGGGTACCCGCTGGGGATCTATGATTTCGGGTGTGCCGGAAGGGCACTCGAGTTTGACATTGTGGCGGAGCATCAGAGACTCTGATTGTCTCCGCTTGATACTAATTGAGCCTATTGGATTTGGGTGTGTGATCTGAGTGGGTCGACGTGCCCTATACGCACTGCCACCACGCGGGATAATGGTTATGGGGCCCTCTACGATGTACGTTTCGCCGAAAGCTTATCAGACGTCACGATTCACCGTGCGGGCTGATCGTCGGGATTGGGCTGGATACTTCACTGGCGAGTTCAGTGTCGCGCCTGCACCCCGGCCAGCCACGCAACGCGCAGGGTGCCCAGGGCGATGGCCCGAGACCCCTGGGTGCATAGGTTAGTCCGGCGTGCTGACCTCTCTGCTGAGCCTAGGTAGAGCGCTGCTTCGTGTTGATCTTCCGAGGACAGGCATTACCCATCAAGTATGTCCGGCCAGAGTTGATCGAGCGTGTTGGGTAACAGTAGTGCACCCCTGCAGGGATGAATCTTCTATCGATAGCCGGTCCTACGGTAAAGGACGCTCAGTTTGTGTATCCCGATCTACTACTTAAACTGGATACTTGTTACTTAATTGAAGCTTCGGGATTACTTTCTCGCTGGGAGTCGAGGAAGGATCTTTGAGCTGTACTTCAACATGTTTGCTAAATAAAATGCTATTCTACTCTCTTCTACTGCTGCAAGATGATGGCTTTGAGAAGATGTTTGAAGATGCTAGTCTTCGATAGGACTAGGCCTTTCTCTCTATTCTGGCATTTCTGCAGCCCAGTCCACATATACAGCCTTTTCTCCATTGATAATGTTGCATATGTAGTATAGATCCTTGCTTGCTGAGTACTTCGGATGAGTACTCATGGTTGCTTTATTTTCTCTTTTTCCCCATATACCCCACCTTGATGATACACCAGATGATGGAGTCCAGGAGCCAGACGCCACCACCGGAGCCTACTACCAGGCGGGTCCAGAGGGCACGTACTACTGGATCGAGCCATCTGACCAGGAGTAGGATCGGAGGCTCCCAGGCAGGAGGCCAACGCCTTTCGATCTAGTGTCGCTGTTTGTGCTAGCCTTCTTAAGGCAGAACTTGTCTAACTATGTCTGTACCCAGATATTATTTGTATGACTGACTCATGTATTCGGATCTTCGGATCCCTGGTCTGTAATATTGTGGACCTCCGTTTATTTGTGTTTAGAGTTGTGTTGTGATATCTTCCCGTGAGTCCCTGGGTTTGATCGTACACGTTTGCGTGTATGATTAGTGTACGATTGAACCGGGGGCGTCGCAAGTTGGTATCAGAGCCGACTGCCTGTAGGAAGCCCCCTCCAAATTCCTTGGCCGAAGTTGAGTCTAGAAACCGAGAAACTAATTTACTAACTTGGCTGTGTGGCTTACGGGCCCACGTCGCCAACTGGGTGGTATTAGGATCTTTTATTCCTCGTCTATACTCTGGGACTCTAACATCTCTTCTATTCGGGTTAAATAAAGTTTACTAACGCCGACACTTAGGATCTCGTAATTCCCGTCTACCCGGAGAGCTGGATATCTGTGCGATTGCCCTGTCGTTGATCTGATTAGTCTGATAATCATTTTCCTTTCCATTGTTTTGTTTAACCTTTCTCTCCGAGATCGGTTATACTTCTCATTGTCATTTGACAAGTTTGAATTTCCTCTGTTTCAGATGGACCGTTTGTTTCCACCGCGTCCTACGACACAGCTTGTGCTTCGCACTTGGGCTCGTAATACCCCTGGGTTTCCAGCTGTCCTGATCGCTCTCATGACCAGACTTGGCTACCGCTGGTACCCTGAGTTCATGGTTTACGAGGATTACCGCGAGTTTAATCAGGAACAGTACTATGCTGAAGTTCGGATTTATGATCGGCAGAATGACTCAGATACCGAGTTACACCTTTTTCACGGATTAGGCGTGACGATTGAGATGGCAGTACATGATGCCGCCTACTCTGCTGTCGCACGTCTTCGAGGACAGTTCAGTGATATCTTGGATGACTCTGAGTTCCGATACATTCCGTATGCCCCTGCTGGAGATGCTACCGGATACTACACAGCTATCTGTGCCCCGTACGAGCCTCGCCGATATGACCACCGCGTTCTGATTCAGTGCACTCAGGCTCTGGATCGCACTGTTCGGGCTCTTGCCGTCGAGTTGGTTGCCACTCGAGCACGTCTTTACGATGCTATGACGCAGTTGATGCCCGCTGTTCGTGCAGGGATACATCCGGAGCACATCCTTTACCCGCGCAGGACTCAGATGTATGCTGGTATTGACTGGCCTGCTGTTGGAGGTCACACACCTACACGTGGACCTCTTCTTACAGTTCGAGACCGGGTTCTGCATCAGAGTGCACATGGAGCACAGGATCCTTCCGCGACGAATATTCGTCGTCCGCACTCGCAGTTACCCCGTTACAGTGGTTTTCTCCGACGTTGATGTAGCCTTTGCTATGTCTCGTTGTGTACTTCCTTACCGCGTGCCTGCGCGCCGCCTAGTATGTCTAGCTTTTAATTTGCGCCGTTATGCTGTCCGCATGTACCCGACTTTGTGCATGGATCTGTATGTCTTAATCGACTACTGTTATGTATCTATTACACTGCTTAAGGTATTGTCGTGCTACATCATACTTGTCGCTAAACACTCGCAATTGCTTTTACTAAACTACCCCCTGTTGATACGTAGCAGGATGGTTAGACCAGGTGGTCGTGGTCGTGGTCGTACCCCTGAACGTCCACCACCGCCAGACTATATGGCCGCTATGATGCAACAGTTCGAGCTCAACCGCCAGTTCATGGTTGGAATCATGGCTCAGTTTCCGCATCAGAACAACCAGAACCAGAACCCAGCTTCAGTAACTTTGACAGAGTTTACGCGACTCAACCCAACGCAGTTTCGCAACTCTGACAAGCCCCTGGATGCCGATGACTGGCTCCGCGACATCACTCACGAGATGGAGTCTGCTAATGTCGCCCCCGCCAACTTTGTCACCTTCGCGGCCTTTTTCTTAAAGGGCCCCGCTGCTCAATGGTGGGACACCCACAAGCGTACTCTGCCTGTTGGAACAGTCATCACTTGGTATGAGTTCCAGGCTGCTTTCCGTACACGTTACATCCCTCAAGCAATTATGGAACGCATGAAGACCCAGTTCCGCAACCTCACTCAGGGCAATAAAACCGTCGAAGCTTATCAGCGGGAATTTCTTGATCTCTCCCGCTATGCTGAAGAAGACATCGCCACAGATGCTCGCAGACAGGAGAAGTTCCGTAATGGACTACACCCTGACCTCAAGCTTGCACTAGCTGCTCAAGACATCAATGACTTCTCAACTCTAGTGAACAAGGCTATTCTCGTTGAGACCGCTCAGATGGAACACAAGGACTCGCAGAAGCGCTATCGTGATGCTGGCTCATCTTCGGGCTCAGCACCGAAGCGTAGAGTTTGGATTCCCAACAACGCGTTCCGTCCCAATACCTCTGCGCCAAAGAACAATGCTGCACCATGTCTGCCTCCTCCACCACCGAGGCCGTCAAAGGCTCAAGCTATCCAGAACCATGCCCCTCTTCGTCCTGAAGATGGTTTGTGTTTCAAGTGCCGCAAACCAGGCCACCAGGCTAAAGACTGCCGCCAGACTCAGAATCAGTTAGATTTTCCTCGTGCTGGCCGTGGATATGGCCGTGGCAACAATCAGACCCGCAACTATAATACTGGGTCTGCTTCACGTGGTCGTGGTCAAGCTTACAACATTGACATTGAAGAAGTCCAGGATCAACCTGCTACTGTGATGGGTACCCTTCTTGTTAACTCAGTACCTGCTTCTGTATTATTTGATTCAGGAGCATCGCATTCATTCATGTCTGAAGCATTTGCATTATCTCATGACATTGCATTCGAAAAGATGAACCTGCCAATAGTTGTCCGTACCCCTGGAGGCCAATGTCAAACCACTATGATGGCACATAATGTCCCTGTTGAAATCGAGGAATTTGAATTCCTAGCTTCCCCTATTATCCTGAAGTCTTCCACCATAGACCTCATACTCGGAATGGATTGGTTGAAAGCTCACATTGCTTCGATCAATTGTGCCACTAAAGTCGTCCAACTTCTTCACCCCACCGATGAGATAGTGAACTATACCGCCCGCATTACTCGAGACGCTGAAGCTGAGATATATGTTATGAATGCTTTGAACGCCTAACCTCTGGAAGGGATCGAGAACGTTCCTGTCGTTCGAGATTTTCCAGACGTCTTTCCAGAAGAACTTCCAGGAATACCCCCGGCTAGAGCTGTCGAGTTCGTCATCGACTTGAAGCCTGGCACCGTTCCTATTGCCAAGCGACCTTATAAGATGCCTCCGCATCACCTTCTTGAGCTTAAGGAAGAAATCGACAAGTCACTTAAGAGTGGTTTCATCCGCCCCAGTTCCTCTGCTTGGGGAGCACCTTCACTCTTCGTTAAGAAGAAGGATGGAACTAACCGATTGGTTCAGGATTACCGGCCCATTAACCAAGCCACAATCCAGAATAAATACCCACTGCCCCGGATCAATGATCTTTATGATCAACTCGCTGGATCATCGGTGTTCTCTAAACTCGACTTGAGGTTGGGTTATCACCAGATCCGTGTCCGTGAAGAGGACATTCCCAAGACTGCATTCGTCACTCGTTATGGCTCCTATGAATACACCGTCATGTCCTTTGGCCTAACGAATGCCCCAGCTACGTTCTCCCGTCTGATGAATTATATATTCATGGATTACCTCGACAAATTCGTCGTGGTATATCTAGATGATATTCTGGTATATTCTAAGAATAAAGAGGAACATGCTGAACATCTCTGCCTTGTTCTAGAAAGGCTCCGAGAACACCAGTTGTATGCCAAGTATTCCAAATGCGAATTTTGGCTTCCTGAAGTAACTTACCTTGGACATGTGATTTCCAAGGATGGGATTGCTGTTAACCCCGAACGAGTTCAGGCTATTCTCGACTGGACTCCCCCAAAGAATGTTAAGCAAGTCAGAAGTTTTCTCGGACTCGCTAGTTATTGCCGTCGATTCGTTGAGAACTTTTCCAAGATTGCAAAACCATTGACAAATCTGCTTCACAAAGGTGTTAAATTTGAGTGGACAGAAAAATGTCAAGAAAGCTTTCAGACACTAAAAGATAAATTGACATCTGCCCCAGTACTAGCACCCCCGGATTCCCAAAAGGATTTCGTGATATACTGTGATGCATCTCGTCAAGGATTAGGCTGTGTCCTAATGCAAGAGCGCAAAGTGATTGCTTATGCCTCCCGACAATTGCGTCCTCATGAAGAAAATTATCCCGTGCATGATCTTGAACTTTCTGCGGTTATCTATGCCTTGAAGCTATGGCGACATTACCTTCTCGGTAACCGTTGCGAGATATACACGGATCACCAAAGCTTGAAATATTTATATACTCAACCAGATCTGAACCTTCGTCAACAAAGATGGCTCGAAACAATTGCCGATTATGATATGAATATCTCATACACCCCCGGCAAGGCTAATGTAATGGCCGATGCTTTAAGTCGCAAGTCCTATAGCAACAATCTTATGGTTCAAGAAACACAACCTCTTCTCCATGAAGAGCTTTGCAAATTGAACCTCCATATTGTTCCACAGGGTTATCTCAATACCCTAGTTGTCGAACCAGATTTAGAACACGGCATTAAGGTTATGCAAAGGTATGACCCTGAAGTTGAAAAGATCAAGCGATACCTCGAGAAAGGAAAGCCGTCGGAATTCCATCTTGATGCAGATGGGATCCTATTTTTCCAACACCGTCTCTTCGTACCCAAGTTCAAGAATGAGAGGGAAAACGTTATGAAGGAAGCTCATGACACTCCCTTGTTTATTCATCCTGGTAGCACAAAGATGTACCGTGACATTTGTCAAAGATTCTGGTGGCCTAATATGAAGCGAGACATTGCTCGTTATGTTTCTGAGTGTGACGTTTGCCGCCGCGTTAAAGCCCAACATCAAAGGCCCGCAGGAACTCTGCAACCCCTGGAAATTCCTGAATGGAAATGGGACAAGGTCCAAATGGATTTCATTACTGGTTTTCCCAAATCCCAGAAGGGTAATGATGCTATATTTGTTGTCATTGACCGATTCTCTAAGGTTGCCCACTTTCTGCCTGTTAAGGAGACAATCACTGCTAGCCAGTTAGCAGACTTGTATGTTTCCCGAATTGTGTCACTCCACGGTGTTCCGTTGGAGATCAGTTCTGATCGTGGCAGCCTCTTCACCTCCAGATTCTGGAATAGTTTCCAAGAAGCTATGGGAACTCATCTGTCTTTCAGCACCGCTTTTCACCCTCAGTCACAGGGTCAAGTTGAACGAGTCAATCAAGTGCTCGAAGATATGCTTCGAGCTTGCGTCATCTCCTTCGGTAAGAAATGGGAGGAATCTCTCCCGTATGCTGAATTCTCTTACAACAATAGCTATCAAGCTAGTCTGAAGATGGCACCGTTTGAAGTTCTATACGGTCGTAAGTGTCGAGCCCCTCTGAATTGGTCAGAAACTGGGGAACGCTCACTCGTCGGACCGGACATTATTCGGCAAGCCGAAGAACAAGTCCGCATTGTTCGTGAACATTTGAAATCTGCTCAGTCTCGTCAGAAGAGCAACTATGACCGAAAGCACCGGGAAATAGTCTATCAACCTGGCGAGCAAGCTTACCTCCGCGTCACTCCGTTGAAAGGCACTCATCGGTTCGGAATCAAAGGCAAGTTAGCCCCTCGCTACATTGGCCCGTTCCGTATTCTTGCCCGTCGAGGAGAAGTGGCATATCAGTTGCAATTGCCGCCAAACCTTTCTCAAGTACATGACGTCTTTCATGTATCCCAACTCCGCCGCTGCTTCAAGGATCCTATTCGAGCTGTGGATCATGAAGTGCTTGAATTACGGGAAGATCTGTCTTATCCAGAACATCCCATCCGTATTCTTGATCAAGCTGAGCGTCGAACACGTCAAAAGTCAATCAAGTTCCTCAAGGTTCAGTGGTCAAATCATTCTGAAGATGAAGCCACTTGGGAACGCGAGGATCGTCTTCGCGAAGAATACCCCTCTTTCTTTCAGTCTTCCTCTTAATTCTCGGGACGAGAATTCTTAATAGATGAGGAGAGTTGTAACACCCCCGGTGATTAGCAACAGTAATCACTTTTGATAATGACATGTTAGCATGATCAACAGTGCATAATCATCATTAGCATCACATTGCATTTCAACTCCTAAGTCAAATTCAAAATTTAAATGAAAGTGGAATATGAAAGTTGTCCAACATAGGAGCTAAAATGTCAGATATATAGCAAATATTCCCGAGGCTATTCTAAAATTGAAACCAACATCATTGGAATTGGATAAGTGACTCGAACAACCTCAAACAGTGGATAAAGATAATATTTAATAACCATTTATTAAATCTGAAATAAATATGGAATTATGTTTTGTCCAAACTAGTTTTAGGTGTTAGGGAATAATGCACTATTATTTATGAACTAGGTCTCATGTTTTACAAAAACCATTTTGAGGCCTGACTATTTACTAAACTGAGAAAGGAGAATAAAGAAAAAGATAAAAGAAAAATGAAACAGAAAAAAAGAGCAACGCCCCCCCCCCCGGCCCAACTGGGCCGAAGCCCAGCCGGCCGGCCCACCCGCGCCCCCTAGCCTATACCCCCAGGGACGCCCGAACCCTAGCGTCACCCACCCGCATTCCCCTCGCTCCTCTCCCCCCCCCTCGCGTCTGGATCGGGATCTCCCGATCCCGTCCGCCCCGTCGCCTACGCCGTCGCCGACGCCGCCCCGTCGCCGCCTCCCCCTCGTCAGCCCCCACCTCCCGATCCAGATCGGGATCGGGATCGCGGGAACGGCCCCGTCGCCGACGCCTCTCGCCGACGCCGCCCCGCTCCCGCGCCGGTCGGCTAGCGCCGACGCCGCCGCCACACCGACGTCGCCCCGTCCTCTCCTCTTCCCCGACCAGCCGCCTGGCGCTCGGTCGCCCCCTCCCTCGACTGGATCCGGATCGGGGCAAATCCCCGCTCCCGTCGCCCGCGACGACCTCGCCGCCGCCCGGAGCCCGCGCCTCCCCGCCGGCCTGCCTCCCCGTCGCCGTCGTCCCCGTCGACCACCCCGACCTCCCGCTGCCCCGTCCCTACGAGCACGGTGAGGCCTCGGGCCTCTTCCCCCCCTCTCTGCTCCCGCACCTCGCCGCGCGCACCGCGCCCCCGTGCCGCCGCTCACCGCGCTGCGCGCATGCTCACGCGTCGCCGCGCCCCGGCTCGCGCCCGACCGCGCTGCGCGCGCCCCGCTCGCGCCCACTCCAGCCGCCGCTGCCGCTCGTCCTCTCGCCTCTGCCTCCGCTCGCCGCGGCCACCCGCGCGCGCGCGCGCCCTCACACCTCGCCCGCGTCGCTCGCCGTGGCCCCGCGCTCACCACCGACCCGTCCGGCCGCGCCTCGCCGGCGCCCGTGGCCAGCGCCCGGGCGCACCCTGGACGCGCCCGCTCGGGCTGCGCCTGCGCCGCGCCCGCACGCCTGTGAACCCCCCCCTGGGCCACTGCCCAGTGGGGCCCGAACCCCCTGTGCCGCTGACAAATGGGGCCCACCCCCCTAAAAACGATTTTAAGAAAATAAAAATAAAAATAAATAAATAATTAATTAAATAATTAATTAGTTAATTAATTAGTTAATTAATCCTGATTAGGTTAATCTAATTAACTAATTAGTGTTAATTAATCAGTAATTAAATTAATTAAACCTAATTAACCTAACAGCCTATGACAGGTGGGACCCACCCTGTCAGGTGGCTGCTGACGTCAGCATGATGTCATGCTGACGTCATCAATCACTGTTTCGGATAATGTTGAATTAAATAATTAATTAAATTTCAGAAATTAATAAAAACTTTAGAAAATCATATTAAATAATCCGTAACTCCGATGAAAATATTTTATACATGAAACTTGCTCAGAACGACGATACGAACCCGGATACGCCCTCTGTATTCCCGTCAGATGCCCGCAACTATAAGAACGTTGAACAATTAGACCGATTTCGATAAATGAATAGTGCCCAACTTTAATTAAATAAATCCAAATAAATTCCTAAATTAACTAAATCGTTTAGTTAGGCAGTAGAACACCCCGGCATATCATTTAGGCATGTCATACATATTGTTTGCATTGTTGCCGTGAATTTATTGTTTCTCTCCCCCTCCTTCTCTCTCGATAGACGCCGAGACCGACGTCGCTGCTATCGAGTACGACTACGCTACTGACGAGCAGCCCGTTGACGACCTCCCTCTCTTGCCAGAGCAACCAGGCAAGCCCCCCCCCCTTGAGCATTCCAGATATCGCCCATTCTATTCTCCTGCTTGCATTAGATTTCGCTACTGTTAATGTATGCTCCTATTCTGATGCATAGCCTGCTGTTGTAACCTGTTCATTGCTATTTTACCTGCCTATGATAAACTGTTTAGTATAGGTTGGTATGAACCATCTGTGACCCCACCACCTTACTTCGTCGCCCCTGCTTGTTCATCAACGACTCGATCAACGTGATCGTCGATCAGAGACAGATGCCTCACTTCACACCCCCCCTTAGTTGTACGACTCTGCGTAGTAACTATCGAGTGCCGAGGGTGATACCTCGTAACGCACTCCTGATGAATACTCTGCAGCATAGCTGTACGGTCGTGGTCATCGAGGGTGATTCCTCCTTCTCCATGTCCGATACGACTCTGTCGTGCAACCCCTCAGTGTGAACCTCGAGGGTGATACCTCTTACGTTCACCCTGATGATTATGACCACACGGTTACTTGACCTTTTTCACAGGCGGGTCCACCCTGGGGGGTACCCGCTGGGGATCTATGATTTCGGGTGTGCCGGAAGGGCACTCGAGTGTGACATTGTGGCGGAGCATCAGAGACTCTGATTGTCTCCGCTTGATACTAATTGAGCCTATTGGATTTGGGTGTGTGATCTGAGTGGGTCGACGTGCCCTATACGCACTGCCACCACGCGGGATAATGGTTATGGGGCCCTCTGCGATGTACGTTTCGCCGAAAGCTTATCAGACATCACGATTCACCGTGCGGGCTGATCGTCGGGATTGGGCTGGATACTTCACTGGCGAGTTCAGTGTCGCGCCTGCACCCCGGCCAGCCACGCAACGCGCAGGGTGCCCAGGGCGATGGCCCGAGACCCCTGGGTGCATAGGTTAGTCCGGCGTGCTGACCTCTCTGCTGAGCCTAGGTAGAGCGCTGCTTCGTGTTGATCTTCCGAGGACGGGCATTACCCAGCAAGTATGTCTGGCCAGAGTTGATCGAGCGTGTTGGGTAACAGTAGTGCACCCCTGCAGGGATGAATCTTCTATCGATAGCCGGTCCTACGGTAAAGGACGCTCAGTTTGTGTATCCCGATCTACTACTTAAAATGGATACTTGTTACTTAATTGAAGCTTCGGGATTACTTTCTCGCTGGGAGTCGAGGAAGGATCTTTGAGCTGTACTTCAACATGTTTGTTAAATAAAATGCTATTCTACTCTCTTCTACTGCTGCAAGATGATGGCTTTGAGAAGATGTTTGAAGATGCTAGTCTTCGATAGGACTAGGCCTTTCTCTCTATTCTGGCATTACTGCAGCCCAGTCCACATATACAGCCTTTTCTCCATTGATAATGTTGCATATGTAGTATAGATCCTTGCTTGCTGAGTACTTCGGATGAGTACTCACGGTTGCTTTATTTTCTCTTTTCCCCCATATACCCCACCTTGATGATACACCAGACGATGGAGTCCAGGAGCCAGACGCCGCCACCGGAGCCTACTATCAGGCGGGTCCAGAGGGCACGTACTACTGGATCGAGCCATCTGACCAGGAGTAGGATCGGAGGCTCCCAGGCAGGAGGCCAACGCCTTTCGATCTAGTGTCGCTGTTTGTGCTAGCCTTCTTAAGGCAGAACTTGTCTAACTATGTCTGTACCCAGATATTATTTGTATGACTGACTCATGTATTCGGATCTTCGGATCCCTGGTCTGTAATATTGTGGACCTCCGTTTATTTGTGTTTAGAGTTGTGTTGTGATATCTTCCCGTGAGTCCCTGGGTTTGATCGTACACGTTTGCGTGTATGATTAGTGTACGATTGAACCGGGGGCGTCGCACCTTCCCTCCTCCCTCCTCTTCCCTTCCCCCTCTGGTGGATATGGTAAGGGGGGAGGCCGAATTGGGAGGCGCCCAAGTAGGATTCCTCCTACTTGGGGCGCCCCCTTGGCTGCCTCTCCTCCCCTCCAACCTATATATATGAGGGGGGCACCGCTAGAAGATACACCAACAATTGTTAGCCGTGTGTGGCGCCCCCCTCCACAGTTTACGCCTCCTGTCATATTCTCGTAGTGCTTAGGCGAAGCCCTGCGCGGATCACTTCACCATCACCGTCACCACACCGTTGTGCTGACGGAACTCATCTCCCTCGACACTCTGCTGGATCAAGAGTTCGAGGGACGTCATCGAGCTGAACGTGTGCAGAACTCGGAGGTGCCGTACGTTCGGTGCTTGATCGGTCGGAACGAGAAGAAGTTCGACTACATCAACCGCGTTAACAAAACGCTTCCGCTTTCGGTCTACGAGGGTACGTGGACACACTCTCCTCCTCTCGTTGCTATGCATCTCCTAGATAGATCTTGCGTGAGCGTAGAATTTTTTTTGAAATTGCATGCTACGTTTCCCAACAGTAGAATCCGAGCCAGGTCTATGCGTAGATGATATATGCACGAGTAGAACACAAAGAGTTGTGGGCGGTGATAGTCATACTGCTTACCACCAACTAAGGATGGCAATTTTACCCATGGGTACGGGTACCCGCGGGTACCGTACCTGCATGGGCAGGGTATGGGCACAATTTTATACCCACGGGTACTACCCATACCCTACCCGCTAAGTCATGGGTAGGCTATGGGTATAACCTTTTACCCATGGATATACCCATACCCTACCCATTTATAATGACATGTGAAACTTACCCATGATTCACAAGTGTACATATGTTAAAATTGTGAGCTATTGAATCTATGATAAAGTTGTCACCAATTGTAAAATTTGAATTGAGATAATTGTCATGTACTCGTCTATCTGTTATTGAGTTGAGATCAATGTTCTTTTGTCAGATGTGCTATAGATGAATGTACCACGAATAACTTGTGTACTATTTGATCTACCCATTGGGTACCCAATGGGCACGGGTACCCATCGAGTATGGGTATGGGTAAAGTTTCATACCCATGGGTACGGGTATGGGTAAAATTTTGTACCCATTAACTACATGGGTATGGGTATGGTATTGCTCTACCGCCCCATACCCTACCCATTGCCATCCATACCACCAACGTCTTATTTTGATTCGGCGGTGTTGTTGGATGAAGCAGCCCGGACCAACCTTACATGACCACGTTCATGAGACCGGTTCCACCGACAGACATGCAACTAGTTTTGCATAAAGGTGGCTGGCGGGTGTCTGTTTCTCCAACTTTAATTGAATCGAATTTGACTGCGGCCGGTCCTTGTTGAAGGTTAAAACAGCAAACTTGATTAATCACCGTTGTGGTTTTTATGCGTAGGTAAGAACGGTTCTTGCTAGAAGCCCGTAGCAGCCACGTAAAACTTGCAACAACAAATTAGAGGACGTCTAACTTGTTTTTGCAGGGCATGTTGTGATGTGATATGGTCAAGACATGATGTGATATACGTTATTGTATGAGATGATCATGTTTTGTAAAAGTTATCAGCAACTGGCAGGAGCCTTATGGTTGTCGCTTTATTGTATGAAATGCAAACGCCATGTAATGGCTTTACTTTATCACTATGCGTTAGCGATAGTTGTACAAGCAATAGTTGGCGAGACGACCATGACGCTACGATGGAGATCAAGGTGTCAAGCCGATGACGATGGAGATCATGACGTTGCTTTGGAGATGGAGATCAAAGGCACAAGATGATGGTGGCCATATCATGTCACATATTTTGATTGCATGTGATGTTTATCTTTTATGCATCTTATTTTTCTTAGTACGGCGGTAGCATTATAATATGATCCCTTAACTAAATTTCAAGGTATAAGTGTTCTCCCTGAGTATGCACCGTTGCGACAGTTCGTCGTGCTGAGACACCACATGATGATCGGGTGTGATAGGCTCTACGTTCACATACAACGGGTGCAAGACAGTTTTGCACATGCGGAATACTCGGGTTAAACTTGACGAGCCTAGCATGTACAGACATGTCCTCAGAACACTGGACACCGAAAGGTCGAACATGAATCATATAGTAGATATGATCAACATAGAGATGTTCACCATTGAAGACTACTCCATCTCACGTGATGATCGGACATGGTTTAGTTGATTTGGATCACGTGATCATTTAGATGACTTGAGGGATGTCTATCTAAGTGGGAGTTCTCAAGTAATTTGCTTAATTGAACTTAATTTATCATGAACTTAGTCCTGATAGTATTTGCATATCTATGTTGTAGATCAATAGCTTGCGTATAGCTCCCCTGTTTTATTTTTGATATGTTCCTAGAGAAAACTAAGTTGAAAGATGATAGTAGAAATGATGCGGACTGGGTCCATGATCTGAGGATTATCCTCATTGCTGCACAGAAGAATTATGTCCTTGATGCACCACTAGGTGACGAACCTGTTGCAGGAGTAGATGCAGATGTTATGAACGTTTTGCAAGCTCGGTATGATGACTACATGATAGTTTAGTGCACCATGCTTTACGGCTTAGAACCGGGACTTCAAAAATGTTTTGAATGCCATGGAGCATATGAGATGTTCCAAGAAGATGAAAATGATATTTCAGACTCATGCCCATGTTAAGAGGTATGAGACCTCTGACAAGTACTTTGCCTACAAGATGGAGGAGAATAGCTCAGCTAGTGAGCGTGTGCTCAGAATGTTTGGGTACTACAATCGCTTGAATCAAGTGGGAGTTAAGCTTCCAGATAAGATAGTGATTGACAGAGTTCTCTAGTCACTATCACCAAGTTACTAGAACTTCGTGATGAACTATAATATGCAAGGGATGACAAAAACGATTCCCAAGCTCTTCGCAATGCTGAAATCAGCGAAGGTAGAAATCAAGAAATAGCATCAAGTGTTGATGGTTAACAAGACCACTAGTTTCAAAAAAAAGGGCAAGGGAAAGAAAGGGAAACTTCAAAAAGAATGGCAAGAAAGTTGCCACTCCCATGAAGAAGCCCAAAGCTAGACCCAAGCCTGAAACTGAGTGCTTCTACTGCAAAGGAAATGGTCACTGGAAGTGGAACTGCCCTAGATACTTGGAGGATAAGAAGGATGGCAAAGTGAACAAAGGTATATTTGATATACATGTTATTGATGTGTACTTTACTAGTGTTTATAGCAACCCCTCGGTATTTGATACTTGTTCAGTTACTAAGAGTAGTAACTCGAAACAGGAGTTGCAAAATAAACAGAGACTAGTTAAGGACGAGGTGACGATGTGTGTTGGAAGTAATTCCAAGGTTGATACGATCACCATCGCACACTCCCTCTACCTCCGGGATTAGAATTGAACCTAAATAAATGTTATTTGGTGTTTGCGTTGAGCATTAATATGATTAGATCATGTTTATTGCAATACGGTTATTCATTTAAGTCAGAGAATAATTGTTGTTCTGTTTATATGAATAAAACCTTCTATGGTCATACACCCAATGTGAATGGTTTATTGAATCTCGATCATAGTGATACACATATTCATAATATTGATGCCAAAAGATGCAAACTTGATAATGATAGTGCAACATATTTGTGGCACTGCCGTTTAGGTCATATTGGTGTAAAGCGCATGACGAAACTTCATGCGGATGGCGTTTTGGAATCACTTGATTATGAATCATTTGATGCTTGCGAACCATGCCTCATGGGCAAGATGACTAAAACTCCGTTCTCCGGAACAATGGAGCGAGCTACTGACTTATTAGAAATAATTGATGTCTACTACGTAACTTTATTCTTGTAGACACGTGTTGGGCCTCCAAGCGTAGAGTTTTGTAGGACAGTAGCAATTTTCCCTCAAGTGGATGACCTAAGGTTTATCAATCCGTGGGAGGCGTAGGATGAAGATGGTCTCTCTCAAACAACCCCGCAACCAAATACAAGAAATCTCTTGTGTCCCCAACACACCCAATACAATGGCAAATTGTATAGGTGCACTAGTTCGGCGAAGAGATGGTGATAAAAGTGTAATATGGATGGTAGAAATATTTTTTTATAATCTGAATAAATAAAAACAGCAAGGTAGCAAATAGTAAACGGGCACAAAAACGGTATTGCAATGCTTGAAAATGAGGCCTAGGTTCCGTACTTTCGCTAGTGCAATCTATCAACAATGCTAATATAATTGGATCATATAACCAACCCTCAAAGTGCGATGAAGAATCACTCCAAAGTTCCTATCTAGCGGAGAACATAAGACGGAATTATTTGTAGGGTACGAAACCACCTCAAAGCTATTTTTTCCGTTCGATCTATTCAAGAGTTCGTACTAAAATAACACAAAGCTATTCTTTCCGTTCGATCTATCCTAGAGTTCGTACTAAAATAACACCAAAGCAAATTCAGATTTATAATATTCAATCCAACACAAAGAACTTCAAAGACTGCCCCAAGATTTCTACCGGAGAAACAAAGACAAGAACGTTCATCAACCCCTATGCATAGATTACCCCAATGTCTCCTCAGGAATCCACGAGTTGAGTGCCAAAACATATATCAAGTGAATCAATATGATACCCCATTGTCACCACGAGTATTCAATTGCAAGACATATATCAAGTGTTCTCAAATCCATAAATGTATTCGATCCGATAACAACGAAATCTCAAAGGGAAAACTCAATTCATCACAACAAGATAGAGAGGGGAAAACACCATATGATCCGACTATATTAACAAAGCCCGCGATACATCAAGATCGCGACATCTCAAGAACATGAGAGAGAAAGAGATTAAACACATAGCTACTAGTACAAACCCTCAGCCCCGAGGGTGGACTACTCCCTCCTCATCGTGGTGGCCGCCGGGATGATGAAGATGGCCACCGGTGATGATCTCCCCCTCCGGCAGGGTGCCGGAACGGGGTCTAGATTGGATCTCGTGGATACAGAGGCCTTGCGGTGGCGGAACTTCTGATCTAGGTTTACCCCCGAGGGTTTTGGAATATTTGGCAATTTATAGGGTGAAGAGGCGGTGCGGGAGGCCATCGAGGTGGGCACAACCCCCCTGGCCGCGTCTGGGCCCCCAAGCGTGCGCTGGTGGGTTGTGCCCCCCTCGGGGCACCCCCCCAGGTGCTGCTCTGGCCCATCGGGAGTCTTCTGGTCCACAAAAATCCACAAAAAGTTTCTCGGTGTTTGGACTCAGTTTGATATTGATTTCCTGCGATGTAAAAAACATGCAAAAAAAATAGCAACTGGCACTTGGCACTACGTCAATAGGTTAGTACCAAAAAATGATTTAAAATGACTATCAAATGATTATAAAACATCCAAGAATGATAATATAACAGCATGGAACAATCAAAAATTATAGATACGTTGGAGACGTATCAATAATACATACCGATGTATGCGGTCCGATGAGTGTTGAGGCTCGCGGCGGGTATCGTTATTTTCTGACCTTCACAGATGATTTGAGCAGATATGGGTATATCTACTTGATGAAACACAAGTCTGAAACATTTGAAAAGTTCAAAGAATTTCAGAGTGAAGTGGAGAATCATCGTAACAAGAAAATAAAGTTTCTACGATCTGATCGCGGAGGCGAATATTTGAGTTACGAGTTTGGACTTCATTTAAAACAATGTGGAATAGTTTCACAACTCACGCCACCTAGAACACCACAGCGTAATAGTGTGTCCAAACGTCGTAACCGTACTTTATTGGACATGGTGCGATCTATGATGTCTCTTACCGATTTACCACTATCGTTTTGGGGTTATGCATTAGAGACAGCTGCATTCATGTTAAATAGGGCACCATCTAAATTCGTTGAGACGACACCATATGAACTGTGGTTTGGCAAGAAACCTAAGTTGTTGTTTCTTAAAGTTTGGGGTTGTGATGCTTATGTGAAAAAGCTTCAGCCTGATAAGCTCGAACCCAAATCGGAGAAGTGCGTCTTCATAGGATACCCAAAAGAAACTGTTGGGTACACCTTCTATCATAGATCCGAAGGCAAGATCTTTGTTGCTAAGAATGGATCCTTCCTAGAGAAGGAGTTTCTCTCAAAAGAAGTGAGTGGGAGGAAAGTAGAACTTGATGAGGTAATTGTACCTTCTCTCAATTTGGAAAGTAGCTCTTCAAAGAAATCTGTTCTGGTGATGCCTACACCAACTAGAGAGGAAGCTAATGATAATGATCATGAAACTTCAGATCAAGTTACTACCGAACCTCTTAGGTCAACCAGAGCATGTTCCGCACTAGAGTGGTACCGTAATCCTGTTCTCGAAGTCATGTTACTACACCATGACGAACCTACGAACTATGAAGAAGCGATGATGAGCCCAGATTCTGATAAATGGCTTGAGGCCATGAAATCTGAGATAGGATCCATATATGAGAACAAAGTGAGGACTTTGGTTGACATGCCCGATGATCGGCAAGCCATTAAGAATAAATGGATCTTCAATAGGAAGACGGACGCTAATGGTAGTGTTACTATCTACAAAACTCGAATTGTCGCGAAAGATTTTCGACAAGTTCAAGATGTTGATTACGATGAGGTTTTCTCACTCGTATCGATGCTTAAGTCTGTCCGAATCATGTTAGCAATTGCCGCATTTTATGAAATCTGGCAAATGGATGTCAAAACTGCATTCCTTAATGGATTTATTAAATAAAAGTTGTATATGATGCAACTAGAAGGTTTTGTCAATCCTAAAGGTGCTAACAAAGTGTGCAAGCTCCAGCGATCCATTTATGGACTGGTGCAAGCATCTCGGAGTTGGAATATACGCTTTGATGAGGTGATCAAAGCATATGGTTTTATACAGACTTTTGGAGAAGCCTGTATTTACAAGAAAGTGAGTGGGAGCTTTGTAGCATTTCTAATATTATATGTGGATGACATATTGTTGATTGGAAATGATACAGAATTTTTGGATAGCATAAAAGGATACTTGAATAAGAGTTTTTCAATGAAAGACCTCGGTGAAGCTGCTTACGTATTGAGCATTAAGATCTATAGGGATAGATCGAGATGCTTGATAAGACTTTCAATGAGTACATACCTTGACAAGATTTTGAAGGAGTTCAAAATGGATCAGTCGAAGAAGGAGTTCTTTCCTGTATTGTAAGGTATAAAGTTGAGTAAGACTCAAATCTCGACGACGGCAGAAGATAGAGAGAGAATGAAAGTCATTCCCTATGCCTCAGCCATAAGTTCTATAAAGTATGCCATGCTGTGTACCAGACCTGTTGTGTACCTTGCCATAAGTTTTGTAAGGGGGTACAGTAGTGATCCAGGAGTAGATCACTGGATAGCGGTTAAAATTATCCTTAGTTAAGAGAACTAAAGAAATGTTTCTCGGTTATGGAAGTGATAAAGAGTTCGTCGTAAAGGGTTACGTCCATGCAAGCTTTTACACCGATCCAGATGACTCTAAGTCTCAATCTGGATACGTAGTGAAAGTGGGAGCAATTAGCTAGAGTAGCTCCATGTAGAGCATTGTAAACAGAGAAATTTTCAAATTACATACGGATCTGAATATGGCAGACCCATTGACTAAACCTCTCTCACAAGCAAAACATGATCATAGCTTAATACTCTTTGGGTGTTAATCACATGGCGATGTGAACTAGATTATTGACTCTAGTAAACTCTTTGGGTGTTAGTCACATGGCGATGTGAACTATTGATGTTAATCACATGGCGATGTGAACTAGATTATTGACTCTAGTAAACCCTTTGGGTGCTGGTCACATGGCGATGTGAACTATTGGTGTTAATCACATGGCGATGTGAACTAGATTATTGACTCTAGTGCAAGTGGGAGACTGAAGGAAATATGCCCTAGATGCAATAATAAAGTTGTTATTTTATATTTCCTTATATCATGATAAATGTTTATTATTCATGCTAGAATTGTATTAACCGAAAACTTGATACATGTGTGGATACATAGACAAAACACCGTGTCCCTAGTAAGCTCTACTAGACTAGCTCGTTAATCAAAGATGGTTAAGTTTCCAAACCATAGACATGTGTTGTCATTTGATGAGCGGGATCACATCATTAGGAGAATGATGTGAAGGACATGACCCATCCGTTAGCTTAGCATATTGATCGTTCAGTTTTATTGCTATAGCTTTCTTCATGACATATACATATTCCTTTGACTATGAGATTATGCAACTCTCGGATACCGGAGGAATGCCTTGTGTGCTATCAAACGTCACAACGTAACTGGGTGATTATAAAGATGCTCTACAGGTATTTCCGAAGGTGTTTGTTGGGTTGGCATAGATTGAGATTAGGATTTGTCACTCCAAGTATCGGAGAGGTATCTCTGGGCCCTCTCGGTAATACACATCATAAGAAGCCTTGCAAGCAATGTGACTAATGAGTTAGTTATGGGATGATGTATTACGTAATGAGTAAAGAGAGTTGCCAGTAATGAGATTGAACTAGGTATGAAGATACCGACGATCGAATCACGGGCAAGTAACATACCGATGACAAAGGGAATAACGTATGTTGTCATTACGGTACGACTGATAAAGATCTTCATAGAATATGTGGGAACCAATATGAGCATCCTGTTTCTGCTGTTGGTTATTGACCGGAGAGGTGTCTCAGTCACGTCTACATAGTTCTCGAACCCGTAGGGTCCGGACGCTTAACGTTCGATGACGATTTTATATTATATGAGTTATGTGATTTGGTGACCGAATGTTGTTCGGAGTCCCGGATGAGATCACGGACTTGACGAGGAGTCTCGAAATGGTTGAGAGGTAAAGATTCATATATAGGACAATGATATTCGGACACCGGAAGTGTTCCGGGGGTACCGGGTACATATCGGGTCACCGGAAAGGGGTTCCGGGCACCCACAGCAAAGATATGGGCCTAATAATGGGCCAAGAGGGGAAACGCAGCAGCCAGCAGGGGCTGCTGTGCCCCTCATATGGGCCACACCTAAGGGAAAGGAAAGGGGAGAAGAGAGAAGGAAGGGGAGGGATTCGGCCTCCCCCTTCCTTCCCTCCTCCCTCCTCTTTCCTTCCCCCTCCGGTGGATATGGTAAGGGGGGAGGCCGAATTGGGAGGCTCCCAAGTAGGATTCCTCCTACTTGGGGCACCCCCTTGGCTGCCTCTCCTCCCCTCCAACCTATATATATGAGGGGGGCACCGCTAGAATATACACCAACAATTGTTAGCCGTGTGCGGCGCCCCCCTCCACAGTTTACGCCTCTGGTCATATTCTCGCAGTGCTTAGGCGAAGCCCTGCGTGGATCACTTCACCATCACCATCAACACATTGTCGTGCTGACGGAACTCATCTTCCTCGACACTTTGCTGGATCAAGAGTTCGAGGGACGTCATCGAGATGAACGTGTGCAGAACTCGGAGGTGCCGTACGTTCGGTGTTTGATCGGTCGAAACGAGAAGAAGTTCGACTACATCAATCATGTTAACAAAACGCTTCCGCTTTCGGTCTACGAGGGTACGTAGACACACTCTCCCCCTCTCGTTGCTATGCATCTCCTAGATAGATCTTGCGTGAGCGTAGATTTTTTTTTTTGAAATTGCATGCTACGTTTCCCAACAGATAGTTTCCCTGATGAGCAGTTAGCAGCAATAAATGTTTCTCATAACACCCCTTGGTATGCTGACTATGCTAATTACATTGTTGCTAAATTTTTACCACCTAACTTTACATACCAACAAAACAAAAAATTCTTCTATGATTTAAGACATTACTTCTGGGATGACCCACATCTTTATAAAGAAGGAGTAGATGGTATTATTAGACGTTGCGTACCTGAGAATGAACAGGGACAAATCCTACGGAAATGTCACTCCGAAGCTTATGGAGGGCGTCATGTGGGGGACAGAACTGCTCACAAGGTATTGCAGTCTGGATTTTATTGGCCTACTCTTTTCAAGGATGCTCGTAAGTTCGTCTTATCTTGTGATGAATGTCAAAGAATAGGTAATATCGGTAAGCGTCAAGAAATGCCTATGAATTATTCACTTGCTGTTGAACCATTTGATGTTTGGGGTTTTGATTACATGGGACCTTTTCCTTCCTCTAATGGGTATACACATATTTTGGTTACTGTTGATTATGTTACTAAGTGGGTAGAAGCTATTCCAACTAGTAGTGGTGATCACAACACCTCTATTAAAATGCTTAAGGAAGTTATTTTCCCAAGGTTTGGAGTCCCTAGATATTTAATGACTGATGGTGGTTCACACTTTATTCATGGTGCTTTTCATAAAATGCTTGCCAAGTATGACGTTAACCATAGAATTGCATCACCCTATCATCCTCAGTCTAGTGGTCAAGTTGAACTTAGCAATAGAGAAATAAAATTAATCTTGCAAAAGACTGTCAATAGGTCCCGGAAGAATTGGTCCAAGAAATTAGATGATGCACTTTGGGCTTATAGAACAGCATATAAAAATCCTATGGGTATGTCTCCTTATAAAATGGTTTATGGAAAAGTTGTCATTTTCCTCTTGAGTTAGAACATAAAGCATATTGGGGAATTAAAGAACTCAACTATGATTTTAAACTTGCCGGTGAAAAGAGGTTATTTGATATTAGCTCATTAGACGAATGGAGAACCCAAGCTTATGAAAATGCCAAGTTATTTAAAGAAAAAAATTAAAAGATGGCATGATAAAAGAATCCAAAAGCGTGAGTTCAAAGTTGGAGAATATGTTCTTTTGTACAACTCTCATTCCAGATTCTTTGCAGGAAAACTCCTCTCCAAATGGGAAGGACCCTATGTTATCGAGGAGGTTTATCGGTCTGGAGCTATCAAAATAAATAATGCCGAAGGTACTAACCCGAAGGTTGTTAATGGGCAACGAATAAAGCATTATATCTCAGGTACGCCCATTAATGTTGAAAGTAATATTATCCAAACTATGACACCGGAAGAACACATAAAAGAAACCTTCCGGAACACTCCACAATCGTCAAAAAGAGGAGGTACGTGATACGGTAAGTAAACGGACTCCAAAAAATCTGCAAAAATATTTTCTGTCCATTTTTGAATATAACAAAAATTAGGAAAATAAGAAACAACCAGGAAGGTCAACCTGTTGGGCACAAGACACTAGGGTGCGCCTGGCTTGCCAGGCGCGCCCAGGTGGGTTGTGCCCACCTCGAGTACCTTCCGGACTCCGTTTTTCTCCCATTTGCTTGTTTCCCAAGATAAAAAATCTTTATATACCCCCCGAACCTATTGACCTCCGTATCACGGAGAAATCTCCTGTTTTCTTTTCTTTGCTATTTTCTGTCTGATTTGTTAAGCCAGGCATCATGTCTTCCCCCTCTTCCAACAATGGAGAAGATGATGCGGGGTTGCTGCAGGAGGAGCTAGAGAGGGAGAGAGTTCAGGAGGTTGCCATGGAGGAAGATGAAGGGAATTCCCTTGGAATTCACCCTCCGGCTTCCGAGAGAGGCACACTAGCTGGTATCTCTACCCGTCCTCATCCTCATCAAGCCATGAGATCATCAAACAATCGAGAGAGCTCTGAAGTACAAGAAGAACTCCCTTCCAGGAGGCCTTTACACAGGTTACATCATAACAATTTTCACAATTTGATTCATAACTATGTGTTCAAAAATACTCCTCGTGTGCACATACCGTCCAATTGGGACATATCTCGTCCAAGAGAAAGTGATGCACGGACAAACTCTTGGGGTCCGGAAAATAAGCATATCATGGCTGAAGTAGAGAACAACACTGAGTTGCTTCACCAAGCTCTTTGGGAGATTCATAGTTTAAGAGAGGCACTCAGAGATATATTGGACACGATCGCCTCTACTTCATCACCACCACCTTCTTCATCACCAAAAGAAAACTGAGTATCGGGTATGGGCACTCCCCTTGGCTTTCACTGGGGGAGGTGCCCCGGTATCGTATCACCTCCACTATCCTTTGCCTTTACTTATTTTAGTTCGATCTATAGTTATCTTTTGCTTTAGATGAATAAAAGTTTAGTTCGATCCTTTCTTTTTGATAGTTTGCTTAGTGATATATCCTTGTAATCGTGTGCAAGATATATAATAAAGTTTAGTTTGATTTTTTGCTTTCTTTACTTTCATGTTTCAATAAAAAGAAAGGAAATAAATGAAAAAGATCATATGCTAATCTTATGGTAGGTAATGACACCACATAAGGAAAAGTATAAGTAGAAAATTTTATTAGAGATTGACAAACATAGCATTGGTCAATGATGCAACTCATGAAAGAATTAATAAGGGAAGAGAAGATTCACATGCAAATACACTATCCTGGAAATCTTTCGTGATTGTGAGCCCCCATCAAAATATTATATGCCAAAATTGTTGACATTGGACAAGGAAGACAAAGTGATGATTTATGTTTGTTCATATTCACATAGAAGTAATATTGTCATAGATCCTTCAACATGTGGCGCTTGCCCCCATCTTTGCTAGCCAAAAATTCCGCACTAAGTAGAGATACTACTTGTGCATCCAAAAACCCTTAAACCCAAATCTTATTTTCAAGAGTCCACCATACCTACCTATGGATTGAGTAAGATCCTTTAAGTAAGTTGTCATCGGTGCAATAAGGAAATAAAAATTGCTTCTAAAAGTGTGAGATTATTTAGTGTAAGAGAAAATTGAGTGTTGTACAAACTTGTGATGGCGAAGAATAAAAGCGACAGACTGCATAATAAAGGTTGCCATCATAAGTGCAATATAACATGACGTTCTCTTACACTAAGGGGTTGAGTATACAAACAAATAAGCGCATGGCAACCTCTGCCTCCCTCTGCGAAGGGCCTATCTTTTACTTTTATGTACTTACTTTTATGCAAGAGTCAAAGTTTTTCTCTCTATTCCTTTTTATTTTTCTCCTTTGGCAAGCATCATGTGGTGAGGAAAGATCTAGGCACATATGTCCAGTTGAATATGGGTAGCATGAGTTATTATTGTTGACATCACCCTTGAGGTGAATGCGTTGGGAGACAAAATTATAAGCCCCTATCTTTCTATGTGTCCGGTTGAAACATTTTGCTCATATGTATGCGGTGAGTGTTAGCAATCATAGAAGACTATATGATGGTTGAGTATGTGGACTTGCCTAAAGGCTCCAGTACGTAACCCTTCCTGAAAAGATGATGAATTGTAGTTGCAAAGTTGACTGAGAACTTAGTTTGTTGGTTTCCAATAGAGTTTATGCTTTATACTTCGATAGTGTGATGAATTATTACTTATTCATGAGAAGTCTATGATAAAAGTTCTATGATACAAGTTTTATATTAAATTTTGTTGCTGTTATAATAATTCACATGATGCTTCTATGTCCGTATTTTCTTTTTATCGACACCTCTCTCTCTAAGCATGTGGACATGTTTTTCGATTTGGGTTTTCGCTTGAGGACAAGCGAGGTCTAAGCTTGGGGGAGTTGATACGTCCATTTTGCATCATGTTTACCTATTGTTATTTATGATGTTTTATGCATAATAATGCTTTTTGGAGTAATTATAATGCCTTTTCTCTCATAATATGCAAGGTACACACAAAGAGGGAGAATTCCGGCAGTTGGAAATCTGGACCTGGAAAAGCTACGTCAGGCCACCTATTCTGCACAACTACAAATGAGCTGAAACTTCACGAGGATTTTTTATGGAATAAATAAGAAATACTGAAGCAAATAACCACTGGAGGGGGGCCACCTGGTGAGCACAAGACACCAGGGCGCGCCTGGCCCCCCAGGCGCGCCCCGGTGGGTTGTGCTCAGCCCAGCCCACCTTCGGTGCCCATCTTCTGGTATATAAGTCATTTTGACCTAGAAAAAATAAAAGAGGACTTTCGGGACGGAGCGCCGCCGTCTCGAGTCGGAACTTGGGCAGGAGCACTTTTGTCCTCCGGCAGAGCGATTCCGCCGGGGGAACTTCCCTCCCGGAGGGGGAAATCATCGTCATCATTATCACCAACAACTCTCCCATCTTGTGGAGGGCAATCTCCATCAACACCTTCAACAGCACCATCTCCTCTCAAACCCTAGTTCATCTCTTGTGCTCAATCTTTATACCGGAACTATAGATTGGTGCTTGTGGGTGACTAGTAGTGTTGATTACATCTTGTAGTTGATTACTATATGGTTTATTTGGTGGAAGATTATATGTTCAGATCCATTATGCTATTTAATACCCCTATGATCTTGAGCATGATTATCATTTGTGAGTAGTTACTTTTGTTCTTGAGGTCACGGGAGAAATCATGTTGCAAGTAATCATGTGAACTTGATATGTGTTCGATATTTTGATGATATGTATGTTGTGATTCCCTTAGTGGTGTCATGTGAACGTCGACTACATGACACTTCACCAAATTTGGGCCTAAGGGAATGCATTGTGGAGTAGTTATTAGATGATGGGTTGCGAGAGTGACAGAAGCTTAATCCCTAGTTTATGCGCTATTCCGTAAGGGACCGATTGGATCCAAAAGTTTAATGCTATGGTTATAATTTATTCTTAATACTTTTCTCATAGTTGCGGATTCTTGCGAGGGGGTTAATCATAAGTAGGAGGCTTGTTCAAGTAAGAACAGCACCTAAGCACCGGTCCACCCACATATCAAATTATCAAAGTAGCGAACACGAATCGAATCAACATGATGAAAGTGACTAGATGAAATTCCCGTGTACCCTCAAGAATGCTTTGCTTATTATAAGAGACCGTTTTGGCCTGTTCTTTCCTCAAAAGGATTTGGCTACCTTGCTGCACTTTTGTTACTACTATCATTACTTGCTCGTTACAAATTATCTTGCTATCAAACTACTCTGTTACTTACAATTTCAGCGCTTGCAAACATTACCTTGCTGAAAACCACTTTTCATTTCCTTCTGCTCCTTGTTGGGTTCGACACTCTTACTTATCGAAAAGGCTACAATTGATGCCATATACTTGTGGGTCATCAGTCATTTATGCAAATTAAATGCAAACATCAATTTAAACATTTTTAACATGGATGAAAGTTGCAAATTATGAAATTAGATGAAATTCTAAGCATTTTACATATATATAGTTTGTTTAATTCTGATGCATGGTTGTGGAGTTATTAAAGGCATGAACATGAGGGTTTTTCTGCAAAACAATAAATCCTGGAAAATTCGCAAAATCCTAATACAGGAAAAAAAAGATTTGGGCCAAAACTGAATTGAACTGGTCTGGGGGATTTGCTCACATCGGGCCTTGAGGCCTGTGCAGGGCTGGGGCGAAGAGGAGCTAGGCCTGGGCCTGATCTAGAGGCGCATTGGCCCAGGCGTGGTCAAGGCGAGGCGAGGCGAACGAGCTGCTGCTCGTTACTGAAGAACAGAGGCAACAACAGGTACATGGCGAGGCGAGGCAGACAATGTAGAAGCAGCGTCGGCGACAGAAACTTGGCGCGAGGCAAGGGACTCAGCGCGACGGAGGCGATCCGATCTGGCGGCGACAGAAACTTGGCGCGAGGCAAGGGACTCAGCGCGACGGAGGCGATCCGATCTGGCGAAAACGAGGCAGGGGCGATGAACGGGCGACGAACATGGCGGTTCTCTGCAAGAGAAAGAGAGATGTGAAAGGAGGAGAAGGGAACCAGAGGAAGGGGAAGGGCGCGCTGTGACCTGGCCGACAAGGCGGCCGGTGGTGGAGCGAGGCAGTGGGGGCGTCGGGGTGGCCTGGAGGTCGAGGTCGCCGGCGGGCAGGCTAGCCGGAGCGACGCGGTGACGAACTTGAGGCGCTCGGGCGCCATGGCAGGGGAACGGCAACGGCGGCGGCATCCGGATGGGCTCGACGACCTGCTGGTCGCCGGCGGGAGTGCAGTCTAGCGAGGCTCGGGAGGTTACAGGAGGCGGAGGAGCTCGCGATGCGGAGGACTTGGCTCGGGGTCGAGAGGAGACAAGGACGAGCATTCCTGCTAGGGATGACGAGGAGGTTCGAGGCCCGCGTGAGGTTGAGCTCCAGGAGGTGCTCGGGCACGGGAGCTTCTTCTCCGATGGGGATGGACGGGAGAGGTGGCTCGGGAGGAGGGGATCGAGGGGGCTGTGGGAGCGAAGGCAGCGCCTTGATCCATTCGGGATCGAGCGCAGGGTCGATCTGAGATGGAGAGGTGGGGGTTTGCTGGTTGGTGGGTTGGATCACGAGGGGATCCCAAGGAGGATACAGTGGACTGGCGGCGGTGGAGGGATGGGACAGCTCCCTAGGTTTTAGGGTTGGTCTAGTTTATATAGCAATTGGGTTTAAGTTTTGACCCTCCGATCAGAATCGGGTGGTCCAGAATAAATAGGCTAGGGTGTCCAAATGAGAAATCAAAGATGTTTTAGGGATGTTTGGGGATGATCCGGACCCATCGGTCACGAATACCCGGGTCGGGTTCGGGAAGTTTCGGATGCACACACGAGAGGGGGGGGTATGTGCACTGTGGAGAGAGGGTCAAAGGGTCGGACAACAAAAGAACGGTTGTTCTGAGAAAGGTTAACAGAGGTGAGGAAGAAGCGGCAACTACAAACGACTACGAATTTTATGAAAACATGCGGATGCAATGCATATGATGCCATGACGAATGCAGCAAACAAATAAAACACACGACGGCAACGAAATAACTGGAAGGCATTTGGAGCGTCGGTCTCCGGTCGTTACATCGGCTCCCTTTGAATCACCATCTGAACAATTATCTTGCTTTGGAATGGGGGGAGGGGGCCCCCACTGCGCCCACCATGGAGCGGCGTCTGCATGACATTATATTCCCACGCAACGTTCTTCTCTTTTTCTCTACATGTTCAGTACGATTGTGTACAATAACTGACATACATAATAAAAAAACATAGTTAGATTATGTAAGGCCTAAGGGATGCATGCAGAAATCAAGACTGATGGTAGCTAACGAGTGGATAGATCCAAAACTAATGATAGCAGGCAGATGATAGCTTAACTTTAAAAAGATAGTTGATGGCTCGTCTACTGTTTGTTACCCACCCAACATGAACCACATAGAGGACTCGAGATGAACCAGATAGTACACAGAGATACTATTCGTTGCTGCCTCGATATGTGCCCCGCAGGCATTTTAAAACTCAAGTTTGAACACTACTTTGGACCTAACTCGGAGTCTAAGAGGTGAACAGAACGATAAAGTAGCAGGTATTAATGATCGATGTATAACGTAAGTAGACACAAAAGAGTGTGACCTCTCTTCCGGAACTGTGTAGTCCTCAGGTTCATCTACTCCGTCGATGATGGTAATGCAGTTGGTGTCGTGGATTTAACACGGCAGATGCCCTAGTGAAAGGACTTAGGTGTGGAGCCATCGCAACTAGGTTAGCTTGAAGGGGTTGAACGGGACAAAGGACACAAGGAATTTTACCTATGTTCGGCCCCTCTCAACGAGGTAAAAGCCTACTCCTGCTTATAGTTGTATTGCTTGGGTTTTGATTACAAGGGAGCGAATACGCTTGACCTAGTTCTCGATTGCTTGTTTCTTGAGTTAACCCGCCGCCGGGTCTCACCTTTATATACAGGTCGATGCCCGGTGGCTTACAAAGTCCCGGCCGGCTCACACAACGTGACCGGCTCAGTTTCTAACCAAACCTGCCTTACAGAGCAAGTTAACCTTGAACGGCTCACACCTTCGGGTCTTGCATCACCTCCGGGTCTTAGGCCTCCAATAAGCTTGCTTTATGAACCGCCATCCTTATGTCTTCTTGGACCTCTTGGGCCTTCTTCACAATAAGTCACCAACGGTGTAACCCGGCCCCTCCTGGGCGGGTCACACCTCGGAGTTATATCCTCAACATTAGGCCCCAGTTTGATTTGAACTTATTCATATCAATCTTCACTCTTTAACTTAACAGACTGCACCAGTGCTAGTATCTTAGGCAGATCACCATAACCCGCCATGACATCATGTAAACAGAAACATCATAACCCGTCATGCGCATTAATTCTGCACAAGAACCAGGATATCTCAACGGATCTTTATCTTAATGGGCTTCCCGAGAATCAAGGCGTCCACACTGTTAACATAATCATTTTGCCTCCTCGATTTCCACGCATGCCATCTTATCACCTCCTAATAAATAGGGATAGGGGTCCCTCTTCTTCACATTTTATCCATGCCTCTGCCTCTTCTTCTTCCTCGCGACGACCAACGCCTCCAGAGCTCCGCCGCCCCCGTCAACTGCATCAAACTTGGCCGCTGCATCAACCTGACCTTGATCAGAAAACGGCGGCACCCCTCCGCTGTTCATCAGCATCTTCAGGTACCCATCTCCTTTTTCCTCCAATCTTCATTAGAGTTTCTGCAGTTCTTCGGTGTTCATCACCCTTTCCTATAGTTCATCGACCATGCCATCTTAGTTGAATCAAAACGCGATGCTAAAGTCATGCCTTACTCCTTCTTAATATCTGCTATCAAATATAGATATACTTCCTGCTGTTGAGATTCACTCCCCACGCTGTAGTTCTTCCAATGTTTCTAGGGCTAGTAATTTTCTTCTGTTTCTCGAACAGCTGTAGATCCGAAATCATAGGCAGAATCTGTGAAACTTGTTTGTCCAGCACTTAGTGAAATTTTATCCAATTTCTAGATCTTGTAACCATCTGGTCGACCACTGTTGTATGGGCGGCTCAAATGATACCTTGTAACCCGCCAAATGCCAACCGGCTTATCTTATAAGTTGTTTAAACCACCGGTACTTATACAAGCTTGACATTATCCGGCTCATACCTCACCAGTTTAATCATGCTATTTTATTTTCTGCAAACATTAGGCGGCTTACCAACCCTTGCCCATAACCAATATTGCATAATAACTTCATTTTGCTCAATCATCGGGCGGCTCATCGTCACAAAATTGACCCGCCTTGATTTTCTTTTTAAGCTTTCACCCAATCAGAATCACTAAGACCATCACCTCCTGCGACTGGGTCGTTTCCAATGTCACGAAACGGACTCTCCAAGAGTTTTTTGACATGGGCATCTTGCCATCTAAAGACGTCATCCATTGGCAGGTTCCAGGAGCTGAAGTTCCTCCTCAACCAAAGGAAGGAGAAATTATAGTTTTTTCTGATCACATGCTCAGAGGCTTTTCTCCGCCCGGTTCAAAATTCTTCTAAGATGTTCTGAACTTCTATCAGCTTCATCCTCAAGACATCGGACCCAATTCAGTCTCCAATATCTGCAACTTTCAAGTCTTTTGTGAAGTATAGCTTCAAGAGGAGCCGAGCGTTGACCTCTTCAGAGAATATTATTATTTGAACCACCAAACTGAGATGACAGATGGGCCCAGCCTTGAACTAGGTGGAATTTCTATCCAAAGACAAAGAGATTCCATCTTTCCATCAGCTGCGCTTCCCATTCACCCCAAAGACCGGAATCAGACTTGGTTTTATTGCCAAGACACCTCTCCGCCGGGTGAGAATCCTCTGCCGGGTTTCCGTATCAACAGGCTCAACCCAAGGCACCCACTCCCAGACCGGATCAGCTCTGCTGAACGGTCCAAATATAGACCCACTTTCACCAAGATAAGGGCCTTGATAGCAAATGGCCTGACCGGTGTTGACCTGGTCCGATGCTGGGTTGGCTGGAGGAACTTGCCTTTAAGCCGCCGCCCTAGTTTAATGTGCACATATACAGGCGATGTAAAAGACCCCTTGCGGTATAAGTCAACAAGCCTTGAAGAGAAGGACCTCAACGAAATGACCAAGTCCTTACTTGGAGAAAATTTAGAAAACTGCAGCAAAACGGGGCTGAGCCCCTTCTATACTCTTAACCCGGCTCCAGATGTAAGTATTCAAAGCTCTTTTTACTTTATTAATTATTCTCATATGTTACACTTGCCTTATTATCTTGCTCTCTTCAGGCCGACTCTCCCTTTTGGAACAAGAAGCTTCAAGATAAGCTGGCCAACAAGGCCAGGGCAAAAACCAAGGCCCCAAAGAAAACTAAAGGAAACAAACCAGATGTAGCACACTTATTCACCCTAGACGATGAGTCGGAGGTAGAACTTGATTCCCATGGCTCCTTTTTTGTGCATCTTATTGATGCTAACCCCTTGCAGGATGATGCGGAGACCAGCCAGGCAGATGTTGAAGAGGTAACTATTATTTCCTCTGACTCAGAGCCTTTACCAAGACAGAAAGTTCGGCAAGTAACCCGGAAAGTAAGGCATTCTCACACTTTAGCTTACTTGGATCCAAACTTTATTCTGAAGAAATAACAGCATGAAGCCCGGCGTACAACCCGGAATAGTGGAGGGGTGTCGGTGTCAAAACCGGCGGATCTCGGGTAGGGGGTTCCGAACTGTGCGTCTAAGGTCGATGGTAACAGGAGACGGGGGACACGATGTTTACCTAGGTTCGGGCCCTCTCTATGGAGGTAATACCCTACGTCTTGCTTGATTGATCTTGATGAATATGGTTATTACAAGAGTTGATCTACCACGAGATCGTAATGGCTAAAACCCTAGAAGTCTAGCCTGTCTGATTATGATTGCCCCTATGGACTAAACCCTCCGGTTTATATAGACACCGGAGGGGACTAGGGTTGTACAAAGTCGGCTACAGAGAAAGGAATCTTCATATCCGAACGCCAAGCTTGCCGTCCACACCAAGGAGAGTCCCATCCGGACACGGGAGAGAGCCTTCTGTCTTGTATCTTCATGGCCCATCAGTCCGGCCCACGTTACGTAGCCTGGACGCCCGAGGACACCTTAATCCAGGACTCCCTCAGTAGCCCCTGAACCAGGCTTCAATGACGATGTGTCCGGCGCGCAGATTGTCTTCGGCATTGCAAGGCGGGTTCCTCCTCCGAATACTCCAGAACAGATTTCGAGCACAGAAAGCGTGTCCGGCTCTGCAAAACAAGTACCACACACAACCGCAAAGAGTATAATATTTCACGAGTCCAATCTACTGACAACTTTTTGTAACGCGACACCACGTTCCTGCACGGTAATTATTTTGAACCGTTCTTTAGTCTCCCGCTCCATGTTTTAAGATGCGGTTTCCAGTGGCACGTCTTGTCACAGCAGAGATCGTGTCCCTTCATTACGGGATTCTCGTCAATACGGGCGTGGGTAATCCAACCGTGCCGTTTGCACGGCCCTTGGGAATAGGCGAGTGGGGAGGCGCTTGATATTCACTGCCTTTATAAGGAGATAAGGATTCACCCCTTTCACCCACGCCTTCTCTTTCTCTGCCTCTCCATTCCTGAGCTCCAGCGCCCAAGTTCTCATCTTTTCCGCCTCAAAGAAGCACTCTGACCATGTCCGGATCCGGAGCGCAAGGCAAGTGGATGGCCTCCTCCGTCAAGGAGAAGGACATCACGAAGCTCCGGGAGGCGGGGTATTTGGCCAAGGAAATCGCCCACCGGCTTCCGGCCAAGGGACAGATCATCCCCCACTTCGTCCGCGGGTGGTGTTCATCCCCCACTTCGTCCGCGGGTTAGGGTTTCCTCTCCACCCTTTCATCCACGGACTCATGTTCTACTACGGGCTAGATTTCCATGATCTAGCCCCAAATTCTTTCCTCAACATCTCGGCATTTATTGTCATGTGTGAGGCCTTTCTGCGCATCCCCCCCCCCCCAACTTCGGACTGTGGCTCAAGATTTTCAATGTGAAGCCGAAGGTGGTGGATGGGCAACACGCAGAGTGCGGAGGCGCCATGGTGAGCAAGATGCCCAACGTCACATGGCCCAAAGGTACCTTTGTGGAGACCGTCAAAGGGTGGCAGCAACTATGGTTCTATATCACAGAGCCCCGCGACGCCACCTGGGCCGCGGCTCCTGAATTCAAGTCTGGAGCCCCAATGCGGCTCACCTCCTGGCTAGAGAAGGGCCTGAATTGGGCGTCATCGGACGAGCTGACAGCGCTGCAGGCGCGTATCTAGAGTATGGTGCACAAGAACATCAAGCTTGTCAATGTGATCTAGGTGATGCTAGTTCGCCGGATCCTTCCATGCCAATGCAGGACTTGCCATTTGTGGGAGTTCGATCCGGCCGAGCACCAGACCTTGCAACAGTTCTTCGGAACTACGCACGAAGACATCTGGAAGGTGCTTTTTAAGGCCAACGAGAAATGGCCGGAGACGACTGAGGACCGTGGGCACGACCTGGCCCATCCCGCTAGTCCAGTAAGTCTTTCGCGCTTCAAGGTGTATCCTTTACTTGCTTACTCAGGGAAAATGCCTAAGCCTCCCAATTTAGTTTTTCAGGGCTGGACGAAGAAGACAGAGCGGATTAAGTGTCCGGCTCCGCTGCCCGAGGAACCAGCCATCCCGCTTCTGACGAAGATGCTGGTCCCGGCGCCCTACCAGGCGCCGGAGAAGAAGGCCAAGAAAAAGGCCAAGGAGACCAGAAGTGGCCTCCGTCGCAAGGGAACTTCGGACGCGACGTCCGAAGACGCCGAGACTCACTCCACCGCTGCAGAGGACGAGGAGGAGGAGGAGGAAAGCAACTCTCCCCTTGAGGGGGGAAGGAAGAAAAGGGCGGCCCCCATAAATTTGGAGGCAGAGGCGTCCAAGAAGGGGAAGGTCTCCCTCGCGGATAACTCCGCGTGGGACGTCGAAAGCAGCCCAGAGCGGCGCCCCCGAGATAAGCCCCTGGCCGAGTCGTGAGTACTCAAAGACCCTGATGCATTCATATATCCAGCCTCTTTTCTCCATAGTTTTAAAATGTTGAATCATGTACTTGCAGTCCGGCTTGTTCCGACCTCGAGCAATCCTCATCTTCGGGGAATCGCTGGACCCGAAGGTGATGGACAGCGGGTCCCTTCCGGCGGCCTCCTCTCCCAAGGCCATGGATGACACCGAGGCATTGTCTCGAAGGATCGCAGGCCAGGGCGAGACGCAGGAGGCCGTCAGCGCGGCGCCAGAGGGTGAAACCTCGGCCGTCGGACACATGGGGGAGCAAATCCCCATGGAGACTGGCAATGGGGGCCAGGTCCAATTCGGCCCCCAGCCGAATATGGTCCCGGAGACCTATACGGCTCCGGAATCCGGCAAGCAATCTCCTTCGAAAGAAGGGGGTGTGCCTATTTCGCCGGTGACCTCTGTCCAACCAGAGGCACCGGACATCCTACTGGAAGCACTGCGAAGTGCTTCCATTGTAGAGGAACACCGTGCCCTCATGGGTACGTTGATTGAGAAGATTCAGTCCACGAAGAGCGGACTGACCGAAGCCTGCACAAGCCTTCTAACAGGTTTTGAGGTATGAAATGCAATTATGTAAAAAGAATGTCACAGTATAGACAGTAGCCCCTGACACACTGTCCGGTGGTCGAAAACAAAAGCCGGACAGAGGATCAAACAATTTTCGCAGGAGACTATCCATACATGTCTATGTGAAAAAAGTAGGCGTCGCTGCTAGCTGCGACCTCCCATGCTGCCGAAGTCTCCGGACTAAACCAGAGTCTGGAGCGGGCCGAGGAAGAACTCAGCTGTGTGAAAAAGCAGCTGGAGGACAAGCAAGGTATGCCATGACCTTCTGTATATCAAAAAGGATATATGATCTGTATTGACCATAGTGCCATGATATTTGTAGGAGCGGCGACTGAGGTGGAGGCCCTTAAAAAGGCGTTGGCCGAGGCCCAGAATAGAGCGGCAGAGGAACAATCCGTCCACGAAAAGCACGAGGCCAAGGTCGGTGAGGTGCAACAAGAGCTCCAGGACGCTGTAAAGAAATGCGAGTCCTTGGAGCGCAAGATTACGGATCAAGAGCCCGAGCTTGCTAAGGCCCACCAAAGCACACAAGAGGCCCGGGTTGATGCCCAGGGCGCCCTCCAAGAAATCCAAGAGGCCAGGAAAATCACGGCGGGTAAGGCCTTTATAATGCAAAGCAAATTTGTGAAGAAAAGGTACCTCTTCCTGACCCGGATTTGGAGTTCTCCAGGAGCGTTTGCGGATCTGCCGCGTAGCATTGCTGATGCTGCGGATTTCTTCCGAGCCGAAGAGGGGAGCTCAACGGAGAAGCTGTTCTAGTCGCAATACCTTGCGCCAGAGCATCCGGCGCCCTTCAGCGATTAGCTGAAACAGCTGACCGGACTGCATAGGGTGGCCGAATTGGCCATGAAGGATTTGATAATCCGTCTATGGCCTGCCGAAGCTATACCCAACAGCTACTTCGGGCTCGTGAAGCGACTGGTTGCTGCCTGCCCTCAGCTTGATGCCATCAAGCGGTCGGTCTGCATTGAAGGTGCGCGGATGGCCTTCGCTCGTGTCAATATACAGTGGGCGAAGATGAACGCCGTTCAGCTCGCGACCGAGGGACCACCCGCGGGCAAGGAGCACCGCACGCCCGAGCGATATTTTCATGATGTCCTGGAGGGATCCCGCATTGTGGCGGAGCAGTGTGCAAAAGACATTATCTTTGGATGAATATATTCATGTTATCCTGTCCTGTATAATGGAACAAAACTGATATGTAATATAATATTAGTTGTTTATATCAAGATTCTTCCTCCTGTCCGGCCGTTTTATTAAATCTGAGAGTTGGCGAGTCGTCGGCTTCAGCCCCCACATAGCTAGTACGGGGGTGTTCGGGATAGAATCTAAACACTCTTGATCCAAAGTTTGGTCCTTGAAGGAGGTGTTTAGCGCAACGAACCAGGCAATCGGACTATGTGGCTTTATCACCCTCACTTAGCCATAGGAGTTTTATAATAGAAATTTAGGCGCAGCCCCTAGTATTCGTGAGTCCGAACTAGGGTGCTGTAAACACCTGATCGGGTAGAGACCGATTCGTCGCATAATGCGGAAAAAATAGCAAAAGATTTGTAACCTCCGAAGAGCTGACCGGCTCACGCCGCATCATGACAGTCAGTTTTTGGCTTTCTCTACTGAGGTGCTCATCCGGATAAACCAGGGCACAATCGCAGTAGTTCTCCCTTTACTACCCTAGCCGATATAGCGGAACATAAGGTAGTAAGCATAGGAGCCGGGCAACCCAATTATTGACGAAAGACATGATTCGGAGCCAATGCATATAATGCTAAATTCGGGGTGCCGAACTATACTGTAAAAAGTGTTCGGACTTTGTTGCCATAATATGGGGCGCAATAAAGCCCCTAGCTAATTTAAGCCGTACCAAAATGTACGGGTGCAATTGATAAGATTATCAACAAAAAATGAAGTAGTAAGCTAGTGCCGCAGAAGTTGGGCCGCGAACTGTTTCCATTATAATTTTATTGATACGTCAAAGCGTATAAGTAGTGCGATAAGCAACAGGGCTATTTAACATGCCATGACCAAGGGAGAGCTGCGTGCGGGTCCTGAGAACAGGTAGAGTGATCATCAAAAAGACCTCCTAGAGATTCCCGTATACCTCAATGCTTCTTGCTGTCTTGGTGTATCTGTCCTTCGAAAGGACCGATGATCAGGCCATCTTGAGGGGCCTGTGGAAAAGAAACCTGAAAAGGATGAAAAAGAAAAAGTGAAAGTATGTGTGTCCAGGGGAGGTCGAGCCGTATTATGGACCACAATCTAGTTATGCCTCCGCCTATGCCCATGGTATTTTAAGTGCATAGTTATGTACGCGTGGTACGCATGCCGCCATTTGGCCGGGACGGAGACGGAGGCCGGATTGCTAGTCTAACTCCTGACGAGCCGGACTGTTATGCTGCGGAGTAGTCCGGATCCGCTTGACAGTGTCTGGGAGCTTGGCCGCTGAATTAACATTCTGCTTGGCAAGGCCGCTTTGTACTTCCGCTGCCAAGGCTGCAGTGTGCTCCTCGGTACGGAGGGAGCGCTCCGTGTTTCCGTTAACTGTTATGACGCCACGTGGTCCCGGCATCTTGAGCTTGAGATAAGCATAGTGTGGCACCGCATTGAATCGAGCAAATGCGGTTCGTCCGAGCAGTGCGTGATAGCCGCTGCGGAAGGGGACGATATCGAAGATCAACTCTTCGCTTCTGAAGTTGTCCGGGGATCCGAAGACAACCTCCAGTGTGATTGAGCCCGTACAGCGGGCCTCTACACCTGGTATGACTCCTTTAAAGGTAGTTTTTGTGGGTTTGATCCTTGAGGGATCGATGCCCATTTTGCGCACTGTATCCTGATAGAGCAGGTTCAGGCTGCTGCCGCCGTCCATGAGGACGCGTGTGAGATGGAAACCATCAACAATTGGATCGAGGACCAGTGCGGCTGAACCGCCATGACGGGTACTGGTCGGATGGTCCCTGCGATCGAAGGTGATCGGGCAGGACGACCATGGGTTGAACTTTGGGGCGACTGGCTCTATCGCGTAGACGTCCCTGAGCGCTCGTTTGCGCTCCCTTTTGGGGATATGAGTGGCGTATATCATGTTCACCGTTTTAACCTAGGGAGGGAACTTCTTCTGTCCTCCTGTGTTCGGCAGACGGGACTCCTCGTCGTCGTCCTCGCTTTGCGACCCCTTCTCCTTGTTTTCGGCATTTAACTTGCCGGCCTATTTAAAAACCCAACAGTCTCTGTTGGTATGATTGGTTGGTTTATCAGGGGTGCCGTGGATCTGACATGGACGATCGAGTATGTGGTCCAAGCTGGATGAGCCCGGATTGTTTCTTTTGTATGACTTCTTCCGCTGGCCGGACTTGGAGCCGCTGAAACCGGCGTTGACCGCCGTGTCATCGGCAGTGCCACCATTGCTTTGGCGCTTGTGCCTGTTGCGTCGGGGCTCGTCATTGCTATTCTTGGCTTCAGAGGTACCGGCATCGCTTGCAGTATTATTGTTACGGGCTAGCCAACTATCCTCGCCCGCACAAAAGCGGGTCATGAGTGCCGTGAGGGCTGCCATGGACTTCGGCTTTTCTTGGCCGAGGTGATGAGCCAGCCATTCGTCGTGGATGCTATGCTTAAAGGCAGCTAGGGCTTCGGCATCCGGGCAGTCGACGATCTGGTTCTTTTTAGTTAGGAACCTATTCCAGAATTTCATGGCCGACTCTCCAGGCTGTTGAACTATGTGACTTAAGTCATCGGCATCCGGAGGTCGTACATATGTGCCTTGGAAGTTGTCGCGGGATCTGTTGTTCCATCATATGATTCGATATTTACGGGTTTAAACCCTTCTGGGAATTCGTGCTCCATTACTTCATCAGTGAAGCAGAGGGGATGTGCGGCGCCTCTATATCGGGCCAAGTCGCGACGTAGTGCGGATGTAGTCCGTCTGCGGTTTTCGGCCTGGACGTGGTTATGCTCGGTACGTCTGGCTTGATAGCCGTCGTCGCGCGCCAGGGCATGCCCCCGCGATCCGTAGATCGATCTGGACTGACCTGCTCTGTTCTCCAGGTTTTGCCGCAGGTCATATGTGTATTCCCGAGCTGTGGTGTCTTTGCCTTTACGGTGAGGTAGTATGGGCAGGTGTTCAGCTTGAGTTGCCGCTTTGTCCCGGCCATGTGGTGGTCGGTCAGCCGCATTACGTGTTAATGGCATGGGCTCAAGTGCCTCGTCGTCGAATTGGGGTAGTAATTTACGATTCGGGTAACTTTTATTGGGGCACTCGAGTCCGTATTGCTCGGCTGCCAGGACATCAGTCCATCTATCGTTGAGCAGATCTTGATCAGCTTGAAGCTGCTGCTGTTTCTTTTTCAGGCTCCTCGCAGTGGCTATTAGCCGACGCTTAAAGCGCTCCTGCTCGACGGGTTCCTCAGGCACGATAAAGTCTTCGTCGCCGAGGCTCACCTCATCTTCGGAGAGTGGAAGATAGTTGCTGTCCTCCGAGTCTTCGTTTATGACCTGTTCGTCAGGGCTGACTTGCCCATCTTCCCTACCGTCCTGTTCGGAAGTCGGCTCGGCGGGATCTTCTTTGTCTTCGGCATCGTCCGGAGTATTGTTTTCTATTGTGCCGGTATTCCTGTCTTTTCCACGGCGTGATTTAGAGCGGTGCCGCTGACATCGGCACTTTGGCTGTGTCTCAGGAGGTTTATTCTCGACTGGATCTTTCTCGTTATCGCCGTTATTCTCTTTGGGAGTATCCACCATGTACACGTCATACGAGGAGGTGGCTGTCCAGTGCCCAGTAAACGGCGGGTTTTGGGCCTGCTCCTCTCCGGCATCGTCGTCCATACCGTCGATGTCTTCGGAGTCGTAATCGAGCATGTCGGTTAAGTCTTCGACAGTGGCAATGAAGTGGGCGGTGGGTGGGAAGCGAAATTCTCCGTCATCAGCCTCCAGTTCAAACCGGATATAATTCGGCTGTGAGTCCCCCGCTAAGGAGAGGGTTTTTAATGAGTTTAGCACATCACTCAAAGGTGAGTGTCGGAAGATGTCCGCGGAGCTGAACTTGACGATCGGCGCCCGATCAAGCTCGATGGGTGCGGACGCACGCGGTTCAGAACCTGTGGCCGGAGACGAATCCGAGGTTCCGGTGACACAGATCCCGTTCGAAGTTGGGTCTGTGTGCGGCTCCAACACCGCTGAGTCTGCGGCTTTCGTGGCGGGGTTGAGCTTCCTGTCCTCGGATGGCGCGATCTGCTCCGGATCTAGTGCCAGGGCAGTTACAGGCGCTATCTCACGGGTATGGTCCGATGACAGATTTAGGTCATGTTCATCGCGGTGGTAGGGAGCGGCTGCCATGGGCTCGAATCCATCGAAGATCAACTCTCCGCGGATATCAGCAACGTTGTTCAAGCTTCCAAACCTGACCTGATGGCCAGGGGCGTAGCTGTCGATCTGCTCTAGATGGCCAAGCGAGTTGGCCCGCAGTATGAAGCCGCCGAATACGAAGATCTGGCCGGGGAAAAAGATCTCCCTCAAGGCCGCATCATTGTGGATGATTGATGGAGCCATCGAGTCTTCTAGTGACGACACAGCGGAACTCTCAATGAAAGCAGCAATCTCGATGTCAAAACCGGCAGATCTCGGGTAGGGGGTTCCGAACTGTGCGTCTAAGGTCGATGGTAACAGGAGACGGGGGAAACGATGTTTACCCAGGTTCGGGCCCTCTCTATGGAGGTAATACCCTACGTCCTGCTTGATTGATCTTGATGAATATGAGTATTACAAGAGTTGATCTACCACGAGATCGTAATGGCTAAAACCCTAGAAGTCTAGCCTGTCTGATTATGATTGCCCCTATGGACTAAACCCTCCAGTTTATATAGACACCGGAGGGGACTAGGGTTGTACAAAGTCGGCTACAGAGAAAGGAATCTTCATATCCGAACGCCAAGCTTGCCGTCCACGCCAAGGAAGGTCCCATCCGGACACGGGAGAGAGTCTTCTGTCTTGTATCTTCATGGCCCATCAGTCCGACCCATGTTACATAGCCTGGACGCCTGAGGACCCCTTAATCCAGGACTCCCTCAAGCGGGAAACCTTCATGCCGGCTTACCCAACACGCCGACCCCTCGCAAACGCCGAAACGAGGTGCCACTAAATTTAACCCTCTCCTTTCCGAAGGCGGGTCTTATCCGTCAACCACTTAATCCTTCCGACTCAAATTATCAGGGAACCTCGCACTCCTCTTCCGGCGACTCTACTGGGACTCAGATTCCTCTCTTCAAAGTTGCCCCTGGGTGAGAATATTTGATTTCTTTGTTTTCAACACTTTACAAGCTGGTATATTAATATCCTTATGTGTCTTACTTGTAGCGGCATAGCCAATCCAAGCAAGAAATTGAAGATGAACAAGCCAGCCGAAGACCCCAAGGTCACCGAGCCGGAGAAACAAACCATATCAGAAGCTTCTCATCAAACTCCTGAAGCCACTGCCAATGACCCGCCACCGAAAATTCATGACATCACTGTGGATCCAATGGGTGTTGATCCATCCAGCGCTAAGCCGCTGAGTCCCATAAAACCTGCTGAAGAGACTCCTTTGCAACAAAGTGCTGAGGATGTCATTATTACCGGCACTGGTTATGCTGAACCTGGGAACCCCACCATTCTGGCCAAGCATTCAGCCAAAGAAGAGTTAATTGAAAAGAGCAAGGCCAGATTTGACATTGCCAATTACTCACACTTGGGCGTCGGCGAATTATACTCTTGTTATCTGAGCCAACTGCATACTGGTCGCGATCTGGAAGCGGATTTAGTCAAGAAATTATGACAAAAATATGAGGTATGAACATCTGTTTCCCTTGCATATGTAGTCATCCAGCCTCCAAGTCTTATCCGTAGGAAAAGATATATTTGAGTAGGGTTAAGACTTTTCCATATGTCATTACAACTCTAAACACATAGCCCTCATGGACCGGCTTATCGTGATAAAGATGAGTCGGATTGCTTTCATGACTTCGAAAGGAAAGCTCCAGACCATATCCCTCATGGGCCGGCTTATCTTGATAAAGATGAGACGGATCATTTCCATTACTTTGAAAGAAAAACTACAGACCATAGCCCTCATGGGCCGGCTTATCTTGATAAAGATGAGCCGGATCATTAACAATATATACTGCGAAAAAGAGCTTCCGCACACATTAGCCCCCAAGTGTCAAGTGCTTTGCTTGCAATGTGCTTGAGACTTGTATGTATATTGTGTCCTGAGAAATATGTTTATAATTGTTTAACTCTTACTTGCAGGATGCCTTAACTCAGGCTGAATCCCAATTGGTCGATTTAAAGACCAGGCTTGAGCATCAAGAAGGTGAAATACGCAAAGCTGACTCCAAGACTATGTTTAGTCTGGAAGAGAACGAGAACCTCAGAGCTGGGTTTTCCACAGAAAGAAATGCCTGGGATAAGGAAAAAGCTGCCTTAGTGCAAAGAGCAGAGACTGCCGAATCTTCTTTGAAAGAGACCACTGCAGAACTAACCGGCTTAAAACGCCATATCTCACATATGACAGCTGCTATCTTTGGTAAGGAATTCGGGATGCTTTAACCATTTCCAATTTTTACCTTTTAACCCGCCTGGCAACTTATCTGTGTGCTCATTTAACAGGCCCCAGGAGTGCCAACCTTGGCCAGGACATGTTGGTGAAGCTGAAGGCGGTCTACACTTTGGTAGAACAGATGTACACAGGTACTCAGCGAACCATAGCGGCCATCTCGCACAGTAAACAACCACCTTCACTCATCAGGGAGGTACTGGACAAACTATCTATCATGCCCCAAAGAATTGAAGAGATTAAGCGATCATCCGCCCGAGCTGGTGCTATCACTGCTTTGAGCCGGGCCAAAGCATGGCAAGCAGAATTAGACCCGGTGGAAATGGCCACCGGTTGTCCAAGCTTTAAAGAAGATGGATCGCCTTTTGATGAAGCAGATTTTACCAAGTGCGTAAAAGAGATGCGTCCCTTGGTGAGCAAATTGGCCGAGGAGACTGATTTGTCCAAATATCAGGCGGCTTACATGATGGAAAACTCAAAAGTGAAAGCGCCGGCTTATGAGATTGTGAATCTCATTCCTCCAATACGTAAGCACACTTTTGCTCCTGATGTTGATCCATCCACACTTATAGATGATGAAGCTGTGTTCAAAGCCGTAACTGGCATCGACTGGACATCACCTGACTTCCAGACGATGGACAAAGAAGAAGAACCGGCGCAGGATAACCCGGAGTCTTCAACTCGTCAGGACCAAAACAACTGATCCAAGGGGCGGCTCTCAAACCGCGGCATAGAGCTTCTTTTGAAAAACTCTTAATCCTTTGGGCTTGGAAAAGCCTTGTAATAGGCTAGTTGAAACAATGATCTGTCATGCCATTGTGCATGTTTATCTTTAAAACTACCGATGAAATATTTTATGTGCCATTGATGAGCTTGCAGAGAATATCATCATCTCTGCTAGTTATAATATTATTTCCAATGTTCCTGCACACATGCTAAACAACATAAACCCTGGCGGCTTACGCCAGGGCGGGTCACAATGTCCAATATAATGGCGACTTACAAGTCTATAACCAGGGCGGGTTAGAAAAACCCTAAATATTTATTCAAATATGAAAAGTCATACCTGTAGACTGATATCATAGTGATACTATAAGAATTGTGATCCAGCATGGGTATTAACCTGTAAACATGAAAAAATCATGACTTGAATTTATTCAAGGCGAATTATCCTGGCAACTTATAGTCTGCTTATCAGGGCGGGTTATTAACCCAATATGCTCAAGTATGAGTCATAGAATCAAGGCTACATGGCCTGAATTGTGAAAACCATATGTTGATATGCAAAAAGGATATGAATCCAAAATTTTCAGAAAAAACAGCAATACAGAAAAACAAGGCTTTCATAGGCCGCCAAGCCTAAAACAAAAGTGCTTTCATGGGCCGCACAGCCACTGAGTTAATCCTAGCTCACTGTAAGCTGGCCCTCACATGACAAACTGCCGTTTTAACCTTAACAAGTTCAGGGTCTTATTTAAAAGATTGACTGTCAAAATTGCGGTGGGTCATTCCAGGATTACCTGGGCGGAGTAACAACGACAGACAGGCAGGATAACCCAGAATTTGGTGTTTACACTGGCATATAAGCCGATCAATAGGGTAAGCATAGCTATGCTCATTGAGCAGGAAGCCCCCAAGTGACCAATAGGATGGTAGGTAGGCCGAATCAAGAGGGTAAGCATAGCTATGCTCATTGAGCAGGAAGCCCCCAAGTGACCAATAGGATGGCAGGTAGGCCGGATCAAGAGGGTAAGCATAGCTATGCTCATTGAGCAGGAAGCCCCCAAGTGACCAATAGGATGGCCGGTAGGCCGGATCAAGAGGGTAAGCATAGCTATGCTCATTGCGCAGGAAGCCCCCAAGTGACCAATAGGATGGCAGGTAGGCCGGATCAAGAGGGTAAGCATAGCTATGCTCATTGAGCAGGAAGCCCCCAAGTGATCTTATGAACAAACAATAAAGGCTCAGATTCATAGAAGTGAAACGGCAGAGGCCCTGAATTATCAGGGATGCCGGCTTTATTATAGTGATCATAATATGTACACTAAAGAAAAGTATATACAACATAAGAGCCGGTGGCTCAGGCGTAATAAGGCCGAAGATGAGCAATGTTCCACGGCCGGCGGGTCTCCTCCTCCGATGTGCGTGAATCCTTGTGTTCTTGAATATCAATGAGGTAGTATGACCCGTTGTTCAGGTTTTTGCTGACCACAAAAGGTCCTTCCCAAGGTGGGGATAACTTATGCATGTCTGCCAGATCTTGGATTAGCCGGAGCACCAAGTCGCCTTCTTGAAAGGTCCGGGTCCTAACCCGGCGGCTATGATAGCGACACAGATCTTGCTGGTATATCGCCGAACGAGCCACCGCAAGGTCACGCTCTTCATCCAACATATCAAGAGCATCCTGACATGCTTTTTCATTATCAGCTTCAACATAAGCCGGCACCCGGGGCGAGTCATGACGGATACCACTTGGAAGAACTGCCTCTGCCCCATAGACCATGAAGAAAGGCGTAAAACCTGTTGACCTATTAGGAGTAGTATTAATGCTCCAAATTACTGAGGGTAACTCCTCAACCCAACAAGCCGGCATGCATTGCAATGGAACCATAAGCCGGGGCATTATGCCTTTCAAGATTTCCTGATTGGCCCTCTCATCTTGACCATTGGATTACGGATGATCCACTGATGACACGTCAAGACGAATATGTTCTCGTTGACAGAACTCTTTCATAGCGCCCTTAGACAGATTAGTGCCATTATCAGTTATGATACTGTGAGGGTAGCAAAACGGAAGATCACCTTCTTAATGAATTGAACAGCCGTTGCCGCATCACACTCTGCCTCAACCCACTTGGTAAACTTGTCAACTACCACCAAGAGGTGGGTCTTTTTGTCCTTGGACCTCTTGAAAGGTCCAACCATATCTAGCCCCCAGACTACAAACGGCCAAGTAATTGGAATCATCCTCAATTCTTGAGCCGGTACATGAGCTCGTCTAGAAAATTTCTGACAGCCATCACACTTGCTAACCAGATCTTCAGCATCAGCATGAGCCGTCAACCAATAAAACCCATGACGAAAAGCTTTAGCCACAAGAGATTTAGAGCCGGCGTGATGGCCACAATCTCCTTCATGAATCTCCCTTAGGATCTCACAGCCCTCTTCAGGAGAAATACAGCGCTGGAACACGCTTGTGATGCTGCATCGGTATAACTCGCCATTGACAATGGTCATAGACTTAGACCACCGGGTTATTTGCCTGGCCAAAGTTTCATCCTCAGGTAACTCTCCCTGGGTCATATAAGCCAAATAAGGAACCATCCAATCAGGGATGGCATGGAGAGCCGCCACCAACTATGCCTCCGGGTTAGAAATAGCAAGATCCTCTTCAGATAGCAACTTAACTGAAGGATTATGTAACACATCAAGAAAAACAATAGGGGGCACCAGCTTCGCTGCGACCCAAGTCGGCTCAAAGCATCGGCTGAGGGAGTCCTGGATTAAGGGGTCCTCGGGCGTCCAGGCTACGTAACGTGGGCCGGACTGATGGGCCATGAAGATACAAGACAGAAGACTCTCTCCCGTGTCTTGATGGGACTCTCCTTGGCGTGGACGGCAAGCTTGGCGTTCGGATATGAAGATTCCTATCTCTGTAGCCGACTTTGTACAACCCTAGTCCCCTCCGGTGTCTATATAAACCGGAGGGTTTAGTCCATAGGGGCAATCATAATCAGACAGGCTAGGCTTCTAGGGTTTTAGCCATTACGATCTCGTGGTAGATCAACTCTTCTAATACTCATATTCATCAAGATCAATCGAGCAGGACATAGGGTATTACCTCCATAGAGAGGGCCCGAACCTGGGTAAACATCGTGTCCCCCGTCTCCTGTTACCATCGACCTTAGACGCATAGTTCGGGACCCCCTACCCGAGATCCGCCGGTTTTGACACCGATATTGGTGCTTTCATTGAGAGTTCCGCTGTGTCGTCGCTAAAAGACACGATGGCTCCATCAATCATCCACAACGATGTGGCCTTGAGGGAGGTCTTTCTCCCCGGTCAGATCTTCGTATTCGGTGGCTTCATACTGCGGGCCAACTCGCTTGGCCATCTAGAGCAGATCGACAGCTACACCCCTGGCCATCAGGTCAGGTTTGGAAGCTTGAACTACATTGCTGATATCCGCGGAGACTTGATCTTCGACGGATTTGAGCCCATGGCAGCTGCTCCCTACTACCGCGATGAACATGACCTAAATCTTTCATCGGACCATACCCGGGAGATAGCGCCTGTAACTGCCCTGGCCCTAGATCCGGAGCAGATTGCGCTATCCGAGGACCGGAAGCTCAACCCCGCCACGGAAGCCGCAGACTCAGCGGCGTTGGAGCCGCACACAGACCTAACTTCGAACGGGATCTGTGTCACCGGAACCACGGATTCGTCTCCGGCCACAGGTTCTGAACCGCATGCGTCCGCGCCCATCGAGCTCGATCGGGCGCCGATCGTCGAGTTCAGCTCCGCGGACATCTTCCGACACTCACCTTTGGGTGATGTGCTAAACTCATTAAAAAACCCTCTCCTTAGCGGGGGACTCACAGCCGAATTATATCCGGTTTGAACTGGAGGCTGATGACGGAGAATTTCGCTTCCCACGCACCGCCCACTTCATTGCCACTGTCGAAGACATAACCGACATGCTCGATTACGACTCCGAAGACATCGACGGTATGGACGACGATGCCGGAGAGGAGCAGGCCCAAAACCCGCCGTTTACTGGGCGCTGGACAGCCACCTCCTCGCATGACATGTACATGGTGGATACTCCCAAAGAGAATAACGGCGATAACGAGAAAGATCCAGTCGAGAATAAATCTCCTGAGACACAGCCAAAGCGCCGACGTCAGCGGCACCGCTCTAAATCTTGCCGTGGAAAAGACAGCAATACCGGCACAAGAGAAAACAATACTCCGGACGTTGCCGAAGACAAAGAAGATCCCGCCGAGCCCACTTCCGAACAGGACGGTAGGGAAGATGGGCAAGTCAGCCCTAACGAACCGGCCACAAACGAAGACTCGGAGGACAGCAACTATCTTCCACTCTCCGAAGATGAGGTGAGCCTCGGCGACGAAGACTTTATCGTGCCTGAGGAACCCGTCGAGCAGGAGCGCTTTAAGCGCCGGCTAATAGCCACTGCGAGGAGCCTGAAAAAGAAACAGCAGCAGCTTCAAGCTGATCAAGATCTGCTCAACGATAGATGGACTGATGTCCTGGCAGCCGAGGAATACGGACTCGAGCGCCCCATTAAAAGTTACCCAAAGCGTAAATTGCTACCCCAATTCGACGACGAGGCACTTGAGCCCATGCCATCCACACGTAATGTGGCTGACCGACCACCACATGGCCGGGACAAAGCGGCAACTCAAGCCGAACACCTGCCCATACTACCTCGCCGTAAAGGCAAAGACACCACAGCTCGGGAATACACATATGACCTGCGGCAAAACCTGGAGAACAGAGCAGGTCAGTCCAGATCGATCTACGGATCGCGGGGGCATGCCCTGGCGCGCGACGATGGCTATCAAGCCAGACGTACCGAGCATAACCACGTCCGGGCCGAAAACCGCAGACGGACTACATCCGCACTACGTCGCGACTTGGCCTGATATAGAGGCGCCGCACATCCCCTCTGCTTCACTGATGAAGTAATGGAGCATGAATTCCCAGAAGGGTTTAAACCCGTAAATATTGAATCATATGATGGAACAACAGATCCCGCGGTATGGATTGAGGATTTTCTTCTCCATATTCATATGGCCCGCGGCGATGACCTTCACGCCATCAAATACCTCCCACTAAAACTCAAGGGGCCAGCTCGGCACTGGTTAAACAGTCTGCCTGAAAACTCTATTGGCGGCTGGGAGGACTTGGAAGACGCCTTCCGCGACAACTTCCAAGGCACATATGTATGACCTCCGGATGCCGATGACTTAAGTCACATAGTTTAATAGCCTGGAGAGTCGGCCAGGAAATTCTGGACTAGGTTCATAACTAAAAAGAACCAGATCATCGACTGCCCGGATGCCAAAGCCCTAGTGGCCTTTAAGCATAGCATCCGTGATGAATGGTTGGCTCGTCACCTCGGCCAAGAAAAGCCAAAGTCCATGGTAGCCCTCACGGCACTCATGACCCGCTTTTGTGCGGGCGAGGATAGTTGGCTAGCCCGTAGGAATAATACTGCAAGCGATGCCGGTACCTCTGAAGCCAAGAATAGCATTGACAAGCCCCGACGCAACAGGCACAAGCGCCGAAGCAATGGTGGCACTGCCGATGACACGATGGTCAACGTCGGTTTCAGCAGCTCCAAGTCCGGCCAGCGGAAGAAGCCATACAAAAGAAACAATCCGGGCTCATCCAGCTTGGACCGCATACTCGATCGTCCATGTCAGATGCACGGCACCCCTGATAAACCAGCCAATCATACCAACAGAGACTATTGGGTTTTTAAACAGGCCGGCAAGTTAAATGCCGAAAACAAGGAGAAGGGGTCGCAAAGCGAGGACGACGACGAGGAGTCCCGTCCGCCGAACACAGGAGGATAGAAGAAGTACCCTCCCTAGGTTAAAATGGTGAACATGATATATGCCACTCATATCCCCAAAAGGGAGCACAAACGAGCGCTCAGGGACGTCTACGTGATAGAGCCAATCGCCCCAAAGTTCAACCCATGGTCGTCCTGCCCGATCACCTTCGATCGCAGGGACCATCCGACCAGTATCTGTCATGGTGGTTCAGCCGCACTGGTCCTCGATCCAATTGTTGATGGTTTCCATCTCACACACATCCCCATGGACGGCGGCAGCAGCCTGAACCTGCTCTATCAGGATACAGTGCGCAAAATGGGCATCGATCCCTCAAGGATCAAACCCACAAAAACTACCTTTAAAGGAGTCATACCAGGTGTAGAGGCCCGCTGTACGGGCTCAATCACACTGGAGGTTGTCTTCGGATCCCCGGACAACTTCAGAAGAGAAGAGTTGATCTTCGATATCGTCCCCTTCTGCAGCGGCTATCACGCACTGCTCGGACGAACCGCATTTGCTCAATTCAATGCAGTGCCACACTATGCTTATCTCAAGCTCAAGATGCTGGGACCACGCGGCGTCATTACAGTTAACGGAAACACGGAGCGCTCCCTCCGTAACGAGGAGCACACTACGGCCTTGGCAGCGGAAGTACAGAGCGGCCTTGCCAAGCAGAATCTTAATTCAGCGGCCAAGCTCCCGGACACTGTCAAGCGGATCCGGACTACTCCACAGCATAACAGTCCGGCCCGTCAGGAGTTAGACTAGCAATCCGGCCTCCGTCTCTGTCCCTGCCAAATGGCGGCGTACGTACCACGCGTACATAACTACGCACTTAAAATACCATGGGCATAGACGGAGGCATAACTAGATTGTGATCCATAATACGGCTCGACCTCCCCTGGACACACATACTTTCACTTTTTCTTTTTCATCCTTTTCAGGTTTCTTTTCCACAGGCCCCTCAAGATGGCTTGATCATCGGTCCTTTCGAAAGATAGATACACCAAGACAGCAAGAAGCATTGAGGTATACGGGAATCTCTAGGAGGTCTTTTTGATTATCACTCTACCTATTCTCAGGACCCGCACGCAGCTCTCCCTTGGTCATGGCATGTTAAATAACCCTGTTGCTTATCGCACTACTTATACGCTTTGACGTATCAATAAAATTATAATGGAAACAGTTCGCGGCCCAACTTCTGCGGCACTAGCTTACTACTTCATTTTTTCTTGATAATCTTATCAATTGCACCTGTACATTTTGGTACGGCTTAAATTCGCCAGGGGCTTTATTGCGCCCCATATTATGGCAACAAAGTCCGAACACTTTTTATAGTATAGTTCGGCACCCCGAATTTAGCATTATATGCATTGGCTCCGAATCATGTCTTTGGTCAATAGTTGGGTTGCCCGGCTCCTGTGCTTACTACCTTACGTTCCTCTATATCGGCTAGGGTAGTAAAGGGAGAACTACTGCGATTGTGCCCTGGTTTATCCGGATGAGCACCTCAGTAGAGAAAGCCAAAAACTGACTGTCATGATGCGGCGTGAGCCGGTCAGCTCTTCGGAGGTTACAAATCTTTTGCGATTTTTTCCGCATTATGCGACGAATCGGTCTCTACCCGATCAGGTGTTTACAGCACCCTAGTTCGGACTCACGAATACTAGGGGCTGCGCCTAAATTTCTATTATAAAACTCCTATGGCTAAGTGAGGGTGATAAAGCCACATAGTCCGATTGCCTGGTTTGTTGCACTAAACACCTCCTTCAAGGACCAAACTTTGGATCAAGAGTGTTTAGATTCTATCCCGAACACCCCCGTACTACCTACGTGGGGGCTGAAGCCGATGACTGGTCAACTCTCAGATTTAATAAAACGGCCGCACAGGAGGAAGAATCTTGATATAAACAACTAATATTATATTACATATCAGTTTTGTTCCATTATACAGGACAGGATAACATGAATATATTCATCCAAAGATAATGTCTTTTGCACACTGCTCCGCCACAATGCAGGATCCCTCCCGGACATCGTCAAAATATCGCTCGGGCGTGCGGTGCTCCTTGTCGGCGGGCGGTCCCTCGGTCGCGAGCTGGACGGCGTTCATCTTCGCCCACTGTATCTTGACACGGGCGTAGGCCATCCGCGCACCTTCAATGCAGACTGACCGCTTGATGGCATCAAGCCGAGGGCAGGCAGCAACCAGTCGCTTCACGAGCCTGAAGTAGCTGTTGGGTATGGCTTCGGCAGGCCATAGAGGGATTATCAAATCCTTCATGGCCAATTCGGCCACCCTATACAGTTCGGTAAGCTGTTTCAGCTAATCGCTGAAGGGCACCGGATGCTCTGGCGCAAGGTATTGCGACCAGAACAGCTTCTCTATTGAGCTCCCCTCTTCGGCTCGGAAGAAATCCGCAGTATCAGCAATGCTGCGCGGCAGATCCGCAAACGCTCCTGCAGAACTCCAAATCCGGGTCAGTAAGAGGTACCTTTTCTTCACAAATTTGCTTTGCATTACAAAGGCCTTACCCGCCGTGATTTTCCTGGCCTCTTGGATTTCCTGGAGGGCGCCCTGGGCTTCAACCCGGGCCTCTTGTGTGCTTTGGTGGGCCTTAGCAACCTCGGACTCTTGATCCGTAATCTTGCGCTCCAAGGACTCGCATTTCTTTACAGCGTCCTGGAGCTCTTGTTGGACCTCACCGACCCTGGCCTCGCGCTTTTCGCGGATGGATTGTTCCTCCGCCGCTCTGTTCTAGGCCTCGGCCAGCACCTTTTTAAGGGCCTCCACCTCGGTCGCCGCTCCTACAAATATCATGGCACTATGGTCAATACAAATCATCTATCCTTTCTGATATACAGAAGGTCATGGCATACCTTGCTTTTCCTCCAGCTGCTTTTTCACACGGCCGAGTTCTTCCTCGGCCCGCTCCAGACTCTGCTTCAGTCCGGAGACTTCGGCAGCATGGGAGGTCACAGCCAGCAGCGACGCCTGCTTTTTTCACATAGACATGTATGGTTAGTCTCCTGCGATAATTGTTTGATCCTCTGTCCGGCTTTTCTTTTCGACCACCGGACAGTGTCTCAGGGGCTACTGTCTATACTATGACATTCTTTTTACATAATTGCGTTTCATACCTCAAACCCTGTTAGAAGGGTTGTGCAGGCTTCGGTCAGTCCGCTCTTCGCGGACTGAATCTTCTCAATCACCGTACCCATGAGGGCACGGTGTTCCTCTACAATTGAAGCACTTCACAGCGCTTCCAGTAGGATGTCCGGTGCCTCTGGTTGGACAGAAGTCACCAACGAAATAGGCACACCCCCTTCTTTCGAAGGAGGTTGCTTGCCGGATTCCGGAGCCGTATAGGTCTCCGGGACCGTATTCGGCTGGGGGCCAAATTGGACCTGGCCCCCATTGCCAGTCTCCATGGGGATTTGCTCCCCCATGTGTCCGGCGGCTGAGGTTTCACCCTCTGGCGCCGCGCTGACGACCTCCTGCATCTCTCCCTGGTCTGCGGTCCTTCGGGACAACGCCTCGGTGTCATCCATGGCCTTGGGAGAGGAGGCCGCCGGAATGGACCCGCTGTCCATCACCTTCGGGTCCAGTGAATTCCTCGAAGATGAGGATCGCTCGAGGTCGGAACAAGCCGGACTGCAAGTACATGATTCAACATGTAAAAACTGTGGAGAAAAGAGGCTGGATATATGAATGCGTCAGGGTCTTTGAGTACTCACGACTCGGCCAGGGGCTTATCTCGGGGGTGCCGCTCTCGGCTGCTGTCGACGTCCCACGCGGAGTTATCCACGAGGGAGACCTTCCCCTTCTTGGACGCCTCTGCCTCCAGATTTATGGGGGCCGCCCTTTTCTTCCTTCCCCCCTCAAGGGGAGAGTTGCTTTCCTCCTCCTCCTCATCGTCCTCTACAGCGGTGGAGTGAGTCTCGGCGTCTTCAAACGTCGCGTCCGAAGTTCCCTTGCGACGGAGGCCACTTCTGGTCTCCTTGGCCTTTTTCTTGGCCTTCTTCTCCGGCGCCTGGTAGGGCACCAGGACCAGCATCTTCGTCAGAAGCGGGATGGCTGGTTCCTCGGGCAGTGGAGCCGGACACTTAATTTGCTCTGCCTTCTTCGTCCAGCCCTGAAAAAATAAATAGGGAGGCTTAGGCATTTTCCCTGAGTAAGCAAGTAAAGGATACACCTTGAAGCGTGAAAGACTTACCGGACTAGCGGGATGGGCCAAGTCATGCCCACAGTCCTCGGTCGTCTCCGGCCATTTCTCGTTGGCCTTAAAAAGCACCTTCCAGATGTCTTCGTGCATAGTTTCGAAGAACTGTTGCAAGGTCTGGTGCTCGGCCGGATCGAACTCCCACAAATGGCAAGTCCGGCTTTGGCATGGAAGGATCCGGCGAACTAGCATCACCTGGATCACATTGACAAGCTTGATGTTCTTGTCCACCATACTCTGGATACGCGCCTGCAGCGCTGTCAGCTCGTCTGACGACGCCCAATTCAGGCCCTTCTCTAGCCAGGAGGTGAGCCGCACTGGGGCTCCGGACTTGAATTCAGGAGCCACGGCCCAGGTGGCGTCGCGGGGCTCTGTGATATAGAACCACAGTTGCTGCCACCCTTTGACAGTCTCCACAAAGGTACCTTTGGGCCAAGTGACATTGGGCATCTTGCTCACCATGGCGCCTCCGCACTCTGCATGTTGGCCATCCACCACCTTCGGCTTCACATTGAAAATCTTGAGCCACAGTCCGAAGTGGGGTTGGATGCGGAGGAAGGCCTCGCACACTACAATAAATGCCGAGATGTTGAGGAAAGAATTTGGGGCTAGATCATGGAAATCTAGCCCGTAGTAGAACATGAGTCCACGGACGAAAGGGTGGAGAGGAAACCCTAACCCGCGGACGAAGTGGGGGATGAACACCACCCTCTCAAGAGGCTTGGGGGTGGGGATGATTTGTCCCTTGGCCGGAAGCCGGTGGGCGATTACCTTGGCCAAATACCCCGCCTCCCGGAGCTTCGTGATGTCCTTCTCCTTGACGGAGGAGGCCATCCACTTGCCTTGCGCTCTGGATCCAGACATGGTCGGAGTGCTTCTTTGAGGCGGAAAAGATGAGAACTTGGGCACTGGAGCTCAGGAATGGAGAGGCAGAGAAAGAGAAGGCGTGGGTGAAAGGGGTGAATCCTTATCTCCTTATAAAGGCAGTGAATATCAAGCGCCTCCCCACTCGCCTTAAAACTCGCCTATTCCCAAGGGCCGTGCAAACGGCACGGTTGGATTACCCACGCCCGTATTAACGAGAATCCCGTAATGAAGGGACACGATCTCTGCTGTGACAAGACGTGCCACTGGAAACCGCATCTTAAAACATGGAGTGGGAGACTAAAGAACGGTTCGAAATAATTACCGTGCAGGGACGTGGTGTCGCGTTACAAAAAGTTGTCAGCAGATTGGACTCGTGACATATTATACTCTCTGCGGTTGTGTGTGGTACTTGTTTTGCAGAGCCGGACACGCATTCTGTGCTCGAAGTCTGTTCTGGAGTATTCGGAGGAGGAACCCGCCTTGCAATGCCGAAGACAATCTGCGCGCCGGACACATCGTCATTGAAGCCTGGTTCAGGGGCTACTGAGGGAGTCCTGGATTAAGGGGTCCTCGGGCGTCCAAGCTACGTAACGTGGGCCGGACTGATGGGCCATGAAGATACAAGACAGAAGACTCTCTCCCGTGTCCGGATGGGACTCTCCTTGGCGTGGACGGCAAGCTTGGCGTTCGGATATGAAGATTCCTTTCTCTATAGCTGACTTTGTATAACCCTAGTCCCCTCCGGTGTCTATATAAACCGGAGGGTTTAGTCCATAGGGGCAATCATAATCAGACAGGCTAGACTTCTAGGGTTTCAGCCATTACGATCTCGTGGTAGATCAACTCTTGTAATACTCATATTCATCAAGATCAATCAAGCAGGACATAGGGTATTATCTCCATAGAGAGGGACCGAACCTGGGTAAACATCGTGTCCCCCGTCTCCTGTTACCATCGACCTTAGACGCACAGTTCGGGACCCCCTACCCGAGATCCGCCGGTTTTGACACCGACATCGGCCGCCTCGTTCTTCCTTCGATCCAGATGCTCCACCTGATAACCTTTGAAGTGACCAGCGATATTATCAACCGCCCGGCGATAAGCCGCCATGAGTGGGTCTTTAGAATCCCAAGTGCCAGAGACCTGCTGAGCCACCAAATCGAAGTTGCCAAAGCACCTGACCCGGCTTAGATTCATCTCTTTGGCCACCTTTAGGCCATGAAGCAAGGCTTCATATTCAGCTGCATTGTTAGTATAGGGAAACATCAGCCTTAAGACATAACAAAACTTTTCACCTCATGGGGAAGTCAAAATAACTCCAGCCCCCGAGCCTTCCAATTGCCTGGACCCATCAAAATGAATAGTCCAATATGTATTATCAGGCTTCTCCTCAGGCATCTGCAACTCTGTACAGTCGTTGATGAAATCCACAAGAGCTTGGGACTTGATAGCTGTTCTTGGCATATATTTCAAACCATGGGGTCCAAGCTCAATGGCACACTTGGCCACTCGGCCTGTAGCTTCTCTGTTTTGAATAATATCGCCTAAGGGAGCAGAGCTGACCACAGTAATAGGATGACCAAGAAAATAATGCTTCAACTTGCGACTGGCCATGAACACCCCATATACTAGCTTCTGCCAATGTGGGTATCTCTGTTTAGACTCAATTAAGACCTCATTGACATAATAAGCCGGCCTTTGAACCGGATATTCCTTACCCGTCTCTTTCCTTTCCACTACAACCGCCACGCTGACGGTTCTACTGTTAGCAGCCACATATAAAAGCAAGGGCTCCTTCTCAACAGGAGCTACAAGAACCGGCGGCTCAGCTAACTGTTTTTTAAGCACCTCAAACGCCTCATTGGCAGCATCACTCCAGACAAAATGATCTGTCTTCTTCATCATCTGATACAGAGGAATAGCCTTCTCTCCCAGGCGGCTTATAAACCGGCTTAAAGCTGCAATACGACCCGCCAAACGCTGGACATCATTAATGCACGTCGGCTTAGCCAATGAAGTAATAGCCTTGATTTTCTCCAGGTTAGCTTCAATACCTCTCTCAGAGACCTGAAAACCTAAGAGCTTGCCTGCAGGCACACCAAAAACACATTTGGCCGGGTTAATCATCATCTTGTAGACCCGGAGGTTATCGAAGGTCTCCTTCAAATCATCTAGCAGAGTCTCCTTCTTTCTGGACTTCACAACAATATCATCCACATAAGCATGAACATTGCGTCCTATCTGGTTATGAAGACAATTCTGAACACAACGCTGATAAGTCACCTGGGCACTCTTGAGCCCAAAAGGCATAGACACATAGCAGAAAGCTCCAAAAGGCGTGATGAAAGTCGTCTTCTCTTGGTCTTTAACTGCCATCTTGATCTGATGATAACCAAAATAAGCATCCAAGAAACTCAAAAGCTCACAACCCGCCGTAGCATCAATGATCTGATCAATGCGGGGAAGAGCAAAAGGATCAGCTGGACAAGCCTTATTAAGGTCTGTGTAATCCACACACATACGCCAAGTGCCATTTTTCTTAAGTACTAGCACCGGGTTAGCCAACCACTCAGGGTGAAAAACTTCAATGATGAACCCGGCTACCAAGAGCCGGGCCACCTCTTCTCCAATGGCCTTACGTCTCTCCTCATTAAAACAACGAAGGAATTGCTTGACCAGCTTAAACTTAGGATCAATATTGAGAGTGTGCTCAGCGAGTTCTCTCGGTACACCTGGCATGTCTGAAGGCTTCCATGCAAAGATGTCCCGGTTCTCACGGATGAACTCGATGAGCGCGCTTTCCTATTTTGGATCCATATTGGCACTGATATTGAACTGCTGAGATGAGTCGCCAGGGACAAAGTCAACCTGCTTGGTATCAGCTGCCGATTTAAACATCAACAAAGGATCATGCTCTATGGTTGGCTTCTTTAATGGAGTCATATCAGCCGGGTCAACATTATCTTTATAAAACTTCAGCTCCTCTGTAGCACAGGCAGACTCAGCATAAGCAGCATCACCTTCTTCACATTCCAAAGCTATTTTTCTGTCCCCATGGACTGTGATGGTACCCTTACGACCCGGCATTTTGAGCTTCAGATATACGTAACAAGACCGTGCCATAAACTTGGCGTAAGCCAGCCGTCCAAACATAGCGTGGTAAGGACTTTTGATCTTGACCACTTCAAAGGTTAATGTCTCTGCCCTGTTGATGTCTACTACGCAACCTTCTTGTTGTAGACTCGTGTTGGGCCTCCAAGCATAGAGTTATGTAGGATAGTAGCAAATTTCCTTCAAGTGGATGACCTAAGGTTTATCAATCCGTGGGAGGCGTAGGATGAAGATGGTCTCTCTCAAACAGCCCTACAACCAAATAACAAAGAGTCTCTTGTGTCCCCAACACACCCAATACAATGGTAAATTGTATAGGTGCACTAGTTCGGTGAAGAGATGGTGATACAAGTGCAATATGGATAGTAGATATAGGTTTTTGTAATATGAAAATATAAAAACAGCAAGGTAGCAAGTGGTAAAAGTGAGCGAAAACGGTATTGCAATGCTTAGAAACAAGGCCTAGGGTTCATACTTTCACTAGTGCAAGTTCTCTCAACAATGATAACATAATTAGATCATATAACAATCCCTCAACGTGCAACAAAGAGTCACTCCAAAGTCACTAATAGCGGAGAACAAACGAAGAGATTATTGTAGGGTACGAAACCACCTCAAAGTTATTCTTTCTGATCGATCTATTGGGATATTCCTATAAGTGCCACAAACAGACTTAGAGTTCGTACTAAAATAACACCTTAAGACACACATCAACCAAAACCCTAATCTCACCTAGATACTCCAATGTCACCACAAGTATCCGCGGGTTTGATTATACGATATGCATCACACAATCTCAGATTCATCTATTCAAACCAACACAAAGAACTTCAAAGAGTGCCCCAAAGTTTCTACCGAAGAGTCAAGACGAAAACGTGTGCCAACCCCTATGCATAAGTTCACAAGGTCACAGAACCCGCAAGTTGATCACCAAAACATACATCAAGTAGATCACGTGAATACCCCATTGTCACCACAGATAAGCACATGAAAGACATACATCAAGTGTTCTCAAATCCTTAAAGACTCAATCCGATAGGATAACTTCAAAGGGAAAACTCAATCCATTACAAGAAGGTAGAGGGGGAGAAACATCATAAGATCCAACTATAATAGTAAAGCTCGCGGTACATCAAGATTGTGCCAAATCAAGAACACGAGAGAGAGAGAGAGATCAAACACACAGCTACTGGTACATACCCTCAGCCCCGAGGGTGAACTACTCCCTCCTCGTCATGGAGAGCGGATGATGAAGATGGCCACCGGTGATGGTTTCCCCCTACGGCAGGGTGCTGGAACGGGGTCTAGATTGGTTTTTGGTGGCTACAGAGGCTTGCGGTGGTGGAACTCCCGATCTAGGTTATGTTCTGGAGGTTTTGGGATTTATAGGAGGTGTTGGCATCGGGTACAAGTCAAGGGACTCCACGAGTCAACCACAAGGTCGGCGGGCGCGCCCGGGGGGGTAGGGCGCGTCCTCCACCCTTGTGGAGGCCTCGTGGCTCTTCTCCGAAATCTTTTCGTTCCAGTATTTTTTATATTTTCCAAAAATATTCTCCGTAAATTTTCAGGTCAATTGGACTCCGTTTGATATTCCTTTTCTGTGAAGCTCAAAAACAAGGAAAAAAACAGAAACTGGCACTGGGCTCTAGGTTAATAGGTTAGTCCCAAAAATCATATAAAATAGCATATAAATGCATATAAAACATTCAAGATAGATAATATAATAGCATGGAACAATCAAAAATTATAGATACGTTGGAGACGTATCACCTGTAATCATGTTCATTGCCAAAAGCTAATTCCAAAGCAATCTTACCAACTGGATAAGCTGACTTACCGGGCACCACCCCATGAAAGACTGTAGAAGATGGCTTAAGATCATTGTCCGTCAAATTCATACGGCGGAAAGTATCATAATAGGGGATGTTGATGCTGCTGCCTCCGTCCATAAGCACCTTAGTGAACTTGTAACCTCCAACCTGAGGGGCTACCACCAAAGCCAGCTGACCCGGATTATCAACCCGGGGTGGGTGATCCTCACGGCTCCATACAATCGGCTGCTCTGACCATCGTAAGTACCGAGGCACTGCCGGCTCAACTGCACTTACCGCTCGTTTATGAACCTATTGATCTCGCTTGCACAGGCTTGTAGTGAAAACATGATATTGGCCACTATTAAGCTGCTTTGGATTACTCTGATACCCTGACTGCTGTTGCTGGTTATCCTGACTATGCTACTGGTTATAATTGCCCTGATTGCCCTGACCTTGAAATCTAGAACCTGAGCCGCCACCTCCAAAGCCGGGCCCGTGCGAGCCAGATCCTGACCCTCCGTGCGGGCCATTATTGTTGTGGTGGTCCTGATGAAAGCCGGAACTCTTATACTCCTTCATGATGAAACAATCTTTCCACATGTGAGTCGACGGTCTATCGAGACGACTATGCTTTGGGCAAGGCTGGTTCAACATCGCCTCAAGGTTGAACTTTGGCCCTCCAAACTGGGGTTGTGGTCTTCCCTTACATCGCTGACCGTGATTCTGCGCATTTGTATTGGCCACAAAATCTGACCCGTCGTCATGTTGCATGGCTGCCGGCAACGGGGAAGATGATCTGAGGCGGCGAAAGAAGGTCTGCAGGGGGGATCTCTGCTGCGGTTGATGCTTCCGTCGATGGTGCACCTTAGGTGGGGTGGATGACGGCACGGCAGGAGCGGGACAAAACACACAGAGTTTTCTTTGACAACTATCTGAAAATGAAGTAAATCTGTAAGGGCTCCTTAGAATTGGAGGATTCTAAAAACTCAGGGATAGGAAAAACACTGGAATAGGATAGAAATGGACGTGCAAAACAGAGCATTTGCAAACATAGGATTTCTGTCAACCTGGGTGTTTAGTTCACATGAATTGGAAGAACACAGGAATGGAGAAACATGGTCAAATTAAAGTCAAACCATATGAAAATGTAAAATAAGAATCTTATTATGCCAGTAATGCACTTAGTCCTGTTCTTCATGCATATTAATTTGAAAAGGATGTCCAAGTGGATATTAAAATTCCTACGCTTTTTCTTTGAAAGAGACACCAAAGGAAAAAAATCCTCCAGTTTTTCTTTCCTGCATTCCTTCAAACCAAATGCGTGAATAGTAGTACCATAGGAAAGTTTCCAATTCCTATGTTTTCCTTCACTTTTTCTTTGATCCAGTGGTGATTCAAGTAGGCAGTCTTCAACAGGCTGAAGCCTGCCCTTGAAAAATTTTGTGAGCTTATTTGGTCCACATGAATATCATATAATGGCTATCTTGCTAAACTGATTCAAATTGGGTTCAAAAGAGCATTTAGTTTTCTCCCTGTTCACTTTGTGACAACGATTCATTTCTTTCTAGATTTGCAACTGCTTTGAACCAAAGGATCCCTAAGGGATCTACATGAATGTAGAGTAAAAAAGTGATGCGACGAGTGTACAACCTCTTTGCCGTAGCCTTGTCGACCTCAGCATCATTGGGTTGGACGTGGAGGATGGTGATGCTGGTGTGACTGTCGGAGGCGAGCAAGAAGACCTGAGGCCTCTGGAGATGGCGCCAAGGGTACTGCTCCGCTGTGATGGATGGTTCCGTCGTTTGAGCAGTTCCGGTGAGGTGTACGATGGCGAGACTGAAGGAGGACAAGACAGACAACGTTAATCTGAAGTGGGATTCTAATAGCATATGCAATAGATGATGTCAAATACATCACCAAAAAGTGGTAGATGTAAAATGCATCAGCCGTGGCCGATCCAACAGATGCTGTAAATATTGTTGACTCTGAACTTAACTGAAGAAACTGAACTTTACAGTTGAAACTGAATTTTACTGTCGAAACTGAATTTTACTGACGAAACTGACTGAACTAGTAGCAGAGCACTGCAATAGAAGTTTAGGCCGTTCGAGCACTGGTAGAAGAGAAGCAGTGATCTAAATCAGCAGCCGCTCGAGCAGGGAACGCACTAGCAGATAGCAACTCGTGCAGCAGCACCGCGAGCGAGTGCTAAAGCAGCAACTCCTGTAGCTGCCGCAGGTCGTGTAGCAGCAGCACGAGCAAGAGCAAGAGCAGAGAAGAGCAGCAGCACGAACGAGAGCAAGAGCTGAGCAGCAGCGCGGCCGACAGCAAGAGCAGAGTAGAGCAGCAGCATGAACGAAAGCAAGAGCAGAGCAGCAGCGCAATCGACAGCAAGGGTAGAGCCGCAGCGCGAGCGAGGGCCGGAGCAGCAGCAGCTAGTGCTGGTGTGGAAGTCACTGCCGAGGAAGCAATGACAAGGGGAAGAGACGCCATGGAGGAAGTGGCCGACGACGGCGCCGTCAATGCAGACCCACCATGGCTGCTCGGTATGGAGCACCGCCAGCCCCGTGAGATCGAATAAAAAATAAAATGCAGCGGTGAGTGTAGAACCTCCTTGGTGGCGCCGAGGAGGCCTCGGCTTCATCGGAGGAATTCGTGAGGGTGTTGCGGTTCCGGCCGGGCAGGTGAAGACGGCATTGTGGGGGTGGAGGTGGCGCGATAGACGAGGCGAACGTCGGGGCAGCTCCTTGGAGGTGGAGGACGGGGCAACTGAACAGGCGGGACGATGAGATCGACGACGGATCCTCATCCACTGCAGTGGATGAGGGACGTTGACCTGTTGCTGTGTATGATGTCGTCGGGGAAGAGGCTCCGGCTGGGCGGCAGTCGGGAGGCGGACGGAGGAGCGTGGGGTTTCACGGGTTTTGGTGGCCTCAGTGTACAAATGGGGGGAACGAAGGGGAAGGTAGGGGAGCCATGGCTTAGGGACGCATTTGTCCGAAATGTGGGGTAAGTTACGAACGTACCCCCACCGGTTTTGACCACGCGATGTCGAGGCGGCATTTCCAGCTGAGGGGTAGAAGGGGGATTTCGCGTGTCTGGGCTGTGCGACTGATTTCGGATGAGGAGGGAGTTTTCGCGTGCGTCAAAATTTCGGGATAACAAGGCGCAGTGCGGGTCGAAGAGGCCGGAGTTTCGTAGTAGAAGAGATAAGAGATACTCTATCTTGAAAATTTCAGGATAGCAAGGCGCGGATTCCACGTTCGGCAGAACAAACTTAACGTGTACAAAAAAAAGACAATTCATACAAGACACAAGAGAGTCATGTCCCCTTTTACTTCTTTTTTTGCGAGGATGTCCCCTTTACTATATTGCTACAAATGCCATTGAAAAAACTACAAGAAAAATCTAAAAAAATCGGGAGAACAAGATTAGCCTGTACAGTACCGAATCAATTCGCACTTCCCTCAACAACAACAAAAAACAAATCACTTGCCAGCACAAGAAAGAGTCATGTCCCATTTTATATGATTACAAATGCCAGGATCTCGAATTTCAAATTTTAAATCCACGTTATGTTGATTTCGAATATATCGTTAGGTGATCTTGTGGTTTATAATGGATGTTGTCCTACATTTTGATCTTCCATCTTATATGAACATTTTACTCCACCCTATGAATATATATTATCGTCTAACATATGGACTAAATTCGAATCAATTTTCCCTATTTGAATACGATTGTTGTCAAGTTAAACCATCATTTAAATATTATATTGATAACAGGAAACATGCATATAGTATTAATCATGTTTAAATATGAACTACATGTACCATACGATCTCCAATTCAAATTTTTGTATCCATTTTATGATGAATTCAAATCACAGTACATTGGTCTAGGTAGCGAGATGTTTGGAATAATCTAAACCCTGTTTCCATATGTATAATGTGTTTAACACACACAACAATGCATCCCTCCATGCACAGATGCAATGTGGTCAGATGATGCCTGACATCGATGTCGCAAGTTCAAATCGATTTGTCCTTGTTCGATGTGAATATAGTATATAGCACGTTTGATTCAAAACCACACCAGGCATATTTGCATTATATTCATGCATGCATCAGTTACAAACATATAGCCTCTTATTCAAATATTTGAATCCACTTTTATACTGATTATCGTCTTTGTAAGTCTTTTACATGCACACACACACTCCTCCTCCCTTCGTGGATACCAATAGCTTTCCTATTGTTCATGCCATGCATATATGCACACACACTCCCCAGCACTTTGCATCCTCTACATCGTGCACACACGTTCTTGTTCTTTAGGTCGATCTCCCTACATATCCATCTTTCCAACACACAACGATCGATGTACCCCTCTAGCTAGCCAGACCTTCCTACGACACACAAACATGTACACACATAGTCCCTCCCCTCCTCTCACTATACATGCCTCCTGCCCTAACTCTGAGGCACACGGGCACTGTCGCACCCTCTGTTGTTATCCATCTTGCACTCGTACAGTGTCACAAGCTAGCTGCACCCCCTCCCCCCACCACACACACACACCTCTCCCACTCTTCGTCACCTCGGGTGTTCTTTATCTCTAACACATGCATGCATGTGCACCAATCGATTTCCCTCTATGTGTAGCCAGGTCTCTTGCTATTTCCCCACTCAAAATGTCTGATCTATATCTCTAGTTAAGTCTCCCCCTCTTTACCCACGTACACATAGACCAAACCACGACCTCTCTACATAGGACCGTCTACCAGACACACATTAATTGCCCCTCCCCGTCTCAACATCAATGCCTTCCACTTTGTCTATCGACCAGACAAGCGCACCCACGCACGTTATCGTCCCCTCTCTTTAATTATCGATCTTGCACTTGTACTCCTTCCTTGTTCTTCACCTAGTTGGCCTCTCGCATCATCTTCGAACATGCACCCCCTCTTTCCTAGTGCTTGTATGCTCGTAAAGTTCTTCCCTGTATCCGTGTATATCGATATGTTGTGTAAATGACCCCCCCATCTTCTTTTATATTGCCCCCTCCACATACATATACTATGTATTCGGGACTGTCTTTGACAGAAACATATGTATAGAGGCATGTCGGACACACCATCTCCCTCTCTCTCTAACACACCCACTAGGTGGAGCCGTGGAGGACATGTATGAAGAGAAGAGGTGCACGCACGCATGCACTGCCTCCCTCACACACACATGTGGGTACATGGTGGAGCACATTTCTCTAAGGAGAGTTAGCCCTCGTGATAATTTGACGCATGTTGAAAGACTTGTTAGATGACGTGGCACTGGTAGTATAGCCAACAACCGGCTATATGGAGTTGCCATGTCATATATAGTCAACCTAATATCCAACGTGTATCGTATAGCTAGTTGCTAAGCAGTACTACTTTATTAATGCATGGCCCACTATACACTCTCACAATGTTTCTTGGAGTCCGTGCTGTAGCCGGCTGTTAATCTACATTCCGCTTCCATTCTCTCTCCTCTTCTCTCTCATCCAGCTGAACACAAATATAATTGTTAAATCATTATATCCTACTGACTGTAACTTATTATAATTGCTCTTTCGGTACGTGCAACGCAAGTAGTAGGAAACAAAATACGAGCAAGTTTTTGTTTCGGGAGATGTCTCTCTTTTTCAGTCAATATAGTTTTGAATAAAATGATGGGGGAGCTCAACGAAGCCATGTGGCACATGTGGAGGGGTTGTTTGCCAGCTTCTTGCATGGATTGATCACACTGACGTGTCGATGCTTCCAGAAGAACGTAGACACTGCTGGGTATAATGAGGTTACCGTAGACGCGAATCCCAGTCATTGAGAACGCGGGCCCATGTACGTGTCCGAGAAACATATGTAATGAGGATTTCTAGCGACCGATCTCGTTAAGGAGGCAAAGCAAGTGTTACCCTTTACAAATTAAGTTAGGCGGTCAACTTACAGGCCGTCGCACTGGTGTCGCCCCAACGCACGGTCGATCCGGCCCACGGCTCACCGAAGGGACGCGCATCGGCTTGGTGAGTCACTGACACGTGGGACCACATGTAAGCAGTAGCACCAACACACGGTCGGTCCGGCCCGCCGCTTAGCATGAACAGACGGTATGTCTGACCCGCCGCTCAGCGAAGCGACGCGCATCGGCTTGGTACATCACTTATGTTCGACCACATGTGAGTAGTAGCAAACCGACAGGACAAGCTCCCCCATCTACTGCGCGCCAAAAGCCTGGCCTTTTATTGTAGATCCCTTTAAAAAAATGAAGATCGCACATAGGAGCAGACCATGGCAGTTGCGAACGCTCGAGTGGCAGTTTGTAGGGGAGGGGCGTGGTGTAGCAGTCTTGTAATATGCCACAGTACTTCTTTTTCTACTATTGTGTACGTGCAATAACTGGCACCATCGGATACATATCTTACGGTTATTGGGGCGTTCGCCAGGAATAGCCTCGTGGCGAGCTATAGACTAGTCTTTTTTCACACGCATTACATCGACACATATCATCTCTCTCCCTCTTTCCCACGCACACACCTAGTCTGTCGGGACTTCTCGCATGCACCATCTCTAGCTCTCTACGTCGATGCCACCCACATACACTTGTACTCTACGTTTAGTATGTTGTACACGAAGAGAAGAGGTGCACGCATGCACTCGTCCTCTCTTACACACGCATCTATAGCTACTAATTATAGTGTTCTCAACCATCCGATTGGCTCTATCATAGGTTCATGTTGCTCCTTGGCCTTGAGATTGAGAAGTTTAAAACGCGGAGGCTCAGCTGGAGGCGTGATGTTTTGGTTAATGTGCGGGCCACACACGGCACCAACACGACACGAGCTTCGTCTTCCTGGTGCGCAGTCGGGTGAGTACTACTAGTAGTAGTACTTCTTTGATGTGTCGCGTCAACTCGCAGAAGTATGCAACACTTCCTCAACAAACATATAAGCAGCTTATACTCCTTACCCAAAGGATCTTTATATCCAACAGACACAAAATATCCCTTCAACTGTTGGAAATTACTTTAACTGCTGATCTGATGTCGAAGTAATTGCTGCATCGCCACCAAAATCCACCATCTCTTAAGCTACTTCCTATATTAGCATATTACTAAGATAAACAGAAGGCACTATAGAATCATTTAGGAGGTGAGCTTGTCAATATGAATGTGGAGGGACACCGTCCTCGACAACCCAGCCCCGGCCAGCAGCTTGCGCAGCACTGTGAAGAAGGTCAGCTCCTGCACGGCGACGGCGCCGGGCTCCTTGCTGCTTGTCACCTTCATTTCCACCTTGACGGTGTCGGTCCTGCCTTTGGGCTCCCCCGGCGGGCCTTTCGCCCACACCTTGGCCGCGTAGTGCGGCGGTGGGGACGCCCCTACTGTGATGCAGACGACCGACACGGCGATAGGCACGCCGATGCCGAGCACGCCGCCAACCATGAAAAACGTGCGGCCGTCCTCCTCGGCAAATAGCAAGCACCACGGCTCCGACACCGGCACTTGTAGCTGGAGCACCTTGCCGTACTGGATCCTGTGCATGGGCATGGGATGCCCGGTGCAAATGTGGTGGGGGAGCGCCGGCGGCGGGCCTTCGTAGCCGCAGACGGGCACGAGGCATTTGCAGGGCGCGAGCGGACACACGCTCTGGTGATCGGTGAGTTTGTGGTAAGTGATGTACAACCCACAGCCTTCGTGCGGGCACTCCACCCTCACTGAGGAGAGGACGACGTCCATCGACGTGTTGCGCACGTCGAAGCCGCCGCCGCGCTCGCACTTCTGGCACTGCCGCTGGTTCCCGGGGCGCTCGCCGTGGTAGTCCGTGCAGGCCATGTGCCCTCCCTTGCACTGCACAAATCAATCGAACAGCACATCAATTAAGAAACCTACACCTTGCTCGATCAGCCGAATGGACGAGGTGTATTCGAACCTCGTACACTAGAGGTTTCAAGGGGTAGAGGCACAAGGGGCAATTGAGCAAGGTGAGGTCCATAGAGACCTCCATCGTCGGGTCCTGTTCCGTTGGCATGATCTCGCCCTCCTCGTGCACCACCATCTCTCGCTTTAGGGCCGGGGCATTAGAAAGTTTTACCATCACATATTCATAGTACTACTTCAAGGTGCATTAAATCAACACATGCAAGTATCAAAAGGAAAGTGACGGCATACATGCATGCGTTGTAATTAATGCATCGGTAAACGCAAATTATTGAAATATATCGAGTGCACTGCTTTGAAGTGTCGCGTCCACTCGTACAACAAGGAGAAGGTTGATTACAACGCCATCTCCCACACCCATGAGCGTGGTGGCTCGCAGGACTAGGAGAAGCTTTTGCTACATGCTCTCCCTCCCGCACGCGGTGGACATGCAGCAATTCATTCGGTGTCAGATGGCCGGAAGCATACTATAGTAGTACCATCAAGTTCGACTTCCCAAAGAGGCGAAGAGCCAAGCGCAACCCGAACGCTCATGTGGCAGTTTCATGTGTAGGGGAGGTAGTAGTAACTAGTCTAGGATAGCGTGTACCATGCCTCTAAGATTAAGGCTGGCCATAGTGGGGGTAACATAACCGGTATCATGCACTTGGGACTAGCAAACATGCTTATGTGGCAGATAATTAAAGAAGAGAGAGAGAGAGGGTTAGAGTAACATAGGTAGATACCGTATCATGTTTGGCAATAAATATGATCATCTATGATATTACTCTATGATACTATGCACTATGGAGGTAGTATCATACACTAGTATCATATGCATGATACTAGTATATGATACTCTCCACATAATCGTTGGAGTCGGCTCCATGCTATGAGGCCGTCTCGAAGCATTTTTTTGATTAAAATAATCTTCTGGCCGTACCTGTCATCCTGGTGATTGTAGTTTGCACGCTGATCTGGTCAAGAGAGGAATATATATTTTAATTTGTGGTGGGGTAAATGTTAGAGATTGCAGCAAATATATTGTACACTGCGGGTCTTTTAGCCAAGTTTAGAGACAAGCATGTGGGGTCAGTGCTATGATGTGTTGCGTCAACTCGTACAACGAGGAGAAGCTTGCTTACTACTAGTACGCCCTCTTCCTCGCCCATGCTCGCGGTGGCTCGCAGACGAGGAGAGGCTTTTGCTTAATACAACAAGCTATCCCCCTCGCATGCGGTGGACGGACATGCAGCAGTTGATTCGATACTTTAGAAGTAGTAACATCAATGTTCAACTTCTGGAAGAGGCGGAGAGCCAAGCGCAACCCGAACGTTGCAGTTGCGAACGCTCGCGTGGCAGTCGTGTAGGGGTGGGGCGTGGTGCGGCAGTTTTGTGGCAACTCTTTTCTATTGCTGTTTGCGTCCAATAGGTGCCACCATCGGATGCAGATCTTACGATTATTGTGGTGATTGCTAGTTATAGTCATCTTACGAAAATCAAATAATCCCAAAACAAACCCGACCACGTTTCTTGTTTCTAGACATGAATAGGAATCAACCAATGAGAGACATGGGACGTAGTACCTAGCACGGCATGCAGCGGTCAGTTCATTCCATGCTCCCTCGAGGGCTTAATTTGAAAATCTCTTCAACCAAGGTATATGATGAATGGTGGAATTAATTTCGTAGTTTGCAAAAGTACTTACTTAGTACTCTCATTTTTCTTAAAAAATTATGTATACCGATGCATTAATTACACCGCATGCATGCATGACCACTGAATGACCAAGAACTTCTACATGCATTGGTGAGTTTTTTCTTCATCCTTGCATGCAGTGATTTAATACACCTTGAAATCTGAACATATGATGGTAAGTAGTAGAATTGAGACTTATAAATTGAAAAACAAATTTTTTGAGATGAGCCCTGTAAACCGGAAAGGAGGGACTACTCCCTCCGTTCCTAAATATTTGTCTTTCTAGAGATTTCAACAAGTGACTACACTATAAATGAGTACTACATACGGAGCAAAATGAGCGAATCTACACCGTAAATAAATATTAAGTTCTCTCGTTTTCCTCTCCGCCTTGGTCGCGGTGCACAATATTGAGTACTACTACTGACTAGTCTCTTTTTGACACGCATTTACGTTGATACGGCTTGAATGCCAACGAGGGAGAGGGTAGCGGTTCCCAAAATGTTGAACAGCCAATGATGCCTCCTCATTCAATTAGCATGCAGAGGTAAGTAATTGGAGAAGCAGAATGGAGCCAGCACGATGTGAATGCAACGCAGTTTGGACTCTCATATAAATGTGCCCCACCACTCTAATCCATCTACTCCTAGTCTTTGCGCAACACTGCTCACTCCAATCCAAGACCAAGACCAAGTGACTAGAAGCCACAAGCACCCATGGCGTCGATGGACGCGAGCGGCAGTAGGCTGTGCCAGATCATCCAAGACGCCGGCCTGCAGCCCCGCACCGTGCAGCGTTTCCAGACGGTGCTGGCGACTGCCGACGTCATAGCCCTCGTCGACGCCGGCTTCACCTCTCGCATGGGCGAGATGATGGTCCGCTCCATCCGCCAGTTCACTGCCGTCAAGAAGCGCGCAGAAGACCTTGCCGTACTCCTCCAGCCCTCGCGCCCAGGCTCCTCGTTGCCTGCCACCCTCATCGGCCTCCAAGGTGACGAACTCTTTGAAGCACTGGTGGCCCTACAGCTGCCGGAGGTTGCGACGAAGAATGTGCACCTCGAGGCCGCGCTCTCCGTGCAGCACCTCGCCATGCAAGAAACCGTCGACTTGCACATCCACGTCTACGAGGAAATCGTCTACATAGGCCACTACAAGGCCAGCGAGGACAGAAAGACGTTGGCTTTCTTCCACCGGCTGGAATCTTTGGACACCATTGTTCGGAAGCACGTTGACCTGGCCACGAAAGCCGCTGCTACTTAGCCGCCGTTCGGTGGGCCGGCACCCTGAGTCGAGGAGGAGGATGTTGTCGATGGATGCATCTTTCTTCTTGCCTCCTGTAACCAGCACTGCATCGCCTCATCACCTTAATGTGTTAGTGTATGGCATTTTTATTCCAGTCGTAAATGACATGTGTGATCCCTTGCTCTTATTTGGCGTTAATTATATGTAGTATCAGTGTCTTCGTCCTGGTTTACTACCTACGTCTTGGTTTATTAGTCCCTTTTGTAATTGATGGTGGCTTGCATCTTTCCAATGCATTTTTACTCCACTCCATAATTTGTCCTAAAATTTCTATAAGTACAATTTTCACCGGAGGGAGGGAGTAAGAGACCCAACCTACATGGAGGGAGTATATATATATTGGCGCGACAACAAAACTTATATACGGAGTATTCAAAATTGAGCATTACTACATGTCATGAGTTCAAAACGAGAAAGTGGAACGAGTACATCACGCCTGTGCCGTTCGCGTCGCACCCCACACTGTCGTTCTGGCCCGCCGCTCAGCGTGCATTGGCTTGCCATTTTCTATCAACAAGTTAAAAAGGTAAAGACTGCCGCGTTCGCGTCGCACCCCCACACAATCTGTCGGGAACGCCGCTCATGCTAGGGAACGCTTGTTATCTTAGCATTTTCACTGTCAGGTGGGGCCGCAGTTGAGCAAACCGACTATCGGCAAATCCCCACCCCGCCCACCGCGCGTCGGCCGGAGTAGAAGAGAGAAACGAGGGAGAAGAGCTAGTTGTAGCATGGACGCTGTTGTCAGATGGGACTCGTGTTGATAGAATAGGAGTACTGCGTATTCGTACGTCGAGTACCACTAGTTGGGTGTGTGCGACCTATACCTGTCATCACTTTAGGTCTCCTGTTCGAACTGCAGCTACGCTTCATAGTACATAATTTTTCACGCATTTTTCCTCCTAAATGTACTCCTAGGCTATTTCCACGTGCTTCCTTTTGCCGACATGTGGGACATAGAGCATCTGGGTCGTAGTGCATGCATGACTCGGAGCATATGCAACCATGCCGGCGTACTTTACATTTCAGACTTGACGAATTACATCCAAACCCCCCATAGAAGAATAAATAAATCAATAAATTACTACATGCAAACCGGATTATTTTCATAGAAACCGAAGCACGTTCATTAAATTTTGGACGTAACACATTGAAAAAAAATCGACCGGACCTAAACCTTATAGCTAACCTTATTGTATGAGTGGCCACAAGTGATGACTATAGATGACATGGCAACATCATATAGCCAGTAGTTGGCTATATTATTAACTATGCTCTAAGGGCTTCTTTGATTCGCAGGATACTGAAAACACAGGAATGGGGAAAGTATGATGGCGATGAACCGAGAGGAGGAGAAAGAGGAGTAGTACATGCTAGAGACTGTAGTACATTGTTTTTTATGGCCATATCACCACATTGTTTTCTATGGTCACCTTTGTAATTTGTGCCAAATTTTGACCAAAGATTTAGCTAACAAAATGTTAGTGCATGTCAACAAAAATTATGTTGTTGGATTCATATTTGAACATAGTTTTGAATGATATAATTTTTTATAACATGCATGAACATCTTGTTAGTTCAATCTATAGTCAAAATTTGACACGAAATACAATGGGGACCAATATACCGCATGATTCTTTGTTCCTTCTTACGTCGCCGACATGTGGGAGAGCCAGCACCCGGGTCGACGTGTCATGCACAAGATTAGAGTAGGGAACGAAAGGGGGGCATCACCCCGGTCGTAGCGCCGCAGTAATAATGACTATAATGAGCAGTCATATCACAAGACCCCATCTTTCCAGCAGTAACGAGCGGTCAAATCACACAGCCCAGCCTTTTCAACAGTAAGTTGAATCTGCTAGTCCCTCACCCTCCTCGCCTCTCTGTCAAACCGGCTACGTGAAAACTGCCGCGTGTACTGCCCGGGAAAAGCCCCGCCCTCAACTTTTAAATACTCCTAGTATAATTTTGTATCGATGAATTGTGCCATGGAGCAGAAAACCAAAAGAAAAAGGTGGTACATGTAAGAAAATACAGTTAAAGCTTGATTCGGAATGTAAACCCTGCATGTGTTTATATGTATAGGTTACTTCAAAGTACTGAGTCCATTGATGCAATGTGGTCAAACTGTACCATCGATATCTCAAAGCCAAAATAGTTTGAGCTTGTTCGTTCTATATAAATAGTACTAGTACTCTATGTTTATTCACCCGTGGGGTTGCTCAATGAATGGAGGGTCGGGGAGCACAAGTGAACAATACTACTAGTAGTACTAGTAAGTAGGAGTAGTACAGTATAGTACAGTACAAAGTGCGACGTGCAGTTATCACGTAATATAGAGTTTCTTTTCTTTAATGCCACGTACACAAATTGAAATGCTTGTTGTGGAGAGAAAAAGATAATCACTCATATATATATATATATATATATATATATATATATATATATAGGTAGGAGCCTGAGCACTTGCTTTACTAGAGTTGCTCTCTTCATTCTCTCATCCTCTCCAGATCTAAACAAGACAGCGGTAGCAACTCTCTCTTTGCTCACTACTGGTCACAGATCCGGCCGGATCCCTTCGGCCGGGGTGTGTAGGGGACTAGGTACAACATTCACGCAGTCATCGGCGGCGAGGGAGGAAACCCACAGCTGCCGGCGGGTCCCGATCCTCTGCTCGTGACGTTCTCTCTGACACAGCGCCAGCTCGGGAGGTCCTCGGACCCCTTCTTCCTCCCTACCGTATTGTGTCAGATCCAACCTCCCGCCGCTCTCCTAGCCATATCCCGACGACCCTCAAGTATAAGTTCCTTTGAAACTGGCCTTGCTCTACTACCCTAGCACCCCACGAGGCTCCATGTGGATCTTTTTCTACTTCCATCAGCTCTTCCAAAGCCACCTAAATTTTTAGTATTATTAGAGGTAAAGCTACTTCATGCAGTCGAATCTAGGACTTGGTTCAAACAGCGAAGGGGGGAAAGTTGTAGCATGAATGTAAGACTTGATTCAAAGAGGAAATAACAGGGGGAAAGTAGTAGAGACTGGATACCCAACCGGTCTCTTGGTTGAAAAGGGAAAGAAAGGGAAAAGGCAGTACAAATTGGATAAGGAACAGATCTATTATTGGTTGAAAAAAGGATAGAAAGTGGCGGCTGGTGAACAAGTCAACAGAGTATGTCCAGGATTAGATTTGCTGCCCTCACATAGTAAAAGGTCTCCAGGATTAGATTTGCTGCCCTCACAGAGTATGAACAAACTCGGCATCACCACTTTATGCCACCTTGTAGGTACATTGTGCTGATGCGTCCACTGTCGCATGTCCGTAAACCAGCTTTTTGCTGTTGTTAATGTAAGGGCGCATGTAAAATGAAGCAATCACACTGTTACCGTAAGGACATGTCTAACCAATGTTATTGTTAATCTAATGCCTCCAGTAATATGATGCAATTAAACTATGTTACAAATGGTACTCCTGCTATTTTTCCCATTATGATAAGTAAGCTGCTGATAGGTCTCCAACGTATCTATAATTTTTTATTGTTCCATGCTGTTATATTATCATTCTTGGATGTTTTACAATCATTTTATAGCAACTTTATATCATTTTTTGGGACTAACCTATTGACATAGTGCCCACTGCCTGTTCCTGTTTTTTCCTGGTTTTTACTTCGTAGAAAATCAATACCAAACGGAGTCCAAACGTAGCAAAACTTTTTGGAGATTTTTTTATGGACCAGAAGGAACAACTTGGGCCGAAGAAGTACAAGAGGGGTGCCCCGAGGGGCCACAACCCACCTGGGCGCACCTCGGGGCCCAGGCGCGCCCTGGTGGGTTGAGCCCACCTCGGTGGCCTCCCGCACCACCTCTTTGCTCTATAAATACCCCAATATTTCAAAAAAAACCTAGGGGAGGTGACGAAACACAATTCCAGCCGCCACAAGTTCCAGAAACCACAGATCCAATCTAGACACCATCACGGAGGGGTTCATCATCCTCATTGGTGCCTCTCCGATGATGCGTGAGTAGTTCATTGTAGACCTACGGGTCCGTAGTTAGTAGCTAGATGGCTTCCTCTCTCTCTCTCTTTTGATTCTCAATACAATGGTCTCTTGGAGATCTATCTGATGTAACTCTTTTTGCGGTGTGTTTGTTGGGATCCGATGAACTTTGAGTTTATGATCAGATCTATGTTTTTATCCATGAAAGTTATTTGAGTCTTTTTGATCTCTTATATGCATGATTACTTATAGCCTCGTATTTCTTCTTCGAATCTTTGGTTTAGTTAGGCCGACTAGATCGATTTTTCTTGCCATGGGAAGAGGTGCTTTGTGATGGGTTCGATCTTACGGTGCTCAATCCCAGTGACAGAAGGGGAAATGACACGTATGTATCGTTGCTATTAAGAATAACAAGATGGGTTCTATTCCTACATGAATAGATCTTGTCTACATCATGTCATCGTTCTTATTGCATTACTCCATTTCTCCATGAACTTAATACACTAGATGCATGCTGGATAGCGGTCGATGTGTGGAGTAATAGTAGTAGATGCAGGCAGGAGTCGGTCTACTAATCTTGGACGTGATGCCTATATAATGATCATTGCCTGGATATCGTCATGATTATTTGAAGTTTTATCAATTGCCCAACAGTAATTTGTTTACCCACCGTATGCTATTTTTCTCGAGAGAAGCCACTAGTGAAATCTACGGCCCCAGGGTCTCTTCTTTATCATATTTGCCTTCAAGATCTATTTTTATTTGCTTTTATTTTCAGATCTATTAATCGAAAAACCCAAAAATACATTGCTGCAATTTTTTTGTTATTTATTTTATCTCGCGTTCCCGTGAGATCTATTTATCCAATCTATCATAATTTTTCTCCCGTCCACGTGCGAATTTCTGGCACCGTTACCCGAAAGGGATTGACAACCCCTTTTACACGTCGGGTTGCAAGTATTTGTTCTTTGTGTACAGGTACCATGTACGTAGTGTTGCTTGGTTCTCCTACTGGTTCGATAACCTTGGTCTTATCACTAAGGGAAATACCTACCGTAGCTGTGCTGCATCATCCCTTCCTCTTTGGGGAAATACCGACGTAGGTCAAGCCGCATCAAAAGGAACTTCTGGTGCCGTGGCCGGGGAGACATCATCAACATCTACCAGGTTCCTAATCACAAATCTCATCTCCTTGCAATTTACATTATTTGCCATTTGCCTCTCGTTTTCATCTCCCCCCCACTTCACAAAATTTTGCCATTTTATTCGCCTTCTTTTTCATGCGCGTTTCTTGTTGGAAATGTTGTTTGCTAGGATTTGTCACCATTAGTGACTTTGGTATGGCAGAAACAGATGATGGCCTAACTCCTAAAATTGGACGATCTAGCAATCTGGATGCTAAAACGTTTGTTTTGGGGCAAGGGAATGTTATAGGAAAAGACCATATCCAAGAATTTTTCAATTGTGTTGGAAATTTAAGTCTCGATGATGTTCCTATACTTAAAAGAACTAAATCTTATGCGGAAGCTATATCAGCACTAGTTCTGAAACTTGAAAATAAATTTATCTGTACCCATCCTACCTTGTAAAGATTGTTTTTTGAGTTACCCGTTATAAAGAATCCCAAGGCTAAAAAGTTGGCCACCCTTGTTCTTATGAATGAATTTGATTACATAGTACGGGAAGCTAGGGAAATTTTTGATTTCTATGGTATGAATCGTGAAAAACCGGTGATAGATGAAATCCTTTACAATAGTGATTATGTGCTAAGACCTTTTCTTGGGGATAATGAAATCTTTGATGAGAACCTTAAAAAGGACGTCCCCGTTTTAGATATAATCCAACAAGTTTTCAATGATGTTAATCAACACTATTCTTGGATTGTTGCCGGAAATCAAAGGGGATATGATGATAAGCAACTTGATAGTGCTAAAGTCTCTATGGATAAGGTGTTTTATGTTGTTTTTGCAAAACCTCCTGACAAAAACACCTCTAAGGAAAATGAAACCAAAGATGACAATACTTGAATCTATGCATTATGCCTAGCTAGGGGCATAAAACGATAGCGCTTGTTGGGAGGCAACCCAATGAATAAAATTTGTTTTTGTCTTTTTCTTTCTGTTCTTGAGTGTTTTCACAATTATTGTACTGTTATGATTTTTTTTATGTTTAATTAGTGTTTGTGCCAAATAAAGCCTTTGGGATAGCTTTGGTGATAGTTGATTTGATCTTGTTGGAAAACAGAAACTTTTGCGTCCAGAAAAATAATTGTCTAAAACCACAGAAGCGATGACAAATTCTCAATTTTTTACAAAAGATTTATATACAAATTTCCTCCGTTGTCCTAATTGTTAGGAATTGTTGGAGTTACAGAAGTATGAGAACAATTCGCATCTTTACAGACTGTTCTGTTTTTGACAGATTCTGTTTTCTTTGCATTGTGTGCTTATTTTGATGAATCTATGGTTTGTATTAGAGGTTATAAGCCATGGTAAAGTTAGAATACAGTAGATATAATGCAATAACAAAATTTGAATGGGTTTTCTATAGTACTTAAAGTAAAGATTAGTTTTCTTATACTAACGGATCTCACGAAGGTTTTGTTAAGTTTTGTGTGATTGAAGTTTTCAAGTTTTGGGTGAGATCACGATGGATGAAGGAATAAGGAGTAAGAAGAGCCTAAGCTTGGGGATGCCCATGGCACCCCAAGCCATTATCCAAAGAGAAGCAAGCAACTAATCTTGGGGATGCCCGAGTGGCATCCCCTCTTTCTTCTAACGACCATCGGTATTTTACTTGGAGCTATATTTTTATTCGTCACATATCATGAGTTTTGCTTGGAGCGTCTTGTATGATATGATTCTTTGCTTTTTTTGCATTTTATTTTGTTTCATCTATCCTTGCTGAACACACCTATTTGATAGAGCCAAAATTATGCTATGGGTTGTTAGAATTTCTCTCTATGCTTCACTTAAATCATTTCGAGCTATGGAATTGCTCTAGTGCTTCACTTATATCTTTTGGAGCACGGTGTGCTTTAATATTTTTTGAAGAAATGCTCTCATGCTTCACTTAGATTTATTTGAGAGTTAGTGAAATTTTGAAGAAATTCTCTCATGCTTCACTTATACTATTTCGAGAGATGAAATCTTTATGCTCATGTTCTTCACTTAGATTTGTTTGAGCTTTCAAAAGCAACATATGAAACTAGTCCCAAAGTGATAGATATTTAAGAGGGATATGATAAAAACTTTCATGAAGAACATTGGACAAAATAAACTTGATTCCTTGTAATAGTTTTGCGATATGTTGATATAATATGTGAGTCATGTTAATGAGTAATTATGGCTTAGTAAGAATATTGGTGTTAAGGTTTGTGATTCCCTATGCAAGCATGAAAGTCAATAGTTATGCAATGAAATTACATCCTACTTGTGGTGCATTATTCGGTGTTAGTTATGCTTAATGCTCGCTTATGAAATTTTTCGTTTCTTGGTTGGATGCTTCTCAATCTTTTGTTAGCCTTCATTTGCACTAAGTATGATCACTACTTGTGCATCCAAAATCCTTAAACTAGTTTTGCCATATGAGTCCACTATACCTACCTATATGCGGTATTCTTTTGCCGTTCTAAGCAAATTTGTATGTGCCATCTCTAATTTTCGAAATAAATTTCCTTTTTGTGTGCTCGTACCGCTCATGAAACGGTAGGGGGTGGCTGATATTTTTCCATGCTAGATGTGTTATTCTCAAGATGAGTGTTTATTCACTTGTCATTGCACGAGAGTATGGCAAAGGTATTAGGGATGCCTAGTCCCAAAATGAAAAATGAATTTACTTTATGTTGTCAAATAATAAATTCCTTGGAAAGTGTTGGTATGGACGGCACCCGTGGATTCGGTTAGCCGTGGAATGTGAAAGTATGGTGGAAAAAGGAATAAACTTTATTTTCTGTTTGGGAACCGCCTATGATATATCTAGCATGGAAAGTATTGGGAACTACTCGATCGTTTTCATTGACAGGAAAAGCATGCCACCCAAAATGTTTTATCTCTATCTTTTTTGCTTTGAGCTCTGGCACCTCTACAAATCCCTACTTCCCTCTACGAAGGGCCTTTTTATTTACTTTGTGCAATTTTTATTTTTTTGAGTCTCCATCTTCTCTTATAAAGCACCAACTAAGTGGCACTATGATCGTACTTAAGCATTGGGTGTAGCTAATATGCGAGTGTGTTTCATGAATGGATCAATGATTGAGCATAATGGGCTAGGGATAACTTGCTTTAGTGTTGATATTTTGAAAGACATGGTTGCTTGTTGATACGCTTGAGTATTGAAATCTTCATGTCAACAACTAGACTAGAGCTTTGAATCATATAAAAGTCCAAATGTCCATGCTACAAAGAAAAGAACATGTGATGAACATGTTAGGCATCATTCCACATCAAAAATTCTGTTTTTATCATTTACCTACTCGAGGACGAGCAGGAATTAAGCTTGGGGATGCTGATACGTCTCCAACGTATCTATAATTTTTTATTGTTCCATGATGTTATATTATCATTCTTGGATGTTTTACAATCATTTTATAGCAACTTTATATCATTTTTTGGGACTAACCTATTGACATAGTGCCCAGTGCCAGTTCTTGTTTTTTCCTTGTTTTTTACTTCGCAGAAAATCCATACCAAACGGAGTCCAAACACAGCGAAACTTTTTGGAGATTTTTTATGGACCAGAAGGAACAACTTGGGCCGAAGAAGTACTAGAGGGGTGCCCCGAGGGGGGCACAACCCACCTGGGCGCGCCTGGGGGCCCAGGCGCGCCCTGGTGGGTTGTGCCCACCTCGGTGGCCTCCCGCACCGCCTCTTTGCTCTATAAATACCCCAATATTCCAAAAACCCTAGGGGAGTCGACGAAACACAATTCCAGCCGCCGCAAGTTCCAGAAACCACAGATCCAATCTAGACACCATCACAGAGGGGTTCATCATCCTCATTGGTGCCTCTCCGTTGATGCGTGAGTAGTTCATTGTAGACCTACGGGTCCGTAGTTAGTAGCTAGATGGCTTCCTCTCTCTCTTTTGATTCTCAATACAATGGTCTCTTGGAGATCTATTTGATGTAACTCTTTTTGTGGTGTGTTTGTTCGGATCCGATGAACTTTGAGTTTATGATCAGATCTATGTTTTTATCCATGAAAGTTATTTGAGTCTTTTTGATCTCTTATATGCATGATTACTTATAGCCTCGTATTTCTTCTTCGAATCTTTGGTTTAGTTAGGCCGACTAGATCGATTTTTCTTGCCATGGGAAGAGGAGCTTTGTGATGGGTTCGATCTTACGGTGCTCAATCCCAATGACAGAAGGGGAAATGACACGTATGTATCGTTGCTATTTAGGATAACAAGATGGGGTCTATTCCTACATGAATAGATCTTGTCTACATCATGTCATCGTTCTTATTACATTACTCCATTTCTCCATGAACTTAATACACTAGATGCATGCTGGATAGCGGTCGATGTGTGGAGTAATAGTAGTAGATGCAGGCAGGAGTCGGTCTACTAATCTTGGATGTGATGCCTATATAATGATCATTGCCTGGATATCATCATGATTATTTGAAGTTCTATCAATTGCCCAACAGTAATTTGTTTACCCACCGTATGCTATTTTTCTCGAGAGAAGCCACTAGTGAAATCTACGGCCCCCGGGTCTCTTCTTTATCATATTTGCCTTCAAGATTTATTTTTATTTTCTTTTATTTTCAGATCTATTAATCCAAAAATCCAAAAATACCTTGCTGCAATTTTTTTGTTATTTATTTTATCTCGCGTTCTCGCGAGATCTATTTATCCAATCTATCATAATTTTTCTCCCGTCCACGTGCGAATTTCTGGCACCGTTACCCGAAAGGGATTGACAACCCCTTTTACACGTCGGGTTCCAAGTATTTGTTCTTTGTGTGCAGGTACCATTTACATAGTGTTGCTTGGTTCTCCTACTGGTTCGATAACATTGGTCCCATCACCGAGGGAAATACCTACCGTAGCTGTGCTAAATCATCCCTTCCTTTTTGGGGAAATACCGACGTAGTTCAAGCCGCATCAGCTGCTTCTTTACGCTGCTGAGTGTCCTGGTGTCTCCACTATCCCATGCCCTTAAACCAACTCTTTAGCTGCTATTGATCTACTGTATCTGGCAAACAAGCAATGCCACCATTAAAGTAATCCCATATTTGATGAATGTCATTGTTGATCGTAATGCTTTCAGCAGCATGAAGCAATGTTGCCGTTTTAAAATTTCTACTGTCCTTGCGTGATTGCCATGAACATAATGAAGATGCTTCTTTTCATTTCGTGTATGTTTTGTATCTTGTTATTGACCAGTAACTGTTTTCTTTCTATCTTTTTGTGTGGAGAGGGATATCCATTTCACCTCGTTGCTATTGTGACCTTTTGGTGAACTGCACAAAACACTTTTTTTGGAATGAGTGTCTTGTGCAGTTCAACTAAAATGTCACGTGGGCAACGTCTTTCAATTTTGGTGGAACTGCACAAAATGGTGATAGGAGTTTCCAACATCTCAGTCAAGCTCTGCCGGTAATCTTGTGCAACATTTTATTAGCCTTTGCAATATGAGCTATCACTGTCACCACAATGGCACTTTATTTTAGTGGAACTGCACAAAAGGATATGCAAATTATAGTTGCACCTTGCATGAGCAGGACAACCAACTTAATGTTGCTCAATTTCAGTGCAACTACTAAAGAAGGACCCGCCAGCTCATGAGAGCAAGTACTTCTTGCTAGCTGCATGATGCAATCTTTGCTTCATTTCAAGTGAATTGCAGAAAAAGTTGCATGAATTGAATCATCCGAGTGGAACTGCAGGTTCACCACATCGAGTCGTGGCGGCATAGGGCCCCTCTCTCAGTTATGGTTCCCATGACCGGGTATGTTCCTTTTTGGTTGATTTTGACTCTGCATCCAGCTAGTGATCTGGTGCTACTGTTTTGGCACTGATATGAGAAAACAATAATTATATTCTTTTTTGCATCTTAATTTAATGCCACTAATAATTTGAGGCAATCTTTTGGCACCGCTACTGCCACTGATAAAATGAAGTCATAATACATTTAAAATAGAGCTACTGTCTTACCTACCATTTCATTTGCAATGTAGATAACTTGCAGAAGACCTATCTGGCAGAATCAAGTCCATGTGCACTGCATCAATCACATAGCTGCACTACACTAGTTGAGTCCATCACGCCTACCGTTGAGGTGGCGCGGGCCCCCTCTCTAACTGGCAGGGGCCATAATTTTAGTTGAACTGCACAAAAAAAGTAATTGAAATGAGTCGACGCTCCTCCTTCTACTGCCACACTGAGGTGTTAATGGATGTCAACGAATCGCCTTCATGGCAAGATATGGGGAGATGAAGAATAACTTGATCTCCCAAAGTCATCTCACACAGGTCAGTACTGTCCTTTTTCAACATGATTGTGCTTTCTCATACTGTGCTAACGTTGTATTTTTTAAATAAAGCTATATTTTCTCGTTTTGGAAATAAAGTTTGCTTCAACTAGTGCCACCATTATAGTAATCATGCTCTTTCTTATCTGTGCAAACAGGAATACTCAACTACAGATGTTGTGATGGTCAAGAGCATTCGCCAAGTTCTTGGGTTGTATGACACAGCTAGCCAAGATGGATTTAATCCCGAGATTCACTTTATCCAAAGGCTCTAATGGGTTGGTTCTGAATCTTGCAAGATGGGAACCATTGAGATGTGTAGGCATCTTTGTTGTACTTATTATTTCAATCTTATTGGTTGGTTCTGAATCTTGCAAGCTGGGAAACACGACATGATGATGCAGAGGACACCAACCATAACAAGCTGTTCAAACTTGGTAGTATTGTTTGTATGAAAGTTTGGCAAATGAGCTGATCGTGTGCGTCCTGAGAATAAGAATTCTAATTGCTGTGCATGTTGATCTTGTGGCACTGATAGAACGTGCCAATGCTTTGCTTGTTTTAAGAATAAATTTTAATTAAAGCTAATAAAATTTAAGTAAAGTGACCACTAACACTTGCTATTACAGTACCAATACAGACCCGCTCATTAACCGACGTGTGGCCGGAATAGGTTTCTTGGCTTCCATGCGGGTTTAATGGAGGAGTTTGAATGCACCGAGGGTGCATGTTCTGCCGGGCGTGCAGCGGGCGAGGGAGGGGTAGTAAATGTTGTCGCATGTACACACTTAGTTTACTGTTGAATGCCGTTCCCCAAGAGCTGAAAAACGAACTGCTGCCGCCGCCTACCCACTCGTTCACTTAAAAGACTCCAATGGCGATCCGAGGGGTGAGCCTGCTGGATATGGACTTCAGCAAGGAGTTCACCTTTGAGTTCACCGTTCAGACCCATGACAGCACCAAGTTGAATGTGATGTACACCAACGATCCGGACTTGGTGAAGCTCTGCCTCACCAAGTTCAAGCAGTACCTACAGGAGGAGAAAGCACAATGTCGCGGGACTAGACCTTGTGCCCATCCATTCGTCTCCTCACAGGGACCAGCGGATTGCCGTCGCCCAGGTATGCATGCGGAATGAGGTTCTTGTCTACCACTGCTGTAGGGCCATCAGAGGTTCTGGGGCATTCACCCATTTCATCGGCACCACCGACTGCACCTTTGCTACGGTGGAGAGCAGGAAGAACACGACTGTGCTTTACGATTAGGCCATCTGGTGCAACAAGCTTGTCGACATCCAGAAGCAATACAAGATCATCGGCAACAGGCAGGAGAAGGACTCCATGGTTGACCTTGCCGCGACCATCATCAACCCCTGCTACGCCAACATGAAAGAAGACGTCGATACCAAGAACCTAAACACGTGGGAGGTACCTCTGAATCTAGCATACATAACCTACGCGGCCAAGGACGCATACACATGCTACGACATGTACAGGCGGATCTTGGACATGAGGGCATGTCTGCTTCCCGTGAACGATGAGTACACGGATAGCCGCAGCGTCATGATCAAGCGTGCCAGGAAGGTCTAGACGATGTACTTTATCTATTTAAGCACCTTTATCATCTGAGTGTTTCATGAATTAGCCTATGTGTCATAATTATCTGTTTTGTCCGAAATATTTCGTCTAAGAACCCATTAACCTGTTTGCTTTTTTGAGTGGCTATTTTCTTATGTATGTAACTAGTTCACTGGGCTGCCGTGCTTTGAATATCCTTCCTCCCAACATATTCCCCTTCTCTGGTGGACCTAGCAGGTCTCGTACACAGACATCTGGGACCAACCACCTATCCATTTGTATTTCTTTATTTTGTTCAATCTTTCGTCCTCTTCCTACAGCGGCAGGCGTCGCGGCCGCGCATGCCTCGGTGACCCATCCTAGCCTATGGCGCTGGCGCTGGCCAGGCCATCCCTCTACTCCCACACATTCTCCGATGACGGCAGCTCCACTGGCCCACCCTGCAACCGAACAAGTCAACCCTCGTACTCCCCTCCGCCTGCGTCATCCTCGGCTCCGATTCGTTCCGGTCCGAGGTCTCGACATCGTCCTCCGCCTTGGTGCTCTCGCCACGGCACCGCCATCTGTCGTTCCCAACATGGTCAACAAAACAAGAGGAATCGGGAGACGACTGTTCGTCGAGAGGCTGACAGTCCAGGCCCACAAGGTCCATGGCCTAGGTTTTGTTGTTTAACACGTGCAGCCCACGACATGCAGACACAATTGATCCAGCAGGTTTCAACTTTTTTTTGGGATCCAGCAGGTATCAAGCAGCCTCTGGGCCTCCCAGCCTAGTTTGTCTATAACATCAGCAGACCAAGTTATGTTTGTTTTTTCAAGACAACGCACAGTTCTATTTTTCTATAAGAATGCAAAACTGAATCTATGTTTTCCCTTCTAGAATAGTATATATATATATACTTATATTTATATTTATATCTTATTTTATTTTATTACATATATATAATAGAAACAACATAAGGTTCTGTTAAACCTGTCGTTCGTCCAACCATTGTATAGATCTTCCCACTTCCTTTATTTTTCATTTTTGTTAATCCTATATCTAAATTTTCTCCCACTTTCTTTTTCGATGTAATTTGAGTTTTCTCCCAGTACTTTTCCCTAGAACCAACTCAACTGTCACACGTCTAGCCTAAAAAATAATAATACCCCACGTCCTATTAACTCATCAAATTAAAATGATATTTTATTTCGTAAATCGAAGGTTCTTACAAATAATAATTATTATTATTTATATATAACTTGGCATGTTAACTCCTGGTGATTGCGCACATAAGCTTGCAAAGATTTTACTGACCAATCAGTAATAGACGTGCAATCTTTTTTTTTTGAGTAACTAATAGACGTGCAATCATGTGTTTATGTTTTTATAACATTTCTCCATCCAGCCCAACATGATATTTTCACCCAGCCCAGCAAGTCCGTGGATTTCGAAAAAAATGCAAATGGGCTTTAAATTCTAACATAATATATAAACGGCCTGCATAGACTCTACATTATTGTTTCACCCACCCCACCAAATGGACTAAAAAAACCAAATGGACTGGCTGACATGTGTGCCAGTAGGTCGAAGCCTAAGCACTTTCGCAAAAAAAATACAAAGGTCGAAGCCTAAGCAAGGCATTGGATTTACATCCAACGGCCGGCATTCTTCTTCAATCTCTCGTCTTCTTCCTCTAGCGCTGTGGGGACCGCCTGCTCCAGCCTCCGGCGTCCAGCGACACTGTTTCGCATGCCTCGCAGCGAAACACTAACCCACCGAAGGCCAGGCCATCCCTCCACTCCTCCGCACCTCCTGTTATTCTCTCCCGAGTGTAGGCCCACCCCGCACCCGAACCAGTCAAGTTTCCCACTCCTCTCCGTCTGCGACCCTGATATGTCCATTTTGCATTATGGGCTGTTATTACACTTTATAGTACAATACTTACGTCTTTTCTCTCTTATTTTACAAGGTTTACATGAAGAGGGAGAATGCTGGCAGCTGGAATTCTGGACAGGAAAGGGTGAAAATCTGAGAGACCTATTCTGCACAACTCCAAAATTCCTGAAAATTTACGGAGAATTATTTTGGAATATATAAAAAATATTGGACGAAGAAAATACCAGAGGGGACCCACCAGGTGACCACAAGGGTGGGGGCGCCCTACCCCCCTGGGCGCGCCTCCCTGGCTTGTGGGCCACCTGTCAGTCCCTCATGCCCATCTTCTGCTATATGATATCTTTTGACCTGGAAAAATCAGAAGGAAGATTTCGGGATGAAGCGCCGCCGTCTCGAGGTGGAACTTGGGCAGAACCAATCTAGGGCTCCGGCGGAGCTGTTCTGCCGGGGAAACTTCCCTCCGGGAGGGGGAAATCAAAGCCATCGTCATCACCAATGATCCTCTCATCGAGAGGGGGTCAATCTCCATCAACATCTTCACTAGCACCATCTCCTCTCCAAACCCTAGTTCATCTCTTGTATCCGATCTTTGCCTCAAAACCTCAGACTGGTACCGGTGGGTTGCTAGTAGTGTTGATTACTCCTTGTAGTTGATGCTAGTTGGTTTATTCGGTGGAAGATCATATGTTCAGACCCTTAATGATAATTAATACTCCTCTAATTATGAATATGAATATGCTTTGTGAGTAGTTATGTTTGTTCCTAAGGACATGGGAGAAGTCTTGTTATAAGTAATCATGTGAATTTGGTATTCGTTCGATATTTTGATGAGATGTATGTTGTCTTTCCTCTAGTGGTGTTATGTGAACGTCGACTACATGACACTTCACCATTGTTTGAGCCTAGGGGAAGGCATTGGGCAGTAATAAGTAGATGATGGGTTGCTAGAGTGACAGAAGCTTAAACCCTAGTTTATGCGTTGCTTCGTAAGGGGGTGATTTGGATCCATATGTTTCATGCTATGGTTAGATTTATCTTAATTCTTCTTTCATAGTTGTGGATGCTTGCAAGAGGGGTTAATCATAAGTGGGAGGCTTGTCCAACTAAGGACAGCACCCAAGCACCGGTCCACCCACATATCAAATTATCAAAGTAACGAACGCGAATCATATGAGCATGATGAAAACTAGCTTGACAGTAATTCCCATGTGTCCTCGGGAGCGCTTTGCTTTATATAAGAGTTCGTCCAGGCCTGTCCTTTGCTATAAAAAGGATTGGGCCACCTTGCTGCACTTTAGTTACACTTGTTACTCGTTACCCGTTATGAATTATCTTATCACAAAACTATCTGTTACCGATAATTTTAGTGCTTGCAGAGAATACCTTGCTAAAAATCGCTTGTCATTTATTTCTCCTCCTCGTTGGGTTTGACACTCTTACTTATCGAAAGGACTATGATAGATCACCTATACTTTTGGGTCATCAAGACTCTTTTCTGGTGCCGTTGCCGGGGAGTGAAGCGCCTTTGGTAAGCAGAATTTGGTAAGGAAAAATTTATATAGTGTGCTGAAATTTACTGTCACTTGTTGCTATGGAAAATAATCCTTTGAGGGGCTTGTTCAGGGTATCTTCACCCCGCCCGGAAGAATAAAGAGTTGCCCCTCAACCTACTGAACCTACTGAAAATATTTATTATGAAATTCCTTCGGGTATGATAAAGAAATTGCTAGCTAATCCTTATGCAGGAGATGGAACACTACATCCTGATATGCATCTAATCTATGTGGATGAAGTTTGTGGATTATTTAAGCTTGCAGTGTTTGCCCGAGGATGAAGTCAAGAAGAAGGTCTTCCCTTTATCTTTAAAGGAAAAGGCATTGACATGGTATAGGTTATGTGATGATATTGGATCATGAAACTACAACCGATTGAAATTGGAATTTCATCAGAAGTTTTATCCTATGCATCTAGTTCATCGTGATCGGAATTATCTTTATAATTTTTGGCCTCGTGAAGGAGAAAGTATCGCAAAAGCTTGGGGGAGGCTTAAGTCAATGTTATATTCATGCCCCAATCATGGGCTCTCAAGAGAAATTATTATTCAGAATTTTTATGCTCGGCTTTCTCGTATTAATCAATCCATGCTCGATACTTCTTGTATTGGTTCTTTTATGAAGAAGACTATTGAATTCAAATGAGATTTATTGGAAAGAATTAAATGCAACTCTGAAGATTGGGAACTCGATGAATGTAAGGAGTCAGGTATAAACCTTAAGTTTGATTGTGTTAAATCTTTTATGGATACCGATGCTTTTCATGAATTTAGCACTAAATATGGACTTGACTCTGAGATAGTAGCTTCTTTCTGTGAATCATTTGCTACTCATGTTGATCTCCCTAAGAAGAAGTGGTTTAAATATCATCCTCCCATTGAAGTGAAAGTAGTAGAACCTATTGAAGTTGAAGAAGAAACTATTACTTATAATGTTGATCCTATAGTTCCTACTGCTTACATCGAGAAACCACCTTTCCCGGTTAGAATAAAGGATCATGCTAAAACTTCAACTGTGGTTCATAAGAGTTATACTAGAACACCTACACCCCGTGAACAAATTAAAGTTCAACCTAGTATTGCTATGGTTAAAGATCTCTTGGTCGATAATATTGATGGGCATGTTATTTACTTCTGTGATGAAGCTGCTAGAATTGCTAGACCTGATGATAAAGACAAACATAGACCTGTTGTCAGCATGCCTGTTGTTTCTGTTAAAATAGGAGATCATTGTTATCATGGCTTATGCGATTTGGGTGCTAGTGTGAGTGCAATTTTCTTTACCCTATATCAAGAAATTATGAATGATATTGCACCTGCTGAAATAGAAGAAATTGATGTTACTATTAAGCTTGCTAATAGAGATACTATATCACCGATTGGGATTGTTAGAGATGTTGAAGTCTTGTGCGGGAAAATAAAATACCCTACTGATTTTCTTGTTCTTGGTTCCCCACAAGTTGATTTTTGTCCCATTATATTTGTAGACCTTTCTTGAACACTGTTAATGCTAAGATAGATTGCGAGAAAGAAACAATTACTATAAGTTTTGGGGATGTGTCTCATGAGTTTAATTTCTCCAAATTTCATAGACACCCCCATGAGAAAGAATTACCTAGTAAAGATGAAATCATTGGTCTTGGTTCTATTGTTGTGCCTCCTACTGATCCTTTAGAGCAATATTAACTAGACCATGAAAATGATATGTTTATGAATGAAAGAAGGGAAATAGATGAAATATTCTTTAAACAGACGCCTGCTTTGAAACACAACTTGCCTGTTGAGATTCTTGGGAATCCTCCTCCACCCAACGGTGATCCCGTGTTCGAGCTTAAACAATTAGCTGATACTCTGAAATATGCTTATCTTGATGAAAAGAAGATATATCCTGTTATTATTAGTGCTAACCGCTCATAGCATGAAGAAAAGAAATTATTGAAAACTCTGAGGAAGCACCGTGCCACTATTGGATATACTCTTGATGATCTTAAGGGCATTAGTCCCACTCTATGTCAGCACAAAATTAATATGGAGCCTGATGCTAAACCGGTTGTTGATCACCAACGACGGTTAAATCGTAAGATGAAAGAAGTGGTAAGAAATGAAATATTAAAGCTTCTGGAAGCAGGTATAATTTATCCTATTGTTGACAGTAGATGGGTAAGTCCTGTTCATTGTGTCCCTAAGAAGGGAGGTATTACCGTTGTTCCTAATGATATAAATGAATTGATCCCGCAAAGAATTGTTACAGGTTATAGAATGGCAATTGATTTTAGAAAATTAAACAAAGCTACTAGAAAATACCATTACCCTCTACCTTTTATTGATCAAATGCTAGAAAGATTATCCAAACATACACACTTTTGCTTTCTAGATGGTTGGTTTTTCTCAAATACCTGTGTCACAAGAGGATCAAGAAAAAACTACTTTTACATGCCCTTTTGGTACCTTTGCTTATAGACGTATGCCTTTTGGTTTATGTAATGCACCTGCTACCTTTCAAAGATGTATGACTACTATATTCTCTGACTTTTGTGAAAATATTATTGAGGTTTTCATGGATGATTTCTCCATTTATGGAACTTCTTTTGATGATTGCTTAAGCAACCTTGATCGAGTTTTGCAGAGATGCGAAGAAACCAATCTTGTCTTGAATTGGGAGAAGTGCCACTTCATGGTTAATGAAGGTATTGTCTTGGGGCATAAAATCTCCGAAAGAGGTATTGAAGTTGATAAAGCTAAAGTTGATGCTATTGAAAAAATGTTGTGTCCTACGGATATCAAAGGTATAAGAAGTTTCCTTGGTCATGCTGGTTTCTGTAGGAGATTTATTAAAGACTTCTCTAAAATTTCTAGGCCTCTCACTAATCTGTTGCAAAAACATGTCCCATTTGTTTTTGATGATGATTGTGTAGAAGCATTTGAAATACTTAAGAAAGCCTTGATTTCTGCACCTATTGTTCAACCACCTGATTGGAACCTACCCTTTGAAATTGTGTGTGATGCTAGTGATTATGCTGTTGGTGCTGTTCTAGGACAAAGAGTTGATAAAAAATTCAATGTTATCCATTATGCTAGTAAAACTCTAGACAGTGCTCAAAGAAACTATGCTACCACTAAAAAAAATTAGCAATTGTGTTTCCTTGTGATAAGTTCAGATCTTATATTGTTGATTCCAAAGTAACTGTTCACACTGATCATGCTGCTATTAAATATGGAAAAGAAAGATGCTAAACCTAGACTTATTAGATGGGTTCTCGTGCTACATGAATTTGATTTGCATATTATTGATAGAAAGGGTGCTGAGAACCCCGTAGCAGATAACTTGTCTAGGTTAGAGAATGTTCTTGATGACCCACTACCTATTGATGATAGCTTTCCTGATGAACAATTAGCTGTCATAAATGCTTCTCGTAGTACTCCATGGTATGCTAATTATGCTAATTACATTGTTGCTAAATTTGTACCACCTAGCTTCACATACCAACAAAATAAAAAGTTTTTCTATGATTTAAGTCATTACTTCTGGGATGACCCACATCTCTATAAAGAAGGAGTAGATGGTGTTATTAGACGTTGTGTACCTGAGCATGAACAGGAACAGATCCTACGCAAGTGTCACTCCGAGGCCTACGGAGGACACCATGCTGGAGATAGAACTGCACACAAGGTATTACAGTCTGGTTTTTATTGGCCTACTCTCTTCAAGGATGCCCGTAAGTTTGTTTTGTCTTGTGATGAATGTCAAAGAATTGGTAATATTAGTAGACGTCAGGAAATGTCTATGAATTATTCACTTGTTATTGAACCATTTGATGTTTGGGGTTTTGATTATATGGGACATTTTCCTTCCTCTAATGGGTATACACATATTTTAGTTGCTGTTGATTATGTTACTAAGTGGGTAGAAGCTATTCCAACTAGTAGTGCTGATCATAACACTTCTATTAAAATGTTTAAAGAAGTTATTTTCCCGAGGTTTCGAGTCCCTACATATTTAATGACTCATGGTGGTTCACACTTTATTCATGGTGCTTTCCGTAAATTGCTTGCTAAGTATGATGTCAACCATAGAATTGCATCTCCGTATCATCCTCAGTCTAGTGGTCAAGTAGAATTGAGTAATAGAGAAATTAAATTGATCTTGCAAAAGGTTGTTAATAGATCTAGAAAGAATTGGTCTAAGAAACTTGATGATGCATTACTGCTTATAAAAACCCTATGGGTATGTCTCCGTATAAAATGGTTTACGGAAAAGCATGTCACTTACCTCTAGAACTAGAACATAAAGCTTATTGGGCAATTAAAGAGCTCAACTATGATTTCAAACTTGCCGGTGAGAAGAGGTTATTTGACATTAGCTCACTTGATGAATGGAGAACCCAGGCCTATGAGAATGCCAAGTTGTTTAAAGAAAAAGTTAAAAGATGGCATGATAAAAGAATACAAAAGCGTGAATTCAATGTAGGTGACCATGTCTTGCTATACAATTCTCGTTTAAGATTTTTTGTAGGAAAGCTTCTCTCTAAATGGGAAGGGCCTTACATTGTCGAGGAAGTTTATCGTTCCGGTGCCATCAAGATCAACAACGCCGAAGGCAATAACCTGAAGGTGGTAAACGGGCAAAGAATCAAACATTATATCTCAGGTACTCCCATAAATGTTGAAACCAATATTATTAATACCATAACCCCGGAGGAGTACATAAGGGAGACCTACCAGGACGTTTCAGACTCCGAAAAGGAATAGGTATGTGGTACGGTAAGTAAACCGACTCCAAAACTTTTCCAATAGCAATTTTACTCCGTTTTGGAATGTTTAAAAAATTATGAAAATTAAAAGTAGTCCGAAAAGTGCACAAGGAGGCGACAAGGCCCGGGGGCACGCCTCCCTGCCTTGTGGCCACCTCGTGTGCCCTCCTGACTCCGTTTTCTTGTGGAATACTCCTTTTGGTCGATAAAAATTCATTATATAATCTCCCGAAGGTTTTGACCACCGTACCACGGCAATATCTCCTGTTTTCGTTTTGAGTTGTTTCTGCAGCAGATTTAGAGCAAGATGTCTTCGCAAGAGTCGGTCAGGGAGAGTCGTGTCTCTCACCCGAAACCGGGCCCAAGAGCATATAGCGAAGCTGACCACTTCAGGCAGTCAACGGAGGAAGAGATGGAGGCCGACTTGAAAAGGGTGGATGCCATGGAGGAGGACCAAGAAGCTACCTCTCGCCTTCAACCTGGAGCCATGCTGGAGGAACTTCAGAGCTCAGCAATACCGAATTCGGTTATCCCTCCCAATGCTAGATTTCTCTCTTATGAAAATATGAAAAAGAGTATTGCTTTTTCCCCCGCAGCTAGGAAACATCCATGGGTGATTGGAGCTCTAGCCATCACGGGTAAACTTCTCAAGGAAATAATGGATCTTAAGCAGCAAAATAATAAGCTCGAGGACAAGAATCGCATCCTAAGGGCCATCATCGCCAAGAATATCACATCAACAGCTCCGAAGAGAGAGATCTAATATATGGGTATGGGCACTCCCCTTGGCTTGTGCCAAGCTTGGGGGAGGTGCCCCGGTATCGTATCACCATCACATCTTTACCTTTATCATTTTTCTTAGTTCGATCCTTTTGGTTATATCCTAGTTTAGTAGAATAAAGTTTTCAGTATGATCTAGCCTTGATTTTTGCTTTATGTTCCCTCTATGTAATCGAGTCCGAGAGTTATATAATAAAGAGTAGTTTTGAGTTGAGGGCTTCGCTTTCTTGCTATGATCTTGAGAAAAAGAAATAAAGAAAAGAATAGAATAAAAGAAGTAAAAAGACTATATAATGATCTTATGGATAGTGATGACTTCACATATAAAGAGTATGATGAATAAAACTTGTTAGTTGACAAACATAGTTTTGGTCATTGTTGCAATTAATAGGAAGTAATCAAGTAAGAGAGGTTTCACATATAAATATACTATCTTGGACATCTTTTCAGATTGTGAGCACTCATTAAAATATTATATGCTAAAAGGTTGATGTTGGACAAGGAAGACAACATAATGAGTTATGTTTTCCTATATCCGAATAGAAGTTATATTGTCATGGATCCTCCAACATGTTGAGTTTGCCTTTCCCTCTTATGCTAGCCAAATCTTTTGCACCAAGTAGAGATACTACTTATGCTTCCAAACATCCCTTAAACCAGTTTTGCCATGAGAGTCCACTATACCTACCTATGGATTGAGTAAGATCCTTCAAGTAAGTTGTCATCGGTGCAAGCAATAAAAAATGCTCTCTAAATATGATGATCTATTAGTGTGAGGAAAATAAACTTTATACGAACTTGTGATATGGAAGAAGTAAAAGCGACGGGCTGCATAATAATGTTCTTTATCACCAGGGGCAATATAAAGTGACGTTTCTTTTGCATTAAGATTTCGTACATCCAACCATAAAAGCGCATGACAACCTCTGCTTCCCTCTGCGAAAGGCCTATCTTTTACTTTTACTTTCTACCATTATACAAGAGTCATGGTGATCTTCACCTTTCCTTTTTACATTTTTTTCCTTTTGGCAAGCACCTTACGTTGGGGATGATCCAGATATATATATATCCACTCGGATGTAGGCCATCATAAAGTATTGTTGTTGACATTACCCTTGAGGTAAAAGGTTGGGAGGCGAAACTATAAGCCCCTATCTTTCACTGTGTCCGACTGAGGCTTTGAACTCATAAGTATCGCATGAGTGTTAGCAATTATGAAAGAATAAGAGATGGTTGAGTATGTGGACTTGCTATACAAAAGCTCTTACATTGACTCTTTCCGATGTTATGATAAATTGCAATTGCTTCAATGACTGAGATCATAGTTTGTTAGTTTTCAATAAATTTTCTGATTCATACTTTACTTTGTGAATGAATTGTCACTTTTGCACAAGAAATTATATGTCTAAATATATTGCTATTATAAAGATGATCATGATGCCCTCATGTTCGTATTTTATTTTATCGACACCTCTATCTCTAAACATGTGGACATATTTATCGATTTCGGCTTTTGCTTGAGGACAAGCGAGGTCTAAGCTTGGGGGAGTTGATACGTCCATTTTGCATCATGCTTTTATATTGATATTTATTGCATTATGGGCTGTTATTACACTTTATAGTACAATACTTATGTCTTTTCTCTCTTATTTTACAAGGTTTATATGAAGAGGGAGAATGCTGGCAGCTGGAATTCTGGACCGGAAAGGGTGCAAATCTGAGAGACCTATTCTGCACAACTCCAAAATTCCTGAAAATTTACGGAGAATTATTTTGGAATATATAAAAAATATTGGGCAAAGAAAATACCAGAGGGGACCCACCAGGTGACCACAAGGGTGGGGGCGCGCCCTACCCCCCTGGGCGCGCTTCCCTGGCTTGTGGGCCACCCATCAGGCCCCCGGTGCCCATCTTCTGCTATATGATGTCTTTTGACCTGGAAAAAATCAAAAGGAAGCTTTCGGGACGAAGCGCCGCCGTTTCGAGGCGGAACTTGGGCAGAACCAATCTAGGGCTCCGGCGGAGTTGTTCTGCCAGGGAAACTTCCCTCCGGGAGGGGGAAATCGATGCTATCGTCATCACCAATGATCCTCTCATTGAGAGGGGGTCAATCTCCATCAACATCTTCACCAGCACCATCTCCTCTCCAAACCCTAGTTCATCTCTTGTATCCGATCTTTACCTCAAAACCTCAGATTGGTATCGGTGGGTTGCTAGTAGTGTTGATTACTCCTTGTAGTTGATGCTAGTTGGTTTATTCGGTGGAAAATCATATGTTTAGACCCTTAATGATAATTAATACTCCTCTGATTAAGAATATGAATATGCTTTGTGAGTAGTTACGTTTGTTCCTGAGGACATGGGAGAAGTCTTGTTATAAGTAATCATGTGAATTTGGTATTCGTTTGATATTTTGATGAGATGTATGTTGTCCTTACTCTAGTGGTGTTATGTGAACGTCGACTACATGACACTTAACCATTGTTTGAGCCTAGGGGAAGGCATTGGGAAGTAATAAGTAGATGATGGGTTGCTAGAGTGACAGAAGCTTAAACCCTAGTTTATGCGTTGCTTCGTAAGGGGCTAATTTGGATCCATATGTTTCATGCTATGGTCAGATTTATCTTAATTCTTCTTTCGTAGTTGCGGATGCTTGCGAGAGGGGTTAATCATAAGTGGGAGGCTTGTCCAAGTAAGGAAAGCACCAAAGCACCGGTCCACCCACATATCAAATTATCAAAGTAACAAATGCGAATCATATGAGCATGACGAAAACTAGCTTGACAGTAATTCGCATGTGTCCTCGGGAGCGCTTTGCTTTATATAAGAGTTCGTCCAGGCTTGTCCTTTGCTATAAAAAGGATTGGGCCACCTTGCCACACTTTAGTTACACTTGTTACTCGTTACCCGTTATGAATTAAATTATCACAAAACTATCTGTTACCGATAATTTCAGTGCTTGCAGAGAATACCTTACTGAAAACCGCTTGTCATTTCCTTCTGCTCCTCATTGGGTTCGACACTTTTACTTATCGAAATGACTACGATAGATCCCCTATACTTGTGGTTCATCAGACCCCACTGCCGCGTCTTCCCCATCTCTGGTTTGTTCCAGTCTGGGGCCTCGCCGTCGTCCACCAGCCTTGGTGCGCTCGGCACCGTGTGGTCAACGTGGACAACAAATGAGAGTCATCGGAAGATGACCGTACGTGGAGAGGCTGACAGTGGGGACGCACCACGACTGCATCCTTTTTACCCTGAAAAATAATGTTTTCTCCCCCTGACAGCTAGGCCCACCAGCTACATCTTCGCATGCAACAAAGTGCGTCCTTATTACGGGAAAAAAATGATTCCTCCCCCTCACAGCTAGGACGCATCAGCTATATCTTCGCACGCAAGGAAGTGTCTCCTTATCCTCCCTGACAGCTGGGACCCACCTGGTTGAACCGTACGTAGGGTTTTCTCTCTATTCGCGAACGTGCACGTACATACTGGTCGATCGGTCTCTCTGCAAGGATGAACCGTGGCCGAGCAAGGAGCGGCACGTGTGACGTAGCAGTTGAGGCAGTCCTGTATAAATCGTGTACACGTACGTATAGCCACGCTGCAAGAAAGTAAATACGGCTACGTACGTACATACGGGCGGGGTCTCGAACGCGTACAGCGACGGTGTCCTGTTCATCGGCAGCCAACCGGCTGGGTCGGAACGGTGGAAACTGCGTCGTGTTCATCGGGAGGCAAGCAACTGGGTCGGAATGTGTCCTGTTCATCGGGAGCCAACCGACTTGGACAGAGCAGCCCAAACCGGGTCCTGTTCATCGACTCGGGGTCTCGCGTCCCGCAAAACAAAGGAAACGGAGTTCTCTTCAACAAACTACGGTCGAAACGGGGTCCTGTTCATCGGGAGGGGTCTTGCGTACCGCAAAACGGAAGAAACAGACTTCTCTCATACCGCGTACGGTCGAAACAGGGTCCTGTTCATCGGGAGGGGTCTGGCGTACTGCAAAACAGAGGAAACGGACTTCCCTCAACCGCCTACAGTCGAAACGGGGTCCTGTTCGTCGGCAGGGGGTGTGTGGCGTACCGCAAAACGGGACTCCACAGGGCTACTGTTCATCCAGCCTTCACGGGGTCCTGTTCATCCACCCCAACCGGCTGGGTGTGTGGCGGCCTCCTCGGGGTCCAGTTCATCCAGTTGCAACGGCATACTACCACGGGGTCCTGTTCATCCAGCGGCAACCGCCTACACACGGCCGGGGTCCTGTTCATCCAACCCCCACCGGGAACTGTTCATCCACAGCCAACCCAACTGGCTCGACTCACCACGTCTCGACTCGTTCTATGTATCGCGCGCGCGGCAGCAACGGGCACTGTTCATCCAGAGGCAACCCAACCGGCTAGCTACGTCTCGCACGGGGGTTCGATCGGCTTCAGTAAGCAACAGCAGTGATCGATCGGGTTTAGTTAGCAGCGAATGAGTCGGTCGGGTTCAGTTAGCAACGAAGAGATCGATCGATCGGCTTCAGTACGTAGCAGCACGCGATCGCTTGGGTTCAGTAAGTGAACACCTCTCGCTCGGTTTCAGTTATAGCGACACGACTCGCACCACGCGCGCGTACGAGAGAAAAGCGCAAACCACAGTGCATCGCTCGGCCCCGACCAACCCACCGTAACCGGGAACTACGTGAAAATTTGCTCGCCCTCACTTCTACCACGATTTTTTATGTCATGGACGGCCCAAAGAATGTCATGCAGGTGCGTCCCCGGCCCGGCCAGGACGAAAAGCCCATTTTCTGTCATGATTTTTTGTCATAGAAGTAGGAGCCCACCACATTTATGATGATACGTGGTTTTGTCATAATTATCGTCATAGAAATGTCACGGATGTGTCTTTTTTTTTAGTGCATCCTATTGGTGGTGCACGTCCTCGATGCTGTCGCCATCGTGGGTATCGTTTACGTGTCTCCGGTGGCAAGGCGAACACAGTGGGGCAAGGCCTAGATGTGTGAACGTTCGCCGTGCTCATCATGGTGTCCATGTTGTCGAGCTAAGGCATGTGCGGCTGCGCGTGCATGCCGGTGAACGGGAACATGGCCATGCTCAAGCGAGCACACCGGTCTCAGCTGCTTGTGCCCGAGACGTTGGTCGAGAATGCAAGACGAGATAGCGCGAGAGAGACTGCAACTGCAACTATATTTATTTGTATTCACTCATCGGGCTCAACTGTATTCACCATCACCGCTGTGCTCATCATCCCTGTGCACGAGAGAGAATGTACAGGGATGATGAGCACGTAAGTGAGCTTTTGATGCAAGTTCAGTGACCATAAATGCATTTTGTTCTTTACTAAATACATGTAGACCTCCATGGACCATGGTCATACTAAATTTGTTCACGTGAATCTTTTTCTTTAGGACTCGAATCTGTATGATCGATGTGTATACACATGGTGAACACACAGTGAGCGCAGAGCTCCGCTAATGGGCTCGGTCAGTCGAGCACGGCATGGGCGATGCACCCTATCTTCTCGCCATAGATCGCTCACTACAAAAAGTTAGGAAAATGATAACGCCCACACGTGTGGTATATCTATACTTCGTCCACACGCTTTAATCTCCGTCTGTTATGTTTTGCACGAATCTTGAAGGAATCTGTTGGAATTTCTGTGGAACGTAGGCGTAGCGTGTTGTGTGGGCGTTAGAGCGTTCGCCCACACGACCCGCAGCGCGCAGTTGGCAGCTGCGCCATGTGGGCGAACCAGTTTCCGCTCATACAGTCACCACCCAGTCGACATGCGTGTGGGCGAACTGCTCTTCGCCCACACGAGGCTCGTACGGTGATAGAGTGCAACTGCAGTTGCGCGTATGTGGCAACTAGGTAAACACACATGGCAACTATCATTCGTTGGTAGATGCAACTGCAGTTGCGCGTACGTGGCAACCAGGTAAACACACATGGCAACTATGATTAACCATTCATGGCAACTATGGTTGGACCACACGTGATAACTAGGTAAACACGCATGGCAACTATTGTTTGACCACATGTGGCAAATAGTTAATCACACACGGAAACTATGGTTTGATTACACGCGGCAACTATCATAAATTAGACATGGCAACTATAGTCAACCAAAACAGAGAGAGTTGCCATACTTTTACAACTACATTTGCCATCCCGGATAACTAAAGTTGCCATCCCCGGGGTAACTAAAGCGTCATCCCATGGGTAACTAACGTAACTGCGTCAGGACGTGTGGTCATATTTGCTTCGTGCCACACGTGTGGGGTGGGGATGAGTAGTACTTGTTGGACGTATGGCACGAAGTAGCTGCGCCCACACGTGTGGGCAATTCTAATGTTCGCCCACACATGGTCCGTTTGGGCTGCCTCCTGATTATGCCACATAGGGCGTGTGGGCGGATCTCTAATATGCCACACGTGTGGCAAATATCGGCGTCCAAAAGTTAAGCAACCAATCGCCAACTACATTAGGAAGTTGCCTCGCCCATTAGAATCGTGTGAAGCGAGCGTGGCGACTGGTTCCTAACCGGTTCTGGGAGAGTCTCTGGTGCACCAGGGCAATTGATGCTACCGGTGCACCAGAGCCCGTTGAATATTAAAAAAATGTTAGATTCTTTTAAGAAAACAATGCATTGACATAACATCATTTGATGCTGTCACAAAATGTAATGTCATTTTTATATCTCATGCAATGTTTCAAATTTTGATATGAAATTTTTTTAAACCTTTAAATGATGTTGTGTCAATGCACTGATTTGTTTTCAGAAATTTTCAAAAAAAAAAACTGTGCAACGGGGGTTCGGTGCATCGGTAGCACCAATGCCCACCAGATGCGCTCAGTTCTGGGAACGTTCAAGAATGATCCTAAACTAGTTTTCTTTCCTTAATTGGTTATTCCGGTTTTCTTTTTCTTTTTCATTCTATTTTCTTTTTTCTGTGTTCTTTTTTTTAAATTTCATAAGATGTTCAAAATTTTGACAAATGTTCATATTTTGAAATTTTGTTGGTTTCCTATAAATGTTCTGAATTTCAATTATGTTCATAATCTCAAGATATGTTCAAAAAATTCAAAAATTATTCACATTTCTGAAAAACTGTTCGGGGTGTAGAAAATTGTTGGTAACTTAAAAAAATAAATCAATTCAAAAAGTGTTCTCAAACATTTTTTTTGTATTCCCATGAATACGTTTGAATCCACAGACTTATTTTGAGTTTGCAAACACTTTTTTGAATTGGCGAACATTTTTTGAATTGATGAGCGTTTTTGAATTCTTGACATTCCATGATATCAATTTTTTTATTCATCTGACTGTTTTGGAATTCTCTAACATTTTTTGAATTCTCAAAAAAAATCATGTGAACACTTTTTTAATTAACGAACTGTTTTTGAATTTCATGAATTGTTTATGCATTCGTGAATACTTTTGGACTACATGAAAAAAAAAAAACGAGTTCACAACCTTTTATTTTTGTATTTTCAAATTCTTTATATTGTAAACTAAACTGACCAAAAATGAGAAAAATGAAAAAATAAATAGTGGTGCGCCATCTGGCTGGGGCAGGCCCATGTCATGTGAGAGAATCGGGCAACGCGCGCATATCGCTTGCAAAGAGCGATATACAACAGTGCCCTAAGTAATGTGCAGAAGTGAGCTATGGGACGAGCAAGTGATCCAAAGCATCCATGAGCGAGATTGGATGGTTGAAAAGCTAAAAATAGAAGTAGAGGCTTCTAGGTGCTTGAGTTTTACATTTTTGAATCTCATGAATTTTTTGAATTCTTCAATATTTTTTAATTTGTTGATCATTTTTTGAATGAACGGTTTTTTTGGTATTCATATAATTTTTTTTGAATTCACGGATTTATTTTTTATTTCGGTAGCATTTTTTAATTCATCATCATTTTTGAAATTTAGTGAACTTTTTGAATTCACAAATAATTTTTGTATTTGCGTTGGAATTCATGAACATTTTTTGATTTCATATACTATTTTTGAATTTCATGAACTTATTTTGAGTTCATGAATATTTTTGAATTCTTGAACATTTTTTTGAAAATGTGTCAACATTTTTTCGAATTCAAAACTTTTTATTTTTGAATTCATGATTCTTTTCAAATTATAAACTAAACTTACCAGAAAAAGAAATGGAAAAAACAAAATAAAAATAGACGTGCGCCATGTGGCTAGGTCAGAGTGTCAGACCCATCTCACGCGAGAGAAGCGGTTGACACGGGAGAGACGCGGGACACGCGCGCGTATCGCTCGCAAAAACAGCGCCCATAAGTAAGTAGCATTGCTATAATTTGTGGACATTCCTTTGAGTACCATATTGCAGCATGATTATTGGACTTGGCATTATGAACCTTCCGGCAGTTTTTCAATGAGATCGGCCTACCAGCTACTTGTGTCGACTAAGAAGCAGCGGGAAGACTGGCTTGAGCAACGGCCAGCAGCGTCAGATCGGGAAGAGAAACAGAAAATGTGTTCGAAGCTGTGGATTATGTTGTGGATGATGTGGTGGATTATGTGATTGCAACTAAACGGGAGGATAGGAAGCTCTGGATTTTTGAACTACTCAATGCAGTTTTGCAGGTGGAAGCGGTGAAAGTCTTGACTACGATGTGGTCTGGGCTCGGTGAAAGGGAATTCATGAGGACCAATATCAGAGCCCTCTGTCCAAGTTCATGTTTATTCAACACTTCATTGCTGACATGGTGCTCATGTCGAAGAAGAAGGCACCTGCCAGGGGGATGACTCATCGGACCGCTATAAGATGGATGGCACCGGCAGTGGGTTGTGTTAAATTCAATGCAGATGGGCAGTAGTTGTTTCCGCTCGTTTCAATGGAGTTTTTGTTTGTTTCTAAACCTGACAAACAAATTCATGATTTTTAAAAAATTCACTAATATTAAAAATATTCGCAAATTTCCAAAATATAGGGGAATTTGAGAAATGTTCAGGAACTCAAAAAATGTTTGCGTATTTAAAATAATTTAAAAAATGTTCATAAATTTTAAAAAACCTTTTCGCTGATTAAAAATGTTCATAAATACTCATGAATTAATAAAATTCATAAAATTTTAAAATAATTGGCGAAATTGTGAAAATAAATTGAAAATATTCATGAATTGTAATCACTATATACAATGGATCAAAAGTGTAAAATGTTATTGTATATATAAAAAGAAAAATCATAAATTTTCAAGAACAAATCTATACCATGGAACAATAGTGTGTACCACGTAGAAACAAACCATTCTAATAGGTAACTCGGAATCCAATAGGCGACAGTGAGTTTAGTTACCCTACTAGTCACATGTTGCCAACATGTTACTGAACCTAACTTACCCCATTTGCAAAATTTTCAACTTATACTCTAGGAGGTTCAATAAATATTGATGTAATAATACATTAGAAACTAAAATTAAGATATTTTTTAGGAAAAACATTTTACATATATCAACCATGATATTAAAATATGCATCAATATGCAAGTACACACAAATGTATACATATGCACTACATAATTTACGCGAATCTCAAAAATTATTTAAACCTAAGTTTTGTTAACACATAATGCTAAAATTTAGAAATAATATTTGAGTGACAAACATTAAAATTTATAAAAAATAATGATATAATCAATATACATAACATTGTTATTGTGGTTACCTATGTCAGCTAAATAATAGCACTGTGACTCATTAATGTATTAGTATGGTAAAATGATTTTAGATACGTGTAAAAGTTTTGTATAAAAATGTTCAATTTAATTACCAAATTTGTTTGGATGCGCCTGAATGGGAGTGGTGGCGGCGACAGTGGAAGCAAAGCGAGCTCGATGGGTGCGGTGACGAGTGCGACGGGTGCGGCGGGGGCCATGCGGGCCTGAGCGTGAGCACATGGTCTTACGAGGGCCACGACAGGCTCTATAACATCCCAAAAAATTAAATTTTGGAATGTTATATTAATTAAAATATTATTGATTGCATGTTTTGATCTTATTTGAATTTCAGTTGAATTTGAAACTTTTGAGAGTTTATCTAAATTTTCAAAAGAGAGAGAATGAAATGACTTTCCTAAAATGCTCCATTTGAAATTTGGTTGTAGTTCAATTAAATTTTAGAGTTTATTTTGATTTTTAGATATTCAAACAATTTTCCAATTTAAAAGAAAACAATTGAGAGAAGATACTGTGACTTATTCAAATATAAATGAATTAGGAAATGAGTTGGATATTTATTTAGAATTTTAAAAAACATTTTGGACATTTGATAAACCCTAAAAAATAGGAATTTTTATTATTTTCCAAATTGGTTTTATGAAATAATAAAAATATATGTATAAAAAAGTTGCATTTGAACCGGAATAAATGTTCACCAAGCTCTATGTAATTATATTTATTTTTTGGATTATGTTGTGCTTTTATAAAATGATTAAGACTAATATTTGAACCAATATCATTTTATGTTGTTTAAATAAATAGAAAACATTTTGTTTTGTAGCCAGACTGGGCTCGAAGCAGCGCCAGCGCAGCAAACGACCAGACAGCCAGCAGGCAAAACCGGCCCATGACCTTTTTATTTTCCGAAACTGCACAGGCGTTGAGAGCCGTCTATTTTATGTGTGATCGACGGCTCGCCTCGCGTGACCTCTCTCTCTCTCTCTCTCTCTCTCTCTCTCTCTCTCTCTCCGCTGCCACTGACAGGTGAGGCTCGGCCCATATCTTCAACCTGCCGGCGCAGGTTAGATACCACCGCACACCTGGCACAAGCGGCGCGATTTCGCCGGGTAGTTCGTTTTTCGAGCCTCTAAGAGCATCTCTAGCAGACCCCTTAAACTGCGAAACTGAAAACGCGGTTTTCAGTTCGTGGAAAACGCGTTTTAAGGGTCGGCTAGAGCTGCGACCGAACAGACCCCTCAAACATAAACTGTAAAATCGAATATCTGCATTTTTTCCCACGTCTTCTTCTTCCTCTCGTCCGTGTCCATGGTCTCCTGCGAAGCCGGCAGACAACGCACGAAAACGACCAAATTGGAGCGGCCGACGGCCAAATACGCAGGGGGCAAATACGAAGCACGCCAAATCCATGAGCTAGCTAGCTCTCGAGCGAGCTCCAATCCATCTAGATCCACGAGCTAGCTAGCTAGCTCCTTCCGAGCCGGCTCCAATCGATCCATCGGTCCAGGAGCGAGCTAGCTAGCTAGCTCCAGCAACAATCGATCAAGTCAACAATCGATCCAGCAACAATCGAGCCATCTCCTCCGTCGCCGTAGCTAGCTCCTTCGTCAGGAAGAGCGGCGGGCGGCGGCCGGGGGGGCAGGGCGGCCGGGTGGGCGAGCCGGCTGGCCGGCGGCCGGGGACGGGCTGCCGGCATACGGGGACGGGCGGGGTGGCGTCCGGGGCGGCGCAGACAGCGAACGCGGACGGCGGACGCGGATGTTTCCGTGGCAGTTGGGCTCCCGCCAACTGCTTTCCTTCCATATAGGGCACTGTAGAAGCGGACGCGAAAACTGTATGTTTGTAGATCGGGAGGAGTTTTTTTACCACGCCCCATAAAAAATTTTACGGGTCGGAGTAGTTTACGGGTTCTATTCGGGCCACTTTTTTCGCCTAAAACTGTAAACTGGCGGTTATTTTACAGTTTCGTGCGTTTAAAGGGGCTGCTAGAGATGCTCTAACCCCCTATAAAAACTTTGCCTCCCCCTCAATCGATTCGACTTGAAAGCCGCCTCTCTTCCCAACGAAATCGAGCACATCGACCCAACGAAGCTCCGCCACTGTCTTTCGTTCCGGCGATGAAGTCAGACGCTACCAGAGGCCCCCAGCACCGCTGTCTCCGTCTCGCCCCCGCTCTATCGGTATCGTATCTCTCTGAACCATTATTTTCTTTCGCGTGCACACAGAACCGAGCTCCTGAAGAGAAGTCGAAGTTGCCGGAGTTCACCGCCGCTCCAGCCGGCCGTTGCCGTCGCAACCGTTCACCCCCGACACCTCCGACACCACCATCGCCACCACTGCTTCACTAGACCCCGTTGTGGTCTTCCTCGACGATGGAGATGAAGGAAATATGCCCTAGAGGCAATAATAAAGTTGTTATTTTATATTTTCTTATTCATGATAAAGGTTTATTATTCATGCTAGAATTGTATTGATCGGAAACATAAATACATGTGTGAATACATAAACAAATACCGTGTCCCTAGTAAGCTTCTACTAGACTAGCCCGTTGATCAAAGATGGTTAAGGTTTCCTAACCATAGACATGTGTTGTTATTTGATAACGGGATCACATCATTAGGAGAATGATGTGATGGACAAGACCCATCCGTCAGCTTAGCATAATGATCGTTCAGTTTTATTGCTATTGCTTTCTTCATGTCAAATACATATTCCTTCGACTATGAGATTAAGCAACTCCCGGATACCGGAGGCTTGTGTGCTATCAAACGTCACGACGTAACTGGGTGATCATAAAGATGCTCTACAGGTATCTCCGAAGGTGTTTGTTGAGTTGGCATAGATCGAGATTAGGATTTGTCACTCCGAGTATCGGAGAGGTATCTCTGGGCCCTCTCGGTAATACACATCATAAGCTTGCAAGCAAATGACTAAGAAGTTAGTCACGAGGTGATGTATTACGGAACGAGTAAAGAGACTTGCCGGTAACAAGATTGAACTAGGTATGAAGATACCGACAATCGAATCTCGGGCAAGTAACATACCGATGGACAAAGGGAATTACGTATGCTGTCATAACGGTTCGACCGATAAAGATCTTCGTAGAATATGTAGGAGCCAATATGGGCATCCAGGTTCCGCTATTGGTTATTGACCGAAGAGGTGTCTCGGTCATGTCTACATAGTTCTCGAACCCGTAAGGTCCGCACGCTTAACATTTGTTGACGATATAGTGTTATATAAGTTATATGTTTTGGTGCCCGAATGTTGTTCGGAGTCCCAGATGAGATCAAGGACATGACGAGGAGTCTCGAAATGGTCGAGAGGTAAAGATTGATATATAGGACGATGGTATTTGGAAACCGGAAGTGTTTCGGGACATACCGGGAAGGAATCGGGTCACCGGAAGGGGTTCCGGGCACCCGCCCGGCAAGTTATGGGCCTTATGGGCCAAAGGAGGGGACAGGCCAGCCCAAAAGGGGGCTGGTTCGCCTCCTCCCTTGTTTGGCCAGCCCTAGGGAAGGAAAAGGAGGAGGTCTAGCCCCTCCTGCCTTTCCCTCTCATGGGAGAAAGGAAAGGGGGGCGCCACCCTCCCCTGCCTTTCCCCGCACTCCAAATAAGGAAAGGGGGGGCTTAGGAGGGACCCCAAGTAGGATTCCTCCTACTTGGGCGCCTCCTTTGGCTGCTCCTCCCTCCCTCCCACCTATATATATGTGGGAGGGGGGCGCCTAGCACACAACAGACAATTGCCTAGCCATGTGCGGCGCCCCCCTCCACCGTTTAGACCCCCGGTCATATTTTCGTAGTGCTTAGGCGAAGCCCTCCGGAGATCACTTCACCATCACCGTCACCACGCCGTCGTGCTGCCGGAACTCATCTACTACCTCACCGACTTGCTGGATCAAGAAGGCGGAGGACGTCACCGAGCTGAACATGTGCAGAACGCGAAGGTGTCGTACGTTCGGTACTTGATCGGTTGGAGCGCGAAGAAGTTCGACTACATCAACCGCGTTGTCGAACTCTTCCGCTTACGGTCTACGAGGGTACGTAGACACACTCTCCCCCTCGTTGCTATGCATCTCCATGGATAGATCTTGCGTGTGCGTAGAATTTTTTTTGTTTTTCATGCAACGTTTCCCAACAGTGGTATCAGAGCCAGGTCTATGCGTAGATGATATGCACGAGTAGAACACAAAGAGTTGTGGACAGTGATAGTCAGACTGCTTACCACCAACGTCTTATTTTGATTCGGCGGTATTGTGGGATGAAGCGGCCCGGACCAACCTTACATGTCCACGAACATGAGACCGGTTCCACCGACTGACATGCAACTAGTTTTGCATAAAGGTGGTTGGCGGGTGTCTGTTTCTCCTACTTTAGTTGAATCGAATTTAACTACGGCCAGTCCTTGGAGAAGGTTAAAACATCAAACTTGATGAATCACCATTGTGGTTTTTGCCGTAGGTAAGAACGGTTCTTGCTAGAAGCCCGTAGCAGCCACGTAAAACTTGCAACAACAAATTATAGGACGTCTAACTTGTTTTTACAGGGCATGTTGTGATGTGATATGGTCAAGACATGATGTGATAAACGTTATTGTATGAGATGATCATGTTTTGTAAGTTATCGGCAACCGGCAGGAGCCTTATGGTTGTCTCTTTATTGTACGAAATGCAAACGCCATGTAATTGCTTTACTTTATCACTATGCGTTAGCGATAGTTGTAGAAGTAATAGTTGGCGAGACGACCACGATGCTACGATGGAGATCAAGGTGTCGAGCCGGTGACGATGGAGATCATGACATTGCTTTGGAGATGGAGATCAAAAGCACAAGATGATGATGGCCATATCATGTCACATATTTTGATTGCATCTGATGTTTATCTTTTATGCATATTATTTTGCTTAGAACGGCGATAGCATTATAAGATGATCCCTTCACTTAATTTCAAGATAAAAGTGTTCTCCCTGAGTATGCACCATTGCTACAGTTCGTCGTTTCGAGACACCACGTGATGATCGGGTGTGATAGACTCTACGTTCACATACAACGGGTGTAAGACAATTTTGCACATGCAGAATACTTGGGTTAAACTTGACGAGTCTAGCATGTACAGACATGGTCTTGGAACACTAGAGACCGAAAGGTCGAACGTTAGTCATATAGTAGATATGATCAACATAGAGATGTTCACCATTGATGACTACCCAATCTCACGTGATGATCGGACATGGGTTAGTTGATTTGGATCACGTATCACTTAGATAACTTGAGGGATGTTTGTTTAAGTGGGAGTTCATTAGTAATTTGATTAATTGAACTTAAATTTATCATGAACTTAGTCTTAATAGTTTTTGCATATCTATGTTGTAGATCAATAGCTCGCGATATAGCTCCCCTATTTTTTGATGTGTCCCTAGAGAAAACTAAGTTGAAAGTTGATAGTAGCAATGCTGTGGACTAGGTTCGTGATCTGAGGATTATCCTCATTGCTGCACAGAAGAATTATGTCCTTGATGCACCGCTAGGTGATAGACCTGTTGCAGGAGCAGATGCAGACGTTATGAACATTTGGCAAGCTCGATATGATGACTACTTGATAGTTTAGTGCGCCATGCTTTACGGCTTAGAACCGGGACCTCAAAAACATTTTGAATGCCACGGAGCATATGAGATGTTTCAAGAGCTGAAATTGGTATTTCAGACTCATGCCCGTGTTGAGAGGTATGAGACCTATGACAAGTACTTTGCTTACAAGATGGAGGAGAATAGCTCAGCTAGTGAGCATGTGCTCAGAATGTCTGGGTACTACAATCGCTTGAATCAAGTGGGAGTTAATCTTCCAAATAAGATAGTGATTGACAGAGTTCTCTAGTCACTATCACCAAGCTACTAGAGCTTCATGATATGCAAGGGATGACGAAAATGATTCCCGAGCTCTTCGCGATAATGAAATCGGCGAAGGTAGAAATCAAGAAAAAGCATCAAGTGTTGATGGTTAAACAAGACCACTAGTTTCAAGAAAAAGGGCAAGGGAAAGAAAGGGAACTTCAAGAAGAATGGCAAGCAAGTTGCCACTCCCAGGAAGAAGCCCAAAGCTGGACCCAAGCCTGAAACTGAGTGCTTCTACTGCAAAGAAAAAGGTCACTAGAAACGGAACTACACCAAATACTTGGCGGATAAGAAGGATGGCAAAGTGAACAAAGGTATATTTGATATACATGTTATTGATGTGTACCTTACTAGTATTAATAGTAGCCCCTGGTTATTTGATACCGGTTCAGTTGCTAAGATTAGTAACTCGAAACAGGAGTTCCAGAATAAACAGAGACTAGTTAAGGGCGAGGTGACGATGTGTGTTGGAAGTGATTCCAAGGTTGATACGATCACCATCGCACACTCCCTCTACCTTCGGGATTAGTGTTGAACCTAAATAAATGTTATTTGGTGTTTGCGTTGAGCATGAATATGATTTGATCATGTTTATTGCAATACGGTTATTCATTTAAGTCAAAGAATAATTGTTGTTCTATTTATATGAATAAAACCTTCTATGGTCATACACCCAATGTGAATGGTTTATTGAATCTGATCGTAGTGATACACATATTCATAATATTGATGCCAAAATATGCAAAGTTGATAATGATAGTGCAACATACTCGTGGCACTGCCGTTTAGGTCATATTGGTGTAAAGCGCTTGAAGAAACTCCATGCTGATGGGATTTTGGAATCACTTGATTACGAATCATTTGATACTTGCGAACCATGCCTCATGGCAAGATGAAAGTGCGTTATATCGACTAGAGGGGGGTGAATAGGCGATTTTTACAAATTCGTCACTGAGGAATTTCAAGGTGAGGAAATTCCTAAGCAACGAACTACTTAGCAGCGGAATAAGTACTCAGATGCAAGCATTACAGAGCAGTAACACAGTCATCATGATGAAATGAAAACAAGCATAGAGTATGAGTAGCGTAAACACAGGATAAGCAGGCTGAAGACAAACTGACTGAAGAAATTGAACTGAGGAAATTGAGAAAGTCTTCAGTCAAAGTCTTCAAACAGTAATGATCAAATACATAGCAAGTATGCGAGGAAATGAAAGGGTTGAGGAAATAGAACCAGTAGCTCGGTGAAGACAATGATTTGGTAGACCAGTTCCAACTGCTGTGACAGTTGTACGTCTGGTTGGAGCGGCTAGGTATTTAAACCTGAGGACACACAGTCCCGGACACCCAGTCCTGAACACACAGTCCAGGACACCTAGTCCTCACCGTATTCTCCTTGAGCTAAGGTCACACAGACCTCGCCCAATCACTCGTGGTAAGTCTTCAGGTGACTTCCAAACCTTCACATACTCGGTCACTCGGCAATCCACAATTTCCTCTTGGATGCTCTAGACCATGACGCCTAACCATCTGGAGGATGCACAGTCCTCAAAGGTAACAAGCGTCGGTTCCACACAGGAACAATCTCTTCAGTGATGCTCAATCACTTTGGGTTTGTAGGTGTTTGGGTTTTTGGGTTTTTCCTCACTTGATGATTTTCGCTCAAAGTCCTCGGAGGATGGGATGCTCTAAATGACAAGTGTCAATCTATTTCTTGGAGCAGCCAACCAGCTAGTGGTTGAAGGGGGCGGCTATTTATAGCCTAGGGAGCAGCCCGACATGATAAGTCATAAATGCCCTTCAATGATATGACCGTTAGGTGGGTAGATATTTTGGGACAGCTAGCACGTAGCACAGCAACGGTCGGAAATTTGAGTATCGAATTCCTCAGGGCTATCATAATCCTCACTTGTAGGCAATCCGCACTGGCGAATTCCTAACTCCTCAGTCAGAACAAATTCCTCAGAGAACAGAAGAACTTCGTCTCTGTCACTGAAGAACTTGACTAAACTGTATGAGATTTCCAATGGCTTCACTCGAAAGGATTGGGTAGGTGTAGGATTTTGAGTTGAGCATCACTTGGAAATATTTCCTTAGTTTTACCTCGACCCCCTTTAACAGTACGGTGTTTCCTATGACTCAAGAAGAAGAAAATGAAACTACGAAAGCAAAAGTCTTCACGCTTCATAATCCTCGCATTAATATCAAGTCTTCAGGGTCACACCAACTTCTTCACTTTCAAAGTCTTCAAGAAAACCAAAGTCTTCAGTTGAAGACATTCATTTTTAGGGGTCGACATTCATCGTAAATAACAAACTCCTCATAGACTTATAGACCTGCGTACACTCACAAACACATTAGTCCCTTAACCTATAAGTCTTCAATACACCAAAATCACTAAGGGGCACTAGATGCACTTACAATCTCCCCCTTTTTGGTGATTGATGACAATATAGGTTAAGTTTTCAACGGGGATAAACATATGAAGTGTAAATACTAATATTGAGGAATTTGATTGCAAGATATAGAGGAACTCCCCCTGAAGATGTGCATATTTGAAGTATTTGCTTTGAAATAGCAAATGCACATTGTTGAGTAATATCATGGACATCTCCTCCTATATCTTGAAATTCATACACGCATTTATATGATATGAAGAATTTGAAATGCATGATGAAATATGGTGTCTGACGAAATTCAGCATGCGTGCATTATGGTATTGAGGAAATAGCATGCAGAAAAACAGAGCAAAAGTATCAGACCACCATAGGACTTAAGTTTACAACTCATCAGAGCAAACACCTCAGAAGAGCAAGAGTTGAAACTTAACAGAAATATAGCCCATATATAAGACCCGCTTGAAGACTAAACTCAAATTTCTCCCCCTTTGTCATCGAATGACCAAAAGGGACGAAAAGTGAGGACTAACGCCCCTGAAGAATATCATCATGATGTCGATGGAGGAGCGCCAGCATTGTTGGGGTCGTCTGTTGAGGTAGGGCCTGCCGCAGTGTCGTTCAAGTCTTCAGCTTCATCCGTCTCGCGCGATGAAGAATATGAACTGGCAACAAGCTAAGGAACTTTGACTTTCTTGAATTTCTTCGAAGGTGGCTGGGACCAGTCAAAGTCCTGTTGGAAGCCCATCTCCTTGAGTTCTTCAGCACTATGAAGATTAGACAGAATCGCCCAAGTGCGGTCAAAGACTTCATGCAAGTAGTAGTGATTCTTCTTCACAGTATTTTGAGTGACTGTCATGTTCTGAAGAATTGCACCAAACTGACGCTTGACCCACTTGTGATTTCGATCAACTTTCTGATGAAGACTAAGGAGAAGTTCACGATCAGTCATCACACACAGAGCTGTGGCTTGAGGATGATGTTCTAAAGCTTTGGCGGCAGAATCTTGAGTTGCAGAGTCATCATTGGTGGAATAGGAAGTAGCTTTGCGAAACTGTCCATCCAATGGACGAGTACCTTCATCAATAACAGCAGCCTTGCCCTTCTCGTCAGCTGAGGAAATAGTCCGTTTGAGGACTTCAATAGGGGGCAAATAGCTGAGATGATTTTGAAAGTCAGCCATATAATGAATTGAAGACCTTGATCTGATGAGTCTCATGATCCAGGGAGCATAAGGCTTCAACTCAAAAGGTGACAGTGCAGCATTGGCCAAAGTCCTCATGAAGAAATCGTGGTAGTTGATAGGAATACCGTGAATGATATTGAACAGCAGATTCTTCATAATGCCAACAACTTCTTCATCATCAGAGTTGTGGCCTTTGATTGGACTGAGGGTTTTGGTCAATATGCGATAGACAGTCCTTGGCACATAGAGCAATTCCTTGACGAGGAATTTGGTCCTTGGAGCTTGGCCTGGCTTCAAAGGCTTCATCAGCACTTGCATCAGATGATCAGACAGTTCAGGTTCAACATAGAGAAGCCTAGCACCTTCAGTGGGAGGACTGACTGGGACGGCATGAAGCAATTCAGAGGCCGGTGCTTTGAAATGAGTATTATCGGTCATCCAGTCCAATACCCATGAATTGACATCATCAACATTTCCAGTGATGTGCAGCGTGGCGAAGAATTGAAGAATGAGTTCTTCACTCCAATCGCAGATGTCGGTGCAGAAATTGAGTAACCCAGCGTCATGAAGAACACTGAGGACTGGGGTGAAGCAGGGTAGCGATTCCATATCTACATGAGGAATTTGCTCATGTTCAAAGATCTTATCCTTATCAACCAACAATGAGGAGTAGAAGTTCATCTGGCTTGCAGTCCAGAAATGCTTGCGACAAAGACGAGTAGAGTCATAGGGATTGTAGTCAGTGAAGAATATGTGCTCGTTGAAGAAATCCTCAGCATTAAACTTCTGCTTCTTGGAGTGAGGGTTCTGTGGCTTGGGCTGAAGATTTATAGTTGAAGTCTTCATAGCCTCTTGAGGTATAGCCACTGGAGCCACTGGCTGAGGAATTTCAGCAGCAGCCTTGGCCTTCATTTCTTCAGACATATGTACATCAGCGCTAGTGGCTGGAACTTCTTCAGGTATAGAGTGAAGTGAAGCTTGACGTTCATCAGAGCCCGTATGAATTTCTTCAGTTTGCACAGGAGACTGAGGAACATGATGTAGAGGGGTTGTCAGAGGTGAATTGGGGTGATGACTTTCCCAAAAGTCATCATTCAGAATAGGTGTTGTAGACCCAATATCCACATCCTCATCTTCTTCAGTTCCTTCGACGCCTGCCTCTTTAGCTGTGAACTGAGGCATGGGCGATGATACCAGTGGGGTTGAAGAGAAAGTATCCACTTCAATTTCTTCATCCATCTGCTCTGTCGAAGCAGCAGAAGGAACTTCTTCATCAGATTTACTTGGAATTTCATATTCCTCACCAAAGGGAATGATCTCCTTTGATGGCATGCTTGATATTGGAATAGCATCAATTGGGTTTTCAGATGAACTCGTCAAAGTCTTCAATTTCTTGGGAGCTAAAGACTCTGAAGATGCAAATGCTTTCCTTTTCTTCACAGCTGCTCGCTCCGCAGCCTTGGTTTTCTTCGCTTCTGATGCAGAAGGAAGGTTGATGCTTGTCATCGGTGCAGGAGGAGCAGAGGAAATTGGTTGAATTTCTTCAGGCACAACTGATGCAGTTGCCCTGGCTTGTTCAGATTCCTCAGGCACAGTAGCAGATGCTTCAACTGGCCTGGATTGCTCTTCAGGCGCAATATTGGAGGTTGCCCTGGCATTTTCTTCAGAGACTGGAATTTCTTCATCAGCTCTGGCGCTTTCATTTTCTTCAGCAGACTGAACAGATGTTCCAGTCTGAGGAAATTTGGGTTGCGATGAAGCTGCAACACTTGGAGTAAATCCTTTTGCCATTCTGACGAATCTGACTTTGGCACCTAGCCAATCTGCATGGAATGCATGAAATTCATCAACACTGAGTGCTTTGTCTCAGCCTGCATAGTCCACGTTCTTCAGGAGAACATTTTCACAACATTATTCTTCAGAAAACGCTCCTCTTGTACTGAGCCTTCTTCACCTGCCTGGCCTTTTCAAATTTCCATTTTTCTTCATTTATGAAGGCCGTCAACATGTGACTTTGACCAGGAGTGAGGTTTAATTCAGGCAAAGGTGTGTTAGGGTTCTTGTCCTAGATCAATAAATCAAGGATCTTCCTTGGATCCAGCATGAGGGGCACAGCACTGCCTTTGGCTCTAGTGGCCCTTTGTTGTCGATCTCTGATGAGCTCAGCTAATTCTTCATCATCAGCTTCGTCTTCGCTTGGACGAACCTGAAAGGCGACTTGCTTCTTGTGAGGACTTGGCCTTGTGCCTCGTCCAGCAGTGGCCTTTTTCTTCAGCAAGGGTCGGAGTTGTTGAAGACTGAGGTGGAGCTGAAGAACTTGCAGAGACTCCTGAAGCAATTGAGATTCCAGTAGTCCTTTGGCATGTGGCAAGATGCACAGGTGCTGAGGACTTTGCAGGAGCAGCTGAGGATTTTGCAACCGAGGGAGTTGAGCTGCTTTTGAGAATTTGCTTGAGGAACAGGCCGTGAGGGCATTGCAGCTGAGGAACTTGTCTTGACATCTATTTCCTTCATCATAGCCTTCTTAGGCTTGATAGCAGAGGCCTCAGCGGCGGCAGCAACAGAATCTTCATTGAATTTCTTCACTGCCTCTTTAGCCACTTTGGCCAGCTTGGCTTGACGCTTAGCCCACTCCTGAGGAAATTCCTCACCTCTTCTGATGCTAGTGGGATCAGCTTCTTGGCCAGGAGCCAATGGAGGTCTTGGACATGGAGGGTTAACAGCAAATTTCTTCATGTACTTGGGAGTGACATAGCGATATTCCCTCCATTCTCTTGCCCATCTCCTCTCAATCTTCTGAATGCGCACTTTGCGCTGATTTTTGTTCTCCTTGCCATGAGTTGCTTCATCAAGAGTACAATATTCATCATAGATGTCATCAGGGATCTCAAAAGCAGTATTTGTTTCTAGCCTCTTTCCTCCCTTCTGAGGTCTTTTACCATCAGCCATTTTCTTCACTTGAGGGTTTTGAACAATCGAATTTTCTGATGAGGTGTGCAATTTTTCTTCAAGGAACGCTGCAAATGAGTTAAGTTGAAGAGAACCTAGAGATTCAGCAGCGGACATGTGTACCTGTGAACAGAATATAGGTGCGAAGAGTTTTGGAGAGGTCATATGCGTTCTCAGAAGATTTTCAAAAGTATCAAGTTTGAGGAAGATGACCAGGGGTGTCTTGAGGAATTTCACTAAGCATTTTGACTTAGGTTCCAGAGTTGTGTAGATTGAAAATCCACACAATTGAGGAATCTTGAAGAAAAACGTTGCTTAGAGAAACTGATCAAGGACAGAAGCAAGTTGGTGTTTAAGAACATGAAAGTTGAAGAAAAAACACCTTTTGAAGATTTTGTGGAAATCATCAGAATCAACAAGGGTAGTAAAAATAAATTTTATTTACCCTTGACGAAGAACACGACGAACTGAGAGTGGCAGTGGAGATGTTCGTCCGTTCAGATCTTCCACGCCCTAACTTGGTGATGGAAAACAGCTACGGCGCGGCGGAGTGAGGATTTCCGCGGCCGGCGTGAGTACGACGGCGACGAGGTCGAGGCAGTGAAGCTCTTCCTCACCGGCGACGATGGAGTGTAGCGGCGGCGCTAGGTCTTAGAGCTCGAGCGAGGGAGTAAGATCGAGCGAGGTAAATGAGCTCTGAGGAGGGTGAGGGGTATTTATAGCAGAGGTGAAAAACCGCTCGTCCGAAGAAAATGGACAAACGTGCCCCTGACCCTTCTCATCCTAGCGACATGTGTCACCCACGAACTGTGAAGTGGAGATCGTGTTAGATCGTGGGTGAATAGATAAATCTTATCGAGGGATAAGGAACGGTTTGAACAGCAAAAGCCGAAAATTCAGATAAGAATATTTTAATGTTTCGTTCGCAAATTCTTCAGCTATCAAGGACACAGTGAAGACTTTGAACGGGTTTCAAATAGAACGCACATGAAGAATTTGTGAACGGACTGGATTGAGTTTAGCATTGTGGGGGAACGGGTCCGATCACATTCACTTAGAAGAAAAACAACTTGAAGAATTAGCAATAAGTGAATGCTGTAGAGGACAGAAAACTCAAATATATATATATAGTCAATGAAGAACACAGACGGAAAGAGTGAAGATTTTGCAAAGTTGAAGAATTTGAAAATTTGAAGAATTTGCACAATGATGAAAAACTCAAATTTTGAAGATTTTCAACTTTTTGTGGTGGCGTGACCCACCGTGTAAGAATGATGATTTCAGACACCGCGTACAATTGTCGTAGGGCTCTGAGAATCAAATTCTTCATTAATTTCTTCACACTTAGAGGGTTAGTCTTCATTGATTGAAGAAAAACGTTTCTTCGTGTGTTGCACATCTAAGTCATCAATTTGCATAAGTGTTAGGATGTGTGTCCTTTTCAAAGGACATTCGAAGATTCTAAGATATTTAGCTCACACCGCAACTTGCTAAATCTCTTCTCATCCAAGGGCTTTGTGAAGATATCCGCTAGCTGTTCTTCGGACTTCACGGGATCAATAGAGATGTCACCCTTCAACACATGATCTCGAAGAAAATGATGACGAATCTCGATGTGCTTTGTCTTCGAGTGCTGAACTGGGTTATGAGCAATTTTGATGGCACTCTCGTTGTCGCAGTAGAATGGCACATTCTTCACATTGATGCCGTAGTCCTTGAGAGTTTGCTTCATCCATAGCAATTGAGCACAGCAAGAACCAACAGCAATATACTCAGCTTCAGCAGTAGAGAGTGATACGCAGTTCTGCTTCTTCGAGGACCAACATACTAAGGATCGTCCGAGGAAATGGCATGTGCCTGAAGTTGACTTGCGGTCCACACGATCACTGGCATAGTCAGAGTCAGAATATCCAATGAGATCAAAAACCGAGCCCTTGGGATACCATAATCCAAGTGTTGGAGTGTGAGCTAGATATCGAAGAATATGTTTCACAGCCTTATGGTGTGATTCCTTCGGTGTAGCTTGAAAACGGGCACACATGCAAACACTAAGCATAATATCCGGCCTAGATGCACATAGGTACAATAAAGAACCAATCATGGAGCGGTATACCTTTTGATCGAAGTCTATTCCATTTTCATCAGTGCATAGATGGCCATTTGTGGGCATAGGGATTTTGACGCCTCTGCATTCTTGCATACCGAATTTTCTCAGAACGTCCTTGAGGTATTTCTCTTGAAAAATGAAAATGCCATTATGTTGTTGACGAATTTGAAGACCTAAGAAGAATTTCAATTCTCCCATCATGGACATTTGATATTCCTCACTCATCATGTAAGCAAATTCGTCACTGTAATGTTGGTTAGTACAGCCAAAGATAATATCATCAACATATATTTGGCACACGAATAATTCATCATCATAGGTTTTGGTGAAAAGAGTTGGGTCGAGTGAACCGGGTTTGAAGCCTTTCTTCATGAGGAATTCCTTCAGAGTATCATACCACGCCCGAGGGGCCTGCTTGAGGCCATAGAGGGCCTTATTGAGTCTGAAGACTTTGTCAGGATGTTTAGGATCTTCAAAACCTGGGGGTTGAGCAACATATACTTCTTCCTCAAGCTTACCATTGAGGAATGCACTTTTCACATCCATTTGATATAAGATGATATTATGATGGTTAGCATAAGCAAGCAATATGCGAATAGCCTCAAGTCTAGCAACAGGTGCAAAAGTCTCATCGAAATCAATTCCTTCAACCTGTGTGTAGCCTTGAGCTACAAGACGAGCCTTGTTCCTCACCACTAGGCCATTTTCATCTTGCTTGTTGCGGTAGATCCATTTGGTACCGATGATATTGTGCTTGCATGGGTCCGGTCGCTTGACAAGCTCCCACACATTGTTCAGCTTGAATTGATGTAATTCGTCTTGCATTGCTTGAATCCATTCAGGCTCCAGAAATGCCTCATCAACTTTGGTGGGCTCTGTGATAGAGACGAAAGCAAAATGCCCACAAAAGTTAGATAAATGTGAAGCTTTTGAGCGAGTCAGAGGACCTGGTGCGTTGATGTCGTTGATGATTCTCTCAATCTGTACTTCATTTGCAACGCGGGGATGAGCAGGTTGACGACTTTGATTTGGCTCAGCATATTCTTCAGAGCCATTTTCTTCAGATGCGCCAGCATGCTGTTCTTCATGTTCTGGAATGATTTCTTCAGCAGATTCTTCAGTAGGAATAACATCCTCAGTAGCTTTGAACTTGATGGTTTCCTCAGGCGTCTTTTCATCTAGCACAGGAGGTAGGTGCTCTCTTTGTGAGCCGTTAGTTTCATCGAACCGCACATCTACAGTTTCAACAACCTTGTTGTGATAGGCATTGAAGACCCTGTAGGTGTGCGAGTCCTTTCCGTAACCAAGCATAAAACCTTCATGTGCTTTCGGTGCAAATTTAGAATTGTGATGTGGATCTCTAATCCAGCATTTAGCACCGAAGACTTTGAAATAACTCACATTGGGTTTCTTGTCAGTGAGGAGTTCATATGAGGTCTTCTTGAAGAATTTGTGAAGATATACCCTGTTGATGATGTGGCATGCAGTATCAATTGCCTCAGGCCAGAAGTGACGAGGTGTCTTGTATTCATCAAGCATGGTGCGAGCCATCTCAACAAGAGTCCTGTTCTTGCGCTCCACAATGCCATTCTGCTGAGGAGTGTATGGGGCAGATAGCTCATGAGTAATACCAAGTTCATCGAGATAGTCATCAAGACCAGTATTCTTGAACTCAGTCCCATTGTCACTACGTATATGCTTGATCTTCACGCCGAAATTCGTCGAAGCCCTTGAGGAAAATCGTCTGAAGACTTCCTGCACTCCAGTTTTGTAAGTAATGACATGCACCCATGTGTAACGAGAATAGTCATCAACAATGACAAAGCCATATAGAGATGTTGCATTTGTTAGTGTGTCATAATGAGTAGGGCCAAAGAGATCCATATGAAGCAATTCAAAAGGACGAGAAGTAGTCATGATAGTCTTCGAGGGGTGCTTGGCTCTGGTCATCTTTCCAGCCTCACAAGCCCCACAAAGATGATCTTTGAGGAATTTGACACCCTCGATGCCAATGACGTGCTTTTTCTTCATGAGCGTGTGTAAGTTCCTCATGCCAGCATGACCCAGTCGTCGATGCCATAGCCAGCCTTCTGAAGCTTTAGCAAGTAGACAAGTGGCAGGCTGTGGTCCTGCAGAGAAATCAATAATATACAAGTCTCCTCTCCTAAAGCCTTCGAAGACTTTGGAATTGTCAGATTCCATGAGCACTAAGCAACGATATTTGCCAAAGACAACAACCATATCAAGATCACAAAGCATTGAGACAGACATGAGGTTGAATCCGAGGGACTCGACAAGCATGACTTTATCCATGTGTCGATCCTTTGAGATTGCAACCCTACCTAGACCCAATACCTTGCTTTTGCCTTTGTCAGCGTAGGTGATATGCTTCAAGTGTGATGGAGATAAAGGAGTGTTCATCAGTAAGCTCTTATCACCGGTCATGTGATTTGTACATCCACTATCGAGGACCCACTCAGTAGCTTTGGGTAAATCATCCTGTAGATGAATTAGTGCATCTTACGAACTCATATACTTCAGAGTGAAGAATATGACATCAAATTCATCAGACATATTTCATCAATTAAAGCAACATATGTATATATATAGCAATGTGAGGACGTGAGAAATGAATAAATCATTTCTTCATGATTAGCTTGCGTCCTTTCAAGCATTTCAGGTCTCCAGCAAATTCTTCAGACGATTTAGTTCGTCTGGAGACCTGACCCTGCATAAGAGATTAGTTCCTTTTCTTCACCACCCACATCTGGAGGGGTGGCAAAGAGTTCATCATTCTGCGAGCTCCATAAGAGAAAGGTGGCATAGACGCCAGACCACTTCGTTTCACATAAGAGGGGTTAGGGTAAGCATATGAATAAGCAGAGAAATTCTTCGAGGACTTATGAACATAATGATTTGAAGAATAATGCATATATTCATAGCCCTTAGGCTTTCCCTGCGAAACAGAAGTGTTAGCACAATGATGTTCATGTGAGGACTTTGATCCATGTGAGTAATTTGATCCATATGAAGACTTTGGTTCATATGAAGAATTTGATATGGGGTTCTTATTCTTCACAGGTGGTGTCATGAGGACATTCACCTGAAGACTTTCAAGGCACTTTTTGGGAACCCAGATTTTCTTCATAGGGGGACCATTCCTGCAGTTAGATCCAACATATCTAGCAAATACCTCACCATTCTGATTTTTGAACAGTTTATAGTTGGAGTCAAATGACTCATCAGATGAATATGAGGATTCACAAGTAAAGCCAGATAAAGTGGATGGATCTACGGGAGGTCCCTTCGCAGCAACCCATGAGGTTTTGGGATACTGCTCCGGTTTCCAGTAGGTTCCATCAGCATTGAGTTTCCTCTCAAAGGCAATACCCTCTTTCCTAGGGTTCCTGTTCAAGATCTGCTTTTTGAGCACATCACAAAGAGTCTGATGCCCTTTGAGGCTTTTGTACATGCCCGTCACATACAATTCCTTCAACCCTGCATTTTCGTCAGTGATACTAGTGGTATCCTCAGATGAGGAATTTGTGACCACAGAGATAGTTGAAGAATTTGCAGCAATGGAAGCATTTGAACATTCAGGTGAAGAATTAGCAGTTTCACGTTCAATGCATTTCAAGCATGGTGGAATAAATTCTTCCTGAGCGGAACTGATCTGTTGCGCAAGCAAAGAATCATTTTCCTTCTGAAGATCTTCATGACTCACCCTTAGCTTCTCAAGATCTTGCTTTCTTTGAAGAAATTCATAAGAAAGCTTCTCATGATCAGCTAGGAGAGTGTCATGACGACCTTGAAGGTTGTCAAACTTAGACTGTAGTTGCTGAAGATTATCAGTCAGTGTTTGAGTTCGATCCATTTCCTCACCTAACAGATCATCGCTTTTGTCTAGCATATTTTGAACCTTTTCCCAAGCCTTTTGTTGTTTAACAGCAATATTAGCAAGTTTGGAATAGCTGGGTTTGAGGTTATCATCAGATTCATCCTCACTTGACTCAGAGGAGGGATATTTGAATACCTTGGCACCTTTTTCCATGAAGCAATAGGTGGGAGCATAGTCATCGTTGCCGTCATCAGCAGTGTTGGGGAAGCCATTTTCCTCAGTGTTGAAGATGGACTTGCTAACGTAAGCAGTAGCGAGGGCTAGGCTTGCCACACCAGAGTCCGACTCCTCAGATGCCTCCTCTTCCTCATGTTCCTCAGATTCAGCTTCAGAGTCCATTTCCTTGCCAATGAATGCCCGAGCTTTCTTGGAGTTGCTCTTCTTGTGAGATGAAGACTTTGAAGATCTTGACGATGAGGACTTTGAAGATTTCTTCTTCTTCTTAGAGTCATCTGAACTATCATCCTTGTATTTCTTCTTCTTTGATTCCTTCTCCCACTGAGGACAATCAGTAATGTAGTGACCAGTTTTCTTGCATTTATGGCAAGTTGTCTTCTTGTAATCACGGGACGAGGAATCTGATTTCATGTCATCACCTCTTGAGGATTTTCCAAATCGGCCATGTCTAGAGAACTTCTGGAATTTCCTCACGAGCATTGCTAGCTCCTAACTCAGTTCTTCAGGATCACCAAGGCTGCTACCAGAATCTTCATCTTCAGATTCAGAGACTGCCTTGGCTTTCAGTGCACGAGATCTACCATAGCTCGGTCCGTAGAGATCTCTCTTCTCAGCTAGTTGGAATTCATGAGTATTTAGCCTCTCGAGGATATCAGCAGGATCAAGTGACTTGTAGTCACCACGTTCTTGAATCATCAGTGCCAGCGTATCGAATGAAGAATCGAGTGACCTCAGCAATTTCTTCACCACCTCATGGTCGGTGATGTCAGTGGCACCCAGTGCTTGAAGCTCGTTTGAAATGTCAGTGAGGCGATCAAAGGTTTGCTGAACATTTTCGTTGTCGAGTCTTTTGAAGCGGTTGAAGAGATTGCGAAGAACGTCAACTCGAGAGTCACGTTGAGTTGAGACTCCCTCGTTGACCTTGGACAGCCTATCCCAGATAAGCTTAGCTGTCTCCAAAGCACTCACTCTGCCATACTGCCCTTTGCTCAGATGGCCACATATGATATTCTTCGCTTGAGAGTCGAGTTGCTTGAATCTCTTCGCATCAGCAGCGTTTACGGAAGGAGTGACAGAGGGAACACCCTTTTCCACAACATACCAGAGATCGTTGTCAATTGCCTCAAGATGCATGCGCATCTTGTTCTTCCAGTAGGGGTAGTCCGTCCCATCGAAGGTAGGACACCCAGCTGAGACCTTGATCATGCCTGCAGTCGACATAACTAAAACTCCAGGTGGTTAAACCAAAATCACACAGAACAAAGGAGTACCTTGCTCTGATACCAATTGAAAGTGCGTTATATCGACTAGAGGGGGGTGAATAGGCGATTTTTACAAATTCGTCACTGAGGAATTTCAAGGTGAGGAAATTCCTAAGCAACGAAGTACTTAGCAGCGGAATAAGTACTCAGATGCAAGCATAACAGAGCAGTAGCACAGTCATCATGATGAAATGAAAACAAGCACAGAGTACGAGTAGCGTAAACACAGGATAAGCAGGCTGAAGACAAACTGACTGAAGAAATTGAACTGAGGAAATTGAGAAAGTCTTCAGTCAAAGTCTTCAAACAGTAATGATCAAATACAAAGCAAGTATGCGAGGAAATGAAAGGGTTGAGGAAATAGAACCAGTAGCTTGGTGAAGACAATGATTTGGTAGCCCAGTTCCAACTGCTGTGACAGTTGTACGTCTGGTTGGAGCGGCTAGGTATTTAAACCTGAGGACACACAGTCCCGGACACCCAGTCCTGAACACACAGTCCAGGACACCTAGTCCTCACCGTATTCTCCTTGAGCTAAGGTCACACAGACCTCGCCCAATCACTCGTGGTAAGTCTTCAGGTGACTTCCAAACCTTCACATACTCGGTCACTCGACAATCCACAATTTCCTCTTGGATGCTCTAGACCATGACGCCTAACCGTCTGGAGGATGCACAGTCCACAAAGGTAACAAGCGTCGGTTCCACACAGGAACAATCTCTTCAGTGATGCTCAATCACTTTGGGTTTGTAGGTGTTTGGGTTTTTGGGTTTTTCCTCACTTGATGATTTTCGCTCAAAGTCCTCGGAGGATGGGATGCTCTAAATGACAAGTGTCAATCTATTTCTTGGAGCAGCCAACCAGCTAGTGGTTGAAGGGGGCGGCTATTTATAGCCTAGGGAGCAGCCCGACATGATAAGTCATAAATGCCCTTCAATGATATGACCGTTAGGTGGGTAGATATTTTGGGACAGCTGGCACGTAGCACAGCAACGGTCGGAAATTTGAGTATCAAATTCCTCAGGGCTATCATAATCCTCACTTGTAGGCAATCCGCACTGGCGAATTCCTAACTCCTCAGTCAGAACAAATTCCTCAGAGAACAGAAGAACTTCGTCTCTGTCACTGAAGAACTTGACTAAACTGTATGAGATTTCCAATGGCTTCACTCGAAAGGATTGGGTAGGTGTAGGATTTTGAGTTGAGCATCACTTGGAAATTTTTCCTTAGTTTTACCTCGACCCCCATTAACAGTACGGTGTTTCCTATGACTCAAGAAGAAGAAAATGAAACTACGAAAACAAAAGTCTTCACGCTTCATAATCCTCGCATGAATATCAAGTCTTCAGGGTCACACCAATTTCTTCACTTTCAAAATCTTCAAGAAAACCAAAGTCTTCAGTTGAAGACATTCATTTTTAGGGGTCGACATTCATCGTAAATAACAAACTCCTCATAGACTTATAGACCTGTGTACACTCACAAACACATTAGTCCCTTAACCTATAAGTCTTCAATACACCAAAATCACTAAGAGGCACTAGATGCACTTACACAAGATGACTAAAATTCCGTTCTCCGGAACAATGGAGCGAGCTAATGACTTATTGGAAATAATACATACCGATGTATGCGGTCCGATGAGTGTTGAGGCACGCGGTGGGTATCGTTATTTTCTGACCTTACAGATGATTTAAGTAGATATGGGTATATCTACTTAATGAAACACAAGTCTGAAACATTTCAAAAGTTCAAAGAATTTTAGAGTGAAGTAGAGAATCATCGTAACAAGAAAATAAAGTTTCTACGATCTGATCGTGGAGGCGAATATTTGAGTTACGAGTTTAGCCTTCATTTAGAACAATGTGGAATAGTTTCACAACTCATGCCACCTGGAACACCGCAGCGTAATGGTGTGTCCGGACGTCATAACCATACTTTATTGGATATGGTGCATTCTATGATGTCTCTTACCGATTTACCACTATCGTTTTGGGGTTATGCATTAGAGACAGCTGCATTCACGTTAAATAGGGCACCGTCTAAATCCGTTGAGACGACTCCGTATGAACTGTGGTTTGGCAAGAAACCTAAGCTGTCGTTTCTTAAAGTTTGGGGTTGCGATACTTATGTCAAAAGGCTTCAGCCTGATAAGCTCGAACCCAAATCGGAGAAGTGCGTCTTCATAGGATACCCTAAGGAAACAATTGGGTACACCTTCTACCACAGATCTGAAGGCAAGATCTTTGTTGCCAAGAATGGAACCTTTCTAGAGAAGGAGTTTCTTTCGAAAGAAGTGAGTGGGAGGAATGTAGAACTTGATGAGGTAATCGTACCTTCTCTCGAATTGGAAAGTAGCACATCAGATAAATCCATTCCCGTGATGCCTACACCAACTAGAGAGGAAGCTAATGATGATGATCATGAAACTTTAGATCAAGTTACTACTGGACCTCGTAGGTCGAACAGAGCACGTTCCGCACCAGAGTGGTATGGTAATCCTGTCCTAGAAGTCATGTTAATATACCATGGCGAACCTACGAACTATGAAGAAGCTATGATGAGCGCAGATTCCAATAGATGGCTTGAGGTCATGAAATCTGAAATAGGATCCATGTATGAGAACAAAGTCTGGACTTTGGTGGACTTGCCCGATGATCGGCAAGCCATAGAAAATAAATGGATCTTCAGGAAGAAGACTGACACTGATGGTAATGTTACTGTCTACAAAGCTTGACTTGTCGTGAAAGGTTTTTGACAAGTTCAAGGAGTTGACTACGATGAGACTTTCTCACCCTTAGCGATGCTTAAATCTATCCGAATCATGTTAGCAATTGCCGCATTTTATGATTATGAAATCTGGCAAAAGGATGTCAAAAACTGCATTCGTTGATGGATATTAAAGAAGAGTTGTATATGATGCAACCATAAGTTTTTGTCGATCCGAAAGGTGCTAACAAAGTGTGCAAGCTCCAGCGATCCATCTATGGACGGGTGCAAGCATCTCAGAGTTGGAATATACGCTTTGATGAGGTGATCAAAGCATATGGTTTTATACAGACTTATGGTGAAGCCTGTATTTACAAGAAACTGAATGGGATCTCTGTAGCATTTCTGATATTATATGTGGATGACATATTGGTGATAGGAAATGATATAGAATTTCTGGATAGCATAAAAGGATACTTGAATAAAAAAATTTCAATGAAAGACCTCGATGAAGCTGCTTATATATTGGGCATCATGATCTATAGGGATAGATCGAGACGCTTAATAGGACTTTCACAAAGCACATACCTTGACAAAGTTTTGAAGAAGTTCAAAATGGATCAGTCAAAGAAAGGGTTCTTGCCTGTGTAACAAGGTGTGAAGTTGAGTTAGACTCAAAACCCGACCACGACAGAATATGTAGAGAGAATGAAAGTCATTCCCTATGCCTCAGTCATAGGTTCTATAAAGCATGCCATGCTGCGTACCAGACCTATTGTGTGCCTTGCCATGGGTTTGGCAAGGAGGTACAAGAGTGATCCAGGAGTGAATCACTGGACAGCGGTCAAAATTATCCTTAGAGGAATAAGGAAATATTTCTCGGTTATGGAGGTGATAAAGAGTTCGTCGTAAAGGGTTACGTCGATGCAAGCTTTGACACTATTCCAGATGACTCTGAGTATCAATCTGGATGCGTATTGAACGTGGGAGCAATTAGCTAAGAGAAGCTCCATGCAGAGCATTGTAGACATAGAAAATTGCAAAATATATACGGATCTGAATATGGCAGACCCGTTGACTAAACGTCTTTCACAAGAAAAACATGATCACACCTTAGTACTCTTTGGGTGTTAATCACATGGCGATTTGAACTAGATAATTGACTCTAGTAAACTCTTTGGGTGTTAGTCACATGGCGATGTGAACTACGGGTGTTAATCACATGGTGATGTGAACTAGATTATTGACTCTATTGCAAGTGGGAGACTGAAGGAAATATTCCCTAGAGGTAATAATAAAGTTGTTATTTTATATTTCCTTCTTCATGATAAAGGTTTATTATTCATGCTAGAATTGTATTGATCGGAAACCTAAATACATGTGTGAATACATAAACAAATACCGTGTCCCTAGTAAGCCTCTACTAGACTAGCCCGTTGATCAAAGATGGTTAAGGTTTCCTAACCATAGACATGTGTTGTCATTTGATAATGGGATCACATCATTAGGAGAATGATGTGATGGACAAGACCCATCCGTTAGCTTACCATAATGATCGTTCAGTTTTATTGCAATTGCTTTCTTCATATCAAATACATATTCCTTCGACTATGAGATTATGCAACTCCCGGATACCGGAGGAATACCTTGTGTGCTATCAAACGTCACAACGTAACTGGGTGATCATAAAGATGCTCTACAGGTATCTCCGAAGGTGTTTGTTGAGTTGGCATAGATCGAGATTAGGATTTGTCACTCCGAGTATCGGAGAGGTATCTCTGGGCCCTCTCGGTAATACACATCATAAGCTTGCAAGAAAATGACTAAGGAGTTAGTCACGAGGTGATGTATTATGGAACAAGTAAAGAGACTTGCCGGTAACGAGATTGAACTAGGTATGAAGATACTGACGATCGAATCTTGGGCAAGTAACATACCGATGGACAAAGGGAATTACGTATGCTGTCATAACGGTTCGACCGATAAAGATCTTCGTAGAATATGTAGGAGCCAATATGGGCATCTAGGTTCCGCTATTGGTTATTGACTGGAGAGGTGTCTCGGTCATGTCTACATAGTTCTCGAACCCGTAGGGTCCGCACGCTTAACGTTCGTTGACGATATAGTGTTATATGAGTTATATGTTTTGGTGACCGAATGTTGTTCGGAGTCCCATATGAGATCACGGACATGACGAGGAGTCTCGAAATGGTCGAGAGGTAAATATTGATATATAGGACAATGGTATTTGGACACCGGAAGTGTTTCGGGACGTACCGGGAAGGAATCGGGTCACCGGAAGGGGTTCCGGGCACCCCCCGGCAAGTTATGGGCCTTATGGGCCAAAGGAGGGGACAGACCAGCCCACAAGGGGGCTGATGCACCTCCTCCCTTGTTTGTCCTGCCCTAGGGAAGGAAAAGGGGGAGGGCTAGCCCCTCCTGCCTTTCCCTCTCATGGGAGAAAGGAAAGGGGGGGGGGGGCGCCACCCTCCCCTGCCTTTCCCCGCACTCCAAATAAGGAAAGGGGCGGCTTGGGAGGGACCCCAAGTAGGATTCCTCCTACTTGGGCGCCTCCTTTGGCTGCTCCTACCTCCCACCTATATATATGTGGGAGGGGGGCGCCTAGCACACAAAAGACAATTGCCTAGCCGTGTGCGGCGCCCCCCTCCACCGTTTACACCCTCGGTCATATTTTCGTAGTGCTTAGGCGAACCCTGCGGAGATCACTTCACCATCACCGTCACCACGCAGTCGTGCTGCCGGAACTCATCTACTACCTCGTCGTCTTGCTGGATCAAGAAGGCGGAGGATGTCACCGAGCTGAACGTGCGCAGAACACGGAGGTGTCGTACGTTCAGTACTTGATCAGTTGGAGTGCGAAGAAGTTCAACTATATCAACCGCGTTGTTAAACGCTTCCGCTTACGGTCTATGAGGGTACGTAAACACACTCTCCCCCTCGTTGCTATGCATCTCCATGGATAGATCTTGCGTGTGCGTAGAATTTTTTTTGTTTTCCATGCAACGTTTCCCAACAGGAGACCATCAGGACCGACTCCCCCTTCAACTAGAGCATCACGCTGCCGTGTTCTCCAACCTCGATGACTTTTTCGGTGAGGCCCGAGATCCCCGTGACGTGGCTCCATCTCGCCCGTCGATTTTAATAAAATGTGATGGCTCTCTTTTAATTCGTCTGTGAACCGGTACAAGCGAATCCGGTTATGCCACGTGTCACAGGAACCTAACAACAATTAAATTATTTATTGATTAGTCCCTGATTTTATTGTTTAGCCACTTAGCATTCAAACCTTTGTAACTTTTCATCAGTAACTCCGATTTCGGTTATTCTTTTTTTTCATAATGCTCCTTGTAAGACCCTCTTTCCAATAAAAAAAATTCAAAATTTGACCAAGTCAGATATATTCAAATCTTGTTCAAACCTTCTTTTGATCATAACTTGTAAACCATATGTCCATTCAAAGTGATTCTTTTTGCATATTGAATCTCTAGCCAAATCTCATCCATTTTGTAACTTAGATTCAAATATTCAACATATTTTTTCTCTTTAGGAAGGTGATCTCACATGATGCGATTTATTATTGTGATGACCCCGGCTTAATCGTGCACTAACCATACATGCAAATGCACACGATCAAGCCTAAGGACTCACTTGAAGATATCACAACACAACTCTAAAACATAAATAAGTCATACAAGCTTTATATTACAAGCCAGGTCCTCGAGGGCTCGAATACATAGCTCGATGGCATACAAGCGTCAGCGGAAGCATCAGATATCTGAGTACAGATATATTACAGAAATAGAGATAAGCCTTTAGGAAGGCGGGGCAAAATAAAATACTACGATCGAAAGGCGTAGGCCTCCTGCCTAGGACCCTCCGAACCTACTCCTGGTCGTCGGACGGCTCCTTGTAGTAGTACTCGCCAGGAGGGTAGTAGTAGTAGCCGTCGGTGGGAACAGCAGTCTCAGGGGCTCCGTCATCTGGTTGCATAAAAAGGATATGGGGAGAAAAAGAAAGCAAAGCAAATGTGAGTATTCATCCGAAGTACTCAGCAAGCAAGGATCTACACTACATATGCAACATTTTCAAAGGAAGGCTGTATATGTGGACTGGGCTGCAGAAATGCCAGAATAGTAGGGAAAGCCTAGTCCTATCAAAGACTAGCATCTTCAGCACCTTCAGCGGTCTTGCAGCATTAGAAGAGTGCAGATTAGCATAAAGTAAAGTAGTAGTAGTGTTATCAACCTCGCCCAGAGATCCTTTCTCGACTCCGTGCGAGAAAGCAATCCCAGAGCCATACTATCCAGTTATCATCTCAAGTATCCAGTTCTAGTTGTACCGATAGGGATACAACTCCGAGTGTCCGTTACCGTAGGACAGGCTATCGATAGATGTTTTCTTCCCTGCAGGGGTGCACCAACTTACCCACCACGCTCGCTTAACTCCGGCCGGACACACTTTTCTGGGTCATGCCCGGCCTCGGCCAAACGATACGCCGCAACCCGACCGAATACTTAACAGAGAGGTCAACACGCCAGACTAAACCTATGCCCCCAGGGGTCTTGGGCCATCGCCCCGGGAACTCCTGCACGTTACGTTCACGGCCGAGAGCAGACCTAGCCCCCCTTATACAAGCGCAGGGCGTTACCAGTCCAACTCGGCGCGCGCCGCTCAGTCACTGATGTCCATTAATCTTCGGCTGAAGTATACGACGCAGAACGCCCATACTATGCCCACGTGATGGTTAGTGCTATCAGGCCAGAGGCCCCTCGGATCAAATATCCAAACCGTTAGTGGATTAGGAGCGCGCGGAAACGAGCAGAGACTCACGATCGATGTGACCCCGTCGCCCCGTCTCGAGGACTTGCGGCAAGGGCTAAGAATGCCCGGCCATGCCTCGTATTCAACTCTCGGGCACCCTCCAGGTCCACCCGACTCCACATCTCTCGTAATTAAGCTCGCGTGGGTACCCCTCAGGGCCGACCCGTCTTTAGTAACATGGTTCAGTGTAAAGTCATAGTAACAATAGTAACCGTGTGTCTAACACCAAGGGGAACCCTGAGGAATCACCCTCGATGGAATTCCACCTGATGTTATCGACAAGGTGAATGAAGGAGGAATCACCCTCGAGGTCCACTCTTGAGGAGTTGCACGACAGCGCCGTTATCGAGAGTGGAGAAGGAGGAATCACCCTCGATGACCACAACCGATAATCTAACCTACAAGGTTAACATCAGAAGTGCTGACGAGGTAACACCCTCGGCACTCGATAGTAACCCAGTAGTGTCGAGCAACTAAGGGGAAAGTGATGTGCGATGCCGGGGCCTGGTCTTTGATCCTGTTGACCGGATCTTCTGATAATCCAGCGGGGCAGTCGGGACAAGGTGGGGGTCTCTGATGGTTCTCTACCCAGACTATGCTAAACAGTTTAGGATAAGCAGGTTACAATAAACAAGCTATGCAGCAGAAATAGGATAACAGTAGCAGCAGCAACTTCTAATGCAAGCATAAGAGAGATAAGAATAGGCGATGTCGGTATGCTCAAGAGGGGGGGTGCTTGCCTGGAAGCTCTGCGGCAAGGGTCTGGTCGTCAGGGGCGTAGTCGTATTCCGGAGCTGCGTCTGCCTCGGGGGCTACGTCGGTATCGGGGTCTAACGAGAGAGAAGAGGGGGAGGAAACAAATAAGTATACAGCAAACATATGCAGCACAGAGCATGCTATGCCTAGGATGCAGTGCAGGGTTGCCTAAAGATATGTCTAAGTCATATTAGTTATTTTAGGAATTAAGTTGGATTTAATATCCGGTATGCATGCACTATTCATCTACCGGAAACATGCTATTACAGTACCAATACAGACCCGCTCGTTAACCGACGTGTGGTCGGAATAGGTTTCTTGGCTTCCATGCGGGTTTAATGGAGGAGTTTGAATGCGCCGAGGGTGCATGTTCTGCCGGGCGTGCAGCGGGCGAGGGAGGGGTAGTAAATGTTGTCGCATGTACACACTCAGTTTACTGTTGAATGCCGTTCCCCAAGAGCTGAAAAACGAACTACTGCCGCCGCCTACCCACTCGTTCACTTAAAAGACTCCAATGGCGATCCGAGGGGTGAGCCTGCTGGATATGGACTTCAGCAAGGAGTTCACCTTTGAGTTCGCCGTTCAGACCCATGACAGCACCAAGTTGAATGTGATGTACACCAACGATCCGGACTTGGTGAAGCTCCGCCTCGCCAAGTTCAAGCAGTACCTACAGGAGGAGAAAGCACAATGTTGCGGGACTAGGCCTTGTGCCCATCCATTCGTCTCCTCACAGGGACCAGCGGATTGCCGTCGCCCAGGTATGCGTGCGGAATGAGGTTCTTGTCTACCACTGCTGTAGGGCCATCATAGGTTCTGGGGCATTCACCCGTTTCATCGGCACCACCGACTGCACCTTTGCTACGGTGGAGAGCAGGAAGAACACGACTGTGCTTTACGATTACGCCATCTGGTGCAACAAGCTTGTCGACATCGAGAAGCAATACAAGATCATCGGCAACAGGCAGGAGAAGGACTCCATGGTTGACCTTGCCGCGACCATCATCAACCCCGGCTACGCCAACATGAAAGAAGATGTCGATACCAAGAACCTGAACACGTGGGAGGTACCTCTGAATCTAGCATACATAACCTATGCGGCCAAGGACGCATACACATGCTACGACATGTACAGGCGGATCTTGGACATGAGGGCATGTCTGCTTCCCGTGAACGATGAGTACACGGACAGCCGCAGCGTCATGATCAAGCATGCCAGGAAGGTCTAGACGATGTACTTTATCTGTTTAAGCACCTTTATCATCTGAGTGTTTCATGAATTAGCCTATGTGTCGTAATTATCTGTTTTGTCCGAAATATTTCGTCTAACAACCCATTAACCTGTTTGCTTTTTTGAGTGGCTATTTTCTTATGTATGTAACTAGTTCACTGGGCTGCCGTGCTTTGAATATCCTTCCTCCCAACATATTCCCCTTCTCTGGTGGACCTAGTAGGTCTCGTACACAGACATCTGGGACCAACCACCTATCCATTTGTATTTCTTTATTTTGTTCAATCTTTCGTCCTCTTCCTACAGCGGCAGGCGGCGCGGCCGCGCACGCCTCGGTGACCCATCCTAGCCTATGGCGCTGGCCAGGCCATCCCTCTACTCCCACACATTCTCCGGCGGCGGCAGCTCCACTGGCCCACCCTGCAACCGAACAAGTCAACCCTCATACTCCCCTCCGCCTGCGTCTTCCCCGGCTCCGATTCGTTCTGGTCCAAGGTGTCGACATCGTCCTCCGCCTTGGTGCTCTCACCACGGCGCCGCCATCTGTCGTTCCCAACATGGTCAACAAAACAAGAGGAATCGGGAGACGACTGTTCGTCGAGAGGCTGACAGTCCGGGCACACCAGGTCCATGGCCTAGGTTTCGTTGTTTAACACGTGCAGCCCACGACATGCAGACACAATTGATCCAGCAGGTTTCAACTTTTTTTTGGGATCCAGCAGGTATCAAGCAGCCTCTGGGCCTCCCAGCCTAGCTTGTCTATAACATCAGCAGCCCAAGTTATGTTTGTTTTTTCAAGACAACGCACAGTTCTATTTTTCTATAAGAATGCAAAACTGAACCTATGTTTTCCCTTCTAGAATAGTATATATATATATATATATATATTTATATTTATATTTATATTTATATCTTATTTTATTACATATATATAATAGAAACAACATAAGGTTCTGTTAAACCTGTCGTTCGTCCAACCATTGTATAGACCTTCCCACTTCCTTTATTTTTCATTTTTGTTAATCCTATATCTGAATTTTCTCCCACTTTCTTTTTCGATGTAATTTGAGTTTTCTCCCAGTACTTTTCCCTAGAACCAACTCAACTGTCACACGTCTAGCCTAAAAAATAATAATACCCCACGTCCTATTAACTCATCAAATTAAAATGATATTTTATTTCGTAAATCGAAGGTTCTTACAAATAATAATTATTATTATTTATATATAACTTGGCATGTTAACTCCTGGTGATTGCGTACATAAGCTTGCAAAGATTTTACTGACCAATCAGTAATAGACGTGCAATTCTTCTTTTTTTTGAGTAACTAATAGACGTGCAATCATGTGTTTATGTTTTTATATCATTTCTCCGTCCAGCCCAACATGATATTTTCACCCAGCCCAGCAAGTCCGTGGATTTCGAAAAAAATGCAAATGGGCTTTAAATTCTAACATAATATATAAACGGCCTGCATAGACTCTACATTATTGTTTCACCCACCCCACCAAATGGACTAAAAAAACCAAATGGACTGGCTGACATGTGTGCCCGTAGGTCGAAGCCTAAGCACTTTTGCAAAAAAAATACAAAGGTCGAAGCCTAAGCAAGGCGTTGGATTTACATCCAACGGCCAGCATTCTTGTTCAGTCTCTTGTCTTCTTCCTCCAGCGCTGTGGGGACCGCCTGCTCCAGCCTCTGGCGTCCAGCGACACTGTTTCGCGTGCCTCGCAGCGAAACACTAACCCACCGACGGCCAGGCCATCCCTCCACTCCTCCGCACCTCCTGTTATTCTCTGCCGAGTGTAGGCCCACCCCGCACCCGAACCAGTCAAGTTTCCCACTCCTCTCCGTCTGCGACCCTGATACGTCCATTTTGCATTATGGGCTGTTATTACACTTTATAGTACAATACTTACGTCTTTTCTCTCTTATTTTACAAGGTTTACATGAAGAGGGAGAATGCTGGCAGCTGGAATTCTGGACAGGAAAGGGTGAAAATCTGAGAGACCTATTCTGCACAACTCCAAAATTCCTAAAAATTTACAGAGAATTATTTTGGAATATATAAAAAATATTGGGCGAAGAAAATATCAGAGGGGACCCACCAGGTGACCACAAGGGTGGGGGCGCCCTACCCCCCTAGGCGCGCCTCCCTGGCTTGTGGGCCACCTGTCAGGCCCCCGTGCCCATCTTCTGCTATATGATATCTTTTGACCTGGAAAAATCAGAAGGAAGATTTCGGGATGAAGCGCCGCCGTCTCGAGGTGGAACTTGGGCAGAACCAATCTAGGGCTCCGGCGGAGCTGTTCTGCCGGGGAAACTTCCCTCCGGGAGGGGGAAATCAAAGCCATCGTCATCACCAATGATCCTCTCATCGAGAGGGGGTCAATCTCCATCAACATCTTCACCAGCACCATCTCCTCTCCAAACACTAGTTCATCTCTTGTATCCGATCTTTGCCTCAAAACCTCAGACTGGTACCGGTAGGTTGCTAGTAGTGTTGATTACTCCTTGTAGTTGATGCTAGTTGGTTTATTCGGTGGAAGATCATATGTTCAGACCCTTAATGATAATTAATACTCCTCTAATAATGAATATGAATATGCTTTGTGAGTAGTTATGTTTGTTCCTAAGGACATGGCAGAAGTCTTGTTATAAGTAATCATGTGAATTTGGTATTCGTTCGATATTTTGATGAGATGCATGTTGTCTTTCCTCTAGTAGTGTTATGTGAACGTTGACTACATGACACTTCACCATTGTTTGAGCCTAGGGGAAGGCATTGGGAAGTAAAAGTAGATGATGGGTTGCTAGAGTGACAGAAGCTTAAACCCTAGTTTATGCGTTGCTTCGTAAGGGGGTGATTTGGATCCATATGTTTCATGCTATGGTTAGATTTATCTTAATTCTTCTTTCATAGTTGTGGATGCTTGCAAGAGGGGTTAATCATAAGTGGGAGGCTTTTCCAACTAAAGACAGCACCCAAGCACCGGTCCACCCACATATCAAATTATCAAAGTAACGAACGCGAATCATATGAGCATGATGAAAACTAGCTTGACAGTAATTCCCATGTGTCCTCGGGAGCGCTTTGCTTTATATAAGAGTTCGTCCAGGCCTGTCCTTTGCTATAAAAAGGATTGGGCCACCTTGCTGCACTTTAGTTACACTTGTTACTCGTTACCCGTTACGAATTATCTTATCACAAAACTATCTGTTACCGATAATTTCAGTGCTTGCAGAGAATACCTTGCTAAAAACCGCTTGTCATTTCCTTCTGCTCCTCGTTGGGTTTGACACTCTTACTTATCGAAAGGACTATGATAGATCCCCTATACTTTTGGGTCATCAAGACTCTTTTCTGGCGCCGTTGCCGGGGAGTGAAGCGCTTTTGGTAAGCGGAATTTGGTAAGGAAAAATTTATATAGTGTGCTGAAATTTACTGTCACGTGTTGCTATGGAAAATAATCCTTTGAGGGGCTTGTTCAGGGTATCTTCACCCAGACCGGAAGAACAAAGAGTTGCCCCTCAACCTACTGAAAATATTTATTATGAAATTCCTTCGGGTATGATAAAGAAACTGCTAGCTAATCCTTATGCAGGAGATGGAACACTACATCCTAATATGCATCTAATCTATGTGGATGAAGTTTGTGGATTATTTAAGCTTGCAGGTTTGCCCGAGGATGAAGTCAAGAAGAAGGTCTTCCCTTTATATTTAAAGGAAAAGGCATTGACATGGTATAGGCTATGTGATGATATTGGATCATGAAACTACAACCGATTGAAATTGGAATTTCATCAGAAGTTTTATCCTATGCATCTAGTTCATCATGATCGGAATTATCTTTATAATTTTTGGCCTCATGAAGGAGAAAGTATCGCAAAAGCTTGGGGGAGGCTTAAGTCAATGTTATATTCATGCCTTAATCATGAGCTCTCAAGAGAAATTATTATTCAGAATTTTTATGCTCGGCTTTCTCGTATTAATCAATCCATGCTCGATACTTCTTGTATTGGTTCTTTTATGAAGAAGACTATTGAATTCAAATGAGATTTATTGGAAAGAATTAAACGCAACTCTGAAGATTGGGAACTCGATGAATGTAAGGAGTCAGGTGTAAACCTTAAGTTTGATTGTGTTAAATCTTTTATGGATACCGATGCTTTTCATGAATTTAGCACTAAATATGGACTTGACTCTGAGATAGTAGCTTCTTTCTGTGAATCATTTGCTACTCATGTTGATCTCCCTAAGAAGAAGTGGTTTAAATATCATCCTCCCATTGAAGTGAAAGTAGTAGAACCTATTGAAGTTGAAGAAGAAACTACTACTTATAATGTTGATCCTATAGTTCCTACTGCTTACATCGAGAAACCACCTTTCCCGGTTAGAATAAAGGATCATGCTAAAGCTTCAATTGTGGTTCATAAGAGTTATACTAGAACACCTACACCCTGTGAACAAATTAAAGTTGAACCTAGTATTGCTATGGTTAAAGATCTCTTGGTCGATAATATTGATGGGCATGTTATTTACTTCTGTGATGAAGCTGCTAGAATTGCTAGACCTGATGATAAAGACAAACATAGACCTGTTGTCGGCATGCCTGTTGTTTCTGTTAAAATAGGAGATCATTGTTATCATGGCTTATGTGATTTGGGTGCTAGTGTGAGTGCAATTCCCTTTACCCTATATCAAGAAATTGTGAATGATATTGCACCTGCTGAAATAGAAGAAATTGATGTTACTATTAAGCTTGCTAATAGAGATACTATATCATCGATTGGGATTGTTAGAGATGTTGAAGTCTTGTGCGGGAAAATAAAATACCCTACTGATTTTCTTGTTCTTGGTTCCCCACAAGATGATTTTTGTCCCATTATATTTGGTAGACCTTTCTTGAACACTGTTAATGCTAAGATAGATTGCGAGAAAGAAACAATTACTGTAAGTTTTGGGGATGTGTCTCATGAGTTTAATTTCTCCAAATTTCATATACACCCCCATGAAAAAGAATTACCTAGTAAAGATGAAATCATTGGTCTTGATTCTATTGTTGTGCCTCCTACTAATCCTTTAGAGCAATATTAACTAGACCATGAAAATGATATGTTTATGAATGAAAGAAGGGAAATAGATGAAATATTCTTTAAATAGACGGCTGCTTTGAAACACAACTTGCCTTTTGAGATTCTTGGGAATCCTCCTCCACCCAAGGGTGATCCCGTGTTCGAGCTTAAACAATTAGCTGATACTCTGAAATATGCTTATCTTGATGAAAAGAAGATATATCCTGTTATTATTAGTGCTAACCGCTCATAGCATGAAGAAAAGAAATTATTGAAAACTCTGAGGAAGCACCGTGCCGCTATTGGATATACTCTTGATGATCTTAAGGGCATTAGTCCCACTCTATGTCAGCACAAAATTAATATGGAGCCTGATGCTAAACCGGTTGTTGATCACCAATGACGGTTAAATCCTAAGATGAAAGAAGTGGTAAGAAATGAAATATTAAAGCTTCTGGAAGCAGGTATAATTTATCCTATTGCTGACAGTAGATGGGTAAGTCATGTTCATTGTGTCCCTAAGAAGGGAGGTATTACCGTTGTTCCTAATGATAAAAATGAATTGATCCCGCAAAGAATTGTTACAGGTTATAGAATGGCAATTGATTTTAGAAAATTAAACAAAGCTACTAGGAAAGACCATTACCCTCTACCTTTTATTGATCAAATGCTAGAAAGATTATCCAAACATACACACTTTTGCTTTCTAGATGGTTGGTTTTTCTCAAATACCTGTGTCACAAGAGGATCAAGAAAAAACTACTTTTACATGCCCTTTTGGTACGTTTGCTTATAGACGTATGCCTTTTGGTTTATGTAATGCACCTGCTACCTTTCAAAGATGTATGACTGCTATATTCTCTGACTTTTGTGAAAAGATTATTGAGGTTTTCATGGATGATTTCTCCATTTACGGAACTTCTTTTGATGATTGTTTAAGAAACCTTGATCGAGTTTTGCAGAGATGCGAAGAAACCAATCTTGTCTTGAATTGGGAGAAGTGCCACTTTATGGTTAATGAAGGTATTGTCTTGGGGCATAAAATCTCCGAAAGAGGTATTGAAGTTGATAAAGCTAAAGTTGATGCTATTGAAAAAATGTCGTGTCCTACGGATATCAAAGGTATAAAAAGTTTCCTTGGTCATGCTGGTTTCTATAGGAGATTTATTAAAGACTTCTCTAAAATCTCTAGGCCTCTCACTAATCTCTTGCAAAAACATGTCCCATTTGTTTTTGATGATGATTGTGTAGAAGCATTTGAAATACTTAAGAAAGCCTTGATTTCTGCACCTATTGTTCAACCACCTGATTGGAACCTACCCTTTGAAATTGTGTGTGATGCTAGTGATTATGCTGTTGGTGCTGTTCTAGGACAAAGAGTTGATAAAAAATTAAATGTTATCCATTATGCTAATAAAACTCTAGACAGTGCTCAAAGAAACTATGCTACCACTAAAAAAATTAGCAGTTGTGTTTCCTTGTGATAAGTTCAGATCTTATATTGTTGATTCCAAAGTAACTGTTCACACTGATCATGCTGCTATTAAATATGGAAAAGAAAGATGCTAAACCTAGACTTATTAGATGGGTTCTCGTGCTACATGAATTTGATTTGCATATTATTGATAGAAAGAGTGCTGAGAACCCCGTAGCAGATAACTTGTCTAGGTTAGAGAATGTTCTTGATGACCCACTACCTATTGATGATAGCTTTCCTGATGAACAATTAGCTGTCATAAATGCTTCTCGTAGTACTCCATGGTATGCTGGTTATGCTAATTACATTGTTGCTAAATTTATACCACCTAGCTTCACATACCAACAAAATAAAAAGTTTTTCTATGATTTAAGTCATTACTTCTGGGATGACCCACATCTCTATAAACAAGGAGTAGATGGTGTTATTAGACATTGTGTACCTGAGCATGAACAGGAACAGATCGTACGCAAGTGTCACTCCGAGGCCTACGGAGGACACCATGCTGGAGATAGAACTGCACACAAGGTATTACAGTCTGGTTTTTATTGGCCTACTCTCTTCAAGGATGCTCGTAAGTTTGTTTTGCCTTGTGATGAATGTCAAAGAATTGGTAATATTAGTAGACGTCAGGAAATGTCTATGAATTATTCACTTGTTATTGAACGATTTGATGTTTGGGGTTTTGATTATATGGGACCTTTTCCTTCCTCTAATGGGTATACACATATTTTAGTTGCTGTTGATTATGTTACTAAGTGGGTAGAAGCTATTCCAACTAGTAGTGCTGATCATAACACTTCTATTAAAATGTTTAAAGAAGTTATTTTCCCGAGGTTTCGAGTCCCTAGATATTTAATGACTGATGGTGGTTCACACTTTATTCATGGTGCTTTCCGTAAATTGCCTGCTAAGTATGATGTCAACCATAGAATTGCATCTCCGTATCATCCTCAGTCTAGTGGTCAAGTAGAATTGAGTAATAGAGAAATTAAATTGATCTTGCAAAAGGTTGTTAATAGATCTAGAAAGAATTGGTCTAAGAAACTTGATGATGCATTACTGCTTATAAAAACCCTATGGGTATGTCTCCCTATAATATGGTTTATGGAAAAGCATGTCACTTACCTCTAGAACTAGAACATAAAGCTTATTGGGTAATTAAAAAGCTCAACTATGATTTCAAACTTGCCGGTGAGAAGAGGTTATTTGACATTAGCTCACTTGATGAATGGAGAACCCAGGCCTATGAGAATGCCAAGTTGTTTAAAGAAAAAGTTAAAAGATGGCATGATAAAAGAATACAAAAGCGTGAATTCAATGTAGGTGACCATGTCTTGCTATACAATTCTCGTTTAAGATTTTTTGTAGGAAAGCTTCTCTCTAAATGGCAAGGGCCTTACATTGTCGAGGAAGTTTATCGTTCCGGTGCCATCAAGATCAACAACGCCGAAGGCAATAACCTGAAGGTGGTAAACGGGCAAAGAATCAAACATTATATCTCAGGTACTCCCATAAATGTTGAAACCAATATTATTAATACCATAACCCCGGAGGAGTACATAAGGGAGACCTACCAGGACGTTTCAGACTCCGAAAAGGAATAGGTATGTGGAACGGTAAGTAAACCGACTCCAAAACTTTTCCAATAGCAATTTTACTCCGTTTTGGAATGTTTAAAAAATTATGAAAATTAAAAGTAGTCCGAAAAGTGCACAAGGAGGCGACAAGGCCCGGGGCGCGCCTCCCTGCCTTGTGGCCACCTCGTGTGCCCTCCGGACTCCGTTTTCTTGTGGAATACTCCTTTTGGTCGGTAAAAATTCATTATATAATCTCCCGAAGGTTTTGACCACCGTACCACGGCAATATCTCCTGTTTTCGTTTTGAGTTGTTTCTGCAGCAGATTTAGAGCAAGATGTCTTCGCAAGAGTCGGTCGGGGAGAGTCGTGTCTCTCACCCGAAACCGGGCCCAAGAGCATACAGCGAAGCTGACCACTTCAGGCAGTCAACAGAGGAAGAGATGGAGGCCGACTTGAAAAGGGTGGATGCCATGGAGGAGGACCAAGAAGTTACCTCTCGCCTTCAACCTGGAGCCATGCTGGAGGAACTTCAGAGCTCAGCAATACCGAATTCGGTTATCCCTCCCAATGCTAGATTTCTCTCTTATGAAAATATGAAAAAGAGTGTTGCTTTTCCCCCCCGCAGCTAGGAAACATCCATGGGTGATTGGAGCTCTAGCCATCACGGGTAAACTTCTCAAGGAAATAATGGATCTTAAGCAGCAAAATAATAAGCTCGAGGACGAGAATCGCATCCTAAGGGCCATCATCGCCAAGAATATCACATCAACACCTCCGAAGAGAGAGATCTAATATATGGGTATGGGCACTCCCCTTGGCTTGTGCCAAGCTTGGGGGAGGTGCCCCGGTATCGTATCACCATCACATCTTTACCTTTATCGTTTTTCTTAGTTCGATCCTTTTGGTTATATCCTAGTTTAGCAGAATAAAGTTTTCAGTATGATCTAGCCTTGATTTTTACTTTATGTTCACTCTATGTAATCGAGTCCGAGAGTTATATAATAAAGAGTAGTTTTGAGTTGAGGGCTTCGCTTTCTTGCTATGATCTTGAGAAAAAGAAATAAAGAAAAGAATAGAATAAAAGAAGTAAAAAGACTATATAATGATCTTATGGATAGTGATGACTTCACATATAAAGAGTATGATGAATAAAACTTGTTAGTTGACAAACATAGTTTTGGTCATTGTTGCAATTAATAGGAAGTAATCAAGTAAGAGAGGTTTCACATATAAATATACTATCTTGGACATCTTTTCTGATTGTGAGCACTCATTAAAATATTATATGCTAAAAGGTTGATGTTGGACAAGGAAGACAACATAATGAGTTATGTTTTCCTATATCCGAATAGAAGTTATATTGTCATGGATCCTCCAACATGTTGAGTTTGCCTTTCCCTCTTATGCTAGCCAAATCTTTTGCATCAAGTAGAGATACTACTTATGCTTCCAAACATCCCTTAAACCAGTTTTGCCATGAGAGTCCACTATACCTACCTATGGATTGAGTAAGATCATTCAAGTAAGTTGTCATCGGTGCAAGCATTAAAAAATGCTCTCTAAATATGATGATCTATTAGTGTGAGGAAAATAAACTTTATACGAACTTGTGATATGGAAGAAGTAAAAGCGACGGACTGCATAATAGTGTTCTTTATCACAAGGGGCAATATAAAGTGACGTTTCTTTTGCATTAAGATTTCATACATCCAACCATAAAAGCGCATGACAACCTCTGCTTCCCTCTGCGAAAGGCCTATCTTTTACTTTTACTTTCTACCATTATACAAGAGTCATGGTGATCTTCACCTTTCCTTTTTACATGTTTTGCCTTTTGGCAAGCACCTTATGTTGGGGAAGATCCAGATATATATATATCCACTCGGATGTAGGCCATCAAAAAGTATTGTTGTTGACATTACCCTTGAGGTAAAAGGTTGGGAGGCGAAACTATAAGCCCCTATCTTTCACTGTGTCCGACTGAGGCTTTGAACTCATAAGTATCGCGTGAGTGTTAGCAATTATGAAAGAATAAGAGATGGTTGAGTATGTGGACTTGCTATACAAAAGCTCTTACATTGACTCTTTCCGATGTTATGATAAATTGCAATTGCTTCAATGACTGAGAACATAGTTTGTTAGTTTTCAATAAATTTTCTGATTCATACTTTACTTTGTGAATGAATTGTCACTTTAGCATAAGAAATTATATGTCTAAATATATTGCTGTTATAAAGATGATCATGATGCCCTCATGTCCGTATTTTATTTTATCGACACCTCTATCTCTAAACATGTGGACATATTTATCGATTTCGGCTTTCGCTTGAGGACAAGCGAGGTCTAAGCTTGGGGGAGTCGATACGTCCATTTTGCATCATGCTTTTATGTTGATATTTATTGCATTATGGGCTGTTATTACACTTTATAGTACAATACTTATGTCTTTTCTCTCTTATTTTACAAAGTTTACATGAAGAGGGAGAATGCTGGCAGCAGGAATTCTGGACCGGAAAGGGTGCAAATCTGAGAGACCTATTCTGCACAACTCCAAAATTCCTAAAAATTTACGGAGAATTATTTTGGAATATATAAAAAATATTGGGCAAAGAAAATACCAGAGGGGACCCACCAGGTGACCACAAGGGTGGGGGCGCGCCCTACCCCCCTGGGCGCGCTTCCCTGGCTTTTGGGCCACCCATCAGGCCTCCGGTGCCCATCTTCTGCTATATGATGTCTTTTGACCTGGAAAAAATCAAAAGGAAGCTTTTGGGACGAAGCGCCGCCATCTCGAGGCGGAACTTGGGCAGAACCAATCTAGGGCTCCGGCGGAGTTGTTCTGCCGGGGAAACTTCCCTTCGGGAGGGGGAAATCGATGCTATCGTCATCACCAACGATCCTCTCATCGAGAGGGGGTCAATCTCCATCAACATCTTCACCAGCACCATCTCCTCTCCAAACCCTAGTTCATCTCTTGTATCCGATCTTTACCTCAAAACCTCAGATTGGTACCGGTGGGTTGCTAGTAGTGTTGATTACTCCATGCTAGTTGGTTTATTCGGTGGAAGATCATATGTTCAGATCCTTAATGATAATTAATACTCCTCTGATTAAGAATATGAATATGCTTTGTGAGTAGTTACATTTGTTCCTGAGGACATGGGAGAAGTCTTGTTATAAGTAATCATGTGAATTTGGTATTCGTTTGATATTTTGATGAGATATATGTTGTCCTTACTCTAGTGGTGTTATGTGAACGTCGACTACATGACACTTCACCATTGTTTGAGCCTAGGGGAAGGCATTGGGAAGTAATAAGTAGATGATGGGTTGCTAGAGTGACAGAAGCTTAAACCCTAGTTTATGCGTTGCTTCGTAAGGGGCTGATTTGGATCCATATGTTTCATGCTATGGTCAGATTTATCTTAATTCTTCTTTCATAGTTGCGGATGCTTGCGAGAGGGGTTAATCATAAGTGGGAGGCTTGTCCAAGTAAGGAAAGCACCCAAGCACCGGTCCACCCACATATCAAATTATCGAAATGACTACGATAGATCCCCTATACTTGTGGTTCATTAGACCCCACAGCCGCGTCTTCCCCATCTCTGGTTTGTTCTAGTCTGGGGCCTCGCCGTCGTCCACCAGCCTTGGTGCGCTCGGCACCATGTGGTCAACGTGGACAACAAACGAGAGTCATCGGAAGATGACCGTATGTGGAGAGGCTGACAGTGGGGACGCACCACGACTGCATCCTTTTTACCCTGAAAAATAATGTTTTCTCCCCCTGACAGCTGGGCCCACCAGCTACATCTTCGCACGCAACGAAGTGCGTCCTTATTACGGGAAAAAAATGATTCCTCCCCCTCATAGCTGGGACGCATCAGCTATATCTTCGCACGCAAGGAAGTGTCTCCTTATCCTCCCTGACAGCTGGGACCCACCTGGTTGAACCGTACGTAGGGTTTTCTCTCTGTTCGCGAACGTGCACGTACATACTGGTCGATCGGTCTCTCTGCAAGGATGAACCGTGGCCGAGCAAGGGGCGGCACGTGTGACATAGCAGTTGAGGCATTCCTGTATAAATCGTGTACACGTACGTATAGCCACACTGCAAGAAAGTAAATACGGCTACGTACGTACATACGGGCGGGGTCTCGAACGCGTACAACGACGGTGTCCTGTTCATCGGCAGCCAACCGGCTGGGTCGGAACGGAGGAAACCGCGTCGTGTTCATCGAGAGGCAAGCAACTGGGTCGAAATGTGTCCTGTTCATCGGGAGCCAACCGACATGGACAGAGCAGCCCAAACCGGGTCCTGTTCATCGACTCGGGGTCTCGCGTCCCGCAAAACAAAGGAAACGGAGTTCTCTTCAACAAACTACGGTCGAAACGGGGTCCTGTTCATCGGGAAGGGTCTTGCGTACCGCAAAACGGAAGAAACAGACTTCTCTCCAACCGCGTACGGTCGAAACAGGGTCCTGTTCATCGGGAGGGGTCTGGCGTACTGCAAAACGAAGGAAACGGACTTCCCTCAACCGCCTACAGTCGAAACGGGGTCCTGTTCATCGGCAGGGGGTGTGTGGCGTACCGCAAAACGGGACTCCATAGGGGCTACTATTCATCCTGCCTTCACGGTGTCCTGTTCATCCACCCCAACCGACTAGGTGTGTGGCGGCCTCCTCGGGGTCCAGTTCATCCAGTGGCAACGGCATACTACCACGGGGGCCTGTTCATCCAGCGGCAACCGCGTACTACCACGGGGTCCTGTTCATCCAGCGGCAACCGCCTACACACGGCCGGGGTCCTGTTCATACAACCCCCACCGGGAACTGTTCATCCACAGCCAACCCAACTGGCTCGACTCACCACGTCTCGACTCATTCTACGTATCGCGCGCGCGGCAGCAACGGGCACTGTTCATCTAGAGGCAACCCAACCGGCTAGCTACGTCTCGCACGGGGGTTCGATCGGCTTTAGTAAGCAACAGCACCGATCGATCGGGTTCAGTTAGCAGCGAATGAGTCGGTCGGGTTCAGTTAGCAACGAAGAGATCGATCGATCGGCTTCAGTACGTAGCAGCACGCGATCGCTCGGGTTCAGTAAGTGAACACCTCTCGCTCGGTTTCAGTTATAGCGACACGACTCGCACCACGCGCGCGTACGAGAGAAAAGCGCAAACCACAGTGCATCGCTCGGCCCCGACCAACCCACCGTAACCGGGAACTCCATGAAAATTTGCTCGCCCTCACTTCTACCACGATTTTTTATGTCATGGACGGCCCAAGGAATGTCATGCAGGTGCGTCCCCGGCCCGGCCAGGACGAAAAGCCCATTTTCTGTCATGAGTTTTTGTCATAGAAGTAGGAGCCCACCACATTTATGATGATACGTGGTTTTGTCACAATTATCGTCATAGAAATGTCACGGATGTGTCTTTTTTTTGTGGTGCATCCTCCTGGTGGTGCACGTCCTCGACGCTGTCACCATCGTGGGTATCGTTTACGTGTCGCCGGTGGCAAGGCGAACACAGTGGGGCAAGGCCTAGATGTGTGAACGTTCGCCGTGCTCATCATGGTGTCCATGTTGTCGAGCTAAGGCATGTGCCGCTGCGCGTGCATGCCGGTGAACGGAAACATGGCCATGCTCAAGCGAGCACACCGGTCTCAGCTGCTTGTGCCCGAGACGTTGGTCGAGAATGCAAGACAAGATAGCGCGAGAGAGACTGCAACTGCAACTATATTTATTTGTATTCACTCATCGGGCTCAACTGTATTCACCATCGCCGCTGTGCTCATCATCCCTGTGCACGAGAGAGAATGTACAGGGATGATGAGCACGTAAGTGAGCTTTTGATGTAAGTTCAGTGACCATAAATGCATTTTGTTCTTTACAAAATACATGTAGACCCCCATGGACCATGGTCATACTAAATTTGTTCACGTGAATGTTTTTCTTTAGGACTCGAATCTGTATGATCGATGTGTATACACAAGGTGAACACACAGTGAGCGCAGAGCTCCGCTAATGGGCTCGGTCAGTCGAGCACGGCATGGGCGATGCACCCTATCTTCTCGCCATAGATCGCTCACTACAAAAAGTTAGGAAAATGATAACGCCCGCACGTGTGGTATATCTATACTTCGTCCACACGCTTTAATCTCCGTCTGTTATGTTTTGCACGAATCTTGAAGGAATCTGTTGGAATTTCTGTGGAACGTAGGCGTAGCGTGTTGTGTGGGCGTTAGAGCGTTCGCCCACACGACCCGCAGCGCGCAGTTGGCAGCTGCGCCATGTGGGCGAACCAGTTTCCGCTCATACAGTCACCACCCAGTCGACATGCGTGTGGGCGAACTGCTCTTCGCCCACACGAGGCTCGTACGGTGATAGAGTGCAACTGCAGTTGCGCGTATGTGGCAACTAGGTAAACACACATGGCAACTATCATTCGTTGGTAGATGCAACTGCAGTTGCGCGTACGTGGCAACCAGGTAAACACACATGGCAACTATGATTAACCATTCATGGCAACTATGGTTGGACCACACGTGATAACTAGGTAAACACGCATGGCAACTATTGTTTGACCACATGTGGCAAATAGTTAATCACACACGGAAACACACGGTGAATGAGTAAAGAGACTTGCCGGTAACAAGATTGAACTAGGTATGAAGATACCGACAATCGAATCTCGGGCAAGTAACATACCGATGGACAAAGGGAATTACGTATGTTGTCATAACGGTTCGACCGATAAAGATCTTCGTAGAATATGTAGGAGCCAATATGGGCATCCAGGTTCCACTATTGGTTATTGACCGGAGAGGTGTCTCGGTCATGTCTACATAGTTCTCGAACCCGTAGGGTCCGCACGCTTAACATTCGTTGACGATATAGTGTTATATGAGTTATATGTTTTGGTGCCCGAATGTTGTTCGCAGTCCCAGATGAGATCAAGGACATGACGAGGAGTCTCGAAATGGTCGAGAGGTAAAGATTGATATATAGGACGATGGTATTTGGAAACCGGAAGTGTTTCGGGACATACCGGGAAGGAATCGGGTCACCGGAAGGGGTTCCGGGCACCCCCCCGGCAAGTTATGGGCCTTATGGGCCAAAGAGGGGACACACCAGCCGAAAAGGGGGCTGGTTTGCCTCCTCCCTTGTTTGGCCAGCCCTAGGGAAGGAAAAGGAGGAGGTCTAGCCCCTCCTGCCTTTCCCTCTCATGGGAGAAAGGAAAGGGGGGCGCCACCCTCCCCTGCCTTTCCCCGCACTCCAAATAAGGAAAGGGGGGGCTTAGGAGGGACCCCAAGTAGGATTCCTCCTACTTGGGCGCCTCCTTTGGCTACTCCTCCCTCCCTCCCACCTATATATATGTGGGAGGGGGGCGCCTAGCACACAACAGACAATTGCCTAGCCGTGTGCGGCGCCCCCCTCCATCGTTTACACCCCCGGTCATATTTTCATAGTGCTTAGGTGAAGCCCTGCGGAGATCACTTCACCATCACCATCACCACGCCGTCGTGCTGCCGGAACACATCTACTACCTCACCGACTTGCTGGATCAAGAAGGCGGAGGACGTCACCGAGCTGAACGTGTGCAGAACGCGGAGGTGTCATACGTTCGTTACTTGATCGGTTGGAGCGTGAAGAAGTTCGACTACATCAACCGCGTTGTTGAACGCTTCCGCTTACGGTCTACGAGGGTACGTAGACACACTCTCCCCCTCGTTGCTATGCATCTCCATGGATAGATCTTGTGTGTGCGTAGATTTTTTTTTGTTTTTCATGCAACGTTTCCCAACAGTGGTATCAGAGCCAGGTCTATGCATAGATGATATGCACGAGTAGAACACAAAGAGTTGTGGACGGTGATAGTCATACTGCTTACCACCAACGTCTTATTTTGATTCGGTGGTATTGTGGGATGAAGCGGCCCGAACCAACCTTACATGTCCACGCACATGAGACCGGTTCCACCGACTGACATGCAACTAGTTTTGCATAAAGGTGGCTGGCGGGTGTCTGTTTCTCCTACTTTAGTTGAATCGAATTTAACTACGGCCAGTCCTTGGAGAAGGTTAAAACATCAAACTTGATGAATCACCATTGTGGTTTTTGCTGTAGGTAAGAACGGTTCTTGCTAGAAGCCCGTAGCATCCACGTAAAACTTGCAACAACAAAGTAGAGGACATCTAACTTGTTTTTGCAGGGCATGTTGTGATGTGATATGGTCAAGACATGATGTGATAAACATTATTGTATGAGATGATCATGTTTTGTAAGTTATCGGCAACCAGCAGGAGCCTTATGGTTGTTTCTTTATTGTATGAAATGCAAACGCCATGTAATTGCTTTACTTTATCACTATGCGTTAGCGATAGTTGTAGAAGTAATAGTTGGCGAGACGACCACGACGCTACGATGGAGATCAAGGTGTCGAGCCGGTGACAATGGAGATCATGACATTGCTTTGGAGATGGAGACCAAAAGCACAAGATGAAGATGGCCATCTCATGTCACAAATTTTGATTGCATCTGATGTTTATCTTTTATGCATATTATTTTTCTTAGAACGGCGATAGCATTATAAGATGATCCCTTCACTTAATTTCAAGATAAAAGTGTTCTCCCTGAGTATGCACCGCTGCTACAGTTCATCGTTTCGAGACACCACGTGATGATCGGGTGTGATAGACTCTACGTTCACATACAACGGGTGTAAGACAGTTTTGCACATGCAGAATACTTGGGTTAAACTTGACGAGTCTAGCATGTACAGACATGGTCTCGGAACACTGGAGACCGAAAGGTCGAACGTTAGTCATATAGTAGATATGATCAACATAGAGATGTTCACCATTGATGACTACCCCATCTCACGTGATGATCGGACATGGGTTAGTTGATTTGGATCACGTATCACTTAGATAACTTGAGGGATGTTTGTTTAAGTGGGAGTTCATTAGTAATTTGATTAATTGAACTTAAATTTATCATGAACTTAGTCTTAATAGTTTTTGCATATCTATGTTGTAGATCAATAGCTCGCGATATAGCTCCCCTATTTTTTGATGTGTTCCTAGAGAAAACTAAGTTGAAAGTTGATAGTAGCAATGTTGTGGACTAGGTTCGTGATCTGAGGATTATCCTCATTGCTGCACAGAAGAATTATGTCCTTGATGCACCGCTAGGTCATAGACCTGTTGCAGGAGCAGATGCAGACGTTATGAACATTTGGCAAGCTCGATATGATGACTACTTGATAGTTTAGTGCGCCATGCTTTACGGCTTAGAACCGGGACCTCAAAAACGTTTTGAATGCCACGGAGCATATGAGATGTTTCAAGAGCTGAAATTGGTATTTCAGACTCATGCCCGTGTCGAGAGGTATGAGACCTCTGACAAGTACTTTGCTTACAAGATGGAGGAGAATAGCTCAGCCAGTGAGCATGTGCTCAGAATGTCTGGGTACTACAATCGCTTGAATCAAGTGGGAGTTAATCTTCCAAATAAGATAGTGATTGACAGAGTTCTCTAGTCACTATCACCAAGCTACTAGAGCTTCATGATGAACTACAATATGCAAGGGATGACGAAAACGATTCCCGAGCTCTTCGCGATATTGAAATCGGCAAAGGTAGAAATCAAGAAAAAGCATCAAGTGTTGATGGTTAAACAAGACCACTAGTTTCAAGAAAAAGGGCAAGGGAAAGAAAGGGAACTTCAAGAAGAATGGCAAGCAAGTTGCCACTCCCGGGAAGAAGCACAAAGCTAGACCCAAGCCTGAAACTGAGTGCTTCTACTGCAAAGAAAATGGTCACTGGAAACGGAACTACACCAAATACTTGGCGGATAAGAAGGATGGCAAAGTGAACAAAGGTATATTTGATATACATGTTATTGATGTGTACCTTACTAGTATTAATAGTAGCCCCTGGTTATTTGATACCGGTTCAGTTGCTAAGATTAGTAACTCGAAACAGGAGTTCCAGAATAAACAGAGACTAGTTAAGGGCGAGGTGACAATGTGTGTTGGAAGTGATCCCAAGCTTGATACGATCACCATCGCACACTCCCTCTACCTTCGGGATTAGTGTTGAACCTAAATAAATGTTATTTGGTGTTTGCGTTGAGCATGAATATGATTTGATCATGTTTATTGCAATACGGTTATTCATTTAAGTCAAAGAATAATTGTTGTTCTATTTATATGAATAAAACCTTCTATGGTCATACACCCAATGTGAATGGTTTATTGAATCTTGATCGTAGTGATACACATATTCATAATATTGATGCCAAAATATGCAAAGTTGATAATGATAGTGCAACATACTCATGGCACTGCCGTTTAGGTCATATTGGTGTAAAGCGCTTGAAGAAACTCCATGCAGATGGGATTTTGGAATCACTTGATTACGAATCATTTGATACTTGCGAACCATGCCTCATGGCAAGATGACTAAAATTCCGTTCTCCGGAATAATGGAGCGAGCTAATGACTTATTGGAAATAATACATACCGATGTATGCGGTCCGATGAGTGTTGAGGCACGCGGTGGGTATCGTTATTTTCTGACCTTACAGACGATTTAAGTAGATATGGGTATATCTACTTAATGAAACACAAGTCTGAAACATTTCAAAAGTTCAAAGAATTTTAGAGTGAAGTAGAGAATCATCGTAACAAGAAAATAAAGTTTCTACGATCTGATCGCGGAGGCGAATATTTGAGTTACGAGTTTAGCCTTCATTTAGAACAATGTGGAATAGTTTCACAACTCATGCCACCTGGAACACCGCAGCGTAATGGTGTGTCCGGACGTCGTAACCATACTTTATTGGATATGGTACGTTCTATGATGTCTCTTACCGTTTTACCACTATCGTTTTGGGGTTATGCATTAGAGACAGCTGCATTCACGTTAAATAGGGCACCGTCTAAATCCGTTGAGACGACTCCGTATGAACTGTGGTTTTGCAAGAAACCTAAGCTGTCGTTTCTTAAAGTTTGGGGTTGCGATACTTATGTCAAAAGGCTTCAGCCTGATAAGCTCAAACCCAAATCGGAGAAGTGTGTCTTCATAGGATACCCTAAGGAAACAATTGGGTACACCTTCTACCACAGATCCGAAGGCAAGATCTTTGTTGCCAAGAATGGAACCTTTCTAGAGAAGGAGTTTCTTTCGAAAGAAGTGAGTGGGAGGAATGTAGAACTTGATGAGGTAATCGTACCTTCTCTCGAATTGGAAAGTAGCACATCAGAGAAATCCGTTCCCGTGATGCCTACACCAACTAGAGAGGAAGCTAATGATGATGATCATGAAACTTTAGATCAAGTTACTACTGGACCTCATAGGTCGAACAGAGCACGTTCCGCACCAGAGTGGTATGGTAATCCTATCCTAGAAGTCATGTTACTAGACCATGGCAAACCTACGAACTATGAGGAAGCTATGATGAGCGCAGATTCCAATAGATGGCTTGAGGTCATGAAATCTGAAATAGGATCCATGTATGAGAACAAAGTCTGGACTTTGGTGGACTTCTCGATGATCGGCAAGCCATAGAAAATAAATGGATCTTCAGGAAGAAGACTGACACAGATGGTAATGTTACTGTCTACAAAGCTTGACTTGTCGTGAAAGGTTTTTGACAAGTTCAAGGAGTTGACTACGATGAGACTTTCTCACCCTTAGCGATGCTTAAATCTGTCCGAATCATGTTAGCAATTGCCGCATTTTATGATTATGAAATCTGGCAAAAGGATGTCAAAAACTGCATTCCTTGATGGATATTAACGAAGAGTTGTATATGATGCAACCAGAAGTTTTTGTCGATCCGAAAGGTGCTAACAAAGTGTGCAAGCTCCAGCGATCCATCTATGGATGGGTGCAAGCATCTCGGAGTTGGAATATATGCTTTGATGAGGTGATCAAAGCATATGGTTTTATACAGACTTATGGTGAAGCCTGTATTTACAAGAAACTGAATGGGATCTCTGTAGCATTTCTGATATTATATGTGGATGACATATTGGTGATTGGAAATGATATAGAATTTCTGGATAGCATAAAAGGATACTTGAATAAAAAAATTTCAATGAAAGACCTCGATGAAGCTGCTTATATATTGGGCATCAAGATCTATAGGGATAGATCGAGACGCTTAATAGGACTTTCACAAAGCACATACCTTGACAAAGTTTTGAAGAAGTTCAAAATGGATCAGTCAAAGAAAGGGTTCTTGCCTGTGTAACAAGGTGTGAAGTTGAGTTAGACTCAAAACCCGACCACGGCAGAATATAGAGAGAGAATGAAAGTCATTACCTATGCCTCAGTCATAGGTTCTATAAAGCATGCCATGCTGTGTACCAGACCTATTGTGTGCCTTGCCATGGGTTTGGCAAGGAGGTACAAGAGTGATCCAGGAGTGAATCACTTGACAGCGGTCAAAATTATCCTTAGAGGAATAAGGAAATACTTCTCGGTTATGGAGGTGATAAAGAGTTCGTCGTAAAGGGTTACGTCGATGCAAGCTTTGACACTATTCCAGATGACTCTGAGTATCAATCTGGATGCGTATTGAACGTGGGAGCAATTAGCCAAGAGAAGCTCCATGCAGAGCATTGTAGACATAGAAAATTGCAAAATATATACGGATCTGAATATGGCAGACCCGTTGACTAAACCTCTTTCACAAGAAAAACATGACCACACCTTAGTACTCTTTGGGTGTTAATCACATGGCGATTTGAACTAGATTATTGACTCTAGTAAACTCTTTGGGTGTTAGTCACATGGCGATGTGAACTATGGGTGTTAATCACATGGTGATGTGAACTAGATTATTGACTCTATTGCAAGTGGGAGACTGAAGGAAATATTCCCTAGAGGCAATAATAAAGTTGTTATTTTATATTTCCTTATTCATGATAAAGGTTTATTATTCATGCTAGAATTGTATTGATCGGAAACCTAAATACATTTGTGAATACATAAACAAATACCGTGTCCCTAGTAAGCCTCTACTAGACTAGCCCGTTGATCAAAGATGGTTAAGGTTTCCTAACCATAGACATGTGTTGTCATTTGATAATGGGATCACATCATTAGGAGAATGATGTGATGGACAAGACCCATCCGTTAGCTTACCATAATGACCGTTCAGTTTTATTGCTATTGCTTTCTTCATATCAAATACATATTCCTTCGACTATGAGATTATGCAACTCCCGGATACCGGAGGAATACCTTGTGTGCTATCAAACGTCACAGCGTAACTGGGTGATCATAAAGATGCTCTACAGGTATTTCCGAAGGTGTTTGTTGAGTTGGCATAGATCGAGATTAGGATTTGTCACTCCGAGTATCGGAGAGGTATCTCTGGGCCCTCTCGGTAATACACATCATAAGCTTGCAAGAAAATGACTAAGGAGTTAGTCACGAGGAGATGTATTACGGAATGAGTAAAGAGACTTGCCGGTAACGAGATTGAACTAGGTATGAAGATACTGACGATCGAATCTCGGGCAAGTAACATACCGATGGACAAAGGGAATTACGTATGCTGTCATAACGGTTCGACCGATAAAGATCTTCGTAGAATATGTAGGAGCCAATATGGGCATCTAGGTTCCGCTATTGGTTATTGACTGGAGAAGTGTCTCGGTTATGTCTACATAGTTCTCGAACCCGTAGGGTCCGCACGCTTAACGTTTGTTGACGATATAGTGTTATATGAGTTATATGCTTTGGTGACCGAATGTTGTTCGGAGTCCCATATGAGATCATGAACATGACGAGGAGTCTCGAAATGGTCGAGAGGTAAATATTGATATATATGACAATGGTATTTGGACACCGGAAGTGTTTCGGGACGTACCGGGAAGGAATCGGGTCACCGGAAGGGGTTCCGGGCACCCCCCGGCAAGTTATGGGCCTTATGGGCCAAAGGAGGGGACAGACCAGCCCACAAGGGGGCTGATGAACCTCCTCCCTTGTTTGGCCTGCCCTAGGGAAGGAAAAGGGGGAGGGCTAGCCCCTCCTGCCTTTCCCTCTCATGGGAGAAAGGAAAGGGGGGGGGGGGCGCCACCCTCCCCTGCCTTTCCCCGCACTCCAAATAAGGAAAGGGGCGGCTTGGGAGGGACCCCAAGTAGGATTCCTCCTACTTGGGCGCCTCATTTGGCTGCTCCTACCTCCCACCTATATATATGTGGGAGGGGGGCGCCTAGCACACAAAAGACAATTGCCTAGCCGTGTGCGGCGCCCCCCTCCACCGTTTACACCCCCGGTCATATTTTCGTAGTGCTTAGGCGAAGCCCTGCGGAGATCACTTCACCATCACCATCACCACGCAGTCGTGCTGCCGGAACTCATCTACTACCTCGTCGTCTTGCTGGATCAAGAAGGCGGAGGACGTCACCGAGCTGAACGTGTGCAGAACGCGGAGGTGTCGTACGTTCGGTACTTGATCGGTTGGAGCGCGAAGAAGTTCAACTATATCAACCGCATTGTTAAACGCTTCCGCTTACGCTCTACGAGGGTACGTAGACACACTCTCCCCCTCGTTGCTATGCATCTCCATGGATAGATCTTGCGTGTGCGTAGAATTTTTTTTGTTTTCCATGCAACGTTTCCAAACAGGAGACCATCAGGACCGACTCCCCCTTCAACTAGAGCATCACGCTGCCGTCTTCTCCAACCTCGACGACTTTTTCGGTGAGGCCCGAGATCCCCGTGACGTGGCTCCATCTCGCCCGTCGATTTTAATAAAATGTGATGGCTCTCTTTTAATTCGTCTGTGAACCGGTACAAGCGAATCCGGTTATGCCACGTGTCACAAGAACCTAACAACAATTAAATTATTTATTGATTAGTCCCTGATTTTATTGTTTAGCCACTTAGCATTCAAACCTTTGTAACTTTTCATCAGTAACTCCGATTTCGGTTATTCTTTTTTTGCATAATGCTCCTTGTAAGACCCTCTTTCCAATAAAAAAATTCAAAATTTGACCAAGTCAGATATATTCAAATCTTGTTCAAACCTTCTTTTGATCATAACTTGTAAACCATATGTCCATTCAAAGTGATTCTTTTTGCATATTGAATCTCTAGCCAAATCTCATCCATTTTGTAACTTAGATTCAAATATTCAACATATTTTTTTCTCTTTAGGAAGGTGATCTCACATGATGCGATTTATTATTGTGATGACCCCGGCTTAATCGTGCACTAACCATACATGCAAATGCACACGATCAAGCCTAAGGACTCACTTGAAGATATCACAACACAACTCTAAAACATAAATAAGTCATACAAGCTTTATATTACCAGCCAGGGCCTCGAGGGCTCGAATACATAGCTCGATGGCATAAAAGCGTCAGCGGAAGCATCAGATATCTGAGTACAGATATATTACAGAAATAGAGATAAGCCTTTAGGAAGGTGGGGCAAAATAAAATACTACGATCGAAAGGCGTAGGCCTCCTGCCTAGGACCCTCCAAACCTACTCCTGGTCGTCGGACGGCTCCTCGTAGTAGTACTCGCCAGGAGGGTAGTAGTAGTAGCCGTCGGTGGGAACAGCGGTCTTAGGGGCTCCGTCATCTGGTTGCATCAAAAGGATATGGGGAGAAAAAGAAAGCAAAGCAAACATGAGTATTCATCCGAAGTACTCAGCAAGCAAGGATCTACACTACATATGCAACATTTTCAAAGGAAGGCTGTATATGTGGACTGGGCTGCAGAAATGCCAGAATAGAAGGGAAAGCCTAGTCCTATCGAAGACTAGCATCTTCAGCACCTTCAGCGGTCTTGCAGCATTAGAAGGGTGCAGATTAGCATAAAGTAAAGTAGTAGTAGTGTTATCAACCTCGCCCAGAGATCCTTTCTCGACTCCGTGCGAGAAAGCAATCCCAGAGCCATACTATCCAGTTATCATCTCAAGTATCCAGTTCTAGTTGTACCCATAGGGATACAACTCCGAGTGTCCGTTACCGTAGGACAGGCTATCGATAGATGTTTTCTTCCCTGCAGGGGTGCACCAACTTACCCACCACGCTCACTTAACTCTGGCCGGACACACTTTTCTGGGTCATGCCCGGCCTCGGCCAAACGATACGCCGCAACCCGACCGAATACTTAGCAGAGAGGTCAACACGCCGGACTAAACCTATGCCCCCAGGGGTCTTGGGCCATCGCCCCGGGAACTCCTGCAGGTTACGTTCACGACCGAGAGCAGACCTAGCCCCCCTTATACAAGCGCAGGGCATTAACAGTCCAACTCGGCGCGCGCCGCTCAGTCGCTGATATCCATTAATCTCCGGCTGAAGTATATGACGCAGAACGCCCATACTATGCCCACGTGATGGTTAGTGCTATCAGGCTAGAGGCCCCTTGGATCAAATATCCAAACCGTTAGTGAATTAGAAGCACGCGGTAATGAGCAGAGACTCACGATCGATGTGACCCCGTCGCCCCGTCTCGAGGACTTGCGGCAAGGGCTAGGAATGTCCGGCCACACCTCGTATTTATCTCGCGGGCACCCTCCAGGTCAACCCGACTCCACATCACTCGCAATTAAGCTCGCGCGGGTACCCCTCAGGGCCGACCCATCTTTAGTAACATGGTTCAGTGATAAGTCATAGTAACCATAGTAACTGTGTGTCTAACACCAAGGGGAACCCTGAGGAATCACCCTCGATGGAATTCCACCTGATGTTATCGTCAAGGTGAACGAAGGAGGAATCACCCTTGAGGTCCACTCTTGAGGAGTTGCACGACAGTGTCGTTACCGGGAATGGAGAAGGAGGAATCACCCTCGATGACCATAACCGATGAACTAACCTACAAGGTTAACATCAGAAGTGCTGATGAGGTATCACCCTCGGCACTCGATAGTAACCCGGTAGTGTCGAGCAACTAAGGGGGAAGTGATGTGAGGTGCCGGGGCCTGGTCTTCAATCCCGTTGATCGGATCTTCTGATAATCCAGCGGGGCAGTCGGGACAAAGTGGGAGTCTCTGATGGGTCTATACCCAATCTATACTAAACAGTTTAGGATAAGCAGGAAGGTAACAAAGCAGGTTACAATAAACAGGCTATGCAACAGATATAGGATAACAGTAACAGCAGTAACTTCTAATGCAAGCATAAGAGAGAAGAGAATAGGCGATATCGGAATGCTAAAAAAGGGGGGTGCTTGCCTGGTTGCTCTGCGGCAAAGGCAAGGTTGTCAACGGTGTCGTCGGGCTCCTGAGCTGCGTCGGTCTTTGGGACTGCGTCGGTGTCGGGGTCTACCGAGAGAGAAGAGGGGGAGGAAACAAATAAATACACAGCAAATAATGCAACACAGAGCATGCCTTACCTAGGATGCAGTGCAGGGTTGCCTAAATATATGTCTAAGTCATATTAGTTATTTTAGGATTTAAGTAGGATTTATTAACCGGTGTATATGCACTATTCATCTACCGGAATCGGACTCAAAGTTACGGGTTCTCCTACGTAGGGGGTTCCGACATGGAAACAGACGGCACGATCAGATTCGTCTCGTCGTTCTGAGCAACTTTCATGTATAAAGTTTTTCGATCCGAGCTACGGTTTATTTTCTACGAATTTCTAAAGTTTTAAATATTTTCTAAAATTATTTATATTAACAGAATTGTCTAAAATGATTTATGATAACAGCATGACATCACACTGACATCAGCAGTCAACAGACCAGTTGACTGGTCAAACTGACCAGTGGGCCCCACTGGTCAGTGATACAATTATTAAAACAGGTTTTAATTTAAATTTAATTAATCTGATTATATGTGGGGCCTAGCTGTCAGTGTCTACTTAATCTAATTAATTAACTTAACTAATTTAATGCCGCTTAATTAGTCAAACAGTGGTGTGGACCCACATGTCAGCTGCTGGGGCCGGCCCAGTCAGCAGTTGACCAAAGTCAACTGGTCAAAGTGGGGTCAGAGGGGCCCCTGGGCCCACCAGCCAGTGTCTCAGGCAGTGGGGCCCAGCTGCCCAAGTCAGCGCCGGCCGCCGGAGCTCTCCAGCGAGGCTGAACGACGGCGACAACTCCGGTGAGCTCGGGTTTCTCCTACGGTGCACCAAATCGAGCATTTTCAGGCTCGTTCGAACGAGCACTCCAACCCGCGTCTAGCTACGGCGTCGGTACGGGCGGAGGTGGTCGAAAAAACACGCCGGCGTCGAGTTCCGCGGTAGAGGCTTTTGGGCGCACTCGGGTTCGAGCCTAGGAGCTCGCCCGAGGCTAACTGGTGAGCGCACGCGCCTCCCTGGTGTTCCTGGAGCACCGCGATGCGAGCAGGCAACGAGGAGGGGCACGGGGACCACGTCGGCTACAGTTCAGGCGGCGGTCGGAGCACGGCACCGCGGCAGAGCTATCTACGGCGCACGGGGAGGAGAAGGGAGGGGCCAGGGGGTTTTGGAGCTCACCGAGGGAGCACAAGAGGGCTCGTCGGCAGCTTAGGAGCTGCAGGGGCGGCGACTCCGACGCGGCGGAGCTCAGTGGTCGGAGGTTGAAGACGACCTCGTCCTCGGCGTTGCGGTGGCGCTGAGCTCGTACCAGCGGTCGTGGACGACGAGGCGGTCGACGAGGGAGCCCGGGGACCCGTTGGTGCGGTGCGGCGGGGACGGTGGCCGCGCCTACGCGACGGCTACGGCCATGGAAGCGCTCGGTTGGGGCGGATCTGAGGAGGGGGTAGCGCGAGGGAGAGAGCGAGTGCGCGTGCGAGAGAGGAAAGGTGAGGGAGTAAGGCGAGGCGGCCAGGGGGGAGGGCTCGGGCCGCCCTTATCCCCTCGCGCTCCTGCACGTCGTCGCGATGGCGCGCCGCGGTCGGCGGAGAGGCGCGCGTCCACGGGGAAGGTGACACGGAGGGAGAATTAGGTGGAGGTGGGCTGGGCCGGCTGCAGGTAAGCCCAGGTAGGCCTTTTTTTCCCTTTTGCTAATTTCTGTTTTAGTTTTTATTTATTAATAGAGATAGGAAATGATTTTTGTGGGCCACCTAACATTTTAGAAAAATGTGGGACTAAGCCCCAATATTTGCTGGTAATAGTTGGCACTGCCAGCAAAAGTTTGGAGGCCAAAGGAATAGGTTAGATATTTTTAGAAATTGAAAAGGACAGATTAAATGCTACTTGACTACTGTTTTAAAGTCCAAAGGCATTTTGGTAATTTTGGTAAGGTTGATTCCAATTTTATAGTTGCCTTGAGATTATTTACAACATCATGAACATTTTTGTTTTGATGTTTGATGAAATATTTATTTGACTTGCAATTTGGTTGGAAAATGACTTGGATTTTGGACAAGTGGCAGATTAGCTTAGTGATCATGATGACAAGGCAACTTAATTAGCTTAATGACAGGGTTAAGATCTGGGGATGTTACAATTATTTACGTGATTAAATTGAATCAGCACCTGCCAAAGTAAGCACGTAACAAGACCTTCCTCTTTAATGGTTTTTGGATTTTTAATGCAAGGAAGAAAAATAAACCAGTGAAAGGGGGTGGTGGTAGGTGAGGCAAAAAAAAGGATGTTGATAATGCCCATAGGTGTGGTGGGAACAACATCCGACCACGCGCCCTATAACACACAGATTCCGTCACGTCACCGCATGCATGTGGAAATCTTTTTGGATTTTCAGTGTTTAAAATGTTTTATCTCTTAAATGAAAAATCTGATTGAAAATCCGTTTTCACCATTAAATCCATCGCGACGAGATCTTCGAAACTAGATCTCATATCATATGTTTCGACAACTTTTTTTATTATTAAAAGTTGCCATGTCTATTACACATGAATTGCCATGGTGTTTACACTGAAGTTGCCATGATATGTTTCAGCTATTTTTCTTTTACATTTAAAAGTAAATTTTGACATATTATAAAACGGGGAATTAAAAAACTGGACTTGCCATGAACCATAAACTAAAATTGCCATGATACATGCACTTAAAATTGCCATGGTTCATACAAAAATAATTTTCATGGTCAAACTACTGGAATTGCCATGGTCAAAATACTAAAATTACCATGATCTATAAACTAAAATTGCCACATGGCAACTTTAGTGTAAACACTATGAAAATTACAATGTAACATCATGGCAACTTTTGGTCAAATTTTTTTTTCGTCGAAACATATCAACATGGGATCTAGTTTTGAGGATCTCGTTGATACGGATTTAATGGTGAAAACGGATTTTTAATTGGATTTTTTAATTAGGAGATAAAACATTTTTAAGCCGAAAACCAAAAAGATTTCCACTGATGTCATCTGTTTTGACGTGGCAAAATGAATGGTAATGGAGGCGTTTGGGCCATGTTGCTTCGTGCCACACGTGTGGCCGTTAACATTTGCGGAAAAAAACGACGAAAATAAACTGTGGAGGCGAAATTATCAACTCCCCTTTTAGGAGCAGAGATTTATTTGTGTGGCAAAGGAAACATATGCACAGAACCAAAAACTAAAACAAACCGGTAGCCATTTTCACCAGCTTGTGACTGAAAATACATATTGACTATATATCCAAAGGTCTATGAAGTTGAACAAGATGTTATACTGTGCAAAGGAATAAAATACCAGACGTGTGTCCATGGCGAATTTGTTGTGCGTATCCATTATTCTCACCTTCAAAAGATCAATTTGTTCACTGCATTGGCGGACACATAGGACGTACAGCAGGACCATACAAAAAATACAAATATGCTAACCAATTTTGTGCATAAAGTCTTTCAAAGGAACACTATAAAAGAAGTCTAAGATTACTTTACAAGAATGTTAGTCAACTGGTCAGCCAATCCCTGGAACAGCTATTGAATTACAAATTCTATACACCGGAAACAAAGCCATCAGAAAAACATAAATCCTTTATCATGCACTCCATGAAATAAAAAAAACTGCAGGATGAAGAGAATTACCCTCCTAATACGTACCAAACATGAACACAATGCGTTGTTATGAGAGCTATAATTCAAAACAATAAAGCTAATTAATTAACCTGTTAATAAATGAAATTAGCCCCCATGAAGTTCAATAGCATGAGCCACTGCAAAAAGATAAAAAACTAATGTTGCACCGGTCCATGGCTGATCACACTCTGTTCAACAACTCTACTATACATGTGCAATACTTTTATGGGTAGAAGTAAATACCAGGCAAGTGGGCTGCAATTTAATTGCGCTAGCCATGTCTTAAACTCAAGACCAATTGGCTCCGATACCATGTAGAAGTGCATGCTCTAGCCAATGCAGCAGAAAAAACGATCTGATAGAAGAGACTAAGCAACACATTTATACGTTAACACTCCCCCTCACGTGTGGCTCCCTCAGACCTAAACGTGGACCAAAAGTGGGCTGCAATTTAATTGCGCCAGCCGGGTCTTGAACTCAAGACCTCTTGAATCCGATACCATGTAGAAGTGCATACTCTAGTCAATGCAACCAAAAGACCGATCTGTGGGAGAGGTCGAACGAACATTATACTCCAACAAGAGGTACATACCTTCTGCACTGTTTGACAGTCTTCTCCTTGAATTGTGTCACTATAATTGTACAGCTAGTCAGCTACCAAAGAAAGAGAACAACATGATCAATTGGAGAAGGGTTAATGGAGATGAGGATAGTAGACATCCATGCTGTGCAATGTAAAGCAAAAAAAATAAACGCACACTTACTATCAGTTATTCCCCATCTTTCAACACTTACTATTGTATCATAGTACCCTCGATTTCTGACCTTCTCCATACTGATCATAGTAACTGAATACTGAACTCCGCTGATACACATCTTTTTCTTTGGCAGCACACTGGAGTAGAGACGAATTAATTACACTGAACTGCAGTATTTTGGTGATTAACAATCAAACTACGAATACCTAAATTGCATTGTAGAGAATATAAAGAGGAGGGACTAAAACATCTGGATCCAGTCTACCATTGTCTTGACCTTGCCGTGGAGGCCGCATCAATCCGCTTCCAGCAGGGATCAGAGAGGTCGGCGATGACGTGGTTGAGCGGATCGGCCGGGCACTCCCCTGACGGGGTACAGGGAGGGGTCGAAGACGGAGAACATGTGGCCAGAGGCAGCAAGCGTGACGGCCGAGTTCATTATGACACATCGGACAAGAGTAATCTTGCATGGGATGTATTACTACAAATTGATAGATCATATTTAGAAGAAGAGCTTGCTAATAAAACACATCAAGAAAAAAGTACTACCTATTATACCATGTATAGTTTGGCACATATCATCAACTTATCTGACTAAAAGATAGCATGGTATCTGTAAAGTGGAAAAAATAGTGAACTGAAAGGACGTGCGCTGACTTCTCTTCTCAAACTAGCTCCTAATCACGCTCAAACATAAGGCATGTGAAAGAAGTGATACCTGATGAATTATATCGCCATATGTTGCTACCGCTGCTTCATTCTTGCAATTCGCGCGGTAGTTGTGCAGCTGCTGCTCGCCACTGCCTCGCTATCGCTGTCCTGTAGTGCAACTGCTGCTGCTCGCCACCTCATCTTGCTTCTGCTGCCCCCCCCACCACCGCCGCTGCCGCCCTGTAGTGCAGCTGACCGCCGCCGCAACTTAGTACATCTGCCAAACGTCCAGATCCCCTCAGACGCCACCTCGCCGTCACGCTCGCGGTCGCTGTAGTGGGCTAGTGGCTCACAAAGGTGAACTAAAACAGCATTCGTGGCACACATACACAAACCTTCTCTATATTGTCAGCACACTATATACTCTGTAAGTCCAGTACTCGTGCAAGTCTTTCCGGTTAACAAAAACAAATTCATCTGCAAATGTTACTTGGCGCACATCTGTTATTCCAAACACCAAATTAGCGCAGCAACGGAATAAGTTGATTGAACTAACAACTAATACAACTACTCCCTCCGTCCTATAATATAAAAGCGTTTTTTACACTATTGTAGTGTAGTGTCAAAAACACTCTTATATTATATGACGGAGGAAGTACTTCTTTAGTTCCTTCCTCATATAGATATACCTGCCTTGTAGAGCAACTGGGGCCAAACACCATGTGCGAAAAGGGCAAGAAAGAAGAACAATTTGAGAAACTTGCTGCAGAATTAAATCTATTCAACTTCTCCTTACCAGCCAACATGCGCGGTCGCTGTCGCAGCCCCTGTTCTTCTAATTTGACTCGCTCCCGCGGGCGTCATACACCGATCTGGACATGCTACCTAAGGGCATTTCTAACCGATCTCTTATAACCGATTAGAGAAGTAATCTCTTATCCGCCGTAAGGGAGTAAAATTTTACTCCCCTCCCTCAAAATCTCCTTATATTTACTCCATAACGCGGCGGCTAAGTAAAAGTTGTGCCTCTCATCCACTGCCTCCCCCATCCCGTCCCGCGCCGCATCTGCGCCAGCGCCGCCACTCCCACCCCCCACCGGCGCCCGCCCGCCGCCGGGGACGCTCAATAGGCTCCGCCGCTGTCCTCTACCGCTTGGATTTGCGCCGCCCGTGGCCGGCGAAAAAGCGGTGGATCTGCAGCTGCTGCCGTCGCTGCTGGATTTGCCGATTCCGGCAGCCGGCGGCTGCGCCTAGCCATGGATTGGCCGGGAAGCGGACCGCACAACCACGACGATGCCTCCGGGCCGCATGCAGGTACTGGTTTCCCGCATGTAGGTACTGGTTTCTCCTTTAGGCACTCAAATCTCTCCCGTCGGAGGTTCGCCGGCAAATACACGGCCGGCCGGCGCCCGGGCTTGGCGTTGGCGCAGCGGCTCACCGGCTTACCGGCTCGCCGATGCCGGTCATACAGTGCGGCGATTGCACGGGGAAGGTGGTGTGCAGGTTTTCTACCACGCCGTAACACCCCAGATGGGTGTTCTTCAAGTGCACAAATGATGGGGTATGTGCTTGTTTTGATTCGGTTGTTCACCGGATTCGACGCAATTTCGGTAGCTCATCTATGTGCTTGTTTGCTCATCTATGTGTGTAGGATGATTAATGCAAGTTTTGGTATTGAGAAGAAGAATACATCGATATATTGATAGCACAAAAATTGATAGATGTTCGTGCACTCATTGCTAGAATTAAGGCTAGAGATGAGACTAAAGATGAGATTAGATGCGAAGCAACGTCTACTTCTTTAGAATCGAAGAAGAAAGAAGTGTTGAAGCTCAAGAATCCGCAGATCAACAATGAAGACATAGAGAAGGTATTAATCCAACTAGTGGGAGCAGTTAGGGAAATTGGATATCTTTTAAAATGTCAAATTATGGTTCTTGCTTTCTTTGGTCTTACTCTCGTGACGAAGAATTGGTGAATTATGTACTTCAGTGTCGTTCAATGAAATAAAAAAGCAAAGAAAATATGCTTCGGTTGCCGAATATGTGATGAAAATGGGGAAATATTTTTACTCCACTAAGTTTAGGGGATCGGCTAGAAACAGCCAAAACTTTAGTGGGGTAAATTTACTCCGCTAAGGTTTACTCCGCCGTTTTACTCCTTTATTTTTAAGGGATCGGTTAGAGTTGCCCTAAGGGCATCTCCAGCCTTTGGAGCCCCCCAGAACAACTGCCGGACCAAAACTAGCACGTAGTGAGGGGCAAAATGCTTCCGCCGGATGAAAGACGAGCCCGTTTTTCCAGCCGTTGGTGCCCCCAGGACAATCGCCGGGCAAAAAGTGATTGGGTGGGCCAAAAAAAGGACGCATGGGGGAGTAGGATTGGTTGTTGCTTCCATCGGCCACCCCAACAGCCCCCCAGCACGCTGGGTTTGGCCTGGGTTTGCCGGCGCCATTTTGAGGTCTTGGGAGGGGGTGGGCTTTGGGGGCACGGCTGGGCCGTTTTTTTGCCCTTTTTACATTGTCGGCGGAAAAAGGGCTCCTGGGCGGCACGGGGGGGGGGGGGGGGGAGCTGCAGATACTCTAACATCCTGGCCTCTTGCCGTCTTCAAGCCCCTACCATGCAATGGTGATGAGTACCACCAACGACCTGCTGCCTTCCGCATCCTCTCCAGCTCAGTCGCGCTGCTACCGGGCGTGCTCATGGTTTCTTAGAGCTTTACATCTTGGGCTCTCATGAGCACTCCTATGGTATTGGGGATACTACAGTTTGTAAAACCATGGTATATATTTGGACCACACACCTCAAAGTATTCAAAACTGCAGTTTTTTTCTTTAGAAACTACGGTATTCAAAGAAAACTTCAAAAAAAACATTGCATCCAAACGGGGCCTTATAATGCTTGACTCTGGAGAAAAATAGGTAGGTGTACAAGGATAATCCATTGGGGATATCCTAAAACTTTTGTGCTTGATTAACCAAATATCCAAAGAGCCAATATATGAACACCAGACTGATAACTTAATCAAGAGAATATCTTCGCAATGTACTTTCAAAGTATCAATGTAGAAGAACCACAAGAATAGCTAGGCCACAAATAATCAAATCATACATGCTCACCTGCATAACCGAGATTCATACAACACGCCAAGTGTTGGAAATATGCCCTATAGGCAATAATAAAGTGGTTATTATTATATTTCCCTAATCATGATAAAGGTTTATTATTCATGCTATAATTATATTGATCGGAAACTTAAATACATGTGTGAATACATAAACAAATACCAAGTCCCTAGTAAGGCTCTACTAGACTAGCTCCTTGATAAAAGATAGTTAAGGTTTCCTAACCATAGACATGAGTTGTGATTTGATAACGAGATCACATCATTAGTAGAATGATGTGATGGACTAGACCCAACCGTAAGCTTAGCATCAGATCGTTTAAGTTATTTGCTATAGCTTTCTTCATGTGAAGTATCTGTTCCTTCGACCATGAGTTCATGCAACTCCCGGATACCGGAGGAATACCTTGTGTGCTATCAAACGTCACTTCGTAACTGGGTGATCATAAAGGTGCTCTACAGGTGTCTCCGATGGTGTCTGTTGGGTTGGCATGGATCGAGACTGGGATTTGTCACTCCGTTTGACGAAGAGGTATCTCTGGGCCCTCTCGGTAATACAACATCACAAGAAGCTTACAAGCAATGTGACTAAGGAGTTAGTCATGGGATCTTGTATTACAGAACGAGTAAAGAGACTTGCCGGTAACGAGATTGAACTAGGTATGAGATACCGACGTCAAATCTCGGGCAAGTAACATACCGACAGACAAAGGGAACTGCATACGGGATTAATCGAATCCTTGACATCGTGATTCAACCGATAAAAGATCTTCGTGGAATATGTAGGAGCCAATATGGGCATCAGGTCCCGCTATTGGTTATTGACCAGAGAGGTGTCTCGGTCATGACTACGTGATTCCCGAACCTGCAGGGTCGCATGCTTAACGTTCATTGACGTTACAGTAGTATTGAGATATTTGATAAGTGGCAATCGAATGTTGTTCAGAGTCCCGGATGAGATCTCGGACGTCACGAGGAGTCTTGGAATGGTCGGGAGGTAAAGATTTATATATGGAAAGTTGTTTTCAGGGTTCCGGAGAAAGTTTCAATTTTTTCGGTATTGTACCGGGAAGCTTCCAGAAGGTTCCGGAAATTCTAGAGGATTCCGTAAGTCCACCAAGGGTTCCACCACGTCCCAAGGGTCAGCATGGGATGAGGTGTGGCACCCTGGCCTTATTGAGCCAGGCGCACACAAGTCCCTCAAGGCTCATGCAGTTGGGAAAGGTGGAAAGTCCACTTTTGTATGGAAGGGAAGGAGGAGGACTAGGATTCCACCTCCTCCCCCCTTGGCTGCGGCCTAGGGTTTGGAGGGGCTGTTCCCCATGCCCCTCCACCTATATATAGAGGGGAGGGGCTCCCCAAGAGGATAGATCAAGCCCTTGGCGCCCCTCTCTCTCCCGTTACTCCGTAGTTCCACCACCTCGTCCCAGCAACGCTTAGCGAAGCGTTGTCGGTGCTCCACCACCACCATCACCACCACGCCGTCGTGTTGGTTGTGATCCCATCTACTTCTCCTCTACTGCTTGCTAGATCAAGAAGGAGGAGACGTCATCGAGCCGCACGTGTGCTAAACACGGAGGTGCCGGCCGTTCGGCACTAGATCGGTTGGATCGTGATCGGATCACGAAGAGTACGACTACATCAACCGCATTATATACGCTTCCGCTTAGCGATCTAAAAGGGCATGTAGATGTTCTTCCCCTCGTGTAGCTATGCATCTCCATGGATGATCTTGCGTGTGCGTAGAATTTTTTTTGTTTTCCATGCAACGTTTCCCAACAGTGGCATCATGAGCCAGGTCTATGCGTAGATGATATGCACAAGTAGAACACAAAGGAGTTGTGGGCGGTGATGTTCATATTACTTACCACCAATGTCTTATTTTGATTCGGTAGTATTGTGGGATGAAGCGGCTCGGACTAACCTTACATGTCCACGTACATGAGACCGGTTCCACCGACTAACATGCAATTTGTTTTGCATAAAGGTGACTGGCGGGTGTCTGTCTCTCCCACTTTATTGAATCTTATTTGACTACGGTGGTCCTTGCAGAAGGTTAAATAGCAACTTGATAATCACCATTGTGGTTTTGCGTAGGTAAGAACGATTCTTGCTAGTTACCCTAGCAGCCACGTAAAACTTGCAACAACAAAGTAGATGACGTCTAACTTGTTTTTGCAGGGTATGTTGTGATGTGATATGGTCAAGACGTGATATGATATATGTTGATGTATGAGATGATCATGTTTTTTAATAAGTTCACGACTTGCATGTCGTTGAGTACGACAACCGGCAGGAGCCTTAGGGTTGTCTTTAATTTATTGTATGACCTGCGTGTCAATCACTAAAGCGCCATGTAATTGATTTACTTTATCTCTATGCGTTAGCAATAGTTGTAGAAGCAATAGCTGGCGAGACAACCCCGACGCAACCATGGAGATCAAGGTGTCGCACCAGTGACAATGGAGATCATGCCATTGCTTTGGAGATGGAGATCAAAAGCACAAGATGATGATGGCCATATCATGTCACATATTTTGATTGCATGTGATGTTTATCCTTTATGCATCTTATTTTGCTTAGAACGACGATAGTATTATAAGATGATACCTTCACTTAATTTCAAGATAAAAGTGTTCTCCCCGAGTATGCACCATTGCTAAAGTTCGTCGTTTCGAAGCACCTCGTGATGATCGGGTGTGATAGGCTCTACGTTCACATACAACGGGTGTAAGCCAGTTTTACACAAGCAAAATACTTGGGTTAAACTTGATGAGCCTAGCATGTATAGACATGGTCTCGGAACACTGGAGACCGAAAGGTCGAGCATGAGTCATCTACTAGATATGATCAACATGGAGATGTTCACCATTGATGACTACCCCATCTCACGTGATGATCGGACATGGGTTAGTTGTTTTGGATCATGTATCACTTAGAAAACTTGAGGGATGTTGATTTAAGTGAGAGTTCATTAGTGATTTGATTAATTGAACTTAAATTTATCATGAACTTAGTCCAGATAGTCTTTGCAAATCTATGTTGTAGATCAATGGCCCGTGCTACCGTTTCCTTGAATTTTAATGTGTTCCTAGAGAAAGTTAAGTTCAAAGATGATGGTAGCAACTACACGGACTGGGTTCGTAACTTGAGGATTATCCTCCTTGCTACACAGAAGAATTGTGTCCTTGATGCACCGCTAGGTGAAGGACCTGCTGCAGGAGTTGATGCAGACGTTATGAACGTCTGGTAGGCTCGATCTGATGACTACTTGATAGTTCAGTGTGCCATGCTTTACGGCTTGGAACAGGGACTTCAAAAGTGTTTTGAACGCCACGGAGCATATGAGATGTTCCAAAAGCTGAAGTTGATATTTCAAGCTAATGCCCGGGTTGAGAGATATGAAGTCTCCAACAAGTTCTTTAGCTGTAAGATGGAGGAGAACAGTTCTCTCAGTGAACACATACTCAGAATGTCTGGGTACCACAACCACTTGACTCAGCTGGGAATTGATCTTCCAGTTGAATGTGCTATTGAAAGAGTTCTTCAATCACTGCCACCAAGCTACAAAGGCTTCGTGATGAACTATAATATGCAATGGATGACGAAAACAATTCCCGAGCTCTTCGTGACGATGAAATTGGCAGAGGTAGAAATCAAGAAAGAGCATCAAGTGTTGATGGTTAACAAGACCACCAGTTTCAAGAAAAAGGGCAAGGGAAATAAAGGGAACTTCAAGAAGACCGGCAAGCAAGTTGCCGCTCCCGTGAAGAAGCCCAAAGCTAGACCCAAGCCTGAGACTGAGTGCTTCTACTGCAAGGGTAATAGTCACTGGAAGCGGAACTGCCCCAAGTACTTGGCAGATAAGAAGGATGGAAAAGTGAACAAAGGTATATTTGATATACATGTTATTGATGTGTTCCTTACTAGTGCTCGTAGCAGCGCCTGGGTATTTGATACCGGTTCGGTTGCTCATATTTGTAACTCAAAACAGGAGCTGCGGAATAAACGAAGATTGGCTAAGGACGAGGTGACGATACGCGCCGGGAATGGTTCCAAGGTCGATGTGATCGCCGTCGCTACGCTACCTCTACATCTACCTTCGGATTAGTTTTAGACCTCAATAATTGTTATTTGGTGTGAGTGTTGAGCATGAACATTATATCTGGATCTTGTTTATTGCGAGACGGTTATTCATTTACGTCAGAGAATAATGGTTGTTCTATTTATATGAGTAAGTAACATCTTTTATGGTCATGCACCCTTTGTGAATGGTCTATTCTTGTTGCATCTCGATCGTAGTGATACACATATTCATAATATTGATGCCAAAAGATGCAAAGTTGATAATGATAGTGCAACATACTTGTGGCACTTCCGGCCATATTGGTGTAAAGCGCATGAAGAAACTCCATGTGGATGGACTTTTGGAATCACTTGATTATAAATCATTTGATACTTGCAAACCATGCCTCATGGGTAAGATGACTAAAATTCTGATCTCCGGAAAAATGGAGCGAGCTAATGACTTATTGGAAATAATACATACCGATGTATGCGGTCCGATGAGTGTTGAAGCACGCGGCGGTTATCGTTATTTCTAACCTTCACAGATGATTTGAGTAGGTATGGGTATATCTACTTGATGAAACACAAGTCTGAAACATTTGAAAAGTTCAAAGAATTTTATAGTGAAATGGAGAATCATCGTAACAAGAAAATAAAGTTTGTACGATCTGATCGCGGAGGCGGATATTTGAGTTACGAGTTTGGCCTTCATTTAAAACAATATGGAATTATTTCACAACTCACGCCACCTGGAACACCGCATCGTAATGGTGTGTTCGAACGTTGTAACCGTCCTTTATTAGATATGGTACGTTCTATGATGTCTCTTACCGACTTGCCACTATCGTTTTGGGGTTATGCATTAGAGACAACTGCATTCACATTAAATAGGGCACCGTCTAAAATTCGTTGAGATGACAGCATATGAACTATGGTTTGGCAAGAAACCTAAGCTGTCGTTTCTTAAAGTTTGGGGATGCGACGCTTATGTTAAAAGGCTTCAGCCTGATAAGCTCGAACCCAAAGCGGAGAAGTGCGTATTCATAGGATACCCTAAAGAAACTATGGGGTATACCTTCTACCACAGATCCGAAGGCAAAATCTTTGTTGCTAAGAATGGGTCCTTTCTAGAGAAGGAGTTTCTCTCGAAAGAAGAGAGTGGGAGGAAAGTAGAACTTGATGAGGTAGTTGTACCTTCTCTCGAATTGGAAAGTAGCACATCAGAGAAAACCGTTCCCGTGATGACTACACCAACCAGAGAGGAAGCAAATGCTAATGATCATGAAACTTCAGATCAAGTTATTACAGAACCTCGTAGGTCGACCAGAACACGTTCTGCACCAGAGTGGTACGGTAATCCTGTCCTGGAAGTCATGTTGTTGGACAACAGCGATCCTACGAACTATGAAGAAGCTATGATGAGCCCAGATTCTGACAAATGGCTTGAGGCCATGAAATCTGAGATAGGATCCATGTCTGAGAACAAAGTGTGGACTTTGGTGGACTTGCCCAATGATCGGCAAGCCATTGAGAATGAATGGATCTTCAAGAGGAAGACAGACGCTGATGGTAATATCACTGTCTACAAAGCTCGGCTTGTCGCAAAAGATTTTAGACAAGTTCAAGGGGTTGACTACGATGAGACTTTCTCACCCGTAGCGATGCTTAAGTCTGTCAGAATCATGTTAGCAATTGTCGCATTTTATGATTATGAAATCTGGCAAATGGACGTCAAAACTGCATTCCTTGATGAGTTTCTTAAAGAAGAGTTGTATATGATGCAACCAGAAGGTTTTGTCGATCCTAAGGGTGCTAACAAAGTGTGCAAGCTCTAGCGATCCATCTATGGACTGGTGCAAGCATCTCGGAGTTTGAATATACACTTTGATGAGGTGACGAAAGCATTTGGTTTTATACAGACTTACGGAGAAGCCTGTATTTACAAGAAAGTGAGTGGGAGCTCTGTAGTATTTCTGATATTATATGTGGATGACATATTGCTGATTGGAAATGATATAGAATTTCTAGATAGCATAAAAGGATATTTGAATAAGAATTTTTCAATTAAAGACCTCGGTGAAGCTGCTTACATATTGGGCATCAAGATCTATAGGGATAGATCAAGACGCTTAATAGGACTTTCACAAAGCACATACCTTGACAAAGTTTTGAAGAAGTTCAAGATGGACCAGTCAAAGAAAGGGTTCTTGCCTGTGTTGCAAGGTATGAAATTGAGTAAGACTCAAAGTCCGACCACGGCAGAAGATAGAGAGAGAATGAAAGTCATTCCCTATGCCTCGGCTATAGATTCTATAATGTATGTCATGCTGTGTACCAGACCTAATATGTGTCTTGCCAGAAGTTTGGCAGGGAGGTACCAAAGTAATCCAGGAGTGGATCACTAGACAGCGGTCAAGAATATCCTGAAGTACCTGAAAAGGACCAAGGATATGTTTCTCGTTTATGGAGGTGACAAAGAGCTCGTCGTAAAGGATTACGTCGATGCTAGATTCGACACAGATCCGGATGACTCTAAGTCGCAAACCAGATAGGCATTTATATTGAATGGTGGAGCTGTTAGTTGATGCAGTTCTAAGCAGAGCGTCATGGCATGATCTACATGTAAAGCGGAGTACATAGATGTTTCGGAAGCAGCGCATGCACATCAAGCGACGCTTCAACTCCATTCGTGATTATGTCAAGGATGGAGACATAGAAATTTGCAAAGTACATACGGATCTGAATGTGGCAGACCCGTTGACTAAACCTCTTCCACGAGCAAAACATGATCAGCACCAAGACTCCATGGGTGTTAGATTCATTATTATGTAATCTAGATTATTGACTCTAGTGCAAGTGGGAGACTGTTGGAAATATGACCTAGAGGCAATAATAAAGTGGTTATTATTATATTTCCTTAATCATGATAAAGGTTTATTATTCATGCTATAATTGTATTGATCGGAAACTTAAATACATGTGTGAATACATAGACAAATACCAAGTCCCTAGTAAGCCTCTACTAGACTAGCTCCTTGATCAAAGATGGTTAAGGTTTCCTAACCATAGACATGAGTTGTGATTTGATAACGAGATCACATCATTAGTAGAATGATGTGATGGACTAGACCCAACCGTAAGCTTAGCATTAGATCGTTTAAGTTATTTGCTATAGCTTTCTTCATGTCAAGTATCTGTTCCTTCGACCATGAGATCATGCATGCAACTCCCGGATACTGGAGGAATACCTTGTGTGCTATCAAACATCACTTCGTAACTGGGTGATCATAAAGGTGCTCTACAGGTATCTCCCATGGTGTCTGTTGGGTTGGCATGGATCGAGACTGGGATTTGTCACTCCGTTTGATGGAGAGGTATCTCTAGGCCCTCTCGGTAATACAACATCACAAGAAGCTTGCAAGCAATGTGACTAAGGAGTTAGTCATGGGATCTTGTATTACAGAATGAGTAAAGAGGCTTGCCGGTAACGAGATTGAACTAGGTATGAGATACCGATGATCGAATCTCGGGCAAGTAACATACCGACGGACAACGGGAATTGCATACGGGATTAACCGAATCCTTGACATCGTGGTTCAACCGATAAAAGATCTTCATGGAATATGTAGGAACCAATATGGGCATCCAGGTGCCGCTATTGGTTATTGATCGGAGAGGTGTCTCGGTCATGACTACATGATTCCCGAACCCGCAGGGTCGCATGCTTAACGTTCGTTGACGCTAGAGTAGTATTGGGATATTTGATGAGTGGTAACTGAATATTGTTCGGAGTTCCGGATGAGACCCCGGACGTCACGAGGAGTCTTGGAATGGTCGGGAGGTAAAGATTTATATATGGAAAGTTGTTTTCAGGGTTCCGGAAAAAGTTTCAGTTTTTTCGGTATTGTACCGGGAAGTTTCCAGAAGGTTCCGGAAACTTCCAGAGGAGTCTGGAAGTCCACCAAGGGTTCCACCACGTCCCAAGGGTCAGCATGGGCTGAGGGGAGGCGCCCTGGCCTTATTGGGCCAGGCGCACACAAGTCCCTCAAGGCCCATGCAGTTGGGAAAGGTGGAAAGTCCACTTTTGTATGGAAGGGACGTAGGAGGACTAGGATTTCCAGCTCCTCCCTGTTACTTCTTGAGCTTGCGTTGGTTTTCCCGTGAAGAGGAAAGGGTGATGCAGCAAAGTAGAGATAAGTATTTCCCTCAGTTTGAGAACCAAAGTATCAATCCAGTAGGAGGTACACACAAGTTTCCAATCTATGCACCTGCACAAACAATCAAACACTTGCATCCAACACGATAAAGGGGTTGTCAATCCCGGCCCTTCATGTTCACTTGCAAGGATGAGACCTGATAGAGATAGATATAAAAGATTACTAAAACGTAAAACAAGATAAAAGTAAATAAATTATAGCAAGGTATTTTTGGTTTATTGATCTGAAAATATATGATGGAAAATAGACCCGGGGGCCATAGGTTTCACTAGAGGCTTCTCTCTTGAAAGAAAATAATACGGTGGATGAACAAATTATTGTCGAGCAATTGATAGAAAAGCGCAAAGTTATGACGATATCCAAGGCAATGATTATGAATATAGGCATCATGTCCGTGTCAAGTAGACCGACTCCTGCCTGCATCTACTACTATTACTTCACACATCGACCGCTATCCAGCATGCATCTAGAGTATTAAGTTCATAAGAACGGAGTAACGCCTTAAGTAAGATGACATGATGTAGAGGGATAAACTCAAGCAATATGATGAAAACCCCATCTTTTTACCCTTGATGGCAACAATACAATACGTGCCTCGCTACCCCTACTTTGTCACTGGGTGAGGACACCGCAAGATTGAACCCAAAACTAAGCACCTCTCCCATTGCAAGAAATACCAATCTAGTTGGCCAAACCAAACCGATAATTCGAAGAGAAATACAAATATATCAAATCATGCATATAAGAATTCGGGGGAGACTCAAATAATATTCATAGATAATCTGATCATAAATCCACAATTCATCGGATCTTGACAAACACACCGCAAAAGAATATTACATCGGATAGAACTCCAAGAACATCGAGGAGAACATTGTATTGAAGATCAAAGAGAGAGAAGAAGCCATCTAGCTACTAGCTATGGACCCGTAGGTCCCTCCGTGATCGAATCCCCCTTCGGCAGAGTGCCGAAAAAGGCCCCAAGATGCGATCTCACGGAAATAGAGGCTTGCGACGGTGGAAAGTATTTTGGTGGACGCTTCTGGTGGTTTGGGAATATTTGGGAATTTATAGCGCAAGAATTAGGGTTGGAGGACTCCCGAGGGGCCCACAAGCCAGGGAGGCGCCCCCCAAAGGCACGGCCTGAGGGCTTGTGGTGCCCTCAGGACTCTTCTGGCCCTCTCTCCAAGCTCCGTGGATGTCTTCTGGTCCAAGAAAAATCATCGCGAAAGATTTATTTCATTTGGACTCCGTTTGATATTCTTTTTCTGTAAAACTAAAAAAAAAAACTGGCACTGGGCTCTAGGTTAATAACTTAGTCCCAAAAATAATATAAAATAGTATAATAATGCATATAAAACATCCAAAACAGATAATATAATAGCATGAAACAATAAAAAATTATAGATACGTTGGAGACGTATCACTCCCCCCTTGGCTCCGCCCTAGGGTTTGTAGGGGCTATTCCCCACGCCCCTTCACCTATACATAGAGGGGAGGGGGCACCCCAAGCGGATAGACCAAGCCCTTGGCGCCCCTCTCTCTCTCTCGTTACTCCGTAGTTCCACCGCCTCGTCCCGGCAACGCTTAGCGAAGTGTTGTCGGTGCTCCACCACCATCATCACCACCACGCCGTCATGTTGGTTGTGATCCCATCTACTTCTCCTCTACTTCTTACTGGATCAAGAAGGAGGAGACGTCATCGAGCCGCACGTGTGCTAAACTCGGAGGTGCCGTCCGTTCGGCACTAGATCGGTTGGATCGTGGTCGGATCGCGAAGAGTACGACTACATCAACCGCGTTATATACGCTTCCACTTAGCGATCTACAAGGGTATGTAGATACTCTCCCCTCGCGTAGCTATGCATCTCCATGGATAGATCTTGCGTGTGCATAGAGTTTTTTTTGTTTTCCATGCAACGTTTCCCAACACTGAGTTCTGACCAGCAACATGTGTTCAAGCAAGGATAATTTTGTCGAGCACTTAGTGTGCAGCAACATGTTGAACCTGCAAAGGCGATGAACTGTGGTTTTTTGTTTTTAGGGATGAACTGTGGGGTGTTAGCAACAGAATTAGAGAGGTGAGTGAATTCCAAAACATGTCGTCTAGCATGAACCCACAACACCAGTACATGCATCCTCAACCACCAAGGCCTCGCGTTGATTATCCGTTTTGGCCGGCAATCTCCTAGGCTTGGGGTGATCTCGCCTGGTTCATGTGAGTGATCTTGGATGTCCTCACGGCCTTGCCTAGGAGAAAGGTGTGATAGCTCTCGGGTGTAGGGACACCCGCCAAGAACAGTAAATTTGAAAAAATAGAAAAAAAAATCAAAAAAATCCTAGAACTTTGTGACATCCAAGATGATCAAACACTCAAGGTTCTTGCAAATTTTCATAACAAAATATCAAGTAGAGAAAGTTGTACACATGAGTTTATGATTTCAGTGCTAAAAGTGCTCAAAATTTTGAGCATTGAAATCCTTTTCTTGTTTAGAGCTTCTTGAATGTTTTTTCTGCATGAAAACTTGCAGGCACCTACAAAGTTGGACCATATTTAATGTCGCAAAGTTACAGATTTTTATTTTATTTTTTTCAAATGTACAGTCCATAGAGGGTGTTCCTACACCCACGAGTTGAAAAGCCAGTCTCCCTTGCCTAGTAGGTGCCCCCCTTGTTAACACAGGAGAAGTTGATGCGGTGGACTTCGCCGAGCCCGCTACTTCTTGCTGCTCGTGTCCCTGTGGCTGCAAAGCTCGACGGGTGACTACAGGATATGGATCGAGGGAGACGGCGGGAGGGGAGAGGTAGGGGGCGGGCGGTTTAAGGCGGCTACTACTCGTTACAGGTCTAGTTGATGTCATAGGAGCGTTGATGGGGGAGCTTGTTGAGGTCCAGCCGCACGTCATCATCCATGGCCGCCATTTGTCCATGCCCCTCTTGTTCGGGAGTATCAGCAGGAGCAGGGCTTAGCCTGGAGACTGAGGGACCAACGCAACATTGGGGTCACTGGGTAGTCCGAATAGGAGAGGAAAAGAGATGAGGTGGACGACCCAGAGAGGCAGCAACCGGCGGCGACGGCCTTCATTAGGTCTTGCAATGCTAGGTGCTTAGAAAAATAAATCAGGTTTTTCCTGAAGCACTAGTGCCTATTTCTACAGGAGAGACGCCTAATTAAGTGTCTACCCTGTACGAATAAGCACCGGTGCTTAAGAAAAGCCTGATTTATTTCTTCAAGCACCTCCCTAAGCACCTTGTACAAGGCCTTAGTTTGCTAGGGCTGGTAGACGAGGGAGTCGTGGGTAGAAAAGGGAAGACGTTCGTGGCTCACGACGGTTTTCTTTTTCGTGCCATGCATTGTAGCGGGACGGAAGGAAAAAAACGATGGACAAGTGAACGAGAAAAAAATCGATGGTGGGAGACGTCCTTTGATCGATGGGGAGGACTGAGGAACGAAACGCCGTACGGACTCCTCAGTAGAGATATTGGTTATTACTAGCAAAAGGGCTCGTGCGTTGCAACAGGAAAAAAATCATAATCTTCAAAGACCATGATCACATTTTGCTACATCACCGAGATAACTATCACTCTCAATTTCGTGAAATCAAGAATATTTTTTTAAATTTGTGAACATATTTGAAATCATGAACATTTTTCCAATTCATGAACACTTTTACAAATATTCAAACATTTTCTAAAATTAAGAACATTTTTTGAATTCATGAATATTTTATACTATTTGCAAAAAAATTAAAATTGTGAAAAATTCTTTTAACAATTTTGTTGAATCGGCGAACATTTCTAGAATGGACGAACATCATTTTGGAAATTGGTGGAAAATTTTTTGAAATTCAGAAACATTGTTTTGATTTAACGAACATTTTTTGAACCACATGATTATTTTTGGAATCTGCGAACATTTTATCAATGAATAAACTATTTTTAAGTCACGAATAGTTTTTAATTTTTTGGATATTTTCCATTCATGAACATTTTTTGAATTGGCAAAATTTTGTTCAATTTCATTAATATTTTTTCATACACGAATTTTAAAAAAAAATCATGAACATTTGTTGATTTCACGAAAATTTGTTCTCAAAATTTTGAACATTTTTTGAATAAGGAAACATGTTTTATAAAATCGTGAACATTTTTTGAATCCACAAACATTTTTTGATTTATTAATTATTTTATTTCCAAATTCTCATTTTTTTATTTTAGGAACTTTTTTAAAGTCCCAAATTATTTAAAGTGGAAAAAACGAACGGAAAAAAAAGAAAAAAGAAAAAGAAAATTTAAAAAATAGGACGCCCGAACATGGGCTGGCCCAAACGGGCGCGCTGCGTCTTCTTCCAGCGTGTAGAGCACAGTATAGGAGGTCCATACTGCATGGGCCGGCCCAGCCGGGGGATTTTCTGTGTGAAACGTTTTCTATCACTTATAAGTGGCATTGGTGGGTAATATTTTGCAACTTGGCAATTTCTGTGACATACCATAATAAGCAATAGCCCCTTTATTATTAGATATAGATTAGGAAAGGTACGGATTGATGCGTTAGGAAAGTTAGGATTTGTAATTAATTGCTATGAAACTAGATTTTATTGTTTGGTAACGTGCTACCTGTTCCTGCACTTTTTTTAGGGAAGACCTTCATGGCAAGCTTTATTTCATATTAAACAAGGATACATCATTCATTACAACTGGTATAATGAAATCCGGAGGATCATTATCCCAAGAAAAAGTACTATTAGAAACAAAAGCATGTCTAGCTAAGTTATGCACCATGTAGTTAGCTTCTTGTAGCAGTGTTTGCAAGAATAACTGAACCTGACCTGTCAACGGGAATCACCTCAGAAATATACTCAAATAGCCCCAAGGCCTTCCAGACTTGTTTTGCACGGTCACAAGTAAACATAATATGCTTAATATCTTTCGGGCCATTCTTGCAAACCGGGCATTGTGCACTTGTGGGGATATGCCTATTCGCGAGAATTGCAAGATCTGGAAGCATGCCATGTAAAGATTTCCGCCCAAAAAATTTCACTTTGGCCGGCACTTTTAATTTCCATAGAATATCCCATACTGGGTTGCACTTGGAGGTGCCTTGCCCATCTTCTCTGGTTAGCCTATGGTGATGAGAGTGATCCCACTCAATGTATAGGCAGAACAAACCGAGAAGGTATAAGATTTTGTGTAGTGCCAGGCAATGAAGTCATCTCCCAAATGTTCGCTAAGAGGAATCCTTACAATTCTGTCCACGTCAATAGGAGAGAAAATATCTCTCAAAAGCTCCTCATCCAAAGACCAGTTGCTGGGTTAATTAGCTCATTCACAGATTGCAACAATGTATTCCCCCTTGGTTTGTATCGTACGAGAGGGGCTGCGCGACACCCAATGATTTTCCCAAATATTAATCAATTCCCCTATTCCAACACGCCATATGTTCTCTTGAAAGTATTTAGACTGGCCACAATACTTTTGCCAAGTGAAACTAGACCCCTTTTTTGGACCCGCTTTTAAAAACAAGCAATTTGGGAAATACTTCGCTTTCAAAACTTGTGCACAAAGGGAATCAAGAGTAGAAACAAATCTCCAGGACTGTTTTGCAAGCATTGTTATGCAATGCTCCAAATTCAAGTATAAAGAGAAAAGCTAACTTCTAACGAGCGAGCGGAGCGAGGCCCGTCGCCGGTACGGATCAATATTAACCTAGGTCACCTGTGTTATATATACCTCTTGTAAACCGCCGCCCGGGATAAGTTGAATCAGTTATAAATCCCCAGAGTTTGTAACCTCCCCCATATAGTGAAGTTTGGCTGGCTGGCGCCCGTGGTTTCTTCCCCTTCGTGTTGGAGGGGTTTTCCACGTTAAATCTCGTGTCTCCTGCTAGTTTTCGTTCTTCGTCGTGTTGATTTGCCTGTCATATCTCTAACAAGCATTGCTAAGTTGAAAGAATGTAAATCACGAAAGCCCATACCTCCATCTCTTTTAGGGATGCACATCCTCCACCATGCCATCGAGTGCATACGTTTTGTATTCTCAGAATCTCCCCACCAAAACTCAGCCATTGCATCAGTCATTTCCTTGCAAAGTTTCTTTGGAATATTAAACACAGACATGGCAAAAACACGGATTGCTTGTATGACTGCTTTCATTAAGATTTCCTCAGATTTTTTTTCTCTCCAATTATTTAGCCTGGCAATGACCCTTTCTAACAGATGAATAAAACTATCGGTTCCTGCCCGTTTGTAATGTGCCTGTTCAGGAAAGTTTGAAAAGGCCCGGAAATTTTTATTGGGAGGGTGAAAAAACCAAGGCGAGGAGATGGTGATGGGAGGTGAGACAAAAATAAACCAGACGAAATAAAACCGTGGAGCGAAAGCTACCAAGTCCCCCTATACGAGTAGAGATAAATATCTCGCTCTTTCGTTCGCAAAGAAAAAACACCTCTCTGTTTTTATTAACTACTTGCCGCATAAGCAAACTTGTTTTGATGTGTGTTATGTTACTAGCTAAATTACTCCCATTATGACCAACCTTATACAAGTTCCAACTTGTGGCATGTGAAATGTAGCAAGTTGAGAGTTTAAGGAAAACAAACTGTGAATTTATCTCGTCCAATCAACATGCAAACATCAATGCCTAAAAATATTTTTTGTTTTCTCTCGTCCAATCCTTGCCTAGTCCATGACTGCATGCAATCAAAAAGTCAAATACTCCCTCCATACTAGTGCATTAGGCACATTATGAAAACTAAATAATCCCAAAATGTTTGGGCACGGTGCATTAACTCCCACCTTATTCCTTGTTTCTTGTCGCAAACAAAGGACGTGGGGGCATGTATGCTTATAATGACTTGAGACTACCTAGCATGACATGCAGTGGTCAGCTCATTGCATGCAATGGTATTAATTGAAAATAAACATCAAGTTCTCTCGTTTTCCCCTCCGCCTTGATCCCGGTGCACAACCGGTACACCGGTACGGAGGGAGTAGTTAATTACTCATGTAGTTAATTATGTTAGTTTAATATGAAACAGAGTGTTCAAGTCATCACACAATCATTAATGCCTAAAATGCGTCCGGGTTTTCTCTCGTTCAATCTCTGCATCGCCCACCACTGCATGCAATTACTTAGTCAGACAATTAGTTTTGTGTGTATTTAATTAGGTCTATGCAATTTGAAAACGGTGCGCTGAGTCAGAATACAACCATTAATGCCTAAAATTCATCCCGGTTTCCACTTATCCAATCATGCCTTACCACGACCATATTAATTAATATGCAAGACAATTAATTAGGAGTGCAGTTAGTTTCATCCGTTTAAATAGAGATTTTTCGAGCGGTCTAATAATAAAAAGGACACTGCTTCATGGCTCGCGGCCCTATAATCACAGATGGAGGGAGTAAATTCTACTAAATTTTTTTCATGCACACAAGTATGTCAACCGATTAGTCTCGTGTAACTGAATCAAGCTTTCTATCTAAATGATCGATATTGGCTTAAAAAAAAACTAAATGATCGATAGAGCGACAACAAGGGTTTCTACGTCGCCACCCCATCTCCCTCTACTCCATGGCTCGCTCTGACAACACTTTGTTGACTGCTCATCAACCACAGACACAAAGGTGGCTCTCTACAAGGACAACAATGCTAGGTTGTGCAACCACACTTATTATTCATCGATGAGTAGGCGACATGACACACTAGCGTCTCCATCCACTATTGGTGTGCGACAAAACCCATGAAGACCTGGTTGGCTGGATTAGACGACGGCTGTCGAGTATCGGATCTAAGAGCATCTCCAGCCGTCCCCCCAACAAGGCCCTCGGGACCACTTTTTTGACGCCGGCCAAAGAAAAATGCCCCATTCAGGCCCCCAAGAGCTTGTTTTTCGCCGGATTTGGCCAAAAGTAGCACCGGCGAACCCACCCCAAACCCAGCCCCCTGGGGAGCAGCTGGGGACGCCGGCGATACTCTTTTGCATGGCTGACTGTGGGCTAGTGGATCTCTCTCTCCTCTCTCCTCTCTTTTTCTCCCATGTGCATGCGGCGGGACCACAAATGAAGCAAGACCAGCATGCGGCATGCACCAATAGGAAGCAAGGAAAAGACATGGGGTGGGGGACCGGCTGGGAATAAACAAGCCCGCAGCCCAAAACTTTCGCCGGCTCACCTCTCGCCGGTGAAAAAAGATGGCCCTGGGAGGCCAAACGGCTGGAGATGCCCTAAAACCCAACCCCGCCTCTCATCTCGCCACCCTTCTTCGGCAGGGGCTGGTAGACACCAACATCATCACAACATAGTCGACGCCACTATGATCGAGGACAATCGGTCACACGTCACCACTCTTTAGATATTGTTTCATTGGTAGCAACACAAGGATATTTAGCTACTACTATACGATAAATCCTCTATTTAATAAGGGATCAGGTCCAACTAAGAAAAAGAAAAGGGATTAGGGTCCGTGTCCAATACTTACTAGAAAACGACCCAATTACAACGCCGTGATCATGTCGATTTCGCAGAACGCCGTGATCGTGCTGCGAAATCGACACGATCACGGCGTTCGTTGACGGCATCACTGCATTCTTGGAAGCGGACGGTGGCCCTGCTGACGGCGACGCACGTCGGCGCGCCAAGACCCTGCGTCTGGAGTTCTTCCAGACACACGACGGCGGCTGCGTCGTCGACCGCCTGATCGCCGCCGCAGTAGGCGCATGGGGAGTGGAGGATCTGGAGGTCGTTGCCAGGCAAGCGTCATGCGATGTCCTTCAGGCGCCGCCCTACCGCTTTCCCCACGACCACGACTGCCTCAAGGACGGCCTTCGCAGCTTGACGCTGGGTAACTACTGCACGCTCCCGCCGCTGCATAGCTACGGCGCTCTCACCACGCTGGTCCTGCGAGACATGGCTGCTTCCACGCCCCTCGGCGTGTACCAGAGGGTGTTCACTGAGTGCACACGGCTTCAGGTGCTTCGCCTGATATCCTGCTGCTGTGCACATGACTGTGTGGTGGTGGACGCGCCGTGTTCAGAGATCAGGGAGCTCAGCCTCGACCAGTGCAAGTTCATGGAGATCGAGCTGCCCCACCTTCCAATGCTTGTCCGCCTGGCGTGCTGCCTAACCGACACTACAAAACTCGTATTCGGCTCGGTCCCTAGCCTCATGCACACTAACCTTACATTTGCGGCAGAAAGCTTGATTGTCCCGAAGCAGTGCAGGGATTACTTCGGCCATTACATCATCGGTATGCCCCCTACCATGACGAATCTCATCCTCCGCTTCACCGGGCTGAGAAGATGGATGTTGCCCGCTCCACCGGCCAAGCCATTGCTCAACCTCAAAAAGCTCCTTGTCGCCGATCTGCCTGCGAACTGGGACATCACATGGCCACGCCGCCTCCTGTTGGCCGCACCATCACTCGAGGTCCTGCACATCCATGTGCCTTGCTCAGAGGAGGAGCCAAATTACGGGAGCATGAGACTGAGCTCACTCGAGGCGCTTCAGCGCCATCACCACCTCAAGGAGCTGGCCATTACTGGATTCTTGCAGCGCCACATATGGTTTTTGAAGTATGTTGTGAACGTGTGCACATCGTTGCAACGTGTTATCCTACTCAAGGATGATGGTCATGTTCGATACAATGGACTTTGGGATTGGGAGATGGTTGGGCAGCAAGCATGTCCTTGGAGCAATGATGATGAAATGGTCGTGAGGAGAATAATCCAATCTGGGTGCAAGCCTCTTGTTGAACTCAGCATGGGATGATCTTCGCGGGCTTGGCATTGCAGACGTGGAGAGAGTTGGAAGGGATATTCGGCTTCGCTGGCCAAGGTTTGAATGAAACGACCACACGATAGGCCTTGGGTGGGATCAAATCTTGTGATGAGGCGGATATGGAACTTTTTTGGGCCTCTGTTTCAACTGTGAAACGGAAGGAAGGTGGCATGAAGCTAGATGGGTAAGGGGCCATGCAATACCTCGCCCCGGATCGCCACCAGGAAGTGAAGGACGGTTTATTTCAAGCTTCAGGGCGAGGCTTGGCTGCGCGCGGTGGCAAAAATTAGCACCATTGAGCAACTCCGGTAATTTGTTCATCTTTAGGGAGTGCTCGCCACCGCCAACCTACATCCTGGTCATGATGATCCCACCACCTAGAATTGACGGCCAGTGGTGTTTACTCAGCAGCCTCGACATATAATGTTCGATGCTTCCATGCTTTGGAACGCGCACACAGAGCCTAAATGCAAAATGTTCATCTGGCTTGTGCTTCATGGGCGCATCCTCACCGCTGATATGCTCGCGGTTCGGGGGCGGAAGCATGACCCCACATGCCAACTGTGCCTCCGTGCTCCGGAAACTGCGTCACATTTGTGCAAACCTTTCTCTGTTGCGGTAACAAACCGTGTCCACTGAGGAGAGCATCTTGTCGCAGTTAGGCACTCTTGGTTAGACACTCTTCTTTTGTTGTCTTGTTGGTTAGACACTCTTTTCTTTTGTTTTCTTGTTGGTTAGACACTTTCTTCTTTTGTTGTCTTGTCTTAACAACGTGAGATCAATGATATGCTGGAACGGTTGCAGCAGGTACAAAAAAAACTGAATTCCACACAAATGCTTCGGTACAAAAGGATTTCAATATAAAACTTTGACCACATTATCAGCCACTGTTCTTTTTTTTTTGCGGGTGAAAAAACGGTATTACTATCACAATGTTCTTACAATCCTCAAACACCCAAGTCCATAACCATAGGAGGACCTGAACCGATCCACGTCATGGTTCTACCTTCAGTTCTACCAAAACTAGCCAGACAATCACTAGCCTTATTTTGACTACGAATAACATGAGTAATACAACTTTCTCGAAGACTTAACAAATACTTGATTTCCTTCACCAGAGATGCATAGACGGATCTGTCTTCTTCGCGCTTCTGGATCATGCCAACCGCCGTTAGCGAGTCCCATCTCAATAACAATTGGTAACTCACTTCTCTGGATAGCAAGGGATAGCCCTTCCATGCATGCACAAAGCTCCACCTCCAACGCGTAATGACAAGCAAACAACTGTCTACACAAAGAAAAGATAACAGCGCCAGCTTCATTACGTAAGATCATACCCGCTCCAGCTTGTAGACGAAGAGTTTGCAATACAATAGACGTTATATTCATGGGGTGCTGGTGCACGTATATATAATTACAGGGTAGGCCTCTACCTCAACTATACAAGACTAGGAGGTGTGACACAACTCCAATATACATGCAACACAAAATACATACTAAACTCACCGCCCCCCCCCCCCCCCCCCGCAGTCGAAGTGTCGCCGAAGACACAGAGACTAGACCGAAACTCCTCGAAGACGGAAGTAGGCAATCCCTTAGTCATCACATCAGCAAACTGTTGCGACGTCGGCACGTGGAGAACCCGAACACGGCCAAGGGCAACCTGCTCACGCACGAAGTGAATATCGAGCTCAATATGCTTCGTACGTCGATAGTGCACTGGGTTGGCGGAAAGGTAGACCGCACTGACGTTATCGCAGTAGACAAGAGTGGCCTTGTGAACATCACAAAGCAACTCCTGGAGCAGCTGACGGATACTCTGCCTCGGCGCTGGAGCGGGAGACCGTGGGCTGCCGCTTCGATGACCAAGAGATCAACGAGGGCCCAAGGTAGACGCAGTAGCCTGACGTGGAGCGTCGAGTGTCGGGGTAGCCAGCCCAGTCGGCATCCGAGTAGGCCACGAGGTCGGTGGAGGCGGAGGCCGTCAGGGTGAGTCCCAAAGACATGGTGCCGCGTATGTAACGGAGAATACGCTTCACCAAGGTCCAGTGGGAGTCGCGCGGAGCGTGCATGTGGAGGCACACCTGCTGGACAGCGTACTGCAGGTCGGGTGGAGTCAGTGTCAGGTACTGTAAAGCACCAACAATGGAGCGATAAAACGCTGCGTCGGACGCGAGAGACCCCTCCAGAGCAGAGAACTTCGCCTTCGTGTCGACGGGGGTGGGCGCCGGCTTGCAGTTAAGCATACCGGCACGCTCCAGAAGCTCGTGGGCGTACTTCTGCTGATGCAGAAAGAAGCCGTCAGTCCGTCGGACCACCTCGTTGCCGAGGAAGTAATGCAGAGGCCCCAAGTCCTTGAGGGCAAACTCATCACGAAGACGAGCAGTCAGCCGCTGAAGGAGATCGGGGGCGGACGCCGTGAGGATGATGTCGTCGACGTAGAGCAGCAGATATGCAGTGGCAGCTCCCTGATGATACACGAAGAGTGAGGCATCGGAGCCAGTGGACCGAAATCCCAGAGACTGCAGGAAGGCTGCGATACGCTGGTACCAAGCCCGAGGCGCCTGCTTCAACCCGTAAAGAGAACGGGAGAGCAGGCACACAAAGTCTGGGTGCTCGGAGTCGACGAAGCCAGTGGGCTGCTAGAACACCTGCTCGGCAAGATGGCCGTGCAAGAAGGCGTTGGAGACATCCAACTGGTGCACAGGCCAGGCGCGCGAGACCGCCAACTGAAGCTCGGCATGGATCGTGCCCGGTTTAACAACCGGGGGAAGGTGTCGGTGAAGTCCACGCCCGCACGCTGCCGAAATCCACGAACCATCCACCGAGCCTTGTAGCGCTCGAGAGAACCGTCCGGGCGGGTCTTGTGGCGAAATACCCACTTGCCAGTGATGATGTTGGCACGAGGGGGTCTGATACGTCTCCAATGTATCTATAATTTTTTATTGTTCCATGTTGTTATATTATCATTCTTGGATGTTTTACAATCATTTTATAGTCATTTTATATCATTTTTTGGTACTAACCTATTGACATAGTGCCAAGTGCCAGTTGATGTTTTTGCATGTTTTTTACATCGCAGGAAATCAATACCAAACGGAGTCCAAACACAGCGAAACTTTTTGTGGAATTTTTATGGACCAGAAGACATCCATTGGGCCGAAGAAGCACCTGGGGGGTGCCCCGAGGGGGGCACAACCCACCAGCGCGCGCCTGGAGGCCAAGGCGCGCCCAGGTGGGTTGTGCCCACCTCGGTGGCCTCCCGAACCGCCTCTTTACTCTATAAATACCCAAATATTCCAGGTTTCTGGAACTTGCGGCGGCTGGAATTGATTTTCGTCGACTCCTCTAGGGTTTCTAGAATATTTGGGTATTTATAGAGTAAAGAGGCGGTTCGGGAGGCCACCGAGGTGGGCACAACTCACCTGGGCGCGTCTGGGCCTCCAGGCGCGCCCTGGTGGGTTGTGCCCCCCTCGGGGCACCCCCAGGTTCTTCTTCGGCCAATTGGGTGTCTTCTGGTCCATAAAAATTCCACAAAAAGTTTTGCTGCGTTTGGACTCCGTTTGGTATTGATTTCCTGCGATGTAAAAAAATATGCAAAAAACAACAACTGGCACTTGGCACTATGTCAATAGGTTAGTACCAAAAAATGATATAAAATGACTATAAAATGATGGTAAAACATCCAAGAATGATAATATAACAGCATGGAACAATAAAAAATTATAGATACGTTGGAGACGTATCAAGAGCTTACAGAGGGAGAGGGGAGGGTGGTGATGGTCGAGGGCGAGCTCATGGTGGCCTTTTATAGGTGGGAGAAGGTGATGCCGTGGCTTCCCGAATAAGTCACGACGGCGGCGGCCATAACTGCGCCGTCGAAGCAGTTGTGGTCGGTGGCATGGGTCAGCGTGGTAGATGAGGGCGGTGGACGAACGGATGAGCACTGGACGTTGGCCATTAAGGTGAGACAGCGTCGACAGAGACGTGGCCGAGTGGCCGTCTTCGGGCGGCGGTCAGAGGCGGCGCTAGGTGACGAGGGAAGGTGTTGGTGAGGCTTGGGGATGATCAGGTGACCCAGGGGTGGACTCGGGCGAGCAGGGGAGGCAGCAGGGGAACAGCAGCGGCTCGATGCCACGGCAGCAGTACGCGCGCTCTGGGCATGCACATCAAGTGCTCGATGAATTGCCAGAGCAAGCTAGATAGGTCCATTTGAGCTGATTTTTGGGATGGTGATGCTAGCAAGTGTGAGGGGTATGTTGGACATGCTAGCTTAGCAAATGGAGCTAGAGCCATATGGAGGTTTTAGTGGTGACAAAATTTTGTCATGCACTCAAGGTGTATGATGAAATGAAATGGTGCCCTAGGTATTTTTGTTGATCATGAATCTTGGCAGTATGATGCCTCTTTGAATGATATATGAGGTGGTAGGGTTGGATGGTTCATAGGAAAAACTTTCCAATGCAAATTCTACTGAAATTCAGTTCTGGACCAGTTTTTGAGGGAATCATTGGGTGGATCTACAAAATGCAAATGGAGTTGATCTTCTGGACTTAAGGGTTTGGTTGGAAGGACTAGGAGTGCGAAAAATTTCAGAATTTTTGGGGCAAGGAAAATTGGGGTTGTAGTTGAAACTGAAGAATGGGACAGAATTGAAAAGAAGTTGTTTCACTCAAAACTTTCAAAACACCAAGTTAGGTTTTTGCATAAAAGTGATAGGTAGGCATCACATGACCTCTCATAATTTTTGTGGGATTTTAAAACAATTATTTAAAAATACTGTAGTGCAACAGAAGCATTTCAAAGATTGAAATTGCTATTAAAAGGATTGTTTTGGGGAAAATTTTATTCTGAAAATAGTTCCTACTGTTATTAGAATATAAATGAAATGTTTTAGGGAAAATACCAAAGCCACAATATTATTTTAAAAAAATTCTATATGGAGGGAAGAATTTTGAAAAACAGAGGGCAGAAAATACTCTAAAATTAATAAAACACCTAATATAATTTAATATTTTATTTCTGGCCAAATTTTTACTTAACAAAAATATGGTTAAATTTTTGGGGTGTTACAAACTCTACCCTCCTTAAGAAAATCTCATCCTCGAGATTTGTTAAGGACGGAAGAATTAAATGCATGTCACAACAAATAATCATATGCAGAATGCATTCTTGGTAATGCACTTATGACATACGCCCTTGGTACCGACGATGTTGCCGACATAGCTGACAAGCTATCTTCTGACATGCTTTATTGTCGTGACCATGATGTCACTGTCCTCCCTACTCTCGATCGACACTCACCACAGCTCCACAGGATCGGAATCTGACTCTTCTGTACAACTTTGATTCCGAAGTTTCCTATGCTCTTGGCTTTATGTGTTATCACGAGCCACCCCTTGAGAGATGATCTACTCCCGGTACTCTGAACCCCTGTTCACACTTCGTTCAGGTATCGATCGAATGTCCATTCGCTTGATACTTCTTATCGTACCCTCATACTTTGCTATCCATGTTTTCCTAAGTTTCAACTCGAGAGATACCTCGCAAGGGTCAGTTCTCCCGAAGTTAACTTTTTATTCCTCACTTAAATCTCGGGACGAGATTTCTTATAGTGGAGGAGATTTGTAACATCCCCAGCCTCACACCACAGTGATCACCCTCTGATCATGCCATGTCAGCATGTTAACAGTGCCTAATCATCATTTGCATCATACTGCATTTCAAATTCCAATTCAAATTTCAATTCAAACTTAAAGAGAAAATATAAATTTTTCAAATTGAAAACTAAAATGTACATATGGTTGCAGATAATTCAGAGGCTATGATAAAATTATAACTAACAATAATGGGATTAGTTAAGTGACTCTAACAATCTCAAACAGTGGCTGAAAACAACATTTAATAACCTTTTAATTAATCCAAAGTAAAAAAAATGAAATAGTATTCTACCCAAACTAGTTTTTGGTGTTAGGATACATTGCACTGTGAATTATGAGCTAGGTCACACTTTTTACAAAATTCATTTAGTGCCCAAACAATTAGCAAAACAGAGTTGAAAAGGAAACAGAAAAAGGAAAAATAGAAAAAGGCCTAAAGCCTTACTGTGCACTCAAGCCTGCGTGCTACAGGGTCGGGCCCAGCCCACCTAGCCGCGTCGTCCTCCTCCCGTGCGCTGTCGCGCGCCCGCACCGACGCGCCGACGTCCGTCGCCGTGTCGAGCATCCCGCGGCTCCCCGGCGCTTATATGGTCTGCCCCGAGCCCCCTCGCCCGTTCCCCGAACCCTAGCGCCCCCAGTTTCCCCTCCTCCTTGCTCTCCCTCTCAGATCCCGCTCGCCCGAGCGGGCTCGTCGCCGACGCCTCGTCGTAGGCGTGGCCACCGGCACCCGTTCGATGCCCCGTCAGGTCCAGGAGCTCCGGCATGGTCCTCCTCTTCTTCCTCGACACCGGATCGGGACCGGGAAGCAACGCCAACGCCGCATTTGACCTCGCCTTCGCCCACGGCCACCGCACAACCTCGCCACCGATCTGCTTCACCGGACCTCCCCGAGCCCTCTGCCTAGACCCCACGCTCCCACGGTGAGCTCCTGCGCCGAACGCGCCCTTCCCTGCCCCCTCTAGCCGTCCCTAGCTACTGCTCCGGCGCATGGCCGAGCCCTCCGCCGCCTGGCCTCGTTGCCGGCGTGGCCACGGTGACCTTATGGTCCCGTGCGTGCCACCGTTGCATTCGCCGCACCGCATAGGCCTCGACTAGCTGCTCAGTTTCCCCGCAAACGCACCGTAGCCCCGATCCCGACGACGACCGAACTCCGGCGTCCGCCTCACCGCTTGCTGTCGCCGTTCTCGGCCACCGCAGTCTCTGACACCACTCCAGGTCGCCTTGCCATCGTCTTCTCGTTCGAACGAGCACGGCTGCGCTCGAAATGGCGCTGTGTGCGCAAAACCCGAGCCCCTCCCGAGCCGCGCCGCCGTGTTTGGCTCGCCGGAGTCAGCTTCGGCGCGTCTCCGACCGGAGTCCAAAGTGGCCACTGACTGGTGGGCCCAGGGGCCCCCTTTGACCTATTGACTTGGGTCAACGCTAACGTGGCCGCCCCCTATGTCTATGACATGTGGGTCCCGCCTGAAATAAACGAATTAAATTAAATAGATAATTAGTTAATTTGCTAATTAGTTAATTAAACTACTAAACACTCACTGACCAGTAGGCCCCACCCACAAGTTAACCTATTTAATTAAACTAACCCCTCTTATTAAAGCCACTGCCACTGACATGTGGCTCCCACTGGACCCACCTGTCAGGTTTGACTGGTCAACCGACCAGTTGATCTGCTGATGTCACCTCTACGTCATGCTGACATCACCAAATACTATTGTGGATAATGTTTGATTTAAATAATTAAATAAATTCCAAAAAACATTTAAAACTTTAGAAAATCCTATAAAATAATCCGTAGCTCGGATCGAAAAACTTTATACATGAAAGTTGCTCAGAACGACGAGACGAATCTGATCGTGTCGTCTGTTTCCATGTCGGAACCCTCTACGTAGGTGAACCCGTAACTTTTCGTCCGTTTCCGGTAGATGAATAGTGCATGCATACCGGATATTAAATCCAACTTAATTCCTAAAATAACTATTATGACTTCACTAGTAGAAAACAGGGCTTTGGTCCAGGCCAGCCTAGCCCATTAGTCCCGGTTCAGTCAGGAACCGGGACACATGGGGGCATATGTCCCGGTTCGTGCGCCCAGGTGGCCGGCCGGGGCTCGTGGGGCATTGGTCCCGGTTCGTCTGGACCCTTTGGTCCCGGTTCCAGACACGAACCGGGACCAATGGGCCTCGCTCCTGGCCCATATCCATTGGTCCCGGTTCGTGGCTGGAACCAGGACCAAAGGGTGGCCTTTAGTCCCGGTTCCAACCATGAACCGGGACCAATGTTGTGCCTATATATACCCCTCGCCCGCGAGCAGAGCACTCCACTACTCTGTTTTTTCTGGCCGGCGAGGGGAGGTGTTTGTGGTGCTCTAGCTCACCTCCTATGCACATGAGGTGTTCGATGAAATGCCCGAGCAACACTACTTAAGCTTTCTCCTCTCCAAACTCGACCTTCAAGCTCCATTTTCCTCAAGATTTGTCTAGGTTTAGCGGTCCTTCACGTCCCGTCCCCGTCTTCACCGCCGTCGATCGCCCGCGCCGATCTCGTCGCCGGCATAACCGTGGTTTGTTCTTATCTTCTTTCCAAAAGAAAAAAATTCTTACTTGTATGATTTACATAGATACTTGAATAATTTTCTTACTTTTATTATTGTTTGTTATTATATAGTGCAATGGTTTTGGTATCCGCCCCCATCGGCCCTCGTCCTGTCTATGATTCGGATGTGGTATATATTATATTTTATAACTATTTGGTTCATTTGTTGTTTATGACAATTATGCCGACCAACGTGACATAGATTTTTTTATCTAGGAGGTATGTGAACCGGAAATTCCAACCGACCCTATTGTCGAGAGGTTAAATTTAGTTGAAGAAGAAAACAATTACTTGAAGGAAAAATTGAAAAAAATTGAGGAGGAGAAGATGATATTGGAGTTGCATGTTGCGGATGTCGTCGATGATCACAAGATCAAGATGGATGCAATGCGCTTCAAGATTAGAAAGTATAGAAAATATGCCATTCATACCGAGGCTTGGTATCATTATGCCGTTGGATCAATTGTTACCTTGGTTGCGATTATGATCGCATTTGTTGTTGCATTGAAATGTTTTACATAGTTTCAATAATGTATAGTTTAATTAGATGCTCTGAAGAGCTATATGTTGTTCAATGAGAACTATGTATGTACTTTGGTTTTAATGTGATGATGAACTTCTATTAATTTGGTCACTTATCTATTCATGATGTTTTGTAATGGTTTTTGACACACTTAATTATATATATTGCACGCAGATGAACCGGCAATGGATGTACGGTGACAGACGCACCTCCGAGTACATTAAGGGCGTGCATAATTTTCTCGAAGTGGCTGAGGCAAACAAGCAGAATGGTTTTATGTGTTGTCCATGCCCTATATGTGGGAATACGAAGTCTTACTCTGACCGAAAAATCCTTCACACCCACCTGCTTTATAAGGGTTTCATGCCACAGTATAATGTTTGGACCAGGCACGGAGAAATAGGGGTTATGATGGAAGACAACGAAGAAGAAGAGGACGATGACAACTATGTGCCCCCTGAATACGATGATGCTGCAACGGGGGAAGCTGAAGATCAAGAGGAACCAGACGATGTGCCCGATGATGATCTCCGCCGGGTCATTGTTGATGCAAGGAGACAGTGCGAAAGTGAAAAGGAGAAGCTGAAATTCGATCGCATGTTAGAGGATCACCAAAAAGGGTTGTACCCCAATTGCGAAGATGGCAACACAAAGCTCGGTACCGTACTGGAATTGCTGCAGTGGAAGGCAGAGAATGCTGTGCCTGACAAAGGATTTGAGAAGCTACTGAAAATATTGAAGAAGAAGCTTCCAAAGGACAACGAATTGCCCTACAGTACATACGCAGCAAAGAAGGTCGTATGCCCTCTAGGATTGGAGGTGCAGAAGATACATGCACGCCCTAATGACTGCATCCTGTACCGTGGTGCGTACGAGGATTTGAACGCATGCCCGGTATGCGGTGCATTGCGGTATAAGATCAGACGAGATGACCCTGGTGATGTTGACGGCGAGCCCCCCAGGAAGAGGGTTCCTGCCAAGGTGATGTGGTATGCTCTTATAATACCACGGTTGAAACGTCTGTTCAGAAACAAAGAGCATGCCAAGTTGATGCGATGGCACAGAGAGGACCGTAAGAAAGACGGGAAGTTGAGAGCACCCGCTGACGGGTCGCAGTGGAGAAAAATCGAGAGAAAGTACCGGACTGAGTTTGCAGGTGTCCCAAGGAACATATGGTTTGGTTTAAGCGCGGATGGCATTAATCCTTTTGGGGAGCAGAGCAGCAATCACAGCACCTGGCCCGTGACTCTATGTATCTATAACCTTCCTCCTTGGCTGTGCATGAAGCGGAAGTTCATTATGATGCTAGTACTCATCCAAGGCCCTAAGCAACCCGGCAACGACATTGATGTGTACCTAAGGCCATTAGTTGAAGAACTTTTACAGCTGTGGAATGGAAATGGTGTACGTGTGTGGGATGAGCATAGACAGGAGGAATTTAACCTGCATGCATTGCTGTTTGTAACCATCAATGATTGGCCTGCTCTTAGTAACCTTTCAGGACAGACAAACAAGGGATACCACGCATGCACGCACTGTTTAGCTGACACCGAAAGTATATACCTGGACAAATGCAGGAAGAATGTGTACCTGGGGCATCGTCGATTTCTTCCGACCAACCATCAATGTCGAAAGAAAGGCAAGCATTTCAAAGGCGAGGCAGATCACTGGAAGAAGCCTGCCATGCGTACCGGTGATCACGTACTTGCTATGGTCAATGATTTACACGTAATCTTTGGAAAGGGTCCCGGCGGACTATCTGTTCCGAATGACGCTGAGGGACGCGCTCCCATGTGGAAGAAGAAATCTATATTTTGGGACCTACCCTACTGGAAAGACCTAGAGGTCCGCTCTTCAATCGACGTGATGCACGTGACAAAGAACCTTTGCGTGAACCTGCTAGGATTCTTGGGCGTGTATGGAAAGACAAAAGATACACCGGAAGCACGGGAGGACCTGCAACGTTGGCACGAAAAAGACGGCATGCCTCCAAAGCAGTATGAAGGTCCTGCCAGCTACGCTCTTACCAAAGAAGAGAAGGAAATCTTCTTTGAATGCCTGCTCAGTATGAAGGTCCCGTCTGGCTTCTCGTCGAATATAAAGGGAATAATAAATATGGCAGAGAAAAAGTTTCAGAACCTAAAGTCTCATGACTGCCACGTGATTATGACGCAACTGCTTCCGGTTGCAATTAGGGGGCTTCTACCAGAAAACATTCGATTAGCCATTGTGAAGCTATGTGCATTCCTCAATGCAATCTCTCAGAAGGTGATCGATCCAGAAATCATACCAAGGCTAAGGAGTGATGTGGCGCAATGTCTTGTCAGTTTCGAGCTGGTGTTCCCACCATCCTTCTTCAATATCATGACGCACGTCCTAGTTCATCTAGTCGACAAGATTGTCGTTCTGGGCCCCGTATTTCTACACAATATGTTCCCCTTTGAGAGGTTCATGGGAGTCCTAAAGAAATATGTCCATAACCGCGCTAGGCCGGAAGGAAGCATCTCCATGGGCCATCAAACAGAGGATGTCATTGGGTTTTGTGTTGACTTCATTCCTGACCTTAAGAAGATTGGTCTCCCTCAATTGCGGTATGAGGGGAGACTGACTGGAAAAGGCATGCTAGGAGGGGACTCAATAATATGCAGGGACGGGCATTCTTGGTCTCAAGCACACTACATAGTTCTACAGAACTCTACCTTGGTGACCCCGTATGTCGATGAACACAAGAACATTCTGCGCTCCAAACACCCGGAGCAGTGTGACGACTGGATTACATGTGAACACATCAGGACTTTCGGCAGTTGGTTGGAAACACATCTTAGAGGTGACAACACTATTTTTGATGAGCTGTACTCGTTGTCCAGGGGACCATCTTCGACTGTATTGACTTACAAAGGATACGAGATAAATGGGAATACATTTTACACGATCGCCCAAGATCAAAAGAGCACTAACCAAAACAGTGGTGTCCGCTTTGATGCAGCAACCAAGAGGGGAAAGGACACATATTATGGTTACATAGTGGACATATGGGAACTTGTTCTTTCAGGGAAAAGAGACATCGTGGGAGTGGAGGGTAAGACAGACATGTCTGAAGATTATGAAAAGTTTCATGAAATTCCTCCCTTCAAAGTCAAGGCTGACCCAAGCACCCTGTTAAGCGATGAAGAATATCCATGGTTACGGCGCAAATAAGCAAAGGACAAAAGCGAAGAAAAAGTGAAGACAGATGAATTCAGAAAGGGTTGAAAATTGATGATGTGGCTTTGAATGGTTCATTTTGAGCACACAAAAAGTCTGGAGTTCAAATTAGTTCAAAAAAATGAAATCCCTTTGTAACAGGTGAGTTTTTGTCCGTAACCCTGATACTTCGAAAGAGATTGTCCATTTTGTACACGAAGTGCATCCAGTTTTTGCCGTAACCCTCTCAACTTTTTAGCACATGCTATGTGGGTGAAATGATGATATCATGCCAATTTTCAACCTCTTCAGAGCTCATTTGAAGTGCTTTTCAATTTCAGGGTCATTTAGCTCAAAAAAATCAGTAAATGCATGAAAAATAACAGATGAACTCAGAATGGGTTGAAAATTGATGATGTTGCTTTGAATGGTTCATTTTGAGCACATAAAAAGTCTGGAGTTCAAATAAGTTCAAAAAAATAAAATCCCTTTGTAACAGATGAGTTTTCGTCCGAAACCCTGATACTTCGAAAGAGATTGTCCATTTTATACACGAAGTGCATCCAGTTTTTGCCGTAACCCTCTCAACTTTTATGAAACTCTAATAGCAAAAATAATAAACTAAAAGAATGAACTAGAAAACTTTGATGAAACTCTAATAGAAAAAGAATGAACTAGAAAACTTTAATGAAACTTTAATAGCTAAAGGAATCAACTAAAAAACTTTTTAAACCTCTTGTATTATTGAAACTAAAATTATATAAAATTTATGCAACTAAAATTATCAAAGTATTTTCTCTTCAAAACATTAAAAGAAAAAGAATTTTCATAAAATAAATAAAAAAAGCAAAAAAGAAAATAAAATAAATAAGTAGAAACAAAATAAAATAAATAAGTAGAAACAAAATAAACTTTAATAAATAAGTAGAAACAAAATAAAATAAAATAAAATTTAATAAAATAAATAAAAATAGCAACAGTAAATATTTTGTTGTAAGTAGAAACAAAATAAAATAAATAAAGCAACAAAGAAAACAAAATAAAAATAAAAATAGTGCCGCCTACTGGGCCACCACGGCCTGAATACGACTAGAAACCCAACCATGGGCCAGGATTCAGGCCCGCAGCAGGCCCAGTAGGCCTACAGGCACATAGTGCGAGTTTAGGCCCGAAAGCCTGCACTTGAGAGGAGCTCGAGAGAGTGGGCGCAGCAGCGCTTATAAACCACTCTCGAGCTCTCACAACTAGCGAGGTGGGACTAAACTTTTGGCCGCGACGCGGGCAGCACAAGGCTTTTTGTCCCGGTTGGTGGCACCAACTGGGACTAAGGGTGCATTGGTACCGGTTCGTGACACCAACCGGGACCAGGCACGCCCTTTAGTCCCGGTTGGTGCCACCAACCGGGACCAAAGTCCCTCTTCCCGCCTTTGGGCTGCTGAAAAAGAGACCTTTGGTCCCGGTTGGTGGCACCAACCGGACTAAAGGGGTCATTAGTCCCGGTTGGTGTCACGAACCGGGACCAATGCTTCGTGTATATAAGCAAGACTTGTGAAAATTTTCAGTTTCATCGCAGTTCCCCTACGCCGTCGCCGTCGCCCGTGCCCCTGCCCCGCCCACGCCGACGCCGTCCGCCGCCCACGCCGTCGCCGTCCGCTGCCCCCGAGCGCGCCCGGCCGCGCCCCTGCGGCCCAGCCCGCCCCCACCGTCGCCGTCGCCGTCCGCCGCCCCCGAGCGCGCCCGGCCGCGCCCCTACGCCCCGGCCCGCCCCCACCGCCCCCACCGTCGCCGCCCCCGCCATCGCCCTCGCCGGCCGCCCCCGCTGTGAGCCGCCGCCGCCCCGGCTCTGTGTATATGATGATTTTTTTTTTCATATTTTATATGATGAATTTTTGTTCATTATATATAATGTATATATGTATGTATGTGGTATATGTATTAGGATGTTCATATATGTATTAATTTTTTTGTTCAGAGCATTCTTTTGTTCATATAGTTATTTTTTGTTCATATGTGTATTAATTTTTTGTTCATATATGTATTTTTTCATAGCATTTTTTTCCATGTATATATGTTGTGACTATGTATGTATAGATGAATATCATTTTTTTCCATGTATGTATGTCGTTGTCGATATACCCCCTCCCGATAACATTTTTTTCCTTGTATGTATGTCGTTGTCGATAAACCTCCTCCCCGATAACTTCAACATGAGGGGGGAGGTCGATATACCCTTCCCGATAACATTTTTTTTAATGTATGTGGCTATATGTATGTCGTTGTCGATTATAGCCCCTCCCGATAACTTTGACATGAGGGGGGGGGGGGGGTCGTATACCCCCTCCCCGATAACATTTTTTTCAAGTTACTAAGGTAAAATGTTCACCCCCCTCTCGATACCCCCTCCCCGATAACTTCAACATGAGGGGGGGGGGGGGTCGTAACCCCTTCCCCGATAACACATTTTTTATATGTATGTGGCTATATGTATGTTGTTGTCGATATAGCCCATCCCCGATAACTTTGCATGAGGGGGGGGGGGGTCGAATACCCCCTCCCCGATAACATTTTTTTTCTAGTTACTAAGGTAAAATGTTCACCCCCTCTCGATATACCCCCTCCCCGATAACTTCAACATGAGGGGGGGGGGTCGATATATCCCTTCCCGATAACATTTTTTTATATGTTGTGTGCTATATGTAGTCCGTGTCGATATAGCCCCTCCCCGATAACTTTGACATGAGGGGGGGGGGTCGATATACCCCCTCCCCGATAACATTTTTTTTTCTAAGTTACTAAGGTAAAAGTTCACCCCTCTCTCGATATACGGCGCGACCAACTCTCGAGGCCACCCAAACCCTAGAAAAAAAAGTCGTTGTCGATCTCCTACCACCTCCCGCCCCTACCGACAACTCTCGAGGCCACCCAAACCACTAGAAGATAACTCCGGTAACTTCGACATGAGGGGGGACGTCGATCAACCCCCTCTCGCCCGAACAAGTCTATGTATTATTTTATATCGCGGTGGACATATATCAAAGTTTGATCATATGTCAAAGTTTGAATTTTGACATATGCAACATTTGATCATATATCAAAGTTTGATCATATGTCAAAGTTTGAATTTTGACATATGCAACATTTGATCATATGTCAAAGTTTGATCATATGTCAAAGTTTGAATTTTGACATATATAGATTTATCAAGAATGCCCCCATTATGGATGTGCACAAGTTGATCCAATATTTTTTTCTTATCTCATCTATATATATATTCTTCTATATGTCACGTTGTCTGTCAAAGTATTGAAGAAATCCATGGCTTCATCATTAGTCGGAAGTAACAGGCGTATGATGCTATGAAGCTCTTCAAAGTTGTTTTGGAACGGAGTTCCGGATAGAATAATTCGCCTTTTGGTATGAATTTCAGCAAAGGCCTTCCAAATAGCGATATTCGGAAGGCCCTTTGCTGAACTTTGTACCAAAAAGCGAATTATTCTATCGGGAACTCCGTTCCAAAACAACTTTGAAGAGCTTCGTACCATTATACGCCTGTCATTTCCGGCTAATGATGAAGTCATGGTTTTCTTGAATTCTTTGACACTAGACAACGTGACATATAGAAGGGTAGATGAGATCAGGAAAAATATGGACCATTTTTTGCACATCCAGAATGGCGTCATTTTGTTAAATCCCTTGTCGGTCTGGACGTCGGACATTCATGAGAGAGGCGGTACAGTTTGCACTAATATATCCATCTGTCATGTTTGTATATTAATTGCCATGTTGTAATATTTGCAGAAACTATGGAGCACCGAGACATCGAAGCAGAACAGTTGTTGGGGGACATAATCCTCGGCGGAGGTGATATCTTGTCGTATCTCAATGACACCGATGGTCTGGAAGGAGAGGGTGAAGCAGGCTCCGGTGATCGAACAATGGAGGTGGAAGGACATGATTATGATGGCTCCGATGAGCAAACGGAGGAAGGAGCTATTGCAAAGTCCGACGAGGTATATATATTAATTAAGCCTGTGCTGACTAGCTAATTGATGCATTAATTGTTTTGGTATGTACACATATTAACTCTCTTCTTTCTTCTTTTCTAGCCCTCCAGATCGAGCCAAACTTCGGTAACGAGACGAGGCCCAAAGAAAAGGTTGCGCCAGGATGAAAGGTTCACGATCACAGCAATCAAGGGCGATGGCCAACCGATTGAACCCAGCCGGACCAAGGAAGCATTTTCTGCTCAGTGCGGGGTTCTTGTTAGGGACATGATCCCGATCAGCATCCACCAATGGAATAAGCCTAAGAGCGAAGACCCTCAAGTGTCTTTTGTCAACGATAGACAGAAAGATGATCTTTGGACCGCGCTGAAGGCAAATTTTACCCTACCGCCAGAGGAGGATCCGGATAAGCCAGTTATAGAGCCATTGGTCAAGGCTCATGCTCTTAAGAAGATGGCAGATCTATTCAGGAGGTGGAAGAATGAGTTGAAATGAATGTTTGTCGACAAAGGGAAGACTCCAGAATTCACTGGCCGATTTGAGAAGATAAGAGATCACTGGCCCGCATTTGTGGCCCACAAGACATCGGAGAAGAGTAAGAAGATGTCAGCGACAAACAAGAAAAATGCTGCAAAGAAGGAGTATCACCATCGCACTGGGTCAGGTGGCTACCTCAAAGCCCGGCCGTTGTGGGACAAGGCTGAGAAGGACTTGCTTGAAAAAGGGGTCGAACCAGAGACATTGAACTGGCCAAACCGTTCAAGGACTTGGTTCTTCGGGGTTGGGGGAACCTTGGACCCTGAAACAGGGAAGTGCCATTGGACGAAGGAGCAACTTGAAATACCCGTCAAGAAGCTTCAGAAGTATATCGCCGCAGCGCAGGAAGGGACGTTCGTTCCCGACAGAGAGAACGACGAACTCACACAGGCCCTCGGGAATCCTGAGTACCCAGGACGAACACGAGGCACGGCAGGCTCTGTTGCGTGGAAGGTTGGGTTTCCCAGCGCAGGCGGTTACAAAACCCGGGAGAGGAGGAGGAAAGTGGAGCAGACGGAACTACAGTCGCTGAATGCAAGGGTACGAGCGCTAGAGGAACAAGCACTACTAGTTCAGAGCCAGCGACCTGCCGGAGCTACCCCAGAAGCTACCCCTGCATCTCAGTGGAGAAGCAGCGTGGCTTCCACCGAGGTCCTTCAGCAGCCTGACTTCACGGCTCCCAGCTACCCCGTGGATGCTATCACGGAGGCTGAAGATTGCCACCTTATGACGCAATGGCAGCACCTCAAAGTCAAGGCGGTTGTCGGCTCTGTTACACCTCCTCAACCCGGCGCAACTTTTCACTGCCTTCCGATTCCACAAGGCTATGCTGTTGTGATGGTCGATGAAATAACGGAGGGATTTGAGGAGCTCCAGCTTGACCACCCTACCGGTGAAGGGGAGACTCAGCTGGGTCTTGCTCTGAAGACTCCATGTCTATGGCGGAAGGAGCTCATCAACCTTCCGAACTGGACGCCTCCGCTTCCTCCTCCGGCGAGTCAGGGCACTCCGCCTCCTCCTCTGGCGAGTGATCAGGGCACTCCGCCTCCTTCTCCGGCTGCTTCGGCGTGTGGCAGCACTCCGCCTCCTTCTCCGCCTGCGCCGGCGTGTCCGAGCAGCCTTTCTCCTTCTCCGCCTCGTCAGTAACAGCGGAAGACAGCCGCCGCCGCTCCGGCTGCTCCGGCGCGTCGTACCACTCCGCCTCCTTCTCCGCCTCGTAAGCAACGAAGGAAGACAGCCGCAGCCACTCCGACTGCTCCGGCGTCTAGCAGTACAGCCAGAGGCGGGAGGCAATACATATTCGGTCCGACTCTCACGCCTCTAGAGAAGTTACCATACGAGATGACCGACGAGGAAAACGCGGAGATCTGTAAAGCCCAAGTGAGGGACTTTTTTGCAAAGAAAAATCCACCTCCGGAGGAGAAGATGGATCCGATGAATTGAAGCGCACTGTGAAGAACCTGAAGCGACCACCACCGCCTCCGCCGGATGACAACCATGTCCGCGCTCTTAAAAAGGCAGTGGAAGGAGCGCGCCGATCGGGAACTACTTCAACTGACAAAAGGTTACAAGAACAAAGAAGTGGGAACAAAATTCCCCAGCTCGGCGAACAGGCAAACCAATCGTGCCCCCCGCTCAAGTTGTCTAGCGATATCGTCGCAAATCTGCCGGGGATGCTGCCCGGTACCAATCCTGGTGATTACCTGCCCGACGATGCACATTTTGATACAATGGAGGTGGACGAACACAAATACCAGTACGGGAAGCCTCTCGTCAGACTTGGTGATCCTCCTCTAACAACGATGATGCAAAGATTCCATAAGTGGTACATGGACACCTGCAAGTCTGGGAAGGATATTTTGACGCTGAGAGTTAAAGAGGAGCACGACCTCGTTGGAATTGATCTGTTGTCTGTTCCATTTGAGGAGTTCTTCCAGTTTTTCAATCAAAAGGCCCTTGATAAAATAATCATCACTTGCTACTGTATGTAAGTACTATACTTCTGTAATTAAGTCTCTATATATAGCTCAGCTCTTTCATTGCATGTATATATAATTATCCTCACTATATTATGCAGATTGAAGATCGTCGAATGCAGAAATGCACAAATCTATGATTGGGTTCATTAACACAAATCTCATAGAACAATGGACGGTTAAATATAATCCGAAAGAAACCGAGGCCAACTTGCTACAAGCGTTGCTTAAAAATCAAAACAAAGATAAAATACTCTTTCCTTACAACTTCAAGTGAGTGTTACTGTCTTCTGCATATTCGGTTTCCATTATTACTCGAGGTTATAGTAATGTAATTGATGAGTTATGCATGCGTGTGCAGCTTCCACTTTATTCTCCTAGAGATTAAGCTTGAGCAGGGACTAGTAACCGTCTTAGACTCAAAACGAAAAGATCCCAAGGAGTATGCGGCCATGACTGAAATGCTCAAGAAGTAAGTTCAATCGATCATTATCGCACCATATCGGCAACTTTGTTCATTTCCTGATATCAAGTAATTATTTTCTTTGTCTCGCAGGGTTCGGAAAGTGTTCACTGCAGAAGTTCCGGGACTGCCGGGGGATCTGCGATTTACACACCCGAAAGTAAGTACTACTAGCTAGTTCCGCGCATCTCCCATTGATTCTAGCTAGTTTCATCAATACCATTTATAATGCTTGATTATCAGTTTGATTGACCTCTATTTCTCGTAAAGTGGTTGTGGCAGGAAGGCGGGAATAATTTTTGTGGATACTACGTTTGCGAGTACATCTACAACGCAACGACCTCTAAGCGGGGCTACTCTGAAAAACAATATGAAGTGCGTAAGCAATAATATTCACAATTTTATTTTATTACCATCATTTGTGTTGAGTTTCATTCATATATATGTATTGACCCCCTTCTTCAAATTAGATTTGGCAGATGTGGGATGAACTCCTACCACAAGATCGCTTAAAGGCAATTCAAGAGGAATTGGGTGGATTCTTTCTTGACCACGTCATCAATCCAGCCGGAGAATACCATGTGGAACTTGACATCAGATGTTAGGGATCTTATATTGTATATATGTAGCTAGTAGCGTCGGATAGATATACGAAAACTTGTTGTTCGACCAATCTCTCGAAGAAGGAGGAGGTCGATCACTTCTCTCTGTATATGTTCATGACGATCTTGTGTACTTAATGGTTTCCTTCTTTTGCTTACTAGCTAGCATGTCGTCTCCTCTCTATACGTATAGTACATAGCGTCGACCAAGCACGGAGATAAGAGAGGACACTTCTCTCTATTAGCTAGCTAACACAATATATGAAACCCCTAAATTAACCCTACAAAACCCCTAACCCCCCCCCCCCTTTCAAAAAAAAACAAAAATCCCAGCTCCTGAGCTGCTGACACGTGGATGATCTTTGGTCCCGGTTGGTGTTACCAACTGGGAATAAAGGCCCTCCTCTCTGGGCTCGCCGCAGCGGCCACGTGGAGCCCCATCTGTCTCGGTTCGTATAAGAACCGGGACTAAAGATGTTGGGCTTTAGTCCCGACCCTTTAGTCCCGGTTCCCGAACCGGGACAAATGGGCCTTATGAACCGGGACAAATGGGCCTTTTTCTACTAGTGCTTAGACATATCTTTAGGCAACCCTGCACTGCATCCTAGGCATAGCATGCTCTGTGCTGCATATGTTTGCTGTATACTTATTTGTTTCCTCCCCCTCTTCTCTCTCGTTAGACCCCGATACCGACGTAGCCCCCGAGACAGACGCAGCTCCGGAATACGACTACGCCCCTGACGACCAGACCCTTGCCGCAGAGCTTCCAGGCAAGCACCCCCCTTTTGAGCATATCGATATCGCCTATTCTTATCTCTCTTATGCTTGCATTAGAAGTTGCTGCTATTACTGTTATCCTATTTCTGCTGCATAGCCTGTTTATTGTAACCTGCTGTTGTTACCTACCTGCTTATCCTAAACTGTTTAGCATAGTCTGGGTAGAGAACCATCAGAGACCCCCACCTTGTCCCGACTGCCCCGCTGGATTATCAGAAGACCCGGTCAACAGGATCGAAGACCAGGCCCCGGCACCGCACCTCACTTTCCCCTTAGTTGCTCGACACTACTGGGTTACTATCGAGTGCCGAGGGTGATACCTCGTCAGCACTTCTGATGTTAACCTTGTAGGTTAGATTATCGGTTGTGGTCATCGAGGGTGATTCCTCCTTCTCCACTCTCGATAATGGCACTGTCGTGCAACTCCTCAAGAGTGGACCTCGAGGGTGATTCCTCCTTCGTTCACCTTGTCGATAACATCAGGTGGAATTCCATCGAGGGTGATTCCTCAGGGTTCCCCTTGGTGTTAGACACACGGTTACTATTGTTACTATGACTTTACACTGAACCATGTTACTAAAGACAGGTCGGCCCTGAGGGGTACCCGCGCGAGCTTAATTGCGAGAGATGTGGAGTCGGGTGGACCAGGAGTGTGCCCGAGAGTTGAATACGAAGCATGGCCGGGCATTCTTAGCCCTTGCCGCAAGTCCTCGAGATGGGGCGACGGGGTCACATCGATCGTGAGTCTCTGCTCATTTCCGCGCGCTCCTAATCCACTAACGGTTTGGATATTTGATCCGAGGGGCCTCTGGCCTGATAGCACTAACCATCACATGGGCATAGGATGGGTGTTCTGCGTCGTATACATCAGCCAATGCTTAATAGACGTCAGCGTGGAGCGGCGCGCGCTGGATTGGACTGGAACGCAACCGCGCTTGTATAAGGGGTTGCTAGGTCTGCTTTCGGCCGCCCACGCAACATGCAGGAGTTCCCGGGGCGATGGCCCAAGACCCCTGGGGCATAGATTTAGTCCGGCATGCTGACCTCTCTATTAAGCCTAGGTCGGGTTGTGGCGTATCATTTGGCCGAGGCCGGGCATGACCCAGGAAAGTGTGACCGGCCGGAGTTAAGCGAGCGTGGTGGATAAGTTGGTGCACCCCTGTAGGGAAGAAACAATCTATTGATAGCCTGTCCTACGGTAACGGACACTCGGAGTTGTATCCCGATCGGTACAACTAGAACTGGATACTTGAGTTGATAACTGGATAGTATGGCTACGGGATTGCTTTCTCGCAGGGAGTCAAGGAAGAATCTCTGGGCGAGGTTGATAACACTACTACTACTTTACTTTATGCTAATCTGCACTCTTCTAATGCTGCAAGACAGCTGAAGATGCTAAAGATGCTAGTCTTCGATAGGACTAGGTTTTCCCCTCTATTCTGTCATTTCTACAGCCCAGTGCACATATACTGCCTTCCTTTGAAAATGTTGCATATGTAGTGTAGATCCTTGCTTGCTGAGTACTTCGGATGAGTACTCACGTTTGCTTTGCTTTCTTTTTCTCCCCATATCCGTTTGATGCAACCAGATGACGGAGCTCCTGAGATCGCTACCCCCGCCGACGGATACTACTACTACCCTCCCGGCGAATACTACTACGAGGAGCCGACCGACGACCAGGAGTAGGTTCGGAGGGTCCCAGGCAGGAGGCCTGCGCCTTTCGATCATAATGTTTTCTTTTGCCCCGCCATTCTAATGGCCTATCTGTGTTTTCTTTTATATCTGTACTCAGATATCTGATGCTTCCGTTGACGCTTGTATGCGAGCCTATGTATTCGAGCCCTCGAGGCCCCTGGCTTGTAATATAAAGCTTGTATGACTTTATTTATGTCTTTAGAGTTGTGTTGTGATATCTTCAAGTGAGTCCTTAGGCTTGATCATGTGCATTAGCGTGTATGGTTAGTGCACGATTAAGCCGGGGTCGTCACAGGTTGGTATCAAAGCCAGCTGCCTGTAGGATCCCCCTTTCCAACTCCTTGGCCGAAGTTGAGTCTAGTCAATGAAAAACTGTTTTACTAACATGGCTGTGTGGCTTACGGGCCCACGTCGCCGAATGGGTGGTATTAGGATCTTTTATTCCTCGTCTATACTCTGGGACTCTGATCTCTCTTCTATTCGGGTTAAAGATTTTGTTAACTCTGGCATTAGGATCTCGTAACCACTTCCTCCCGGAGAGCCCCTTCACTATAGATGATCGTCTGCTTCATCAGAAGATTCTAAAGATACAACTCGACGTTAACCGAGAACCTTGTGCCCACTGCTTTTGCAGTTCCTGACCACCGATAAACCCCCGTGAATAACTAACCATCCTTGTCGTTTGTATCTTCTTTCTCAGCTACTTTGTTATCACAAGATACCCTGTAATACTCCCCAGTTGTTCAAGTGTTCCGTAACATACTTCATAATGATATTCGATCTTCCGAAGATCCTCTGCAGCCTAGTGCTCCCGAAAGTCTTGTCTGCGTGCATTATGGTTAAATCCATATGTCTCGCAATATTCATTAGCATTCTTTGTCATTGTCATTCCGAGTCAATTGATTCAATATGAATGAGAATAGTCCCTATCATCCGTCGATTCCTAGAATTCATTCTTCCGGCTCAGACGTCATTTTGGACATGAGTTGGTTCTCGCCCGGTCAAGTTGCAACTGATTGACCATCTAGTTCTATTCAACTTACTCATCTTTTTATCAGAGCCTCTGCCTCTGATCCCCCGATTTTGGAATCGTAAACCCTTCATATTTAAGCTTCGGCTAATTCAGATGTTCCCATAAACCGGTTCCTTTGCATCCCTTCTTCTTCTGGTTGAGTATCGATACTCACATCAGATCCCTTATGGACCGCCAAACCCTTGTTGGATTATATCCGACAGTGTCCATCGCATTCAAAAAAAAAACCCGAAAGTTCTTTCCCTGATACATAATGCTTTTGGCAAATTGTATCCTCTGCTTACTTTCGAGCTTGTGTTATTTACTCCTGAAGTTTGTGGTATATGTTCCTAAGATGTCCCGATGGGTTGAACATATGCCTTCCCTAATCCGTGTGAACTGAAAGTTATGCGAGTTATATCTACTCGCGTTCCGTCGGATAAATTTTCAACTCTACAACTTCTTCCAAGACGAGAAGTGAATGAAGGGTTATGCATTGGCTAAGTAGGAGTCGACCTTGAACCTTTGTGTTCGTGCCCATAGACCTGATGTAGAACTTATCTTGGAACCTGCTCGTAAAATAATTATTTCCTTGGTATAAATTCATCTTGTATCTGAGAATTGATACTTTGCAATCGTGGTTCCGACCATATTTTCTTCTTGATTCCCTTTCCCGGACAAGTTAAAATACTTGTCCTCTGCAGATCATTTCACCGTCCAACCTCCACTCCGATTTACCTTCCGGCATTACCCCTAGTACTTGTTACTGGGAAGTTTAATACCCCACCACATCATTCCTAGCCTGATCGGCTATATTTTTATCATGCCAACTTTTAACTGTGCTACCTGGTCCTTATGCCCGGAGCAACTTCCGACGACGAGCTAAGCTTACGTCGATCTTCCTCATCTTATCATTCTACCTCGAACAACAAGCTTGACTTCGAGCTTGTGTCGAATCCGTGGCTTCAATAACCTTTCGCTTCATCCCCCCCCCCCCTTTGACTAAGATATCATCGCCGATATATTTCATCTTCTTTAAATATTTCGACAAATGTGTCGTGATCATCATCAACATTCTGAGCTCTTCCAGGATATCAATTGAATTCATGGCTATAAATACCATCCCTGCCCCTCGATGATTTGTGATATCATCGATGACATCCTTGACTTTCTGCCAACACAGACCTGGTTGTGCTTGGTTATTCCTTACGCTCTGAGATAACCTTGGAATTGTTTCTATGTAACTCTTGAGATCTTCAAACCCAATCTTTACTTGACACCATATCATCGCTGCCTCGAAGCATGATTGTGGTATTCCGAACACCAACAGGAACATTGGAAGCACATTGCCCAATGTTTCTCGATCAATTATCCAAACCCCATTGTGTGGGTAATATCATGATTCTTCCCTCACCCCTTTTTCTATATACTTTTGAACTTGCTGTCCTATCAAGTTTATCATGCTCCGCTTTTCTTTGGGAAGGATATACCCCAATTCTTGTGTGTGTAAACACATTTTCCTTTCCATTGGTCTATTTAATTCGATAAATTCATTTTCCTTTCCATTGGTTTGCTTAACCTTTCTTGTGATCTATGTGACCTAAGCAGTATTAGTTCTCTGCTTATGAAGACACTTCGGTCTACAACTCTGTCAGTAAGACCCTGTTATTATCGTTGATGACATTCCGGTAACCACCGATGGACGAGAACCTTGCCTATTGGTCCGCCTCGTTCAATGAGCAGGAAAATGGTTCTCTTCGTCCCTCGCCCTTGGTACTGATGATGTTGCCGACATAGCTGACAAGCTATCTTCTGACATGCTTTATTGTCGCGACCATGATGTCACTGTCCTCCCTACTCTCGATCGACACTCACCACAGTTCCACAGGATCGGAACCTGACTCTTCTGTACAACTTTGATTCTGAAGTTTCCTATGCTCTTGGCTTTATGTTTTATCACGAGCCACCCCTTGAGAGATGATCTACTCCCGGTACTCTGAACCCCTGTTCACACTTCGTTCAGGTATCGATCGAATGTCCATTCGCTTGATACTTCTTATCGTACCCTCATACTTTGCTCTCCATGTTTTCCTAAGTTTCAACTCGAGAGATACCTCACAAGGGTCAGTTCTCCCGAAGTTACCTTTTTCTTCCTCACTTAAATCTCGGGACGAGATTTCTTGTAGTGGAGGAGATTTGTAACATCCCCAGCCACACACCACAGTGATCACCCTCTGATCATGCCATGTCAGCAAGTTAACAGTGCCTAATCATCATTTGCATCATACTACATTTCAAATTCCAATTCAAATTCCAATTCAAACTTAAAGAGAAAATATAAATTTTTCAAATTGAAAACTAAAATGTACATATGGTTGCAGATAATTTAGAGGCTATGATAAAATTATAACTAACAATAATGGGATTAGTTAAGTGACTCTAACAATCTCAAACAGTGGCTGAAAGCAACATTTAATAACCTTTTAATTAATCCAAAGTAAAAAAATGAAATAGTATTCTACCCAAACTAGTTTTTGGTGTTAGGATATATTGCACTTTGAATTATGAGCTAGGTCACACTTTTTACAAAATTCATTTAGTGCCCAAACAATTAGCAAAATAGAGTTGAAAAGGAAACAGAAAAAGGAAAAATAGAAAAAGGCCTAAAGCCTTACTGTGCACTCAAGCCTGCGTGCTACAGGGTCGGGCCCAGCCCACCTAGCCGCGTCGTCCTCCTCCCGTGCGCTGTCGCGCGCCCGCGCCGACACACCGACGTCCGTCGCCGTGTCGAGCATCCCGCGGCTCCCCAGCGCTTATATGGTCTGCCCCGAGCCCCCTCGCCCGTTCCCCGAACCCTAGCGCCCCCAGTTTCCCCCTCCTCCTCGCTCTCCCTCTCAGATCCCGCTCGCCCGAGCAGGCTCGTCGCCGACGCCTCGTCGTAGGTGTGGCCACCGGCACCCGTTCGACGCCCCGTCAGGTCCAGGAGCTCCGGCATGGTCCTCCTCTTCTTCCTCGACGCCGGATCGGGACCGGGAAGCAACGCCAACACCGCATTCGACCTCGCCTCCGCCCACGGCCACCGCACGACCTCGCCGCCGATCTGCTTCACCGGACCTCCCGGAGCCCTCTGCCTAGACCCCACGCACCCATGGTGAGCTCCTGCGCCGAACGCACCCTTCCCTGCCCCCTCTAGCCGTCCCTAGCTACTTCTCCGGCGCTTGGCCGAGCCCTCCGCCGCCTGGCCTCGTCGCCGGCATGGCCACGGTGACCTTATGGTCCCGTGCGTGCCACCGTTGCGTTCGCCGCACCGCGTAGGCCTCGACTAGCTGCTCAGTTTCCCCGCAAACGCACCGTAGCCCCGATCCTGACGACGACCGAACTCTGGCATCTGCCTTGCCGCTCGCTATCGCTGTTCCCGACCACCGCAGCCTCTGCCACCACCCCAGGTCGCCTCGTCGTCGTCTTCTCGTTCGAACGAGCACGGCTGCGCTCGAAATGGCGTTGTGTGCGCAAAACCCGAGCCCCTCCCGAGCCGCGCTGCCGCGTTTGGCTCGCCGGAGTCAGCTCCAGCGCGTCTCCGATCGGAGTCCGACGTGGCCACTGACTGGTGGGCCCAGGGGCCCCCTTTGACCTATTGACTTGGGTCAACGCTGACGTGGCCGCCCCCTGTGTCTATGACATGTGGGTCCCGCCTGAAATAAACGAATTAAATTAAATAGATATTTAGTTAATTAGCTAATTAGTTAATTAAACTACTAAACACTCACTGACCAGTAGGCCCCACCCACTAGTTAACCTATTTAATTAAACTAACCCCTCTGATTAAAGCCACTGCCACTGACATGTGGCTCCCACTGGACCCACCTGTCAGGTTTGACTGGTCAACCGACCAGTTGACCTGTTGATGTCACCTCTACGTCATGCTGACATCACCAAATACTATTGTGGATAATGTTTGATTTAAATAATTAAATAAATTCCAGAACACATTTAAAACTTTAGAAAATCCTATAAAATAATCCGTAGCTCGGATCGAAAAACATTATACATGAAAGTTGCTCAGAACGACGAGATGAATCTGATCGTGTCGTCTGTTTCCATGTCGGAACCCTCTACGTAGGTGAACCCGTAACTTTTCGTCCGTTTCCGGTAGATGAATAGTGCATGCATACCGGATATTAAATCTAACTTAATTCCTAAAATAACTAATATGACTTAGACATATCTTTAGGCAACCCTACACTGCATCCTAGGCATAGCATACTCTGTGCTGCATATGTTTGTTGTATACTTATTTGTTTCCTCCCCCTCTTCTCTCTCGTTAGACCCCGATACCGACGTAGCCCCCGAGGCAGACGCAGCTCCGGAATACGACTACGCCCCTGACGACCAGACCCTTGCCGCGGAGCTTCCAGGCAAGCACCCCCCCTTTTGAGCATACCGACATCGCCTATTATTATCTCTCTTATGCTTGCATTAGAAGTTGTTGCTGCTACTGTTATCCTATTTCTGCTGCATAGCCTGTTTATTGTAACCTGCTGTTGTTACCTACCTGCTTATCCTAAACTGTTTAGCATAGTCCGGGTAGAGAACCATCAGAGACCCCCACCTTGTCCCGACTGCCCCGCTGGATTATCAGAAGATCCGGTCAACGGGATCGAAGACCAGGCCCCGGCACCGCACATCACTTTCCCCTTAGTTGCTCGACACTACTGGGTTACTATCGAGTGCTGAGGGTGTTACCTCGTCAGCACTTCTGATGTTAACCTTGTAGGTTAGATTATCGGTTGTGGTCATCGATGGTGATTCCTCCTTCTCCACTCTCGATAACGGCGCTGTCGTGCAACTCCTCAAGAGTGGACCTCGAGGGTGATTCCTCCTTCGTTCACCTTGTCGATAACATCAGGTGGAATTCCATCGAGGGTGATTCCTCAGGGTTCCCCTTGGTGTTAGACACACGGTTACTATTGTTACTATGACTTTACACAGAACCATGTTACTAAAGACGGGTCGGCCCTGAGGGGTACCTGCGCGAGCTTAATTGCGAGAGATGTAGAGTCGGGTGGACCTGGAGGGTGTCCGAGAGTTGAATACGAGGCATGGCCGGGCATTCTTAGCCCTTGCCGCAAGTCCTCGAGATGGGGCGACGGGGTCACATCGATCGTGAGTCTCTGCTCGTTTCCGTGCGCTCCTAATCCACTAACGGTTTGGATATTTAATCCGAGGGGCCTCTGGCCTGATAGCACTAACCATCACGTGGGCATAGTATGGGTGTTCTGCGTCGTATACATCAGCCGAAGCTTAATAGACGTCAGCGTGGAGCGGCGCGCGCTAGATTGGACTGGAACGCAACCGCGCTTGTATAAGGGGTTGCTAGGTCTGCTTTCGGCCGCCCACGCAACGTGCAGGAGTTCCCGGGGCGATGGCCCAAGACCCCTGGGGCATAGATTTAGTCCGGCATGCTGACCTCTCTATTAAGCCTAGGTCGGGTTGCGGCGTATCGTTTGGCCGAGGCCGGGCATGACCCAGGAATGTGTGACCGGCCGGAGTTAAGCGAGCGTGGTGGGTAAGTTGGTGCACCCCTGTAGGGAAGAAACAATCTATCGATAGCCTGTCCTACGGTAACGGACACTCGGAGTTGTATCCCGATCGGTACAACTAGAACTGGATACTTGAGTTGATAACTGGATAGTATGGCTCTGGGATTGCTTTCTCGCAGGGAGTCAAGGAAGAATCTCTGGGCGAGGTTGATAACACTACTACTACTTTACTTTATGCTAATCTGCACTCTTCTAATGCTGCAAGACCGCTGAAGATGCTGAAGATGCTAGTCTTCGATAGGACTAGGTTTTCCCCTCTATTCTGGCATTTCTGCAGCCCAGTCCACATATACGGCCTTCCTTTGAAAATGTTGCATATGTAGTGTAGATCCTTGCTTGCTAAGTACTTCGGATGAGTACTCACGTTTGCTTTGCTTTTTTTTTCTCCCCATATCCATTTGATGCAACCAGATGACGGAGCCCCTGAGATCGCTGCCCCCGCCGACGGATACTACTACTACCCTCCCGGCGAGTACTACTACGAGGAGCCGACCGACGACCAGGAGTAGGTTCGGAGGGTCCCAGGCAGGAGGCTTGCGCCTTTCGATCGTAGTGTTTTCTTTTGCCCTGTTATTCTAATGGCCTATCTGTGTTTTCTTTTATATCTGTACTCAGATATCTGATGCTTCCACTGACGCTTGTATGCGAGCTTATGTATTCGAGCCCTCGAGGCCCCTGGCTTGTAATATAAAGCTTGTATGACTTTATTTATGTCTTTAGAGTTGTGTTGTGATATCTTCAAGTGAGTCCTTAGGCTTGATCGTGTGCATTTGCATGTATGGTTAGTGCACGATTAAGCCGGGGTCGTCACACTGCAAGCTGGATGGCTTGGGGCTCGTCGGAGGTCGTCCTCCCGGTGAACCGGTAGGGCGTTCTGACGTGATGCTTCGTCCGTAGATGTGCACCGTGGCCCAGAAGTGATGGATGGAATCACTTGTGTGCTCCTGGTACACGACATACTCTGGGGGCTCTTCCATGCTAACAGCTCGCCGAGTGAGGTTGGCGAGGATGGCTACAAAGCCTTCAAGCTCGGCGGCGGTGGTCTTGTTGTGAATGATGGGGGCCTGGCATCTTGGTGGTTGGATATCGAACTGAGAGTGAGGCTGTGATGTGCTGAGTTGGGGTGAGACTTCCTTTATAAGCCAGCAGAGTCTTCCATCACACGCTTGCGGATGGGACAACGCAGGTGTCGGTCACGGGCACATGGCCTATGGGCAGGGCTGATAGGTTGGGCACCGACTTGTCAAAAGGTGTCGGCAGGCCACTGTGTGGACTTATAGGATGGAACGGGCTTGGCTATGGACAGGAAAGTTGTGGATGGTGTGGAAACCTAGGGATAGTGACCAGGCTAAGATAGGATTAGCCAATGTTCAGCCTGGCTCTGATACCAAGGCTGTCGGGGCCGGATTTTGGGGACACAAAAATCCCAGAAATTAACCCCTCGTGTCATCACCAGCCCAGGATTACCGTTACTGGTGGGCACGTCCTTGTTAAAGATTACCAAGCAATTACAAGAATTGGATACAATACCATGAAGATCTAATGATACAACAATGATTGTGGTGATGGATGACGGAAGCGACTCGTGGTTCTCCAACGTCGATGGGGCTCCATTCCCACAGGAACGGCTGACCTGAATAATTCCTATCCCGCGTGGCTGCTATCCTAGGCTCCGTGTGGACGTCGTGGTAGTACTCCTCGCTGAAATCCTGACTTGGCCAAGTAAATAGCCAGGGACAAGCCTGTGAGTACGTTGAAATGTACTCGCAAACATCATGAACAAAAGATATACCGAATTCAGCAGTTAAAATATATGATCATGATGAACCAAACTATATGCGAATGCTCATGCTGGACTATAAATATATTAAATGCATGCTGACAGGAATTAAATCATGGCATAATATAATATTAGCATGTACAAATAAATGAATATATAAAAATGTTAGTGATAAACAAGGAAAATTAAAGGAAAATAAAATAAAATAAATGCCGGTCGGATGTCTAAACTGACACCACGGTAGATCTTGAAGAGAAATGCCAAACGGGTGTCTAAAAGAGAAATCGGACGAGATAGGATCATCCGAGAACTCAGGCGACGCCACGAGAGGTCTTGAAAAGAAATGCCAGTCGGGTGTCAAAAGTGACGCCACGGTCGGTCTGGAAAAGAAATGCCAATCGGGTATCCACAACAATAGTGGCGTGATAGACCGCCTGAGAACTCGAGGGACGCCACGAAGAGGTCTTGAAAAGAAATGCCAATCGGGTGTCCACAAGAGTAGTGGCGTGATAGACCGCCTAAGAACTCAAGGGATGCCACGGAGAGGTCTTGAAAATAAAACCGAATGCCCGGGGTAGTCTAGCCAGCCCCTGAGACACTCAGGAAAATAAAATAAGAGAAACGGGTTAGTCCACAATTGTATGCATAACCTCAATAATATTAATATGCATAGCAAAAATATTCATGGTAGCATCAGGGTGACAATAATTATCCTGCAAAATAACTCATGCACATTTTAATTATTTCCCTCCGGAGACCGACACTAAGACCGACACTTGACCAACCCAGACTGTAGTCCTTAACCACGGACACGGCTATTCAAATAGGTTTAAACTCTGCAGAGGGTGTACTATTTACCCACAAGTAAAGGATTTCTTTAGTCAGTACCGTGACACTGACTAATTCCCATTACGGTCTTTGGGTTGAAAACACACCTGATCAGCACACACCAGATTAACCGTCCGAATGCCAAGAATCACCCAAAGCATCGTTCCAGAAAAACTCTAAGTCGGGGAGACAACAATCTCGAGTAGCATGGGATCACTATTAATACGCGTGGATTCCAAGGGGTGCCCCCCCTCTCGGTCACAACCGGAAACACCCATGCCCCCTGACCCGATGACAGGATTTAGTCCACCAACATGGAAACCCTCATCGTAGCCCTCTATGTGGTGTGTGCACGGAAAGGGGTTAACAACTTACTGAACCATACCCCACCTGTGGCAGGGACAAGTGGCAGCACGAATCAAGTATGGGGGTTACCGGAACAAGACTCGATCTACGGTCGACTCAGGAGGCTCAAGTATTTTCTGCAATGGTTAGCACAAGATAAATCCTTGGTAGTACCCAACAGGGTCACCACCTGACATGTCCCCACATGCCTTCACTGATGACTCTTGTCACAACGAGAGTTCAATCTCATGGTCACTTTTCTCATGACCGATACTTTCCTGCAGATTAGTCCGGACCAGCATAGATATATGTGGCAAGAGATGATAACCAAACTCACTCATAAATCAAGCTTAAATGAAGGAAAAGTACTTTCAGAGGATCATGCATGCAAAAATAGCCTTATGTCAAATTTTATTTGAATTCAAATTATTCATAACTCCACTATTCATGCAAATAACCAACCATGCATTCACCATATCAAGTTTTCAAGACGCTTGCCTTGAGCATGTAAAAGTGTGGGGTGCACTCCAAAAGTTTGAAATGTTTCTTCCCTCCATTTTTCCTATTTTAAAGAATATAGCAATTACCACATAAATCAAAACAGTACTAATTTTTTTTTCAAATATTTTTAAAATAAACTAGATGAAAAATGAAAAATAACAGAAAAAGAATCAATTCATTTGGAGTTAATATGAATTACTAATGGAATTTATAAGTTGAATTAAATGATTAAATGGACTATTAAACAAATGTTACAAAAATAATGCCGACTAAAATTGTTCACCCTATCTGAGATAATAGAGAGTTATTTTAGAAGTATTCAGAAATTTGAATTATCAGATTTGGGTTTGAACTGACTGCTACAGAGTCTTTTTTGAAGACAGCTCAAAAGGAAAAAGGGAAAAGGTTAGGGGTGCGCCCTGAGCGTGAATTAGTTGGACTGCGTCACTGGGCCGGGCCCAGCTCCTAGCCCGCGGGGAGGCGGCGCGTCGAAGGCGTACTCCCCAGAGTGCGTTTCCCCCCGCAGGGAAAACACACCCACGGAGATGCGCTTCTGGAAAGAATGAGTGACTCACCGACAGGTGGGACCCACCTGTCGGGTTTGTCTTCCCCATCTCGCGCGCGCCTGGACAGGAACAGAGGCGAGCTCCGGCGAGGATTGCCGGTGTTGTAGGGCATCTCCGGCGACGCTCGGCACATGGTTGGGTCCAGGGAAGAGTGCCGCATCCATGGGAGGTGGAGATAGCCGTTGAGGGGCTCGGGTTCGAGCACGGCGTCAACCATGGCGGAGGAGAGCTACGGGTGGATTCGCCGAGCTCAACTCGACCTTGGGGAGGAGGAATTGGAACGCGGAAAGGATCTGTGGGACCGTGGGAAAGCTCCTGGTGTAGCTAGTTGAGAGGGGGAGGTACTGGAGAGGTGGGAATCTTCGCGGATGCGGTGGCGGCTGTGGTTGCCGGAGTTGAAGACGATGACCGCTCCGGTCGTTTTCCTTCCACGGGGAGCTTACAAAGGGAGAGGGGAGGGTGGTGATGGTCGAGGGTGAGCTCACGGTGGCCTTTTATAGGCGGGAGAAGGTGATGCCGTGGCTTCCCGAATAAGTCATGATGAAGGCGGCCATAACTGCGCCGTCGAAGCAGTTGTGGTCAGTGGCGTGGGTCAGCGTGGTAGATGAGGGCGGTGGACGAACGGATGAGCACTGGACGTTGGCCATTAAGGTGAGATGGCGCCGACAGAGACGTGGCCGAGTGGCCGTCTTCGGGCGGCGCTCTGAGGAGGCGCTGGCCGGTGGGGGCGGCGCTAGGGACGAGGGAAGGTGTCGGTGAGGCTTGGGGATGATCAGGTGACCCAGGGGTGGACTCGGGCGAGCAGGGGAGGCAGCAGGGGAACTGCAGCGGCTCGATGCCACGGCAGCAGTACGCGTGCTCTGGGCATGCACATCAAGTGCTTGATGAATTGCCAAAGCAAGCTAGATAGGTCCATTTGAGCTGATTTTTGGGATGGTGATGCTAGCAAGTGTGAGGGGTATGTTGGACATGCTAGCTTAGCATATGGAGGTTTTAGTGGTGACAGAATTTTGTCATGCACTCAAGGTGTATGATGAAATGAAATGGTGCCCTAGGTATTTTTGTTGATCATGAATCTTGGCAGTATGATGCCTCTTTGAATGATAGATGAGGTGGTAGGGTTGGATGGTCCATAGGAAAAACTTTCCAGTGCAAATTCTACTAAAATTCAGTTCTGGACCAGTTTTTGAGGGAATCATTGGGTGGATCTACAAAATGCAAATGGAGTTGATCTTCTGGACTTAAGGGTTTGGTTGGAAGGACTAGGAGTGCGAAAAATTTCAGAATTTTTGGGGCAAGGAAAATTGGGGTTGTAGTTGAAACTGAAGAATGGGACATAATTGAAAAGAAGTTGTTTCACTCAAAACTTTCAAAACACCAAGTTAGGTTTTTGCATAAAAGTGATAGGTAGCCATCACATGACCTCTCATAATTTTTGTGGGATTTTCAAACAATTATTTAAAATAATTGTAGTGCAACAGAAGCATTTCAAAGATTCAAATTGCTATTAAAAGGATTGTTTTGGGGCAAATTTTATTCTGAAAATAGTTCCTACTATTATTAGAATATAAATGAAATGTTTTAGGGAAACTACCAAAGCCACAATATTATTTTAAAAAATTTCTATATGGAGGGAAGAATTTTGAAAAACAGAGGGCAGAAAATACTCTAAAATTAATAAAACACCCAATATAATTTAAAATTTTATTTCTGGCCAAATTTTTACTTAACAAAAATGTGGTTAAATTTTTGGGGTGTTACAAGCATCGGATTTACGACGAAGAGGAAAAATCCACACATAATGAGAATAATCATCTAAAATCACCAAGTAGTATAGATAGCCCGTGTTACTCGCAACGGGAGATGTCCAAACATCACTATGGAGTAATTGAAACGGAAAAGTGGAAACTGAAGTAGACGCACTAAAGGGAAGACGAATGTGCTTGCCCAAACGACAAGCCTCACAAGTATGCTCGTCGAGCTTATTACATGAGAAAGAAAAAATCCTAAGAATCTGACGCAAAACGGCGGGGTTGGGGTGGCCCAAGCGAGCATGCCAAAGGTCGATGCCGGCGGCAAGGGCGACGGGTGTGGAGGTGGAGGCGCCGGCGTGCACGGGATAAAACTCATCAGGGCTATCACATCGGTGAAGCACCATCCGGGTACGGGCGTCCTTCACAGAAAAACCAACACCGTCAAATTCAACAGTAAGTGGATTCTCACGAGTAAGACGACGAACGAAAACTAAACTAGTGACTAAGTCAGGTGAGACAAGGACATTAGACATAGTGATAGGTGTGGAACTAGAGGGAAAACTAGTGCTACCAACATGAGTGATAGGTAAAGAAGAACCGTTGCCAACGGTGATACGAGTGGGTGTGTTAACTGGAGTGGAAGAGGATAGGTTACCGGGATGAGCTGTCATATGCGCAGTAGCACCTGAGTCCATGTACCAGTCGCCTCCACCGCCATAGTTACTCGGTGATGGCGCCGAGTGTAGGGCGGCCAGGAGGGTGGGGTCCCACGGTGCAGGTACCGGCGGCGGCGACTGGCCTCCATAGGGCGGCGCCTGGGCGGGCGCGCCATAGCCGCCGAGGGGTGGCGGCGCGAGCGGAGCACCATAGGGCTGGTAGGGGGCGCCGATGAACGCCTGGTGGCCCGCGGGGCGGGGACCAAGGAGACCCGGTGCAGGGGCCCGCGGGACGGGCATGTGATAGGCGTGGACGACGCCCGTCCACGGGTTCTGCCCGGCGGCCCACGGTGGGGGCAGCTGCTGGTAGCGGGGCGCCCCCCCTGCGCCCTACGGCTGCTGCTGGCGGCGGCCCCCGCCGCCCCGCCGGTTGCGCCGGCCCCCGCCACCTTGCGGCTGCTGGGGAGGCGTGGGGGGCGCAGGCGGTGCGGGCGGTAGCGGGTAGTAGCCGGTGGGTGCGGGCAGCGCGGGCGGATGGGGCACGGCCGGAGGAGCAGGGCCACCGCGGGTGGTGCCGGCGGCGAGGGCGGTGTGATGGACCCGCTGCTTCAGCTTCGTCATCCGGCGCTCCTCAAGTTTGAGGTACGCGACGACGCGCTGGAAAGTGGGCTCCGGCAGCAGAGTGAGGTTGGACGCCGCATTGCCGAAGTCCTCGTTAAGGCCGGCGGTGAGGGTGCTCAGCATGAGGTCGTCAGAGACCTTAGCGCCGATGTCGCGAAGCTCGTCGGCGAGCATCTTGAGCCTCATGTAGTACTCATCGATGGTGGAGTTGTCCTGGTGACAGCCGAAGAACTCCTGCTGCAAGAAAACAAGGCGCTGAAGTTTGTTGTCGGTGAAGAGCGCGTTGAACTTGGCCCACATGTCGCAGGCGTCGTCATCCTCGGCGACAACCGTGTGGAAGATGTCCTTCGAGACCGTCTGGTAGAACCATCAGATGATCGTGGCCTCAATGGCGGACCACTCCGGATCGCCGCGCATGTACTCGCTGTCCACGGAACCGTCGATGTGCTCGGTGAGATAGTACTCGCGGAAGATGAGGTTGAAGTAGGTCTTCCACGCGTAGTACGACGTGCTGGAGCTGTCGAGACGGATAGGGACCCGGGCCTCTATGTTGAGGTCATGGATGGCTGCGGCGGAGGGCTCGGGACCGGCGAAGGGATTCGACGAGCGGGTCGTGGAGGAGCCGGGGGAAGACATGGCGGCGCGGCTAGGGTTAGGGTTTTTTTTTTGTGGAGAGAAGAGGAGGGGAGCCGCGGCAGCAGGAGGGTGCGGCGGCGGCTGTAGCGGGAGGAGGGCGCGGCTGCGGGTCGGGAGAAGCAGCGGCGCGGCGCGGCAGGGAGCGGCGCGGGGTGGCGCGGGGCAGCGGCGGCGGCGCAGATGGAGAGGCGCAGCGGCTGCTGCGAAGGGCGCGGGCCGAAGCGTGGGCACGGGCGGCGGCGGCGCGGAGAGGGAGGGGCGCGGCGGCGGCGACGCGAGGAGGCGCCGCGGCGGCGGTGGCGGCGAGCCCTAGGAGAGGATCGACCAAGATGATACCATGTAGACAGAGAGTTTGCAATACAATAGACGTTATATTGATGGGGTGCTGGTGCATGTATATATAATTACAGGGTAGGTCTCTACCTCAACTATACAAGACTAGAAGATGGGCCACAACTCCAATATACATGCAACACAAAATACATTCCAATATACATGCAACACAAAATACATATTCAACACAGCTGAACCGTCTTTTGTAAATGATCCATCTGTACTCAACTTGACCCAGCCGCGCCCCGGCGGGGTCCAAGCCAAGGGCGAGACCACAGGGCTAGCACGACGTACCTTTGGTTCATATGACAGAATCGACTTCCCATTCCTAGGGTCAGCGTGCATGTTCGATTTAATGCCAATGATAGAGTCCAAGTAACTCAGCCATTGTTCTGATGCGAGCATGAAACATAAAAATGACCAACCTAGAGAACATCTAAGGCATGGTTCCTCTGGGCGCTTAAATAATGAAATGGAAGGTGACCATTGCTATCTCGAGACTGCCCTAAGCACAAAGTTTCCTCCCGCGTTGAGAAATAGACAACGAGACCATGAGCTGCAGTGACGTGATGGCACTTTGTGTAATTTCCAAATGTCCATCATACCATCAGCCCGCTCATAGGAAAATACTGACAAGGGAAACATACACCTCCTTGGAAATATTTCTACAATGCAAAACAAGCAAAAACACAATGTAAGATACAAATGTCAAGAAAACCACTCCCTCTGCCCCGAATTACTTGTCGCAAAAACCGATGTATCTAGCATTTCTATCCATTTCTGCGAGAGTGTTTGACAAAAAACTACCAGTTTAGGGGTTCACGTCCCACAGAACTACCACTTTTTTAAAAGTGGCCGAAAACTACCGAAAAATCGTAATCACGTGACTAAAAACTACCAAGTTGACGGAATTGTCGTTTTGACTGTTTTAACCGCGCTTCTGACCTGAGTGGCCCACGTGCCAGGCTGGCGGCCGGCCTAACGGCTAACGGCGCGCGTGTGCAGCCATTAGAGTCGCTCGTTGGTCGCACCTGGTCGGACCAGGAATAACCTGGCCGACCAGGCCGCTCGTCCCCACCAGCACTCTCACTCTCCCCCGAGCTCACTCCCAAGCCCTAGCCGTCGCCATCCATGGCGGCTGTGGATGCAAACTCCAGCGGCGATTCAGGCATGCCTCCGGACATGGTCGGCAGCGCGGCGCAGCAGCCTTCTCAGTCCGAATCTCATCCTTCGCAGAGGTTGGATTGGTCGGCGCCGGCGCGACCACCGTCGACGACAAGAAGCACAGCTCAAGGTCGGCGGAAGCTTCCTCGTTCTGCGGGCGGCGGCAGGTACGGCATCTCATCTGTTAGATTCAGAGATTTTAATTGTGAGATTCAGAGATTTTAATTATTTTCATTTAGGAGGAAATTTAGGCTAGTTTTTTGCATGGTTAGATTCAGCTTTGGTGACCTTGCAAATTGTTAATATTGTGCATACTTTGTTGTGTAAGAAACTGAAAAAAACAGTTTGACAGAAACTCAATATTGTGCATACTTAGGTTCAGTTATCCAGTTTTCAGTTAATAAAGGTTATTCATTAAATAATTTTCAGAATTGATGACCCAAAGTGGGCAATTTGGTTCCATTTCAATGCCAGAGAATCTGTGGTTCGAAATCTGTACCAATCAGACATATCATATTTGACAATGCTTTCTCTTATTGGGAGTGAGGGCTTTGTGGCTGATGATTATATGTACTATGTATTTGATGAGGATAAAGGATTAGAAGGTTTAGATCAAATATGCTGTGAAAATGATGTGCAGCAGATGTTGATCCACTCTCATAATGAAAAGATTCTGAACATAAGAGTAGTGGGAGTTCTTGAGGCATGTAATGCAGATGAAAACAGAGATAGTTATTTTGCTGAACATTGCATTAACACTCAACAAAGTTGCACTAAGGTGGTGGATATAAGCATGGACAGAAAGGAAGAGCTGAAGAAAAGCATGGTGCAGAGAGAAGCTGACCTTAACCATTTTGAAGGTGACACTGATGTGTCTGAATTTGTTTCTGATGATGAAGCTGTAAATTCAGGTTCAGATGGGAACAATGTGAATTTTTGGTTACAGTATTCCTTTGAAGATGAAGCTGCAAAACAAGATACAGCAGTGGTACAGAAACTGAAGGTAATGAGAAAACCTGGTCCAACCAGTAGATCCCACCATGAGGTTGAGAAAAAGGAGAAAGCAGATTGGTTCCCTGAAGCAGATGAAAAATGTTTCCCTGGTGATTATGGCATCAGTGATGAAGAAGATGAGCCTGAAGGATCTTATAAACTACCAAGTGGTAGGAAGAGAAGGAATAAGAAGTTGAAAGACAGGATATGGTATGATCACAAACTTCAAGGACCAGTAGAGCAGTTCTGTAGGGGCTTGTGCTTCACCACTGTGTATGAGTTCAGAGATGCACTTAGGGATTTTCACATTAGGACTTTGAGAAATTATCATTACCACAGAAATGCCCCAGGTAGGATTATTGTTTGGTGCTCAGAGAGAGCCCAAGGATGTGATTTTTATATATATGCCTCTAAGTTAGCTCATGAAAAAACATTCTGCATCAAGAAGTGTGATATGTTGCACACTTGTGGAGCATGTGCAGAGTCGACAAAGGTTACTACTAAGTGGATGTCAAGGTCAGTAGAGGCAGCATTGAGAGAAGACATTAGATCTCCTGTGGATGCATTAATTAAGAAGACCAAGACTAAGTTTTCAGTGGATGTATCAAGAAGTGTGGCATATAGGGCAAGGAGGAAGGCTGTTGATGTAGTTCAAGGTGACCACAAGCAGCAGTACTTGAGGCTCAGGGATTATCTTCAAGCAGTTCTTGACACAAACCCAGGTAGCAGGTTTATAGTAACAACATTTGAAGATCCAGAGAACCCAGCACCTACTCCTAGATTCAAGTATATGTTCTACTGTTTAGCAGCTTCAAAGGAAGGTTTCCTTAATGGTTGCAGACCATTTATAGGTCTTGATGGATGCTTCATCAAGTTAACCACTGCACAGCAAATTCTTGCAGCCACAGGAAGGGATGGAAACAACAATATTTATCCTATAGCTTTTGGTGTGGTTGACAAGGAAGATGGTGATACTTGGAATTGGTTTTTAACTCAATTGAGATGTTGCATTGGCAGTGGCAACAAATTTGGAACATACACTATCATATCTGACAGGCAAAAGGTTGGGAAGAATTTCATTGAGCAATTTAGTGTTATTACTTTTTTGAATTATTTCATTCTGTTCAATTGTAGTAATAATCTGTGAATGTACAGGGCTTGCTTAAGGCAATAAATGAGGTATTCCCTGATTCACCTCAAAGGTATTGTCTTAGGCACATATATGCAAATTTTCAATATGCTGGGTTTAGAGGCCAGGAACTAAAGAAGTGTATTGACAAGGCTAGCTACTCCTACACTAAACATGGGCATGAACTAGGGATGGCAGAGCTGAAAGCACAGTCTGAAGATGCTTGGAAATGGCTCAAAAAAATTGAGGTCTCTACTTGGGCTAGGTTTGCTATGGATCATACTTGCAAAACAGATTTAGTTGTGAACAATCTTAGTGAAGTCTTCAACAAGATGTTACTGGATATTAGGGCCAAACCAATAAGGACAATGTTTGAAGGGATTAGGACCAAGCAAATGATCAAGAGGCAACAAACTAGGGAGAAGTTACATATTAGCAGGTGGACAATCACACCTACCTACTCAGAGATTTTAGAAGAGAACAAGCAGTATGCCAAGTATTGCCAGGCTGACAGAGCTGGTCCAACAATTTGGCAAGTTACTAGCAAAGAAAAACAGTATTGTGTGGACATGGAAGGGTATACATGTGACTGCAAGAGATGGAACATGACTGGTGTACCTTGCAGTCATGGCATATCTGTAATGACAAAGCAAAAGCTGCATCCTGAGGACTATGTCAATGAGTTTTTTAAGAAGCCACTTTATTTGGAGACATACAAAGAAATTATATACCCTGTTCCTGGTCCAGATTTCTGGCCTCACACAAACACTCCAGACATTGAACCTCCTGTGTTCAAAGAAAAGGCAGGCAGAAAACAGACTACAAGGAGGAAAGGAGAGTTTGAAGTTCCTGGCCCAAGAGACACCAGTAGGATGGGAACAATTACCTATGGAAATTATGGGTTGGAAGGACACAAGTATACAAGTTGCAATAAGACTCTTAGGCCTAAGCTTCAAATGAGGAAAAACAAACATCAGGTAATTATCAAGCATCAGAGCAATGTTTCCTTTTACATAGTCTAATGATTGTGAAGTTGGACCTTTAATGCAGGAAAACAGGACAGTCTATGCACCTGCTCCATCTGCTCCAATACAAACTCCAAGAGCACCAGCAGCAGGCCCAACTCCAAGAGCACCAGCAGCAGGCCCAACTGCAAGAGCACCAGCTCCTGCTGCATCAGCACCAGCCCCTACTGCAAGAGCTAAAAGGGGTAGGCCTGCAGGTGGAGGGAGAGGCAAGGGATTCAGTGCACCAAGATCTGCTGCTGCAACTTCAGATGTTTTGGCTGGTACCAAAAGGAAGAGGTTTGCAAGCAGCAAATTAAAGGGTTACTTCTATGCAAGTGGTAACTAACACAGTGGTAAGGTAGAACTTCTCTCTATGGACCTGTTTGAATTTGTTGTGAACCTGTTTGAATTTGTTTTGAACCTGTCTGTACTTTTCTGCATGAGTCTGTCTGAATTAGTATGCATCTTATCCATTTTGCCGTGTACGTGGGCCTGATGGTGGGCTTTCGTGTTGGACCTAACTAACCCACCAAGCCTGCCACACTGTCTACATAAGAGAAGCCACCAGAAACCACTGGATCCCTGTGCCTCATTCCCCTTGACCAAAACCTAGCCGCCAGAAACCAACTACATCCATATTCTTGCCACTGATGGATCCACAGTTAGGAGAGGTAGTTGATGAACAAGAGGAGGTTGCTAGGGCTGAAAGGAGGGCCAACCGTCGAGCACAGGCACAGGAGCGACGCCAGAGGATTGCTGCCATGATTATGGTGGAATGCAACCAGAATGACGTCAAGCAGTTCAACGAGGTGTTCCCAGAAGGAACCAACATCACAGATGAACTAATCATCTGGTGGGCTAGAGACAGGGCATCTTTCAATCGATTCCAAGCAACAAGGAAGAGATGGACTCAGATCCTGGCTGCAGCTGTCTTGTTCTGAATCTTGTTCAACTTATCGAATTTGTCTTGTTCTGAATCTTGTTCATCTTGATATGCATGTGCAACTGTCTGAACTTTATGATTGCAGTGAAGGATGCAGCAAAGGAGATGCAACAACCATGATGAAGACGATGCAATGTGGCTGCACTTCCCCATATATCTATGTTTTTATATTGAACAATATATTTATCTATGTTTCTATGTTTGGGTTGTTGAAAAATCTATGATAAAGACTATGCTTATTTTGTAAGAAATGTATCCATGGCACAATCTTTTTCAGTCTGAACTTATGCCTAAATCCATCTATCTGCATTTATCTGAATGTTTCTATACTTCGACTTTGCTAAACTTGGCTGCTGAATTGAGAGTTTTTTGAAAACACTAATTTTTAAAATACTTTGACCAGCAACTACTCCACTGATTTAGCACAAGTTTCAATCTGCTAGGTTTCAACAAAGACATTAACTGCAGCACAACTACCACCATTTCTCATCACTCAATCTACCACTTCCCTATTGTCACACTGCACCGCACTTCCTCTACTCCAACATTTAAGTAGCCCAACAACTCACTCAATCTCTGCTCACTGTATCTCTCTCTCCAAAACCTCACTCTACCTACATCCATGGCTGGTTCTTCCTCTACGCCAGACCCATGGCTGAACCCCTTCCCCACCAGCAAGGGCTGGGTTGCCATGCTTTTTGGGTCGGCTCGCGGCGACAAAGACCTGTTCCTCGACTACATGAAGATTGCCATGAGATACAGCAGCGCAGAAGGGCTCGTGGATGCATCAGAAGAGGTGAGGAAGAAGGCGACGGCTCAGGAGAAGCAGCGCATGGACCAGCGCTATGGAACCCCAGGTAAGGGGATCATGCCCATCGACATGCTGCTGTGGGCAATGAAGGAGGCGGACTCCGGCGATGCTGGGCAGAGGGAACGGTGGGCAGCCCACCGCTATATCCCTCACAAGCTACGGCTCCAGCTGCTATGGGCAACAACGACGAGGACCTGCAGATCATCGCCCCACCAGCACTGCTGGCTCGCCGACGTCCTCCTCCCATCATCGTCCTCGATGGAGACGAAGAAAAGGTGCCAGAGCTGCCACTTCCCACTCAAGTCAAGCAAGAGGTGCGACGGTCAGGTCGCATAGCAGGGCAGGGGCCTAACAATCTGAAACTGTAAGTTTCAGATTCAGTTACATCAGTTATCTCCAGTTCTATGTGAGATTCAGTTCTGTCAGTTTATCAGGGTGTTTGCAATCTCAGTGAGATTCAGTTCTGTCAGTTTAAGTGTCTTTGAACAATTTCAGTGTCCATGTGCTATCTATGTAAGACTAAATGCTATCTATGGGAGACTAAATGTCTTCCAAACTTCTCTGAATTTTTCTGAACATGTGTAGATATTGTTTACCTTTCTTGCAGCTTGTGATGAAGCATTTTATGAAGTAAACGGATCTCAGCAAGAACTTATGATACAACACACAGAAATAAACTGCATCAGACTTAGATAATTTAGTTCTTAACTTAACTTAGCACCAGTTCTCAGCATCAAGATAATATTTGGGCAGTACAGATCAGGGCAAACAGCACCCCCCACACCAACCAAAATGATCTGAACCCATTACAGTTCTTAGGCAGTTCATAGCTAATATTAATATTAGGATGCATATTTGCATCAGACTGATCAGTCCTAGGCCAATTATATATATAGGCCTCATATATACTTACCATCCAGAGCTGCCACTTCACTCCTCCATCACAACTTCCTTGATCTTGTCCAGCTTTTCCTTGCACCCATGACCAACCTTCAGGAGCTCAGCAATGACATTCTCCAGCTTCTTCTTCTCTTCTTTAAGGAGGTCTCTGTCCACCTCTATCTCCTTCATGGCCTTCCTTGTGTTTTGGATTATATCAGCTTGACTCTGAAGGATGCACCTCTGTTCTTTCTTGAGCTTAAGCTTCTCCATTTGAAGCTCAATCTTTGCCTGCTCCTCAAGTTGCTTCTTCTTCTCCTTCAGTTCATTGATTGCCTGGCTTGTGAAATCCATGTCATGAGATTTCATTCCATCCTGATAATCAAACAACTTGGACACATCATCCACCAGCTGGCTATACTGATTGGCCAGAGAATCAAGCTCCTTCTTCAGTTTTGCAACTTCTATCCCATGAGCCTCATTATCCTGGGCTCTACCAAGGTTCTGCTCATGATACATATCCCAGAGCTTGCTTAAGCACCTTTGCAGAATTACAGGCCAGGGGGCATCTACCCACTCCAGAACACCACAGTTCACACCATCCAGAAAATCAATTTAAATTTACAGTGAACACCACAGTTAACAAGCAAATTCAGAATAACAAATCATAAACAATAATGATATACATAGCTACACTAGCTAGGTCTATACTAAAAATACAATACATCAATATGTTTCCAGTGCTCTTTGCTACAAGTACAGTATTCAGACATAGCAATGTTTTTACACTTAAGGAAAATTCAGAAAAACAGCAACTAAACGCTACTCTGTTTCCACTACATAGCAGAAAATCAAGCTAATCAAATCCACACCAACTTGGTTCATTACCTCAGTAGCACATCCTATGAATCTCTTGCTAGTGTCAGTGCCTTCAAATGCCACAAACTTGCCTGGCCTCTGCCTGTGCAGGATGCACCTTCTCTCATATTCAGTCACAAGCCCACAGAAACTAGGGTCTATCACAGTGTCAGGAATTTGCTGCAACAGCAAAAACATATCTATATCAACTACAACTCACATATATGAACTTAAATGGAAGAAATCTCAATTATCTTCAAACCCTAACCCATGAACAGAATGAAACCCTAACCCTAGAACAGACAGGAGAGGGAGAGGATAGAATGAGCTGACTTACAAAGTACTCCATCTGCATGCTGCTGAACTCGCTCATGTACTCATCATCGTCGTCCGAGGTCTCGTTGCTGTTGGGCCACGACGGCATGGTCGCGGCGTTGCCGGAGTGCGAGAAGAAGAAACAGAAGCAGAGGAGAGCAAAGAGTGGAGTGAGCTCGGGGGAGAGTGAGAGTGCTGGTGGGGACGAGCGGCCCGGTCGGCCAGGTTATTCCTGGTCCGACCAGGTGCGACCGACGAGCGGCTCTAACGGCTGCACGCGCGCGCCGTTAGCCGTTAGGCCAGCCGCCAGCCTGGCACGTGGACCACTCAGTTAGGCCAGCCGCCAGCCTGGCACGTGGACCACTCAGGTCAGAAGCGCGGTTAAAACGGTCAAAACGACCATTCCATCAACTTGGTAGTTTTTAGTCACGTGATTACGATTTTTCGGTAGTTTTCGGCCACTTTTAAAAAAGTGGTAGTTTTGTGGGACGCGAACCCCTAAACTGGTAGTTTTTTGTCAAACACTCTTTCTGCGACAAGTAATTCAGGATGGAGGGAGTAGCATTTTACCATGGTAAATAGTTCTATGTTGGTTCTAGCTGAAGGTGCACAAAAAGGCCGCCCCATTCCCTCACCAGAGGGTGTCCGCATTGTCACAAAGGTAGCCATATTGAATTGACTAATCAATAAAGAAAAAGGCCAGAAATTCCAGCACAATGGATACAAGTGCGCTTCTCCCACAAATTAAGAAACTCACTGACTATAATTACTTAAAAAACATGCATCCACTCAATCTCCGCGCTGCAATCGAGACAGTGAGAGAATCGCTCCAAAAGAGACCTTTGCGCAGTGGGGTAGGGGTGGGGGAGGGGGGGGTGGGGGGGGGGGGGTCTTTAAGACAAACAAACGATGATTGAATTTGAATTATGAGTTGTGTCGGTGCAAAAATAAAAGAAAGATGCTAAAAAACGGCGTTGTGCTTAACGGTTGACACTAAAATTGAATTGAAAAAAGGACATGTGTGTCCATTGTGTTTGTACCTTGTTTCATTTTACAACTAGAGAAAAAAAAACACCCATCTAATCCAACCCTACATGTAAAGGTGAGTGTCCTAATATCCATCATCAAACCTGAAGGCAGAAAAAAAAACATAAATGAGACTAAAGAAACACAGAAAAAACTGATATTTCAAAAAGAAAAAAAACACTGAATACTGAAGAACTGGAGATAGAGAGTAAACAGGACTAAATAAACAAGACAGAACGGTGGCTGAATAGTAAGATGACTGAAGAAACATTGAAAAATATAGGATTGCACACAGAGAAGAGCAGAGTGTTTATTTCTCTATTTGCAGATAGAGAAAAACAGAGTGTTTATTTCCCTATTTGCAGATGGAGAAAAACAGAGTGTTTATATTCAGACTGAAAAATATAGGATTGCAGACAGAGAAAAGCATAGGAGTGTTACAGTCTCTATTTGCTAAATAAACACAACACTTGGACTGAACATAGAAAGACATGAGCAAAGAGTGTGTACCTTGGTGTTTCATTTAGAGCTGAACGAGCGAACGCCCTCTAATCTCCCCTCTAGTCAATGGCAAAAGTGTGTCTACATCCATCATCAAATCTTCCTTCTCACACAGATCCAACCAATAAAAGATACAGATAAGTGTCCAATACTGAGGACGGCATAGGGACAAATACATACCCAAGAAGAAATATAGACTGGAGACTGAGGGGCAAAATAACTGATGGAAGACATACAAACGAAAAAAATACTGAGAAAATAACCAAAAATGAGAAGACATAAAAACGTGACTGATGAAACAAAATGAAGAATGAGAGACCGAGCACTGATGAAAGACAACTAGACAAGGCAAAAATAATGAAAGGCAAGGCAAAGATAATGAAAGACAAGGCAAAGATGATGAAGAATTAGTGAACAAATAACTAAAGATGAGAAGACATAAAGAAGGTGAGTATACTATATTCAGTTTATAGTCTCCTTATTGTCGTTGTTTGTCTGCAGTTTCGTATTCTCACTCATATAACTGAATGATAAAATGAAATTTAGTCTAGGTAATTTTGCCTTTAACCCAAACAAGTTGTGGTATGCTAGAGCTGAAACCCATAAGATCTCACAACCAACTCATGGTTCAGGCACATGGATAGCTAGCTTCCACGCCCCTGGACAGTTCTTTGGTGATGAAAAAAAGAAAGCCACTCTTATGGAGATGAAACCAGAAGATTCTGGAAAGTTAGATATTGCACTTAAATAGTTTTGGAACAGGGCATCTTGAAAGAGAAGGGACAAAAAATCAATCCTAATGCTACTGAGCCAAAATAGTACAATAATGCATGGCCCAACTCAAAAAGGGGGAAATGAATTTACTAAATAAATGGCACATTTAACACTAATTAAGCATCCAAGAGGATCTTAGTTACATCAACAAGTTCCTTAGGAGGCATTGCGAAACCAACCTACGTGAGCAACTGAAACTGAGAAAACACGGATGAAACTACAGATCTGAACTCCCCAATCAACGGCATTGCGACTCCGCAAGCACAGAATCAAAACAACAGCAAATCATCCTTGATGCCATAAACATAGAGGAAATGTGGGTGCAGAAACCAACCTCCTACGGCGATGCCGGCAGCTCCTGACCGTCTCACCCGGCTCCCGCTCGCCATGCCGCATCTCTCTCCACCGCTCTTAAAAGTAAAGAGATCAGTCATGGAGACCGGAGACAAACACCCAGTAACGGGAAGAAATACAGACGGTGAGGGCCGACTTGAAGGTGCCCAGCCTGTAGGCCGGCGCCCACTCGAGGAACGGGAAAGCAATACCGGAGCGCTGTCGCTAGGCGGCGCCCGACACCTTGCCCCCGCACCACAACGCAGAACAGATCGTCTGGGAAGGTCAGCTCCCGCCATCCATCTAGCCCTCTCTCCACTGCTCTTCTATCCCCAGTGCTAGATGCGAATGAACCAACCAATGAAAAAAAACCAGGAAAAACAGGCGCAGAATCAAAACGGGTTGACCAATATGACGAAAAGTAGCCAGCGCAACGTTTCATTCACTAAGAGGAACCGGAAAAAGAACACTGGACACCAGAGCCAGCGTGAATCACAAAGACAGATCGTGCCGCCGGAAATTCGACTGAGAGCAAAATAAGAAACAGTCGACTGAAAATTAGCAAAAGTGAAAGAAAAAGAAGGCAGCTTATGTACAAAACCTGAAAACAGTGATGTTGGATAAAATCTGAATTTTGTTCGTACAGCACTGCTACAAATATACCAGCAACTCAAGGGAAAACCCCACTGCATTTTCCAATTACGCAAATTGTATCGTCTAAAAAAATTGCAGGATCATCGACTCATTGCAAGAACCCCCCACACAGAGAAACAAGATCAAAACGGCGCAGTGGAAAACAGGATCATCAGTTCACTCAAGAACGAACTACCTTTTTTGTCTACATGAAATGCATCATCTAAAAGAAATACATGATCACCAGTTTACTGCAAGAACCACTACATTCTCCATTTATGCAAAAATGCATCCATCAAAGAACCACTATATTCTCCATTTATGCAAAAAAAAAATGCATCCATCAAAAAGGAATGCAGCATCATCAACTCGCTGCAAGAACATCTACAGTGTAATGCTTCATCCAGGAAACAGTACCAATGACATAACAGAGATGAATGACAGAAGAGCAACACTGCAACAACTACTACAACCAGCATCACCAAAATACTGTTCAACCATTGCACGCAATGATCCAAGCAGTTCTGAATCATAGAACCGCAAGACAAAATAAGATTGAAGCAAGTTTGGCTGCTGAGTTTTCTGAATACCACAGCTGCTGAGTTTTCCGAACCTGAACCTATCTATCTACATGCCAAAAGCAGGCGTTCAGTTCTGCTGTCATCGTTTCCGAGGGGCGAAAACTTTTGAAGAGGTGAACTGTCAGGACTCCGCTGTACTCTGCATTGACAAATTAATAATCAATAACAATTTGATCAAGATAAAACCTGAGGCAATAACAATTTGGCTTTGTAGGTTCTGTAATTTCTGCTAGCAGCAGATGATACTTATCTGAATGAACGACAGAAATGTGGAATCACTACGTTTTACTTGCTGCAGAACATCTTTTGTCATGTGCAGAAAGACTCTTATATCGACATGGCACCTCCCAAGCAACTACTTTTGCTTTTGTACAAGACTACAACAGTTTCAGACAAGTCCCAAGTCCTAACAAAACCTATCATAAAATCGTTTTCCAAGCACAATCATATGAACACTCCACTAAAGTAAGACTCCAAATATCATGTTTATGCAGCAAATAGTATCTACACCAACATCTGTACACTTGTGCAAAACAGATTCAAGACCACTACTACATTTTTTCTCACCGAAGAAAATAAACAATCTAATTCTCGGAGTATTGGAAAATAAAATAAAATAACAAGACCAAGAAATACAGCTCATGTGCATAAACTAGATTTAATTTGGTATTGTATAGGAACCGGAATTTTGTTCCCAGGTTATTCAACACAAGAAAAATGGGCTAAATCTTTTTTGTTAAGGCTGAAGAGATAAATCAACTGATTTTGTATTTTAAGTTCCATAATTTTTACTAGCTTTACAAATAAAAATATTACTGGCAGCAAATACGACCAAATAGAGGAACTGAATTATCTGAATAAACATGTCTACTTGCTTCTTCTAGAAAGGGAAAGGTTAGGTTATGAAATCCTCTCACCTACGACTAGTCGTCATCGTCCTCCTCCTCCTCTGCCGCCAAATGGACGAATGGGTCCCCCCACTGATCGAATTCCTGCAGGTTGAAAAAGATACAAGAAAACGAAATAAGCCTGTGATGCACTTCACCAAGAAGACTGCTTATGCAAAATGAACAACCTCTAGCCTACTACAGCAAAACATTAGGCCCAAGAACTGCTGCATGTTCCACATATACAAAGAAGCCATGGTCTGTCCATGGATTTGAGGTGGAAATCAAGCACGGAATAAGAGAAAATAGCAAGGTTGAGAAAAGAGTGTGAACTGTATAAGCAAAGAGAAAGTATATGATGTATGTATATTGATATTAATATGGGTAGTGTGGTTAGGCTTGCAGTATGGAGAAGGCAGGTTCATAACAAGAGTGCTCAGCTTCAAGGATGCAGATAACAGCCAAACTGCAGGTATTCAACACATAATGTAAAGTAGCTGGAGATTAAACTGTTCTTATTATGCTATGCAGTTTCAGTACAGGACGATCAGCCGTTGATTTGAATGAGAGGACATGGTAATTCCCAACAGTGTACATGATGCTAGTATCTATACGTGCTGCAGCAAGTACAACTGCCTGGTAACTACACGCCCACCGACTGTTCGATTGAATGCCCGAACAGCGATATGAGTCTAACAGAGGTGAGGTTGGCACCAACATGAACACCAACACCAACACAGTTACTGTATGGACTCCGGTCAACGGCATAGAACACCATTGTTACTGTATGGATTCCGTGGCGACAAGTGCTGGAAGAACAACAATGAAAGGGAAACCATTCTTGCCATTACTATCTAGTCTAGCTTACACGCAATCCATAAGATCCAACACTAACATGCAATTCTCAACAAGAAAGAAAGAAAGAAATGGTGAAATACCTCAAGCGGCATTGCAGCGGGATGGTACGCCAGGGGCGAAGACGGCTCCGGCAGCGGGCCCAGGAGAGCGGCGGCAGGAGGGGCATCCGCGGGAGCCGCGGCGTCGGGGCCGGCGGGAAGCTCGGCGGGGTCGTCGGCCCCGGCTTCGGCCTCTGCGTCTTCCTCCGCGTCCGCGTCGGCGGCGGGGAGCGGGAGCTCGGGGTGGTCGCCGTCGGCCTCCTCGGCGGCGAGCGGGAGCTCGGGGTGGTCGCCCTCGGCCTCCTCGGCCGCGAGCGGGAGCTCGGGGTGGTCGCCGTCGGCCTCCTCGGCGGCGAGCGGGAGGTCGGGGTGGTCGCCGTCGGCCTCCTCGGCGGCGAGCGGGAGGTCGGGGTGGTCGCCGTCGGCCTCCTCGCCGCCGAGCGGGAGGTCGGGGTGGTCGCCGTCGGCTGCCTCGGCGGCGAGCGGGTGGTCGAGGTGGTCGTTGTTGTCGGCGTCGTCCTCGGCCTCCGCGTCGGCGTCGGCTAGTAGGAGTTCCGGGTTGTTGGCGTCGGCTGCCTCGACGGGGAGCGGGTGGTCGGGATGGTCTGCGTTGCCGGCGGCGAGCGGGTGGTCGGCGTTGTCGGCGTCGGCTGCCTCGGCGGGGAGCGGATGAAACCAGTACCAGGTACGCGTCGGCGGTGGAGCCGTCCTCCGTGGCGGCCTCTCCGCTGGTGGAGCACGGTCAGCCGAGGGGTACGCGACCCCGGCACAGGTGTCACGCTCGTCGGGCGGTGGGCCATGATTTTTTTTCTTCGTTTCTTTTTCTGTTTTTTATTTACTATACTAGGAATAGTATTTATAGACTCGTAAAAAAATCAGGAAAATCAAATTGAAATTTCAAAAATTAACTGGTTTGAAGAATTTTGCAAGAAACAGGATCAGATCTCTCGCAAAACAGAGGCGGGTCGATGCAGTCCGGGCCGCCGCAGTACCGGCCGGCGCCGCCTCCGCATCAGGCGGTGCCGCCGCGCCCGGCTGTGCAGTCGCAGCCAACGGGCGGGCTGCCGGCTCGAGATGGCCGATCTTCGGAGGGTGCGCATCCTGTTGCGGGTCAAGGAAACGCGTCGGGCAGGGAGTTTGCCGCGGCTGCGTATGGGGGCCGAGGCCCTCCCCGAGGTCGTTGGGGAGATGATGGGGTCAATGCTTACGGAGATGGACAGCATCGTGGCTCGTCGTCAACTGGTGGCGGCCGAGGATACGCCTGGCAAAGTGATGGTTCGGCTGAACGTCCGTTCCATGCACCTTCGGGCAATTTCGTGGAGGGGGCATCTGGCCCAGATTACAGGAATCGAGGAGGTTATCGCGGCTTCCGTGGTGGCAGGGGAGGTGCCAGGCGGCCTTCCCAATATCGACATCGTCCTTCACCGCCGCCACCGGTCACGGCTGAGACTGAGGTCCCCATGGACATGGGGCAGTCGTCGGAGGTTGCGGAGGTGGCTCAGCCCACGGATCTGTCGGGCGAGGCCATGGCGGTGGTGTCCGCTCTTGCCGCTACAAAGATGCCGGCGACCGGACCAGCTGGGACAAAAGGTCATGAGCAGGTTGCTGATAAAGCTACTGACAAGTCTGATGGCGAAAGAGCCGCGAAGTGGGCTCGCAAGAAAGAGAAAATGTTGTGTTATTGATGCGGTGAACAGGGGCACTTTATTGCTGAATGCACCACGAAGCTATGTGATACTTGTCTCAAACTTGTACACAACTCTGGTGAGTGTCCGTTGTTACTGCACCCGATGCCGACGGTCACCATATATGGGGTATGCTGTGCCGAGCTGATGTTTTTCGAGTCACCTGCTCCTTCAGTTTGCCCGGACGCACCGCAGAATTTGGCTACAGGTGTGGTCAAAGTTACGAAGGGGTACTTGTCCGAGGCGCAGATCATGCAGAGGCTGAATGAGCTTGCTCCGGGGAATTCTCATTGGGAGCTTATCAGGCTTGAGGATAATATGTATAAGGTTGATTTTCCTTTGGCAGAAGAGCTGAAGAAACTCCTTAAGCTCGGCATTGCGCGTGTGCCTGGTACATAATGTATCCTTGAGTTCGATGCTTGGAAGCAGACAGAACCAAAGGGCACGCCTTTATCTCAGGTCTGGGTTCATTTTTCAGGGGCACCTTCCAAGCCACTCAATGATGCTAGGGTGGTCTACAGTCTTGGGACATTATTAGGCAAGACTGAGCGCGTCGATATGCCTTTCAGCCGTGTTCACGGGGTCGCTAGGCTGCTTGTGAGTGTTGTGGATATTGAGTACATACCGGATGTGGTCAGATGGACACATGCTGGTATGGTGTATAAATTGGACATTGAGCTAGAGGATGCTGAGATGTTTCAGGAGGCACTCCAAGGAGGTGGAGATGTGGACATGTCTGACAAGGTGATGGGATGGGGAATCAGGATAAGACAGATGATAGTGCTCCACGGGATGGTTCTCATTCGACGGGTGGAAAGTCCACCCCACAGGCGAAAGAGAAGGGTGCGGCGCCGCCATCTTCTACACCTGTGCACACTTTGAGGTTTGGGTCTTTCGGGCCGTCGTCATCCGCGCCTCCTCGTCTCTGGGGTGAACGGGCGGAGAGTGATGATGCAGATGAGCAGGTGTTGCCGCCTATCCCGATGGCCTCCCTTGCCGTTGAGGTGTCCCCGACAGTGAATCTCGGGAGTGTCTCTGGTCAGAGGGGTTCGGCGCGCAGCCCGAGGCCGATGATGGGGGAGAAGGGGCGGGCGGACATGGCTGGGCAGGTGGCCCAGGCGAGTCCCACGCCTTCTCTGGTGTCGGCGCTTCAGTCCCCGGCGAGGCGTCTGGAGGATTCCCCGGCGAGGGTGAGTTATGGGTAGGAGGCCCCTGACTCACTCGCGCGTTCTTCACCGACACCTTCATCACCGGCACCGTTGTTAGCAGGAGCGAGTCTGCCGGTGGTGGGGGATTTGGGAGGAGGTTCTGGAGGTGCCAGACTCTCCCCTTCTCCATCACCTGTGCTTACCAGGCCGAACGGCCCCGGGGAGCCGGTCCAGTCACCGCGGGTCTGGACTACGGAGGAGGTGATCGCATTTGGTGGACATCAGGACCCGGTGCTGTCTGGCAGGCGCGTCAGCAGCCGAGTTCAGGACCAGCCAGACGCCAATGACTTTCAGCTTGGGCGTGCTATGAGGGCCTCCAAGCTTAGGGACGTCGAGACTCAGACAGGTATGTCGGTTAATAAGCAATGTTCTATTATGCACTTCTCTGAGCATGAGATCATTAGTAAGGCACATGACATAGGAGTCTCACTTGGGTCTAATGGGAAAGAAATTGTTAAATCAATTAATGATATTTTAGACTTAGAGGCTGAGAGAGCTTCCGAGTTGATCCGCGCTTTAGCAGCGGTTAAGCCTATGTCGGATGCTGATATTAATAACTTGGGCATCTCTACGCTAGAGAACTTTTGTGATGAAATGATGCCTTCTTCGGATGCTGAAGGAGAGGCAGGAGATGTGGAGTCTGAGCGACCGGTCGATCCCACGTCTCGGGTGGCTGAGGTATCACAGACTATAAATCGTGTAGATGAGGAGTCGACGCTGGATAAACCTAAACGATCCTAGAAGAGGAAGATTTATCCAACGTCGGCGGTCCGTAGAAGTGCGAGAGTGAAACTTAAGAAAAAATTCCACGATGAAATATGAAAGGGATCTTTTGGAATAGCAGAGGTCTAGCAGACTTGGCTAAGAAAAGGTTCTTGGCTGAAACGGCCATAGAAGATAAACTAGATTTTATCGCACTTCTTGAAACTGGTAGAGATAACTTCACGACACAATTCCTCGGTTCCCTTACTGGTGGAATTGATTTTGATTGGCACTGCCTACCACCTAGAGGACGATCCGGTGGGATTCTCTTGGGGGTGAAGTGCGAAACTCTCGAGGTACTGAATGTGGTAAGAGAAGATTATGCTATTAAGTTCCGGGTTAGGTCTAAATTGGATGGTTTCCGATGGGCCTTAGTGGCGGTATATGGCGCAGCCCAACCCGAATTTAAACCGGATTTCTTGGCGGATCTGGTTAGGATTTGTGGGGATGAGAGATTACCAATCCTAATGAGGGGTGATTTTAACATCATTAGGAGGAAAGAAGAAAAGAACAATGATCATTTTGACGGACGGTGGTCCTTTATGTTTAATATGATCATTGAGAGTCTAAATCTTAGGGAGATAGAACTCATGGGTAGACAATTTACCTGGGCAAACAATCTCCCTACTCCAACTTACGAGAAGCTAGACAGGGTGCTTGCGAGTGTGGAATGGGAACAGAAATACCCACTGGTATCGGTGCACGCGATGCAGAGGGCGATTTCCGATCACATGCCCCTATTAGTAGACTCGGGTGAAGCAACACATGTTGGCAATAAAAATATTTTCTCATTCGAACTAAGTTGGTTCGAAAAAGGAATTTTTATAGAGATGGTGGTGAGAGAATGGGCTAGACCTGTTGCAGGTAGATCCAGCATAGAGCACTGGCAAAATAAGATTAGACACCTGAGACAATTCTTGAGGGGTTGGGCCAGAAATGAGAGTGGGATTTATAAACAAGAGAAAGAACGGCTTATCCAGTTGATTCAGGGGCTAGATTTGAGAGCGGAAACGAATCTGCTGGACGAGTCACAACAAGCCGTTAAGACTGAGGCCGAGTTAAAATTGCGTGCTTTGCTTAGAGAAGAGGAAATGAAATGGGCCTTACGCACTAAGGTTCTTAGGGTCGTCCAAGGGGATGACAAATACCCAATTTTTTCATATGATTGCTAATGGCAAACATAGGAGAAAGAAGATTATCCAGCTTGAGCATGATGAGGGAACAGTTGTGGGTCATGAAAATCTTAAGTTATATATATCCAACTACTATAAGCAACTTTTTGGGCCACCGGTGGATAACGCGGTGACCCTAGATGAGCAGGTTGTTCAGGATATACCTCAGTTGAGGGCAGAGGAGAATGAGATTCTATCTACACCTTTTTTTCTGAGAAGGAGGTTTTTGAGGCGATCGCTCAAATGAAACCGAATAAAGCACCAGGACCAGATGGGTTTCCGGCAGAATTCTATATGAAATGTTGGCATATCGTGAAAGACGATCTTATGCCTATGTTTCATGACTTCTTTAATGGTCATCTGCAACTGTTCCATCTCAATTTTGGCATGATAACTCTTCTGCCAAAGAAAGAGGAAGCGATTCGTATTGAGCAATTCAGGCCCATTTGTCTCTTGAATGTGAGTTTCAAGATTTTTAAAAAAGTGGAAACCAATAGATTGACACAGATTGCTCATTCGGTAGTGCAACCAAGTCAGACTGCCTTTATGCCTGGAAGACACATCCTAGAGGGGGTAGTTGTCTTGCACGAAACTTTACATGAAATCCATTCGAAAAAAACTCGATGGGGTAATATTCAAAGTAGATTTTGAGAAGGCATATGACAAGGTTAAATGGCCATTTTTGCAGCAAGCCATGCGCATGAAGGGCTTTAATGGGGCATGGAGGAATCAGGTGGATTCTTTTGTCCAGAAAGGTAGTGTGGGGATAAAGGTGAATGATGACATTGGTCATTATTTTCAAACGCATAAAGGCCTGAGACAAGGAGACCCGATGTCTCCGATTCTGTTCAACATTGTGGCAGACGTGTTGACAGTTCTCATAGGTTGGGCCAAGGAGAGTGGCTTGGTAGGTGGTCTTGTTCCCCATCTGGTGGATGGGGGGGGGGGGTCTCTATCCTACAATATGCGGATGATACCATTATCTTCATGGAGCATGACCTCGCAAAGGCGAGGAATATGAAACTAGTGTTATGCCTATTTGAACAACTGTCTAGCCTAAAGATCAACTTTCACAAGAGTGAATTGTTCTGCTTTGGTAGAGCCAAAGATGACCAAGACAGCTACAAGCAACTGTTCGGTTGTGAACTGGGGTCATTACCGTTTAGCTATCTAGGCATTCCAATACATCATAGGAAATTGACTAATAAGGAATGGAAATGTATCGAGGATCGATTCGAGAAGAAACTAAGCTGCTGGAAGGGTAAGCTTATGTCATATGGAGGATGGCTAGTATTGATAAACTCGGTACTCACGAGTATGCCAATGTTCCTTCTTTCTTTCTTTGAGGTGCCTAAAGGGGTACGCAATAGACTAGACTTCTATCGATCTCGTTTCTTCTGGCAGTCCGATGAGGTTAAGACAAAGTATCGCCTAGCAAGATGGGATATTATTTGTCGACCAAAAGACCAGGGGGGTCTTGGGATCGAGAACCTCGAGATTAAAAATAAATGCTTGTTGAGCAAATGGTTATATAGGCTATCACAGGAATCCGAGGGTATGTGGGCACAAATCCTAAGAAATAAATACTTGCACTCTAAAACTCTAGCTCAGGTTACCGTAAGACCTAATGATTCACCCTTTTGGAAGGGACTCATGAGAGTGAAGGAATCCTTTTTCCATAGGGTGAAATTCATTGTTGGGGACGGAACAACAACAAGGTTTTGGGAGGATACATGGTTAGGCGACACACCGCTAGCTCTCCAATACCCTTCCCTGTACCATATTGCTCAACGTAAGGAGGATTACGTAGCAACGGTTTTGCAGATGGTACCTTTGAATATCCAGTTCAGGAGGTCTCTAGTAGGGGAACGATGGGATTCCTGGCTACACTTGGTAAGGAGGTTGATGGACGTTCAACTCTCAGATCAAGGAGATACATTGAGCTGGAAGCTAACGAGTAATGGAGTGTTTACGGTTAAATCGATGTACTTACAACTCATTAATTTTGGCCCAATCCCAAGATCGATACACATTTGGAAAGTTAAGGTTCCCTTGCGAATTAAATTTTTTGTGGTTTGTACACAAGCAAGTGATCCTTACCAAAGATAACTTATTAAAGCGGCGATGGGTAGGCAGTTCATGATGTTGTTTTTGTGTTCACGATGAAACAATCCAACACTTATTTCTTGATTGCCCTCTCACGAAGTTACTTTGGCGGTCTGTTCATATAGCCTTTAATATTACCCCTCCAGTTAGCATTGACGCATTGTTTGGGACGTGGCTAAATGGAGTGACTACTCATATTGCGTCGAGTATTCGGATTGGAATATGCGCACTTCTTTGGGCTATATGGAACTGCAGGAATGATATGGTTTTTAACAGACTTTCTATGATTAACTTCTTGCAGGTTATCTTCAGGGCTATGGCGTGGATCCGTACGTGGTCGTTACTCACTCCTACGGGCTCCAGGGAGCAGCTGGCTACTGGGTGCAACCGGTGGGAGATGGTAGCACGGGTTATATTCAACCAGTTTGGATGGCGGTCGCATAATAGGATAGGTCCTTAATGTCCTTTCGTCCAGCCGGTTGTGGCTTTGAGTTGCTTATTTTTATTATTTTGCTCCTTTTGTGAGCTGTACTTTGCAGACCAGACTTTTTGTTTGTTGAACTTGCTCTAATAAAGTGGCCGCATGCATCTATCCGATGCAGAGGCCGGGGGTTGACCTCCTTTTCAAAAAAAAAATCTCTCTCATGACGGCTCTCACTCCGCCATCCACCCCTTGACTATTGCCCCGTGTTACCGTCCTTTCTCACAAGATTCCTAGCCAGAACTCTCCCGTCATCAAGCCGCCACTCATGCGAGCCCTGGCTCCCTGCACGGGTCTTGGGTTGCTCTGGGCAGAATATTTGTGGGGGAGGAAGACATGTGTGCTCGAGAGCACATAAAGGCGGAGGCTTATGCTCTGGTGAAGGCGTGCTCAAAGATGGCTCTACGGATTTGGGGAAGAGCCACGCCCGAGGAGAAATTGAGGTTGGTCCCTTACCACGCGATAGATTTAGAGGAGATGATTCTATGGGTGATGTTGCAGCTAAATTTGACAGGTCTAGTGCAATGTTCGCATTGGGTGGAGCTCAGCGCGAGGAATTCCCTGCATCGAGCTATTAGGTCTGTGAGATCCTTGTTCCTACCTCGCCCTTGAAGGTTGTCATGATTTGTTACGACGCGTCGATGATCTAGTTCAGAGATGTTTTTGTGTTTGACAGTTGCACTGATGGTTTACTCGCATCAAATCGCCATTGTTTGTGTTTGATGATACAATGGTTTCAATTTCAAATGCAGGAGAAGACACGAGTGAGGATAATGCTTGATCGAGTCAATGGAGAAAGAAACAGACACTGCCAGATGGGGCCTGTTGTCATTGAGGTAGAGAAAATTGATGTGGAGTGTACTTTGGACAAATACAACAACTTCAACAAGTAATATTTAATAAATGAATACATACAAGATCTTACAACCAAGCTACATTTCTCATAACGAAAGAGAAACATACCTTAGACAGGTAAAATTTAACAAATGCCTTAAGAAGGCTAAAGAAAAGCAAATGACGTTCATATCCCTGCAAGGTCACTTCATGAGATAACAATAGCTATTGGCGCCATTCGCCACTAGAGAGATCACCTGTTTCAAATGCTACCGTCTGAAGCAACATCCAAATCAAAAGAATAAATATAGCAAGGTGAGTATCCAACTACACTCGCAAGACTTACATCCGGTCTATACTAAGTATGCAACATTCTCAAGGAAAGGCACGAGAGTGTGGCAGCAAGCATTAGCATTCTACAGAGACATCAAGCATTAGCATTCTACAGGGACACACTACAATGTGCATCTATCAGAGATAAGGCACGAGAGTGTGTAAGAACCATCTAGTTAAACCTAACCACCACGTCATAACACTATGTTGCATCCTCGCTCGCATCACCAACGATAAAAAATATCCCCTGGGCACTCACATCTAAGAAAGTTTATTAACTATTAGTTGAAGTTTTTTTCTATGATCTCATTAAAATCTCCAAGTCATCCATAACCACAGACACGACTATTCAAATAGATTTAACCCTGCAGAGGTGTACTAGTTTACCCTAACATGTGTCGAACGCTCTTAATGCTAGCATGCAATGCACTCTAGGGGGTGTGCCGGTAGAGTGGGACTGTTGGGCTACACGGCGTGCGACTATTGCACAACAAAAATTTCCCTACCGCGTAGATCACCTGTGGCTCCCCAGCTCAAATAACCGCAGTTCGGACGTTTATGGGTGCTTTGAGGGTCCGCGTTGGAGATGCCCTTAGTGGGTTGTTGATGCGCTCAACATCGTTGGTGCCCAACATTGAAAGATTTTGAACCTTTAGATTTTGTGATTAGACGGTTTAAATGATGAATTGGATCTATTTTTCGTGCTTTTATAGGGGTAGTAGATGAAGTTAGGAACTCTTTTGTGAGTTGTCGTCTACGGGTGTCCTATTCATATGAACTCTTATGTATTTATGTGTAGCTTGTTGCTTCGATTTTTTCGACCAATGATGGATTTTATTGGCTCAAAATGAAGCATTGATAAGTCTCCCTCGTATCTACTTTTTCTAACACTTTTACTCTTGTTTTGGACTCTAATTTGTATGATTTGAATGAAACTAACCTGGACTGACACTGTTTTCAGCAGAACTACCATGGTGTTGTTTTTGTGCAAAAATAAAAGTTCTCGGATTGAAACAAAACTTTTTGGTGATTTATTTTAGAATAAATAAAAAATATTGGGACCAAGAACTACCGGAGGGGGTGCCCTGGGTGAGCACGATACACCAGGGCGCGGCACCCCCTCCAGGCGCACCCTGGTGGGTTGTGCCCACCTGGTGGCCCCCCTGACCCTAATTCCGACACTATAAAATCCTATTTTCGAAGAAAAAATCAGGGAGAAAGTTTCATCGCGTTTCACGATACGGAGCCGCCGCCACCTCCTATTCTTCATCCGGAGGCCAAATCTGGAACCTGTTTGGGGCTTCGGAGAGGGGAATCTTCGGTCTTTGATGACCCACAAGTATAGGGGATCAATCGTAGTCCTTTCGATAAGTAAGAGTGTCGAACCCAACGAGGAGCAGAAGGAAATGACAAGTGGCTTTCAGCTAGGTATTCTCTGCAAGCACTGAAATTATAAGTAACGAGTAGTTTGATAGCAATATAATTTGTAACGAGCAAGTAACGGTAACGGTAACAAAAGTGCAGCAAGGTAGCCGAATCCTTTTGTGGCAAAGGATAGGCCAAAACGGTTTCTTATGATAAGCAAAGCGTTCTTGAGGGTACACGGGAATTTCATCTAGTCACTTTCATCATGTTGGTTTGATTTGTGTTCGCTACTTTGATAATTTGATATGTGGGTGGACCGGTGCTTAGGTGTTGTTCTTACTTGAACAAACCTCCTACTTATGATTAACCCCCTCGCAAGCATCCGCAACTATGAGAAAAGTATTAAGATAAAATCTAACCATAGCATTAAACTTTTGGATCCAAATCAGTCCCTTACGAAGTAGCGCATAAACTAGGGTTTAAGCTTCTGTCACTCTCGCAACCCATCATCTAATAACTACTCCACAATGCATTATCTTAGGCCCAAATATGGTGAAGTGCCATGTAGTCGACGTTCACATGACACCACTAAGGGAATCACAACATACATACCATCAAAATATCGAACACATATCAAGTTCACATGATTACTTGCAACAAGGTTTCTCTCGTGACCTCAAGAACAAAAGTAACTACTCACAAATGATAATCATGCTCAAGATCAGAGGGGTATTAAATAGCATAATGGATCTGAACATATAATCTTCCACCAAATAAACCATATAGTAATCAAGTACAAGATGTAATCAACACTACTAGTCACCCACAAGCACCAATCTAAGGTTCCGGTACAAAGATTGAACACAAGAGATGAACTAGGGTTTGAGAGGAGATGGTGATGTGAAGATGTTGATGGAGATTGCCCTCCCCAAGATGGGAGAATTGTTGGTGATGATGATGATGATTTCCCCCTCCGGGAGGAAAGTTCCCCCGGCGGAATCGCTCCGCCGGAGGGCAAAAGTGCTCCTGCCCCAAGTTCCGCCTCGAGATGGCGGCGCTTCGTCCCGAAAGTCCTCCCCTCATTTTTTATGTCAAAATGACTTATATACCAGAAGAGGGGCACCGGAGGTGGGCCGAGGAGGGCACAACCCACCAGGGCGCGCCTGGGCTCCCTGGCGCGCCCAGGTGGGTTGTGCCCACCTGGTGGGCCCCCTCTATTAGTTATTTGCTCCGATAATTCTTATGTATTCCCTAAAAATTCTCCATGAAGTTTCAGCTCATTTGGAGTTGTGCAAAATAGGTTGCCTGACGTAGTCTTTTCAGGTCCAGAATTCCAGCTGCCGGTATTCTCCCTCTTTGTGTGAACCTTGCATATTATGAGAGAAAAGGCATTAGAATTGCTCAAAAAAGTATTAATATGCATAAAAACATCATAAATAACAGTAGGAAAACATGATGTAAAATGGACGTATCAACTCCGCCAAGCTTAGACCTCGCTTGTCCTCAAGGGAAAACCGAAATCGAAAAACATGTCCACATGCTTAGAGAGAGAGGTGTCGATAAAAACAAAATACGAACATAGAAGCATCGTGTATATTATTATAACAGCAACAAACTTTATCATAGAACTTTTATCACATAACCTTTATCATAAACTTCTCATGAATAAGTAAAAATTCATCACAACATCGAAGTATAAAGCGTAAACTCTATTGAAAATCAACAAACTATGTTCTCAGTCAACTTTGCAACTACAATTCATCATCTTTTCAGGAAGGGTCACGTATCGGAGCCTTTTGGCAAGTCCACATACTCAACCATCATATAGTCTTCTATGATTGCTAACACTCACCGCATACACATGAGCAAAAAGTTTCAACCAGACACATAAGAAGATAGGGGCTTATAGTTTCGCCTCCCAACGTATTCACCTCAAGGGTGGTGTCAACAGTAATAACTCATGCCACCCATATCCAGCTGGATATATGTGCCTAGATCTTTCCTCACCACATGGTGTTTGCCAAAAGAGAAAATAAAAAGGAATAGAGAGAAATACTTTGACTCTTGCACAAAAGTAAATACATGAAAGTAAAAGATAGGCCCTTCGCATAGGGAAGCAGAGGTTGTCATGCTCTTTTTGGTTGTATGCTCAATATCTTAGTGCAAAAGAACGTCACATTATATTGCCCCTTATGATAGAAACCTTTATTATGCAGTCTGTCGCCTTTATTATTTTGCTATCACAAGTTCGTACAACGCTCAATTTTCTCTTACACTAAATGATCTAACACGTTTAGAAGCAATTTTTATTGCCTTATTGCACCAATGGCAACTTACTTGAAGGATCTTACTCAATCCATAGGTAGGTATGGTGGACTCTCAAAACAAGATTTGGGTTTAAGGCTTTTGGATGCACAAGTAGTATCTCTACTTAGTGCAGAATTTTTGGCTAGCAAAGATGGGGCGCAATCACCACATGTTACAGGATCTATGACAATATAACTTCTATGTGAATATGAACAAACATAAATCATCACGTTGTCTTCCTTGTCTAACGTCAACAATTTTCGCATATAATATTTTGATGGGGGCTCACAATCATACAATATGTCCAAGATAGTGTATTTGCATGTGAATCTTCTCTTCCCTTATTAATTCTTTCATGAATTGCATTATTGACCAATGCTATGTTTGTAAATCTCCAATAAAATTTTCTACTTATATTGTTCCTTATGTGATGTCATTACTTACCATAATATTAGCATATGATCTTTTTCATTTGTTTCCTTTTTTTATTGAACATGAAAGTAAAGAGAGCAAAACTCAAACTACAGTTTATTATATATCTGACACACGATTACAAGGATAGATCACTAAGTAAGCACTCGAAAAGAAAGGATCAAACTAAACTTTTATTCAACTAAAGCAAAAGATAACTAAGGATCGAACTAAGATAAGTAAAAGCAAAAGATAATGGATGTGATATGATACCGGGGCACCTCCCCCAAGCTTGGCACAAGCCAAGGGGAGTGCCCATACCCGATACTCAAGTCTCCTTGGCTGATGAAGAAGAAGGTGGTGGTGATGAAGTAGTGGAGGATTCGCCCTTCTCTTTCAGGCTCAAAATATACTCCAATCTTTGGATGACGCTCCGAAGGGTAATGATGTGCTCTTGCAATAAAATATTTTCATGAGTGAGATATTTGTTTTGAACACAAACCGTTTCGATGATCCTAAAGGCCTCAATCTCAGTGGGAGTGAGGTATTCATAGTATGGTTGGAGGACATCTTCTTCTTTCTCCACGGGCAAGGCCTGCTCTACTGCTGGAGTTTGATCTCTGACAACTTCCTTGCTCTTGTCCTCCTTGAAAGTTTCTTCAAGCTCTTCTCTCTTTAATTCAATCTTCATCAACCAAGCATCCTCTTCTACGTTGTTGGTGGGGGAAGAGGACATGGTGCCTGGCCTGACAGAAAATAGCAAGAAAATAAAACAGAAGATTTCTCCGCGATATGGTGGTCAATAGGTTTGGGGGGTATATAAAGATTTTTTACCTTGGGAAACAAGCAGACGGAAGAAAAACGGAGTCCGGAAGGTACCCGAGGTGGGCACAACCCACCTGGGCGCGCCTGGCAAGCCAGGCGTGCCCTGGTGTCTTGTGCCCACCAGGGGTGCCTTCCTAGTTGTTTCTTATTTTCCTAATTTTTAATATATTCCAAAACTAACAGAAAATATTTTTGCGGATTTTTTGGAGTCCGTTTACTTACCATATCATGTACCTCCTCTTTTTTTCACGATTCTGGAGTGTTCTGGAAGGTTTCCTTTATGTGTTCTTCCGGTGTCATAGTTTGGATAGCATTGCTTTCAACATTAATAGGCGTACCTGAGATATAATGTTTTATTCTTTGCCCATTGACAAGCTTCGGGTTAGTACCCTCGGCATTATTTATTTTGATAGCTCCAGACCGATATACCTCCTCGATAACATAAGGTCCTTCCCATTTGGAGAGAAGTTTTCCTGCAAAGAATCTGAAACGAGAGTTGTACAAAAGAACATATTCTCCAACTTTGAACTCATGCTTTTGGATTCTTTTATCATGCCAACCTTTAACTTTTTCTTTAAATAACTTGGCATTTTCATAAGCTTGGGTTCTCCATTCATCTAGTGAGCTAATATCAAAATAGCCTCTTTTCACCGGCAAGTTTGAAATCATAGTTGAGTTCTTTAATTTCCCAATATGCTTTATGTTCTAACTCAAGATGCAAATGACAAGCTTTTCCATAAACCATTTTATAAGGAGACATACCCATAGGATTTTTATATGATGTTCTATAAGCCCAAAGTGCATCATCTAATTTCTTAGACCAATTCTTTCGAGACCTATTGACAATTTTTTGTAATATTAACTTTATTTCTCTATTGCTAAGTTCAACTTGACCACTAGACTGAGGATGATATGGAGATGCAATTCTATGGTTAACATCATACTTAGCAAGCATTTTACGGAAAGCACCGTGAATAAAGTGTGAACCACCATTAGTCATTAAATATCTAGGGACTCCAAACCTTGGGAAAATAACTTCCTTAAGCATTTTAATAGAGGTGTTGTGATCGGCACTACTAGTTGGAATAGCTTCTACCCACTTAGTAACATAATCAACAACAACCAAAATATGTGTATACCCATTAGAGGAAGGAACAGGTCCCATGTAGTCAAAACCCCAAACATCAAATGGTTCAACAGCAAGTGAATAATTCATAGGCATTTCCTGACGCTTACCAATATTGCCAATTCTTTGACATTCATCACAAGATAAAACAAACTTACGGGCATCCTTGAAGAGAGTTGGCTAATAAAATCCAGATTGCAATACCTTGTGAGCTGTTCTGTCTCCCGCATGATGCCCTCCATAAGCTTTGGAGTGATATTTCAGTAGGATTTGTCCCTGTTCATGCTCAGGTACACAACGTCTAATAATACCATCTACTCCTTCTTTATAAAGATGTGGGTCATCCCAAAAGTAATGTCTTAAATCATAGAAGAATTTTTTCTTTTGTTGGTATGTGAAGCTAGGTGGTATATATTTAGCAACTATGTAATTAGCATAGTCAGCATACCAAGGAGTGTTATGAGAAACATTTATTGCAGCTAATTGCTCATCAGGAAAACTATCATTAATAGGTTGTGGGTCATCAATAATATTTTCTAACCTAGACAAGTTATCAGCTACGGGGTTCTCAGCTCCTTTTCTATCAGTGATATGTAAGTCAAATTCTTGTAGCAAGAGAACCCACCTAATGAGTCTAGGTTTAGCATCTTTCTTTTCTATAAGATATTTTATAGCAGCATGATCAGTGTGAACAATCACTTTAGAATCAACAATGTAAGATCTGAATTTATCACAAGCAAACACCACAGCTAAAAAATCTTTTTCAGTAGCAGCATAATTTCTTTGGGCACTGTCTAGAGTTTTACTAGCATAATGAATAACATTTAATTTCTTATCAACTCTTTGTCCTAGAACAATGCCAACAGCATAATCACTAGCATCACACATAATTTCAAAAGGTAAGTTCCAATCAGGTGGTTGAACAATAGGTGCAGAAATTAAGGCTTTCTTAAGTGTTTCAAAGACTTCTACACAATCATCATCAAAAACAAATGGAACATCCTTTTGCAAAAGATTTGTAAGAGGCCTAGAAATTTTAGAAAAGTCTTTAATAAATCTCCTATAGAAATAGCATGACCGAGGAAACTACGAATACCTTTGATATCTTTAGGACATGGCATTTTCTCAATTGCATCAACTTTAGCTTTATCCACCTCAATACCTCATTCAGAAATTTTATGTCCCATGACAATACCTTCATTAACCATAAAGTGGCTCTTCTCCCAATTCAAGACAAGATTAGTTTGCTCGCATCTCTGCAAAACTCGATCAAGGTTGCTTAAGCAATCATCAAAAGAAGTTCCGTAAACAAAAAAATCATCTATGAAAACCTCAATATTCTTTTCATAAAAATCAGAGAATATAGCAGTCATACATCTTTGAAAAGTAGCAGGTGCATTGCATAAACCAAAAGGCATACATCTATAAGCATAAGTTCCAAAAGGACAAGTAAAGATGGTTTTCTCTTGATCAGGTTGTGAGACAGGTATTTGAGAAAAACCAGAATATCCATCAAGGAAGCCAAAGTTTTTGTGCTTTGACAATCTTTCTAGCATTTGATCAATAAAAGGCAAGGGGTAATGATCTTTTCTAGTTGCTTTATTTAATTTTGTGAAATCAATTACCATCCTATAGCCCGTAAATATTCTTTGTGGAAAAGAGTTCATTTTTATCATTAGGAACAACAGTAATACCTCCCTTCTTAGGGACACAATGAACGGGACTTACCCATCTAGTATCAGCTATGGGATAAATTATACCTACTTCCAGAAGCTTTAGTATCTCAGTTCTTACCACTTCTTTCATTTTAGGATTTAAACATCGTTGGTGATCAACAACGGGTTTAGCATCAGGTTCCATATTAATCTTGATCTGACAGAGAGTGGGACTAATGCCCTTAAGATCATCAAGAGTATATCCAATAGCAGCTCGGTGCTTCTTCAGAATTTTCAATAATCTTTCCTCTTCATGTTCTGAAAGGTTAGCACTAATAATAACATGATATATCTTTTTCTCATCAAGATAAGCATATTTCAAAGTGTCTGGTAATTGTTTTAATTCAAACACAGGATCACCTTTAGGTGGAGGAGGACCTCCTAGAGATTCAATAGGCAAATTGTGTTTAAGAAGAGGTCGTTGTTCAAAGAAAATTTTATCTATTTCATTTCTTTCATGCATATGCATAACATTTTGATGGTCTAGCAAATATTGTTCTAGAGGATCAGTAGGAGCCACGACAATAGAAGCAAGACCGATTATTTCATCCTTACTAGGCAATTCTTTCTTGTGATGTTTTCTACTAAGCTTAGAAAAATTAAACTCATGAGACTCATCACCAAAACTAACACCGACAGTTTGTCTCTCACAATCTATTTTAGCATTAACGGTGTTCAAGAAAGGTCTACCAAAGATAATGGGGTAAAAGTCGTCTTGTGGGGAACCAAGAACAAGAAAATCAGTAGGATATTTTATTTTCCCACACAAGACTTCAACATATCTAACAATCCCAAGTGGTGTGATGGTGTCTCTATTAGCAAGTTTAATAGTAACATCTATGTCTTCTATTTCAGCGGGTGATATATCATTCATAATTTCTTGATATAAGGTAAAAGGAATAGCACTCACTATGACACCCTGATTTTGACAGCTTTTTCTTTTCAAATCCTTTCTGATTTTACTTGGAAATTTGAAGGGATTTTGAATCTTTCACTTGGTCTTGGTCATTTTTGAATTCTTTCCAAGTGATCCAAAGCCTCATCATCTTGTCAAAACCCTGCCAAGTACCCCAAGGATCCGAAATTCCAATTTAAATTATTCTTCAAAACCCTTTATTTTATTTGAGAATCTAGGGCATTACTATGGGTTGTGAAGCAACCTATAGCTATAGTGCTCAGAAAATTCTCAAATAATTCTCTAAAATTCTTTGGATCATATCTTGCCCCAATATCCAAAAACATTCCTTGGTCATGTTCAAATATTTTTGCAAAACAATTCATTTTCTCTCCTGGTCAGAATGGACTATTGTTAAGGAAGTGCATGTTTGGTTTGTCCAATTGCTACCAAATTTTTACAGCATGAAGACAACTCCAAATCATCACTCTCCACCAATTTTCAGCACCTCAAGATCAACCATGTGAACAGTACTTTAAATAACAGATTCAGACCAGAATTGTGCTTCCTACATGAACTACCTTCATTTCTTCTCCAAATGACTTCATGTTTGGCCAGTTTGTTGTTCATTCAACGTGGATCACACCAGACATCTCTCTTGGCTCTAGATCAACCTCATCCAAGCTCCAGAACCTCCCCAACATTTCTGTTAGAACCTGTAGATGATTGAATCTCTCAGTTCTGCTCGTATCTTGCCAAACCAAGTGCTCAGGTGAGGTGAACCATCGACGGTCGACACGCCAGACAACATTTGCCAGACCAACGTGGCCGCTAGACACGAGCTACCGTGGTGAGCATGGCGCTGGCACGCTTGTCGCCGCACTCTACGCCGCGCCCGGCTCGGGTCATGTTGGAGTCGAAAGCTCGTGCAGCGTGGAGTTGTCTGAGCATGCCGACTACCCTCCCTGGTGACGCGTAGACCCCCCTGGACCCGTCGCCTGCGCCGGAGACGCTCTCGCCGGCCGCCGCGTCATCGCCGCCCTGTTCTGCCCATGCTGCCACAGTATTGTGGCACCGTCATCTTCCTCCCGTGCCGGCTCCTCCTGGCTATAAATAGCCCCGCCCGGCACTGCCAAGCTCCTGACCCAACTCCTCCTCCCCCATAGTCACAGCCAGCAGCAGCAATCGAGGCAGAGAGGCCTCTGGCCTCGAGCTCGATCAGAGCTCCGCCGCCAATCCCCTCTTCCCCGCCAGCCACCTCCAGCCCTCCTCCGCCTCATCCAAGAGCACCATTGTGATCAGTAGGCTTCCGTAGTGCTTCCCGTCCTATTGCCGTCGGAATCGTCGAGTTCGTCGACCACCGTAACTGCAGTCCGCCGGAGACGAAGGAGGCGACGCCGTCCGTCCACCTCCGGCTAAGCTGCGGGTACGTGAAGGACCACCGCTCGACGCCCGATCCGTTCCGCCCATTCCCGAGCCCTCTCGCCGTCGGGATCGCCGGCAATGCTCGCCGGTGAGCCGCCCCCTCCCCTGTTCCCTCCCCTCTCTCTGTTTTAAACCGAGCCAGGGCCACCGTCAGCCACTGTGGCGAAGCGGTAAGCGGTGGCGCCCAAGCCAAATACGTCTTCGACGTGGCCCAGTCTGGGTTTTCTGTTTTAATTAAATTTGATTTTAAAACCAGAGTTTGACTAGTAACTTTGACTATTAATAACTTTTTATAGGAAAGTCCAAATGACCTGATTCTTTTTGCACTGGGTTCATAATTGAATTATTTCTTTTTCCACCAAGTTTCACATTTTTCTCTCACTCACAGAATTGCTGGTGAATTAAACAGTGTTATGTGACATTTTCTTTTGCTGTTTTTAAATATTTTTAGAAGGAGAAAATTGTGGATATGAAGATCAAGAGTTTCTGAACCACCCAACTGATCAAGGCAAGCCAGGACATCCATATTATGAGGCATTTCATAGCATTGCATTATTCTTATGCATTTCTTGCATTTTATTAACATAGCTAATTCCAAGAAATATTTCAAATGCTTGATGAGACCAACAAAGTTACTTGTTGAAATAAGCTTGATGGCTAAGCTGAACTTAGTTGGTTGATCATGAGTCACCTGTCCGGACTTACCCGTGCAGCCACATTCGCCGGTATGGGACGGCCTTGACTTGGTCTGGCTGCGTGCTCTTTAACCGGTACCTCCAAAGAGGGAGGGTTATGCGTGCATGCTGCCCTGATCAGGTAGACAGCGATAACCCTGTGAGCCCAGTTGAGTTATTTGTCGGCGTCCCCGTTTGGGACAGTTAAGTTAGGCCACGACGGTGGCAGGTGCCGCGAGGTGACACGGGGCCACCCAAGGCTTGACTCCGGGGGAGTGTGATTGCCGGTGGTACGATGGAAGAGTCACGGGTTAGAGAGGTTTCGTTGGAGCAACGCTGATCCACCCGAATGGGATCACGAGGTCAGAGCTCCATAGTGTGGGTAAAGTGCGCAACCTCTGCAGAGTGTAAAATCTATTCGAATAGCCGCGTCCACGGTATTGGACAGCCCGTCCAGACCTTTCTAGATGATCAACCGTAATAACTATAGTAGTGGTTGAAGAACTCATCTTATGAGTAGAAGTATTTGTTGAGATGGAGTATTTTGGGGGTTGTGTGACAACCCGGATATGAGTAAGTGAAGACCGTAAGTAAATTACTTGGAGTTTAACATGTTGATTGCCATGCTATTATTTGCTGCATATTTGGTTGTCATGTGCTTGCGAGTACATTCAAAGTACTCACCTGGCGTATCATGCCAGATGCAGGAGAAGACTGAGATGGAGGTCTTGAGGTCCAGGTTGCGATGCCTAGGGTGTGTCCACAGCAGTGTCCCTGTGGATGGAGTTTCTATCGTGTTCCGCTACGCCGTAGTCTTCTGCTGTAGTATTCCGTAGTAATGCCGATGTCCTGCCTTGTTGGATAAATAATGTAGATATTGTCATAGCACTGGATGTGCTTTTGGCCTCGATGATCATGTATCATATGAGCTTGTACTCGACTATTATCAATAAAAGTTCAGTTATGTTCTATTCCAAGTTGTTGAGTGTTTCCAGAAGACCTGATCTCTGGGTTGGAAACACTGGTAAACCGGTTCGCTGAGCCGGGGTGCCACAACGCTTGGTATGAGAGCCGTGCTGACTGTAGGACACCCTAGGTAACCGTGTTAGGACTGCGATTAGTATAGGCTTTGAATATGCATTTTGCTTGTTGCATCTGATTGTTGCATCTGATTGTTGCATGCCATGCATCGTAATTCCTTATGTTCTAACCCTTGGCATTGTGAGTGTAGATGGCACCAGTTCCATATCACTATCACCATGAACCGAAAGCCCACACTTTTTCGGTCTTGCTTCGTAGCATCTGGCTTCGGCTGTATCGCTACGGAGATGACCCTGTGTACCAGGTGTTTCGGGAGCAGTTGGGCGAGTCGGTCTATGAGTATCATGAAGTGGCTTACATGACCGCGACTTCGGATATGGGAAGCTCTTCTCGCTCTTCCAAGGGCGGAGTGGCTTCTACTCCGGAGCTGGCAATCCAGTTTGCTGCCATGGAGGCTATTACCGACTTGCGCTTCTACGAGGTCGAGATGCAGAATCATCCAGGTTTCTTCCACTATCCCACCCTGTCACCCGCGACAGGGCGAGTCCTTTTCTCACCTATTGACCCGGCGTGTGATCATGCGGCTGGTGTTTTGTCTCGCTACCTGAATGCCAGTTACCGTATGATCATTTCCTTGGCTGAGGAGTTGTGTCGTGTTCAGGGGGCACTTGCAGCAGTGACTCCAGCACCTCCTCCTCCTGTAGTTCCACTAGGGTATGCACCACCAGTTCCACCTCCGTGTGTACTTGATACCCCTTCTGGTCCTTCTGGATCATCAGGCTTGTCGTCTGGTAATCGACGTGAGACCCCAGCTGAGTGGGCCTCACTCCTAGCCACTTCTGCTCCGCCGATGCTGAGGCGGCGTGCTCTTTCTCCTGCGGAAGGAGAGCCATCTCAGCAGCGACGTCGCGTCTCTTTTGATCCAGTAACCCACATCATCAGTTCTGATTCTGATTCAGGATCTGATGACGAGGACTCTTTAGATGGGCAGTGTTCGTGCCACCGACGCTACTAGACTGGAGCTTGAGTAGTAATGCATGCACCTTTGCATATGTCAACTGCCGTATGAGCAGTTTAGCCATGATATTCCCCCTACTAGCTTGCCATGTATGATGTTGGGTTGTCTTGTATAATTAAGTTGTTTTCCTTATTTGCTTTTTTTTCTCCATGAATTGCCTTTTGGTGTCATATTACTGTGTTTCTCCTAATGGATGTTGCTCATCGATTTGGTCTTTGCCATGGGAACAAAAAAATAGGATGAAGAAAGGAAGTAGCAGTCAAGGCGGTGATGGAAATCCCGTCTGTCGATCCGCCAGGCAGGCAGGGCAACTACCCGAAGACTTACCACCACCACCACCTCAAGCACCAACCACATATCAGATAATGAGAATGTTTGAGGAAAAGAGAAATCAAGACCTTATGGAATTTCTCAAAAGTATGCAGACAATAGTAGGTTAGAATAATGGCAATGGGGTGCGTTCCAAGCTGACTGACTTCCAGCGTACAAAGCCACCTAGCTTTAGTCAGGCGGTGGATCCAATTGAGGCTGATGACTGGTTGAGAACCATGGAAAAGAAATTGGACATCACTCGATGTGAAGAAGCAGATAAAGTCCCATTTGCCACCCATTATCTTGAAGGCCCGGCAGCTATATGGTGGGATAACACTAAGTTAATGTGGCCTGCTGGAGAGGAGATTTCCTGGGAGAGATTCAAAGAGTTGTTCCGCAAGTATTATATCCCCACGGGTATTATGAAAGTGAAGCAGAGGGAATTCCTGGCCCTCACACAAGGAAACATGTCTGTGGGAGAATATCTAAACAAGTTCAACAACTTGGCCCGGTACTCTCCTCATGATGTGGCTACCGAAGAAAGAAAAGTAGACCGGTTCCTCGGAGGACTCAATCACGCCCTCCGATGTCAGCTATGCATGTTGGACTTCCCTAATTTCCAGACATTGGTGGATAAGGCCTTCATCGCCGAACAAGAACACAAGTCTGGAAATGATGATCGTAAGAGGAAGTTCGAGCCCAAGAAGGACAGCAAGGAACCATATGCGCAAAAGCTACGCAGTTGGCAGCCAAGGTCATCTGAGAACAAGCCAGTGTGGAACAATGGTGGCAATAACAGCAAGCCAAGCAATCAGAGCAAGACCTTCGGCAAGCAGCCAGTCATAGAGGACTGCCGCCGCAACAACACTTGCTTCACTTGTGGCCAGAGTGGACACTACGCTAAGTAGTGTCCTACTAATAATAACGGAAAGCAATCAGCCGACCACAAGCCACAAGTCAACCACCTTGGACGTCATCCCAACCACAACTTCGGCCACGGATGTGTCCACCACATCTCTGCCGAAGAAGTCTGCGAAGCTCCAGATGTTGTCCTTGGTATGTTTTCTGTCCATAACATACCTGCAGTAATTTTATTTGATTCTGGGGCTTCCCACTCGTTTATTTCACGAAGTTTTGCCACCTTGCACAAATTTTCTCCTTCGCTTTTGGACAAAATCATGGTGGTACAATCCCCTAGCTCTATGCTCAGAACAAACATAGTATACAAGGATCTGGAAATTTCAATACATGGAGTCAAATTTCCGGCCACCCTCGTTGCTATTGACTCCCCAGGGCTAGACATAATACTGGGAATGGATTGGTTGGCACCGCACCAAGTGTGTATCAACTGTGCCACCAGAACGGTAACATTGGTGAACCCCGCCGGACAGACTATCCAATTTCTGGCCAGCAAAATGATAACAAGAAAGGGCACGGCATACCAGACCACTGTAACAGATATGAATTTAATTCCGGTAGTGGGTGAATTTCCGGATGTGTTTCCCGAGGAACTACCAGGAATGCCGCCCGATCGAGAATTGGGGTTCGCCATTGAAGTAATTCCTGGTACAACCCCAATATACAAGAAATATTATCGTATGCTAGGGCCAAAGCTTGCAGAACTGAAGAAGCAATTGAACGAGTTACTACAGAAGGGATACATTCGTCCAAGCATCTCGCCATGGGGGTCACCAGTATTATTTGTCAAGAAAAAGGATGGAAGTCTACGAATGTGCGTAGACTATCGTCAGCTTAATGAGGTCACTATCAAGAACAAGTACCCGCTCCCTTGAATCGATGACTTATTTGACCAGTTGAATGGAGCACGGGTATTCTCCAAGATCGACCTCAGAACGGGATATCATCAATTAAAGATCCGAAAGGAGGATATCCCCAAAACCGCGTTCACCACTCGTTATGGACTGTATGAATTTACAGTTATGGCGTTTGGGCTGACCAACGCTCCAGCCTACTTCATGAGTATGATGAATAAAGTTTTCATGGACTTTCTGGACAAGTTTGTAGTGGTGTTTATTGACGACATCCTTATATACTCTAAGGATGAAGAGGAACACAAGCAACATCTCAGAGCTGTCCTAGAAAGGTTGAGAACCCATCGCTTATATGCCAAGTTCAGCAAGTGCGAATTTTGGCTAAAAGAGGTGGGATTCCTTGGACATATTCTATCAGAGAAAGGAGTAGCCGTGGATCCCAGTAAGGTTACTGCGGTCTTGAACTGGAAGACACCAGCCACAGTGACCGAAGTCCGTAGTTTCCTGGGCTTGGCGGGCTACTACCGTCGCTTCATTGAAGGCTTTTCTAAGATAGCCAAGCCACTGACTGAATTGTTGAAAAAGAATCAAAGGTTTATCTGGACAGCCGAGTGCGACAGCAGTTTCCAGGAGCTAAAGACGAGGCTAACTACAGCCCCTGTCTTAGTCCTTCCGGACATTCACAAGGGTTTCAACATATACTGCGATGCATCCAGATGTGGGATTGGATGTGTGCTAATGCAAGAAGGGAAGATTGTAGCTTATGCATCACGACAGCTACGACCTCATGAGGAGAACTATCCCACACATGACTTGGAGCTAGCTGCTGTGGTTCATGCCCTGAAGATTTGGAGGCATTACCTTATTGGGCAACGTTGTGAAATATACACAGACCATAAGAGTCTCAGGTATATTTTCACTCAACCCGACCTGAACCTCAGACAGCGAAGATGGCTTAATCTAGTCAAGGACTATGATGTTGGAATAAACTATCATCCAGGGAAAGCGAATGTGGTCGCTGATGCCCTGAGCAGGAAACAAGCTACTGTAAACGCACTAATTGCGGGTATGCATCCAAGCCTACAAGAAGAGTTTACCAGGGTCAATATGGTGCTATGCGGCCCAATGACCCCGAACACGTTGGAGATCACTCCAACCCTCATGGAGGAAATCAAGGAAGCCCAGAAGTCAGATGAAGAAATTCGGAAGATCAAGGAGTTAATTCAGCAAGGGAAGGCCAAGTCCTTCCGTGCGGATGAACAGAGTACCGTGTGGTTCGAGAAACGAATTTGTGTGCCGAATCAGAACAACTTGAGGCAACAAATACTCAAGGAAGCACATGAGTCCACATATTCAATCCATCCGGGAGGTACCAAGATGTACCAAGATTTTAGAGAGACATTTTGGTGGCCAGGAATGAAGAATGATATTGCATACTATGTCGCCTGTTGCGATATTTGCAACAAGGTTAAAGCAGAACACCAGAAACCAGCTGGACTACTGCAACCGCTACCAGTTCCTCATTGGAAATGGGACGACATATGTATGGATTTCATCATGGGACTACCCAAGTCCATGAGGGGTAAGGATGCCATCTGGGTCGTTGTAGACACACTTACAAAAGTGGCACATTTCATCCCAGTGAAGACCACTTACAACGCAAACCAGCTGGCACAACTTTACATGTCTCGAATTGTCAGTCAGCATGGGGTACCCAAGTATATCACCTCAGACAGAGGTTCCCTATTCACCTCAGCATTCTGGCATCGGTTACATCAAGCTTTGGGCACCATGCTGAAACACAGCACAGCATATCATCCACAAATGGATGGACAGACCGAGCGAGTAAATCAAATCTTGGAAGATATGCTTTGGTCCTGTGCTCTCTCTCATGGACCCAAGTGGGAGGATAGTCTGCCGTATGCGGAATTCTCTTACAACAACAGTTATCAGGCCAGTCTCAAGATGTCGCCTTTTAAGGCGTTGTACGGACGAAAGTGCCGCACACCACTGAACTGGTCCCAAACAGGAGATAGTCGCATTTTTGGTACGGACTTGATGCTCGAGGCTAAAAGGCAAGTCAAGGATATTCAAGAACGACTTCAAGCAGCCAAGTCCCGACAAAAGAGCTATTATGACCCAAAGCACAGGAAAGTAACTTTTGAGCCCGGAGACTATGCTTACTTACGGGTAACTCCTATGAAGGGAGTAAAAAGGTTTGGCACAAGAGGAAAACTGGCCCCAAGATATAGCGGTCCCTTTCCAGTGGTTGCCAGGAAGGGCAGAGTCGCATATCAGTTGGAATTGCCACCAATACTGTCTGACGTTCATGATGTCTTTCACATCTCACAGTTGAGGAAATGCATTGCACCCCCAGCCAAGCAAGCGGATATGAGTGAACTAGAATTGGCTAAGGACCTGACCTACGAGGAAAAACCTGTCAGGATTCTGGACGAGATGGAAAGAACCACAAGGAGTAAGGTGATAAGATTCTACAAGGTATTATGGGAGCACCACACTGAAGAAGAGGCTACTTGGGAGAGAGAAGATTTCCTGAGATCCGCTTACCCATATTTGTTCCCTGAGCAACCGAATCTCGAGGACGAGATTCATCCTAAGGGGTGTAGGTTTGTGACACCCTGATTTTGACAGCCTTTTCTTTTCAAATCCTTTCTGGTTTTACTTGGAAATTTGAAGGGATTTTGAATCTTTCACTTGGTCTTGGTCATTTTTGAATTCTTTCCAAGTGATCCAAAGCCTCATCATCTTGTCAAAACCCTGCCAAGTACCCCAAGGATCCAAAATTCCAATTTAAATTATTCTTCAAAACCCTTTCTTTTATTTGAGAATCTAGAGCATTACTATGGGTTGTGAAGCAACCTATAGCTATAGTGCTCAGAAAATTCTCAAATAATTCTCTAAAATTCTTTGGATCATATCTTGCCCCAATATCCAAAAACATTCCTTGGTCATGTTCAAATATTTTTGCAAAACAATTCATTTTCTCTCCTGGTCAGAATGGACTATTGTTAAGGAAGTGCATGTTTGGTTTGTCCAATTGCTACCAAATTTTTACAGCATGAAGACAACTCCAAATCATCACTCTCCACCAATTTTCAGCACCTCAAGATCAACCATGTGAACAGTACTTTAAATAACAGATTCAGACCAGAATTGTGCTTCCTACATGAACTACCTTCATTTCTTCTCCAAATGACTTCATGTTTGGCCAGTTTGTTGTTCATTCAACGTGGATCACACCAGACATCTCTCTTGGCTCTAGATCAACCTCATCCAAGCTCCAGAACCTCCCCAACATTTCTGTTAGAACCTGTAGATGATTGAATCTCTCAGTTCTGCTCGTATCTTGCCAAACCAAGTGCTCAGGTGAGGTGAACCATCGACGGTCGACATGCCAGACAACATTTGCCAGACCAACGTGGCCGCTAGACACGAGCTACCATGGTGAGCACGGCGCTGGCACGCTTGTCGCCGCGCTCTGCGCCGCGCCCGGCTCGGGTCATGTTGGAGTCGAAAGCTCGTGCAGCGTGGAGTTGTCTGAGTATGCCGACTACCCTCCCTGGTGACGCGTAGACCCCCTGGACCCGTCGCCTGCGCCAGAGACGCCCTCACCGGCCGCCGCGTCATCGCCGCCCTGTTCTGCCCGTGCTGCCATAGTATTGCGGCACCGTCGACTTCCTCCCGTGCCGCCTCCTCCTGGCTGTAAATAGCCCCGCCCGGCACTGCCAAGCTCCTCACCCAACTCCTACTCCCCCATAGTCACAGCCAGCAGCTGCAATCGAGGCAGAGAGGCCTCTGGCTTCGAGCTCGATCAGAGCTCCGCCGCCAATCCCCTCTTCCCTGCCAGCCACCTCCAGCCCTCCTCCGTCTCATCCAAGAGCACCATTGTGATCATTAGGCTTCCGTAGTGCTTCCCGAGCCCTCTTCCCGTCCTATTGCCATCGGAATCGTCGAGTTCGTCGACCACCGTAACTGCAGTCCGCCGGAGATGAAGGGGGAGACGCAGTCCGTCCACCTCCGGCTAAGTTGCGGGTACGTGAAGGACCACCGCTCGACACCTGATCCGTTCCGCCCATTCCCGAGCCCTCTCGCCGTCGGGATCGCCGGCAACGCTCGCCGGTGAGCCGCCCCTCCCCTGTTCCCTCCCCTCTCTCTGTTTTAAACCGAGCCGGGCCACCGTCAGCCACTGTGGCGAAGCAGTAAGTGGTGGCGCCCGGGCCAAATACGTCTTCGACGTGGCCCAGCCTGGGTTTTCTGTTTTAATTAAATTTATTTTAAAACCAGAGTTTGACAAGTAACTTTGACTGTTAATAACTTTTTATAGGAAAGTCCAAATGACCTGATTCTTTTTTGCACTGGGTTCATAATTGAATTCTTTATTTTTCCACCAAGTTTCATATTTTTCTCTCACTCACAGAATTGCTGGTGAATTAAACAGTGTTATGTGACATTTTCTTTTGCTGTTTTTAAATATTTTCAGAAGGAGAAAATTGTGGATTTGAAGATCAAGAGTTTCTGAACCACCCAACTGATCAAGGCAAGCCAGGACATCCATATTATGAGGCATTTCATGGCATTGCATTATTCTTATGCATTTCTTGCATTTTATTAACATAGCTAATTCCAAGAAATATTTCAAATGCTTGATGAGACCAGCGAAGTTACTTGTTGAAATAAGCTTGATGGCTAAGCTGAACTTAGTTGGTTGATCATGACTCACCTGTTCGGGCTTACCCGTGCAGCCACATTCACCGGTATGGGAGGGCCTTGACTTGGTCTGGCTGCGTGCTCTTTCACCGGTACCTCCAAAGAGGGAGGGTTATGCGTGCGTGCTGCCCTGATCAGGTAGACGGCGATAACCCTGTGAGCCAAGTTGAGTTGTTTGCCGGTGTCCCCGTTTGGGACAGTTAAGTTAGGCCACGACGGTGGCAGGTGTCGCGAGGTGACACGGGGCCACCCAAGGCTTGACTCCGGGGGAGTGTGATTGCCGGTGGTACGATGGAAGAGTCACGGGTCAGACAGGTTTCGTTGGAGCAACGCTGATCCACCCGAATAAGATCACGAGGTCAGTGCTCCATAGTGTGGGTAAAGTGCGCAACCTCTGCAGAGTGTAAAATCTATTTGAATAGCCGCGTCCACGGTATTGGACAGCCCGTCCAGACCTCTCTAGATGATCAACCGTAATAACTATAGTAGTGGTTGAAGAACTCGTCTAATGAGTAGAAGTATTTGTTGAGATGGAGTATTTTGGGGGTTGTGTGACAACCCGGATATGAGTAAGTGAAGACCGTAAGTAAATTACTTGGAGTTTAACATGTTGATTGCCATGCTATTATTTGCTGCATATTTGGTTGTCATGTGCTTGCGAGTACATTCAAAGTACTCACCTGGCGTATCATGCCAGATGCAGGAGAAGACTGAGATGGAGGTCTCGAGGTCCAGGTTGCGATGCCTAGGATGTGTCCAGAGCAGTGTCCCTGTGGATGGAGTTTCTATCGTGTTCTGCTACGCCGTAGTCTTCCGCTGTAGTATTCCGTAGTAATGCCGAGGTCCTGCCTTATTGGATAAATAATGTAGATATTGTCATAGCACTGGATGTGCTTTTGGCCTCGATGATCATGTATCATATGAGCTTGTACTCGACTATTATCAATAAAAGTTCAGCTATGTTCTGTTCCAAGTTGTTGAGTGTTTCCAGAAGACATGATCTCTGGGTTGGAAACACTGGTAAACCGGTTCGCGGAGCCGGGGTGCCACACTCACGCTAGCACCTAAGTCACATAAACCATTATAACAGTGATCTCCTATTTTGACTGAGACAATAGGCATGCCAACAACGGGTCTATGTTTATGTTTTTCATTGGGTTTGGCAATTCTAGCAGCTTCATCACATAAGTAAATAACATGCCCATCTATATTTTCTACCAAGACATCTTTAACCATAGCAACGCTAGGTTCTACTTTGATTTGTTCAGCAGGTTTAGGTGCTATTATATAACTTTTATTAACCACAGTTGAAACCTTAGCATGTTCCTTTATCCTAACAGGGAAAGGTTGGTTTTCAATATAAGCAGTAGGAACAACTGGATTAACATTATAAATAATAGTTTCATCTTTAGCTATTACCAGTTCTTTAATTTCTTCTTTAATAGGTGGGTGATATTTAAACCACTTCTTCTGAGGGAGGTCAACATGAGTAGCAAATGATTCACAAAAGGAGGCTACTATCTCAGAGTCAAGTCCATATTTAGTGCTCAACTTTTGAAAAGCATCGGTATTCATAAAAGATTTAACACAATCATACTTAAGCTTAATACCTGACTCTTTACCTTCGTCGACTTCCTAATCTTTAGAGTTGCATTTAATTCTTTCTAAAAGATCCCACCAGAATTCAGTAGTCTTCTTCATAAAAGAACTAGTACAAGAAATATCGAGCATGGATTGATCATCACGAGAAAGCCAAGCATAAAAATTATGAATGATAATTTCTCTTGAGAGCTCATGATTGGGGCATGAATATAACATTGACTTAAGCCTCCCCCAAGCTAGAGCGATACTTTCTCCTTCACGAGGCCAAAAATTATATATATAATTCCGATCACGATGAACAAGATGCATAAGATAAATTTTTTGGTGAAATTCCAATTTCAATCGATTCCAATTCCAAGATCCAATATCATCGCATAGCCTATACCATGCCAATGCTTTTCCCTTCAAAGATAAAGGGAAAACCTTCTTCTTAGCTTCATCTCCGGGTAAACCTGCAAGCTTAAATAATCCACAAATTTCATCCACATATATCAAGTGCATATCAGAATGTTCAGTTCCATCTCCTGCATAAGGATTAGCTAGCAGTTGTTCTATCATACCTGAAGGAATTTCATAACCAATATTTTCAGTAGGTGCAGTAGGTTGAGGGGTAACTAATTGTGGTTCCGTTCGAGGTGAAGATACCCCGAACAAATCCCTTAAAGGATTGTTCTCCATAGTAACAAGTGACAATAAATTTCAGCACGTAGTAATAATTTTTCCTTACTGATTTCCACTTACCAAGAGCGCTTCACTCCCCGGTAACGGCGCTAGAAAAGAGCCTTGATGACCCACAAGTATAGGGGATCAATCGTAGTCCTTTCGATAAGTAAGAGTGTCGAACCCAACTAGGAGCAGAAGGAAATGACAAGTGGTTTTCAGTAAGGTATTCTCTCCAAGCACTGAAATTATAAGTAACGAGTAGTTTGGTAGCAAGATAATTTGTAACTTGCAAGTAACGGTAACGGTAACAAAAGTGCAGCAAGGTAGCCCAATCCTTTTGTGGCAAAGGCCGGCCCAAAACGGTTTCTTTTGATAAGCAAAGCGTTCTTGAGGGTACACGGGAATTTCATTTAGTCACTTTCATCATGTTGGTTTGATTTGTGTTTGCTACTTTGATGATTTGATGTGTGGGTGGACCGGTGCTCAGGTGATGTTTTTACTTGAACAAACCTCCTACTTATGATTAACCCCCTCGCAAGCATCCGCAACTACGAGAAAAGTATTAAGAATAAATCTAACCATAGCATTAAACTTTTGGATCCAAATCAGTCGCTTACGAAGTAGCGCATACACTAGGGTTTAAGCTTCTGTCACTCTTTCAACCCATCATCTAATAACTACTCCACAATGCATTCCCTTAGGCCCAAATATGGTGAAGTGCCATGTAGTCGATGTTCACATGACACCACTAAGGGAATCACAACATACATACCATCAAAATATCGAACACATATCAACTTCACATGATTACTTGCAACAAGATTTCTCCCGTGACCTCAAGAACAAAAGTAACTACTCACAAATGATAATCATGCTCAAGATCAGAGGGGTATTAAATAGCATAATGGATCTGAACATATAATCATCCACCAAATAAACCATATAGTAATCAACTACAAGATGTAATCAAGACTACTAGTCACCCACAAGCACCAATCTAAGGTTCTGGTACAAAGATTGAACACAAGAGATGAACTAGGGTTTGAGAGGAGATGGTGTTGTTGAAGATGTTGATGGAGATTGCCCTCCCCAAGATGGGAGAGTTGTTGGTGATGATGATGACGATGATTTCCCCCTCCGGGAGGGAAGTTCCCCTGGCAGAATTGCTCCGCCGGAGGGCAAAAGTGCTCTTGCCCAAGTTCCGCCTCGAGACGGCGGCGCTTCATCCCTAAAGTCCTCCCCTCATTTTTTCTAGGTCAAAATGACTTATATACCAGAAGAGGGGCGCCGAAGGTGGGCCGAGGAGGGCACAACCCATGAGGGCGTGCCTGGGCTCCCTGGCGCACCCAGGTGGGTTGTGCCCACCTGGTGGGCCCCCTCTGGTAGTTATTTGCTCCAATAATTCTTATATATTCCATAAAAATTCTCCGTGAAGTTTCAGCTCATTTGGAGTTGTTCAGAATAGGTAGCCTGATGTTGTCTTTTCAGGTCCAGAATTCCAGCTGCCGGTATTCTCCCTCTTTGTGTGAACCTTGCTTACTATGAGAGAAAAGGCATTAGAATTGCTCCAAAAAGTATTATTATGCATAAATCATAAATAACAGTAGGAAAACATGATGCAAAATGGATTCAGTCTTCGTCATCACCAACCCTCCTTCATCACCAATTCCATGATGCTCCCCACCGGGAGTGAGTAATTCCTTCGTAGGCTCGCTGGTCGGTGAGGAGTTGGATGAGATTCATCATGTAATCGAGTTAGTTTTGTTAGGGCTTGATCCCTAATATCCCAATTCCATGATGCTGCCCACCGGGAGTGCCATGATTTCATATCTGAACCATTTATGTTTTCACCATTATATCTATGTTTTAGATCCGATCTTGCAATTCATATTCACCTATTACGTGTTATGATCCGTAAACCCCGGGGTGGTAGAAATCGGGATACTTTCTAGTGATAACCGTAGTTTGAGGAGTTCATGTATTCACTATGTGTTAATGCTTTGTTCTGGTTCTCTATTAAAAGGAGGCCTTAATATCCCTTACTTTTCTTATGAACCCCGCTGCCACGGGAGGGTAGGACAAAAGATGTCATACAAGTTCTTTTCCATAAACATGTATGACTATTTACAGAATACATGCCTATAGTATATTTATGAACTGGAGCTAGTGTTGTATCACCCTAGGTTATGACTGTTATATGATGAACATCATCCAACGAATGCACCGATCCAATGCCTATGTATTTTCCACATATTGCTCTTGCTAAGTTACTACTGCTACTGTTACTGTTACACTTGCTACAAAATCATCACTGCTGTTACCATTACTATTGCTACTGTTACCACTGCTATCAAAACTATCATATTATTGTGCTACTAATCACTGTGCTGTAGATATTTAATCTCCAGGTGTGGTTGAATTGACAACACAACTGCTAATACTTACAAATATTCTTTGGCTCCCCTTGTGTCGAATCTATAAATTTGGGTTGAATACTCTACCCTCGAAAATTGTTGCGATCCCCTATACTTGTGGGTTATCAAGACCTTTTTCTGGCACCGTTGCCGGGGAGAATAGCTTTATATATTTGTTGAGTCACTTGGGATTTATATCTATTTATCACTATGAAGAATCTGAAGGATACTAAAACCAAGATCGTTCCCTCTAGGATGAGGGGAGGTAAGGAACTGCCATCACACTCTGCACTTGATTCACCTTCTGTTTTGAGTAGACTTGCACCACCACCACATGTTATTAACCCTGAGATGTCATGACCCACAAGTATATGGGATCAATCGTAGTCCTTTCGATAAGTAAGAGTGTCGAACCCAACAAGGAGCAGAAGGAAATGACAAGTGGTTTTCAGTAAGGTATTCTCTGCAAGCACTGAAATTATAAGTAACAAGTAGTTTGATAGCAAGATAATTTTAATGAGCAAGTAACGGTAACAGTAACAAAAGTTTAGCAAGGTAGCCCAATCCTTTTGAGGCAAAGGACGGGCCAAAATGGTCTCTTATGATAAGCAAAGCGTTCTTGAGGGTACACGGGAATTTCATCTAGTCACTTTCATCATGTTAGTTTGATTTGTGTTCACTACTTTGATAATTTGATATGTGGGTGGGCCGGTGCTTAGGAGCTATTCTTACTTGAACAAAACTCCTACTTATGATTAACCCCCTCGCAAGCATCTACAACTACGAGAAAAGTATTAAGAATAAATCTAACCATAGCATTAAACTTTTGGATCCAAATCAGTCCCTTACGAAGTAGCGCATAAATTAGGGTTTAAGCTTCTGTCACTCTCGCAACCAATCATCTAATAACTACTCCACAATGCATTCCCTTAGGCCCAAATATGGTGAAGTGTCATGTAGTCGACGTTCACATGACACCACTAAGGGAATCACAACATACATACCTTCAAAATATCGAACACATATCAAGTTCACATGATTACTTGCAACAAGATTTCTCCTGTGACCTCAAGAACAAAAGTAACTACTCACAAATGATAATCATGCTCAAGATCAGAGGGGTATTAAATAGCAAAATGGATCTGAATATATAATCTTCCACCAAATAAACCATATAGTAATCAACTACAAGATGTAATCAACACTACTAGTCACCCGCAAGCACCAATCTATAGTTCCGGTACAAAGATTGAACACAAGAGATGAACTAGGGTTTGAGAGGAGATGGTGATGTTGAAGGTGTTGATGGAGATTGCCCTCCCCAAGATGGGAGAGTTGTTGGTGATGATGATGACGATGATTTCCCCCTCCGGTTGGGAAGTTCCCCCGGCGGAATCGCTCCGCCGGAGGGCAAAAGTGCTCCTGCCCAAGTTCCACCTCGAGACGGTGGCGCTTCGTCCCGAAAGTCCTCTCCTTATTTTTTCTAGATCAAAATGACTTATATACCAGAAGAGGGGCACCGGAGGTGGGCCGAGGAGGGCACAACCCACCAGGGCGCGCCTGGGCTCCCTGGCGTGCCCAGGTGGGTTGTGCCCACCTGGTGGGGCCCCTCTGGTACTTATTTGCTCCAATAATTCTTATATATTCCATAAAAAATCTCCGTGAAGTTTCATCTCATTTGTAGTTGTGCATAATAGGTAGCCTGATGCAGCTTTTTCAGGTCCAGAATTCCAGCTGCCGGTATTCTCCCTCTTTGTGTGAACCTTGCATATTATGAGAGAAAAGGCATTAGAATTACTCCAAAAGGCATTATTATGCATAAAACAATATAAATAATAGTAGGAAAACATGATGCAAAATGGACGTATCAAGATGTCGCAAGTTATTGATGATGCTACCTCTGCTATGAATGATACTCATGATGATGCTAGTATCTTGCTTGATGATAATGTGCCACTAGGTGAATTTCTTGATGAACAACTTGCTAGAGCTAAAGATATTGAGAATGCTGAAACCGATGAAATTACTGAAACTGATGAAGCTCCGGAAACTGAAATTCTTGAAACACCTATTAGACCTAGAACTCCTAGATTTAAAATGCCTAAGATACCTGAAGGTTATGTTATGGATAGGGAGATAGCTAGAGACTTTCTTTCTTGCAATGATAGAGATGATCTTAAGAAATTATTATGCAAACTGAAGGAAAAATCTTTGAATGCTAGAATGAACTGTGACCCTAAGTTTGCTACTTCACCTATCTTTGTTACTAATATGGATTATTAATTCTCTGTCGACCGAGAGTTAATTACTTTGGTTGAATCTGATCCTTTCCATGGTTATGAAAATGAAACTGTTGTGGCATACCTTACTAAGTTGAATGATATAGCCACCCTTTTTTCTCATGATGAGAAAATTCGCTACTATTATATTCTCAAGTTATTTCCGTTCTCATTAAAGGGTGATGCTAAGATGTGGTACAATACTCTTGCTCCTGGTTGTGTGCGTAGTCCCCAGGATATGATTTATTACTTCTCTGAAAAATATTTTCCTACTCATAAGAAACAAGCTGCCTTACAGGAAATATTTAATTTTGTGCAAATTGAAGAAGAGAGTCTCCCACAAGCTTGGGGGAGGCTTATCCAATTGCTTAATGCTTTGCCTGATCATCCTCTTAAGAAAAATGAAATACTTGATATCTTCTATAATGGACTAACCGATGCTTCTAGGGACTTCCTAGATAGTTGTGCTGGTTGTGTTTTCAGGGAACGAACTGTTGAAAAAGCTGAGGAACTATTGAATAATATATTGAAAAATTATGATGATTGGAATCTTCCTGAACCACCACCTAAACCCACTCCGAAGAGGAGGGGTATCTTATTTCTCAGTCCTGAAGATATGCAAGAGGCAAGGAAATGTATGAAGGAAAAAGGTATTAAAGCTGAAGATGTTAATTTTTTTACCTCATATTGAAGAAATACATGGACTTGACACACCACGATCACAGGTGGTAGAGGTAAATTCTTTTATAAAGTTTGATGAAAGTGATATCCCTTACAATAAACATCCTAGTCAATGCCTATATAAATTTGATAGGTATATCATCAAATAAGATCACTTCAATGCAAATGTTATGAAACAATTGAAATACAACTCTGATATGATTGCTCGCTTGAGTGACTTGTTATTTAGAATCACTAATGATGTTAGAGGTGTCAGAAAACATGCATCAATGGTCCAAACTCAATTAGAACAAGTTGCTAAATCTCAAAGAGAATTGCTTAGGGAAATGAATAATAATATGAATGATCATGTTGTTAGAGTAATGACTAGGGGAGGTAGAATGACTCAGGAACCACTTTATCCTGAGGGACACTCTAAAAGAATGTTGTCTCTATCTCAGATGCTGAAACTCAATCTGGTAATGAACATTCACCTAGTGATAATGATAATGATGATGTTCATGAAGACACCCAACCAGACAATGATAAAGAACCAGATAATGATGTTGAGATAGAACCTGCTGTTGATCTTGATAAAACACAACTTAAAATTAAAAGATATGATAAAAGAAACTTTGTTGTTAGAAAACATGGAAAAGAAAGAGAACCATGGGTTCAAAAACCCAAGCCCTTTCCACCTAAACCAACTAAAAAAAGGATGATGAAGAATTTGAACGCTTTGCTGAAATGATTAGGCCTGTCTTTTTGCGCACCCGCTTGACTGATATTTTAAAGATGACCCCTTATGCAAAATACATGAAAGATATCATCACTAATAAGAGAAAGATACCTAAAGCTGAAATCTCCACCACGCTTGCTAATTATTCTTTTAAGGATGGAGTACCTAAAAAACTTGGAGATCCAGGAATACCAACTATACCTTGCTCCATCAAAAGAAATTATGTCAAAACTGCTTTGTGTGATTTAGGAGCTGGTGTTAGTGTTATTCCTTTCTCTTTATATAAAAGACTTGACTTGAATAAACTCACACCTATTGAAATATCTTTGCAAATGGCTGATAAATCAACTGCCATACCTATCGGTATTTTTGAGGATGTGCCCGTTGTTGTTGCAAATGTTACTATCTTAACAGACTTTGTTATACTTGAGATGCCCGAGGACGACAACATGTCGATTATCCTTGGTAGACCCTTTTTGAATACTACAGGGGCTGTTATTGATTGCAATAAAAGCAAGGTCACTTTTCATATCAATGGTAATGAGCATACGGTGCACTTTCCGAAGAAACAATTTCAAGTGAATGGTATTAATGTTATTGAAAAATCTCCGACAATCACTAATGGAAGTTTTCAACTACCTCTACCTACTGCCAAAAAGAAATATGAAATACTTATTGTTGGGGACATGCATATCCCCGTTGAGGTAACTTAGTGTTTTACGAAAGTTTTTCGGTTTCATGCTAATCGAAAGTGGTTGTTAATAAGACTTGATCAACCTTATTAATGGATCATTTTTGAGAGGTATGAAGTTGATGAATTTAGTAGGCACAACCTTCTGCTCCCACCTTTTGTTTTCTGTTTTTCTTAGTTAAATAAAATAAAATGCCATGCTTAGTCTATTTTCTAAATTTTCCATGCAATAAAAAAGTGGTCAGAAAATAAAGTGCTCAGAATGCCCTGAAAATTTAATATGATTTTTTGTGAATATTTCCATATAAATAACTTCAGAGGGTGGTGCCCCTGGTGACCACAATACACCAGGGCGCGCCAGCAACCCTAGGCGCGCCCTGGTGGGTTGTGGTCCCCACGTGGGCCCCCTCACTTATCTCTTTAGCCCATGTCATCTCCTACCTCCAGAAAAAAAATCACCATAGCTCTCTCTCTCTCTCGTTTTCTTACTCTCAAACCCACGGATTTCGATCTCTTTGCTCGAAGCTCCATTTCTGAAACTGTTTCAGGGGATTGCTACTTGGTATGTGACTCCTCCATTGCTCCAATTACTTTTTGCTTTAGTGGTTTATATTTTGAATAATTAGCTACTCTTTGTGCTGCTGTAAATGGGCTTGCATGTTGAATTCTTAGAGCTCTAAGTAGTTTGAATGCTTGGTATGGCCTCTAAGCATCCCTATGAGTAGTTGCTATCAATCTTGTGAAGTTTGGTTGATAAAAATTTTGTGGACTAAAATATTCAAAATTTTATTTATAGGAATAAGATTAGTATTTTTATAAAGTTTTCCTCCAAAGAGACACTAGAAACTTCGGGAGAGGGCCAGAAGGCGAAGGAGGTGGCCACGAGCCACCAGGGCACTCCTAGGGGGTAGGCGCGCCCTGGTGCCTTGTGGGCCCATCTTTGCTCCGTTTGACCTAATTCTGCATCTATAAATTCTCTAAAATCAGGAAACCAACAAAGAGCAAGCCAAAATACTTTTTTTTGCCGACGCAAGTTCCTATTCTCGCGAGATCCCATCTAGAGGCCTTTCTCGGCACTCTGCCGGAGGGAGAATCAATCACGGAGGGGCTCTACATCAACCTTGCTGCCCATTCGATGATGTGTGAGTAGTTTACCACAGACCTACGGGTCCATAGTTAGTAGCTAGATGGCTTTCTCTCTCTCTCTCTCTCTCTCTCTCTTTGATCTTCAATACAATGTTCTCCTCGATGTTCTTGGAGTTCTATTCGATGTAATCACTTTTTGCGGTGTGTTTGTTGGGATCCGATGAATTGTGAGTTTATGATCAGATTATCCATGAATATTATTTGAGTCTTCTCTGAACTCTTTTATGCATGATTATTATAGCTTTGTATTTCTCTCCGATCTATTGATTTGGTTTGGCCAACTAGATTGATTTTTCTTGCAACGGGTGAGGTGCTTTGTGATGGGTTTGATCTTGTGGTGCTTAATCCCAGTGACAGAAAGGGACATGACATGTATTTGTATCAGTGCCATTAAGCAAAAAAAGATGGGGTTTATTCATGCGTGAGCTTACTTTGTCTACATCATGCCATCTTGCTTAAGGCGTTACTCCGATCTTTATGAACTTAATATTCTAGATGCATGCTGGATAGCGGTCGATGTGTGGAGTAATAGTACTAGATGCAAGCAGGAGTCGGCCTACTTGTCTCGGACCTGATGCCTATATACATGATCATTGCCTAGATATCGTCATGATTATTCGCTTCTCTATCAATTGCCCAACAGTAATTTGTTTACCCACTGTATGCTATTTTCAAGAGAGAAGCCTCTAGTGCAAACTATGGCCCCCGGTTCTACTTTTATCATATATTAAAATCCAAAAATACTTTGCTGCAATTTTTCTTTGCTTATTTTATTTTGTGTTTTATCTATCTATCTATCACTACAAAATTTAATCTTGTAAGTAATCGTCAAGGGATTGACAACCCCTTGTTCGTTTTGGGTGCAACTATTTGTTATTTTGTGTGCGGGTACTGGTAACGAGGTGTTGCGTGATTATCCTACTAGATTGATAACCTTGGTTCTTAACTGAGGGAAATACTTATCTCTACTTTACTACATCATCCCCTCCTCTTCGGGGAAATCCCAGCGTAGCTCACAAGTAGAAGGAAGAATTTCTGGCACCGTTGCCGGGGAGACATCATCAACATCTATGTAGTACCTACGCATAAACTTGCATCTCCTTGCATTTATATTATTTGCTATTTGCCTCTCATTTTCATCTCCCCGACTTCTAAAAAGTTTTTTTACAAAAATACAAAAATATTTTCCGGTCGCCTTTTGGCTCGTTCACCTTTTTGCTTGATTGGTTTACCTTGTCATCATGGCTACCATAACTATCCCTCCTTTGTCACCGGATTTTGAAGTTCTTTACTTCAAGCGGAAACAAGAAGAAAATCTGAAAGATGATTGGTATAGGTTAATGGAATCTTATCATGTTTGCACTATAAAAGGGGATGTAAAAATTTTGCTTCACAATTTTTACATAGGTTTAACCATGCCCCATGGACAACTCTTCGATTTCGCCGCAAAAGGGAATTTTATTGAGAGTGATGCCAAAGTTGCTTATGAAATAATAGAGGGTATACTGGGAGTTCCACCTCCATAGAAAGGATTTAATTATACTCAAGAGGGGATCCAAATCTTAGACAAATTGGGTGATATGCAGAAAAATTTGATTGAGTTGCAAAAGTCTAATGAACCTTTCAAAAATATTAGTGGAAATCTCAATCACATGAATACTTTGATTACCCTTTGCAATAAGAGATTAGATATTTTAGATATTAAAATTGCCTCTTTTTCTGAGAATAAGAAAAAGCGTAAAGAACTACCTGGGTTGAAGAAAAAGCCTACCAAAATTATCAAAACTAAACATGACAACACTTGAAACTATGCATTACGCCTAGCTAGGGGCGTAAAACGATAGCGCTAGTTGGGAGGCAACCTAATAGTTATCTTAATTTTCTTGTTTATTTTTCTATTTTTTGTGTGCACAAAATTATGCTACTGTTATGGTTGTGTTTTTTGTTTTAATTAGTGTTTATGCCAAGTAAAGCCTTTGGGATGATTTGGATGATAGTTGCTTTGATTCTGTGCAAAAACAGGAACTTTTGCATCCAGTAGCAGAATTGTTGAGACTTGTTGGAGCGTGATAAAATTCTGTATATTTTACACATGATTGATATACAAATTGCCCATGTTTTCATATTTTTAGAATTTTTGGAGTTACAGAAGTATGGTCATTGTTCGAATTGCTACATACTGTTCTGTTTTTGATAGATTCTGTTTTCGTTGCGTTGTTAGCTTGTTTTGATGAATCTATGGATTGTATCGGGGGGATAAGCCATGGTGAAGTTAGAATATAGTAGGTATAATGCAATAATAAAATATGAATGGGGTTGCAACAGTACCTAAAGTAGTGTTTTGTTTTATTATACTAACGGATCTCATGAGGTTTTGTTGAGTTTTGTGTGCTGAAGTTTTCAAGTTTTGAGTGAGATCACGATGGATGAAGGAATAAGGAGTGGTAAGAGCCTAAGCTTGGGGTGCCTGAGGCACCCCCATGGTAATATTCAAGGACTACCAAGCAACTAAGCTTGGGGATGCCCTGGAAGGCATCCCCTCTTTCTTCTACCGACCATCGGTAATATTACTTGGAGCTATATTTTTATTCATCACATCATATGAGTTTTGCTTCAAGCGTCGGGTATTATATGAGTCTTTGCTTTGATTTCTTTTTAGTTTGTCACAATCATCTTTGCTGGACACACCTATATGAGAGGGACACACATTTTTCATGATTTGTTAGAATACTCTATGTGCTTGATTTATATCTTTTGAGCTAGGCAGTTGCTCTAGTGCTTCACTTATATATTTTTTTAGCACAACAGTGATTATAGTTTGAAGAAATAGATGAACTCTCCTGCTTCACTTATATCTTTTTGAGAGTTGATAATAGTAATGGTAATTTGCACAAGATATGAATTTGGTCCCAATGTGATGAATATTCAAGAAGGATATAATAAAAACTTTCATATAGAACATTGGATATGATAAGTTTGATTCCTTGCAATAGTTTTGCGAATAGGAGATGATAATATGTGAGTTAGACTAGTGATTAATTGTGATTTAGTAAGAATATTGGTGTTAAGGTTTGTGATTCCCTATGCATGCACATAAAGTCAATAGTTATGCAATGAAGTTACACCCTACTTATGGTGCATTATTCAGTGTAACTTATTCTCAATGCATGTTTATGACCGTTTTCGTTTTTTGGTTGGTTGCTTCTCAATCTATTTGCTAGCCTTCATTTGTACTAAGAGGGAATACTGCTTGTGCATCCAATTTCTTAAAAGTTGTGCCAAATGAGTCCACTATATCTACCTATATGCGGTATTTACATGTCGTTCCAAGTAAATTTGCATGTGCCAACTCTAATCATTCAAAAACTTTTCCATTTTGTATGCCCGTAACGCTCATGAAGCGGCATGGGGTGGTCAATATCTTTCATGCTAGATGGGTTATTCTCAAGATGAGTGTTTATTCACTTGTCATTGCACGAGAAAATGGACAGTAATATGGATGCCCAGTCCCGAAATGAAAAAAAAAACTAATAATAAATTCCTTGGAAAGTTGAAAGTTTGGAAGGCGCCTGTGGATACGACTAGCCATGGATTGTGAAAGAATGGTGGAAAGGAAATGAACTTTATTTTCTGTTTGGGAACTACCTATAATGTGTCTAGCATGGGAGATATTGGAAACTTTTGGTCATTGTCGTGGTTTTGTCATGGCAGATGGTCTAGTGTGAGGACTTAGTTGTGAGGCCATTGCAACCAAGTGGTTAGCTTATCGGGGATGAACGGAATCGAGAGACGCGAGTTTTTACCCAGGTTCGGCCCCTCTCGGTGGAGGTAAAAGCCTACATCCTGCTTGATTATATTGATGATCATGATGCTCACGATTACAAGGGTGTTATTTCACTTCCTATCTCGAGACTTGTCTGTCTAAGACCTGTCTAATTTTTTTTGTCCCTCTTGGGGTGCCCTCTCCCTCCTTATATAAGTTGAAGGGGCGGTTTACATGTAGAGTCCTATTCGGATTAGGACTTAACCTATTCTGGCTTATTATCGCAGGCTTCTTACCGTGGGCGAATTATCATGACCTTCTTATCTTGGGCTTCTTATCACGGGCTTCTCATACGCGGGCTTCTTATCACGGGCTTCTCATCTTTGGCTTCTTATCTCCGGGACTCATCTACCGGGCGACTTAGGCCTAGAGATGACATAATGTCAGGGCGGCTTAAGTCCAGAGATGACTTAACGTCAGAGGGCGGCTTAAGCCCAGAGATGACTTATGTCTCAGGGCGAATTAAGTCTTAGAGCGGCTTAAGCACAGAGATGACTTAAGCCTCGGGGCGGCTTAAGCCCAAAGATGACTTAAGCCTCAGGGCGACTCAAGTCTTAGGGCGGCTTAAGCCCATAGATGACTTAAGCCTTAGGGCAGCTTAAGCCTCAGGGCGGCTTAAGCCTAGAGATGACTTAAGCCTCGGGGCAGCTTAAGCCCAGAGATGACTTAAATCTCAGGGTGACCTAAGTCTCAGGGCGGCTTAAGCCCAGAGATGATTTAAGTCTCAGAGATGACTTAACCTCAGAGATGATTTATCCTCATGAGCAGGGTCTTAGTCATGGGAAATATCCCCAACATTAGCCCCCAGGTTAGCTTTGAATTTATTCATGCTAAGCTCCTTAAATAAGAATATGTATAGGGACCGGCTCACTCAAAAAGACCACTTTTAATCAATTGATCAGTTCCTGAAAAGTCCGAGTCTCTGTCATATCAACATGCTGACGCTGGTTCCTTGCAGAAAAAACCCTTATGATATTTTGAGCTGTCTTAAAATGCTTTGGCCTGATAAAAAGGAAAATCTCTCTAATGTTAAGCCAACTTTCCATGCTTCAGATTTTGAAAAAAAATCCATGTGACGTTGAGCTGTCTTATCTGAATAAATTGGAGGAAATAATATTTGCAAGTTTCTTCACCAAAAATATGAGATCTGGTTCGTTTAAAATTGAGTACTTGAAGGTGTTCCTCCCTCACCTGTAGCCCCCAAGTCTTGAGTAGAACAAAGTGATAGCTGAAGACTTGCTTAAATATAAATGTTGCATCTTTTGGAGAGAACCAGTTTGTCCAGCCGAGTCTCCAATCATAAACTGAATGTTTTGCACTTCACATGTGTAGCCCTCAAGGGCCGGCTCATCAGTATGTGATAGTTCGGGTTTTCAATTTGGACCGTATAATCTTGGTAAACAACTAAATGCTGTAGCCCCCAAGTGACGGGTTGTCTTTCCTGCAGCGACCTGGGACTTGCATGTACTCCTTTGAAAATAGCATCATATGATGTAGCGCCCAAGCTTCGGGTCACATTTGATATAGTGGATTAAGGCTTGTGTACTTTGAACTTATGACAGGAGCAATTGGTAGCCCCCAAGGGCCGGCTCATCATTATGTGATGGGTCAGGTCTTCAATGAGACGAGTTAAAATGACCATTTATTAGCCCCCAAGTGCGGTGGTGCATGCTTGCAGCGACATGGAACTTTCAAACTTGATATAATCTTAATTTGAATAATGTAACCCCCAAGTGTCAAGTCGTGTGCCTGCAGCGACTCGAGACTATTCCTTCCATTGTAAAATAAATCATATCCACTGTCTGGACGATGTTGTTGAATGCTTTGCATATCAAAGTTTGAACCATGCTCCTTGTTGTAAGCTGGTGTTTTCTGGATGAGGGAATAATAGCCATTTCTCTGAAGCGGCTTTGAAAACCTCCATCAATAAACATTGGTTATGATAACCATGATGAAAATCCAGCCATGTTGGACATCAAAGATTTTTGTATCCTTGCAGAGTTACAATGTAACCCGGTTTGAAAACCGGCTCCTGCAACATAAACCAATATATCCATACACATATGATGCATTGTATGATGATGCAATGTATGATGATGTATGTGTATGATAACAGTGTATAAAAACACCGGCTTTCGAGGCTCGAGTCTTGCTTCGGTGAAGCTGGCATGATAGCCTTGGTTTATCCTCACTTTCTGCAAGCCGGCTCTCACGTGACTCAATCCGCCGTTTTAACTTTGACAAGTTCAGGGTCATAAAGATTGACTGTTAAGAGTACGGGGGGTCACCTTTTCGGAGTCGCATCAAGCAAACAGGCAAGTTTAACCAATAATATGTGGCATTTTTTTGCCGGGTCAAGAGGGTGAGAAAGCTAAAATCGATGAGTTGGAAGCCCCTAAGTGACCAATTGAATAGGATACCCATGTTTAGACCGTGCATCATGGCAACTAGTCTTCTTTGGTAACCTTACTTTCCACTGATAAGGCAGGATACCTATGTTTGAACTACGCATCATGGTGGCTAGTCCTCTTTGGTGACCTTTAATTTTTGACAGTATGGTAGGATACCTATGTTTGAACTGCGCATCATGGCGGCTAGTCCTCTTTGGCAACCTTTAATTTTTCGCCAGCACGGCAGGATACCTATGTTTGAACTACGCATTGATGTCGCTTGAAACTGCGTCGGTATTTCCCCCAAGAGGAAGGGATGATGCAGTATAGCTAAGGTAGGTATTTCCCTCAGTTATGAAACCAAGGTATCAATCCAGTAGGAGAACCAAGCAACACTATGTAAACGGTATCTGCACACAAGGAACAAATATTTGCAACCCGACGCGTGATACATCTCCAACGTATCTATAACTTTTTATTGTTCCATGCTATTATATTATCTGTTTTGGTTGTTTTATATGCATTAATATGCTATTTTATATTATTTTTGGGACTAACCTATTAACCTAGAGCCTAGTGCCAGTTTCTATTTTTTTCCTTGTTTTTGACTTATACAGAAAAGAATATCAAACGGAGTCCAAACGGAATAAAACTTTACGGTGATTTTTCTTGGACTAGAAGAAACCCACGAGACTTGGAGAGGAGGCCAGAAGACCCATGAGGCGGCCACAAGCCATGGGGGCACGCCCCCTGGCTTGTGGGCCCCTCGTGGACCGTCTTGACCTAACCTCTGCACTATAAATCCTCAAATATTCCCCCTATACCAGAGGGCACACCAAAAATACTTTTCCGCCACCGCAAACTTCTGTTCCCGTGAGACCCCTTCTTGGGGCCTTCTCCGGCACTCCGCCGGAGGGGGATTCGATCATGGAGGGCCTCTACATCAACCTTGCTACCCTTCCGATGAAGCGTGAGTAGTTTACCATGGATCTAAGGGTCCATAGCTAGTAGCTAGATGGATTCTTCTCTCTCTTTGATCTTCAATACAATGTTCTCCTCAATGTTCTTGGAGTTCTATTCGATGTAATCTTCTTTTGCGGTGTGTTTGTTGAGATCCGATGAATTGTGGATTTATGATCAGATTATCTATGAATATTATTTGAGTCTTTTCTGAACTCTTTTATGCATGATTAAGATATCTTTGTATTTCTCTTTGAACTATCGGTTTGGTTTGGCCAACTAGATTGGTTTTTCTTATAATGGGAGAGGTGCTTAGTTTTGGGTTCAATCTTGCGGTGTCCTCACCCAGTGACAAAAGGGGTAGAGAGGCACGTATTGTATTGTTGCCATCAAGGATAAAAAATGGGGTTTATATCATATTGCTTGAGTTTATCCCTCTTCATCATGTCATCTTACTTAAGGCGTTAGTCCGTTCTTATGAACTTAATACTCTAAATGCATGCTGGACAGCGGTCGATGTGTGGAGTAATAGTAGTAGATGCAAAATCGTTTCGGTCTACTTGTCATGGACGTGATGCCTATATTCATGATCATTGCCTTAGATATCGTCATAATTATGCGCTTTTCTATCAATTGCTCAACAGTAATTTGTTTACCCACCGTATGTTATCTTCAAGAGAGAAGCCTCTAGTGAAACATATGGCCCCCGGGTCTATTTTCCATCATCTATTTTCAGATCTATAAACAAAAAAAGCAAAAATACCTTGCTGCAATTTATTTATATTTACTTTAGTTTGCTCTTTTATTTATCTTTTATACCTATCTCTTTTAGATCTCACTCTTGTTTGTGGCCGTGAAGGGATTGACAACCCCTTTTTCGCGTTGTGTGCAAGTTTTTGTTAGTTTGTGAGGGTGCATATATTGCAGACTTGCTTGTGCCTCCTACTGGATCGATACCTTGGTTCTTAATTGAGGGAAATACTTATCTCTACTTTGCTGCATCACCCTTTCTTCTTCAAGGGAAAATCAACGCAAGCTCAAGAAGAAGTAGGAAGAATTTCCGGCGCCGTTGCTGGGGAGGTTCTACATCAAGCCTACCAAGTACCTATCATAAACTCTCATCTCTTGCACTTACATTATTTTCCATTTGCCTCTTGTTTTTCTCTCCCCCACTTCTAAAACATTTTCAGAAAAAACACAAAAGTATTTTCCTTTTTATTTTCCTTTTCTGTTGCCCTTATGTCTTACTTGGTTTGTTTGATTGTTCGGTTGGTATAATTGTGTGTTTATTGAAATCGGAAGCAAAGAAAAAAAAGGGGTTATGGATCTTCATCCACTTGCTAATATTTTTAAAAGATGCAACTATGATGAACCAATTGCTAGTGAGTTGAGTCCACTAGATTATCTTTATGAATTTTGCTTGAAATTCGTTAATCTGAAACTTTTGATGAACAAGAAATTTATGAAGTGAATCACGATAGCTTCTTGAATGAAAAGCATAATTGCAATGATGTTGTTATAAATTCTATTGATGTCAATTGTGCTAATGATATGCAACTAATGATATGCAAAACCCCAAGCTTGGGGATGCTAATTTTGATATGTCCACTACTTATTGCAATGATCATGATTGGGGTGATAATGTTTCTTATGATCTTGAAAATTTATTTAAGCCTCATGATGAATATGATATTGGTAATAATGTTTGAAATAATATTGAAAGTGGGTTTGGAAGAGTGTCAACTTTAGATCAAAATAATCCCACATATTTGGAGTATGATCCATATTATGAAATTTTTGATAAAAGTGGGTTTGGAGAGGTCATGACTTTATTTTATGATAATCCCACTATTTTGGAAGAGTGTCAACTTTGCATGTATGTGGATCATGAAGAGAAAATTTTATATGATAGCTATATTTTTGAATTTGATTATGATCCTACATGTAATTATTATGAGAGAGGAAAATATGGTTTTAGAAATTTTCATGTTACTAAATTACCTCTCGTTATGTTGAGATTGTTATTGTTTCTTTCTTCTTCCTTGCATATGCTAGTTTTTGCTTGTCTTAAAAAATTTGTTTGCGTATAAAATGCCTATGCATAGGAAGTATGTTAGACTTAAACTTGTTTTTCACATGCTACATGATGCTCTCTTCATGTTTTAATTGCTATCTTTCATGTGAGCATCATTAAAATTACCAATGCCTAGCTAAAAGGCTTTAAAGAAAAGTGCTTGTTTGGAGACAACGCAATTTTTTTATTTTCTGTTTTTATGAGAATACACATTATTATCTCTGTAGTAATTTTGTTTTGGTGTTTTAATTAGTGTTTGAGCCAAGTGAGACCTTTGGGATGGTCTATGGTGATAGTTGATTTGATCTTGCTGAAAAACAAAAAAAATTGCACTCATTTCCAGAAATTTAAAAAATCACAAAAACATGTTTTTTGATCTGAATGTTTTACACAAGATTGATATACAAATTTCCTAAATTGTCCTAATTTTTCAGAATTTTTGGAGTTACATAAGTATATGAAAGTTTGAGATTACTACAAACTATTCTGTTTTTGACAGATTCTGTTTTCTATGTGTTGTTTGCTTATTTTGGTGAATCTATGGGTAGTATCAGGGGGTATGAACCATGGATAAGTTGGAATACAGTAGATATTACACCAATGTAAATTTATAATGAGTTCATAACAGTACCTAAAGTGGTGATTTATTTTATTATACTAACGGATCTTACGAGTTTTCTGTTGAGTTTTGTGTTGTGAAGTTTTCAAGTTTTGGGTAAAGATTTGATGGACTATGGAATAAGGAGTGGCGAGAGCCTAAGCTTGGGGATGCCCAAGGCACCCCAAGGTAATATTCAAGTACAACCAAGCATATAAGCTTGGGGATGCCCCGGATGGCATTCCCTCTTTTGTCTTCAATCCATCGGTAAATTTACTTGAGGCTATATTTTTATTCACCACATGATATGTGTTTTGCTTGTAGAGTCTTGTATGATATGATTCTTTGATTTTTATTTTTCCACAGTCATCCTTTCTGTACACACCTTTTGAGAGGGACATGATTTAATCGTGAATTTATTAGAATGCTCTATGTGCTTCACATATATCTTTTGAGCTAGGCAGTTTGCTCTAGTGCTTCACTTATATCCTTTTAGAGCACGGCTGTTGTTTTATTTTATAGAAATTGTTGAACTCTCATGCTTCACTTATATTATTTTGAGAGTCTTAAACAGCATGGTAATTTGATTAGGTTATGAATTTAGTCCTGATATGATGGGCATCCAAGAGGGATATAATAAAAACTTTCATATAAAGAGCATTGAATATATGAGAAGTTTGATTCTTTGCATTTGTTTTGAGATATAAAGATGGTGATATTAGAGTCATGCTAGTGAGTAATTGTGGATTGGTAGAAATACTTATGTTAAAGTTTGTGATTCCCGAAGCATGCACGTATGGTGAACCGTTATGTGATGAAGTCGGAGCATGATTTATTCTTTGATTGTCTTCCTTATGAGTGGCGGTCGGGGACGAGCGATGGTCTTTTCCTACCAATCTATCTCCCTAGGAGCATGCGTATTAGTCCTTTGTTTCGATGGCTAATAAACTTTTGTAATAAGTATGTGAGTTCTTTATGACTAATGTTGAGTCCATGGATTATATGCACTCTCACCCTTCAACCATTGTTAGCCTCTCTAGTACTGCGCAACTTTCGCCGGTGCAATAAACCCACCATATATCCTTCCTCAAAACAGCCACCATACCTACCTATTATGGCATTTCCATAGCCATTCCGAGATATATTGCCATGCAACTTCCATCGTTCCGTTTTATTATGACACATACCATCATTGTCATATTTTTCTCATATGCATGAGGCATTCATATAGAGTCATATTTTATTCTATTATCGAGTTGTAATTCTTGAGTTGTATGTAAATAAAAGTGTGATGATCATCCTCATTAGAGCATTGTCCCATGTGAGGAAAGGATGATGGAATCTATGATTCCATCACAAGTTGGGATGAGTCTCCGGACTTTAAGAAAATAAAAGAGGCCAAAGAAGCCCAAATTAAAAAAAAATAGGCCAAAGAAGCCCAAATTAAAAAAAAAGGCCAAAGAAGCCCAAACAAAAAATGAGAGAAAAAGAGAGAAGGGACAATGTTACTATCATTTTCCACACTTGTGCTTTGAAATAGCACCATGTTCTTCATGATAGAGAGTCTCCTATTTTATCACTTTCATATAGTAGTGGGAATTTTTCATTATAGAACTTGGCTTGTATATTCCAATGATGGGCTTCCTCAATTGCCCTAGGTCTTCATGAGTAAGCAAGTTGGATGCACACCCACTTAGTTTCTTTTTGGGCTTTCATACACTTATAGCTCTAGTGCATCCGTTGCATGGCAATCCCTACTCACTTGCATCGATATCAATCGATGGGAATCTCCATAGCCCATTAATTTGCCTAGTTGATGTGAGACTTTCTCCTTCTTTTTCGTCTTCTCCACAACCACCATACTCTATTCCACCTATAGTGCTATATCCATGGCTCACGCTCATGTATTGCGTGAAAGTTGAAAAAGTTTGAGAATGCTAAAAGTATGAAACAATTGCTTGGCTTGTCATTGGGGTTGTGCATGATGAAATACTATGTGTGATGAAGATGGAGCATAGCCAGACTATATGATTTTGTAGGGATAACTTTCTTTGGCCATGTTATTTTGAGAAGACACGATTGCTTTATTAGTATGCTTGAAGTATTATTGTTTTTATGTCAATATTAAACTTTTCTTTTGAATCTTATGGGTCTGAATATTCTTGCCACAATAAAGAAGAATGCATTGATAAGTATGTTAGGTAGCATTTCACATCAAAAATTCTATTTTTATCATTTACATACTCGAGGACGAGCAGGAATTAAGTTTGGGCATGCTTGCTACCTCTCCAACGTATCTATAATTTTTGATTCTTCCATGCTATTATATCTATTTTGGATGTTTTATATGCATTAATATGTTATTTTATATTATTTTTGGGACTAACCTATTAACCTAGAGCCCAGTGCCAGTTTCTGTATTTTCCTTGTTTTTGTCTTTTATAGAAAAGGAATATCAAACAGAGTCCAAACGGAATAAAACTTTACGGTGATTTTTCTTGGACCAGAAGAAACCCACGAGACTTGGAGAGGAGGCCAGAAGACCCATGAGGCGGCCACAAGCCGTGGGGGCGCACCCCAAGGGGGGCGCCCCCTGGCTTGTTGGCCCCTCGTGGACCGTCTTAACCTAACCTCTGCACTATAAATCCTCAAATATTCCACCTATACCAGAGGGCACACCAAAAATACTTTTCCGCCGCCGCAAGCTTCTGTTCCCGTGAGATCCCATCTTGGGGCCTTTTCCGGCACTCCACCGGAGGGAGATTCGATCACAGAGGGCCTCTACATCAACCTTACTGTCCTTCCGATGAAGCGTGAGTATTTTACCACGGATCTAAGGGTACATAGCTAGTAGCTAGATGGCTTCTTCTCTCTCTTTGATCTTCAATACAATGTTCTCCTCGATGTTCTTGGAGTTCTATTCGATGTAATATTCTTTTGCGGTGCGTTTGTTGAGTTACGATGAATGGTGGATTTATGATCAGATTATCTATGAATATTATGTGTGTCTTTTCTGAACTATTTTATGCATGATTAAGATAACTTTGTATTTCTCTTCGAACTATCGGTTTGGTTTGGCTAACTAGATTGGTTTTTCTTGCAATGGGAGAGGTGCTTAGTTTTGGGTTCAATCTTGCGGTGTCCTCACCCAGTGACAAAAGGGGTAGCGAGGCACATATTGTATTGTTGCCATCAAGGATAAAAAGATGGGGTTTATATCATATTGCTTGAGTTTATCCCTCTACATCATGTCATCTTACTTAAGGCGTTACTCCGTTCTTACGAACTTAATACTCTAGATATAGTAGATGCAGAATCGTTTCAGTCTACTTGTCATGGACATGATGCCTGTATTCATGATCATTGCCTGAGATATCGTAATAATTATGCGCTTTTCTGTCAATTGCTCAACTGTAATTTGTTTACCCACCGTATGTTATCTTCAAGAGAGAAGCCTCTAGTGAAACCTATGGCCCCCGGGTCTATTTTCCATCATCTATTTTCATATCTATAAACCAAAAAACCCAAAAATACCTTGCTGCAATTTATTCATATTTACTTTAGTTTGCTCTATTATTTATCTTTTATACCTATCTCTTTTAGATCTCACTCTTGTTTATTGCCGTGAAGGGATTGACAACCCCTTTTTCGCGTTGTGTGCAAGTGTTTGTTAGTTTGTGCAGGTGCATATATTGGAGACTTGCTTGTGCCTCCTATTGAATTGATACCTTGGTTCTTAACTGAGGGAAATACTTATCTCTACTTTGTTGCATCACCCTTTCCTCTTCAAGGGAAAAATCAACGCAAGCTAAACGCGTAAGAGGGGTTGTCAATCCCTCCACGGTAAAAAGATAGATAAATTTGTGGTAGATTGGATAAATAGCTCTCGATAAAATGCGAAATAAAATAAGTAATAAAAAAGTGCAGCAAGGTATTTTTGGGTTTTTGGGATAATAGATCCAAAAATAAAAGTGGCAAATAATAGATCGGAAAGAAAATATGATAAACAATAGACCCGGGGGTCGTAGATTTCACTAGTGGCTTCTCTCGAGAAATAGCACACGGTGGGTAAACAAATTACTGTTGGGAAATTGATATAAGATCAAATAATTATGATGATATCCAAGGCAATGATCAATATATAGGCATCACGTCTAAGATTAGTAGACCGAAACAATTCTGCATCTACTACTATTACACCACACATCGACTGCTATCCAGCATGCATCTAGTGTATTAAGTTCATGGAGAAATGGAGTAATGCAATAAGAACGATGACATGATGTAGACGAGATCTATTCATGTAGGAATAGCTCCCATCTTGTTATCCTTAATAGCAACGATACATGCGCGCCTTGCTGCCCCTTCTGTCACTGGGAAAGAACACCGCAAGATCGAACCCATCACAAAGCACCTCTTCCCATGGCAAGAAAAATCGATGTAGTTGGCCTAACTAAACCAAAGATTTGAAGAAGAAATACAAGGCTATAAATAATCATGCATATAAGAGATCAAGGAAGACTCAAATAACATTCATGGATAACAATCTGATCATAAAATCAAACTTCATCCGATCCCAACAAACACACCGCAAAAAGTCATTACATCAAATAGATCACCAAGAGACCATTGTATTGAGAATCAAAAGAGAGAGAGGAAGCCATCTAGCTACTTGATAACCCACAAGTATAGGGGATCGCAACAGTTTTCGAGGGTAGAGTATTCAACCCAAATTTATTGATTCGACACAAGGGGAACCAAAAACATTTGCAAGTATTAGCAGCTGAGTGTCAATTCAACCACACCTAGATATTAATTATTTGTAGCAAAGTGATCAGTAGCAAAGTAGCATGATAGTTTTGATAGTAGTAGCAACAGCAATAGTGACGGTAACAGTGATAGCAATGATTTTTGTAGCAAGTGCAACAGTAACAGTAGCAGTAGTGACTTAGCAAAAACAGTATAAGAGAAATTCGTAGGCATTGGATCGGTGAATTCGTTCGATGATATTCATCATATAACAGTCATAACCTAGGGCGATACGGCACTAGCTCCAGTTCATAAATATAATGTAGGCATGTATTCCGTAAATAGTCATACGTGCTTATGGAAAGAACTTGCATGACATCTTTTGTCCTACCCTTCCGTGGCAGCGGGGTCCTATTGGAAACTAAGGGATATTAAGGCCTCCCTTTAATAGAGAACCAAAACAAAGCATTAACACATAGTGAATACATGAACTCCTCAAACTACGGTCATCACCGGGAAGTGTCCCAACTATTGTCACTCCGGGGTTGCCGGATCATAACACGTAGTAGGTGACTATAACTTGCAAGATCGAATCTAGAACATAGATATAATGGTGACAACATAAACGGTTCAGATATGAAATCATGGCACCCGGGCCCAAAGTGACAAGCATTAAGCATGGCAAAGTCATAGCAACATCAATCTCAGAACATAGTGGATACTAGGGATCAAGCCCTAACAAAACTAACTCGATTACATGATGAATCTCATCCAACTCCTCACCGACCAGCGAGCCTACGAAGGAATTACTCACTCCCGGTGGGGAGCATCATGGAATTGGCGATGGAGAAGGGTTGGTGATGACGAAGATCGAAGATCCCCCTCTCCAGAGCCCCAAACGGACTCCAGATCTGGCCTCTCGATGAAGAACAGGAGGTGGCGGTGGCTCCGTCTCGTGAAACGCGATAATTCTTTCTCCCTGATTTTTTCTCCAAATATGTGATTTTATAGTATCAGGGTTGAAGTCTGTGGGGTCACCAGGTGGGGACAACCCACCTGGGCGCACCTGGAGGGGGGCGCACCCTGGTGGGTTGTGCCCACCCAGGTGCCCCCCTCCGGTGGTTCTTGGCTCCAGAAATCCTCTTTTATTATATAAAAAATCCTCGCAAAGTTTCGTTCCAATCCAAGCACTTTTATTTTTGCAGAAAAACAACACCATGGTAGTTCTGCTGAAAACAGCGTCAGTCCGGGTTAGTTTCATTCAAATCATGCAAATTAGAGTCCAAAACAAGAGGAAAAGCGTTAGGAAAAGTAGATACGACGGAGACGTATCACTACTACCTACGGACCCGTAGGTCAATGGTGGACTACTCACGCATCATCGGTAGCCCTTTCTGAGACCGCAAAACATAAATGCAGAGCAGCTCCAAAGTTCAAGCAGCGACTAAACATTGTAATTCATGGTAGAAAAGATCCAGCCATGATGGACCCAACATTAGCTACACACAATGCATGACGATGACAATAGTGCTCTCAGGTTCTGGCGCTTATTTGAGAAGGTGATGACACAATATAAAAGTAAATAGATAGTCCCTTTGTAGAGGGAAGCTGTGATTTGCAGCGGTGCCAGAGCTCAAGTTTTTAAAACAGAGGTAAATGAAATTTTGAGAAATGCACCCTTCTTGTTTACTTCGCGACCATTAGTTATCGGTATCTTCCATGCTAAACACATTAGTGGCGGTTCCCAAGCGATAAAGGTAAAGGTTTACTCCCCCTCCACCAAAAATCACATTCCACAACTTGTCCGAAACAACGGGTACCGTCCATACCAACAACAGTCCTGGGGGAGTTTTGTTTAATTAATTGCAATTTGAATTCAGGACTAGGAATCCCTATTACCGCCACTCTCCTACAAGGACGGGTGAATAAACACTCATCATGAGAATAACCCGCTTAGCATGGAAGATACTGACTACCTCCTGTCGCTCTATGAACAATCCAGGCATACAAAAAGGATATTTATTTGAAGTTTTTAGAGGTGGCACATGCAAATTTACTTAGGACGGCAGGGTAATGCTGTATATAGGTAGGTATGGTGGACTCTTCGGGAATAACTTGGGTTTCAGGTTTTTGATGCACAAGCAGAATTCCTGCTTAGTACAGATGAAGGCTAGCAAATAGGTTGAGAAGCGGCCAGCTAGAGAGCGAAAACGTTCATGAACATGCATTATGCACAAGTAACATTGGATACTAGCATGAGTAGGATATGAACACCATGAACATAAATATCATAGAGGCTATGTTGGTTTTGATTCAACTACACGCATGAACATGTGCCAAGTCAAGCCACTCGAACATTCTGAGGAGGGTACCATATCATCATACTACATCACAATCATTTTAACACAATGTTGACATCCAAGATGAATCATTATCCACTCCTAGCTACTTAAGCATGGCATGAGAAACTATAATCTCTAATTGTCATTGCAAACATGTTTAATCCTAATAGGCTGAATCATGGATACTAGGTTAAACATATAAAATAACAAAACAAGCAGTTCATCAAATATCATCATTATTGCCTTTCACTTGCACGACCGAATGATTTGAAAATAATAATAGTGCAAGAGTGTCGTGGACTAAGCTGGAATCTGCAAACATTTTATTCAAAAGGAGAAGACAAAGTAATATGGGCTCTTTGTTAGATCAACAATAATGCATAAGAGAGCCACTCAACATTTTCATTGTGGTCTTCTTCTCGGTATGACTCAGAAAAAAGGAAAATAAATTCAGAGAAACACACTGAAATATTTTTGGAGTTTTTGTTTTTTCTTGAACAAGCAAATAAAAGGGAAAAACAAAAATGAGAAAAACTATTTACACGGGAAAGCTCCCAACAAGTAAAAGAAGAACAAGGAAATCTTTTTGGGTTTTCTTTTTAGTACTACAACAAATTAAACTAGGAAGAAAAACCGAAAAGAAGCAGGAATTTTTTTTTTGGATTTTCTCAAAGTTTTTCAAACACACAAGGAGAAAACAAGAAAACAAATTTAGCATGGATGATACAATGAAAAAGTGTAAACACCGACAACTGGAATGAAATGTGTGAACATGAATGTAATATCGGTGGAAATACGTACTCCCCCAAGCTTAGGCTTTTGGCCTAACTTGGTAATCACCGTCTGTAGCCTGCATAGTGGTCGGAGTGATAGCTCACGGAGGCTCTAGGTGCATATGCCTCAGCCCGCCGTGCAGCCACAACTGCCGCGTTATGAGCTCGGGCCTCGCTCTCAAGAACATAATATCTTCCCTTACTGTGAACATCAAAGAGAGCAGGTGCAGGCAAATATGTGTCCACAACGGAACTTTTATTAAACAACAGGTTATAAATGAAATTATGGGGTTCACCACTAAGGATCTTATGACGTTTCATAGCATCAAAGTCCAAGTATTGCATGGGTAAAATAGGGTCATAAGGCCAAGGTGAGACACCCAGCTCTCTTGCTAAGCATGTGGCATAAATTCCACCATAAAAATATCCACTACCAGTGTTGTGTTGCAACCTGCGTGCAACAATCGCTCCAAGGTTATAACTTTGGTCACCGATGAGAGCGGTGCGTATGAGGCTCAAGTCTGGAGCACGGAGTGTACTACAATCCTGTTTGCCTACAATGCATTTTCCATTAAATAATGCGAAGTACTGGATTGAGGGAAAATGAATGCTCTTTATTCTACCTTGTGTTACTCTCCTAGTCTCACCATAGCAAAGACTAGTCAATAATATCTCAAACTCAGATCTTGGTGGTTCGTCAAGCGAACCCCAGAATGGGATTTTGCAGCAGTAGGCAAATCTCTCTAGAGATATGGTAAATGGATTTTCCTACAGTTTAAATGACACCCTAGAGTCACGAGGATGGCATTTAAATCCTTTGGTAAATGATACAGTGAGGTTGAGGTGTTGGTTGCACTTATCTAAAACGTACGGACAAAGCTCGGCATTGTGAACATATTTCCCAAATTCTTCCTTAATGCCCACACACACCATATAATCGTTGCATGGCCATAAGCATGATTTGGTGGCGGCATCTCGTATGGAACTTTCACTTGGTTCAACATAAGACCGACGAGCGGAGCTGCTACTAGAAGATGCCTCCGAAGACCTCCTCCTCGAAGAACTCCTTCCAAAGAGGTTCATCATATTCATGTACAATTTTCTGGAAAAAAATTGGGTCACAAAAATTTGTTAACAAAACTTCACAAGATTGAAAGCAACTACTCATAGGGATGCATAAAGGCTATATCAAGCATTCAAACTACTTAGAACTCTAAGAATTCAACATGCAATCTCATCTACAGTAGCACCAAGAGGAACTAATTATTCAAAATATAAACCACTAAAGCAAAAACTAATTGGACAAACGGAGGAGTCACATACCAAGCAACAATCTCCCGAAACAGTTTCAGAAACGGAGCTTCGAGCAAAGAGATCGAAATCCGCGGGTTCGAGAGCAAGAACACGAGAGAGAGAAAGAGAGAGAGCAATGGTGATTTTTTCTGGAGGTAGGTGATGATGTGGGATGAGGAGATAAGTGAGGGGGGCATGTGGGGACCAGAACCCACCAGGGCGCGCCTATGTGGGTTGTGCCCACCTGGTGCACCCCCCTCTGATGTTATTTGCATAAAAAATTCTTAAATATTCAGAAAAAAATCGTATTAAATTTTCAGAGCATTCTGAGAACTTTTATTTTTGGGTCATTTTTTTATTGCATGGGAAATTAAAAAAAACAGACAAAACATGGCATTTTATTTTATTTAACTAATAAAAACAGAAAACAAAAGGTAGGGACAGAAGGTAGTGCTTACTAAATTCATCAACTTCATACCTCTCAAAAAGGATGCATTAATAAGGTTGATCAAGTCTTATTAACAACCACTTTCGATTAGCATGAAACCGAAGAACTTTTCATAAATCACTAAGTTACCTCAACGGGGATATGAATGTCCCCAACAATAAGCATTTCATATTTCTTTTTGGCAGTAGGTAGAGGTAGTTGAAAACTTCCAATAGTGATTGTCGGAGATTTTTCAATAACATTAACACCATTCACTTGGAATTTTTTCTTCAGAAAGTGCACCGTATGCTCATTGCCATTGATATGAAAAGTGACCTTGCTTTTATTGCAATCAATAATAGCCCCTGCAGTATTCAAAAAGGGTCTACCAAAGATAATCGACATTTTGTCATCCTCAGGCATCTCAAGTATAACAAAGTCAGGCAAGATAGTAACAATAGCAAAAACAACGGGCACATCCTCACAAAAACTGATAGGTTTGGTAGTTGATTTATCCGCCATTTGCAAAGATATTTCAGTAGGTGTGAGTTTATTCAGATCAAGTCTTTCATATAAAGAGAAAGGCATAACACTAACACCAGCTCCTAAATCACATAAAGCAGTTTTCACATAGTTTCTTTTGATGGAGCAAGGTATAGTGGGGATTCCTAGATCTCCAAGTTTTTTAGGTACTCCATCTTTAAAAAAGTATAATTAGCGAGCATGGTGGAGATATCAGCTTCCGGTATTTTTCTCTTGTTGGTGATGATGTCTTTCATGTACTTTGCATAAGGAGGCATTTTCAAGATATCAGTCAAGCGCGTACTCAAAAAGACTGGCCTAATCATTTCAACAAAGCGTTCAAATTATTCATCATCTTTCTTTTTAGTTGACTTAGGTGGAAAGGGCATAGGTTTTTGAACCCATGGTTCTCTTTCCTTCCCATGTTTTCTAGCAACAAAGTCCCTTTTATCATATCTTTTACTCTTGGGTTGTGGGTTATCAAGATCAACTGCTGGTTCTATCTCAACATCATTGTCTGGTTCTTTATTATTTGTTTGAGTGTCTTCATGAACCTCATCATTATCTTTTTCATTATCAGAAGGTGAATGTTCGTTACCAGATTGAGTTTCAGCATCAGAGATGGAGACTTCATTATCATTATCAGGAGGTTTTTCTACTTCAGGTTCACTAGAGGCATGCAAAGTCCTATCATTTTTCTTCATCTTTTTCTTTTTAGAAGGACTAGGTACATCAGTGTTAACTTTTTGAGAGTCTTGTTCATTTCTTTTTGGGTGTCCCTCGGGATAAAGTGGTTCCTGGGTCATTTTACCTCCTCTAGTTCCTACTCTAGCAGCATAGTCACTTATATTATTGTTCATTTCATCAAGCAATTCTCTTTGAGATTTAGCAACTTGTTCTAATTGAGTTTGAACCATAGAGGCATGTTTTCCAACACCTCTAACATCATTTGAGATTCTAAATAACAAGTCACTCAAGCGAGCAATCATATCAGAATTGTATTTCAATTGTTTCATAACATTTGCATTGAAGTGATCTTGCTTTCTAAAGTAATTTTCAAACTCATAAAGGCATTGGCTAGGATGCATATTGTGAGGATTGTCATTGTCATTGAATTTCATTAAAGAATTTACCTCTACCACCTTAGGTGGTGGTGGTGTATCAAGCCCATGTATTTCTTCAATAGGAGGTAAATTTTTCACATCCTCAACTTTAATACCTTTTTCCTTCATAGATTTCTTTGCCTCTTGCATATCTTCAAGACTGAGATATAAGATACCCCTCTTCTTCGGAGTAGGTTTAAGCGGTAGTTCAAGAAGAGTCCAATCATCATAATTTTTCAATATGTTATTCAATAATTCTTCAGCTTGTCCAATAGTTTGTTCCCTGAAAACACAACCAGCACAACGATCTAGGAAATCCCTAGAAGCATCGGTTAGTCCATTGTAGAAGATATCAAGTATTTCATTTTTCTTAAGAAGATGATCAGGCAAAGCATTAAGCAATTTGAGAAGCATCCGCCAAGCTTCCGGGAGACTCTCTTCTTCAATTTGAACAAAGTTAAATATTTCCTGTAAGGCAGCTTGTTTCTTATGAGCAGGAAAATATTTTTCAGAGAAGTAGTAAATCATATCCTGGGGACTACGCACACAACCAGGAGCAAGAGTATTATACCAAGTCTTAGCATCACCCTTTAATGAGAGCGGAAATAATTTGAGAATATAATAGTAGAGAATTTTCTCATTATGAGCAAAAGGAGTGGCTATATCATTCAACTTAGTAAGATGTGCCACAAGAGTTTCAGTTTCATAACCATGGAAAGGATCAGATTCAACCAAAGTAATTAACTCTGGGTCGATAGAGAATTCATAATCCTTATCATCAACAAAGATAGGTGAAGTAGCAAACTTAGGATCACATTTCATTCTAGCATTCAAAGATTTTTCTTTCAGTTTGCATAATAATTTCTTAAGATCATCTCTATCTTTGCAAGCAAGAACGTCTCTAGTTGTCTCCTCATCCATAACATAACCTTCCAGTACCTTTAGCAATTCATATCTAGGAGAACTAGTTCTAATAGGTGTTTCAAGATTTTCAGTTTCAAGCTCTTCATCAGTTTCAGCATTCTCAAAAGCTTTAGTTCTAGCAAGTTGTTCATCAAGAGATTCACCTAGTGGCACATTATCATCAAGCAAGGTACTACATGATCATAAGTATCATTCATACCAATAGTGGCATCATCAATAACTTGCGACATATCAGGATTAATAGCATGTGGTGGTGTTGCAAGCTTACTTATAACAGAAGGTGAATCAAGTGCAGAGCTAGATGGCAAGTCCTTACCTCCCCTTGTCTTGGAGGGAAAAATCTTAGTCTTAGCATCCTTCAGATTCTTCATAGTGATAATTTGATAATAATCCCAAGTGACTCCACAAATATAGCTATGTTCCCCGGCAACGGTGCCAGAAAAAGGTCTTGATAACCCACAAGTATAGGGGATCGCAACAGTTTTCAAGGGTAGAGTATTCAACCCAAATTTATTGATTTGACACAAGGGGAGCCAAAGAATATTTGCAAGTATTAGCATCTGAGTTGTCAATTCAACCACATCTGCAGATTAATTATCTGCAGCAAAGTGATCAGTAGAAAAGTAGTATGATAGTTTTGATAGTAGTAGCAACAGCAATAGTGACGGTAACAGTGATAGCAATAATTTTGTAGCAAGTGCAACAGTAACTGTAGCATTAGTGACTTAGCAGAAAAAATATAAGAGAAATTCATAGGCATTGGATCGGTGAATTCGTTGGATGATATTCATCATATAACAGTCATAACCTAGGGCGATACGGCACTAGCTCCAGTTCATAAATATAATGTAGGCATGTATTCCGTAAATAGTCATACGTGCTTATGGAAAGAATTTGCATGACATCTTTTGTCCTACCCTCCCGTGGCAGCGGGGTCCTATTGGAAACTAAGGGATATTAAGGCCTCATTTTAATAGAGAACCGGAACAAAGCATTAACACATAGTGAATACATGAACTCCTCATACTACGGTCATCACCGGGAAGTGTCCCGACTATTGTCACTCCGGAGTTGCCGGATCATAACACGTAGTAGGTGACTATAACTTGCAAGATCGGATCTAGAACATAGATATAATGGTGACAACATAAATGGTACGGATCTGAAATCATGGCACCCGGACCAAAAGTGATAAGCATTAAGCATGGCAAAGTCATGGCAACATCAATCTCAGAACGTAGTGGATACTAGGGATCAAGCCCTAACAAAACTAACTCGATTACATGATGAATATCATCCAACTCCTCACCGACCAGCGTGCCTACGAAGGAATTACTCACTCTCGGTGGGGAGCATCATGGAATTGGCGATGGAGAAGGATTGGCGATGACGAAGATCGAAGATCCCCCTCTCCGGAGCCCCAAACGGACTCCAGATCTGGCCTCCCGATGAAGAACAGGAGGTGGCGGCGGCTCCGTCTTGTGAAACGTGATAATTCTTTCTCCCTGATTTTTTCTCCAAATATGTGGTTTTATAGTATCAGGGTTGAAGTCTGCGGGGCCACCAGGTGGGGACAACCCACCACTACAGGAATCAAGAACTTTGCCGTCTGCCATGGCTGACGACAAAGGCATGCCTGGCAGATGGCAAAGGCCTTTGCCGTCAGCCAGCAGACGACAACATATCCGGCTGAAAAGACTACGGCAAACGGTTCTTTGCCGGCTACTGGCGGACGGCAAAGATGCAAAGGCCTTTGCCGTCTGCCAGCGGACGGCAAATGGCCTGGACGGCACACGTGCCAGCTTAGGTCCGTTAAGGGGTTAACGGCGTGATTTGCCGTCCGCTGGCACACGGCAAGGACCTTTGCATCTTTGCCGTCTGCCAGCGGACGGCAAAGTTCCCAAATAGGCCGGCCCCCAGGTGCCCCAGGTAGCTGACACGTGTCCTGCTATGCCGTCCGCTGGCAGACGGCAAAGATGCAAAGGTGTTTGCCGTCTGCCAGCAGACGGCAAAGCAACCATATAGGCCAGCCCATTGCCCCCAGGTTGCACAGGTACCTGCCACGTGGCCGCTTTGCCGTCTGCTGGCTGATGGCAAAGCTCTTTGTCGTCTGCTAGCAGACGGCAAAGAGCCTGTATAGCCCCTATTTTTTCTTAAATTCATTCAATTTCACAGAATTTCACAGAGATATACATATATATATATATATATATATATACACATTTGAAGATATATATACACAAGCATACCAACACATATCCAACAACAAGTTTGCAACAACACATATCCAATAACATATCCAGCACATATCCAACAACAAGTTTGCAACAACACATATCCAACAACAAGTTTCCTCCAACAAAGTTCATCGTACAAAATCAAAACAAAAAGAAGCACAAGGAGAAGAGTAGACTTCATGAACGCAAGCTCCTCATGTAAAGCAAATCTGCAAATTGGGAAAGAAGAAAGTTAGAAGAAGAAGAAGAAGACTAGCTAGAAGAAGAAAAAAGAAGAAGAAGAAGAAGAAGAAGAAGAAGAAGAAGAAGAAGAAGAAGAAGAAGAAGAAGAAGAAGAAGAAGAAGAAGAAGAAGAAGAAGAAGAAGAAGAAAAAGAAGAAGAAGAAGAAGAATTTTTGTTCTCTTTCTTTTTCTCCTCTCCTCTTCTTTATCTTCTTCTTCTTCTAACTAAGGTAGGTAAAAATGCCATTTTTTAGCTAAGCTAGGTACAAATGCAAGTGTAGGTTCATTTTAGAGCTAAGCTAGGTAAATAGGTCATTTTGGAGCTTAGTAAGGTTATTTTGTCTTTTTGGAGGAAAATAAGCTAAGTCTATGTCATTTTGGAGCTAAACCAAGGTTATCATGCCATTTTTTACCTAAGTATGCTAAGTATGTCATAAATGAACTGAAGAAGCTATGTATAGTCATTTTTGAGCTAACCTAGGTAGTTTATGCCATTTTTGAGCTAACTAGCATATTTTGTCATTTTGGGAAAAAATGCTAAGTATAGGTCATTTTATATCTATCCTAGGTAAGTATGTAGTTTGGGCTAGTAAGGTTATTATGTCATTTTCGAGGAAAATAAGCTAAGTATAGGTCATTTTGGAGCTAAACCTAGGTTATTATGCCATTTTTTACCCAAGTGAGCTAATTATGTCATAAATGAACTAGCTAAGCTAAGTATAGATCATTATTGAGCTATCCTAGGTAGTTATGCCATTTTTTAGCTAACTAAGCATATCAAGTCATTTTGGAGGAAAAAATGCTAAGTATAGGTCAATTTATAGCTATCCTAGGTAAAATATGTCATTTTAGAGCGAAGTAAGGTTATTATGTCATTTTCGAGGAAAATAGGCTAAGTATAGGTCATTTTAGAGCTAAGTAGGTCATTTCTTAAGCTAAGTATGCATTTGTTAGGCAAAACACTTGGGAAAACTTACCATCATCACGGAGGTGAAGGACCGGTCGGGTTTGCGCCAGTGCCAGACGGAGAAGGACCGGTCGGGGTCGGGGTTGCGCCAGTGCGAGACGGAGAAGGATCGGTCGATGCTTGTCGGGAGGCATGCTGCACCAAAGATCATTTGCAATGTCTCATTAGCATGATGCAACTGAAATGTGAATACTAGTAACTAATGACGATTCAAATGAAACTCACCGTGTCCGCTATACCAATCTGGGGCATCGGCGGAGGGGTTTAACCGTTTTTCTCGCACACGGACTGCACATTTTGTTTTCACAAGTCAGTCATATTAGTTAGTAATGAAACGAACATTACGTGCATGATTTGGCTAATATGCAGGAGAAACTTACCACGAGGAGCTCGTATAGGGCCCGGTGAGACGCGTCGTTCCGGTTCCTCTCCGCCTCCAACATACTAGCCGTCCTCTCCTCCAACTCCCTCTCCCTCTGCGCCGCCTGCCTGTTTGCCTCCGCCAGAAGCTCCTGGGCCCTAGCCTCGATGGCGAGCTCCATTGGCCGTGGACAAGGCGGTATCTCAGGATCGGAGCTCGTCTGGCGCTTCTTGATCTCCCGGAGAGTTCGAGGACAACGTATGAGTCCATCCCCAATGGCTACCGAGCCATGGTACCTCCTGTCACCAGATAGCATCACGATCTCTGGATCAAAAGGACTCTGGCTCGGGTTGAAGTCCTCCCCTTTCCTCGTCTTCCCAACGTCTCTGTACCTCACGAGCTTGTTGTGGGAGGAGATGTTGGTGAAGCTCTCTGGATGATCGAGGTCATCCTCAGAGAATGCCTTGGCCTTCTTGTACGGGGAAGTATGGGCCATGGCATAGAGGTCATACAACGGTGACACATCCTTCTTGTTGTGTTTCGCGTAAAAGAGAGGAACAAAATATTAGTTAAGGGCTCAAGCTAGCATGAAGAATGAAATTGCATGAATCGTGAAGCAAACCACATACCCAATGATCCCCGTACTCAAACAGGTTGGAGCTCCCTTGATGGTGTGGCACACCTTGCATTTGGGCATGCTTATCCCTAGCCTTGTTGTGGATGGCTAGCCATTGGGGAGAGCACCACTCATCCACCAACGCCTCCCAATAGTCCATCCTATCCGCACACCATCTCGGGGGCACCTAAGTTAGTCAAAGAGAAATTTCTGCGCTACGCCTATGAATGAAATCAAGGAAACTAAGTACAAGGCCTTAAGAATAGGTAATTACCTTCATGTACTTCTCCTTACTCAGATACTTGGCGCGGCACTTCTTCTTGGCCCTCTTAATGTTAGTCGAGGCGTAGTAGTCTCGAACAGCCTGCACCCTAGCCTCGTGCCGTAAGTTCTGAAGTAGGTACTTGCACTCGGCTTTGATAACCATAGCCGAGTCCGCCTCGTGTTCCTACAGACACCTGTAGGAGGTCTGCAATCGAACAAGACAACACTGATTAGTACAATCACTAGGTACTGTTGATTTTTAATTATGTAATGGAGAAATTACCCAAAACCGCCGCCTCACAATGTCGGCCACCATCTCGCACAAGACACCGTCGACCCTCTCCTCCTGCGGGGCTGGGGCAGCCACGTACAGCTCCCAGCTCAGTGCTAGCTGTGGGACCTGACCCTCACCGGGCAACATGACACACCCCGGGAAGTGGTGCCGGCAAAGCACACCAAGGACCTGGTTGGGCCTGCGGACACCAGGGCCGTATTTCCAACCCCTGCAGAATGACAAGGCCAACACATTAGATATTAATTTGAAGAAACATGAAGGACAAAGGTTAAAAAAGAGTAAATGCACTTACTTCTCCCCGTTAGGCTCAATCAACCACCTGTGATCGCGGGTCGCCGGCACGGCCGGGAGCTTCGTACCACCACGCTGGTAGACCTTCTTGCCCCCCTCAACCAGCTCGCCCTCGCTATAGCTATCGTCAGAAAAGGTGTCCTCACCACCAGCATGGCCACTAGACTCCGGAGTCACGTGGGACAAAGAATCTGGGACTGGAGTCTCGTGGGACGAAGACTCTGGGACCCGAGCCTCATGGGACGAAGGCTCGACAACCTGAGGCTCGTCGGCCCGAGGCTCGTGGACCGGAGTCCGAGACAGGTCCAAGTCAGACGGGTCCACCTGAGATGGAGCACTCCGGTGGTCCAGAGAATCAGCTGGGGGTGGCGGCGAGGAAGGCGCAGCAACCTTCCTACCTCTCTTGCCGCCACGTCCACCTCTAGCAGCCCTCTTGGGCTTCCCTCGACCTCTCCCGGTCGAAGAAGAAGCGCCCGCCGGTGTCGTCATGCTGTCTACCAGCGCTCTCCGAAGGTGCTGGGGTGGAATAATAGCACCCCTCCCAGCACGCACCGAGGAAGGAGGCTCGGAGCGCTCTCGACCCGCGCCCACCATCTTTCAACACCTGCAATGACAAAGAGTAAACGAAATTAGTACAACATAAACATAATAAAATATTTAAGTGTGTACCATCATCATGAACATAATAAAAAATTGAATACCTAATAACATGAACTAATTAATAATATATATATATATGTACATAATAATAATTGAATACCTGACCTAACTCATAATTCACAAATATATGACCCCGTCGGCCTTTGGAAGGCCGAAGAGCACCTTTTTCGGGAGGTGTCGGGGGTCGGGGTGCTGTGTCGGGGTCGGGGGTGCCGTGTCGGGGTCTCGGGGTGTCGTGTCGGGGTGTCGGTGGTGTCGTGTCGGGGTGCTGTGTCGGGGTCAGGGGTGCCATGTCGGGGTCGCGGTGTCAGGTTGTCGAGGCGGGGGGGGTGTCTTGTCGGGGTCGGGGTCAGGGGTGCCGTGTCGGGGTCTCGGGGTGTCGTGTCGGGGTCTCGGGGTGTCGTGTCGGGGGTCGGGGTGTCGGTGGTGTCGTGTCGGGGTGCTGTGTCAGGGTCGGGGGTGCCTTGTCGGGGTCGGGGTGCTGTGTCGGGGTCGCGGTGTCGGGGTGTCGAGGCGGGGTCGAGGTGTCGTGTCGGGGTCAGGGGGTCGGGGTGTCATGGTCGGGATGGCAAATCCTCGATCCCTCGGCGACCCTCGACCCTCGACCCCTCGACACCTCGATCCTCGACCCCTAGACCCTTGACTCATTTTCCCCTCGATCCTTGATCCCTCGACCCCTTTTCCCCTCTACACCTCGACCACTACACCCTCGACTCATTTTCCCCTCGATCCTCGACCCCTCGACCACTCGGCGACCCTCGACCCCTTGGCGACCCTCGACCATTGGCGACCCTCTTTTTCTACTTTTCCTACTTCTTTTTTTCATCTTCTTCTTCTACTTCTTTTTTTCATCTTCTTCTTTCTTCTTCTTCTTCTCCTTCTTCTTCTACTTATTGTTCTTTTTTTTTTCATCTTCTTCCTCTTCTTCTTCTTCTTCTTCTTCTTCTTCTTCTTCTTCTTCTTCTTCTTGTTCCTCTTCTTCTTTTACTTCTTTTTTTTCATCTTTCTTGTTTATTCTTAAAAAACAGAAGAAAAAAACCTAAACTAATTAAACTAAACTAAGGCCCCGTTTGATTGCTTTGTTTTTTCTAAGTATTTTGAGAATGCTACAATATTTGATATTACCATAGTTTTATTTACTATGGGGCGTTTACTTTGGAGAAGAGGTTCCAGTCTTCAGATGTCAAAATCTAGAATGTGTATCAGTGGCACCATATGAGATGGACAGCTGTTTATAAAACGAACTACTAATAGTTGAGAGCACTTATCACCACCAGTAGGTTGACAACGTTCTTTCTTAAACCTAAACTAACTGAACTAAAAAAACCTAAACTAATTAAAACTAAAGCTAAACTAAAAAACCTAAACTAGTTAAATGTGCATGTGGCATTTGATTAATTAACTAACCCCTGCTTACTAAATTAATTAAACCTAAACTAACTAAACTGAAAAACCTAAAGTAAATAGAAAAAATAGAAAAAAAAGGAGAGGGGTGGCAGGGGCTCACCGTGGGGGGCGGCAACGGGTCGGGGAGGGGGCGGCGACGGGGCGGGGAGGGGGCGGGGCTCCTCGGGGGCGTGTCGACCCATGGCTGCGGCGGGGAGGCTCAGGAGGGGGTGGGAAAGCAGGGATGGGGCGGCGACGGGGCGGGGAGGGGGCGGCGACGGGGCGGGGTGGGTGCGGCGACGACGGCGCGGGGTGGCAGGGAGGGGGCGGCGACGAAGCGGGGTGGCAGGGAGGGGGTGGGCCGGTGGGGCGGCGGGGCCGGCAGTGCTCGTCGGGCGGGGAGGAAAGAGGAGTGGAGAAAGAGAGGGGGCGACAGCGGGGGCGCGGCCTGTTAAGTTAATTTTAAAGTTTGTCATCCGCCTAGCCTTTCCCGTCTGCTAGCTGACGGCAAAGAGTTGACTGATGGCAAAGCCTACCTTTGCCGTCCGCGTCCTCTTTGCCGTCCGCTTTCTGGTGGCTGATGGCAAAGCCTACCTTTGCCTTCCGCTAGCGGACGGCAAAGAGTGGACCTCCTTGTGACGCCCCTGGCCCAATCGTGCACTAATCATACACGCAAATGCACACGATCAAGCCTAAGGACTCACGGGAAGATATCACAACACAACTCTAAAACATAAATAAAGTCATACAAGCTTTATATTACAAGCCAGGGGCCTCGAGGGCTCGAATACATAAGCTTGTGTACAAGCGTCAGCGGAAGCATCAGATATCTGAGTACAGATATTAAAAGAGAAACAGAAAGGCCTTTAGAAAGGCGGGGCAAAATAAAACACTACGATCGACAGGCGAAGGCCTCCTGCGTGGGACCCTCCGATCCTACTCCTGGTCGTCAGTCAACTCGTAGCAGTATCCACCCTCGGGGTAGTAGTAGAAGTCGATCGATGGGGCATCTGTCTCAGGGGCTCCGTCATCTTGGTCACATCAAACTGATATGGGGAGAAAAGGAAAACAAAGCAACCGTGAGTACTCAGAAGTACTCAGCAAGCAAGGATCTACACTACATATGCAACATTTTCAATGAGAGGCTGTATATGTGGACTGGGCTGCAGAAATGCCAGAATAGAGAGAAGGCCTAGTCCTATCGAAGACTAGCATCTTCAGCGGTTCTTATAGAAATAGAAGAGGGTAGAACAGTACAATATAATGTAGCAGTATCATTAAGTCTCAACCTCACCCAGAGATCCTTTCTCGACTCCCTGCGAGAAAGCAATCCCAGAGCCATACAGTCATTAACCTTGTCCTGAGATCCCTTCTCGACTCCCTGCGAGAAGCAATCCCAGAGCCATAGTATCCAAGTATCCAGTTCTAAATTGTATCAATCAGGATACAACTCCGAGTGTCCTTTACCGTAGGACCGGCTATCGATAGAAGTGTTCTTCCCTGCAGGGGTGCACCAACTTACCCAACACGCTCGATTAACTCCGGCCGGACACACTTTCCTGGGTCATGCCCGGCCTCAGCCAAATGACACATCGCAACCCTACCTACAGCTCAGCAGAGAGGTCCCCGCCGGTCTACATCCTAAGCGTAAGGGGGTCTTGGCCATCGCCCCTCACCCTGCGCACATGGCTCAGATCCAAGCACCACCAAAATGGCGCCAATCACTCCATGCCGCACTGCTGAACTGGACGTCTGGCAGAGCTTTCGGCTGATGCATACGATGCAGAACGCCCATACTATGCCCACATGATGGTTAGTGCTATCAGACCAGAGGCCTGCTCGGATCAAATATCCAAATCGTTAGGACTAGGGGCTTGCAGTAACGAGCAGAGACTCACAAAAGATGTGACCCCGTCGCCCTGTCTCGAGGACTTGCTGCAAGGGTTAAGAATGCCCGGCCGCGCCTCGTATTCAGCACTCGGGCACCATACAGGCACCCGTCTTCACAACACTCGCCTCTCAGGCGCACGCGGGTACCCCTCAGGGTCGACCCGCCTATCCAAGTAACAGTGTAAAGTCCAAGTATCCGTGTGTCTATAACATCAGGGGAATCCGAGGTATCACCCTCATTGAATTCCTACTCGATGTATCCGTCAAGGTGAACTCGGAGGAATCACCCTCACTGGGTCCACACTTGAGGTGTTGTACGACAGCGTCGTTATCGGAAGCGGTGAAGGAGGAATCACCCTCGATGACCACGACCGAATAGCTACTCTACAGAGTTAACATCAGAAGTGCTACACGAGGTATCACCCTCGGCACTCGGTGGTAACGCTGCAGTGTCGTTACAACTAAGGGGGGGTGATGTGCGGTGTCGGGGCCTGGTCTTCAATCCCGTTGATCGGGTCTTCTGACAATCCAGCGCGGCAGTCGGGATAAGTGGGGTCACTGATAGGTCTCTACCCAGCCTAAACTAAGCAGTTTAGGATATGCAGGTAATTATCAATAGCAGGTTACAATAAATAGGCTATGCATCAGAATAGGTAAAGCAGTAGCACCAGCAATTCTAATGCAAGCATGGGAAATTAGAATGGGCGATATCGGGATGATCAAAGGGGGGGGCTTGCCTGGTTGCTCGGCGGCAAGGGCAAGGTTGTTAATGCTGTCTTCGGGCTCCGGAGCTGCGTCGGTCTCGGGGACGATGTCGGGGTCGGGGGGCTATCGAGAGAGAAGAGGGGGAGGAAACAGTGTAAATACTTAGCGAACAAGTGCAGCACAAAGCATAACATTGCAATACGCGGTGACGGAGGTGATCTAACGCAGTCCCGGGTGATACTGGCGAAGGTGGGATTCATCCGGGAATGTTTTCCCGGTTCCGGACATTTGTTAGACAGATGACCGGAGGGGAACGGTTGCACGTTCGGATAGTTAGGGACATGTGGCGGACTAACGGACTGCGTATTCAGATTCGTCTCGTCGTTCTGAGCAACTTTCATGTACAAAGTATTTTCATCTGAGCTACGGATTATTTTATATTAATTTTTAAAGTTTTACTAAACGTTCGGAATTATTTAAATTGGAAAATCAATTATTACATCAGCAGTCAACATTGACTGTTGACTGGGTTAACCTGACAGGTGGGCCCCACCTGTGAGCGTCTGTTAATTAACTAACATTTTAATTAGTTAATTAAACTCAATTAGTTTTAATTAAACAGAATTAATTAGGTCTAATTAGTCCTGGTTAATTAATTAATTAATTATTATTATTATTATTTTTAAATGTTTTCTCTTTTTTTTAAACGTTTTGGGGCGGGCCCCCATTGTCATAGGCCCAGGGGGCCTTAACGGGCGGCGGATGCGGGTGCCCGCCCGCATGGCCACGGGCGTGTGGGCGCTGCAGCCGGGTGCGGACCCAGGCGACGCCGCGGCCACCGCGGGGCTCGCCGGCCGGCCGCAGCAGGCATAGGCGGGCGCAGGAGCAGCGGCGGGCACGGCGCTCGAGGGAGCGCGGCGAAGGGCGTGCGGGGCCAGGCACGGTCGCAGCAACGGAGCGGGGATAGAGCGGTGAGCGGCTCGGGGTCGTGCGGTTGCGGGCGCGCGCACAGAGCGAGCAGGGGGTTGCGAGCGGGCGCAGACAGGCGGGCGCCGGGCGCGGCCTGGCCGTGGTGAGCGCGGGCTGAGAGGGCGGCGCGCGTGGCCGAGCGCAAGGGGGAGGCAGGGCGCTGCCGGGCGCGCGACGGGGAGGCTGGGGCGTGGTGAGCGCGAGCGCGGGCCGGATCTGGTGACGGGGAGAGAAGAGGGGGCGGACGAGGCTCACGGCGGGGTTGTAGGGCACGGGGCAGCGGTGCTCGAGGTGGGGGACGGGGACGACGCGCGCAGGGGAGGCAGTCTGGCGGGGAAGGCTCGACGAGGAGGCCTCCGGTGATGGCGTCGAGCGGCGGGCGACGGGGCACGGTCGTCGGGGCGCGGCGGGGTCGACCCCGATCTAGCTCGGGTCGAGGTGGGGCGGGCGTCATGCGGGAGGAGACGGAGAGGCGGGCGCCGGCGAGGTGTGGCCGGAGCGCCGGGCGGCGACGGCGTGGCGAAGGGGACGGGGCCCTCTGCCCCGATCCAGACGAGGAAAGGGGAGAGAGGCGTGCGGGGGAGGGAGCGAGTGGGAAGAGTGGGGATCGGGAGTGATTAGGGTTTGGGGAGTGGGGTGGCCTAATAGGCCAGAGAGAGGGGGTGGGCCGGCCTGGTGGGGTGGCCGACTGGGCCAGCTGGGTCGAGGCCCAGTGGAGGGGATAAGGGGGTTTCTTTTTGTTTTTGTTTTTATTTCTTTATTTTCGTTTATCTTTTTCTTTTATTTATTCATACATTCTATTTTATAATTAGTTAGGCCACCAAATGATTTTTGTAAAACATGGCATTTGTTCCAACAATTACTAGGCACTACCTACCACTGCCAAAAATTGGTTTGGAGACAACTTGAGTTCACACAATTTTTATAATAAATGGAATGCATTAAACCTTGTTGTTTTATTAATGTTAGAGCCACCTAATTAATTTATTAATTGTTGGTTTCAATTTTAGAATGGTCTCTGTATTATTTGTTATTGATTGAACATTTTAGTTTCTATGTTGGATAACTTTTATTTTCACTTTTATTTAAATTTGGATTTTGACTTAGGAGTTGAAATGCAATATGATGCTAATGATGATCATGCACTGTTAAACATGATGACATGGCATAATCAAAAGGGTGATTACTGTAGTTAACCCCCGGGGGTGTTACAAATCTCCTCCACTAACAAGAATTCTCGTCCCGAGAATTAAGAAGTAGAAGGAAAAAATTCGGGGTATTCCGCACGAAGATTATCCTCGCGTTTCCATGTGGCTTCTTCTTCAGTATGATTTGACCACTACACTTTGAGGAACTTGGTAACCTTCTGACGGGTTCGACGTTCAGCTTCATCGAGAATGCAGATCGGATGTTCCTTATATGAAAGATCATCATGCAATTCGAGCATTTCGTGATCCACAGCTCGATGCGGAGATTCCTTGAAGCATTGACGAAGTTGCGACACATGGAAGACGTCGTGGATATGGGAGAATTGCGGCGGCAATTCCAATTTATATGCCACCTGACCACGTCTAGCAATAATGCGGAAAGGACCAAAGTAGCGTGGAGCTAGCTTGCCCTTGATTCCAAAACGGTGAGTGCCTTTCATAGGAGTGACACGAAGATAAGCCTGATCACCAGGTTGATAAGTCAAACCCCATCGTTTGCGATCATAGTTGCTCTTCTGGCGGTCCTGAGCCGCCTTGAGATTTTCCCGGACAATACGAACTTGTTCTTCGGCGTGTTGAATAATATCCGGACCCACGAGCGGTCGTTCCCCAGTTTCTGACCAATTCAGAGGGGTTCGACACTTACGTCCATAGAGTATTTCGAAGGGGGCCATTTTCAAGCTGGCTTGATAGCTGTTGTTATAGGAGAACTTGGCATACGGGAGCGATTCTTCCCACTTCTTGCCGAAAGAAATAACACAAGCCCGAAGCATGTCTTCAAGAACCTGATTGACTCGTTCGACTTGGCCTTGGGATTTGGGGTGATAAGCTGAACTCCAGGTAATATGAGTTCCCATAGCTGTTTGGAAACTTTCCCAGAATTTGGAAGTGAAAAGACCGCCACGATCTGAACTGATCTCCTTCGGAATACCGTGGAGTGAAACAATTCTGGAGATATACAACTCTGCTAACTGACTAGCAGTGATAGTCTCTTTGACAGGCAGAAAGTGTGCAACTTTAGAGAGTTGGTCGACGACGACAAGAATAGCATCGTGACCCTTCTGTGACCTGGGAAGTCCAGTAACGAAATCCATCTGAACCTTATCCCATTTCCATAGAGGAATAGGAAGTGGTTGCAGAATTCCAGCCGGCTTCTGATGTTTTGTTTTAACACGACGACACACATCACATTCAGCAACATAGCGAGCAATGTCCTGCTTCATTTTAGACCACCAGTACCTTTGACGGAGATCACGATACATCTTGGTGCTACCCGAATGAATAGACAATGGGGTATCATGTGCCTCCTTCATGACTTTGTCAGTCATGAGTTCGAAGCGAGGTACCACAATGCGGTTTCTGAAATACAAGGTTCCATCTTCAGACAGCGAGAAATCCTTGTACTTTTGAAGGTGAAGATCTTTCTTCATCAGATCAATTTCAGCATCTTTAGCTTGCGCATTCTTAATAGCTTTCTCAAGATCTGGTTGTATCACGAGGTTATTAAGAGATCCCTGTGGAACAATACGCAGATTTAGCTTGCGCAGTTCTTCAAAAAGACGAGGTTGAGCTCGCCTAACCATGAGGTTGTCGCAATAGGACTTGCGGCTTAAGGCATCAGCCATCACGTTAGCCTTGCCAGGGGTATAAGAAATACCCAAATCATAGTCCGCAATGGCCTCCATCCATCTTTGCTAACGGAGGTTTAGAGAAGGTTGAGTGAACAAGTACTTCAGACTTTTATGATCCGTGTAGATCTCGCAACGATTACCGAGAAGGTAATGTCGCCACAACTGCAATGCATAGATCACAGCAGCTAGTTCTAGATCATGTACCGGATAATTCTCTTCATGTGGGCTCAAGTGACGAGAGCCATAAGCAATCACTTTACGCTCTTGCATTAGGATACAGCCTAATCCTTCACGGGATGTGTCACAATAAATCACAAAGTCTTTGCGGGTATCTGGAGGAGATAGTACTGGGGCAGATGTCAGCTTGTCTTTGAGTGTCTGGAAACTTTCCTGACATTTTTCTGTCCATTCAAACTTAACGCCCTTGTGAAGCAGATCAGTCAAAGGCTTAGCAATCTTGGAAAATTTCTCGACAAAGCGACGGCAATAGCTTGCAAGGCCAAGAAAACTTCTGACTTGCTTGACGTTCTTTGGAGGAGTCCAGTCAAGAATAGCCTGAACTCGTTCTGGGTTAACGGCAATACGTGGGCAGGTAGTCAAAGAGATTGACGATGATAACACAGATCAGCGAGGGGCAAGGATGGCATTGCCGTTCATGAATTCAATTAACATCTCGGAAGAACCCAAAATGTTGACGCTGAACACGACACATTTTTCCGGGAGATTCCAAAAGTGTCAAATGACAGGGTGAGAAGCGTAAGATACTTGTAAAGGAAAGGTTAAACAAACCAATGGAAAGGAAAATGATGATTATCAGACTAATCGTTCCAAGGAAAGGATCAGTTGCGAATATCCAGCTCTCCGGGAGAATGTGATTACGAGATCCTAATGTTGGAGTTAGTAAAATTTTAACCCGAGTAGAAGAGAGATCAGAGTCCCAGAGTATAGGTTGAGGAGTAAAAGATACTAATACCACCCAATTGGCGACGTGGGCCCGTAAGCCACACAGCCAAGTTAGTAAAATAGTTTTGGACCACTAGACTCAACTTCGGCCAAGGAGTTGGAAAGGGGGATTCCTACAGGCAGTCGGCTCTGATACCAACTTGTGACGCCCTCGGCCCAATCGTGCACTAATCATACACGCAAATGCACACGATCAAGCCTAAGGACTCACGAGAAGATATCACAACACAACTCTAAAACATAAATAAAGTCATGCAAGCTTTATATTACAAGCCAGGGGCCTCGAGGGCTCGAATACATAAGCTTGCGTACAAGCGTCAGCGGAAGCATCAGATATCTGAGTACAGATATTAAAAGAGAAACAGAAAGGCCTTTAGAAAGGCGGGGCAAAATAAAACACTACGATCGAAAGGCGAAGGCCTCCTGCCTGGGACCCTCCGATCCTACTCCTGGTCGTCAGTCAACTCGTAGCAGTATCCACCCTCGGGGTAGTAGTAGAAGTCGATCGACAAGGCATCTGTCTCAGGGGCTCCGTCATCTTGGTCACGTCAAACTGATATGGGGAGAAAAGGAAAACAAAGCAACCGTGAGTACTCAGAAGTACTCAGCAAGCAAGGATCTACACTACATATGCAACATTTTCAATGAGAGGCTGTATACGTGGACTGGGCTGCAGAAATGCCAGAATAGAGAGAAGGCCTAGTCCTATCGAAGACTAGCATCTTCAGCGGTCTTGCAGAAATAGAAGAGGGTAGAACAGTACAATATAATGTAGCAGTATCATTAAGTCTCAACCTCACCCAGAGATCCTTTCTCGACTCCCTGTGAGAAAGCAATCCCAGAGCCATACAGTCATTAACCTCGTCCTGAGATCCCTTCTCGACTCCCTGCGAGAAGCAATCCCAGAGCCATAGTATCCAAGTATCCAGTTCTAAATTGTATTAATCAGGATACAACTCCGAGTGTCCTTTACCGTAGGACCGGCTATCGATAGAAGTGTTCTTCCCTGCAGGGGTGCACCAACTTACCCAACACGCTCGATTAACTCCGGCCGGACACACTTTCCTGGGTCATGCCCGGCCTCGGCCAAACGACACATCGCAACCCTACCTACAGCTCAGCAGAGAGGTCCCCGCCGGCCTACATCCTAAGCGCAAGGGGGTCTTGGCCATCGCCCCTCACCCTCCGGGTCGTTGCGCACATGGCTCAGATCCAAGCACCACCGAAATGGCGCCAATCACTCCATGCCGCACTGCTGAACTGGACGTCTGACAGAGCTTTCGGCTGATGCATACGATGCAGAACGCCCATACTATGCCCACATGATGGTTAGTGCTATCAGACCAGAGGCCTGCTCGGATCAAATATCCAAATCGTTAGGACTAGGGGCTTGCAGTAACGAGCAGAGACTCACGAAAGATGTGACCCCGTCGCCCCGTCTCGAGGACTTGCTGCAAGGGTTAAGAATGCCCGGCCGCGCCTCGTATTCAGCACTCGGGCACCATACAGGCACCCGTCTTCACAACACTCGCCTCTCAGGCGCACGTGGGTACCCCTCAGGGTCGACCCGCCTATCCAAGTAACAGTGTAAAGTCCAAGTATCCGTGTGTCTATAACATCAGGGGAATCCGAGGTATCACCCTCATTGAATTCCTACTCGATGTATCCGTCAAGGTGAACTCGGAGGAATCACCCTCACTGGGTCCACACTTGAGGTGTTGTACGACAGCGTCGTTATCGGAAGCGGTGAAGGAGGAATCACCCTCGATGACCACGACCGAATAGCTACTCTACAGAGTTAACATCAGAAGTGCTACACGAGGTATCACCCTCGGCACTCGGTGGTAACGCTGCAATGTCGTTACAACTAAGGGGGGGTGATGTGCGGTGTCGGGGCCTGGTCTCCAATCCCGTTGATCGGGTCTTCTGACAATCCAGCACGGCAGTCGGGATAAGTGGGGTCACTGATAGGTCTCTACCCAGCCTAAACTAAGCAGTTTAGGATATGCACGTAATTATCAACAGCAGGTTACAATAAACAGGCTATGCATCAGAATAGGTAAAGCAGTAGCAGCAGCAATTCTAATGCAAGCATGGGAAATTAGAATGGGAGATATCGGGATGATCAAAGGGGGGGCTTGCCTGGTTGCTCGGCGGCAAGGGCAAGGTTGTCAATGCTGTCTTCGGGCTCCGGAGCTGCGTCGGTCTCGGGGACGACGTCGGGGTCGGGGGGCTATCGAGAGAGAAGAGGGGGAGGAAACAGTGTAAATACTCAGCGAACAAGTGCAGCACAAAGCATAACATGGCAATACGCGGTGACGGAGGTGATCTAACGCAGTCCCGGGTGATACTGGCGAAGGTGGGATTCATCCGGGAATGTTTTCCCGGTTTCGGACATTTGTCAGACAGATGACCGGAGGGGAACGGTTGCACGTTCGGATAGTTAGGGACATGTGGCGGACGAACGGACTGCGTATTCAGATTCGTCTCGTCGTTCTGAGCAACTTTCATGTACAAAGTATTTTCATCTGAGCTACGGATTATTTTATATTAATTTTTAAAGTTTTACTAAACGTTCGGAATTATTTAAATCAGAAAATCAATTATTACATCAGCAGTGATGTCACGCTGACATCATCAGTCAACATTGCCTGTTGACTGGGTCAACCTGACAGGTGGGCCCCACCTGTCAGTGTCTGTTAATTAACTAACAGTTTAATTAGTTAATTAAACTCAATTAGTTTTAATTAAACAGAATTAATTAGGTATAATTAGTCCTGATTAATTAAGTTAATTAATTAATTAATTAATTATTATTTTTAAATGTTTTCTCTTTTTTTTTAAACGTTTTGGGGCGGCCCCCATTGTCATAGGCCTAGGGGGCCTTAACGGGCGGCGGATGCAGGTGCCCGCCCGCATGGCCACGGGCGTGTGGGCGCTGCAGCCGGGCGCGGACCCAGGCGACGCCGTGGCCACCGCGGGGCTCGCCGGCCGGCCGCAGCAGGCATAGGCGGGCGCAGGAGCAGCGGCGGGCACGGCGCTGGAGGGAGCGGGGCGAAGGGCGTGCGGGGCCAGGCACGGTCGCAGCAACGGAGCGGGAGTAGAGCGGTGAGCAGCTCGGGGTCGTGCGGCTGCAGGCGCGCGCACAGAGCGAGCAGGGGGTTGCGAGCGGGTGCAGACAGGCGGGCGCCGGGCGCGGCCTGGCCGTGGTGAGCGCGGGCTGAGAGGGCGGCGCGCGTGGCCGAGCGCAAGGGGGAGGCAGAGCGCTGCCGGGCGCGCGACGGGGAGGCTGGGGCGTGGTGAGCGCGTGCGCGGGCCGGATCCGGTGACGGGGAGAGAAGAGGGGGTGGACGAGGCTCACTGCGGGGTTGTAGGGCACGGGGCAGCGGTGCTCGAGGTGGGGGACGGGGACGACGCGCGCAGGGGAGGCAGTCCAGCGGGGAAGGCTCGACGAGGAGGCCTCCGGCTATGGCGTCGAGCGGCGGGCGACGGGGCACGGTCGTTGGGGCACGGCGGGGTCGACCCCGATCTAGCTCGGGTCGAGGTGGGGCGGGCGTCATGCGGGAGGAGACGGAGAGGCGGGCGCCGGCGAGGTGTGGCCGGAGCGCCGGGCGGCGACGGCGTGGCGAAGGGGACGGGGCCCTCTGCCCCGATCCAGACTGGGGAAGGGGAGAGAGGCGTGCGGGGGAGGGAGCGAGTGGGAAGAGTGGGGATCGGGAGTGATTAGGGTTTGGGGAGTGGGGTGGCCTAATAGGCCAGAGAGAGGGGGTGGGCCGGCCTGGTGGGGTGGCCGACTGGGCCAGCTGGGTCGAGGCCCAGTGGAGGGGAAAAGGGGGGTTTCTTTTTGTTTTTGTTTTTATTTCTTTATTTTCTTTAATCTTTTTCTTTTATTTATTCATACATTCTGTTTTATAATTAGTTAGGCCACCAAATGATTTTTGTAAAACATGGCATTTGTTCCAGCAATTACTAGGCACTACCTACCAGTGCCAAAAATTGGTTTGGAGACAACTTGAGTTCACACAATTTTTATAATAAATGGAATGCATTAAACCTTGTTGTTTGATTAATGTTAGTGCCACCTAATTAATTTATTAATTGTTGGTTTCAATTTTAGAATGGTCTCTGTATTATTTGTTATTGATTGAACATTTTAGTTTCTATGTTGGATAACTTTTATTTTCACTTTTATTTAAATTTGGATTTTGACTTAGGAGTTGCAATGCAATATGATGCTAATGATGATCATGCACTGTTAAACATGATGACATGGCATAATCAAAAGGGTGATTACTGTAGTTAACCCCCGGGGGTGTTACACTCCTCCCAGGCGCTTTCTTGATCCCCAAGGTGTCTTCTGGTCCAAAAAAATCTCCAAAAAGTTTCGCTGCGTTTGGATTCCGTTTGGTACTGATATTCTGCGAAGTAAAAAACAAGCAAAAAAACAGCAATTGGCACTGGGCACTATGTCAATAGGTTAGTCCCAAAAAATGATATAAAGTTGCTATAAAATGATGATAAAACATCCAAGAATGATAATATAACAGCATGGAACAATCAAAAATTATAGATACGTTGGAGACGTATTAGCATCCCCAAGCTTAATTCATGCCCGTCCTCGAGTAGGTAAATGATAAAAACAGAATTGTTGATGTGGAATGCTACCTAACATGTTCATCACATATTATTTTCTTTTGTAGCATGGACATTTGGACTTTAATATGGTTCAAAGCAATAGTCTAGTTTTGACATGAAGATTTCAATACTCAAGCATATCAACAAGCAACCATGTCTTTCAAAATATCAACACTAAAGAAAGTTATGCCTAGCCCATCATGCTCAATCATTGATCCATTCACGAAACACACTCGCATATTAGCTACATCCAATGCTCAAGTATGATCATAGTGCTCCCTAGTTGGTGCTTTATAAGAGAAGATGGAGACTCAAAATAAAAAATAAAAAATGCATAAAGTAAATACAAAGGCCCTTCGCAGAGGGAAGCAGAGATTTGTAGAGGTGCCAGAGCTCAAAGCTTAAATTGAGAGATAAATTTTTTGATAGGCATACTTTTCTCGTCAACGAAAATGACCGAGTAATTCCAACACTTTCCATGCTAGATATATCATAAGCGGTTCCCAAACGTAAAATAAAGTTTATTTCTTTTTCCACCATACTTTCACACCATCCATACCAACACTTTCCAAGGAATTTATTATTTTGACAACATAAAGTAAATTTCTTTTTCATTTCGGGACTGGGCATCCCTATTACCGCCATACTCTCGTGCAATGACAAGTGAATAAACACTCATCTTGAGAATAACACATCTAGCATGGAAAATATTGGCCACCCCCTACCGCTTCATGAGCGGTACGAGCACATAAAAAGGAAATTCATTTTGAAAATTAGAGATGGCACATACAAATTTACTTAGAATGGCACGGAACTACTGCATATAGGTAGGTATGGTGGACTCATATGGCAAAACTGGGTTTAAGAATTTTGGATGCACAAGTAGTATCTCTACTTCTATACCTAATATTAAAAGACGGAGGTTTTCATAGTTCTCCATATGTCATCCCTTTATATCCATTGATTTTATGTTAAGCACATAGATTGACGAATGAGATTTAAAAGTAGATCTATGTTTCTTTCTGTCTAAAAAAAGTTTCCGATCACATACGCACAAACCTTTTGATCAGCCGCCTGGGCCTTGGCCCATGGTACATCTGATGGGCCAGCCAATTTTATTGGCTTCGGACGGACAAGCAGCAAAAAAAGCATACGGACGCCAGAAGGATTGATCCCAGGACCTAAAGTGCCTACATTGATGGACACATCCATCTGAGCTAGCCAGCAGTTGTGTTAGCAATTATCCTACCTCCCTTCTTTATACAGAACCCTACCACATTTTATATGTCCCTGGGTTATTCAAAAATAAGGAAGTTGTCTTGGCAATCATCAAGAAAAAAAGAGGGACTCCATAAATTTTGTCGTGGTGTTGGCTCGAATTAAAGGAAATTTTGGGCACGTGTCAATGAAAGAAAAATATGTTAGTTGGAAATTGTGTGAGCATGTATGTGCCAAAATAAAAAAGGATATTCTAGGTAAAAGAAAGGAAATTGTGGGCTCATGTAAAGAAAAGAGAGCGTTAAAACAAAATAAAAAAAGATATGCTGGGTAAAAGAAAGGAAATTGTGGGCTCATGTAAAGAAAAGAGAGCCTTAAAAGGGAGAGGAATATGCTGGGTAGAGAAAATCGTGGGATGGTCTAAAGAAAACAGAGTCTACTACAAAAGAGAGGGCTTGCATGCGGCACACGTGGCTAATTGGCTCTCTAATGCGGAATGCTGCATGGCGGGTTAATTGGCTATTAAAAACGCAATATGCAAGATTATTATGTGCTACAACTAATTCCACGTGTCCAACAATTAACGGGACAGCGTTCATGGATGGTGTTGATCATAATTGTTGTACAAAAATCATACCAAAGCTATCTTAGACAAACAGCGGGACTGTGGGTTCATGAATGGATGGATTTTAAAAAAACACATATTAATTGGACAGAGAAAATGTAGCGCATACACTAAAAGCTCGACAAAAGGACCCGGAAACACACGTGTTTTAGAAACTTTGTGCAAAAGACCTCCTAAAAACAAAATAATAATAAAGTCTTTTAGCGCCCCTGCACACATCTTCTTCGAAGTTCGTTGTTGACCACCGTCTCTGTCGAAAGACATTGAACACACGGAAGACAAGCAACCCCACACACCAGGTACTCCGACGCACCATAGCTGAAGCAACGTTGTGAGCCGATTAAGTAACCTGTCACAGATCGACGAGGCTGAAACTCTGTGAATCGTCGGCCCAAGATCATCCCCATGCTCGCCGGACTACAAACTGGAAGTCTTCGCAAAATGCCATCGGAGAAGAGAGTCGGACTGCTCACCATATTCAACAAAACCTAGACCGAACCACAATGCCTCGAAGGTCGTCGGCGCCATCACCAAATGAGGAGCAAACCACAACCGGCCGAGTCACCACTATACAACCTCCGGGATCCCTGAGCGGCAACATAGGGAACACCGCCGAGATGAAGGCAGACTCGGAGGAAAAAAGCTAGGCACAAGTTTGGTGTCCACTGCCAAGCTGACCATTCCCATAAACACCAAGATCTTGTCGGCCACACATTACCCGCGAGAAGACCGCGGCTCCTCGCTCTGCCGTTCACCGGTGCAGATGACTTTTTGTGAACACACCAATTATCTTTTCTGTTGCAACGCACGGGCATATGTGCTATCTCTACTTAGTACAAATGAAGGCTAGCAAATAGATTGAGAAGCAACCAACCAAGAAACAAAAATTCACATAAGCGAGCATTAAGCATAACTAACACCAAATAATGCACCACAAATAGGATATAATTTCATTGCATAACTATTAACTTTCGTGCTTGCATAGGGAATCACAAACGTTAACACCAATATTCTTACTAAAGCATAATTACTCACCAACATGACTCACATATCACTTTCATCATATCTCAAAACTATTACAAAGAATCAAGTTTATTTTGTCCAATGATCTTCATGAATGTTTTTATTATATCCCTCTTGAATATCTATCACTTTGGGACTAATTTCATATGTTGCAATTGCATCTGATAAGCTCAACAAATTTAAGTGAAGAACATGAGCATAAAAATTTTCATCTCTCAAAATAATATAAGTGAAGCATGAGAGAATTTCTTCAAAAATTACTAACCCTCAAATAAATCTAAGTGAAGCATGAGAGCACTTCTTAAAAAAATATTAAAGCACGCCGTGCTCAAAAAGTTATAAGTGAAGCACTAGAGCAATTCCATAGCTCAAAATATTTAAATGAATCGCATTGAGCAATTCTTAGCATAATTTTGGCTCTCTCAAATAGATGTGTCCAGCAAGGATAGATGAGACAAAAAAAAAAGAAAAAAAAGCAAGGACTCATATAATACAAGACGCTCCAAGCAAAACTCATGATATGTGACGAATAAAAATATAGCTCGAAGTAAAATTACCGATGGTTGTTAGAAGAAAGAGGGGATGCCTTCCAGGGCATCCCCAAGCTTAGTTGCTTGGTTCTCCTTGAATATTAACTTGGGGTGCCATGGGAATCCCCAAGCTTATGCTCTTTTGACTCCTTATTCCTTCATCCATCGAGATCTCACCCAGAACTTGAAAACTTCAATCACACAAAACTTAACAAAACCTTCGTGAGATCCGTTAGTATAATAAAGCAAATCACCACTCTAATTACTGTTGCAAACCCATTCATATTTAATTATTGCATTATATCTACTATATTCCAACTTTACCATGGCTTATACCCCTCGATACAATCCATAGATTCATCAAAACAAGCACACAATGCAAAGAAAACAGAATCTGTCAAAAACAGAACAGTCTGTAGTAATCTGAACTCTAACCATACTTCTGTAACTCCAATAATTCTGAACAATTAGGACAATGTGGGCAATTTGTATATCAATCTTGTGTAAAAAATTCAGAATTTTTCGTCGCTTCTGTGAACTTAAACAATTCTGTTACTGGACACAAAAGTTTCTGTTTTTCAACAAGATCAAATCAACTATCAACCAAAGCTATCCCAAAGGCTTTACTTGGCACAAACACTAATTAAAACATGAAAAACACAATCATAACAGTAGCATAATTTTGCAAACACTCAAAAACAGAAAGAAAAGGCAAAAATAAATTTTATTCATTGGGTTGCATCCCAACAAGCGCTATCGTTTTATGCCCCTAGCTAGGCATAATGCATAGATTCAAGTATTGTCATCTTTGGTTTCCAATTCCTCAAACACACAACCAATATTCTTCAAAGATTTAGCATGCATATTTTTGATAATAATACTTCTAGGAATAAGATTGAAGAATTCATTCTTGCAAGTAGGGTCTCTTACAACTTCAACAAATTCGGGGTGAATACTAATCATCTTAAGATCTTCTTTGTTATTATTAGAAGTTGCACCCTTGTTCTTATTGACTTGAGTAGTCTTGCCAATTTTTATGGGAGTTTTTTCAATAGTTTTAGCAGAAACAAAAGCCAAGCTTAAATTACAAAAAATTCTTGCAACTTATCAATCCCAGAAGGACTCTCTCCAATTCTTTCGTTAATTATGGTTTCCTTCTCCCTTAGTAATTTGAAAACATCGCCCGCTTTTGACCCAAATTTATTAGCAAGATTCTACATCTTTGTATCCAAGTTTTCAATTTGCTCTAAGGTGACCATCTTCTTTTCAATAGCATCTAATCTTTGCATAACATGCTCAAGAGTTAAGATTGTTTCATTAATAATGATAGCTGGTGCACCTACTAGATCTCCCATGGCATTAAAAGCATCCAAAGATGGACACATCAAAAATTTCCACCAGTAATCATATAAAGGACGAATCTATACCAAGTGGTGATGCCCACATAAAAACTGCAAAGAGTAATAACGGTGGATTTTTTTGACAAAAAGACCGTAAGGGAGGCCCCTACAGTATAATCGGTGCAACAAACCCAAATTACAAGTACCATGCCTTAAACCTTGGTGGGTGGGAAGGCATCAACCCCTTTCCACCACTAGGCTATACCGTAAGGGAGGCCCCTATAGTATAATAATGGTAGATTGCTTACGAATAGATCTATTATGAGCATTGCAAATCCTATAGCAAGCATCTTTTAGATTCTCCTCTCCCCTTTGTTTAAAATTAAGAACCTCATTCTCGAGGGTGCACGCAATAGAGGAAGAACTAGACATAATGAAAAAGTAGGCAAACAAGAAGATAGATCTGATAAGAAAACGGCGAACGAAAAAGAGGGCGAATAAAAAGGGCAATTTTTTGTGAAGTGGGGGAGATGAAAGCGAGAGGCAAATGGAAAATAATGTAAATTGCAAGGAGATGAGATTTGTGATTAGGAACCCGATAGATGTTGATGATGTCTCCCCGGCAACTGCGCCAGAAATTCCTTTTGATGCCGCTTGAAACTGTGTCGGTATTTCCCCATAGAGGAATGGATGATGCAGTACAGCTCCGGTAGGTATTTCCCCCAGTTATGAAAGCAAGGTATCAATCCAGTAGGAGAACCAAGCAACACTATGTAAATGGTACTTGGACACAAGGAACAAATACTTGCAACCCGACGCGTAAGAGGGGTTGTCAATCCCTCCACGATAAAAAGATAGATAAATTTGTGGTAGAATGGATAAATAGCTCTCGATAAAACACGAAATAAAATAAGTAATAAAAGAGTGCAGCAAGGTATTTTTGGGTTTTTGGGATGATAGATCTGAAAATAAAAGTGGCAAATAATAGATTGGAAAGCAAATATGATAAAGAATAGACATGGGGGGCGTAGATTTCACTAGTGGCTTCTCTCGAGAAATAGCACACGGTGGGTAAACAAATTATTGTTGGGCAATTGATAGAAGATCAAATAATTATGATGATATCCAAGGCAATGATCAATATATAGGCATCACGTCCAAGATTAGTAGACCGAAACGATTCTGCATCTACTACTATTACTCCACACATCGACCGCTATCCAGCATGCATCTAGTGTATTAAGTTCATGGAGAAACGAGGTAATGCAATAAGAACGATGACATAATGTAGATGAGATCTATTCATGTAGGAATAGACCCTATTTTGTTATCCTTAATAGCAACGATACATGCGTGCCTTGCTGCCCCTTCTGTCACTGGAAAAGAACACCACAAGAGCGAACCCATCACAAAGCACCTCTTCCCATGGCAAGAAAAATCGATCTAGTTGGCCTAACTAAACCAAAGATTCGAAGAAGAAATACGAGGCTATAAATAATCATGCATATAAGAGATCAAAGAAGACTCAAATAACATTCATGGATAAAAATCTGATCATAAACTCAAACTTCATCGGATCCCAACAAACACACCACAAAAAGTCATTACATCAAATAGATCTCCAAGAGACCATTGTATTGAGAATCAAAAGAGAGAGAGGAATCCATCTAGCTACTGCCTACGGACCCGTAGGTCTATGGTGGACTACTCACGCATCATCGGAGAGGCACCAATGAGGATGATGAACCCCTCCGTGATGGTGTTAAATTGGATCTCGTGGTTCTGGAACTTGCGGCGGCTGGAATTGTTTTTCGTTGACTCCCCTAGGGTTTCTGGAATATTTGGGAATTTATAGGGCGAAGAGGCGGTGCAGGAGACCCCTGTGGGCCCCACAACCCATCAGGGCGCGCCTGGGCTCCTAGGCGCGCCTGGTGGGTTGTGGTCCCCACGGACCTCCTCCCAGGTGCTTTCTTGATCCCCAATGTGTCTTCTGGTACAAAAAAATCTCCAAAAAGTTTCGCTGCGTCTGGACTCCGTTTGGTACTGATGTTCAGCGAAGTAAAAAACAAGCAAAAAACAACAACTGGCACTAGGCACTATGTCAATAGGTTAGTCCCAAAAAAGATATAAAGTTGCTATAAAATGATGGTAAAACATCCAAGAATGATAATATAACAGCATGGAACAATCAAAAATTGTAGATACGTTGGAGATGTATCACGCATCATGGCAGCAAGTTCTCTTTGACAACCTTTAATTTTTCGCCAGTACGGCAGGATACCTATGCTTGAACTGTGCATCATGGCAGCAAATTCTCTTTGGCAACCTTTAAAAAAATTGTCAACAATAGCAGCAACCCCTGGTCTGGGTTGTCTTCCCTTCAATGATCGGGGTTCTTGAATTTTGTGAAAAACGGCCAAATCTGCCGAATCATGTCCGTGTAGCTCCCGAGTCTTAAGTCAACTTGAGGAGCCGGCTTGAGATCCTTCATATTCGGCCGTGATATAAACCGCCATATAGTTGTCCAGTGGAACACTGAAATTTATGTAAACCAGAGGCTTGAGACGAGTTGATGATTCTTGCCATACTTGTTGTATATCCCCGGAATATGTCATTGAACAAACTTCGTGACATGACAGTCACCTTTGCAGTAGATAATTGTCCCGCGTTAAAGAGATTGCAAGCGAGAGTAATCGCTCTTGGATGGATTAATATACACATGGATAAAATACATAGGAAAGATATCACCTGACTTTTTGCCAGGTTAGCTGGACGGCTAATGGAACTTAATTGGCCGTGATGTCAAAATACAATAGCGTCAGCAGATCGCCTTTGGGCTTACAGCAGTATCCAAAACTTGGTGGATTGAACGGAATGACCGTAGTGCGTATTGCCTATCCGTCTTGGTGCAGCCATTAATAACATGGCCAACAAATATGGATCATCGAGGTCAGACTTGTTAGCGACGGTGTTTGATAATAATTGCGGTGGATTTGTTGAAGTAGACCGCGGGCGAGTCGAAGATGCTCGCAATAATTGGCATGTGTATACTGATGATTTTTGAACTGAGCGCACTTTGCGTCGACTCCCCACTTTTTTCCCAACCAGCTCACTTTTTTTTCAAAGGCGACTAGTCCTCCCACCGGTTCAACCTTCCCTTTTTTTATTTGGGCGGCTTAAAGCCGCACTGGCAGGGGTGGGTCAATGATGCAGGTTCACGAGGCGAGGAGAAGGGGCTGAGGTGCAGGCGGAGGACGCAGCCCAGTAGCAAGCCGGCGCGGGCTGGCGCGTGGCCGGAGCTGGCTAGGCAACCGGAGCAGAGCTGGCGCGGAGGTGGCCCGGTGGAACAGGGTATGAAAGGCGATTTGAAAGTGGAATTGCGCGGCGGAGGTGTAGGTGGCACGGCCGTGGCGGCTCAGCGGCTGCAACTGCTATGACAGCTCGAAGTGAGGCCCAGCAAAGAAAGAGCGGTGGGCGGGCGTGGAGGTGGCGAGTTGCGTGGAGCAGAGGTGAGCGTCGGCTTACCGCAGCGCAAGGGGACGCCGCGGCGGCTCAGCGGGGTGGTGGCTTGATGCCAGCCACAACGAAGGCGGCTCGGCGGAGGGGTGGACCGGCCCGAAGGCGAGGCCGGCTCTTGGACGATGCCGGTGAGGCCCGGCGGCGGCAGCGGTGGGTTAGAAGTAGAGGCAAAGGTGACTCGGCCCGAGCGGTGGTTTGGCGGAGATGCGTGTGGGGGCGTCGGGTGAAGTGGAAGCGATGGCTTGTAGGCGTGGTGAAGGCGACGAAGCCAGCTCGGAATGGGGCGACGCGGGAGGCGGCGCTGTGTAGCCGGCGTGGGGCCGGACCCGAACGGGCATGGGAAGGCAACTCGGAGCCGCCCAGGGCGGGTCGGGGCTGGAGCCATTTGGGGAGGGCGGCGAGGACAGCAGGTAGCTCGTCTCGTGGCGGCAGAGGAAAAGCCAGAGGGCCGGCTTGAGGCACGGCGGGGACGACTTGGAGGCGGAGACGGCCTGGCCCGAGAGGAGTCTCGGCAGCGGCTTGGAGCGGCCGGGTTGAGGCGAACCAGAGCGGCGGCGAAGGCAACTCAGTGGGGTGGCTTGGTGAAGCAGAACACGACCGCCGAGGCCACTACGGCAGCTCTGCAGAGGCGGCTCAATGATAGGGCCGCGGTGAGCCAAGGTGGAGGGGCGGACCGGCCCCGCGGAGCGGGGGGAGACCGCAGCGACGGAGGGCGGTTCTGTTGGGGGCGCCCGTAGTGGCAGCGCGGAGGCAGCTGGCGGCTCGTGTTTGCGGGCTATGGTGGAGGGGCGGACCGCGGCGACGGAGAGGTGCTGGCAGAGTGGCGGCTCATAGTGGAGCGGCTCAGCGGCGGGATACCAGCAAGGCGAGTTATGGTGGCGGCGGCTGCTCGAAACAGGCGCGAGGCCGGGGGAGTTTGGCGTGGTCGCGGGGCGGCTTACCGGCGAGGTGGAGGCAGCCTTCTCGGAGGCGAGGCACAGGGCCGATGGCTTAGCAGGGCCTGCCGCTCAAAAGCGAGGTGCAGCCGCGTGGCCAGAGCAGCGAAGGCGGCGGAGGCGAGCGGCTCGACTGCCCAGCAGGAGGAGAACGGGAGCAGTGCGCGGGGTGGACATGCTTGCGAGTGGAGGTATATGGGCCGGCATCTCGGGGAGTCGACGGGGCGAGCCACGGTTGACGGAGAGCCACAACGGCGGTTTAGAGGCAGACCGCCGGCGGGGCCACGGCGGAGATGAACCGGCGAGATGGCCCGTGGCAGCGGCGGGTCAGCGAAGTGAGAGCAGCTCGGCGGAAACCACAGCGGAGCCGAGGCAGAGGAGAAGCGGCCAACGACTTGAGGAGGAGCGAGGCCGGGCGGCTTCAGAGCGGTCGGCGACTCGCTGTGATGGCGGTTTGAGGCTGGCCGGCGGGGGGTTGCTGGTGACTTTGGCGAGGCGATGCAGGTTGCAGTGACTGCTGTCGAGGCCCTCCTCGCGACTCGGAGTAGAAGTCGGTGGGTCGACGAGGCGAGTGATGAAGGAATCTAAGCCCGTGGATAATCCGTTCCCGGGTTGTGGCCTTCCTTTCTTTTCAGGCCGGCTTGTTCAAACATTGCATTCCAAAAAACTCCTTTTAATACTTCTGACGAACCACTTCAGGACTTGATCCATTGTGAACGATCGCTGATGTTTTATGCAATAGTAATCGGACCCTGCCGAATCTGTAGTGGAAATTACCATCTGGTTCAGAAATCACCAATAAGCAGCTGATGTTGGCTGCGGTGGAAACACTTCTGTCGATCTCGGCGACTTGCGGCAGCAAACAGATCACAACCCTAATTTCTCATGAACCTTAAATCTCACAGATTATAAATCTGGACTGATGAACTTGAAGCTGATGCAGATCTTTCCAAACCGGCTCGTCTTCATCTGGAGATTTGTGAACTTCTCGATTGTAACACCCTGGTTTTTGTCCCTTTCTTTTCCTTTTTGATTTATCTGGTTTTTGCTCTGATTTTCTTTTTGGAGTGGTTCTATGGACTTGCAACTTGGGAAATCATCACTTCTTCTTCTCTCAAGTGGCTCATCATTCTCAAAACTTTTCAAGGTCATGCCATTTTCCATTCTAGCCCAACTTCCAAATTCTTTTCTCAGGAATATTCCTTTTTCTATTAAAGGAATAACCCTATTTGCCCTAGGTTGTGAAGCAACCTATATTTCTGTCACCCGCAAAATTCCCAAATAATTCTCATAAATTATTTGGGTCATATATGATCCAAATATGACCAAACTATCCTGTCCTAGCCAAAAAACAATTCCTCAATATTCATTCTTCATTTATGTCCAGAGTGGTCTTGTGTGAAGGAAGTACCACCTATCTTTTCTTGCTTGCTCCCAAACTTTTTGCGCATGCTCTTACATCCAAATCATTGCCGCGTGCCAGATTTCAACTAGCTAGGAGTACTAGCTAGGAGTACCCAAATGAGTTGAAATTTTGCAAGCATCTTAATGTGCTCATATAATGACTCTCCACCAATTTTCAGCCTCGTCCAATGATCTATGTGAGCACAGGATCAAATCTTTGCTTCTGTCAATATTTCCAGATTGTGAAACAAGTATATTTTATATTGCTTCTTTATTGCTGAAAATTTACCAGAGCATTCTCCTACCTTTATAACTTCTCTCCACCAGATTTTGGATCATTTCATCTAGTCAATATTCCTCTATTATTTTCTCAAGTTTCTAGACAGAGAGGATCATTGTGAAGCAAGTACCATTTTGACAAGTCCAATTGGTATGAAACTTTTACAGCATCTTCATATGTCCAAAACATGTTGCCTTGCCAAATTTCAGCCTAACCCAATGCATCATGTGAGTGCCCCATCCTGATCAAGTTTCTAGACCCAATTGGCAGTTGCAAAGCAACTCTGTTGTTTCTTGGTCCATTTCTTCTCTAAGAGCATCTCCAACAGCGGCGCCAAAAGACGCGCGCGCGGTAAACCGCCATTTTAGCGCGCGGGGGACATTTTTGCGCGCTCCAACGAAGGCGGGAAACTAGCGTGCGCGGGAAATGATTGCGCGCGCGCGGGAGAAAGCTGGCGGTCGCGCGCTAGATTTGGCGCACCGCTTCCGGCACGCCTATAAATTGCGGCGCTCGCCATGCGGCCTCCCATCGCTATCCACACTGCCACGCGCGCTCGCCCCGCTTCCTCTGCTTCCTCCGCCGCTTCCTCACCCCGCCACCACCGCGCCACCATGTCGCCACGCCGCCGGGGATCCTCAGGCTACCGCGGTGTCCGCGAGCGCCCCTCCGGCGCGTTCTACGCCGAGATCCGGTCCGGCGACGTCCGCCTCGGCCTCGGCACGTTCGAGACCACGCACGAGGCCGCCCGCGCATACGACACGGCGCCGTGGTGCCTCCAGAGGCCTCGCGCACTGATGAACTTCCACGACGTCTTCACGCGTGAGCAGGCGCAGGCCGTCCCCCCTCCGCCTCATCTTATAACAGACCAGGACCATGAGGAACACCGTCGGCGGCAGCACCACCTCCTCATCGCCGAGGAGGATGAGCGAGCCATGGCGGAGTGGTGCCGGCGCTAACCGCAGGACGTCACCGACGAAAACGCCTTCTGGGCGCAGAGGACGGCAAGGCGCCGCGTGGAGCGGGCGAACAGGCGTCGGCGGAAGGCACTCGCGGAGGCGCAGTGCGATCTCGTTAACGCAGGTGGGAGTCGTTCTTTGACTCAGACGATCCTCGTTGGGAAGACGCGTGGCTCTCTACCTCGAATGACACCAGCGAGAATGATGATGATGACTGGGAGTAGGTTCTAGTTGCACCGTAGCTTTTATCTAGTTGCACCGTAGTAGTTTTTATCTAGTTGCACCGTAGTTTTTATCTATCTATGCTATGATGAACTATGTACGCATTGTGAAATATCTATGTATCATTTTTTTTAATCTATTTTAATCTATGCATATGTTTTTATTTTAAGTTCGGAGTGCATATGTTGTTTGTGCAAGAGCGCGCGCGCAGTATTTTTGCAGCGCCTGCTGGAGCTCCTCACGCACGCTAAGTTTACAGCGGCCGCTGGAGCCATCGTTCCGCGCCGCGCGAAAACAGGCGTACGGCGCGCTGCATACGCTTTTTTAGCGCGCCGCGCATTGCCGGCTGTTGGAGATGCTCTAATTGCACAGGATGATAGTCCTTCCTATGCTAAACCTCCCAGACATCATATTTTGCCTTTAGCCCCTCTCTGTTCAGCACAGCATTGCAGCCAAGTTTGCTACATCAAACTTGCATCGAGGCCTCACTTCTCTATATTTCTTCGTTTCTTGATCTTTCACTTCTGGGCTACCTTGGGGAGCAAGGACTAGACACCAGACAAGGTTTGCCAGCCCCTCCTGTCCTCTCCGTGCCATGTTGCGTGGTGACCGCGTTGGACTTTGCCTATGCGCGCACTCTGCTCGCTGTGGTCGCGTCCAGAGCGTCGTTTTTGCTTCGGGACCCTCTCCTCTGCCCATTCTGTCGCGCCCTCCATGTCTTCTAGCTCCCTCCTTCTCCCACGTAGCTCACCGGACCCCTCCCTCCAGAAACCTCCTCGCCGGCGCTAGCCGCCGCGTGCCCACGGGAGCATCGTGGCCGACCACCTCTGTTCTTCACCGCGTCTTCTTCTTCTTCCCTGCTCCGCTCGTGCTCGCACGTCCCTGGTGTCATGGGCGTCTGCCCGCTACTCTCTCCCGTCGCTCTCGAGCTTACTGCCCTCTCCAGAACCCCCCTCATCGGCGCTAGCGGCCGCGCCCACGAGCACACAGTGTCCCAACCGCCTCTATTGCCTCACCCGTCCTCTTCCCCGTGCTCCTGGCGTCGCCCCTGCCCCGTGAACCTCCCATGTTCCGCTCCCTTCGCCCCCCCGAGCTCGCCTGCATGCCCACGGCACCGGCCACGCATCCGCAGCGGCGTCCAGCTCGGCCTCCTCCCCCCTCGCCTATTTAAGCACCTCCCAACCGTGGTTCTTCTCGCCACTCGGCCTCTCTCAATCCCCTACCCCTCCCTGGCTTCCTGCCCGAGCTCCAGGAGCCCTCCCTACTCGCCATTGCCGCCTCGGTTGCCGGCGGCCGCCACCTAAATTCGGGCAAGCCCGAGCTCCTCCCCTCCTTCTTTCACCACCAGTAGACCACCCGGACACTGGCGCATCTCCCCCACCTCTCCATTCGTCGCCAGATCCACCATGGCATCGTCTTCAACTCCGGTCGATGGCCTCGTCTTCAACGCCGGCCGATGGCCTCGTCCGCTGCCCTCCTAGCCTCATCTCTCCGGGTCTCCTCGTCGCCCATGCATCATCGCAGCGGTGGCGCGGCGTCATCCCGAGCCCGCTGGTGGTCCAAGCTCCACCCGGAGTGGCCCGAGTCACCGGAGCGAGCGCCGGCGCCGGCAGCCCTCCTCTGCTCTATGTGCGGCAGCGAGGAAAGAAGGAGGAGCGGGAGGAGAGAGAGAGAGGTAAGGTTGGGCCCGTTCATCAGCGACACCGGAGCCCGGCCCCGCCTTGCCACGCTGGATAAGTCGAGGCGTATTCCTCAGGAATATGTCTTCCCCTTCTAAAGGCGTACTTTTGCTTCTGATTCAGCCCGGAATGCGCTTTCACTTCAGTGAAAGCGTACTTCCAGAAAGGCGCGTTCTGTTTTTCCAGCTGAGGGCCTGTTTGTGAGGATTTTATTACAGATGGGTCCCTGGCAGAAAAAACTATCATAACTTTTTTCTCACAACTCCAAATGAGGTGATTCCAAAGCCCACTTCTTCGTCTCGTTGAGCCCGTTCTGTTGGTATCATTTTCATGATGTTGTCACATTATGAAAATGACCATTATGCCCTTGCCCTTATTTAGTCCCCTTCGAGAGAGGACGTTTTCCGGCGATTCTTTCCGCGAGCTTCTCGCACTTCCTCCCGGTGAATCCATCCACCCCAAGCAAGCCACACCCTCCATTTGCATGATTGCAATGCAATGCCATGGTTTATTTATTTGAACTTGCTTAAAATGTGCATTTAGCTACATATGATTTGTTCATGGCGTTTGTTGGGGGAAATACTTGATCGTGCTATTGCCATGATGGTGCTTGGATTTCTAGGGCTAATGTTTTGCAGATTGAGGAGGACATGTTGCCATTGGATTATTAGTGGCTATTATGATTATTTTCATGATAGTATTTGATATTATGCTTTGGAGTATTATTTGGATTTGATGCTATCATATTGATCTGTGGTTAACTATCTTGATATTGCTATTGGATTAGTAGCATCATAGTCTTTGGATTCATGATGATATTAGTTATATGCTACCCTCGGAGTATTATGATATGACTATCTTATGCTTTGGATCATTTGTTGGATACTGCTATGACTTGGATTACAGGTGGATATATGATGTCAGAGTATGAGTTAACACAGATACACCTTGGGGACAAATTCCGTCATTTCGTTGGTCAGGTGCCACCGAACCGGGCTTTTTCAGTGCAACCACATTTGCCTTTATGGGAAGGCCCTAATGCGCTCTATTGTCATGCCTCTCGCTGGTGCCTCCAACTAGGGAAGGTTATTACGCGCGCTGCCTTGGCCCGGTAGGCGGTGATAACCTTGTGTGCCCGAGTTGTTTGCGCACTTTTGTCCCCGTTTGGGACCGTTTGTTTTGCCACGACGGTGGCCGTTGGGTGTCACGAGGTGACATCGGGGCCACCCAGGATTGATCCCAAAGGGGAGTTGGTCGGAGTGGCCGGGAGAGTGTCATGGCAGTAGATCGGTTTTGTCGGAATCCAGGATGGCGGGATCGGAGGTGGGCTTTTCGGCAGGCCTCGTCGTGACGGTGGTGCCTACACCTCTTGGACGTGTGGGCGACATGGATGTAGGGGTGGAAGGCTCTGGCATGCTCTGTCTTGTCTGAGTGAAGCAAGACGGGGCTGTGCTACCTCTTGAGCTTGCGTTGGTTTTTCCCTTGAAGAGGAAAGGGTGATGCAGCAAAGTAGAGTAAGTATTTCCCTCAGTTTTGAGAACCAAGGTATCAATCCAGTAGGACACAACGCACAAGTCACCGAATACCTACACAAACAATCAACAACTTGCACCCAACGCGAAAAAGGGGTTGTCAATCCCTTCACGGTTACTTGCAAAAGTGAGATCTGATAGAGATAGATAAACGGTAAAGTAAATATTTTTGGTATTTTTGGTTTATAGATTGGAAAGTAAAAGATTGCAAAAAGAGTAGATTGGAAACCAAAATTGTAGATCGGAAACTTATATGATGGAAAATAGACCCGGGGGCCATAGGTTTCACTAGAGGCTTCTCTCAAGATAGAAAATATTACGGTGGGTGAACAAATTACTGCCGAGCAATTGATAGAAAAGCGTAAAGTTATGACGATATCTAAGGCAATGATGATGAATATAGGCATCACGTCCGTATCAAGTAGACCGACTCCTGCCTGCATCTACTACTATTACTCCACACATCGACCGACTCATGCCTGCATCTAGAGTATTAAGTTCACAAGAACAGAGTAACACATTAAGTAAGTTGACATGATGTAGCGGGATAAACTCAAGCAATATGATGAAAACCCCATCGTGTTATCCTCGATGGCAACAATTCAATACGTACCTTGCTGCCCCTACTGTCACTGGGAAAGGACACCGCAAGATTGAACCCAAAGCTAAGCACTTCTCCCATTGCAAGAAAAACCAATCTAGTTGGCCAAACCAAATCGATAGTTCGAAGAGACTTGCAAAGATATCAAATCATGCATATAAGAATTCAGAGAAGATTCAAATAATATTCATAGATAAGCTGATCATAAATCCACAATTCATCGGATCTCGGCAAACACACCGCAAAAAAGTATTACATCGAATAGATCTCCAAGAACATCGAGGAGAACATGGTATTGAGAATCAAAGAGAGAGAAGAAGCCATCTAGCTACTAGCTATGGACCCGTAGGTCTGAGGTAAACTACTCACGCTTCATCGGAAGGGCAATGGTGTTGATGTAGAAGCCCTCCGTGATCGAATCCCCCTCCTGCAGGATGCCAGAAAAGGCCCCTAGATGGGATCTCATGGGTATAGAAGGTTGCGGCGGTGGAAAAGTGTTTTCGTGGCTCTCTCTGGTGGTTTGGGAATATATGTGAATATATAGGAGGAAGATCTAGGTCAGGGGGTCACCGAGGGGCCCACAAGGTAGGGGGCGCGCCCTCCACCCTTGTGGCCGCCTCGTGGCTCTTCTGACTTGCACTCCAAGTCTCCTGGGTGTCTTTTGGTCCAAGAAAAATCATCGCGAAGGTTTTATTCCGATTGGACTCCATTTGGTATTCCTTTTCTGCGAAACTCTAAAACAAGGAAAAAACAGAAACTGGCACTAGGCTCTAGGTTAATAGGTTAGTCCCAAAAATCATATAAAATAGCATATTAATGCATATAAAATATCCAAAACAGATAATATAATAGCATGGAACAATAAAAAAATATAGATACGTTGGAGACATATCAAGCATCCCCAAGCTTAATTCCTGCTCGTCCTCGAGTAGGTAAATGATAAAAACAGAATTTTTTATGTGGATTGCTACCTAACATACTTATCCATGTAATTCCTCTTTGGGAAGATGCGTGGCTATCTACCTCGAACGACACCAGCGAGAATGATGATGACGACTGGGAGTAGGTTCTAGTTGCACCGTAGCTTTTATCTAGTTGCACCGTAGTAGTTTTTATCTAGTTGCACCGTAGTTTTTATCTATCTATGCTATGATGAACTATGTACGCATTGTGAAATATCTATGTATCATTTTTTTAATCTATTTTAATCTATGCATATGTTTTTATTTTAAGTTCGGAGTGCATATGTTGTTTGTGCGAGAGCGCGAGCGTAGTATTTTCAGCGCCTGCTGGAGCTCCTCACGCACGCTAAGTTTACAGCGGCCGCTGGAGCCATCGCTCCGCGTCGCGCGAAAACAGGCGTACGGCGTGCTGCATACGCTTTTTTAGCGCACCGCACGTTGACCAGCTGTTGGAGATGCTCTAATTGCACATGATGATAGTCCTTCCTATGCTAAACCTCCCAGACATCATATTTTGCCTTTAGCCCCTCTCTGTTCAGCACAGCATTGCAGCCAAGTTTGCTACATCAAACTTGCATCGAGGCCTCACTTCTCTATATTGCTTCGTTTCTTGATCTTTCACTTCTGGGCTACCTTGGGGAGCAAGGACTAGACACCAGACAAGGTTTGCCAGCCCCTCCTGTCCTCTCCGTGCCATGTTGCGTGGTGACCGCGTTGGACTTTGCGTGTGCGCGTGCTCTGCTCGCTGTGGTGGCGTCCAGAGCGTCGTTTTTGCTTCGGGCCCCTCTCCTCTGCCCGTTCTGTCGCACCCTCCATGTCTTCTAGCTCCCTCCTTCTCCCATGTAGCTCACCGGACCCCTCCCTCCAGAAACCTCCTCGCCGGCGTTAGCCGCCGCATGCCCACGGGAGCACAGTGGCCGACCGCCTCTGTTCTTCACCGCGTCTTCTTCTTCCCTGCTTCGCCCGTGCTCGCTCGTCCCTGGTGTCACGGGCGTCTGCCCGCTGCTCTCTCCCGTCACTTTCGAGCTTACTGCCCTCTCGAGAACCTCCATCATCGGCAATAGCGGCCGCGCCCACGAGCGCACAGTGTCCCGACCGCCTCTGTTGCCTCGCCCGTCCTCTTCCCCGTGCTCCTGGCGTCGCCCCCTGCCCCGTGAACCTCCCCTTCCGCAGCAGCGTCCAGCTCGGCCTCCTCCCCCCTCGCCTATTTAAGCCCCTCCCAACCGTGGTTCTTCTCGCCACTCGGCCTCTCTCAATCCCCTACCCCTCCCTGGCTACCTGCCCAAGCTCCAGGAGCCCTCCCTACTCGCCATTGCCGCCTCGGTCGCCGGCGGACGCCACCTAAATTCGGACAAGCCCGAACTCCTCCCCTCCTTCTTTCACCACCAGTAGACCACCCGGACACCGGCGCATCTCCCCCACCTCTCCGTTCGTCGCCAGATCCACCATGGCCTCGTCTTCAATGCCAGCCGATGGCCTCGTCTTCAACGCCAGCCGACGGCCTCGTCCGCTGCCCTCCTAGCCTCCATTTCTACGGGTCTCCTCGTCGCCCATGCATCATCGCAGCGGAGGCACGGCGTCATCCCGAGCCCGCTGGTGGTCCAAGCTCCACCCGGGGTGGCCCGAGTCGCCGGAGCGAGAGCCGGCGCCGGCAGCCCTCCTCTGCTCTGCGTGCGGTGTCGAGGAAAGAAGAAGGAGGAGCGGAAGGAGAGAGAGAGAGGTAAGGTTGGGCCCGTTCATCAGCAACACCGGAGCCTGGCCCCGCCTTGCCACGCCGGATAAGTGGAGGCGTATTCCTCAGGAATATGTCTTCCCCTTCTGAAGGCGTACTTTTGCTTCTGCTTCAGCCCAGAATGCGCTTTCACTTCAGTGAAAGCGTACTTCCAGAAAGGCGCATTCTATTTTTCCAGCTGAGGGCCTGTTTGTGAGGATTTTATTACAGATGGGTCCCTGGCAGAAAAAATTATCATAACTTTTTGCTCACAACTCCAAATGAGGTGATTCCAAAGCCCACTTCTTCGTCTCGTCGAGCTTGTTCTGTTGGTATCATTTTCATGATGTTGTCACATTATGAAAATGACCATTATGCCCTTGCCCTTATTTAGTCCCCTTCGAGAGAGGACGTTTTCCGGCGATTCTTTCCGCGAGCTTCTCGCACTTCCTCCCGGTGAATCCATCCACCCCAAGCAAGCGACACCCTCCACTTGCATGATTGCAATGCAATGCCATTGTTTATTTATTTGAACTTGCTTAAAATGTGCATTTAGCTACATATGATTTGTTCATGTCATTTGTTGGGGGAAATACTTGATCGTGCTATTGCCATGATGGTGCTTGGATTTCTAGGGCTAATGTTTTGTAGATTGAGGAGGACATGTTGCCATTGGATTATTAGTGGCTATTATGATTATTTTCATGATAGTATTTGATATTATGCTTTGGAGTATTATTTTGATTTGATGCCATCATATTGATCTGTGGTTAACTATCTTGATATTGCTATTGGATTAGTAGCATCATAGTCTTTAGATTCATGATGATATTAGTTATATACTACCCTCGGAGTATTATGATATGACTATCTTATGCTTTGGATCATTTGTTGGATACTGCTATGACTTGGATTACAGGTGGATATATGATGTCAGAGTATGAGTTAACAAAGATACACCTTGGGGACAAATTCCGTCATTTCTTTGGTCAGGTGCCACCGAACCGGGCTTTTTCAGTGCAACCACATTTGCCTTTATGAGAAGGCCCTAATGCGGTCTATTGTCATGCCTCTCGCTGGTGCCTCCAACAAGGGAAGGTTATTACGCGCGCTGCCCTGGCCCGGTAGGCGGTGATAACCTTGTGTGCCCGAGTTGTTTGCGCGCTTTTGTCCCCGTTTGGGACCGTTTGTTTTGCCATGACGGTGGCCGTTGGGTGTCACGAGGTGACATCGGGGCCACCCAGGACTGATCCCAAAGGGGAGTTGGTCGGAGTGGCCGGGAGAGTGTCATGGCAGTAGATCGGTTTTGTCGGAATCCTGGATGGCAGGATCGGCGGTGGGCTTTCCGGCAGGCCTAGTCGTGACAATGGTGCCTACACCTCTTGGACGTGTGGGCGACATGGATGTAGCGGTGGAAGGCTCTGGCATGCTCTGTCTCGTGTGAGTGAACTAAGACGGGGTTGTGCTACCTCTTGAGCTTGCGTTGGTTTTTCCCTTGAAGAGGAAAGGGTGATGCAGCAAAATAGAGTAAGTATTTCCCTCAGTTTTGAGAACCAAGGTATCAATCCAGTAGGACACAATGCACAAGTCACCGAATACCTACACAAACAATCAACAACTTGCACCCAACGCGATAAAGGGGTTGTCAATCCCTTCACGGTTACTTGCAAAAGTGAGATCTGATAGTGATAGATAAACGGTAAAGTAAATATTTTTGGTATTTTTGGTTTATAGATTGGAAAGTAAAAGATTGCGAAAAGAGTAGATTGGAAACTAAAATTGTAGATCGGAAACTTATATGATGGAAAATAGACCCGAGGGCCATAGGTTTCACTAGAGGCTTCTCTCAAGATAGAAAATATTACGGTGGGTGAACAAATTACTGCCGAGCAATTGATAGAAAAGCGTAAAGTTATGATGATATCTAAGGCAATGATCATGAATATAGGCATCACGTCCGTATCAAGTAGACCGACTCCTGCCTGCATCTACTACTATTACTCCACACATCGACTGACTCATGCCTGCATCTAGAGTATTAAGTTCATAAGAATAGAGTAACACATTAAGTAAGATGACATGATGTAGCGGGATAAACTCAAGCAATATGATGAAAAACCCATCTTGTTATCCTCGATGGCAACAATTCAATACGTGCCTTGCTGCCCCTACTCTCACTGGGAAAGGACACCGCAAGATTGAACCCAAAGCTAAGCACTTCTCCCATTGCAAGAAAAACCAATCTAGTTGGCCAAACCAAATCGATAGTTCGAAGAGACTTGCAAAGATATCAAATCATGCATATAAGAATTCAGAGAAAATTCAAATAATATTCATAGCTAAGCTGATCATAAATCCACAATTCATCGAATCTCGGCAAACACACCGCAAAAAAGTATTACAACGAATAGATCTCCAAGAACATCGAGGAGAACATGGTATTGAGAATCAAAGAGAGAGAAGAAGCCATCTAGCTACTAGCTATGGACCCATAGGTTTGAGGTAAACTACTCATGCTTCATCGGAAGGGCAATGGTGTTGATGTAGAAGCCCTCCGTGATTGAATCCCCCTCCGGCAGGACGCCAGAAAAGGCCCCTAAATGGGATCTCACGGGTATAGAATGTTGCGGCGGTGGAAAAGTGTTTTCGTGGCTCTCTCTGGTCGTTTGGGAATATATGTGAATATATAGGAGGAAGATCTAGGTCAGGGGGTCACCGAGGGGCCCACAAGGTAGGGGGCGCGCCCTCCACCCTTATGGCCGCTTCGTGGCTCTTCTGACTTGCACTCCAAGTCTCCTGGGTGTCTTTTGGTCCAGGAAAAATCATCGCGAAGGTTTTATTCCGTTTGGACTCCGTTTGGTATTCCTTTTTTGCGAAACTCTAAAACAAGGAAAAAAACAGAAACTGGCACTGGGCTCTAGGTTAATAGGTTAGTCCCAAAAATCATATAAAATAGCATATTAATGCATATAAAACATCCAAAACAGATAATATAATAGCATGGAACAATCAAAAATTATAGATACGTTGGAGACGTATCAAGCATCCCCAAGCTTAATTCCTGCTCGTCCTCAAGTAGGTAAATGATAAAAACAGATTTTTTGATGTGGAATGCTACCTAACATACTTATCCATGTAATTTCTTTTATTGTGGCATGAATGTTCAGATCCGTATGATTCAAAACAAAAGTTTAATATTGACATAAAAACAATAATACTTCAAGCATACTAACAAGGCAATTATGTCTTCTCAAAATAACATGGCCAAAGAAAGCTTATCCCTACAAAATCATATAGTCTGGCTATACTCCATCTTCATCACACAAAATATTTAAATCATGCACAATCCCAATGACAAGCCAAGCAATTGTTTCATACTTTTGATGTTCTCAAACTTTTTCAACTTTCACGCAATACATGAGCGTGAGCCATGGACATAGCACTATAGGTGGAATAGACAGTGGTTGTGGAGAAGACAAAAAGAAGGAGATAGTCTCACATCAACTAGGCATATCAACGGGCTATGGAGATGCCCATTAATAGATATCAATGTGAGTGAGTAGGTATTGCGATGCAACGGATGCACTAGAGCTATAAGTTTATGAAAGCTCAAAAAGAAACTAAGTGGGTGTGCATCCAACTTGCTTGCTCACGAAGACCTAGGGCAATTTGAGGAAGCCCATCATTGGAATATACAAGCCAAGTTCTATAACGAAAAATTCCCACTAGTATATGAAAGTGACAATATAGGAGACTCTCTATCATGAAGATCATGGTGCTACTTTGAAGCACAAGTGTGGTAAAAGGATAGTAGCAATGCCCCTTCTCTCTTTTCTCTCATTTTTTTTATTTGGGCCTTCTCTCATTTTTTTGGCCTCTTTTTTTTTGTCCGGAGTCTCATCCCTGCTTGTGGGGGAATCATAGTATCCATCATCCTTTCCTCACATGGGACAATGCTCTAATAATGAAGATCATCACACTTTTATTTACTTACAACTCAAAAAATTGCAACTCAATACTAGAACAAAATATGACTCTATGTGAATGCCTCCGGCGGTGTACCGGGATGTGCAATGAATCAAGAGTGACATGTATGAAAGAATTATGAATGGTGGCTTTCCCACAAATGCGATGTCAACTACATGATCATGCAAAGCAATATGACAATGATGGAGCATGTCATAACGAACGGAACGGTGGAAAGTTGCATGGCAATATATCTCGGAATGGCTATGGAAATGCCATAATAGGTAGGTATGGTGGCTGTTCTGAGGAAGGTAATGGTGGGTTTATGGTACCGGCGAAAGTTGCGCGGTACTAGAGATGCTAGCAAAGGTGGAAGGGTGAGAGTGCGTATAATCCATGGACTCAACATTAGTCATAAAGAACTCATATACTTATTGCAAAAATCTATTAGTTATCGAAACAAAGTACTACGCGCATGCTCCTAGGGGGATATATTGGTAGGAAAAGACCATCGCTCGTCCCCGACCGCCATTCATAAGGAAGACAATCAATAAATAAATCATGCTCCGACTTCATCACATAACGGTTCACCATACGTGCATGCTACAGGAATCACAAACTTTAACACAAGTATTTATCAATTTCACAATTACTCACTAGCATGACTCTAATATCACCATCTTCATATCTCAAAACAATCATATGGAATCAAACTTCTCATAGTTTTCAATGCACTTTATATGAAAGTTTTTATTATACCCCTCTTGGATGCCTATCATATTAGGACTAAATTTATAACCAAAGCAAATTACCATGCTATTTAGAGAATCTCAAAATAATATAAGTGAAGCATGAGAGTTCATCAGTTTCTATAAAATAAAACCACTGCCGTGCTCTAAAAAGATATAAGTGAAGCACTAGAGCGATATTGCCGAGCTCAAAAGATATAAGTGAAGCACATAGAGTATTCTAATAAATCACGGTTCATGCGTGTCTCTCTCAAAAGGTGTGTACAGAAAGTATGATTGTGGCAAACTAAAAAGAAAAGACTCAAATCATACAAGACGCTCCAAGCAAAACACATATCATGTGGTGAATAAAAATATAGCCACAAGTAAAGTTACCGATAGACGAAGACGGAAGAGGGGATGCCTTCCGGGGCATCCCCAAGCTTAGGATCTTGGTTGTCCATGAATATTACCCTGGGGTGCCTTGGGCATCTCCAAGCTTAGGCTCTTGCCACTCCTTATTCCATAGTCCATCAAATCCTTACCCAAAACTTGAAAACTTGACAACACAAAACTCAACAGAAAATCTCATAAGCTCCGTTAGTATAAGAAAATAAATCACCACTTTTGATACTGTTGTGAACTCATTCTTTATTTATGTTGGTGAAATATATACTGTATTCCAACTTTTCCATGGTTCATACCCCCGATACTAGACATAGATTCATCAAAATAAGCAAACAACACGTAGAAAACAGAATCTGTCAAAAACAGAACAGTCTGCGAATATCTGAATTGTTCTAATACTTCTGTAAGACAAACAATTCTCAAAACCAGGGACAACAGAGGCAATTCGTATATAAATCTTTTGTAAAAAATTCAGAGTTTTTCCACGCTCCAGTAAAAAATAAGAATTGTTTTCCTGAGGGCAAAAGTTTCTGTTTTTCACCAGGATCAAATCAACTATCACCGTAAGCCATCCCAAAGGTCTTACTTGGCACAAACACTAATTAAAACACAAAACCACATCTAACCAGAGGCTATATGAATTATTTATTGCAAAACATAACCTAAAAAGCAAAAAAAAAATTGGGTTGCCTCCCAACAAGCGCTATTGTTTAACGCCCTTAGCTAGGCATAAAAACACGAATAGATCTAGGTATTCTCATCTTTGGTATGCAATCCATAAGTGGCTCTCATAATAGATTCATAAGGCAATTTAATTTTCTTTCTTGGAAAGTGTTACATGCCATTCCTTAACGAAAATTGAAATCTAATGTTTCATTCTTTCATATCAATAGTTGCACCAATCGTTCTAAGGAAAGGTCTACCAAGAATAATAGGACATGTAGGATTGCAATCTATATCAAGAACAATGAAATCTACGGGCACATAATTCCTATTTGCAATAATAAGAACATCATTAATCCTTCCCATAGGTTTCTTAATAGTGTAATCCGCAAGATGCAAATTTAAATAACAATCATCAAATTCACGAAAACCTAACACATCACATAGAGTTTTCGGAATCGTGGAAACACTAGCACCCAAATCACACAAAGCATGGCACTCATAATATTTAATCTTAATCTTAATAGTAGGTTCCCACTCATCATAAAGTTTTCTAGGGATAGAAACTTCCAATTCAAGCTTTTCTTCAAAAGATTGCATCATAGCATCAACGATATGTTTAGTGAAAGCTTTGTTTTGATTATAAGCATGAGGAGAATTCAACATGGATTGCAACAAGGAAATACAATCTAATAAAGAACAATTATCATAATTAAATTCCTTGAGATCCAAAAGAGTGGGTTCATCGCTACTTAAAGTTTTGACCTCTCCAATCCCACTTTTATCAATTTTTGCATCAAGATCTAAAAACTCCGAATCATTGGGACACCTTTTAACTAAAGTTGACTCATCTCCAGTCCCATCTTTATCAAGATTTATATTGGAAAACAAAGATTCAATAGGAGTCACATCAATTACTTTAAGATCTTCATCATTATTTTCATGGAAACTAGAAGAACACGCTTTTATAAACCAATCTTTTTTAGCATGCATCTTAGCGGTTCCTTATTTACACTCATAAATGGATATTCTCATGGCTTTGAGAGGCTCATTGATATCATGCTTGGGTGGAATAGATATAATTTTCAAAGAATCAACATCAAGAGAAATTCTATCCATGTTCCTAGCCAAATCGTCAATCTTAAGCAATTTTTCTTCAATCAAAGCATTGAAATTCTTTTCCGAACTCATAAATTCTTTAACACTATTCTCAAAATCAGAGGGTATCTTATTATAATTTCCATAAGAATTGTTGTAGGAATTACCATAATTATTATAGGAATTACTAGGAAACGGCCTAGGATTAAAATTACCTCTATACGAGTTATTACCAAAATTGTTCCTACCAACAAAATTCACATCCATAGATTCATTATTATTATCAATCAAAGTAGGAAAAGGCATATCATTAGGATCAATAGGAGCATTCTTGCTAGCAAATAATTTCATAAGCTCATCCATCTTTTCACTCAAAACATTAATCTCTTCAATTGCATGCACTTTTTTACTAGTGGAAGATCTTTCGGTATGCCATTGAGAATTGTGACGCCCTCGATTTAATCGTACACTAATCATACACGCAAATGTGTACGATCAAGATCAAGGACTCACGGGAAGATATCACAAAACAACTCTAAACACAAATAAAATAATACAAGCTTTATATTACAAGCCAGGGGTGTTGGGGATATAACTACTGGGTATGACCCTCCCAGGAGGGGCCGGGTCATGCCACTGGCGGCTTAAGATGAAGTGGCCCAAGAATATATGAAGATGGCGGTTCATAGAGTGAGCTTATTGAAGGCCCAAGACTGGGGGACGACTTGAGGCCCGCAGGTGTGAGCCGCCATATGTTTAACTTGTATTGTAAGGCAAGCTTAGTTAGACACCGAGCCGGACACGTTTTATATGAGCCGGCCGGGACTCTGTAAGCCGCCGGGCATGAACCTGTATATAAAGGGGTGACCCGGCGGCGGGTTAACTCAAGAAAACAACTCATCGAGAACTAGGTCAAGCGTATTCCCTCCCTAGTAATCGAAACCCAAGCAATACAACCTAAAGCAGGAGTAGGCTTTTACCTTGTTGAGAGGGGCCGAACCTGGGTAAACTCTATGTGTCCTTTGTCCTGTTTAACCCCTTCAAGCTAACCTAGCTGCAATGGCTCCACACCTAAGTCCTTTTGCTAGGGCATCTGCCGTGTTAAATCCACGACAGTTGGCGCCCACCGTGGGGCCAACGCACGGTGGTTTCGAGTTATTGAAGGGCAGCTTCACAGGGATCAAGGGATACGCCATCGGCCGGATGACTAAAAGCCGTCGCGGTAAGCTCTACATCAATGACGCTGGCTGGGGCCCCAAGGCCGACTCAATCGAGTATGGGTACCGGGTCCCCTTTGGCGGAATCCACGTCTTCATCGGCAAGATCGGTGAGTCAGAGCCTGAGCCGGACACCTGCACCGACATCATCGAGACGGCTCAGCATGCATGACCCGCCAAGGCTCTAACCGCCGTAAAACATGCTTTTGTTGGTTTCATCCATGGGGCGGATTTTGAGGAAGGATCTGTATCCGGTGGAGAGACGGCCATCTACTCTGATGGTGAATCGTCAATCGGTGAGACCAATTCAATGTATCAACTGCAAGATGGTGGGCTTGGGGGCTATTCCGATGGCGACAGTATTCCGGACCCCTATGAGCCATCGAGCAGGGTTGCGATCTTCATGGCTGGCACACAACCAGTGCTTAATTCGACGACTGCTGCGGCTATGACCTCCAGTTCAACGGCTGCAGCAACGGCCGGGGCAAGCAGCTCTGCGCGCCCGCCAGCTCAAGTGTTATCCGAGCTTTTGGAGGCTTTGGCGACCTTATTGGCTGCGGAGGTGACACCAGAAAATCAAGCACAGCATAAGGTGGATGTTGCAAAATTGCGAGATGAGATAGCTCAAGCCAAGGAGGAATTTAATGCTAAGAATGCTAGGATGGCAACGGAACGAGCCGCTTTGGACGCTTCGACGCAACGGATCCAAGCAGAGTCGTTTCAGCTTACCTTGGACCAAAACGCTTCAAATGCCGTTATGAGGAGGAGGCACTAGACCCGTCTACCCATAGAGTTTGAGGCTAGGAACCTCTTCAATACACCTGGGGCAGGAACCAGTTACCCACCCGTGGTAAACCGGGTTGTCGAGGCACCCGTGACCGGAACGCCGGTTCAGCCACGTGTTGTAGACCCACCTCGTTTGAATTTGACTCCGCCTCAGCACGCTCCGACTCCACCGGGTCATTATTCTAACCCTCTAGACAATATGATTGATGCAGCTGTGCGATTGGCGGCTCTCCCTGTTGAAGGTGAGTCTCCAGCTGCGATGGAGATACGGAGGGCTGGAGAGCTTCTTCAGACAGCGGTGGCTCAACAGGCGGCTTACTCATACAGTCGTGAATGGATTCATTCAACCCCGCATCCAAGCCGGAGTTATAACAGGCATATTGATTCGCCAGCGGTTTCAAGCAGTGAGCGGCACCATAACCAGCCTAGTAGGCATGACCTGCCGCGGGCTGGTAATGATGCTCAGGCTTTGGTGGATCAGGGCAGGGCATGTCGGGAGGCTGAGCTGGCGGCTCAGTTGGCGGCTCATCAACAATCTCTGGCTTACCCATCGGTGTCTGTGGAGGCAGGAGTGACCTCTAGAACCCTTGGTGTGCCATGTTTAGTGCCGGCTCTACGTAACGAGCGCTTACCCAAGGACTTTAAGGGCCCCTGCAAGGTGCCTAATTACAAGGTGGATCAGCCTCCAGAGGCCTGGATTGAGAGCTATGAGATGGCCATGGAGATGTTGGATGTTAGTGATGCTGCGTGTGCTAAATACTTCACCATGATATTGGATGGGCCGGCATGCACTTGGCTGAAAGGATTGCCCCTAACTCCATCAGGTCATGGGCTGAGTTGAAGACGCGCTTTATCCAGAATTTCAAAGACATGTGCAAGCAGCCTATGTCAATTCTTGATCTAGACTCTTGTGTCCAGGGTGAGGGCGAGTCAACAACCAATTGGGTGCGCCGGATCTCGGCCGTTATCCATTCATCGGACAGTATCAACGCCGGTTCAGCCGTCCTGATGTTGGAAAAGAATTGCCGGTTCAGCCATCCTGATGTTGGAAAAGAAGCTGGGGCGGCTCAAGCGCCACTGCAATGATATGGGGGAGCTCATGGCGGCTCTTGTCAAATACGCCAACTCTGATAGCACTAAGGACCCTGAGTCTGATGAGGAGAAGGCTAGCAAGGGGAAGAAGAACAGCAATGCCAAGGGGCAGCAGCACAATCCGGCGGGTCAAGGTAATAATGGTAAGTGCAAGCAGATGGATGGCAGTTCAGATTTTGTGGCCAATACCAACACGCAGAGTAACAATCAGCGTCGTAAGGGGAAATCGTCAACGCCTCGGTTTGGCGGGTCCAAGTTCAATCTTGAAGCGATAATGAATCAGCCTTGCCCAAAGCACGGTACGCAAGAGAAGCCGGCCAGTCACCTGTGGAAAGATTGCTTCATCATGAGGGAGTATAGAAATTCCAGGTTTTTCAAGAACAATCATGGCCCGCACGGCAAGTCAGGATCTGGCTCGCACGGGCCCGGCTTTGGAGGTGGCGGCTCAAGCTCTGGTTTTCAGGGCCAAGGCAATCAAGGTGGTTTTAATCTGCAATCTAGTCAAGGGAATCAGCAGCAGCAGTCCGGTTATCAGAGTAACCCGAAGCAGCTGAATAGTGAACAATATCATGTGTTCACCATGAGCTTATGCAAGAGATACCAGAAGATTCATAAGCGGGCAGTAAACGCGGTTGAGCCGGCAGTTCCTCGGTACTTACGATGGTCTGAACAGCCTATTGTGTGGAGTCATGAGGATCACCCGCCCCGGGTTGACAATCCTGGTCAATTAGCTTTGGTGGTTGCACCTCAGGTTGGAGGATACAAGTTTACAAAAGTGCTTATGGATGGAGGCAGCAGTATCAATATCCTTTACTATGATACTTTTCGTCGTATGAATTTAACTGACAAAGATCTTAAGCCGTCTTCTACTATTTTTCATGGGGTGGTGCCTGGTAAGTCGGCATATCCGGTGGGTAAGGTAGCTTTGGAAGTGGCTTTTGGCAATGAGCATGATTACATAGCTGAAACATTGACCTTTGAGGTGGTCAAGATCAAGAGCCCTTATCATGCTTTGTTTGGACGGCCGGCTTATGCTAAGTTTATGGCACGGCCTTGTTATGTTTATCTACAGCTTAAAATGCCGGGTCGTAAGGGTACCATCACAGTACATGGCAACAGGAAGATAGCTTTGGAGTGTGAAGAGGGCGTTGCTGCTTACACTGAGTCTGTTTGTGCGACAGAAGAGTTGAAGTTCTACAAAGATAATGTTAACCCGGCAGACATGACCCCCTTGAAGAAGCCAACAACAGAGCATGACCCTTTGTTCAAGTTTAAATCGGCAGATGACACTAAGCAGGTTGATTTTGTTCCTGGCGACTCATCTAAGCAGTTCGTTATCAGTGCTAATATGGATCCGAAATAGGAAAGCGCGCTCATCAAGTTCATCCGTGAGAACCGGGACATCTTTGCATGGAAGCCTTCAGACATGCCAGGTGTACCGAGGGAACTCGCTGAGCACACTCTCAATGTTGATCCAAAGTTTAAACCGGTCAAGCAATTCCTTCGTCGTTTTAATGAAGAGAGGCGCAAGGCCATTGGTGAAGAAGTGGCCCGGCTCTTGGCTGCTGGGTTTATTATTGAAGTTTTTCACCCTGAGTGGTTGGCTAACCCGGTGCTGGTACTTAAGAAGAACGGCACTTGGCGTATGTGTGTGGATTACACAGACCTTAGCAAGGCCTGTCCGGCTGACCCTTTTGCTCTCCCTCGTATTGATCAAATCATCAATGCTACGGCGGGTTGTGAGCATTTGAGTTTTCTAGATGCTTATTCTGGTTATCATAGATCAAGATGGCAGTTAAGGACCAGGAGAAGACAGCCTTTATCACTCCTTTTGGAGCCTTCTGCTATGTGTCTATGCCTTTTGGGCTCAAGAGTGCCCAGGCGACTTATCAGCGTTGTGTTCAGAATTGCCTCCACAATCAAATTGGACGCAATGTTCATGCTTATGTGGATGACATAGTTGTGAAATCAAGGAAGAAAGAGACCATGTTAGATGATTTGAAGGAGACCTTTGACAACCTCCGGGTCTACAAAATGATGCTTAACCCGGCCAAGTGTGTTTTTGGTGTGCCAGCCGGGAAGTTGTTGGGCTTTTTGGTTTCGGAGAGAGGCATTGAAGCTAACCAGGAGAAAATCAAGGCTATTACTTCCTTGTCTAAGCCGGCGTGTATCAATGACATCTAGTGTTTGGCGGGTCGTATTGCGGCTTTGAGCCGGTTTATAAGCCGCCTGGGAGAGAAGGCTATCCCTTTATATCAGATGATGAAGAAAACAGATCACTTTGTATGGAGTGATGCTGCTAATCAGGCTTTTGAGGCGTTGAAAAAGCAGTTGGTTGAGCCGTCGATCCTTGCAGCTCCCATTGATAAGGAGCCCTTGCTGTTATATGTGGCTGCTAACAGTAGAGTCATTAGTGTGGCAGTTGTTGTGGAAAGGAAGGAATCAGGCAAGGAATATCCGGTTCAGCGGCCGGTTTATTATGTCAGTGAAGTACTCATTGAATCCAAGCAGAGATACCCACATTGGCAGAAGCTGGTTTATGGCGTGTTCATGGCTAGCCGTAAGTTGAAACAGTATTTCCTTGGTCATCCCATCACTGTGGTTAGTTCTGCTCCTTTAGGGGATATTATTCAAAACAGAGAAGCCACAGGTCGGGTGGCCAAGTGGGCCATTGAGCTTGGACCCCATGGTTTGAAATATATGCCTCGGACAGCCATCAAGTCTCAAGCAGCTGAGTATTTTGACTTCCCCACGAGGTGATAAATTTTATTATGTTTTAAGATTGATGTTCCCTTGTACTAACAATGCAGCTGAGTATGAGGCCTTGCTCCATGGTCTTCGTATGGCTAAAGAGATGAATCTAAGCCGGGTAAGGTGCTTTGGCGACTCAGATTTGGTGGCTCAGCAAGTTTCTGGAACTTGGGATTCCAAGGACGCACTCATGGCGGCTTATCGCCGAGAGGTTGATGCTATTGCTGGTCATTTCAAGGGTTATCAAGTGGAATATTTTGATCATAGGAAAAATGAGGCGGCTGATGCTTTAAGCCAGCTGGGATCCCAGCGTAAGCCGGTACCACCTAATGTTTTCCTTGATATTTTGAATAACCCTTCAGTTAAATTGCCTATGGAGGAGGATCTTGCTATCCCTGACCCGGAGGCGCAGTTGGTGGCGGCTCTCCATGTTATTCCTGATTGGACAGTCCCGTATTTGGCTTATATGACCCGGAGTGAGTTACCTAAAGATGAAACTTTGGCCAAACAGATAACCCGGCGGTCTAAGTCCATGACTATTGTCAAGGTCGAGTTGCACCGATGTAGTGTCACAGGGGTGTTTCAACGTTGTATATCTCCTGAAGAGGGCCGTGAGATTGTGCGAGAGATTCATGAAGGAGATTGTGGCCATCATGCCGGTTCTAAGTCTCTCGTGGCTAAAGCTTTTTGTCATGGGTTTTATTGGCTGACGGCTCATGCTGATGCAGAGGATCTGGTTAGCAAATGTGATGGCTGTCAGAAATTTTCCAGACGAGCTCATGTGCCGGCTCAAGAGTTGAGGATGGTTCCAATTACTTGGCCGTTTGCAGTTTGGGGGCTGGATATGGTTGGGCCTTTTAAAAGATCCAACGACAAAAAGACTCACCTCTTGGTGGAAGTTGACAAATTTACAAAGTGGGTTGAGGCAGAGCCGGTCAGCAAGTGTGACGCGGCAACAGCGGTTCAATTCATCAAAAAGGTGATTTTCCGTTTTGGTTACCCTCACAGCATCATAATTGATAATGGCACTAATCTTTCTAAAGGTGCTATGAAAGAATTTTGTCAACGTGAACATATTCGTCTTGATGTTTCATCTGTGGCCCACCCCCAATCCAATGGTCAAGCTGAAAGAGCCAATCAAGAAATCTTGAGAGGCATAAAACCCCGGCTTATGGTTCCTTTGCAGAGGACGCCGGGTTGTTGGGTGGAAGAGTTGCCCTCAGTGCTATGGAGTATCAATACTACCCCCAACAGATCTACGGGTTACACGCCTTTCTTCATGGTTTACGGAGCAGAGGCGGTTCTTCCCAGTGACATCCGTCATGACTCGCCCCGCGTGGCGGCTTATGTTGAAGCTGATAATGAAAAGGCATGAAAGGATGCTCTTGACCTCCTGGATGAGGAGCGTGACCTTGTGGCGGCTCGTTCGGCAATCTACCAGCAAGATCTGCGTCGATATCATAGTCGTCGGGTTAAAACCCGGACCTTTCAAGAAGGTGACTTGGTGCTCCGGCTCATCCAGGATCAAACAGATATGCATAAGTTATCCCCACCCTGGGAAGGGCCTTTTGTGGTCAGCAAAAATTTGAACAACGTATCATACTACCTCATCAATGTTCGAGACCATAAGGACTCACGCACGTCAAAGGAGGAGACCCGTCGGCCGTGGAATATTGCTCATCTTCGGCCTTATTACACCTGAGCCACCGGCTCTTCTGGTGTACATACTTCTACCAATGTATATATTATGATTAGTATAATAAAGCTGGCATCCCTGATAATTCAGGGCCTCTGTCATTTCATTTCTGAGTATCTGAGTCTTTATTGTCAATTCATAAGATCACTTGGGGGCTTCCTACTCACTAAGCATAGCTATGACTACCCTCTTGATCCGGCTTGTATGCCTTGATTCAAACGACTTGGGGGTTTTCTGCCCAAGTTCAATGGTTACCAAAGAGAACTTGCAGTAATGTGCAGTTCAAACATAGGTAACCTGCTTTGATGGTTTGTTATAGGTCACTTGGGGGGTTCCTGTTCAATGAACATAGCTATATTTACCCTTTTGGTCGGCTTGGACGCCAGGTGTATTCACCCAAACTCTGGGTTATCCTGCCTTTGTATGTCTGCCACTTCGACCAGGTAATCCTGGAATGACCCGCCATACTCTTGACAATTAATCTTATAAAGATCCTGGACTGGTCGAAGTTAAAAACGGCGGTTGTTCATGTGAGGCCCGGCTTAAAGGTTTGAATAAAGGATTAACTCAGTGGCTGTGCGGCCCTTGAACAGCACTTGGTATTGAGGTTTGGCAGCCTATGAAAGCCTTGTTTTTCTAGTTTGTTATTTTGTTTGAACTTTATTTGGGTTCATATTTTTGTACCATATTGATATATGGTTTAAAACGATTCAGGCCATGTAGCCTTAATCTTTATGGCTCATATTTGAGCGTATTCGGATGTTTGATAACCCGGCCTGGCTTTGGATGATAAGTCGCCAGTATGCCTTGATTGAGCACTTGGAATTCTGCGCTCTAAGTCTTTGAGCTGTTACCCTGACTGCATATAGTGCTGCAAGCCGGCAGTATGACAAATCTTACAAAAACGGCAGATCTTCCCATATGAAGATTGGCGGTTTAAAGTGTTATGAAGATAAACATGCACGATGGCACGGCAGATCATAGTTTTCAGCTAGCCTATTACAAGGCATCATATGGGCCAAAAGAATAAGTGTTTTTGCTGTGCACAGCTTCTATGTGGCAGGCGGAGAGCCGGCTCATGGTTCAGTGACCCTGGTCTTGGCGTGTTGAAGATTCCGGGTCATCTTGCACCGGTTCTTCTTCTTCTTGTTCACCCATTGGCTGGAAGTCAGATGTGGCCCAGTTGATCCCGGTCAAAGCTCTAAATGTAGCTTCATCATCTATAAGGCCTGACGGGTCAATATCAGGAGCGAAGGTGTGCTTACGTGTTGGCGGGATAAGATCCACGGCCTCATGAACCTGTGCCTTCACCTTTGCGTTTTCAACATCATAAACCGGATGATACTTGGAGAGATCAGTCTCCTCAGCCAGTTTGCTTGCCAAAGGACGCATCTCCCTCACTATGTTGGTGAAGTCATCGGCGCTGAAGGGAGACCCGTCTTCTTTAAAGCTTGGGCAGCCGGTGGCTAGTTCTTTCGGGTCAAGTTCTGCTTGGCATGCCTTTGCCCGGCTCAGGGCGGTGATGGCACCGGCTCGGGCGGCTGATCGCTTTAGTTCTTCAAACCTTTGAGGCAGCACAGACAGTTTCTCCAACACTTCCTTGATAAGGGAAGGTGGTTGCTTCTTATGAGAGGCAGCAGAAATAGCCCGTTGAGCACCAGTATACAACTGCTCCGCAAGGGTATATACAACTTTCGGCCTTATGCGCATGTCTTGACCCATCTTGGAGCTTCTGGAGCCTGCATCAGCAAAAATATTGGTAAACCGGCCAATGATTGTGATACACTGATGATACAAGTGGACGTATTTTGTTACTTATCGAAGATGGTAGCTGTCATGTTATTGATTTGCTGCTTTAAGCCGGATAACTCATCAGTCACCGGCTTAAGAGCAGCCTCAGCTTCTTCTGCTCTTTTTATCCGAGTTGTCTTCTTGGTCTCCCAGCCGGTTCTTTCAGTACTGAAGTCCCTTTTCAATTTTTCAATGTCTTCTAAAGCAGTCTTCAGCTCTGATTTGGCCTTGGAAGTTTCAGTTTGCTGGTTTTGGATGTTCTGCCTCAGATCAGTGACTTGAGATTCCTTCATATTCAATTCAGCCTGTCACACAAAAAGGCAGGAAGTATGACATTATGAATCATCTTATTTAAAGTCCCAAGCATAATACAAGTATTTTACTTGGCACTTGGGGGCTAATGCACCTTGCTCTTTTTGAAGACAAATTCTATGATGACCCGGATAAATTTCTACGATTAAAACCGGTTCATGGGGGCTACATATTTGGATTTTATTTATCATTATGGTGATAAGTCCCAGCTTAACCATGCTGATTAAGCCGGCCCTTGGGGGCTACAGGTGCAAAATTGAGCATTACTATTTGAAGTACCGGCTTAACTGGTCAGTTTAAGCCGGCCCTTGGGGGCTACAGGTGCAAAATTGAGCATTACTATTTGAAGTCCCAGCTTAACTGGTCAGTTTAAGCCGGCCCTCGGGAGCAACATATGTGAAGTTGAGAACTACAATTTGAAGTCTCGGCTTCAGCTATGCAGCTTAAGCCGGACCTTGGGGGCTACTCGGTTTGATTCTGCAACTACAATATGCCATGACATGAATGTAAGACTAAAGAGGCTATCTAAAGTCTACAGCATATTCAATTCTATCATATCCAGTAGACTTGGCGGCTGGCAGAGATATACTTATATGGAGAAGATTGCAGTGCTTACCTCAAAATGCTCCTTCATGAGGTTGACCAGGCCGGCCTCAAAATCACGGCTGGTGTGAAGGCGGTTTAGATAACCTGAGTGAATCTCCTGAGCATTGAACTGGGCGTAACTTTCCAAGTCTAGATTTTCCACTTGCCCTTATCAATAGTTGAAATTTCTTCCTTGGCGCTGTGCTTGGATAAGACGGTGGGGTTGCTGGAACTGTATAAGCCATCCCAGTAACTATTACATCTTTAGTTTCTTGAGCCGGCTGAGCGGGACTCGGTGGCTTAGCATTCTCTGGATCAACATTCATGGAGTCCATGGTGCCATGGTGCTCCTCTGGCGGCGGATCATCCATGGCTGCTTCAGAAGTTTGATGCAAAGACTCGGACATTGTCTGCTTCTCCGGGTCAGCAACCTTGGGATCTTCGGCCGGTTTATTAACCTTCAGCTTCTTGCTGGGTTTGGCCATAGCACTGAAAGTACAACACATGATGAGATTAGTATACCAATTGAGTAAGGTGTTAAAGCAAGCAGGCTTAAGTGTTCTCACCCAGGAACAGTCTTGAACAAAGGAACCTGAGTCCCAGTGGAATCACCAGATGAAGAGTGAGAGGTTCCCTGATAGTTTGAATCAGAAGGGTTAAGAGGTTGTCGAAAAAGACCCGCCTTGGGAAAAGCTAAGTCAGAAATCTATGAAACCTCTGGGCGGCGCTTGCGAGGAGCCATCGTGTTGGGTAAGTCGGAGGAGAGAATCCCACCGCCGCTGTTCCGGGTTGTGCGGCGAGCTTCATGCTGCTGCTTCTTCAAAATAAAGTTGGGATCCAAGTAAGCTAAAGGGTGAGAAAACCTTACTTTCCGGCTTGCTTGACGAACTTTCTGTCTTGGCAGAGGTTCTGAGTCGGAGGAAAGGATAGTTACCTCTTCACCATCTGCTTGGCTGCCTTCCGCGTCATCCTGATAGTGATCATTGTCAATAAGATGTACAAAAAATGAGCCAAGGGAGTCAAGTTCTACCTCCGACTCATCATCATCCAAGTTAAGTAACTCGGAGGGGTTGGTCTTCTTCTTGGCAGGCTTTTTAGGAGCCTTATTCTTTGTCCGGGTCTTCTTGGCTGGCTTATCTTGCAACTTCTTGTTCCAGAAAGGAGAATCGGCCTGTGGAAATTAAAATGACTGTAAGAAGGCAGTTTTAAGTGAATAACTGAGTAAACCGGAAATTGTTTCAAATACTTACAGCTGGAGGTTTATTAAGGGTGTAAAAAGGATTTAAGCCGGTCTTGCTGCAATCTTCCAAGCTCTCGTTCAGCAGAGTCTTGGTCAAATCATTGATATCTTCATCATCCAGTTCTATCTGACAGTGGCGTTGAGGGTCTTTGACATCGCCAGTATACTCACACATTAAACTGGAGCGGTGGCTTAAGGGCAAAATTCTCCAGGCGACCCAGCATCGGACTAGGTCGATTCCAGTCAAACCGTTAACCATTAAGGCTCTAATCTTTGAAAAGATGGGCATATATTTGGCCCGTTCTTATGTGCTAATCCATTCTGGAAGAGGGTGCCTGTTGCTAAGCCGGTTTTCACGGTAACCCGGCAGAGGATTTTCCCCTTCTGGAGAAGTATCTTGGCAGTAAAACCAAGTCTGGTTCCAGTCCTTAGGATGTCTGGGCAGTTTGGCGGATGGGAAGGTGGCTTCTTTCCGCCTCTGAATCGAAATGCCACCTAACTCTAGGCTGGGCCCATCTGTGAACTCAGTCTGCCGGTTTAAATAATAAAATTCTCTGAACAATTCTACAGTGGGCTCCTGTTGAAGGTATACTTCGCTAAACACTTGAAAGTTGCAGATGTTTGAAACGGAATTGGGCCCGATATCTTGAGGATGGAGTTTGAAGAAGTGCAGCACATTGCGGAAGAATTTTGAGCCGGGTGGGGTAAAACCTCGGAGCAGATGATCAGTAAAGACAATTACTTCACCTTCCTTGGGCTCAGGAGGGGTTTCTGTGCCTGGGACCCTCCAATGGATGACATCTTTTTTGGCTAAGATGCCCGTTTCAACATACTCGTTCAATGTTTCCTCGGTAACCCGGGACACAACCCAGTTGCATGAGGTGACAGTTTTGGCTTTAGACATTTTTTACTACAAAGGAAAATATTGTCGGGTTAAGGATTGTGCTGCTAAGCCGGCCGGTGATTAAAAGATAAAGTGCATTATACAAAGCCAATTCATAGGCAGAAGGAAGAGCCACCATGGTTAAAATGGATGACAATGCCAGGTTATGCAGATTATGAATATATGCTGGCGGCTTAAAAGAGTACTAATGGTATATGGCGGGTTATGGTTCATCATTTAAGCCGCCCGAACAGTCACCATATTTCAGATCTACAAGTGAGGATTTGCTAAGTCATGGAAAAACAAATTCCACAGATCAGTTCTATAATTTTGGATCTACAGCGGTTCAAAAAAATAAAATAAATTCGCCACTTAATGAGATGGCAGCGGAAAAGCTCATGTGTCCATATGGGATCTTGTGCAGAGAGGGCATCTTTAGTGATTGGAAGGTGATGCTAAACTACTACCGCGCAACATTGGTGCCAAGTTCAGATCAAAACTGTGCAAACTGGAGAGGAAAGTGAAATACGGCGAAGAACACCGATGAATGATGAAAACCCTAATGCGAATCTGCTACGGGGAAAATGGATGCTTACTGATGCTGATGAACAGCGGAGGCGTGTCGAAGACCTCTGGTCTGTTTAGGCTGATGCAGCGGCCGGAGTTGAAGATGCTGGAGGAGGACGGCGGCGGTGGAGCTCGGGCTTACTAGGGCGTCGCGAGGAAGAAGACGAAGACGAGGAGGCAGGGGTAAAAAATGAAAAGAAGGACCCCCCCCCGTCCCTATTTATAAGGCAGTGGATAGATGGCATGCATGGGAATCGAGGAGGCCGAAAAAATGATTATGTGGCTATAAGGGCGCCTCGATTTTCGGAGGTTCATTAAAAGAATCTGTTGAGATATTCTGGGTTTGCGCGTAATTAATACGCCTGATGTAATGGCAGGTTACCGTGGTTCCGTGAGCTGACGTCATGGCAGGTTATAACAAGTTCATGAAAGTTAACGATGGAAGATTCTGCTAAAGACAAGTGTTGAAGATTGATGTGAACAAGTTCAAATCAACCTGGGGCCTAATGTTGGGGATATAACTACTGGGTATGATCCGCCCAGGAGGGGCCGGGTCATGGCACTGGCGGCTTAAGATGAAGAGGCCCAAGAATATATTGAAGATTGCGGTTCATAGAGCGAGCTTATTGAAGGCCCAAGACTCGGGGACGACTTGAGGCCCGCGGGTGTGAGCTGCCATATGTTTAACTTGTATTGTAAGGCAAGCTTAGTTAGACACCGAGCCAGAAACATTTTATATGAGCCGGCCGGGACTCTGTAAGCCGCCGGGCATCAACCTGTATATAAAGGGGTGACCCGGCGGCGGGTTAACTCAAGAAAACAACTCATCGAGAACTAGGTCAAGCGTATTCGTTCCCTGGTAATCGAAACCCAAGCATACAACCTAAAGCAGGAGTAGGCTTTTACCTCATTGAGAGGGGCCGAACCTGGGTAAACTCACTTTTTCCTTTGTCCCGTTTAACCTCTTCAAGCTAACCTAGCTGCGATGGCTCCACACCTAAGTCCTTTTGCTAGGGCATCTGCCTTGTTAAGTCCACGACAAGGGGCCTCGAGGGCTCGAATACATAAGCTCGATCACACAAGAGTCAGCGGAAGCAATAATATCTGAGTACAGACATAAGTCAAACAAGTTTGCCTTAAGAAGGCTAGCACAAAAGTAGCAACTATCGAAAAGGCAAGGCCTCCTGCCTGGGACCTCCTAACTACTCCTCGAAGCCGAACTCCACGTAGAAACATCCTCGGGATCCTCTGGCTCCTGGACTCCATCATCTGGTTGCGACATCCGAGAAGAAAGGAAAGGGGGAAAAGGGGGAGCAAAGTAACCGTGAGTACTCATCCAAAGTACTCGCAAGCAAGGATCTACACTACGTATGCAATGGTATCAATGAAATGGGTAGTATCAGTGGACTGAACTGCAGAATGCCAGAATAAGAGGGGGATAGCTAGTCCTATCGAAGACTACGCTTCTGGTAACCTCGATCTTGAAGCATGTAGAAGAGAGTAGCTGGTAAGTTCACCAAGTATCATCGTATAGGATAATCCTACCCGGTGATCCTCCCCTCGTCGCCTTGTGGGAAAGCGATCACCGGGTTGTCTCTGGAACTTGTAAGAGGTGTGTTTTATTAAGTATCTAGTTCTAGTTTTCATAAGGTCAGAATACAACTCCGGGTCATCCTTTTACCGAGGGACATGGCTACTCGAATAGATAAACTTCCCTGTAGGGGTGCACCACATTACCCAACACGCTCGATCCCTCTGGCCGGGCACACTTTCCTGGGTCATACCCGGCCTCGGAAGATCAACACGTCGCAGCCCTACCTAGGCACAACAGAGAGGTCATCACGCCGGTCTAAATCCTAAGCGCGCAGGGGTCTGGGCCCATCGCCCATTGCACACCTGCACGTTGCGAGGGCGGCCGGTGAGCAGACCTAGCAACCTCCATTACAAAGGAAGTTGCGTTACGCGGTCCAACCCGGCGCGCGCCGCTCAGTCGCTGACGTCAAGAAGGCTTCGGCTGATACCACGACGTCGAGTGCCCATAACTGTTCCCGCGTAGTTGGTTAGTGCGTATAGGCTCATAGCCAGACTGAGATCAAATACCAAGATCTCGTTAAGCGTGTTAATTGATGTAACCGCGGACGCCAACCAGGGCCAGGCCCACCTCTCACCTAGGTGGTCTCAACCTGCCCTGTCGCTCCACCACAAAGTAACACTTGGGGGCCGTCGGGAACCCAGGCCCACCACTACCTGGGTGGAACCACCTGTCCCTTCAGCCCCCACATCCGAACAATATCACAAGTGATGTAGCAGTATAGTAGTATATAGTATATATCCATGATCACCTCCCGAAGTGATCACGGCCCAGTAGTATAGCATGGCAGATGGACAAGAATGTAGGGCCACTGATGAAGTACTAGCATCCTATACTAAGCATTAGGATAGCAGATAAAGGTATCAACAATTGTAGCAACAATGACAGGCTATGCAGCAGAATAGGATTAACTGAAAGCAGTAACATGCTACACTACTCTAATGCAATCAGTAGGGAGAAGGAATAGGCGATATCGGGTTGATCAGGGGGGGCTTGCTTGCCTGGAAGCTTGGTCGAGAAGGAAGGGTCGTCGGTGACGTAGTCGTACTCGGTGGCATCAGCGCCGGTCTGGGGGTCTACCGAGAAGAAGAGGGGGGAAGAAACAGTAAATACGGAGCAAACAAAGCATCACAAAATATAACAAGGCAATACGCGGTGCCAGGGGTGATCTAACGCAGGGATAGGTGATACCGGCAAAGGGGGGAACATCCGGGAAAGTATTCCCGGTGTTTCGCGTTTTCGGACAGACGGACCGGAGGGGGGGCGGTTGCATGTTTGCTATGCTAGGGATGAGTGGCGGACGAACGGAATGCGTATTCGGATTCGTCTCATCGTTCTGAGCAATTTTCATGTACAAAGTTTTTTCATCTGAGGTACGGTTTATTTTATATGAATTTTCAAAGTTTTAATCAATTTCTAGAGTTATTATTAATTTGAAATTTAATGGTTAAATTGCTATGGGTATACAGAAGTGTACCTAGCAAAGTGCATAGAGGCTGACAGGTGTTGTCCAGGGGGCCTAGTCAGCAGTAATTCAACAGTTAACCAGTCAACAGTTGACTGGTCAACTGGGCCAGGGACCCACATGTCATTGGTACATATTAAAACAGAGTTTTAATAATCTAGTTAAATAGATGGGGGGGTCCATTGTCAGTGTGATTAGGTTAATTAACCAATTAACTAATCACTAATTAATTTATTTGTTAATTAATTTTTTTTGCAACTAATCAAAACAAAAAAAGGGGGGTCCCACTGGTAAGTGGCCCATCCGGCCACACACACACCACACACAGGCGCACCCGGGCGCCGACGGCCATGGGCGCGGCCGGCCGGCTGGACCTGCTGCAGCAGCACTGAACGCAGCAGCGCAGCGGTAGCAGCTACCAGGTGGGCGTGAGGAAGCGGTAGAGGCGGCGAGCTGCGCCGGGTGCGGGCGGCTGCTGATGGTGGTGGCGGCAGCCGCAGGTGGCAGCACTAGCAGAAGCATCAGCGCAGCACGGCGGCGGGGAGCAGCAGCCTAGCACATCGATAGGCGGGGAGCGGCCAGGGGGCGCGCTAGTGCGGGCAACGGGCCGGCCAACCGAGGCGGACACGGCGGGAGCGGTCTGAGGCGCGCGCAGGCGAGCAGGAGGGGGCAACACGGTAGCGTGCGACAGCGGATGGGGCCATGGTGCGGCGCGGGCGAGGCAGGGGCACGGCAGCGGGGCTCCGGGCATGGTGAGCAGCGGCAAGCACGGGGACGACCTCAAAAGCGACAAGTCAAGGTAGAAAAAGGAGGGGTCCGGGAGAGGAGCTCACAGCGGGCGTAGGGGCGACTTCGGAGGTGCGTGGGGTGGACTGGAGTGAAGCTCATCACCGGCAAGGGTGACGACGGCCGTGGACGAAGAGGAGGCCGAAGACGACGAAGCCACCAAGATCCCGTCCGATCCGTTAACGTAGCCAACGTAGGGGTTGACGGTGCTGCTTACCGACACGGCCCTAGGGCGCGGGGTGGCCGGAGAGCACGCGGTCGAGCGCATTAATGGCGGCGAGGCGTCGGCCGAGCGCGAGGGAGAAGAAAGCGGCACGGGTGGAGGGGGAAATGGTGGGCGCTAGGGTTCGTCCCTGGGCGGGGGCAACTTAGTAGGTCGACGGCGAGTGGTGGATGGCCGGAACGTGGCCATCGCGGCCACGAGCGGCTGCCCGACGTCCACCTCCCCTCTGTGAACAGAGGAAGGGGATGGTGGGGTTAGGTGGGTTGGGCTGTGCTTTTGCAAGATGGGCCAAAAGCCCGGGGTGCTCTCTTTTCTTATACCATTTAAATTCCTTTTCTGTTTTCCTTTTTCACTGTTGTTTGCATTTTTAATTTGGCCACACTTGATCTTTTGTTCAATGTGAAACTTGACCCACAATTACTTGGCAATATTATGGGCTGGCACAAAAAGTTTCAAAGCATTTGGGAGAGTTTAACTATTTTTAGAAATTGAAAAGGTCAAATAATTGCCCGTTGGTATGTTGTTATAATTACCATTGGCATTTTGAACATCTCTAAAAATGTTTGTTTAATGTACGATAATTTTGTAGTGAATATTTCCAACCTAAGGAACATTTTAGTTTTGCAGTTTGAAGAAATTTTATTTTGACTTTATTTTAAATTTTGAATTTGAACTCGGTTTGGATCAAAGTGAGGTTTAGCGAATTAATCATGATGACATGGCACCATTAGTGTATATCTACTGTAGCTGAACCAACGGGTGTTACAAATCTCCTCCACTACAAGAAATCTCGTCCCGAGATTTAAGAGGTGGAGTAAGGGGGAAATAGTTGGTTACGAAATTCTAACGAGTCTTCTCGTTCCTGGTTGCTCTTCTCGAAGAAGGTGATCCCTTTCATTGGTGTTTTCATTTCTCTGCTTCACGTCGTCGTGATGAAGTCGTCATCCTTTCTTCACAAACTCTATCATACTTACGAAAAGGATAAGGGGTAACTTTGGAAGAACGGACCTCTACAAGGTTGATTAACTGGTAGATAACTCAGGGATGTGGTAGAAAGTAACTCTAGAATTGATCTTAAGAAAACATCGAGGGCAAAATAAGAAGGTACCATAAGAAGTTTTGAGCGGGCAGGAATTCGTTTGATGCCTAATCAGAAGGCGAAAGGGGTTCAGAGCAACGAAAAGAAATATTGTGTCTGATACCAGACTAGATCATCCATAGGACGGTGGCTCGTGAATTACATACGAAGCCAAGCGCGAGGAATAACTTTGGCAACAGGGGTGTACAGGAGAGTCAGGTTTCGATCCTGTGGAACTGTGGGTTATGGGCCCACCATGTGGGTTAAAAGCAGGAAATGCGCTGACATCTTGCACGGTCATGATAGCAAGGCAAGGCAGAGTATAGTCTGTCAGTTATGTGGCCAACAACGTCGGTACCAAGGGCGAGGGACGAAGAGAACCATTTTTCATGCTCGTTGAAACGAGGCGGACCTGTAGGCAAAGTTCTCGTCCATCGGTGGTTACCGGAATGTTATCAACAATAGTAACAGGGTCTTACTGACATAGTGGTACAACGAGGTGCTTACCTAAGCAGGGAATATTACTGCTTAGATCATATAGACAGCAAGAAACAAAACAATGGAAAGGAAAATGTGATTATCAGATTAAATAGAACAATGGAAAGTAAAATGTGTTTAAACACTTATTTCAGGTGTATATCCTTTCCAAGGACAAGCAGAGCATGATATCGATGAGAGGATTTAAAGTAGAAAACCCTTTAGTTAAGGGGAGAGAAATTTCATGACATTACCCATACAACGGTGTTTGGATAATTGAGCAAGAAACATTTAGCATTGGGCTTTAAATGTTCTTTTTGAAAATTGGAGTACCACAGACATGCTTCGAGAGAGCATTGACATGGTCGTCAAGCAAAGGTCAGACTTCGGATACACGAAGGATCCATCAGGAAAAACTTGTAGAATAAGTCTTACAATTTCCTCATGGAATAATGGATAATCTTGCTAAAAAGGAAACTATAACAATAGATCCTCCGACCAGGTGTGCTAGGCATGACATGACCTTGTTATAACTCTGGGGAATATGTTCCAACCATCATATCTGACCGAGATTCAGATCTGATTGGTGTCAAGATACCTCAGACTCAGGATGCCTGAGAAGAAAAGGTGCAACACAAATTGACGAGATGACATTGTAAGATTCTCGGAAGATGAACTATGGAAGTGAGTTCTGAAACAAGAGTTCATCTTTAAACCAAGGAGAGGATGGGGAGGTGGCTGATGGACTCAGCGACAACTCATCGAGATTTCCAAAAAGATGGATTTCCACAGTTATGTAAACAAGGAGGTAACATTTGTCAGATCAAATGATATGATGATGTATGCTCGAGGAAAACATACACAATTAAACATTGGTTGAAAGGTGCGCCCGAAATATGGGCCAAGTAGCACGATCAATGTTAGAATGGTGATTCAATAACCAACAGTCTAAGAATGAACTATCAACCATTAACTTCAAAGCAATAGGGTTGCTAGAAGTATAGAATCCAAGCACCATCGTTGACTTGTTGGTGTCCCGGTTAGAATCAACACGGGGACCAAGAAAGAATGGTGATGGTGTGAAGTATCATAATACCAAGAATTATTTAAGAGATGCAGCAATTCTCACAACATCCTTGATATAAAAGATGATAATAGTCCAAGGTAGAACATAACATAAGCTGGATAGCAAGGAGCTCCAGAACATGATCAAGTTTGTGTCAGAGGGAAGGCAATAATGTTGTCGATGATAATACAAATCATCGAGGGGCAAGGATGGTATTTCTCATCAAGAATTAGATTGATATCCTGGAAGGAGTCAAAATGTAGATGATGATCATGTCAAATTTTGTCGAGAGGCTCCACGAAGAGGCAATCAAATAGTGACTACATCAAGCAAAAGGGCTAATGCAGCGAAACATTATTGGAACAGCGGATACGACACCAACTCGGAATCAAGCTTGATGTTCGAGGTGAAATGATAAGAGAAGGAAGATCGACGCAAGCTTAGCTTATCATCAAAAGTTGTGCTCTGAGAATAAGGACCAGGTAGCACAGTTAAAATCAGCACGATAATGATATAGCCGATCAGGCTAGGAATGACGTGATCGAGTACAAACTCCTAAGTAAAGAAGATTACTAAGAGTTGTTTAATCGCGATGCGGACTCGATTCAGTTATCGGTGTCCTTGAGTGTTTAATAACTCAGAGCCCATGAAAAAATTGGAATCAGTGAGAATGTAGTACTTGATGGAGAACTCATAAGAAGTTATGCTGTTCTGTGATAATCTCGAGATACCAGGGTGTTAATACTCGATGATAGACCAAAGTAGAGTTTGGACTGGGGTATTGCTCTGCAGAGGACTAGTGCTTAAACTTGCACGAGAAATGGTATTTAAAGGGGAACATGGTCGGAACCATGATTGCAAAAGGCCAGATCCCAGATATAAGATGAACTTATACCCAGGGAATAATTAATTTAAGAGAAGCTTTAATGATAAGATCTACATCGTGTCCATGGGCATGAACACAAAGTTCAAGGTCGACTCCCACTTCTTTAATGCATAACCTTTCATTCACTGCTCTATTAAAAATGATTTGAGTGCAAAGACCTACCTGGTGAATTACCAGAGGAGTATGAACCTTGAAAAACTTTCGGGTTCACACAGATTAAGGAAGGCATAGGTTCAACCCATCGGGGCATCTTAGAAACATATACCACAAGCTTCGAGAGTAATTATCACCAGCTCAAAAGAGAGCATGGTTGGCCAATTCAGAGAATAGGATTTACCAATGGCATTTTGCATCAGGGAAAGAACTTCTCGAGGTTTTTGTATACAAAGGACATTGTCGGATGATAATTCAATAAAGGATCTAACGGTCCATGACGGAGCTGATGTGAGCATCGGCTCACAACCAAAGGAAGAAACAATGCAAAGACATTGGATTATAGAAGCAACCGACTAATTCAATGCTCAAATGCCAAGGAATTATGATTTCCAAATCAAGGGATCAGAAGCAAATGCTCTGATTAAGGATGGGTAAGCTGAATAGACTTAGGGGTACAATCAACGGCAATTTGATTGGTCAAGAACCAGCTCTTGTTCAAAATGACATCTGAGCCGGAATGATGAATTCTAGGATTCGTTTGAGGATTGCAAGCAATCGCAACATATTGAATCGACGGACGCAAAATGATAATGACAAAGGGTGTCAATAAGATTACTAGACTTATGGGATTAACCATAATGTAAGCTAGCAAGAATTTCAAGAGCAATAGGTTGCTGAGGATTTTCGGAATATCAAATGGTATTTCGAAGACTTTTGTGAAATACATGAATCAACTGGGGATGAGCGGATACTCGGTAAGTGCAAGAAATTATCCGTAGGGGTATTCATGTGCCAAAGATCTGAAAGGCAGTGGCTCAAGAGATTCTTAAAAGTTGGAGAATATTTCGATGCATCTTGTAATAACAAGAGCGGCTGGGAAAGAAAGTAAGAAGGACAGGTGTAAGTATTATCCATAGGGATGTATCGGTGGTAGGGGTTGCAAAAGCGACGGGCATAGAGTCTCGAGAGAACATCGGAGAGTATCTTCGGAATCTTCTGGTGCAGCAGGCGATCATCTGTAACAAGGGGCTCTCCGGGAGGACGTAATTACGAGAACCTAGTGTTAGAGTTAGCGAAATCATTTAACCCGAATAGGAGAGAGATCGGAGTCCCAGAGTAAAGATCAAGGAATAAAAGACCCTAATACCACCCAATGGCCACGTAGGCCCGTAAGCCACACAGACATGTTAGTAAAAGTTTTTCAATGACTAGACTCAACTTCGGCCAAGGAGTTGGAAAGGGGGATTCCTACAGGCAGTCGGCTCTCATACCAACTTGTGACGCCCTCGATTTAATCGTACACTAATCATACACGCAAATGTGTATGATCAAGATCAAGGACTCACGGGAAGATATCACGACACAACTCTAGACACAAATAAAATAATACAAGCTTAATATTACAAGCCAGGGGCTTCGAGGACTCGAATACATAAGCTCGATCACACAAGAGTCAGCGAAAGCAATAATATATGAGTACAGACATAAGTCAAAAAAGTTTTCCTTAAGAAGGCTAACACAAAAGTAGCAACGATCGAAAGGGCAAGGCCTCCTGCCTGGGACCTCCTAACTACTCCTCGAAGCCGAACTCCACGTAGAAACATCCTCGGGATCCTCTGGCTCCTGGACTCCATCATCTGGTTGCGACATCCGAGAAGAAAGGAAAGGGGGAAAAGTGGGAGCAGAGCAACCGTGAGTACTCATCCAAAGTACTCGCAAGCAAGGATCTACACTATGTATGCAATGGTATAATTGAAATGGGTAGTATCTGTAGACTGAACTGCAGAATGCCAGAATAAGAGGAGGATAGCTAGTCCTATCGAAGACTACACTTCTAGTAACCTCCATCTTGAAGCATGTAGAAGAGAGTAGCTGGTAAGTTCACCAAGTATCATCGTATAGCATAATCCTACCCGGCGATCCTCCCCTCGTCGCCCTGTGGGAAAGCGATCATCGGGTTGTCTCTGGAACATGTAAGAGGTGTGTTTTATTAAGTATCCAGTTCTAGTTGTCATAAGGTCAGGATACAACTCCGGGTCATCCTTTTACCGAGGGACACGGCTATTCGAATAGATGAACTTCCCTGCAGGGGTGCACCACATTACCCAACAGGCTCGATCCCTCTGGCCGGGCACACTTTCCTGGGTCATACCCGGCCTCGGAAGATCAACACGTCGCAGCCCTACCTAGGCACAACAGAGAGGTCAGCACGCCGGTCTAAATCCTAAGTGCGCTGTGGTCTGGGCCCATCGCCCATTGCACACCTGCATGTTGCGAGGGCGGCCGGTGAGCAGACCTAGCAACCTCCATTATAAAGGACATTGCGTTACGTGGTCCAACCCGGCGCGCGCCACTCAGTCGCTGACGTCAAGAAGGCTTCGGCTAATACCACGACATCGAGTGCCCATAACTGTTCCCGCGTAGTTGGTTAGTGCATATAGGCTCGTAGCCAGACTCAGATCAAATACCAAGATCTCGTTAAGCGTGTTAACTGATGTAACCACGGACGCCGACCAGGGCCAGGCCCACCTCTCACCTAGGTGGTCTCAACCTGCCCTGTCGCTCCGCCACAAAGTAACACTCGGGGGCCGTCGGGAACCCAGGCCCACCACTACCTGGGTGGAACCACCTGTCCCTTCAGCCCCCACATCCGAACAGTATCACAAGTGATGTAGCACTATAGTAGTATATAGTATATATCCGTGATCACCTCCCGAAGTGATCACGGCCCAGTAGTATAGCATGGCAGACGGACAAGAATGTAGGGCCACTGATGAAGTACTAGCATCCTATACTAAGCATTAGGATAGCAGGTAAAGGTATCAACAATTGTAGCAACAATGACAGGCCATGCAGCAGAATAGGATTAACCGAAAGCAGTAACATGCTACACTACTCTAATGCAAGCAGTAGGGAGAAGGAATAGGCGATATCGGGTTGATCAAGGGGGGGCTTGCTTGCCTGGAAGCTTGGTCGAGAAGGAAGGGTCGTTAGTGACATAGTCGTACTCGGTGCCATCAGCGCCGGTCTCGGGGTCCACCGGAGAAGAAGAGGGGGGAAGAAACAGTAAATACGGAGCAAACAAAGCATCACAAAATATAACAAGGCAATACGCGGTGCCAGGGGTGATCTAACGCAGGGATAGGTGATACCGGCAAAGGGGGGAACATCCGGGAAAGTATTCCCGGTGTTTCGCGTTTTCGGACAGACGGACCGGAGGGGGGCGGTTGCATGTTTGCTATGCTAGGGACGTGTGGCGGACGAACGGACTGCGTATTTGGATTTGTCTTGTCGTTCTGAGCAATTTTCATGTACAAAGTTTTTTCATTTGAGGTACGGTTTATTTTATATGAATTTTCAAAGTTTTAATCAATTTCTAGAGTTATTATTATTTTGAAATTTTATGGTTAAATTGCTACGGGTACACAGAAGTGTACCCAACAAAGTGCATAGAGGCTGACAGGTGGTGTCCAGGGGGCCTAGTCAGCAGTGAGTCAACAATTGACTAGTCAAGAGTTGACTGGTCAACTGGGGCCACGGACCCACATGTCATTGGTACATATTAAAACAGAGTTTTAATAATCTAGTTAAATAGATGGGGGGTCCATTGTTAGTGTGATTAGGTTAATTAACCAATTAACTAATCACTAATTAATTAATTCGTTAATTAATTTTTTTGCAACTAATCAAAACAAAAAAGGGGGTCCCACTGGTAAGTGGCCCATCCGGCCACACACACACACCACACACATAGGCGCACCCGGGCGCCGACGGCCATGGGTGCGGCCGGCCGGCTAGACCTGCTACAGCAGCGGTAGCGGCGGCCGGAGACGGGTGCGGCCAGTCGCGGCGGGGCCAGCAGCAGTGGCACGGGCCAGCGAGCCGTGGTAGAACGCAGCAGCGCAACGGCAGCAGCTAGCAGGTGGGCGCGAGGAAGCGGCAGAGGCGGCGAGCTGCGCCGGGTGTGGACGGCTGCAGATGGTGGTGGCGGCAGCCGCAGGTGGCAGCGCAGCACGGCGGCGGGGAGCAGCAGCCTAGCACATCGGTAGGTGGGGAGCGGCCAGGGGGCGCGCAAGCACGGGCAACGGGCCGGCCAGCCGAGGCGGATGCGGCGGGAGCGGTCCGAGGCGCGCGCGGGCGAGCTGGAGGGGGCGACGCGGCATCGGGCGACAGCGGATGGGGCCAGGGTGCGGCCCGGGCAAGGCAGGGGCACGGCAGCGGGGCTCCGGGCATGGTGAGCAGCGGCGAGCACGGGGACGACCTCAGAAGTGACAAGTCAAGGTAGAAAAGGAGGGGTCCGGGAGAGGAGCTCACAGCGGGCATAGGGGCGACCTCGGAGGTGCGTGGGGTGGACCGTAGCGAAGCTCATCACCGGCAAGGGCGACAACGGCCGTGGACGAAGAGGAGGCCGAAGACGACGAAGCCACCAAGATCCCATCTGATCCGTTAATGTAGCCGATGTAGGGGTTGACGGTGGTGCTCATCGACATGGCCCTAGGACGCGGGGTGGCCGGAGAGCACGCGGTCGAGGGCGTTAATGGTGGCGAGGCGTCGGCCGAGCGCGAGGGAGAAGAAAGTGGCGCGAGTGGAGGGCGAAATGGGGGGCGCCAGGGTTCGTCCCTGGGCGGGGGCAACCTAGTAGGTCGACGGCGAGTGGTGGATGGCCGGCACGTGGCCATCGCGGCCACGAGCGGCTGCCCGACGTCCACCTCCCCTCTGTGAACAGAGGAAGGGGATGGTGGGGTTAGGTGGGCTGGGCTGTGCTTTTGCAAGATGGGACAAAAGCCCGGGGTGCTCTTGAAGGAAATATGCCCTAGAGGCAAATAATAAAGTTGTTATTTTATATTTCCTTATATCATGATAAATGTTTATTATTCATGCTAGAATTGTATTAACCGGAAACTTGATACATGTGTGAATACATAGACAAAACACCGTGTCCCTAGTAAGCCTCTACTAGACTAGCTCGTTAATCAAAGATGGTTAAGTTTCCTAACCATTGACATGTGTTGTCATTTGATGAACGGGATCACATCATTAGGAGAATGATGTGATGGACAAGACCCAATCATTAGCTTAGCATAATGATCGTTAAGTTTTATTGCTAAAGCTTTCTTCATGACTTATACATATTCCTCTGACTATGAGATTATGCAACTCCCGAATACCGGAGGAACACCTTGTGTGCTATCAAACATCACAACGTAACTGGGTGATTATAAAGATGCTCTACAGGTGTCTCCGAAGGTGTTTGTTGGGTTGGCATAGATCACGATTAGGATTTGTCACTCCAAGTATCGGAGAGGTATCTCTGGGCCCTCTCGGTAATGCACATCATATGAAGCCTTGCAAGCAGTGTGACTAATGAGTTAGTTGCGGGATGATGCACTACGGAACGAGTAAAGAGACTTGCCGGTAACGAGATTGAACTAGGTATGATGATACCGACGATCAAATCTCGGGCAAGTAACATACCGATGGCAAAGGGAATAACGTATGTTGTTATGCGGTTTGACCGATAAAGATCTTCGTAGAATATGTAGGAGCCAATATGAGCATCCAGGTTCCGCTATTGGTTATTGACCGAAGATGTGTCTCGGTCATGTCTACATAGTTCTCGAACCCGTAGGGTCCGCACGCTTAACGTTCGATGACGATTTGTATTATGAGTTATGTGATTTGATGACCGAAGTTTGTTCGGAGTGCCGGATGAGATCACGGACATGACGAGGAGTCTCGAAATGGTCGAGAGGTAAAGATTCATATATTGGAAGGCTATATTCGGACATCGGAATGGTTCCGAGTGATTCGGGTATTTTTCGGAGTACCGGAGAGTTACGGGAATTCGCCGGGGGAAGTTAATGGGCCTTATTGGGCTTTAGTGGAGAGAGGGAAGAAGGGCCACGAGGTGGCGCGCGCCTCCCCCCTACCCAAACCGAATTGGACAAGGGGTGGGGGCGCGGTCCCCCCTTTCCTTCTCCCTCTCCCTCCTTTCCTTCTTTCCTACTCCGAAAAGGAAAGGGAATCCTACTAGGACTTGGGAGTCCTAGTAGGACTCCCTACACTTGGCGCGCCCCTAGGAGGGCCGGCCTCTCTCCCTCCCTCCTTTATATACGTGGGCAGGGGGCACCCCAAAGGCAAACCAAGATTTGTCTTAGCCGTGTGCGGTGCCCCCTTCCACAGTTACACACCTCGGTCATATCGTCGTAGTGCTTAGGCGAAGCCCTGTGCCGGTAACTTCATCATCACCGTCGCCACGCCGTCGTGCTGACGGAACTCTCCCTCGTCCTCAACTGGATCAAGAGCTCGAGGGACGTCATCGAGCTGAACGTGTGCAGAACTCGGAGGTGCCGTATGTTCGGTGCTTGATCGGTTGGATCGCGAAGACGTTCGACTACATCAACCGCGTTAAGCTAACGCTTCCGCTTTCGGTCTACGAGGGTACGTGGACACACTCTCCCCTCTCATTGCTATGCATCTCCTAGATAGATCTTGCGTGAGCGTAGAAATTTTTGAAAATGCATGCTACGTTCCCCAATAGTGGCATCCGAGCCAGGTTTATGCGTAGATGTTATATGCATGAGTAGAACACAAAGAGTTGTGGGCGATAATAGTCATACTGCTTACCAGCATGTCATACTTTGATTCGGCGATATTGTTCGATGAAGCGGCTCAGACCGACATTACGCGTACGCTTACGTGAGACTGGTTCTACCGACGTGCTTCGCACACAGGTGGCTAGTGGGTGTCAGTTTCTACAACTTTAGTTGAATCAAGTGTGACTACGCCCGGTCCTTGTTGAAGGTTAAAACAGCACACTTGACAAAAAATCGTTGTGGTTTTGATGCGTAGGTAAGAACGTTTCTTGCTCAGCCCGTAGCAGCCACGTAAAACTTGCAACAACAAAGTAGAGGACGTCTAACTTGTTTTTGCAGGGCATGTTGTGATGTGATATGGTCAAGACATGATGTGATACAAGTTATTGTATGAGATGATCATGTTTTGTAAAAGTTATCGGCAACTGGCAGGAGCCTTATGGTTGTCGCTTTATTGTATGAAATGCAATCGCCATGTAATTGCTTTACTTTATCACTATGCGTTAGCGATAGTTGTAGAAGCAATAGTTGGCGAGGCGACAACGACGCTACGATGGAGATCAAGGTGTCAAGCCGGTGACGATGGAGATCATGATGGTGCTTTGGAGATGGAGATCAAAGGCACAAGATGATGATGGCCATATCATGTCACATATTTTGATTGCATGTGATGTTTATCTTTTATGCATCTTATTTTGCTTAGTACGGCGATAGCATTATAAGATGATCCCTCACTAAAATTTCAAGGAATAAGTGTTCTCCCTGAGTATGCACCGTTGCGACAGTTCGTCGTGCTGAGACACCACGTGATGATCGGGTGTGATAAGCTCTACGTTCACATACAACGGGTGCAAGACAGTTTTGCACGTGCGGAATACTTAGGTTAAACTTGATGAGCCTAGCATATGCAGATATGGCCTCGGAACACTAAGACCGAAAGGTCGAACGTGAATCATATAGTAGATATGATCAACATAGAGATGTTCACCATTGAAAACTACTCCATCTCACGTGATGATCGGACATGGTTTAGTTGATGTGGATCACGTGATCATTTAGATGACTAGAGGGATATCTATCTAAGTGGGAGTTCTTAAGTAATATGATTAAATGAACTTAATTTATCATGAACTTAGTCCTGATAGTATTTGCATATCTATGTTATAGTTCAATAGCTCGCGTGTAGCTCCCCTGTTTTATTTTTGATATGTTCCTAGAGAAAACTAAGTTGAAAGATGATAGTAGCAATGATGCGGACTGAGTCCGTGATCTGAGGATTTTCCTCATTGCTGCACAGAAGAATTATGTCCTTGATGCACCGCTATGTGACAGACCTATTGCAGGAGCAGATGCAGACGTTATGAACGTTTGACAAGCTCGGTATGATGACTACTTGATAGTTTAGTGCACCATGCTTTACGGCTTAGAACCGGGACTTCAAAAATGTTTTAAACGCCACGGAGCATATAAGATGTTCCAAGAGTTGAAATTGGTATTTCAGACTCATGCCCATGTCGAGAGGTATGAGACCTCTGACAAGTACTTTGCCTACAAGATGGAGGAGAATAGCTCAGCTAGTGAGCATGTGCTCAGAATGTCTGGGTACTACAATCGCTTGAATCAAGTGGGAGTTAATCTTCCAGATAAGATAGTGATTGACAGAGTTCTCTAGTCACTATCACCAAGTTACTAGAACTTTGTGATGAACTATAATATGCAAGGGATGACGAAAATGATTCCCAAGCTCTTCGCGATGCTGAAATCGGTGAAGGTAGAAATCAAGAAATAGCATCAAGTGTTGATGGTTAACAAGACCACTAGTTTCAAGAAAAAGGGCAAGGGAAAGAAAGGGAACTTCAAGAAGAATGGCAAGCAAGTTGCCACTCCCGTGAAGAAGCCCAAAGCTAGACCGAAACCTGAAACTGAGTGATTCTACTGCAAAGGAAATGGTCACTAGAAGCGGAACTGCCCCAAATACTTGGTGGATAAGAAGGATGGCAAAGTGAACAAAGGTATATGTGATATACATGTTATTGATGTGTATTTTACTAGTGTTCATAGTAGCCCCTGGGTATTTGATACCGGTTCAGTTGCTAACATTAGTAACTCGAAACAGGAGTTGCAAAATGAACAGAGACTAGTTAATGACGAGGTGATGATGTGTGTTGGAAGTGATTCCAAGGTTGATAAGATCACCATCGCACACTCCCTCTACCTTCGGGATTAGTGTTGGACCTGAATAAATGTTATTTGGAGTTTGCGTTGAGCATAAATATGATTGGATCATGTTTATTGCGATACAGTTATTCATTTAAGTCAGAGAATAATTGTTATTCTGTTTACATGAATAAAACCTTCTATGGTCATACACTCAATATAAATGGTTTATTGAATCTCGACCGTAGTGATACACATATTCATAATATTGATGCCAAAAGATGCAAAGTTGATAATGATAGTGCAACATATTTGTGGCACTGCCGTTTAGGTCATATTGGTGTAAAGCGCATGAAGAAACTCCATGCTGATGGACTTTTGGAATCACTTGATTATGAATCATTTGATGCTTGCGAACCATGCCTCATGGGCAAGATGACTAAGACTCCATTCTCCGGAACAATGGAGCGAGCTACAGACTTATTGGAAATAATACATACCAATGTATGCGGTCCGATGAGTGTTGAGGCTCGCGGCGGGTATCGGTTATTTTCTGACCTTCACAGATGATTTGAGCAGATATGGGTATATCTACTTAATGAAACACAAGTCTGAAACATTTGAAAAGTTCAAAGAATTTCAGAGTGGAGTGGACAATAATCGTAACAAGAAAATAAAGTTTCTACGATTTGATCGCGGAGGCGAATACTTGAGTTACGAGTTTGGCCTTCATTTAAAACAATGCAGAATAGTTTCGCAACTCACGCCACCTAGAACACCACAGCGTAATGGTGTGTCCGAACGTCATAACCGTACTTTATTAGATATGGTGCGATCTATGATGTCTCTTACCGATTTACCACTATCGTTTTGGGGTTATGCATTAGAGACAGCTGCATTCACGTTAAATAGGGCACCGTCTAAATCCGTTGAGACGACACCGTATGAACTGTGGTTTGGCAAGAAACCTAAGTTGTCGTTTCTTAAAGTTTGGGGTTGCGATGCTTATGTGAAAAAGCTTCAGCCTGATAAGCTCGAACCCAAATCGGAGAAGTGCGTCTTCATAGGATATCCAAAAGAAACTGTTGGGTACACCTTCTATCACAGATCCAAAGGCAAGATATTTGTTGCTAAGAATGGATCCTTTCTAGAGAAGGAGTTTCTCTCGAAAGAAGTGAGTGGAAGGAAAGTAGAACTTGATGAGGTAGTAGTACCTTCTCTTGAATTGGAAAGTAGTTCATCACAGAAATCAGTTTCAGTGATGCCTACACCAATTAGTGAGGAAGCTAATGATGATGATCATGAAGCTTCAGATCAAGTTACTACAGAACCTCGTAGGTCAACCAGAGTACGTTCCACACCAGAGTGGTACAGTAATTCTGTTCTGGAAGTCATGCTACTAGACCATGACGAACCTGCGAACTATGAGGAAGCGATGATGAGCCCAAATTCTGATAAATGGCTTGAGGCCATGAAATCTGAGATAGGATCCATGTATGAGAACAAATTATGGACTTTGATTGACTTGCCCGATGATCGGCGAGCCATTGAGAATAAATGGATCTTCAAGAGGAAGATGGACGCTGATAGTAGTGTTACTATCTACAAAGCTTGACTTGTCGCAAAAGGTTTTCGACAAGTTCAAGGTGTTGACTACGATAAGATTTTCTCACTCGTAGCGATGCTTAAGTCTGTCCGAATCATGTTAGCAATTGCCACATTTTATGAAATCTGGCAAATGGATGTCAAAACTGCATTCCTTAATGGATTTCTTAAAGAAGAGTTGTATATGATGCAACCAGAAGGTTTTGTCAATCCTAAAGGTGCTAACAAAATGTGCAAGCTCCAGCGATCCATCTATGGACTGGTGCAAGCATCTCGGAGTTGGAATATACGCTTTGATGAGTTGATCAAAGCATATAGTTTTATACAGACTTGCGGTGAAGCCTGTATTTACAAGAAAGTGAGTGGGAGCACTACAGCCTTTCTGATAAGTATATGTGAATGATATATTGTTGATCGGAAATGATGTAGAATTTTTCTGGAAAGCATAAAGGAGTGTTTGAAAGGAGTTTTTCAAAGAAAGACCTCGGTGAAGCTGCTTACATATTGGGCATCAAAATCTATAAAGATAGATCAAGACGCTTGATAAGACTTTCGATGAGTACATACCTTGATAAGATTTTGAAGGAGTTCAAAATGGATCAGTCAAAGAAAAGAGTTCTTGCCTGAGTTGTAAGGTATGAAGTTGAGTAAGACTCAAAACCCGACCACGGCAGAAGATAGAGAGAGAATGAAAGTCATTCCCTATGGCTCAGCCATAGGTTCTATAAAGTATGCCATGCTGTATAACAAACCTGTTGTGTACCTTGCCATGAGTTTGGCAAAGGGGGTACGATAGTGATCCAGAAGTGGATCACTGGACAGCGGTCAAAGCTATTCTTAGTTACCTAAGAGGACTAAGGAAATATTTCTCGGTTATGGAGGTGATAAAGAGTTCGTCGTAAAGAGTTACGTTGATGCAAGCTTTTACACCGATCCGGATGACTCTGAGTCTCAATCTGGATACATACTGAAAGTAGGAGCAATTAGCTAGAGTAGCTCCGTGCAGAGCATTGTAGACATAGAAATTTGCAAAATACATACGGGTCTGAATATGGCAGACCCGTTGACTAAACTTCTCTCACAAGCAAAACATGATCACACCTTAATACTCTTTGGGTATTAATCACATGGCGATGTGAACTAGACTATTGACTCTAGTAAACCCTTTGGGTGTTGGTCACATGGCGATGTGAACTATGGGTGTTAATCACATAGAGATGTGAACTATTGATGTTAATCACATGGCGATGTGAACTAGATTATTGACTCTAGTGCAAGTGGGAGACTGAAGGAAATATGCCCTAGAGGCAATAATAAAGTTGTTATTTTATATTTCCTTATATCATGATAAATGTTTATTATTCATGCTAGAATTGTGTTAACCGGAAACTTGATACATGTGTGAATACATAGACAAAACACCGTGTCCCTAGTAAGCCTCTACTAGACTAGCTCGTTAATCAAAGATGGTTAAGTTTCCTAACCATTGACATGTGTTGTCATTTGATGAACGGGATCGCATCATGAGGAGAATGATGTGATGGACAAGACCCAACCGTTAGCTTAGCATAATGATCATTAAGTTTTATTGCTAAAGCTTTCTTCATGACTTATACATATTCCTCTGACTATGAGATTATGCAACTCCCGAATACCGGAGGAACACCTTGTGTGCTATCAAACGTCACAACGTAACTAGGTGATTATAAAGATGCTCTACAGGTGTCTCCGAAGGTGTTTGTTGGGTTGGCATAGATCGCGATTAGGATTTGTCACTCCGAGTATCGGAGAGGTATCTCTGGGCCCTCTCGGTAATGCACATCATATGAAGCCTTGCAAGCAGTGTGACTAATGAGTTAGTTGCGGGATGATGCACTACGGAACGAGTAAAGAGACTTGCCGGTAACGAGATTGAACTAGGTATGATGATACCGACGATCGAATCTCGGGCAAGTAACATACCGATGGCAAAGGGAATAACGTATGTTGTTATGCGATTTGACCGATAAAGATCTTCGTAGAATATGTAGGAGCCAATATGAGCATCCAGGTTCCGCTATTGGTTATTGACCGGAGATGTGTCTCGGTCATGTCTACATAGTTCTCGAACCCGTAGGGTCCGCACGCTTAACGTTCGATGACGATTTGTATTATGAGTTATGTGATTTGATGACCGAAGTTTGTTCGGAGTCCCGGATGAGATCACGTACATGACGAGGAGTCTCGAAATGGTCGAGAGGTAAAGATTCATATATTGGAAGGCTATATTCGGACATCGGAATGGTTCCGAGTGATTCGGGTATTTTTCGGAGTACCGGAGAGTTACGGGAATTCGCCGGGGGAAGTTAATGGGCCTTATTGGGCTTTAGTGGAGAGAGGGAAGAAGGGCCACGAGGTGGCGCACGCCTCCCCCCTGCCCAAACCGAATTGGACAAGGGGTGGGGGCGCGGTCCCCCCTTTCCTTGTCCCTCTCCCTCCTTTCCTTCTTTCCTACTCCGAAAAGGAAAGGGAATCCTACTAGGACTTGGGAGTCCTAGTAGGACTCCCTACACTTGGCGCGCCCCTAGGAGGGCCGGCCTCTCTCCCTCCCTCCTTTATATACGTGGGTAGGGGGCACCCCAAAGGCAAACCAAGATTTGTCTTAGCCGTGTGCGGTGCCCCCTTCCACAGTTACACACCTCGGTCATATCGTCGTAGTGCTTAGGCGAAGCCCTGCGCCGGTAACTTCATCATCACCGTTGCCACGCCATCATGCTGACGGAACTCTCCCTCGTCCTCAACTGGATCAAGAGCTCGAGGGACGTCATCGAGCTGAACGTGTGCAGAACTCGGAGGTGCCGTACGTTCGGTGCTTGATCAGTTGGATCGCGAAGACGTTCGACTACATCAACCGCGTTAAGCTAACGCTTCCGCTTTCGGTCTACGAGGGTACATGGACACACTCTCCCCTCTCGTTGCTATGCATCTCCTAGATAGATCTTGCGTGAGCGTAGAAATTTTTGAAATTGCATGCTACGTTCCCCAACAGCTCTCTTTTCTTATACCATTTAAATTCCTTTCTGTTTTCCTTTTTCACTGTTGTTTGCATTTTTAATTTGGCCACACTTGATCTTTTGTTCAATGTGAAACTTGACCCACAATTACTTGGCAATATTATGGGCTGACACAAAAAGTTTCAAAGCATTTGGGAGAGTTTAACTATTTTTAGAAATTGAAAAGGTCAAATAATTGCCCGTTGGTATGTTGTTATAATTACCATTGGCATTTTAAACATCTCCAAAAATGTTTGTTTAATGTACGATAATCATGTAGTGAATATTTCCAACCTAAGGAACATTTTAGTTTTGCAGTTTGAAGAAATTTTATTTTGACTTTATTTTAAATTTTTAATTTGAACTCGGTTTGGATCAAAGTGAGGTTTAGCGAATTAATCACGATGACATGGCACCATTAGTGTATATCTACTGTAGCTGAACCACCGGGGTGTGACAAGAATAATTAACCATAATATTATCTAGGAGTTTAGTAGCTTCTCCTAAAGTAATTTCCGTAAAAGTGCCTCACGCGGCCGAATCTAAAAGATTTCTAGAAGCAAAATTCAATCCGGCATAAATTTTTTGTATAATCATCCACAAATTCAAACCATGAGTAGTGCAATTTCGTATCATCAATTTCATTCTCTTCCAAGATTGTGCAACATGTTCATGATCAAGTTGATTAAAATTCATAATATCGTTCCTAAGGGAGATGATCTTAGCGGGAGGAAAATACTTGAAAATAAAAGCATCTTTACACTTATTCCATGAATCAATACTATTTTTAGGCAAAGATGAAAACCAAGTTTCAGCACGATCTCGAAGCGAGAACGGAAATAGCTTCAATTTAACAATATCATTATCCACATCTTTTTTCTTTTGCATATCACACAAATCAACTAAATTGTTTAGATGAGATGCAGCATCTTCATTGGGAAGCCCGGAAAATTGATCTTTCATAACAAGATTCAGCAAAGCGGCATTAATTTCACAAGATTCCGCATTAGTAGCGGGAGCAATCGAAGTACTAATAAAATCATTATTATTGGTGTTGAAAAAGTCACACAATTTGGTATTCTCTTGAGTCATCATGACAAAGCAAGCAATCCAACACACGAGCACACAAAAACAAGCGAAGAAGACGAACGAAAGAGAGGCGAAGAAAAGACAAATCTTTTTGAAAATCGTTTTAGAAGTGTGGGGAGGAAAATGAGAGGCGAATGGCAAATAATGTAATGCAGGAGATGAGAGTTTATGATGGGTACTTGGTACGTCTTGCCTTGGGGTAGATCTCCCCGGCAACAGCGCCAGAAATTCTTCCTGCTACCTCTTAAGCTTGCGTTGGTTTTTCCCTTGAAGAGTGAAGGGTGATGCAGTAAAGTAGAGCAAGTATTTCCCTTAGTTTTAAGAACCAAGGTATCAATCCAGTAGGAGACAACGCACAAGTCACCGAATACCTGCACAAACAATCAACAACTTGCACCTAACGCGATAAAGGGGTTGTCAATCCCTTCACGGTTACTTGCAAAAGTGAGATCTGATAAAGATAGATAAACGGTAAAGTAAATATTTTTGGTATTTTTGGTTTATAGATTGGAAAGTAAAAGATTGCAAAAAGAGTAGATTGGAAACTAAAATTGTAGATCGGAAACTTATATGATGGAAAATAGACCTGGAGGCCATAGGTTTCACTAGAGGCTTCTCTCAATATAGAAAATATTACGGTGGGTGAACAAATTACTGCCGAGCAATTGATAGAAAAGCGTAAAGTTATGACGATATCTAAGGCAATGATCATGAATATAGGCATCACGTACGTATCAAGTAGACCGACTTCTGCCTGCATCTACTACTATTACTCCACACATCGACCGACTCATGCCTGCATCTAGAGTATTAAGTTCATAAGAACAGAGTAACACATTAAGTAAGTTGACAAGATGTAGCGGGATAAACTCAAGCAATATGATGAAAACCCCATCTTGTTATCCTCGATGGCAACAATTCAATACGTGCCTTGCTGCCCCTACTGTCACTGGGAAAGGACACCGCAAGATTGAACCCAAAGCTAAGCACTTCTCTCATTGCAAGAAAAACCAATCTAGTTGGCCAAACCAAACCGATAGTTCGAAGAGACTTGCAAAGATATCAAATCATGCATATAAGAATTCAGAGAAAATTCAAATAATATTCATAGATAAGCTGATCATAAATCCACAATTCATCAGATCTCGGCAAACACACCGCAAAAAAATATTACATCAAATAGATCTCCAAAAACATCAAGGAGAACATGGTATTGAGAATCAAAGAGAGAGAAGAAGCCATCTAGCTACTAGCTATGGACCCGTAGGTCTGAGGTAAACTACTCATGCTTCATCGGAAGGGCAATGGTGTTGATGTAGAAGCCCTCCGTGATCGAATCCCCCTCCAGCAGGACGCAGGAAAAGGCCCCTAGATGGGATCTCACGGGTACAGAAGGTTGCGGCGATGGAAAAGTGTTTCGTGGCTCTCCCTGGTGGTTTGGGAATATATGTGAATATATAGGAGGAAGATCTAGGTCAGGGGGTCACCGAGGGGCCCACAAGGTAGGGGCGCGCCCTCCACCCTTGTGGCCGCCTCATGGCTCTTCTGACTTGCACTCCAAGTCTCCTGGGTGTCTTTTGGTCTAAGAAAAATCATCGCGAAGGTTTTATTCCGTTTGGACTTCGTTTGGTATTCCTTTTTTGTGAAACTCTAAAACAAGGAAAAAAACAGAAACTGGCATTGGCGCTGGGCTCTGGATTAATAGATTAGTCCGAAAAATCATATAAAATAGCATATTAATGCATATAAAACATCCAAAACAGATAAAATAATAGCATAAAACAATTAAAAATTATAAATACATTGGAGACGTATCAGGCTGGTCTGCTCTTCCTGCCTGATCTCGTCTTCTTCTTCCGCAACACTCAGCACAGCCCCGTCTTGCTTCGCTCGGAGAACTGACCACCCAGCCCAAGCCTTCCGGTGGCGGCAGGAGGTATGGAGGTAATCTTGGATTCTTTTCTATCTTCTCCTTCCCGGATGCTAACGCTCTGCTAACCATGCCCAACAACCTTGCAGCTCCAGCCTCCGGCGCGGCCAACCTGTTCGACGCAATGCACAGGAAGTTTAACGACGGCGAGGACCGCATCAGCGTGCTCCAGGACGACGTACTTTTGCACTTGATGTCATTTCTTCCGTCGCGCAACGCCGTGCGCACATGCGTGCTCGCCAAGCGCTGGCGCATGCTCTGGAATTCCGTGCCCGCGCTGCGCATCAAGGACGACCCGGACGGCTACCGCGTCTACGAGTGCATGGATGAAACGGACCACGATGGCATGGATGAATTTGACTATGTCGGAGAACGGCCCGCCCAAACACGTTTTGTTGACGACCTGCTCCGCCTCCGCGACCTGACGCCGTTGAACGTATGTGACATCCGTTCCGTTTTTAAGGATCTGGATACTTGTCGACACAATGACACATTCAATTTCAGACGCATCGAGCAGTGGATCCAGTATGCTTTGTCGCATAAATTTCGGGTGCTACGAGTTGTTGCCACCTCGGTTACAACCAACATGGCTCTCATCTCTTCGCACCTGAAGAGGGTAGAGCTTTGTTTCATGCAGTTTCAAGGCCCTCTGGATTTTTCGGGTTGTCGGGTCCTAGACGCCCATCACTGCGACGCTTAGCATCAAAGGAGGGGTTTTTGACTATGATACCCGCCTCCGTATTTCTGCCCCAAATCTCATTAGCTTGAAACTAGAGCTATATCCGGGTCTGGCTCCTTTGCTTGATAGCATGCCATCACTGCAAACAGCATCGTTCGAGTCTGTAAACGATCAGTCATGTGATGGATGCTCTTGTGTGGTTCTGGAAGGCTTGTCCCGTGCTACGAATTTGAAGTTAACAGCAGCTCATTATCAGGTATACATGCCCCCATTTTTGGTAGCTCCTATTGTTCTTAACAGCAGCTCATAATTATCAGGTAGGCCCATTATCTGTGAGTACAAGTACATTGAACAATCTCATTATTTGCATTGCATGTTTTCACCGATTTCACATGCTTAAATCTTGATGTTTCTACGAACGTGTCTGCTATTATGCATGCAGCTAGTTGATACTTTAGTCATGTATATACTATATAAACATGTATGACTAAGATTAATTTGTGAGCCATCTTTCTGAGTAGAACAGAAACTTGCAACGTACAAATTGGGATGTAAATCTCGGTATCTCGTAACACTTGATTACTATGAAAAATGAGAACCAGCAGAAGTTTTCAGAGAGCACATACCTGTGTATCACACGTACCTATGTATCTCATAAAGCATCATGTACTTATGGAGTTAGATCTTAAATTGTTGTTTAACCCTCTTCATTTTGTGCAGGTATCTATTTTCAGAGTGGATTTGAAATGGGCCCTACGTTCGGCAAGCTAAAAACACTGTTGCTCAATAAATGGTGTGTGGCTGATGACTTCAATGGATTGGTTTACTTTCTTCAGCACTCACCAATTCTAGAGACGCTTCTGCTTCAGCTCGATCTTCGAACTTCTGAGCTATATACATTATCTGAGTATCATAGCTTTTGTCTTTGAAGTTACCTTTTGTTGACATACAAAAAACATTTTGTTTGCTGCAGAAATATCATTTTACAAAAACAGATGAAAGCTGTAGCTCAAGGGAACAAAGCTATAAATCGAGGGGGCAATCATCACTATCGCAACATCTCGAGGTAGTCAAAATTATATGTGGCACCAAGAAAGATGTAATAGTTGAACGTATTTTAAAGATCCTTTGTACCCATGGAGTACCTTATGATCAAATTGACATCAAATAAATCTTCTGTTCTCATGTAAGTAACCATTATAATCTTTCATAATTATTATGTTTCGGTAGTCAGCCTATACACAACGTACTTAGATAAAAATCTAACCCAAGCAGAGCCATTGATGCTGTTTTTCGTCATCGTCACGTTAGGTGCACATGATATTTAATCAACACTGGGGAAACAACTAGCCAACTAGATCTGCCACAGGTGCTTGTAGCTATATCAACATCCAACATGCCCATGCACTGCAATAGAAAGCATAAGTTCCTGAACTTCATACTGGATTTGCAAAGCTAGCTAGTCTGTGCTAATGTATGTAGGCAGTACGGAAGGTGGAAGAGGCTTACCTAAGGGTAAAATGTTCGTCGTAGTGGGACAGTTTGGCGAGTTGCTCTACGGCCTTTTGATGATTAAGTAAGTGGTTTAAGTGCTAACCAAAAGGCAGCTTGTCAAATCACTCCAGTATGAATTAAAAGCTGTGCTCAGTTTCATGTTAATAACACACCCTCCTAGCTTTCTGATAGCCAGATCAAGTTGCATTTCTCTATCCATCAAACCAAGTGAATTTCTCAAAGTATGCACCGCATTTCTTCTGGTTTGGAAGTTTCATGTGCTCACCGTATCCTTTGGTGTTAGGCTAGTCATAGTGGGGAGTAACTTAGACTAGTGTCATGCATAAGACACTAGTCTATGTTACTACCTTCATAGTGCAAAGTAACATTGGAGTAGTATCATAGACGATTGCATTTATTAGATTGTAGACTCATTTTGCTTTGGGTTGCGTTATGTTACAGTAACATATTATGTTACTCTAAACCAGGCCCAGTCCTGGGGGTGTGCAACCTGTGCGGGCGCACAGGGCCCCCAGGTTTTTGGGGCCTCAAAATTTTCATGCAGCACTAATACTACTAATAGGCTTCATTAGATAGATAATGGGCCTCCTGGTGCGCCAGCACGTCCCGACTCCCGATCATGACCCCTCCTCTCCGCTTCTCATGCCTCGTCTCGCCTCCCAGCGATCGAATCAAAGCGATCGCTGCTGCCGCGCCTCGAGCGCTCCGCTCGCGACCCTTCCTCTTTTGATCGACGGATCTACCTAGGAAATAAATTAGCTATCGAATCGAGTCCCCTCTCCAGACTCAAGTTCTCCTTTCCTTTCGCTTCATCGTGCGGCGGCTAGGGCCAGCAATCTGACCCAACGACCCACGGACCACGGTCCCAGGACTCCCAGCAAGGCAGCGAGCGGCCGGCAGGAACGGCACCGGGCAAGAAGGCATGCAGATTCGCACCATCTTTGATTTCTCAAGCATCGTTTCCTTGATAGCCAGTGATTCTGTGAGCCCTTCATCTCGGCTATGAGTTTCAATTTCGATCCCGTATATAGTTTTGCTGAAACTTTATTGCTTAATTTATTATTCTCATCAGTTAGGCGTCTAGCATTGCAAGATCCGAGTCATGTCTTCACTTAGAAAACATGAATCTGGTTACCAAAAGCGTTTGAAGAAACAAATAATAGAGGACTTAACTCAGTCTCAGTTTGGAAATATGGATAAGTATGTTATAAAAAAACCACAAGCGTCATCATCCGATAATCACTCGCTTGATCAAGAGCATGCACGTCATAATAATGTTGAAAATGATCCTGGCCCTAGAGATGGTCAGACAAAGGCTGGAAATAATACTGCAGGTGAAGAAAATCATGATAACATCGAGGCTAGTAATATTGATGGCAACTTTAATACTGCACCTACTGCGGATGTTGGTGATTCTTTTCATGACACAACAAAGACTTACTGATTTGGCCACAATAGCACTTGAGAGTGAAGTATTGGAGAAGATTGATTATGATGATATTATTAAAAAAATTATTTCAAGGAACACTAAAAGAATGATGTTATTTAAGTGCAGATTTTACAACCAAGAATAGGTACGATTCTTGATATTTTCCATTGGTATGTTAGATATTATGATTTGAATATTATTATAGTTATATTCATATATATTTTTAAGTGAGGTAGGGCCTATTTTAGAGTTTGCACAGGGCCTTGGATTTCGCCGGCCCGGACCTGCTCTAAACACCTCTCTCCTCATTAACTACATATCACATAAGCAAATTTGTCTTGAAATGCGCTATGTTACTTGCTAAGTTACTCCCACTATGACCAGCCTTATATGCAAGCTTACCTTTCGAGCTGGGGCTTGTAGTTTAGCTGGTCTACTTCATCCACAGTTATCTGGACTTTATTTTGCTGGATCTGGTACCGTTTATATCTAGCAGGGTCCAAATCGTATGATCTCAGATGTAATTTGCTGCATGGCTTGCTCGGATGCAGTCATACCATGTTTAAAGTGTCACTTTTTCCCGTTTCCTGAACTTATTGTCAGGCCTGGACTGGTTCCCCTCCGAAGGCCAAGGTTTTGTTAAGATGTTCCAGTGCGTGTTGATTGCATCCATTTCCTGAACTTATTGTCAGGCCTCAGTTAAAGTCAATCAATTTAATAAGATTGCATCCAATTTTAGGAAAGATATCGCTTGCGGATTCTTTCCCTCGGGAGAGATTTGCTGCATCTTGGCATGACACTGAGGAAGAGTTAATCAATTTAATCAGATTGCGTCCCAATTTTTGGAAAGAGGGGATGGCATTCAGATTCCTTCCCTCGGGAGGTATTTGACGCATTTTCTCTCGACACTCATAAAGAGCCCATCAATTAATAAGATTGCATCCAATTTAGAAAGAAAGGATTGCTTCCGAATTCTTTCCCTTTAGTAGTACAGATTTGGTTTTAATGGGAGGAAGAAAAAATCGAGGAAGGGGGTGGTGGGAGGTGAGGCAAAAAAATACAGACAAAATAGACGGTGGTGGGATGTGAGGCGAAAAAACAGAAAAAAAAAATTAAACCATTGAGGGGAAGATACCAAGTCCCCTTTCAGGAGCCAGTGCCATGTGCGCTCTTGGCCAAGCTCAGCCGCCGGCCGCCGACCCGTGCTAAACTTCCGATGTCGGGGAGGTGAGGCAGAGGACGTAGTGCCGCTCCTCCACAACCCAGGGCTTCCCCTTCCAGCAGGTGGCAAGCGTGCCCTTGCACGACTCCGCATTGGAGTATCCGTCTGGCACCACATGGCCCGGTGGTTCTCCGCATCAATCTAATCAATTTACATGTGGCGCTCCTTTTTCTCCTCTCCTGGCATGGCACTAAGGGAGAGTCAATCAATCTAATTGGATTGCGTCCCGACTTTTGGAAAGAGTGGATTGCGTCCGAATTCTTTTCCTCCAGAGAGATTTGACGCATTTGCTCATGACACTCATAAAGAGTCAATCAATTAATAAGATTGCATCCGATTTTAGGAAAGAGAAAATTTCTTGCGGATTATTTCCCTCAGGAGAGATTTACTATATCCTGGCATGGCACCGACAGAGAGTCAATCAATTTAATCAGATTGTGTCCCAATTTTTGGAAAGAGGGTATTGCGTCCAGATTCCTTCTCTCGCGGGAGATTTGACGCATTTTCTCATGATACTCACAAAGAGCCAATCAATTTAATAAGATTGCATCCGATTTTAGAAAGAGAGGATTGCTTCTAGGTTCTTTCCCTTTAGAAGTATAGATTTGGTTTTTTAATGGGAGGAAGAAAAAAAATCCAGTGGGAGGGGTGGTGGTGGGAGGTGACGCAAAAAACAGACAAAATAGATGATGGTGGGAGGTCAGGCAAAAAACACAGACAAGATTAAACTGTGGAGGGAAGATACCAAGTCCACCTTTAGGAGTAGAGATTCTGCATTGTACAAAATTACAAATCATACCCATGCAGCTGCTAGTATGAGATAATATGCTAGTTTATGTCTCTTGAGTGTATTTCATAATGATATATACTCTCCCAATTTGCCATAGTATACCCCTCCGAGTTATTTGTATATCTCAACACATGCGGTATAAATTGCTTTTAATAGGGACATTTTGGTCATTAAACATTTTCTGGCCAACTATATTCAGTGGTAAAAAAAAAAGACCAACAGGTGTTGTGTGAAATTGAGGAAGTACTGTTCCCGGCCTATATATAAGATGCATCCATCGATTGGTTGATCTCAGGTTTCAGTCAGAACACAAAAATAATATAGATTCAGCGACATTGACAATGACCTTGCAATGGTACTCCTTACTTCTGCACTTAGTTTTTGTAACAGAGCTGGCACTGGCCGTGGTTTTTGATGCTGCGGTACAAATCGATCCCAAAGACATTAAGATGACCATACAGGTACGTATGGTCTCCATCTGATAATTAACATTCTTTTTTTGATTTTGTTCCGTTTCTGACATGCCGTTGTATCTATGTGCATACCCCTGTATGTATGCATGTTGCAGAGCAAAAATGGTGAAACAATCGATTGCGTTGACATCTACAAGCAACCGAGCCTGAATAACCCATTGTTAAAGGACATCAAACACGAGGTTGATGATCCTTAAATAATGCATTTAAATAATTAGCCAGTGAATTTTCTGGCAACGTTCTGCCTTTATCCTCCATATCCAATTTTTATGCATACATAGTACACACCTTTTTTCTTTTGAAACAAGCGACGCAGTGTATAGATTAAGAGTTGGGTCTACAATTCATCTACGGACCTGTGTACGCATGACGCTAAATCTGGATGCATGCATGCAGATAATGAGAGATATAGCCAGGGTCGTGGCAGAGCAACAAGACGAGGAGACGCACGCGGCGGCGGTGGAGCAGGAATGGCACAAAAGCACAAGGCAGTGCCCCATAGGGAGCATCCCCATCGTGAGGGAGAACCCCTCCATTCCTGACCGCACTGGTCTTTTGCCAACAACGCTCCATGACAATGACAATGCTCCTCCGGGCCCCAGACCTGAGGTCTCTCTCTCTCTCTCTCTCTCTCTCTCTCTCTTAAGAAGTTTGTATACACTCCCCGTTCCATATACATTTTGCACTTGCAAGTCGTCGATCCCGAGACAAGTTAAGTTGTGGACTTGGGTTTTGATTTTGGTGCAGATTGCTATAGCGATTGCTGCCAACGGGCCGTACAGTGGAGCGTATGTACTGCTGCCGGTGTGGAAGCCGGCACGCGTCCGCGACTTGGAAAGCAGCGCGACCTTTCTACTCGTGGCCGGCACCGTGAATCCCGATTTCAACCCTTCACCCGGCGTATTACCGCCGGACATGACCAACCAAATAGCCATTGGGCTCTATGTACGTACACGTGGGCTCGCACCATGGCATACATACATACATATAATTAAGTTTTTTAGGGTAGTATATGTTACGACTTAACATGATCGATAATAAGAACGTATGTGTCTGTATGCATCCAGGCTCATCCCGGAGGAGACCATAATCCTGAGTTAAGCATATACTATACGGTGAGTATACGCTGTATGAACCATATATATATAGCTATCTGAATCTTATATGATCTTATTTGACTTTTTTGAGATGTATATAGCCCGATGGCGGCAGGACCCTGTGTTTCAACTTGAACTGCGGAGGGTTCGTTCAAACAAATAGGGCCATTGCCCTCGGCGCTAGCCTCGTCAATGGTGCATCCGGTGTAAATGATCATGTACCGTACCTACTAGTCAGTATACACAAGGTACGTGTACATAATGTTTGGCGAGAATTATTGTTTGCATTTGGGATAATGATGGACAGGTTGACTGACCGTTAGTTACACTGATGGATGTGCATGCAGGACCCTGCTGGGCCTTGGCACGTGCTGGTGAACGACACGGACCTGGGCTACTACCCTCGGCCCATCTTCCCATGGTTGTTCCCGGAGGCCGCAGCCAACTTGGTGGGTGGCTCAGTGTTCAACAGATGGCCCGGCGGTAAGCACACTGACACCGTCATGGGCAATGGACGACGGCCCCCCGGCGACGACAAACCTGCTGTCGCTAAGGGATATGTAGCTGTCAACCTCGCCGGAAACCCCTTCGCCGACACTCTCGACATCACTGTCCACGCTGCGCCCAACTGCTATGATGTCAACATACTCGGCCAAAACAATGACACTGCAGGCATGAACGTTGCATTCGGTGGATCCGGTGGAGCCAACTGTGCTTAGCGACCCGCCTAGCTAGCTAGCTACAAGCTCCGTTTACGTGCATGCCTGCACAAAAGCTTCCTAGTGGGCAGTGCGTTCACAATTTTAAGAATGGATGTCTGAATCTAAAATGCATGGGGTTTAATGAGAAGAAGAAAAGTTGATAGCTAGCGGTTTCATGGATTCAAACAAACAAATAAGAGAAAGTGTATACATAATACATATGGTGTAACTATACAACAATTTCAGGGACCATTTTACAAAAAATTCAACATTCACCAACTAAATCAAAAAGACCTCCCAGCCATGAGGCTTATTTAGATGATGTTTTTTATTTGCATTCACGCCTTTTAGAACTGTCATACCAGACGTCGTCGTGCGCTTTGTTGTTGTTGGTGTCTACATCAAAGTTGGGTACAAGCGCTGGTACAACCACAAGCGGTCATACCAGACGTCGTCATGCGCTCTGTTATTGTTGGCCTCTACGTTGAAGTCGGGTATGAGCGCTGGTACAACCGCAAGAGGTCATACCAGACGCCGTCGACATTCTGTCGACACCTTCGTCAGCCCTTCCCTTAGAAAATTGTACCTTCTCTGCATTGTTAGTTTAAGAAACATCCAACAAGACGAGAAAAGTATTTATTTCAACAACCAACCTTAAACGCATAATTCCAACGACAGATCTAGATAACTCTCACTAGAAAACGAAGACTAGAAACGTATGCTTACTTAAAAACAAAGACTATTCTATTGCATTATTCCTTTTCTTCTCAGTAATTCGGCTTCTTCAACCGTTATTAAATTTACATCTTCTCCCTCTTGTTCTTCTTCCTGTTGTTCATCAGCGAGATAGAGCTTTAGGCATTGGCCGTTCACAATGCAAGGAGTATCTTTATCTCCTTTCAACCGCAGCTCCGGAGCTGTTGATTTCTTCAATGTCATATTGTCCTTTACATCTGGACCTGAGCTTCCCTGGAAATAACTTAAGGCGAGAGTTAAATAGGAGAACTTTGTCCCCGGCATTAAAAGTTTGTTTCAAGATTTTCCTATCATGCCATCTCTTAACCTTCACTTTAAAGAGACGGGCACTCTCATAAGCTTCAATCCAAAGTTCACCTGAAGCATGTATATCTAGGAATCTTTTTCTCATGTTTCTTTAAGATAAAAAATTACATTCTCCACAACCCAATAAGGTTTATGTTCTAGCTATAAAGGTAAATGGCATGCCTTACTGTAAACTATTTTATACGGTGTCATACCCATGGGATTCTTCTAGGCGGTTCGGTCAGCCCACAAGGTTTAATTCAGCTTTCTTGCCTAGGTCATTTCTTGAATTTTGTATTGTATTTTGCAATACCATTTTTACCTCATGGTTTGATATCCCAACTCGACCGCTTGTTTGAGGATGGTATGGTGAGACTATTCGGTGAGTGACTCCATACTTGCGTAGGATCCTTCTAAAGATACCTTGTATGAAATGAGTTTCACTGTCAGCAATAAGAACTTTAGATACTCCAAACCTAGGAAGGATGATGTCCTTAATCATCTTCAATGATGTAGTCATGTCAGCATGGTGTGTTGGGATTGCTTCAACCCACTTGGCAACATAATCTATAGCCACAAGAATATAAGTATGCCCATCCGAGACAGAAAATGGTCCTAGATAATCTAGTCTCCAAACATCCAAAGGTTCACAAACTAAATTATAATTCATAGGAATTTCTTGTCTCCTTCCTATATTACTTGTGCGTTGACACGCATCACAACTCTTAACATACATGTGCGCATCTTTGGACAGTGTATGCCAATAGAAGCCTGATTGGAGTACTTTGGTAGCAGTGCGGTCTCCTGCATGATGTCATGCAAAAGGGCTACTATGGCATTTACTGAGGATAGCATTCAACTCATGCTTAGGCATGCATCGCCTAATCATGTTATCTAGCCCATGCCGATAGAGGAAAGGATCATCCTAGAAATAGTACATTAACTCACTCAATAATTTCTTCCTTTGATTGTAATTTAAATCCGGAGGCATATATTTTCCTACAAGGAAGTTAGCATAATCTGCAAACCAAGATTCTCTCTTTTTAATCATAGTTAAACTCTCACCTAGAAAGGACACATTAATTGGGATCGGGTCATAAGGTATCCTTTCCATGCAAGATAGATGGTTTGTACCAGATTGTTTTCACTTCTTCGATACACAATCTACAAATCAAATTCTTGGAGCAATAATATCCATCAAACCAATCGAGGCTTAGCGTCCTTCTTGGAAAGAAGATAACGTAAGGCACGGTGATCAGTGTGCATAATCACTTTAGAATTAATAATATAAGGTCTAAATTTATCACAGGTAAAGACAATAGCAAGCAATTCCTTTTCGATGGTGGCTAAATGCTTTTGATCATCATCCAAACTTCTGGTAGCATAAAATATCACATTAAGTTTTTTTCATCTCGCTGACCCAAGACAGCTCCTATAGCATAATTACTAGCATCCCGCATAATTTCAAAAGGTTGACCCCATTGGGGGGGAGGGGGGGGGGGGTTGGATCGTTGCGTTGGTGATCAAAGCATCGCATAACTTCTCATAAGATGAGATACATTTCTCATCGAAAGAATATGGGACATCCTTTCTGATAAAGGTTAGTTAGAGGTTTTGACAATTTAGAGGAATCTTTAATAAACCTCCTATAGAAACTTGCATGCCCCATTAAAGTTTGCATTCCTTTCGCATCTTGAGGCTATGGTAAATTTTCTATTACATCAATCCTTTCTTGATCAATCACTATGCTCTTACGAGAAACTCTATGACCCAAGGCCACTCCTTCGGTAACCATAAAGTGGCTCTTTCCCAGTTCAATACGAATCATGTTTCTTCACATCTCTGCAAAACTTTAGTAATATTGTACAGACAATGGTCAAACAAAGTGCCTTGATAGAGAACTTGTCCATGAACACTTCAACAGATCAATTCATAAAATTGGAAAATATTTTAGAAGCATGCTTTTGAAAAGAGGGTGGCCCGTTGCATAAGCCAAAGGGCATTCTACGATATGCATCAGTACCGTAAGTACAAGTAAAGGTTGTCTTCTCTTGACCACCTGGACGAATTGGTATTTGAGAAAATCCAGAATATTCGTCAAGATAACAAAAATAAGAATTGTTAGCATTCTTCCCAATATTTCATTTATGAATGATAATGGGTAATGGTCCTTCTTAGTCCATATATTTCATTTCCTAAAATAAACATGCATATATACCATATCCAATAACGGTCCTTGTAGGGACTGGATCTTTATCGCTATTAGCCACAATGGAGATACCTCCTTTCTTAGCATGCAATGAACTAGACTAACCCATTTATTATCAGATATTGGAAAAATTATACATGCGCCAAGTAGACGAATTACCTCTTTTCTTACCACGTTTTTAGCATGAGGATTCAATCATTTCTGGCTCCTAATAACTTGTTTGGATCCTTCTTCTATAAGAACGGCATGCGAGTAAATTGATGGGCTTATTCCCTTCACATCCTACATTGAATATCCAAGGGCCTTGAGACGCCTTTTAATACCAGTAAGAGTGTCTTCCTTTCCTTTCCTGAAAGGTCAGAATTAATAATAACATGAAATTTTTCTGTTTCATCCATGAACACATAATTTAATCATTTCGGTAATGGCCTGAGGTCCGCCGGTGAAAAATCTTCATCTCCTTTCCTTTATGGACCTCATATACTTCATTCATGAGAGGATGGACCATGGGATTGGCATCCATTAATTTCTCAATCTCCTCTCTTTCTTCAGTTTCAATCATTGATTTGGCTTTAACTAGACTCCTTGCAATTTCATCTTCATCTCGGGATCTCAGTGAGTTGATTTATTTCTATGTCCTCTTCATCTCGGGATCCCTCTGATAAGGTTTTTCCATCATGGTTGAGAAGGGAAATTCCATCATGTAATCACCGAACTTCAATGATATTGCCTTCTTGCGTACATCTGCCCCTGCAACATTTAGAAAAGAAGTCTTGGAAACTGTTGGGCAATATTCATCTTCACACACTCCCAAGACAAAAATATCAAGGGAACACATAATAAAACCAATAATAACATTAACATCCTTAAGAGTACTTTGTGGTTCCCTGTCGGTCTTGTCTGCAAGCTTAACAATCACATCAGTTGGTTCAAGAGTGCGAGGCGCTATATCATTGTAAGTTTTAGCATAAATACTAAAAGGAATGATATTAATTGGTGAACCGGCAAATAAGACTTGTTGCCAAAGGAACAAGACAATACTTGCTTACCTGTATCCTTACCTTCTGTACAACCATTTAAGTAAGAGGTAGTATCTTGATCAATTTGAAATTCTTTATTTATCATGACCATTGGTGTAGCAAGTTCTTTTACCACATCTATATGAGGCGGGATACCATAACGGTCAACCTTAATGCTCTTCTTATGCTTCTGTGGGAGTGCTTGAGCATTGGTCTGCACCTTCTTATTAAAGTAGGCTTCTCGTCGGTTATGGTGAGGTGTGCATTTTTTATGGCTTACACCATCCTGATTTCCTTGCCTCTCTTAGTATGCCCCCAGAAAATCCTTCTTGGGTACTTGTAGAAACTCAGGGAACTCATTTATGACATGCAAGATAGAGTTATTGCATACATGGAGTTCATTGGTAAGATTTTTCATTTTCCTGACTTAGTAAAAAAATTAATACAATCATATACTGTCTCAACTCCCTTTTTATCTTCTAAGTAAAGGTACCAGCTTTCAGCATATTGTGGATTTTATCCGGTAGCACCCAATCTTGGGTAATACATAAATCCATAAAAGCTCCTCCAGAGGTTGCATCTATCATTTGCTTACATACTTTGTCCAGTACTTAATAGAAGAAGTGTAAAAAAGCATCCAAGGTGGATAATAATGATCAAGTCATTCTCCAAGTAGGGTCCGGTACATTTTATATGCAGCAACTAAGCTTTCACCTGGGCTTTGCCAGAAACTGCCAATTTTCTTCTTACTTTGTGAAGTTTATCTTGAGGATAATAGCAAGCTAGAAATGTAGAGGACAATTTCTTCCAGGTGCTAAAGGTACCCGCAAGCTGATCTTGTAACCAAGTACTTGCATCATTAGCCAGAGTATAAAATAATAATTTAAGTTTAATCTCTTCATGAGTAAGATCGTGCAATTGAAATGTACAACATATCATTAAATGCATGCACATCGCCATACGGGATTTCCGTATCATCACCTCGAAACCTCACATCTTTCAACATACCAGGTAACCGAGGGTTAATTTCATATGTTTTACCAGCTGAGCTCGACCCAATGGATATGAAGCATTTACCTCTAGCGGGGCCTTTGACATTTATAACAGCCAAGTGGTAAAGTTGATCTTGTTCGACAATGGTTGCTTGAAACCTGAAAAAACTATTAGAACACAAAATAAATCAAAACTTAAAACAAAGCCACAAAGCGCTCAGCTCCCCGGCAATGGCACCAGAAAAATCTTGATGGCTTGCAAGGGCACATGGTTTAGTTGTAGCTTTTCCGAAGTAAGAGTATCTATCCCACAGGAGCACATGAATTGGGTTTTGTCTCTTGTAGTGACTTATGGAATTATGCATGCAAGTAATTGTAGACTCAAAGCAAAGTGAGGGTGGAAATAAATAGTAGTTTTGGGTGTAGTTCAGAGTAAATTAAATAACATGAAAATAATTAACTGAGAGCAACAAGAATTGTAAAAAGTGAACCGGCAGAGGAGGAAGGCCTTCTCAGGGAGTCTCAAATTCTGATTGGTATGTTTCTATCGCACCTATGCTACGGTATAGTACTATTTGGATACTTGGCTAATCTTGACGTTTATGCTGGAGGATCCGGGTACAGAATACATTCTAATCTAGGTAGACTTTGTAACACACACAGTACTACCGTAGCTTCCCCTTGCAGGTTATCACTATGGTAATTAAGGATTTCCCCATGGACGCAACCTCTCTAAGGTTTATCCGTAATTCCCCTATCAGTTTCAAAGACTAGGGGTGAGGGACTTTACTTCCACCTTGAATTACCTCCACTTCCTAACCTTTACAAATACAATAATTCTCTCCGTGGCCTTACGATGTTGAATGTGGCCCCTTCATAACATTCAGGAAGATTATTAAACTAAGCATTCAGTCGAGGATCTCGTATATTTATTAACGTTTCAGCACCTATACATACCAAGGTTTGGCCAACTAGATTGATTTATCTTCAGCGAGAGAGGTGCATTGTAGTAGGTTCAATCTTGCGGTGTCCTCACCTTGTGACAGAAGGGGTTGTGAGGCATGATACGTCTCCATCGTATCTACTTTTCCAAACTATTTTGCCCTTGTTTTGGACTCTAATTTGCATGATTTGAATGGAACTAACCCGGACAGATGATGTTTTCAGCAGAATTGCCATGGTGTTATTTTTGTGCAGAAATAAAAGTTCTCGGATTGACCTGAAAATTTACGGAGAATATTTTTGGAATATATAAAAAATATTGGCGAAAGAATCAACCAGAGGGGGTCCACCCATTGGCCACAAGCCTGGGGGCGCCCCCTGGGGCGCACCCTGGTGGCTTGTGGGCCCTCCGGACCTCCTCCGACCATAATTCCAACTCTATATATTCACATCCGGAGAGAAAAAAATCAGAGAGAAGGATTCATCGCGTTTTACGATACGAAGCCGCCGCCGCCTCCCGTTCTTCATCGGGAGGGCTGATTTGGAGTCTGTTTTGGGCTCCGGAGAGGGGGATTCGTCGCCATCATCATCACCAACCTTCCTCCATCACCAATTTCATGATGCTCACCGCCGTGCGTGAGTAATTCCATCGTAGGCTTGCTGGACGGTGATGGGTTGGATGAGATTTATCATGTAATCGAGTTAGTTTTGTTAGGGTTTGATCCCTAGTATCCACTATGTTCTGAGATTGATGTTGCTATGAATTTGCTATGCTTAATGCTTGTCACTAGGGCCCGAGTGCCATGATTTCAGATCTGAACCTATTATGTTTTCATGAATATATATGTGTTCTTGATCCTATCTTGCAAGTTGTAGACACCTATTACGTGTTATGATCCGCATACCCCAAGGTGACAATAATTGGGATTCTTTCCGGTGATTACCGTAGTTTGAGGAGTTCATGTATTCACTAAGTGCTAATGCTTTGGTCCGGTTCTCTATTAAAAGGAGGCCTTAATATCCCTTAGTTTCCATTAGGACCCGGCTGCTACGGGAGGGTAGGACAAAAGATATCATGCAAGTTCTTTTCCATAAGCATGTATGACTATATACGGAATACTTTCCTATATTATATTGATGAATTGGAGCTAGTTCTGTGTCACCCTAGGTTATAACTGTTGCATGATGAATGCCATCCGACATAATTATCCATCACTGATCCGATGCCTATGAGCTTTTCACATAATTACCTTTGCTGGGAGTTACTTTTCCGTTGCTACTGTTACAATCGCTACAAAACTGCTATTGTTACTTTTGCCACCGTTTCCGTTACTTCCATACTACTTTGCTACTAAAAACTTTGCTGCAGATATTAAGTCTTTCAGGTGTGGTTGAATTGGCAACTCAGCTGCTAATACTTGAGAATATTCTTTGGCTCCCCTTGTGTCGAATCAATAAATTTGGGTTGAATACTCTACCCTCGAAAACTGTTGCGATCCCGTATACTTGTGGGTTATCAAGACCTTTTTCTGGCGCCGTTGCTGGGGAGCATACCTCTATTCTCTGAGTCACTTGGGATTTATATCTGTTGATCACTATGAGGAATTTGAAAGATACTAGAACCAAGATTTTCCCCTCTACTACGAGGTAGGTAAGGAACTGCCATCTAGCTCTGCACTTGCACTACAAAACAATACACTTCCGTGATGATACGTGTTTGTCACAGTAGGTCGCGTTTTTTGTCATGCATGTACATCCATGACGATTTATGATAGAATCAAGATAGTCATACATGTGCTGTCGTAGAAGTGTTCCATGACAATACCAAAATTATCATCACGGAAGTGTCCACTTCCAGGACGATAAATGTCGCGTCATGGAAGTGCTTTCGTCAAGGGTAACCGACACGTGGCATCCACCGTAACGGGTCGCCGTTAAGCTATCGGGTTCCGGTTTGGATCCGATAACTCGTTAACAGCCCGGACCAATGGGGATTTTCCATGTGTAAAATCATCATTGGCTGGAGGAAACATGTGTCGGCTCCTCGGTGGGCCAGATGTCGCCCGTCCAATGGAGGAGACGTGCCTATGAAACGTCGACATGTGGCAGGGCCCAATAGAGGCCCATATAGGTTAAAAAGGCCAGCCCAGTCAAAGGCCCGTAGTATTTACTCAGGTACTAGTGGGCCAGCCCATTAACGGCCTGTTTAAACATGGCCCATTTACAGCCCGAAGCCAGATCTGGCCCGTTAATTGTTCACCGAATATTTGGGCCCAATTACGGCCCAGTGACATTTGGGCTTGTTAGAGGCCCGATGTAGACATGGGTCTATTTCAGCCCGGTGTGTCTTTCGGCCGGGGGATGGCCCGTGCTGCCCATGGGCCATATATGGTCCGACGTGACTTTGGGCCTGTTAAAGGCCTGTCGTATAATTCAGCCCGTTGATGCCTCTACTAAGCTTTCGGCCTCTTAAAGGCCCATGATATCAGTGGGCTAACTAAGGCCCGAGATATGTTACGGCCTAGTAATGGCCCGTCATATAACTGGGTCAATAATGGCCCGGTCTACATTTCAGCTTGCTGAAGGACTGTCGACGTCTAGTGAAAATTGAGGCCCAACATGCATTTCGACCTGCTCCCATGGTTTCTTCTGGGCCGTAACAGGCCAGCAGAATATTCAGCCTGTTAATGGCCCGAAGCTACATGGGCCCAACTAAGCACTGGGTCCACTAAAGGCCCAACTAAACTTTGGGCTGAATATAGGCCCGTGTAAGTTGTGGGCCTGGCGCAAAGTGTGAAGGCCCCAATGGCCTTTCAGGCCCAATAAAGTTGCAGGCCGGCCCAATTGTGGCCCGCTAAAATGCAGGCCCGTTAGAGGTGAATGTTTCGGCCCGGTTGACTACATCAGATTTTTCGCCTTTTTTTTCAGATAGCGAATGATGGCATATACGGTAACTAGTAGGAATTAAGAACAAACCTACTCTATACAATAAAGAAATTACGGCATAGTAACTTAGAATAAACCTACACTATACAATAAAGGATTTATGGTATATTACATCCACTGGCATCAAAGTTCGCCACCAGTGATCATAAAGCGCAACGAAGAAGCAGATTACAAAAACAGGGCGCCATTGCAGCGTAACAAAATAATACTGAACCAAGACCACTTCCAAGACAGTTCAAGAAAGGTTAGCCTTGCGCGGGAACTGCTGCGCAAGCTGCTGAGCAAGGCTGTGAGACCGGCCTAGCATGTCGGTCATAGCTTCTAGGTGTAGCTGTTTAGCAATGAGGTTCTCATTGGTGTTCTCCGCAATCTTTCTTAGAGATAGGACTTCAAGTCGAAGTTAGGTTGCAGAATGCTTTTCTGCTAGAACTTGGGACTAAAGAAGTCGAGCTGATTCAGACAGCGAATTCTGTGAGCTTGTCTGACTGCTAGTCTCAAGTAACTTGAACACTGCATCAAGACAAGACTTTGGGGTTGTCTCGCTATCTTCAAGATGTTTTGCCTTCTTTGCTGCAATATATGTTGGGTTTGTCTCACAGCCTTCAGCAGACTTGTGCATGCCATCAGGCATTTCACCCTGAAACAAGCAGAGAGATGACAGGTTTTGCACGTGTATAAACAAAGATGATAACTGTGCTGTCAATTCCATCCAATTTCAAATTACAAAATAAAGAGTAAGTTCAAAATATCAATAGCATAATTTGGCATTGTTCATAATGCGGGGAGCTTCACCACACTACTGGATTACCATGTCAACAAAACAAGCATAGATGAAGGGCAAAGACAATCATTGTATCTATTTTGGTTAATGTGCATGGCATGTTGTTCATATCATCAGCCACATCAGTAAGATAAAACAGGAGATGACAAGGTGCAAACGTGGGCTGCTTCACCACACACTGGATTATAGATCCACAAAAACAAGCATACATATAGGGAGTATTGAGTAATGTGCATGGTATGAATAAGGAATTTGGTTTTACAAGTAAAACTTGGAACTTACAGTTGTTGCGAACATGCATTTTGATAGAAACAGCAAACTAAACAGCAGTTAACGATAGGGAGTATGAGTAAATTAAACACCAATTGAGGATAAACACTTTAGAAGGACTGACTTACATTAACAGTTAACACCGGCTTTATAATGCCCTTCTCCATGTCAAGGGAAGGATAACTCAAGAATTTCAGCACAGAATCTTCTTCATAAGCATTGCCTGTACTCTACATTTTGGAGAGAGTAATTATATATATGATAATACTGGAAGGGATAGAGGATAATGAAGATAGGATGCAGATTGATGCTACATAATCAACTACCAATCCCTGGAAGTACAAGCGTAACAGGACAAAATGTACTGACAAGAGAAATGGGCTACACTTCTGCACTGGCATTGTCTGTTTATTCAACTTTTTGGTAAGATTAAATATAGATCTGATATTTTTTAGTAAATGGTGGGTGAGGGAGATAAGATGCAGAATGCTACACAATGAACCAATCCCTCTTCCCATAATATAAGAGTGTTTTGAACACTGGTGTACTGTACAAAACGCTCTTATATTATGGGACGGAGGGAGTAGCTATTAATGTAAGTACAGTGATAGACGACGTTCAGTCCTTACAAGAGGACTGCAGAGCTAAACCTCTTCAAAAGCATTGGGTTGATTCTAAATTTATGTAAGAGTCAATACGGATCTTATAATGTCCACCAAATGAAGGATAACGAGGCTAACATGTGCAGTGATGCTACATAATCAACCAGCTATGAAAGTAAGTATGGTCATACAGGGCAAGAGGTACTCACAAGAGCAATGCAGTGTGCAGTATAGTTGCGAGATTCTGTGGGCCCTTGAGAATGAATGTTCTTCTGCAAACAATTTTCGTACAAGTGAGACGTTAAGGCACATGCAGAAATGTAGTTCAAATTGTGATGTGATATCATAGACAGTATCTTACGCTGTAGATGAGACCAATGTGTAACAAGATTATTCCAGTCACTGTCTGATAAATGTAGCACCGGAGACTTTACAGAAATTTCGTTTAGAGGCTTGCCATCGAAGTGCGCTTGCCTAAGGTAGGAACGATACTTCATCAACGAGTGCTTGAAAAGCGCAACCAACCCTTGCTCGTCTTGACTATCCAGTTTGGTCCTCACCTATTTAAAAGAATGAAATCTTGTGTCTTCTGTCAGCAGAAAAATATGCAGTAATTACCATGAATAACATTAGTACATTACTTACGCGTAAGTTGCGGAGGAAGATTGGAAATTGTTCTTTGTCTGTGTTATAATCTTTCCATGAAGGAAAGATGCTCACAAAGTTCCTGACAACAATATAAGCTTCGTCTTGTAAACTAGGAAGAAGTGGAACAGGAGTCCTATTTGCTGCAACTGGGGCTCTCTCTCATTCGAAAAGGGATTTGGCAACTGGATTTGGTGTACTCTTTGCTGGAATGGGGGTTTTGCGTCGTAGAGCTGGTGCTATGTCAACTGGCATCATCATACTGTTTGTGGCAGTTGGGGTCTGCTGAGTTGGGGCATCAGAGATGGCCAGTGTAGTAGGGCTAGAGTCTCCTAGAGTTGTGGCCGTGTTTTTTGGGTCTGGTGATATTGCAACTACACCTAATGGGCTATTTGATTTATCTGGTGTCACTACCTTTTCCAAATACTTTGTTCGTGCTCCTCCGCGATCAGCAATCGCCCTCTTCCTTTTGAACATCTGATACACAAGAACAACATTTGAATGGATAAATATGGTATGATGACAGATGGAATATGTACTGAAAATGGATAGGCAGGGCGTATTCACATACACAATGTGTAAACTAAGCTAATGGCAGTGCAACAAAGTGGAAGCAATGCAAAGCATCAATTGCAAGATATGTGCGACCAATATAACCTTGGAAAGTTAGAGCAAGCACCTTGATGGGTGAATAAGATAGGGCATCTGCCTCTGACTCCTCCACTAGGGAGCTACATTGACTTAGGTCTCCCTCTAGCTTAGAATCACTGTTAGGATCATATTCTGAGCATGAATCTGTAGGTGGAGAGCGTTTGCATTGCATTGCATCCAGACTTGATTTCAGTCCCTTAATGCCAAGTTTGACAGCCATGGCATTGTTCTGCTTTATTCTTTTCATGCGCGGAAGCTCATAATCATTATGATGCTGTTTAGTATCTGAGATTCATGAAAATATAAAAAGTAGTCAGATTATCTATGGAATGCATTGCGGATTCAACTCGAAGAGTGTCTCCCTATAAACCCCTGCGTATGCAAAGTTCACCCCCCAATAGTGCTGACCAGACCACACATAGAAATACAAACCTCTTATGTCTCTATAACAGGCAGACACACATTTCAAAACTGAAGTAGGAACATTAGAATCATATCAAATTCGTATTTGAACAAATAAACTAAGGAATTATGAGTGGCACAATGTTTAGCTTCAAGGGTGGAGTGCTGGTAGTGCGACACAAAGCAAGTAGGCAGATTGTATTCCATGTAAAAGATCGTAGTCTATGTAAAAGGTGGAAATGACACTTTCTTTCTATACAATGCAGTGTTCGTTGCCCACACATGACGGAAGAGATCACATAGAGAAATACTATTCACTCATGTCTGCGGTTCCAGTATTTTGAAACAGGGTGGTCCACCCTAAAAGAACATTGACAACAAATATGACAAGGCAAGCATAGAGGTAGTGAATCAATCATTACTTGTGAGCTTACTAGGACAAGTATGCAGAATTGTAACTGCAGTAAGAGACCGTCCAAAATCTGAATCAAGAAGTTGGTCTAGCACTTATTGTTTGCAACTAATCGACGTGAATAATTGGATATCATATTGAATGAGTAAGAAAGACAAGTAAAATTGTCAACAAACCTGGCCTGTAGTAGTAATCTGGGTCAATGTCACTATGACCAACAATCCAAAATGACTAGTGTCTGTTCCTAGGGCCGAAATTTTGATACCTTGTGAACTTTACAGGTACTAAAGATTACTAAAATACATCTGAACCATTAAGTGTAGGTAGCACTCAGTACACAACAAACCCTAATGACAGTCCTGCCTAATGAGTAATGAATCAATTAGAAAATGGGTGATGAGGAGTGGTTGCTGAGTGTTGAGGACATGTCTCAGGATAAATCAGGTTGGCTTAGTGGCTGCTGCACGCCTGAGCCCTGAACGGACTGGGAAGGTAGGCACGGCGGCGCGCCCGGGCAGCGGTGACGCTGTTGGGCGAGCGGATCCTGACCTCCTGTTAGTCCGGCATCTCCTCCTAGAGTCATGCCATACGGGGAGAGCAAGTCGCCAGCGAGGCAGACGGCTGGGGGCGAGTAAAGATCGAAAGCGCAGCAGAACAGAGGGGAATCGGGGCCTGGGCCGACCCAAAATCCTAGGGTGGGCCGCGGCCCACCGTGGGCACCCTGTAGATCCACACCCGAGTGGCGTACATGCATTTTCGAAACTAAATTAGGAACATTTAGCTGACCAATTAAACGACTCTGTTTTAATAATATCATATTCGTATTTGAATAACTAAGCTTGTTTAGCTTGATGGGTGGAGCGGTGCTATTATGACACGAAGCACGTATACTGATCGTATAGTGATCATAAAACGGGGGAAACCCTAAGCATGATCAATTAAACCCTATTATGACTGTGCCATGGCAGATTTGAAGCTGCAAACTGCAGAAATGCTATTTAGCAACCATTGTTTGCTTCGAACTAAGAACTAAATTCTAAGAGGTGAAAAGAAAGTACAGTAACCAAGTTACAATCTATTTTCTGGTTGAGATCAAAAAGTTGAGCAGATATGAAGTAGTACCACCTCTCTTGCGGCGCCGGGTAGGCATCGAGGGTGCGATGGCTGTTGGTGGCATTGAAGCAGATCCGCGATGGTAGACGGGTGCATCGGGGGATAAGTCCCATTGTGGTGGATGAGAAGGTCGTGGGAGCGGCCCCGGCAAGGAGGACGACGACGCCGATGAAGCGAGAGAACGCGATGCAAGGCTCCTGGTCCGTCGCCGTGGATGGGAAATGTCCATCTCTAGTAGTGGACGACGCGGTCTTGGTAGGCGCTCCGGCATGGTGGAGGACGGCGGCGATGGATGGGGTGGAGGATGGCGGCGATGGATGGGGTGGCGGACGGAGGAGGCTGGTGTGGGGATGGTGTTCTAGCGCGGACGGTGTATGAATGGAAAAATGGAGGGAGAGGTACGGGGAACCATGTTTTTGGGACGCGCCTGTCTGAAATATGGGAAAGTTACAAACTTAGCCCCCATTTAAAATTTGGACGTCTCATCAGTTGGGGATAGGACGGTAATCTCGCATCTCCCCAATATTTGCCCGGAGCGATTTCAGGCGACGAGAGGGTGTTTTGGCGCCCACGGTGGCACCCATGGTGTATGAACGGGGCTGACAGGTAGGGCGGTTGTGTCATGTCTGAGTGAAGTTACAAACCTGCCCCTATTGAAAATATTTGCCTACATCGATTTCGGCCGAGTCGAGTTTGTTTTGCCACCCACCGTGTAGGAATGGGGAAATGGAGGGAGAGACAGAGGTCTTTCGGACGAGCTTGAATCAAATATGTTTTACCGCCCACGTTTGGCGCCCACCGTGTCTGAATGGGCTCAGAGGCGGTCGTGTCACGTCTAATTGAAGTTACTAACCTACCCCCTATTGAGAGCAATGGAAATCGGGCCGATGGATTGTCCGTGCATGGGGTAGACAGTAATTTCCATCTCGCAAACACTGGCTTCGGGCAGCCGACGTGGGAGTGGATATTTTGCCGCTTCTTTCAAATTTTGGGACAATAAGGATCCACGTTTACCCTGGCAACTAAATTCGAATCCATTTTGTATTCTTATACGAATCTTTATAAATCTTTCTATCTGTTTTTATATATCTTCAAAAGCACAACAAAGATGTATTCCACTGTCATATATGAATATGATTTACAAACGCCGATACTCGAATTCAGAAGCTAGAATCCAGTTTAAGGTGAATTCGAATATTTGAAACCATTTTATGTCCAACTCAAGTGTCACATGTAGCATAATGTGTACTTCCATTTAGATATGTACACAAGCGATGTCTCAAGATTCAAAATACCGAGTCAATCAACCAATAATGTACAAAACTAACAGACATATAAACACTTATAGAGTATATGGATCAATAATATCTACTAACATACATAAGCCAGGCCGTTGTACTTTTTTTGCTAGAAGAGCATCAATTTTTTAGCGAAGCTAGTACATCATCTTGGCCCTTTCAGATGCGTGCCACTTAAGGACCATCTATACTACTATTATTGTTGAATGCACATTCAGCCCGATTGTCATATTTGTAGGTCTGGCATAGCAATCAAAATGAAATGTCTCAGAGTCTTATCAATTAATACAGACTCGTGCTCAAAAAAAAATTACAAACCAAAAAAGAAAAAACAATTATTACATGATCTCTAAAACAAATGGTTTGATCGATTACATGAACAAACAACACAAAGGTTATTCAACGATGGAAAAAACATTTCACCTATGATTTACCAAGTGGGAATTTAATTTCCTTTTTTCCTTCAGGACCTTAACAATGCGGTTAGTCTCAGCTTGCTTCGTTTTGAAATCCACCAAATATTTAATGGTTGTCTTGAGTACTGCTTGTGATTATGTTGTTTGCTTCCTCAACATGTCAACTTCATCTCTAAGTGCAGAAGCAGAATCTCTTTCTACCAATAGTTTAGCCTCTAGAGCATCAGTAGTTGGCAATTCATGATGCACGATTGGGCCGGTGCCACTGCTGTGGGATGATACAATGTCCATGGGGACCTCGCTCTTTGATCTTGGGCTAACCTGTTTTGCCATTAAAGTTCCGATTGGATTCCGAAAAGTTGAAGTTAGCAAAACATCTAAACTAGGAGTTAGAACAGCAAACCAGTTAAGCAAACAAGGAATTAAAGAGTTTCGATTGGATGCTGAAAAGTAGTTACTAACATCATTGTAATCGATTGCAGCAGCAAAGCAGTTAAACAAACAAGTTTTGCAAAAGGTACCTGTTGTGGCATTGGAGTTTCTCTTGGATCCTGAAAAGTTGAGTAGCCAGTAACGTGATTAGAGCAACCAGTTGCAGCAGCAAAGCAGATAAACAAACAAGTTTTGCAAAAGGTACCTGTTGTGGCATTGGAGTTTCTCTTGGATCCTAAAAAGTTGAGTAGCCAGTAACGTGATTAGAGCAATCGGTTGCAGCAGCAAAGCAGATAAACAAACAAGTTTTGCAAAAGGAACCTATTGTGGCATTGGAGTTTCTCTTGGATCCTGAAAAGTTGAGTAGTCAGTAACTTGATTAGTGCAACAAGTTACAGCAGCAAACCTGTTACACAAATATATTTTTGAAAATGTACCTGCTGTGCAATTGGACTTCCAATTGGATCCTGAAAACTTGAAGTTGGTAAGATGATTACAGCAACAAGTTACAGCAGCAAACCAGGTAAATAAGGAAGTTTCTGAAAACATACCTGTTGTGCCAACGGATTTTCAGTTGGATCCTGCAAACTTGAATGTTAGCAATCATAAATAAAGTGTTGCAAGAGCCATAAGAAACTAACATCAAACTAGTAAAACTAATCAGTTTTGGCAACGTATTTAATTACACATGAACTAGTAAAACTAATAAGTTCTTGGCAACGTATTAAAGTAACAAGTCAGTACCGTTTACCAGCAACACAGACATCTGTAAATTTCTTTGATGTAAGAAAAATGATTCCGACACACATATATATAAGTTAAAAAGACGGTGTCCCTCATGTAAACCTGACAGTTGTCTCTCTATGAACATGCAAACATTACTAGTGCTACAAGTGATAATAGCAAACCATTTAAACAAATAGGGTATCAGAACGTAAATTACACGTGAATTTTGCTGCACCCTAGAAGTACATATGACCAGCTATCTATGTGCTTAAGTAGCTATTTAAGTTCAGGCAAACAGGTAATTCTTAACAGTAAGTATCAAACACATAGATAGGCGCAGTCTATAATAGGATTAACAGGCTATGGCATTATGTAATCAGTAGCAAACTAAATTAAGCCAAGCAACGTAATTATTATTTTTTGCAATAAGTGGCTAACTAAAATTCCGAGAAGCAGGTAACTGAACTTACGCTAGCTCTTTGTACAGGTACGCTGCAACTTCTTTTCACTTACAAGGTTCTACGAAGGAGTCCATGGCATCAATTGCTTGGATACGCAGTCCCAATACTTCTTTCTTCCCACACTGCATTGATAAGTCGAATGGTTAATCTGATAAGATGGTGCGTCCTTGATATGTTATATGAGGATGGGTTGTCAGACTAGTTGTAGCAACACACATCACACTGGCTTTTACTGTATATTTCATGCGATTACATTTGGCATATCGAGATCTAAGCAATCTACAATAGGATGAAAAGACTGGCATCCTTCACATTATTGGCAAACTCAGTTCATAGAAACAAGCAATTCAACCATTATGTGGGTAAATCAAAAGCGCCACTGCAATATTTTTCACTACCCAATCATACACGCAAAAGGGGCAACGCCACCGTAGGGGCTGGTATGGGCGGCCGCCTTGGGAGGCTGGAAAGTGTGCACCTAGTTTGAGTCATCCAGGTTGGCCCAGGCTAGTTTTGTTCGTCCCAGCGCACAAGCAGGCAATGTAAAAAAATGAAGAAAAATGTTTCAATTTGGATGGGCCAATAATGTAAGTGCAAGGCAGGCCCTATATCAGGCTCGCGGCCCAAACGAGCGCCTCCCATATCGATCGACAGCAGGAAAAATCCCAATTCGTTCGCTCCAGCCTCCAGTCTGGTTTGCTCCTAACCTAGCCGCCGCTGGACAGACCGACACAACACTTTCTCGCACCCTCGTTAGACGTCGGTCGCCGGGCTTCAAGCGAATGGAAGGACAAGAAGATGAAGATCCAACCCTGGGTGTAGCCTGCGTGGGAGGCAGCGGCGGCAGCACGGGCATGGCATCAAGCTTGCACAAACGGACAGTCGCAGCTTGCAAGAGCAGCATGCGCAATGAGCAGGTACATCACATCCCTGATTATATCTAATTCAACTGTTCAATTTCTGGCCAATAGTTAAACCTGACGGTGTTGTAAAACTGCTTGTATGTAGGGAATCTATAAGAAAATGAAACCAATTTCTGCTTATTTTATAACTCCCCCAATCAATACTGAACTGACCGAACCTGATGTGTCTAATCAAGTTTCCGGTGCAAACATACAAGCTCATGTTGTTCTTGAGCCTGAAGTGTCTAATGAACAGACTGCTAATGAAGGATTTGATGCAAACATTTTACATGCTCCTGGAGATGAACATATAGTGTCTAATGAGGGATCTAATGCAAGCATTTTGCAAGCTCCCATTGAAGGATTTAGTGTCTAATGATGATTTGCTATGTTGGGAGAGAGATAGAGATTTGCAGGAATTGATGACAAGCAAATTATAATACATTTTCATGGCTTGAGAAAACATCGAGGCCATCTACCAGAAAGTCCCCGTATCATGACAACGTAGCGTAAATACTTTTCTAATTTGTTGTTTGAAACTATTGGCATACTTGTGCAGGATAGATACATTGATATGCAGTTTGCGCACTGGTTATAGGTGCAATTACACTTCGATATTTTCAGCCAGAGAACGAATAATTCAAGCAGGTACAGTCCATGTTAGTAGTCCTTGTACACCATGTTGCATTTTGTGTTTTTTGGTGCTTACATCATTTAGTGTTTTATAATCTGGAACTACTTTGGATCATTAGCTGGTTTTCAAAGTGCATGTAGCTTCACATTTCTCAAGTTATGTTGATTTCTGGAGTGCAAGTGCCTTCGTATTTTTTAAGTTAAATTTTTGCCCCTGGTAACTTGAATTCGTGGATCCGCCACTGCACACAAATCATACACGCAGGCCAATACGAATTAAATGAAATGCAGGGACTTACGCTAGCTCATTGTACAGGCTCACTGCAGATCTGCTTGCACTTGGGATGTTCCATGTACAAGTCCATGTTACCACTTGCTTGGATGTGTAGGCCTTGTGCTCCTTGCATCCCCCTCTGCATTTTTGACATGGCGAATGGTTGATCAAATAAGAGGAATCGACCTTGCTGTTGTACCGGAGGACAGGTACTTACAAGGTTATACAGGTGTGCAGGATATGTACCAGATCCCGTAGCACCGTCATGCTTCGCTAAAAAATGGTTTTGCTTGTTTCAGATGATATCTCCAGAAGAATTAAGAGTTAAAGTCAGAGTTGCATAGGCGCGTAAGCTAAGAGAGCAGTAAAGGATATCCAAACATCGTCGGAACAGTGCACAAGGGAGTGATATGTGGATACCTAGTTCGGGCCGGCGTTTGGGCATGCTCGCCTAGCTAGAGTGCGGGTCACTTCACAGCCGTTGAGGGTGATGCGCTGGCGTTGACTGACCGCGCACGGATGCAGATCTTGAGCGGCAGCGGAGCGCTATGATGCGGTGGACGAGACCGTTGGTGAAGCCCGAACGGCCTCGGGGGGTGGAGGTGCGACGATGTGCTCGGTGAAGTAGCCCCGGTGAGGTGGGAGACGGCGTCGGTGAAGCGCACCTGATGCGGTGGAAGTCGGTGTCTGTGAGGCACGTCGGTTGCGGCGGCCGACGTTGTCGGTGGACCACCCGGTGCGGTGGACGAGGGCGTAGATGAGGTAGCTCCGGTGCGGTGGTGAAGCACGACCGTCGTCTTCGTCGTCGTCGTCTGGCACAGAGGTGGGGAAAGAGACGAGACGAGGGGCGATTCAAACTTTGCTTGGGTGGGCAGCGAATTAGGGATTTGAGCGCTCTGGGCGCGGAAGGGGACGGTGGAGAAGGGAGATTTTGCAGGGCTGGAATTGGGGCCGCCAGATATTTCAATCCGAAACATGGAAGCGCGAACTTTTTGTGTCGTCGTTCTTTTTTTTGGGGGCGGGGGGGGAGGGACGGAGGGGGTGGGTGGCTGGGTGCTAGCGTCCGTACGACACACGCGACCACCACGACACGGACCTGGTCTACCTGGTGCGCCTACATTTGAGAATGCAAACGAATCTTCTTTCATTTGCAAACAAATCTGTATGTATTACCATGCCCGTGTTTTCCTTGCAAATAATTAGTCATTCGAAACAAGATACTATAAATTAATTAATCAGGAGTTATTTGAATTAGAGTGTGTGTCACATAGCGATCTCCAATTCTAACGTGGATTTCGCATTTCACGGTATCCATGCTACTTTTTAAATACAAATTCATATGTATAAGATGAACACCATGGTAGTGAGAAAACTTTGGATGGATTCAAACATATGACCTACAAAATAGCACAACAATCGAGTCAATGTCAACTTTTCCAAACCTAGTATGGCACGAATTCGAAATAATTACGGAAGCCATATGCATGGTCCTCAATTCAAATCTTACAATGTACACTAAATTGAAACGTCGATATTATCTACATTCTGACGATGACATGTACCTAGGGTAGGGTCTTCGGCCTGACCTATATGCCCTACCCAAGGAAACTACACAAGAGATCAAGACCTACAAAGACAGAAAGAAGATACCGACTGGAATTAGCTCAGAGTGCAACCCACTCGACAGAAGATCCACTCGGATACCCCAACTCCACTCGACCGTCATTATTCACTCGAAAGACAAGAATCCACTCGAAGGACAGAAGACTTGGAGTCACCCCTGGATAGCAACAGTCGGGCATTCACTCCGTCACCTTAAAGACCATTAAACGCGGGCGTTACCAGTAACGTACCAGTAACGCCCGTGGCTTTATTCTCTCATTGGACCCCTATGTAACTGAGGGCTGCGAGGGGTCGGTGTACTCTATATAAGCTACCCCTCCCCTCTTGCACAAGGGTTCGCACCCCCTGTAACTCAACACTCCAATCAACAGAAGCCTCTGAGGCACCGAGACGTAGGGCTTTTACCTCCTCCGAGAGGGGCCTGAACTCGTAAATCCGAGTGTACAATCTCGCCGTAGCTAGGCTCTGCCCTCTCCTACGTACCCCCCATCTCTACTATCAGATCCGTTCACACGATAGTTGGCGCCCACCTTGGGGCAGGCGTCTAAGCGACTTCCGGCAAGGTTGCGATCTTCAATCTTCATCAACATGGTTTCCAGCGGTGGTTTGTCTTTGGGCCGCGAGATCTGTCTCGGCGCGCTCACCTTCATCGCTGATGATTCGGCCTGGCTCCAGGAAGCCCCCCTCAACGTCAAGGCGCTCCCCATTCGCGGGGCGGTGCACTTCCACGCGATTGCCTGCGGTGTCCTCCTGCGGCAGCCGTCGACTCATTACCGATTGGCTCTGGCAGCGTCTTCCCTTCCCGCTACTCGCCGTCGCAAGAGATCCAGTCGCTCGCAGCTCCAGCGGTGGGTGAAGCATGCGGTGGCCCGTCAGTCGGCCGCTCCTCAGATCATGGCAATCAAGCCCGACGAGACCTTTTACGACTTGTTCGATCTGCCTTCAGACCACTCGGATTCGCTTTCCGAGTGCGAAAGTAAAGATCCGGCGGCTGAGGTCTTCATGGTTGGCTCCCAGCGTAGCCCACCAGGATTTCTCCATGGCGGAGGCGACAGCGGTGGTCCGTCGCACGGCAACGACGAGTACTACCCGCAAGCCCTCACTGCGGAACAGAGGGAGGAATTGCAGCGCAGGAACGAGCAAACTCTCCAGACCCCATCATCGGGGAGACTGCCGAAGCTCAGGCTTTGGAGGCTGCGCGCGTAGCCACCCTGGCTGAAATTGCACGCCTGGAGAATCTCCAGAGGTCACTCGACGACCGCACCCACAGACGATTCCCATGTTCCAGTCGACGGCCACGATAATTGTTTCCGACTGGATCTCGAGATGAGTGTCAGGTATACCGCACTCCGATTCAGAATGTTGCAGCAGCAACTCGCATTGCAGATTCAATCCAACCATCCCGTTCTGAGGCTGGAAGAGGCCTAGAGCAGATTCGGACGCTGCTCAGGGTAGCTGGGGAGCAGAATTTGGCTGTTTCTCAGTCGCGCAACAGAATTCACAGCAGATTCGTCAGGGCGGACACAGTCCATTCCAGTCTGCGCATAGCCCGAGGTCGCCTCCGTGGTGTGAAGATCGTGGTTATCGCCAGGACCAGTACCTGGATCGAGGCCACGGGCAGCTTGATCCTCGATATCACTGTGATGACCGCCATCGAGTGCCTACGCCCCCTCTGAGGGGTGGTTCATACGCGCCCCGGCAGTACGATGACAGGCGCCCGTATGGTGACGAGCAGAGAATTCCAGTCGATCCCGAGAGCCTAGGTTTGATGCAAGGTCGCTCCTCGTGCAGGGCCTAGTCGACAGAGGCAGAGCTAACAGAGAAGGTTTGGATAGAGATCGTCCGAGTGGAAGCAGAGCTTTCATCTCTGGCCCTGAGTGTTTCAGTCGAGCCATTCGAGCTGCTGCGATTCCTCCCAACTTCAGGTTGGCTGCAGGAGTGAGCAAGTTTACTGGCGAGTCAAAGCCAGACACGTGGTTAGAGGATTACCGGGTGGCAGTGCAGATTGGTGGAGGCAATGATGAAGTGGCCATGAAGCACTTGCCCTTGATGCTGGAAGGCTCGGCCCGAGCCTGGTTGAACCAGTTGGCTCCCGCTAGCATATACTATTGGGAAGACTTGGCCCGAGTGTTTATCAAAACATTTGAAGGCACTTGCAAGCGACCCGCTGGACTGACTGAGTTGCAACATTGTGTCCAGAAGTCGAATGAAACCTTGAGAGATTACATCCAGCGTTGGACTACGCTTCACCATTTGGTTGAGAACGTTTCAGAGCACCAGGCGGTTTGCGCCTTCAAGGAAGGCGTACGGTACAGAGAGCTCACACTGAAATTTGGTCGCTCTGGAGCCATGACTCTAAAATGGATGATGGAGATAGCCACTCGGTATGCGAATGGCGAAGAGGAGGACCAACTCCGTAATGGTAAAGGGAAGGCTGCAGATCCTGACACTGGAGGTGGGAATCCCAGTAGGAAGCAAAAGTGCAAAGCTGAGGCCGCTGGTCAGGCAGAAGCAGCAGTTGTGACAACTCAAGGCAAGTTCAAAGGAAAGGCCAAGGGGCCGTGGATACCCAAAAAGATGAAAGATCAGTCGGGGCAAGATGTCCTGGACCTTCCGTGTGCCATCCACACGAAGAAGGATGAGGAGAGTAACCTGATTTTGCCCAAACATACCACTCGACAATGCAGATTCCTTATTCAATAGTTCCGTGAGGGTCAGCAGAGTGAGAAAGGTTCCGACAAGGATGAAGATGAAGAAAAGGCAGAAGACCACCCAAAGGTCAATGCTACTTTGGTGATTTTTGCTGATGTTGAGAGCAAAAGTCGATTGAAAGTCATCAACCCAGAGGTGAACATGGTCGCTCCGGCAACTACAACGTACCTCAAGTGGTCAAAGACTCCCATTACATTCGACCAGTTGGATCACCCAGCCCATGTTGCTACCCCCGGGCGACAAGCTCTGGTGGTCGACCCAGTCGTCGGAGGCACTCGGCTGCGCAAAGTTCTCATGGATGGAGGCAGTGGTTTGAACATTTTGTATGCAGAGACTCTCCAGGGGATGGGCATTCTGATGTCCTAACTCGGTGAAAGCAACATGCAGTTTCACGGGGTCATCCCTAGGAAGAAAGCGAAGTCACTCGGGTAGATTGCTTTGGATGTGGTTTTCGGTGACTCGAAGAATTTTCGCAAAGAGAAGCTGACGTTTGAAGTGGTGGATTTTCACAGTGCCTACCATGCTATTCTGGGTCGACCAGCGTACGCTCATTTCATGGCCCGCCCATGTTAAATGTACCTTAAGCTGAAGATGCCCGGACCCAAAGGCGTGATCACCATCACTGGAAATAGGCAGAGAGCTGAGGAATGCCTCCAGAAGGGATCCAAGATTGCTGACGAGCAGATGGCAGTGGTGGAGCTAGAGGAGTACAAGAAGACCGCTGATCCGTGTGATTTGCTCCGTTCTAAGAAGCCTGCTTCTGAGTCCGCATTTCAGTCGGCTGGTGAGACAAAACCAGTTCACATCCACCCGGAAGATCCCATTGTTGCTTCGACCAACATATCAACGACACTCGACAGCAAATAGGAAGCCGCGCTCATCCAGTTCCTCCGTGAGAACTGGGACATCTTCGCATGGAAACCATCTGACATGCCAGGTGTACCCAGGGGACTGGCTGAGCACCGTTTGCGTGTCGACTCAAAGGACAAACCTGTCAAAGAGCACCTCCGCCGCTCTGCTGCGGAGAAGAGGAAGGCGATTGGCGAGGAAGTGGCTCGGCTCCTAGCAGCTGAGTTCATACACGAGATATACCACTCCGAGTGGCTCGCCAACGTCATCATGGTCCCCAAGAAGGATAATTCACTTCGCATGTGCATTGACTTCAAGCATATCAATCGGGCCTGCCCGAAAGATCATTTTTCGCTCCCTCGCATTGATTAGATAGTCGACTCGACTACGGGGTGTGAGCGTTTGTCTTTTCTTGATGCGTATTCCGGATACCATCAGATCCGACTGTACGGGCCAGATGAAATAAAAATGGCCTTTATCACCCCATTCGGGTGTTTTTGCTATGTCACCATGCCATTCGGTCTCAAAAATGCTGGTGCCACATTCATGCGCATGATTCAGAAGTGCCTCCTCACTCAGATCAGTCGGAATGTGGAAGCGTATATGGATGATATCGTGGTCAAGTCACGCAAGAGTTCTGACCTGCTGACCGACCTCGATGAAACTTTTGCCAATCTGAGAAGGTATGACATCAAGCTGAACCCGTCAAAGTGCACATTCGGAGTGCCTGGAGGCAAGTTACTCGGTTTTCTTATTTCCGAACGAGGGATAGATGCCAATCCCGAGAAGATCGGTGCAATTCTCCGAATGAAACGCCCCGTGCGTGTGCATGACGTCCAGAAGCTCACAGGTTGTCTAGCAGCACTGAGTCGGTTCATTTCTCGTCTCGGCGAAAAGGCACTGCCTCTTTACCGACTGATGACGAAGTCCGATAAGTTTGAGTGGACTCCCGAAGCTGAAGCAGCGTTTGTGGAGCTCAAAGCTCCGCTTTCCACCCAGCCGGTGCTTGCTGCTCCGAACAGCAAAGAGCCTCTACTCTTATACATTGCGGCCACTGGTCAGGTTGTCAGCACAGTGCTCACAGTGGAACGAGAAGAAGAAGGCAAGGCCTACAAAGTTCAACAACCAGTGTACTATATCTCTGAGGTTTTGACTCCGTCCAAGCAGAGGTATCCGCATTATCAGAAGCTTGTTTACGGAATTTATTTGACCGCAAAGAAAGTTGCACATTATTTCCAAGACCACTCGGTTTCAGTCGTCAGTGATGCTCCGTTATCTGAAATCTTGAACAATCGGGATGCAACTGGCAGAGTGGCTAAGTGGGAAATTGAACTTCTCCCTCTGGATATCAAGTTTGAAGCGAAGAAAGCGATCAAATCTCAAGCGCTCATAGATTTCTTGGCCGAGTGGATTGAGGAGCAACAGCCGACTCAAGTTCACTCGGAGCACTGGACTATGTTCTTCGATGGGTCTAAAATGTTGAATGGTTCTGGTGCTGGAGTGGTCTTAGTGTCTCCAAGAGGTGATAAACTCAGTTATGTCCTCCAGATTCACTTCGATTCCTCCAATAATGAAGTTGAGTATGAAGCACTCCTCTACGGGTTGCGTATGGCCATCTCACTCGGCGTCCGTCGCCTGATGGTATATGGTGACTCGGATTTGGTGGTCAATCAGGTGATGAAGGAGTGGGATGTCAGAAACCCTGCCATGACAGGATATTGCAACACAGCAAGGAAACTAGAGAAAAAGTTCAAGGGTTTGGAGCTTCATCACATTCCCCGAATCAAAAATCAAGCAGCAGATGACCTGGCAAAAATTGGTTCCACTCGGAAGCCTATCCCCAGCAACGTGTTTCTTGAGCATCTCCATTCCCCGTCAGTGCAAGAAGATCCTTTCACTAAGGAACCTCCCCAAGCGATAAGTCCAACTGATCTGACTGAAATTGAGGTCCCTGTAGTCATTGATCTGGTAATGGATATCCTAGTAATCACCCCCGACTGGACAGTGCCGTACATTGCATATCTGCTCAGACAGGAGCTTCCAAAAGATGAAGTTGAAGCACGACAGATTGTTCGCAGATCCAAGGCTTTCATCGTGATGAATGGACAGCTCTACAGAGAGAGTGTTACTTGTTGGGGAACGCGACAGAAAACAAAAATTTTCGGTATAGCGAGCACGCCCAGGACCACTATGGAGACTGCATACAAGGTTTGATCTGATCCGTACCGACTCGTAGCGCAGCGGAAGAAGAGTCGGTGGAGATCGTTGGTGCAGATCCCCGCAGCTAGGAATTACAACCTCCCAACCGCGAGGATGTACTCCCTCGCCGGACAGCCCTTCGGGAGGCGGTCGGACAGTCCCCCGGACGATGTCGCAGACAGCCCTTCGGGAGGACCCTCGAAACTCGAACGGAGACTCGGACAGCCCTTCGGGAGGACACTCGAACAGCCCCTCGGGCAAAAGACCGAAACTACGACCTCTCTATGGGGTTGCACACATACGGTGTCAGCTATCCGGCAGGGCTTCGCCGTCCAGAACTAGTTCCTGCCGGAACCCAGACAGCCTTTCGGCTCTACGAAACTCTTTTCGTGGGAGGGAGAGAAGAAGCCAGATAATGCATGGCATGTGTATGAGAGCAAGGGATGAGGAGAATGGCAGCCACTTCTCCTCCTTTTATAGGCCAAGGCAAGGGGTGGGGTGGTGGAGAAAATACCAAAATACCCAAGCTACATGTCCCACATGAGGGGTAATATGGTAATGCAAGTGGAGCACAAAGGGGACACCCAAGGGGGCCCCTACTTGGCCGGCCACAACCTTGCCCCCTCCCATGGGGGGGGGGGCCCCCCAACAAGCCACCAACATGTCTCCCTTGAACAAGGGTGCTCCCTAGACAAAAAGCCACCAAACATGCAACCCCCGATTCGTGGGATCTTGTCCCCTCGCGCTGAGACAAGATGTTTTCCGCGAAACTTTTTTCTGAAAAATTTCAGAAGGTCCCAGAACATTTCTGGCACCCTCTAAAATTATTCCGGGAATTTTCCGAAACATTTCCGGTATGGTAGTTTTCATCAGCGAAAAGCAACAACAACGGTTACGGCAGTTTCGGAACATTTCCGGTTTTTTTCTCTGAAAATTCCCAGAAGTTCCCAGACCAATTCTGGCATCCTCTGAAAATTTCCATGCGATGCCGAAACCCTTTTTGACCTAATAATATATTCCAAAACAACTTTTTGGTTTTACCGAAACTCTTTCGGTGTTCTCTCTCTCCGGAACTCTTCCATTGTCTCCGAAACTTTTTCGGTGACTTTCTCTCAGACTCCCTGTCTAGTATTCAGCAGATAGATGACCCTTAAGCGTGTGACCCTATAGGTTCGGTGAAGCATAGACATGACCTGGAACCCTTTCCAATCAATGATCAACATCGGAGCCGTGGACACCCATATTGACCCCTATACCCACACGAATGAATATTCGAGTGAACCTCCAGTTGCCGTGTGCTATTCCTGTTGCTTCGCAATATGTCACAAACACCCGAGGTGAGATTTATTGCATTCCTGTGGATCAACAATTTGTCCATCATGCAAGTTACCTCGTTACCGGTTTTGTTCTCTTTTCTCGTTTCCGTGTTCCGGCATCCCAATGATCAAATCACAAGTTGTCTGGCCAGACGATGATGGATACCGTAACACCGAGAGGGCCCGAGTATATCTCTCCATCGTCGGAGGAGCAAATCCCAATCTTGAGCTGTCTCGTTACTTGCCATACTTTTCCGTGAACCCGTAAGCCGCCGTAATAGCCACCCAGTTACGGATGACGTTTAACAAACCCCAAAGTTCATGAAGCAAGTATGAAGGAACTCGATACTCTCATGGTCTAAGGAATTATGCAAACATTAACTTCTCTGTGTTATAAACCATAAACTTGTGACGAAAGAATCTCATAGCATAACAACAATTCGGGTTGATTCAACACAAGTGTTCTACCATCAATTGTGCTCTCAAAATTGCTGGCATAGACATGCCCATGATCAGGAAAACATAATCATCATGCAATACTTGAGCTAGTCTTAGAGGCATGACTAGGAATACATATCACTGTTTATTATCCCACACGTGCACATGGGTTTTCCTCAGAGCCTTTATGGATATACGGGCTCAGGAGCCACAGCAGTTATAGCATGGAACATAAACTTTCATTACAAACCAGGAGATACAAAATAACTGTTGTTACTGCCTCTAGGGCATATCTCCTACAGACTCCCACTTGCACTAGAGTCATAATCCAGTTACATGGCTTCCCTAACACCAATGGCTATCCGGTGTTGCTCATGCTTTGCTCGTGGTAGAGGCTTCGTCATCGGGTCTGACACATTCAGATCCGTGTGAACTTTGCGTACTTTCACTAAACCCTCTTCAACATGATGTCGAATGAGTTTATATTTGCGTTGAATATGTCTTGTCTTATGGTGCGAATTTGGCTCCCTTGCCTGAGCCACGGCGCCACTATTATCACAATAGATCTCCACCGGGTCCTGGGCACTAGAAACCACACCAAGGTCTTCAAGAAATTGCTTGATCCAAACCGCCTCCTTGGAGGCTTCTGAAGCGGCAACATACTCCGCCTCCATTGTAGAATCCGCCACAGTCTTCTGTTTGGAACTTTTCCAATCAACTGCACCACCGTTCAATATGAAAACATAGCCTGATTGAGATTTGAAGTCATCTGGGTCAGTCATGAAGCCTGCATCAGTGTAACCACTTACAATGAGCTCTTCATCACCTCCGTACACAAGGAGTAAATCCTTGGTCCGTCTGAGGTACTTAAGAATACCCTTGACTGCGGCCCAGTGTTCCAATCCTGGATCACTTTGGTACCGGCTGCTAACACTTAGCGCATAGGAAACATCCGGTCTTGTACATAGCATGGCATACATAATAGAACCAACTGCCGAGGCATATGGAACATCATTCATTTGTACTCGCTCATCGAGAGTTCGAGGACTCTGATTCTTGCAAAGCACTGTGCCAAGTGACATGGGGAGTAGGCCTTTCTTGGAGTTCTCCATGTTGAACCTTTTCAACACCTTGTCAATGTACGTGCTTTGGCTAAGCGCTATCAGGCGTTTTGATCTATCTCTATAGATTCTGATGCCCAATACATATGCTGCTTCGCCTAAGTCTTTCATTGAAAACCTTTTCTTCAATGATTCTTTTATTTCGCTAAGAAAATTCATGTCATTTCCAATCAATAATATGTCATCCACATACAAGATTAGAAATGCTTTTGCGCTCCCACTAAACTTCTTGTAAACACAAGATTCTTCGTCATTCCTGATGAAGCCAAACTCTTTGACCACTTCATCAAAACGAATGTTCCAGCTCCTTGATGCTTGCTTCAGACCATAAATAGCTTTCTGAAGTTTGCATACCTTTCCAGCATCCTCATGAATAACAAAACCTTCCGGCTGTATCATGTATACATCCTCTTTGAGGTTTCCATTTAGGAAAGCCGTTTTGACATCCATCTGCCATATTTCATAGTCGAAATAAGCAGCAATTGCTAGCAATATCCGAACAGACCTAAGCATAGCTACGGGCGAGAAAGTCTCGTCGTAGTCCACTCCTGGAACTTGCGTGAACCCTTTCGCGACAAGTCTAGCTTTGTGGATAGTAATGTTACCATCCGCGTCCGTCTTCTTTTTGAAAATCCATTTACAACCAATCGGCTTTACGCCTTCTGGAAGTTCTTCCAAGTTCCAAACTTGGTTTTCGTACATGGATTCCATTTCGGATCTCATGGCCTTGTGCCATTCCTTTGAGCTGGGCCCCGCCATCGCTTCCTTGTAGTGCGCAGGTTCATCGTCTTCAAGAATGAAGATTTCATTATGAAACCACTCAGGTGGCTGGATAGCCCTGCCTGATCTGCGCGGTTCAGTTACAACATTGTTTGAAGTCCCCGCATCATATGCGATAACTTCCGGCTCAGTTGTAGGGATAATTAGCAGAATCTCTTCCGGTTCCTTAGCCATATCAACGGTTGCCGAAGATTCACTAATCTCATTAAGTTGTACTGTCCTCCCACTCACTTCTTTAGCGAGAAATTCTTTCTCGAGAAAGCTTCCAGTTTTTGCGACAAACACTTTGCCCTCGGATGGGTGGTAGAAGGAATACCCAAAGGTTTCCTTTGGATAACCTACAAAGTAACATTTGTCTGATCTGGGATCGAGTTTTTGAGGCTGTAAACGTTTTACATATGCTTCACAACCCCAAATCTTGAGATGCGACACACTGGGTTTCTTCCCATACCATAACTCATATGGCGTCGTCTCAACAGATTTTGACGGTGCTTTGTTTAGTGTATAAGCGGCAGTTTCTAGTGCGTGACCCCAAAAAGATATCGGAAGATTTGTAAGGGACATCATCGACCTTACCATGTCCAACAGGGTTCGGTTACGTCTTTCCGATACTCCATTTCGCTGTGGAGTTCCGGGAGGCGTAAGCTGTGAAATGATTCCACGTTCACTTAGATGTTGGCCAAACTCATGACTAAGATACTCGCCTCCGCGATCAGACCGCAGAAACTTAATCTTTTTGTCACGATGATTTTCTACCTCATTCTGAAATTCTTTGAACTTTTCAAAGGTTTCCGACTTATGCTTCATTAAGTAGATATAGCCATACCGACTTAAATCATCAGTAAAAGTCACGAAGTAGAAATACCCACCCCGTGCGGCTGTGTTCATTGGACCACATACATCACTATGTATTATTTCCAATAATTCACCCGCCCGTTCAGGATGACCCGTGAACGGCGTCTTGGTCATTTTCCCCATTAAGCAAGCTTCACATATGTCAAATGATTCAAAATCAAAGGACGGTAAAACTCCATCTTTATGGAGTCTTTGCATGCGTTTCTTTCCAATGTGGCCAAGCCGACAGTGCCACAAGAAAGTGGCGGTGGAATCAGCCTTCTTAAGGCGTTTAGCATTCACGTTAAAGACATCATTTCCACATTCAAGATTTAGTATGAAAAGGCCCCCAACAATGGGTGCAAATCCATAAAACATATCCTTACAATAAAGTGAACAACCATTGTTCTCAGACTTGTACGAATACCCATCATGTACTAAACATGATCCGGAGATAATGTTTCTACACAACAGTGGAACAAAATAACAGTTACTTAGTTCTAAGATAAATCCTGAAGGGAGACGTAGAGGCATAATGCCGACGGCTTGAGCGGCGATCCCAGCGCCGTTCCCGACGCGCATCACGACTTCATTCTTTTCCAGCTTGCGCACCTTCTGAAGCCCCTGTATCGAGTTGCAAATGTGAGCAACCAATCCGGTATCAAATACCCAAGACTTAGAATTTTCGCTAGCAAGCAAAACGTCAATGACATTAACTTGTATAACAATTATACCTTTTCCGGTTTTCCCAGACTTCTTATCTTCCAGATACTTCTTGCAGTTTCTCTTCCAGTGTCCTGTGCCCTTGCAGTAGAAGCACTCAGTTTCATTCTTGGCTCCGCCCTTAGAGTTGCTTTGGGATCCGGTCTTACCGGCGCCCTTGCCCTTCTTTGGCTTGCCTTTCTTCTTTTTGAAACTGGCGGTTTTATTCACAAGCAACACTTGCTTGCGATTTTTCCGCAGTCCTCCTTCTGCAGTTTTCAGCATGGCGAGCACCTCTTCCGGTTCCTTCTCCATCCCACTCATGTTGTAGTTTAATACAAAACCGTCGTAAGACGGGGGGAGTGAAGAAAGCAACATGTCCATCATATGGCCAGGTGGAAGTGGAAATTCCAGGGTTTTAAGCCTTTCAGCATAGCCAATCATTTTGACCACGTGTTCGCCAACTGAACTACCCTCAGCCATCTTGCAATCCATCAAAGCCTTCATGATATCAAATCGTTCAGACTTTGCGGTTTCCTTGTACAGAGCATCCAATTCCCGGATCATATCACGGGGTTTATGGAATTCAAAACGTTTTTGAAGGTCTGTACTCATGCAAGCTAGCATGAGGCACTGCACTAAGTTGTGATCATCATCCTTAGTGACCCAGACATTTTGTTCATCTTCCGGGGCCTCTGCCGCCGGTTTAGCTGGAAGAGCATTTTCAAGCACATATAGTTTCTTAGCGCTCCTGAGGACAATCCTCAGGTTGCGGACCCAGTCCGCATAGTTGTTTCCAGTCGTAGTTAACTTCTCTTTCTCTAACATCGGGCCTAAGTTGAACGCGGTGTTGCGAGCCATTTGATCTACAACGGAAAACACAAGTTTCACTTAGACTTTGTTTATAATGAAATTTGCACTAGTGAATAAACCGTTTTATTCTAAAATGTGCTCCCACTCAAATCAATATCTCTCAAAATTGATTATGAGTGATACAAGACCCGCATATCCATTCAACGCCATTGAACGAGATGAACACTGATGGCGCGAACTTCAACCGGTAGGCAAACTTGCCGATCACATCTCTATGTGACTCTTGTTCATCTTTCGATGGGCGTGTTCCGAGCTCAGGGAGATCCTTCCAGAACGTCAAGACAACCAAGTGATCTTGCTGTGAGGTCTCAACTCACCCGCCTCACACATCCCTATGTCGTTCGTACCCAGGGAGATCCTGTGATACCCCGAAAAGTTAGGTGCCGTGACGGTGCTACACTTGGGAGAACACTAACTACTTGATATTTTAAGTGAGAGATCACCCTAATAAAAAGCGACTACCGCGCAATCAAGAAGGGTGCATCAAGAGGGATAAACATCTCAGGCAATTCAAAATAGCATGATATGGTATAGCCCCTTCTGACGGAGAAGTCTTTCATTTCTTCGTCTTCGGCATTCGCGTCGATGTTCACCTTCGCGAAGATTGCCACCACCTTGTCGATGCACCAGATAATATTGCTATCTCCATAGCAAGATAAAATAAATGCATTACTTAAGGTTGACACGCAGGTCATTAAAGTGCAATCATATGGCTCCAGCCATCATGCCGAATCATGACACGCAGGTCATGTTAATTACATCATATAGTCATCTCATACATAATCAAATTGAATATGAGCATTGCTATACCACATCACATGCAAACCATCCTGCAAAACCAAGTTAGACGCCTCTAATTGGTTTATGCAAAATTTTATTTTACGTGGCTTCTAAGGTTTTTACTCAAACCGCAGCTACCAACGTTTTATCATCAAGTATGATTATTCAAGTTGCTAGATTAACATCTCGGGGTGTATGAAACACGAGATAATTAAATCTCGAGCCCCATACTAAACTTCGTCATACGCATGACCCCCGTGCAGATCATATCTGCAATGCCCTTTCATTCGCGAATTTCATCTTTCTTTTGACTATGGCAGAACCCAAAGAACTGATAGCACTTCCATGATCAATCAGGATCACGGATTGCCAGAACTTTGTCAAATTCCACCATGCTGTCTCGAGATTGAGCAAACGCAAATTCTAGGGAAGCAACAAGAACGTCGGGTAACAGATTTCATCTGTCACCCGCATAAATAATTTTCAGCAATAGATCTCATCTACTACCTAATCATATTATGCAATACCCATACATCTCCATGTATTCTAGATCGTAACCTGCATCTACGCATAGCACGGCTCTTGATGCCACTGTAGGGGAATGCGACAGAAAACGAAAATTTTCGGTATAGCGAGCACGCCCAGGAACACTATGGAGACTGCATACAAGGTTTGATCTGATCCGTACCGACTCGAAGCGCAGCGGAAGAAGAGTCGGTGGAGATCGTTGGTGCAGATCCCCGCAGCTAGGATTTACAACCTCCCAACCGTGAGGATGTACTCCCTCGTCGGACAGCCCTTCGGGAGGCGGTCGGACAGTCCCTCGGACGATGTCGCGGACAGCCCTTCGGGAGGACCCTCGAAACTCGAACAGAGACTCGGACAGCCCTTCGGGAGGACACTCGAACAGCCCCTCGGGCAAAAGACCGAAACTACGACCTCTCTACGGGGTTGCACACATACGGTGTCAGCTATCCGGCAGGGCTTCGCCGTCCAGAACTAGTTCCTGCCGGAACCCAGACAGCCTTTCGGCTCTACGAAACTCTTTTCGTGGGAGGGAGAGAAGAAGCCAGATAATGCATGGCATGTGTATGAGAGCAAGGGATGAGGAGAATGGCAGCCACTTCTCCTCCTTTTATAGGCCAAGGCAAGGGGTGGGGTGGTGGAGAAAATACCAAAATACCCAAGCTACATGTCCCACATGAGGGGTAATATGGTAATGCAAGTGGAGCACAAAGGGGACACCCAAGGGGGCCCCTACTTGGCCGGCCACAACCTTGCCCCCTCCCATGGGGGGGGGCCCCCAACAAGCCACCAACATGTCTCCCTTGAACAAGGGTGCTCCCTAGACAAAAAGCCACCAAACATGCAACCCCCGATTCGTGGGATCTTGTCCCCTCGCGCTGAGACAAGATGTTTTCCGCGAAACTTTTTTCTGAAAAATTTCAGAAGGTCCCAGAACATTTCTGGCACCCTCTAAAATTATTCCGGGAATTTTCCGAAACATTTCCGGTATGGTAGTTTTCATCAGCGAAAAGCAACAACAACGGTTACGGCAGTTTCGGAACATTTCCGGTTTTTTTTCTCTGAAAATTCCCAGAAGTTCCCAGACCAATTCTGGCATCCTCTGAAAATTTCCATGCGATGCCGAAACCCTTTTTGACCTAATAATATATTCCAAAACAACTTTTTGGTTTTACCGAAACTCTTTCGGTGTTCTCTCTCTCCGGAACTCTTCCATTGTCTCCGAAACTTTTTCGGTGACTTTCTCTCAGACTCCCTGTCTAGTATTCAGCAGATAGATGACCCTTAAGCATGTGACCCTATAGGTTCGGTGAAGCATAGACATGACCTGGAACCCTTTCCAATCAATGATCAACATCGGAGCCATGGACACCCATATTGACCCCTATACCCACACGAATGAATATTCGAGTGAACCTCCAGTTGCCGTGTGCTATTCCTGTTGCTTCGCGATATGTCACAAACACCCGAGGTGAGATTTATTGCATTCCTGTGGATCAACAATTTGTCCATCATGCAAGTTACCTCGTTACCGGTTTTGTTCTCTTTTCTCGTTTCCATGTTCCGGTATCCCAGTGATCAAATCACAAGTTGTCTGGCCAGACGATGATGGATACCGTTTCACCGAGAGGGCCCGAGTATATCTCTCCATCGTCGGAGGAGCAAATCCCAATCTTGAGCTATCTCGTTACATGCCATACCTTTCCGTGAACCCGTAAGCCGCCGTAATAGCCACCCAGTTACGGATGACGTTTAACAAACCCCAAAGTTCACGAAGCAAGCACGAAGGAACTCGATACTCTCATGGTCTAAGGAATTATGCAAACATTAACTATCTCTGTGTTATTAACCATTAACTTGTGACGAATGTATCTCATAGCATAACATCATATTAGGTCGATTCAACACAAGTGTTCTATCAACATCGTGCCCTCAAAATTGCTGGCATAACCATGCCCATGATCAGGAAAACAGGATCATCATGCAATACTTGAGCCAGTCTTAGAGGCAAGACTAGGAATACATTTTACCGTTTATTATACCACACGTGCACATGAGTTTCCCTCCAAGCCTCGTTTTATTTGCAGACTCGAGAATCATTGCAGTTATAGCATGGAACATAAACTTTCATTACAAACCAGGAGATACAAAATAACTGTTGTTACTGCCTCTAGGGCATATCTCCTACAGTTATTGGGCCGGCCCACTTAAGGAATTGTTGTAGGCGAGTTATGCTTCTGTCTTGCATTAAGTGAGACATAGAATTATCGCCTACTCAGCCCATTGTGGGCAGATCCTATTTGGTGCTTTAGGCGTCGTTACTGTGCATTTTGCAGACGGGCGCCTGAAGCCTCTAAGCCGCGTTGGCCTGTTTAGCTACATTGTCTTTTTGTTTTTTCCTTTACTTCAATTTCGTGAACTTTTTCCAAAATCATTGAAGCTTTATTTTCAAAATGATGAACTTCTTAAATTTTGTGACCTTTTTACAGAATTGATGAACTTTTTCCAAATTGCTACCTTTTTTAAAAATTGATGATTTTTACAGAAAGGTCTGCAAAATAGATGATTTTTTTTCAAATTCGGTGAACTTTTTTTCAAATCCAATGTACTTTTTCCAAAATTGGTGAACTTTTTTAAAATTGGTGAACTTTTCTTCAAATGATAAACTTTTTTCTGCATTGTTGAACTTGTTTAAAATTGATGAACTTTTTTTCGAAATCAATAATCTTTTAAAAATAATAGATGAACATTTTTAAATTTGATGAACTTTTCCAAATTCGATGAACTCGTTTTAGAAAATTTATAAAAAAAATTCAAGTTCACAATTGTTTTATCAAAAACTTTGTTGGATCCACGCTTTTTTTTCTTTTTTGCAAGTTTTCAATTTTCTTTTTTTTCTCAAATGGGAATGTGTGCATGGGCCGGCCCACCTGCGCTGACACAATTGCGCCTGGAAGATTCACTGTCGCTGAAGCGCTGAATAGGATTTCCCTTGTGTGCCAACCAGGAGAGCAACTAGTTAACGAGCGCTTCTTCGGGAGCCTCGCAACGATCAGCGCCATTTGGCACGCTCCCAGCCGCCCCGCCACGTGTCGCGCTCTGGACGCTCTCTCCGGTTTTTTATTTTTTCGCATGCTTTTTCGGCTTTTTAAACGGTTTTTTTTCGACGTTTCGGTTTTCCACCGGTCTTCCTGAACTTTTGGACCAATTTTTTTTTGCGCGAAAAAACGTTTTTTTTCCTTTCGCGAGAGCCACGGTTTTGCTTCCGCGAGAGTCACGGTTTTGCTTTCGCGAGAGTCACGGCCGTGCCTCTCGGAAACGGAAAAAAACGTGTTTTCTTTTTTTTTCCTTCCGCGAGAGGCACGGTTTTGCTTCCGAGAGAGGCACGGTTGTGCTTTCGTGAGAGTCACGGCCGTGCCTCTCGGAAACGGAAAAAAAAATACGTTTTCTGTTTTTTTTCCTTTCGCGAGAGGCACGGTTTTGCTTCCGTGAGAGGCACGGTTGTGCTTTCACGAGAGGCACGGCCGTGCCTCTCGAAAACGGAAAAAAATACGTTTTCTGTTTTTTTTTCTTCCGCGAGAGGCACGGTTTTGCTTCCGCGAGAGGCACGGTTGTGCTTTCACGAGAGGCACGGCCGTGCCTCTTGGAAACGGAAAAAAAAAATATGTTTTTTATTTTTTTTCTTTCACGAGAGGCACGGTTTTGCTTTCGCGAGAGGCACGGCCGTGCCTCCTCGGAAACGAAAAAAAAAACGCGTTTTCTCTTCTTTTTTTTCCTTCCACGAGAGGCACGGTTTTGCTTCCGCGAGAGGCACCCTTGTGATTTCGCGAGAGGCACGGGCGTGCCTCTTTCGGAAAGGGAAAAAACCCGTGCTCCCGGTTCGGTTTTTTAGTCCAGTTTTTTTCATCCGGTTTTTTTATGAAAAAAAAGTTCGTCAAAACCTATCAACAAGGGATCTAGTTTTGAAGATCTCGACACGAGGAATCCAACGGTGAAAGCGGTTCGAGATTTGGACGCACGGTTTAAGAGATAAACGTTTTGAATAAACGAATCTACGAAAAAAGGGAAAACTCTCAGGTGCAGCGCGCCACTTGTCGCAACTTGGGAAGGTGGGAGTGATCTTTGCAAGGAGTACTCCTTAACTAGTGATTTCGGCCAACCGGGACCTCGCGTACGGAAAGCCCTATTCTTTTGGTGTGGGCCGGCCCAGTCGCGGCGCCCCCTATGCGTCAGCGCGCTATAGGACACATAGAGCGTCCAATAGGAGGTCCCGGCGCGTATAGCGCCAGGGAACAACGAGCGCACACCACCCACGCCGCTCGCGGGCCGGCCCATGTGCGGCGCGGGAAAAAGCAGGAAGCACCTTGTGTTTTTATTTGCTTTTTTTTTGTTTAAACCTTTTTTCGTTTTTACAATATATTTCGTGATTTCAAAAGAAATTGCAAATTGTGAAATGTTCGTGAATCCAAATATTGTTTATGATTTGCAAATCTTTTTGGGAAATGATGAATTCTCACGGATTGAAAATGTTCACCGAATTTCAAAAATGTTCTTGAATTCAAAAGTTTCTGTGATTTCAAAAGAGTGCACATCTTTTGAATTTTAATGAACATCATTTTATTTTGATGAACAATTTATTATAAGAATTTCCTAATAATGATGAGAATTTTTTTGTATTTGATGACCACATTTTGAATGCGATGAACATTTTTTGAACTTGATGGACAGAATTAGTATTCAAGATTTTTATAAAAAAATTGGATGAACCAATTTTGAATTCAAGGAAGATATTTTTATTTGATGAACATTTTCTGAAGATCTTTGAGCAAATTTGGAATTTTACGAACATTTTGTAATTCAATGAACAAATTTTGAATTTTGATGAACATGTTTTAAATCCAACGAACAAAATTTGAATTTTATGAACATTTTTTGAATTGTTGAATTTTTTTACGTTGATTAACATTTTTTGAATTCGATGAACAAAAAATGTTTGCGAATCTGAAAAGAAAATTCACAAAAAGAAAGTGAAAGTAAAAAAGTATGCAATTTCAAAAAATGCTCATGATTTCACAAACTGTTCATGATTTGAAAAAAATGTTCATGAATTTGAAAGGAGTAAAGATGTATTGCTTGAAAATTTATTGCATAATGCAGGTTATGATATTGTTTCGAATCCTGGATTTTAAATTTCAGAAAATCCAAAAGTGACCTGAAATTCATGAAACTGAGCATGGTCTCGTGATATGGCACAAATATGCTGTCGTAATTTTTTTGTTCAATTGAGACAAGCTGCTTATGAAAAGTTGCACAAATGAAGAGCCAAGGTATTTTGGAACAAATACCTGTCATGTTAACGCGAACGCTTTCACTATTCAAACCGTGGGCGTTTACGTGCCGCCACGAGTCCTGCTTCTCATCGGCAGGTGCCGTCCGAGCAAGCGTGTGAGTCGACGGGAGGCGTGCGAGCAGACCGCTGCGCTGGCTGACCGGGAGGAGTGCGAGCAGGCCGCTGCGCAGGCTCACCGGGAGGCGAGCCCTTTGACCAGGCTCCGCCGCCACCTTCGTCCCAACTGCCCCCACTTTTAATGGCACCGGCGCCGCAGTTTAAAATCACCCCTGCACTACCCGGTATCGCTACAATCTTCTCTCTTCCTCTCTGATTCTCCTGTCGTCTACCTCCAACCAGCCTGACCTAACCATACGCCATGCCGCATAACGATGGTCTGCCCTTAGTCTTCCAGTTTCCTGAGGAAGACACCCAGTCGGAGTCTCAAGAACATAAGGCGCTTTGGGACGAGCTTGAACTGGCCTTGCGGGAAGACGCCGCGCCTGCCCCTGCTCCCGTTCCGGCTCCCGTCGCCCCGACTGCGCCAGCACCCATCCCCGTGGCATTGATGGGCTGGGAGCCGCACATTGTCGTCGAGCTTGATGCCACGGGGTTCCACGAGGTCCCCGCCGACTTTCACGCGCCCGTGCACCTGCCTGCGCATGCGCCTGCGCGTGCGCCGTGCCGGTGCCCGTGCACCTGCCAGCGCATGCGCCTGCACGTGCACTGACGCGCGCGCCCGTGCCGGTGCCCGTGCACACGAATGTCACCGCTGCGCCGTTGCCAGCGCCTGTCCCCGCGCGGGTGCCAGTGCCCCCCTCAGCGGCATGGATCACCGCCGTCGACCGCTTCCTTGCACCAACACCAGTCGCCTCCTCCCGCCAGTTGACTCGCTCCTGGAGACCGAAGTCCAGAACATTCTGGCCTTCCTTGAAGCTAGGTCCAACTTCCAGGAGTACGCGAACAATGGCGCAAGACGCCGCCATAGCCGTCGCCATCGGTCAGTGGCCCAACGGCACACAGAGCACGGCAGAGGGGCCGCTTCCCACCGCAAGACGCCGCCGCCGCCGCCGCGTAATCTAAATTTTCCATGAAAAAGTTTGGATTGCCATGCTTAAAATCCGAACGTTTGGGATTTATCATTTCCGTTTATTTTAGTTCGATCGTCGTATGAATGTAAAGTCGGAGTCAGACTGAATGAAATCTATGGTTTGATCGATTGAATGTTCTGCTAGAGCCGTATTAAAAACAGTAAAACTGAGCCTAATCCCTGCTCTCTCATGAATTAGGAATTTCTGGCCGTTTGATTTTGTTTGTTAAACGTTTTTGGCCCTCCGATCTAAAGTTAGCCCTACGTTAGCCGCGAACTGGGCCGAACGTCGTAAGGGCAGCTACTCCCGTAGCTATTTTGGAGCCCTGAGGTTAATCGGGCCAGTTTTCCTACTCGGCCCAAGGCTGTGAAGCCCGCTTCAGCCTTGAAGAAAATAAAACACAGCAAACGAGCACCTCCCTTAGCTGCTCACGATGCCCCTCCTCTCCCCGCTGCCGCCCACGACGGCATCTCCTCCCTCAACAAAACACCTGAGGCGTTCTTCTTCCATCCAGCCTATCGAGCCTCGCGAGGGATTCCAGCGCGGGTGGGGATCAATCCGAGGCGAGGCTTGCCAGTGATCCGGCGCAGGAGGGGATCGGCCGAGGCGACGTCTGCGAGGATGCAGTGCTCGACAGGATCCCGCCGGTAGCAGATGTGCGACGTTTCCTCTTCCCCGTCACCGTTGCTCCTTGGTCCTTGCCGCAGCCACTCGTGCGCGTTGCCGCCAGGTTTAGGTCAATCTCTTCTGTATATGAGAGGCCGTCTGATGTGGAGCGCCACTAGCCTCAAGGGAGATTTGGAGGAGGCCGGGTCTTGAAACACCGAAGACATGTGCTTGTGTCAGCTTTATGCCACTCCGCCACTGCAGGTTATTGACATAGGTTCAGCCGCTCTCCTATCGTTTTGTCCATAAAAAATGATTGTTGGACTGAAAATATTTATCACTTGCTGTTCTATATAATTTGGCAATCCTGGTATTCATTGCTCCCAGTTGCTTGAAGTAAATAATTAGATTAGTACATTTGGTGGAGTTGTACGATGTGAAAGAACAATGTTTGTTTCTATCAGTTAGTAACTGAAGAATACATCTAAACTGACTGCTGTCAAGAATACAAATTAGTGATAGAGATGATGCTATTTAAGGATTAAGAGGTACGGATTAATGAATCCATTAGAATCCAAGAACATTTCCGTGGCTCCTTTTTTTTTACTATGTATATGTAGTTGGCCGTACAAACAATTCTTTGTATCTTGCAAAAGTTCCTTTTTGTTAGTGTACTGTGAGATTCTAATATAAATGTCCATTTACTGTGTCCTTTCCGGCACACAATAGTGTAGTTTAAGAAAGAGGATAAATGTTGCAAAAGAGCTGATAACTTTCTCCCTTATGTAGATTATTAGGAGATGTGAAGGAAGTTTGAGTGGATGAGTTATATCCTATCCATGATACCTGGTGTACGACTACCCTGCAATTATCCATCGCCAGCGGGTGGCGCACATGAGTCGCCATTAAGGTCCTGTTGCGATGGTTATATAGCTCCTCGATTTCCGGCAACTGTTCGCTGCTCGAGGTGACCCTCTACCTCGCAGGCGTATTACCATGGTCGACTGGATTGACCGGCCCCCGATTCACCTGTATCCCGTGCCTCGGCTTGATCGACTGGATACCATCAAGCATTGGATTCCTTCGGGTGCCTTGCCACAGCTGAATCTCCTCGAGCGCGTCGTCTCCCTCCCGCACTGGATCCCCTCAGATATTTCAATATCGTTCCGTTCTTAAATTATGTTCCTGGAGACAAACGCAGGAAACCGAGGTACTGCTACGCTGCCTGATCTTCCGTCTCCCCAACGGATCTCCTCTCACATGATCTTGCGACGGTTGTCGTGCAGGTATTGACTTCAGTTTCTACATTTTAGATAGATAAGTAGGCTAAATTTTCACCATGAAGATGACTAAGCATGCTTTCTCTGTCTTGTGCACTATTCTTCAGTACAAAATATTGCACCTGTCAGGCAGAATTGAGAGGACTTGAATGGGATAAGGACCGCTGCTACATCGGCTAACACAGCAGCAAGGATTCGCTTACTCGGTATTATCCATTGCTCCAGCTGTATATAACAATGCAGGTTAGGTTATATCGATGAATATTATTGAGAAAAAAATCTTCATACCTTACAACAATGTGATTTATTTCTGGTTGTATAACATCTATTTGTGGTATGCACTCTGGAATATGCTAGCAATAATCGAGTAGAAGGAATACTCACTGAAGTTGCCAGCATTTCTGTCTATGGTATTTGATCGTTACTACCACCAGTGTTTTTCAGATGTATTTTTTAATTATTTTTCTCTTTCTCCCATTTACAACGCGAAGAGGTTGCAACTTTCTGTAGTCCACAAGTAAATCGCTGATTGATTATATGCTATTCTTTGCTTTTAGAAAAAATAAAGCATAATGATATAAATACTTCTCAATATTCGAGATATAGAAATGTCAATATTAGAATTGATAGTGTGGCATTTACCTATCTATGCATAAAAAATTAACTTGCATTTTTTACTTCAATGTTTATGTGGAAAAAATGGATGTATTTGGGACACCTCTTTGGTTACTCCATACTTATCCAGATGACTACAACAAGTATTTGTTTCACATTGCCTTTGGTTACTACATACTTTATCCGGAGAACTATAGCAAGTGTTTTTTGGCGGGACTATAGCAAGCCTTCGTTTCAGGACATTGCCTTGGTTACTACATGTTTATCCTGAGGACAATAGCGAGTCTTCCTTTTGCCGGACTATAGGAAGTCTTTGTTTCATAGCATCCCGTCATTGCTTTCCTTCACTACAACAAGAAACAAAGGTTATTTTGCAAAAAAAGAACAAGAAAGAAAGGTATTTATGAGGTATTTGGCACTTCCTACATGAAAACTTTTTTGTAACTATTTGGTCAGCAGGGGGCAGCATCCAACAAAAACGTAGTGTTGCAGACTACATGTGGAGTTCGTCCAGCTAATCAGGTAAGTGTGCTACAGTACCCATGGCTGTCAATATCTTTTTTTCTGTTCTAATTGCTAATCTGCTGATTTTGTTTCTTAGTTGTGATAGATTGCCATACATGTGTTGTCTCTAGAGCTCCAGAAACCTGTGATGATACATGTTGGTTGAACAGTCAATTCCATTGTTATTTCAATCTATTTTTATCATTTCCATGAGCACCGTTGTTATTTCAATCTATTATATCATTTCCATGAGTTATCTTGTCTTCATGTATTTACAAAAAATTATATATCTCTCTGTAAAGAAAACTTCAAAAGAGACGGGCGCAGCAACGCGCGCCAACAATGATCTAGTCAAATTAAATATAAAACTTCATCAAGCCACATGTATTCCTTCTCTTCGCAAACATTTCATATTAAATACCACGTCAATTCCAAATATTTTTTTAGGGATGTCAATTCCAAATACTTGTAGGGCGCGACCAGTCCCCTTGTTCGAGCACTAGGCGATACATCTATTTATCCACGCATTTAATTATGACGGAGTAGTAGATAAATAGTTCTACAACTAGCCTAACTTGTCTGTCACGATCACTTTTGTTCCTAAACTTGTTACATGTATAATACTACTAGTACGTGAAACTGGTGCCGTAACTTGTGAACACGTCCAGATATGGTCAACGGCAACATCGCCCGCGCGTTCTTCGTGTTTGCCCGTGCATCTAAACGTAGAAGGGGAGGAGAGAGAGAGAGAGAGAGAGAGAGAGAGAGAGAGAGAGAGAGCAGACATGGAACCCACCGGTAAGTGAAGCCAGTCCCACTAATGTATTAATGTTAATATTAAAACATGTTATCCATTAAATAGGCTGTGGTAATATAAAAACATTATATCAACAAAGGGGGTACAACAAACGTTGCTACTATGTTGCCTATTGACGTGCAGCTTGAAGGCCCTGGTCGCATGTTCGATCCTCGTCCTTTTTCATTTTTAATTGATATATGGGTCCAAATTTGTTCCATGACAGGTGGGCCCCTCCGTGTGTAGTTTGTAGCACTTTAATTTGTTGGTCGAAATTCGTTCCATTACAGGTGGACTATCGGTGTGTAGTTTGTAGCTTATTTGTAATAATTAAAGAGAACAACCGAGTTTTTTTGCAAAAATACCATGGTGCGACGTGGAAGGTGAGAAAGGACGTGTGAGAGAGCGGTGATCGAGCCAGAAGGAAATCAATTGGTGGAGCTGCGGGGGTTGCAACGGTGTTTGGAGTAGTTGTGGGCCGAATGCTACGAAAATATAATCTAAACCCACCGGAATAAATGCCTTCGCAAATTAATCCAAGGTTGGAGTCCCCCTCGCAATGTAAATAGCTCCGGCTCTGCGAGGGATGGAGAGGTAGCTTCAATGTGTGGAAGATACGGCGTGAGAAAGCGAGGTGAATCGAGACACAGATAGATAGAGAGACAAAGTGCGTGTGGTCCGGCATTCGTTGAAAAGATATATATGCTCTGGAGAGATATTGTCCGGTTGAGCTTTTGGGAAGGGTGAGGGCTGTAAGATAGAGCTTGAGAGATGATCCAGTCACAGACATGTAGATATATTTTGTGCGTGGGAGGAAGCAAGGTCAATCGATACATAGATAAAGGGAGAGAGATTGAGCGAGTGTGGGTCGTCATGCGATCGAAAGAGTGAGACGGGTTGGAGAGAGTGACCTAGATAGACAATGTGCGTGAGAGAGTATACAATATGAATATGTCGAATTGGGCTCAAACATGGAGATATATCGTTTGTGTCTGAGAAAGAGCGAGGTCAATCGAGACATACATAGAGAGAGAGAGAGAGAGAGAGAGAGAGAGAGAGAGAGAGAGAGAGAGAGAGATTGAGCGAGTGTGGCCCGCCATGAGGTCGAAAGAGTGGGGGCGGCTTGGATTGACTGGCCTAGATAGACAATCTGTGTGAGAGAGTATAGAGTGTGTCGATCGAGGCTCGAACAGGGAGATATATCATTTGTGTGTGAGAGAAAGCGAGGTTAATCGAGACTTAGATAAAGAGAGCGAGATTGAGCGAATGTGGGCCGCCGTGCTGAAGAAAGAGTGAGATAGTCTCGAGAGAGTGACCTAGATAGACAATGTACGTGTGTGCGCACGAGAGGGGGGGGTCTAGATAGGCAATGCATGTATCCAATGAGAGAGGGTGGGAGGGAGAGAGAGAGAGAGCTCGGCATGGAGTGCAATGGAGGGTGTGTGAGAGAGATACATTTGATAACAGAGTGGAAAAAGGGGCCTGTGTAGTTGAGAGAGTTAGAGATCGAAACATGGAGAGAAAGAATGAACGTGTGTCAGAAACCGATAGCTTTCTAAGGTGGTTAGGAGAGGAAGATTGATGATACAGGAAGTATGTAGCGTGTGTGCCGAGGGGGGGTGGGGCTAAAAACAACATTTGAATGTGTCGTGGGAACGGATATGACAGTAGAGATGGGGGTACGTCGGAGAGGGCATAGCCTAGCTACGGCGAGATTGTACACTCGGATTTACGAGTTCAGGCCCCTCTCGGAGGAGGTAACAGCCCTACGTCTCGGTGCCTCAGGGGCTTCTGTGGATTGGAGTGTTGAGTTACAGGGGGTGCGAACCCTTGTGCAAGAGGGGAGGGGTAGCTTATATAGAGTACGCCGACCCCTCGCAGCCCTCAGTTACACAGGGGTTCAATGAGAGAATAAAGCCACGGGCGTTACTGGTAACGCCCGCGTTTAATGGTCTTTAAGGTGACGGAGTGAATGCCTGACCGTTGCTATCCAGGGGTGACTCCAAGTCTTCTGTCCTTTGAGTGGATTCTTGTCTTCTGAGTGAATAATGACGGTCGAGTGGAGTTGGGGTATCCGAGTGGATCTTCTGTCGAGTGGGTTGCACTCTGAGCTAATTCCAGTCAGTATCTTCTTTCTGTCTTTGTAGGTCTTGATCTCTTGTGTAGTGTCCTTGGGTAGGGCATATAGGTCAGGCCCAAGACCCTACCCTAGGTACATGTCATCGTCATTAGCCCTTGAATGGATCGAGGACCGAGTGAAGGAGGATTGCAGTTGATTTCGACCCGACTCAATGTCTCGGAGACACTTTCTTGGGGTCTGAAAGCATGTTAGTAGTTTAATCCTTTGTCAGTCGCCTTGATCGATTCTGGCCTCTTGAATATCCGAGTGAAATGAGTAGCATAGCATCGAGCCGATTGGATTTGGATATCCTTGACGCGATCGACTGGTTTGCTGGCCCGGATTTTGCGGGATTCGAAATTTGGAGAAGCGCGCGGGCCGGACGCAGAGCGGTAAGCGGGGCAAGTGGGGAGGGACTCCTCGATCCTCGCTCCACCTTTTGCGCCACGTATCGGGCTGGCGCCGGTTGTGGGATGCGCTGAGATTGCGCGGGCCCACGGGTCAGCCACTCAGGCGCGCGGGTATAAAGGGCGACGCGGCCAATGTGTGCAACAGTGTCCACCATTTTCCCCTTTTCCCCTCGTCTCTCTGCTCCGCCCACTCCAGCACAGCGCCGCCCCTCTCACTCCCGTCGACCACCGCAGGGATGGCGAAGGACAAGACGAGGGCACTGGAGCGCGCCAAGAAGATAACCAAGGGCAAGAAGGCGGCCAAGGGGTCGACCTCGCGATCTGCTCTGCCGCCAGGCTGGATCCAAGGGGATTGGATTCCCTCGTCGGTCTTGGAGGAGGATCTGGAGGGGCTCGTCGCCGACGGCCTGATAGCGCCTGGATGTTCGAGCCTAGGCCGCGCGACGGCGAGCGGGTTCTCCTCACGACTCACGTGGAAAGAGGTTTCTCTCTGCCTCTGCATCCATTCTTCCGCGGTTTCCTGAACTTTTTTGGCACACAAATCCACCACTTTCCTCCAAACACCATATCATACCTTGCTGCATTTGTTTCGATGTGTGAGAACTTCCTGGGATGCCACCCACATTGGGGGTTATTCAAACACATCTTCACCTGCCGATCTCAATCGGTTAAGAAAGCCAATCCGACTGATGAGAAAACCCACGTGATCCAAATGTGTGGAGGTTTGGGCATCCAAATGAGGGGTAGGAGCTCTTTCCCTCCCATGAATTTTCCTGAGTCGGTTAGGGGGTGGCAGTCGACCTGGTTTTACTGCAAAGATGTCCCGACTCCAGGCGCGTCGATTGGTCTTCCTCCTTTCTCCCTGGAGAGACTCCGCGCCCCTCGTCCGTTGACCATAGAAGAGGAGGAGAAGGGTGAGGTGGCCATCCTGGTTGATGCAGTCGTTGAGCTGATCCGAGGCGGAGTGATAGGCATGGACTTGTTGGAAGTGTTTCTCAGTCGACGCATCCAGCCTCTGCAAGCTCGCGACCACCCCATGTGGATGTACTCAGGTGCAGACGACACCGCTCTGACCCACCCGGAGGAGGTCAAAGAGGAGACAGTGGCACAGTGGCTTCGGAGCATTACAGGAAACAAGGACAATCCACGTGGAGCGAAACGGATCTTGCCATTCGACGCCGAGCACCTCCCAGGAGTGGTGAGGCATTATCTTGTCGAGTGAATTATTTCTGTTCTTCAATATGCAACTGTATTGGAATCCGACTGCTCTTTGTAATCTGTGTCTCGCAGGTATTCAAGAAGATGTACTCGCCCATGCCGAACGGGGAACAACTCATTGAAGGAGCAGAAAGCGAGGGTGGGAACGCCAAACTCGAGTATGCCGACGACAGTGAAGACGACAGCGACGACTCTGATGACAGTGAACAAGTCGAGTCACCACCACGCACCGAGCGCCGTACCAAGCAGACACAAGATCCTGCGGCTGTCCAGGGTAAGGTTGCGGTGTCGAGTGCCGGGATCCAGAAGCGCACTCGGACGTCAACTCCCGATCCGACTGAGAAGACCGCTAAGCTAGCCAAGATTGTTCCACCTAAACCTCGAAAGGCTTTACCTAGGATCAAGGTTACTGTGCCTTTCGCTTCGACGTAAATGCTTCTGTTGCAGACCGTTTCACCTTCTGTCTTACTCTCGCAGACCTTCATGTTTTTGTTGACCGAGTGAAATTCTCAATCCCAGGGCGGCTACCTCTGCGACGTCCCAAATGGAGATTGATGATGAGCGCGCAGACGCAGAGACTACGGACGCAGCCACTTCCCGGGCAGGTACGATCAACTCACACCTTGTTCTATCTCGCTATTTGTTCTGACGGTCGACTGAGAGCTGACTGTCGAGTGTCTGTAGAGCCAACCAACGTCATCACCCTTCCAGACGACGACGAGGAGGAACCTCCGAGGAGCACAGGGGGAAGAGGCAGGTCGACCCCCTCACGAAGCCTTGCTAGGAGAACGTCTTCAGGCCAGACATCTCGTACGCCGCCTGAACTTGCCCTTCAAGAACCTGGTGGTTCGCCTCAGGCCAGCGCTATCTCTACCGCTCCGCCGTCGACTACTCTGCCGTTGGTATCAACTTTTCCGCCTTCTGGACCTGCTGGCCAAACTCAGGCGCCGATCCTTCCGACTGTATCATCGGCTCTCCCGTCGACTGTATTCGCTCTGCACCATGTCCCAAAGGACCAGACCGGGGCCAGCAAGGAGGCTATGATCCAGGCCGGTTTGATGTTGCAGCTCCTGAAGGAGGTGTATGAAAGCAGCAAGCTAGCTTATGACGCCAGCACAGCCCTTCAAGCAAATGTCCGAGTAAGTGCGATAGTAAGTTGATTTCCGATTGAATTTTCTCCGTCTTGATTCTGCTGAATCTGTACACCCACTGGTTGATTTCCGATTGAATTTTCTCCATCCACTCGAAACGGTCAGGCCGCACCGAGTGGGGAATCGATCCAGTGGGGGCACGTTGAGTGCACCCACTGCGTGTAGTCCCCGAGGCCGCCGTCGAATGTTTGATTCGGCGGGGGTCTTAGAATATTTTTTGCTTGAAGCTCCTCACTCGAATCGATCAGGCCGTACTGAGTGGAAACTTCTCCAGTGGGGGCACGCTGAGTGCACCCACTGGGTGTAGTCCCCGAGACCGCCGTCGAATGTTTGATTCGGCGGGGGTCTGAGAACAAGTTTTTTTTGCTCCTCCACTCGGGCCGGGCAGGCCGTACCAAGTGGGAAATTGATCCAGTGGGGGCACACTGAGTGCACCCACTGGGTGTAGTCCCGAGACCGCCGTCGAATGTTTGATTCGACGGGGGTCTTAGAATATTTTTTATAATAGCAATCTGGATTTGCTCTTCTCCACTCGGAAGTAGAGGGAACACTTTTTGAGTCTTTCTCTTCGTCGACTGAATTGTCTTTTTGTTGATCTCAGAAATCTTGTGAACTGGGAGCCCAGTATGTTGCCTTGGAGAAGGAGAATATCCAACTCCAATTGGACTTAGAGCTGGCCAAGAAGAACTTGAAGCAGGCTCAGGAGGAAGTGAAGACCTTGGGAGGTAACACTTCGCTGACTGTGTGCCTTGTCAGTTTTTTTTTCTTTTTGTCCTTTGAACCGAGTGATTCCACTCGAACAGATGTGCGTAGTGAAAACCGTCAACTCCAAGCACGACTGAAGAATGTTATTTCTTTAGACAATATGAAGCAGGCATTGGAGAGGAAGGACAACGAACTCGCGGGAGCCCAGAAGGTGGCACGAGAGAAGGCTGAAGCAGCTGAGAGAAAGCTAGCTTCAGTCGGCAAACTCGAAGAGGAGAATGTGGCCCTGAAGACTGCCATTGAGGAGGTGAAGAAGGAAGCCGCTCAGCTGAAGGAGGAGAAAATTGTCTTGACTGACAAGGTGGACCAACTCACTCGGAAGAGGGCTGAGCTAGAGGAATACTTGGGGGGCCTTGCAAAGAAAATGTACATCATGCTTGAAGGTATCCTTCTTCATCCGAGTGAACTCATAAAAAACTTCTACGCAATGCTGCTGACTCATATTTTCCCTCTTTGTGCAGAATTCTTTCAGAATTTCGAGTAGGAAACTGAACGAATTGAACCAGGCCTGGATCCCACGAAGTCACTCATCAAATATGATGCTGCAATGAATGTGCTGCGACTTGAAGCTTGTCTCGATAGTGTCTTGGGGTACGTTGCCCGACTGAAGGTTGCACTGACAAGGATAGACAAGGAGCTGTGGCCAGAGGATACACTCCAGAACAACCTCGAGTCAATGATGACTCGGCTCAATGAAATCCCTGGTCGAGTGCAAGCGTGTGGAAGAAATCAGCTGCTCACTGCGAGGCCGACATGGCGCTCTCACTTGTTCGTGTCCACTGCAAGGAGGCTAGGGAGGACAAGCTGAGGGCTCTTCAAGTGGCAAACACGAAGAAGCTCCAGTTTGAAGACTTTATGGAGACCTTTATTGACGCAGCCACTCGGATCGCAGGTGGCATTGATTTGGACACCTTTGTCGAGCCTGCGAGTCCTCCTGCCGAGTGAGAAAAACTTTAAGATCCAAACTTTATTTGCCTCAGAATGCCGAGTGATCCTGTAACCGCTAAACTCATTCGGGCCTGACGCCTGAGTACTTTTGCTTGCGTTTCTGAACTTGATGAATTTATCCGAATATTTGTTTTCCTGTTTATCACATGCTTCGAGCGAATGGATTTTTTTAACTTAGGCAAAACAGGTTTGCGGCTAAGCCCCCCGAGTGGGAGGGGTGCTCTCCACTCGAAGTAGTTTTTAACTTAGGCGAGGACGGGCTCGTGGCTAAGCCCCCGAGTGGGAGGGATGCTCTCCACTCGGAGTAGTTTTTAACTTAGGCGAGGACGGGCTCGCGGGTAAGCCCCTGAGTGGGAGGGATGCTCTCCACTCGGAGTAGTTTTTAACTTAGGCGAGGACGGGCTCGCGGCTAAGCCCGCGAGTGGGAGGGATGCTCTCACTCGGAGTAGTTTTTACTTAGGCGAGGACGGGCTCGCGGCTAAGCCCCCGAGTGGGAGGGATGCTCTCCACTCGGAGTAGTTTTTAACTTAGGCGAGGACGGGCTCGCGGCTAAGCCCCCGAGTGGGAGGGATGCTCTCCACTTGGAGTAGTTTTTAACTTAGGCGAGGACGGGCTTGCGGCTAAGCCCCCGAGTGGGAGGGATGCTCTCCACTCAGAGTAGTTTTTAACTTAGGCGAGGACGGGCTCACGGCTAAGCCCCCGAGTGGGAGGGATGCACTCCACTTGGAGTAGTTTTTAACTTAGGCGAGGACGGGCTCACGGCTAAGCTCCCGAGTGGGAGGGATGCTCTCACTCGGAGTAGTTTTTAACATAGGCGAGGACGGGCTCGCGGCTAAGCCCCCGAGTGGGAGGGATGCTCTCACTCGGAGTAGTTTTTAACTTAGGCGAGGACGGGCTCGCGGCTAAGCCCCTGAGTGGGAGGGATGCTCTCCATTCGGAGTAGTTTTTACCTTAGGCAAAACTGGTTCGCAGCTAAGCCTCAGAGTGGGAGGGGTGCTCTCCACTCGGAATTGTTTTTAACTTAGGCGAGGACGGGCTCGCGGCTAAGCCCCCGAGTGGGAGGGATGCTCTCCACTCGGAGTATTTTTTAACTTAGACAAGGACGGGCTCGCGGCTAAGCCGCCGAGTGGGGGGGGGATGCTCTCACTCAGAGTAGTTTTTAACTTAGGCGAGGACGGGCTCGCGGCTAAGCCCCCGAGTGGGAGGGATGATCTCCATTCGGAGTAGTTTTTAACTTGGGCAAAACTGGTTCGTGACTAAGCCCCGAGTGGGAGGGATGCTCTCACTCGGAATAACTTTTAACTTAGGCGAAAACAGGTTTCATAGCTAAGTCACCCACTGGGGGATTTGAACACACGCTTATGCGAGAGGAATCATCATTGGACTGCAGGAGTCATGTCTTGATAAACAATCTAAAAGTACTCTTATTACATCTCAACAATTTGAGTGCTAGGTGTAAAATCGGCCGAGAAGATCTTCATTCCAAGCGCGTGGCTCGTCGCTCTTCTTCGCAAGGTTGTAGAGGTGGTAGGCCCCGTTATGCAGCACCTTGGTGACGATGAAGGGGCCTTCCCACGCGGGGGCAAGCTTGTGAGGTCGTTGCTGATCCACTCGGAGCACGAGATCTCCTTTTTGAAATGCTCGACCTCTGACATTCCTTGCGTGGAATCGACGTAGATCCTGCTGTAAACAGTCGACCGAATCAGGGCCATCTCACGCTCTTCTTCCAAAAGATCCACGGCGTCCTGCCGGGCTTGCCCTGCCTCAGCTTTTGAGTAAAGTTCCACTCGAGGTGCATTATGGAAGAGATCAATAGGCAACACGGCTTCAGCTCCGTACACCATGAAGAAAGGAGTGCGGTTGGTAGACCGGTTCGAAGTCGTCCTTAAACCCCAAAGAACAGATGGTAGTTCAGTCACCCAGGCTCCAGCTGCATGCTCAAGGTCGCGCATGAGACGGGGCTTCAAACCTTGAAGGATAAGGCCGTTCGCCCTCTCAGCTTGACCATTCGACTGCGGGTGCGCAACGGATGCGTAGTCGACCCGAGTGCCCTGGGTGGCGCAAAAGTCTCTGAACTCTTTCGAATCAAAGTTTGAGCCATTATCCGTGATAATACTGTGCGGGACTCCATATCTAAATATTAACTCTTTCAGGAATCTGATGGCTGTCCTCGAATCCAACTTCTTAATGGGCTTGGCTTCGATCCACTTGGTGAATTTGTCGACTGCCACCAGCAGATGAGTGAAGCCGCTTCTGCCTGCCTGAGCGGCCCAATCATGTCCAAACCCCACACAGCAAACGGCCAGACGAGTGGAATGGTCTTCAGGGCGGATGCAGGTTTATGGGACATGTTTGCGTAGAACTGGCATCCTTCACACCGTTGAACGATTTCCTTTGTAGCCTCATTGGCCCGCGGCCAGTAGAATCCAGCTCGGTAAGCTTTGGCCACAATTGTCCGAGAGGACGCATGATGACCACAGGTCCCCGAGTGGATCTCTTCCAAAATCAGTCGACCCTCTTCTGGAGAGATGCATCGTTGAGCTATGCCAGTAATGTAGGAGATATGCCCTAGAGGCAGTAACAACCGTTATTTTGTATCTCCAAGTTTGTAATGAATGTTTATGTTCCATGCTATAACTGCTATGATTCTCGAGTCTGCAATAACACGAGGCTCGGAGGGAAACTCATGTGCACGTGTGGTATAATAAACGGTAAAATGTATTCCTAGTCTTGCCTCTAAGACTGGCTCAAGTATTGCATGATGATCCTGTTTTCCTGATCATGGGCATGGCTATGCCAGCAATTTTGAGGGCACGATGTTGATAGAACACTTGTGTTGAATCGACCCAGATTGATGTTATGCTATGAGTTTCTATCGTTACAAGTTTATGGTTCTTAACATAGAGATAGTTAATGTTTGCATAATTCCTTAGACCATGAGAGTATTGAGTTCCTTCGTACTTGCTTTGTGAACTTTGGGGTTTGTTAAACGTCATCCGTAACTGGGTGGCTATTACGGCGGCTTACGGGGTCACGGAAAAGTATGGCAAGTAACGAGATAGCTCAAGATTGGGATTTGCTCCTCCGACGATGGAGAGATATTCTCGGGCCCTCTCGGTGTTACGGTATCCATCATCGTCTGGCCAGACACCTTGTGATTTGATCACTGGGATGCCGAAAACACAGAAACGAGAAAAGAGAACAAAACCGGTAACGAGGTAACTTGCATAGTGGACAAATTTGTTGATCCACGGGGATGCAATAAATCTCACCTCGGGTGTTTGTGACATATCGCGAAGCAATAGGAATAGCACACAGCAACTGGAGGTTCACTCGAATAATCATTCGTGTGGGTATAGGGGTTAATATGGGTGTCCACGGCTCCGATGTTGATCATTGATCGGAAGGGGTTCCGGGTCATGTCTATACTTCACCGAACCTATAGGGTCACATGCTTAAGGGTCATCTATCTGCTGAATACTAGACAGGGAGTCTGAGAGAAAATCACCGAAAAAGTTTCGGACACCAAAAAAGTTTCGGACAGCGGAAAAGTTCCGCAGAGAGAACACCGGATGAGTTTCGGTGAAACTGAAAAGTTGTTTTGGGGTATTCCATTAAGTCAAATTGGTTTCGGGATGCCCCTGATAATTCTTGGAGGGTGCCAGAATTATTCTGGAAACTTTCTGGAATTTTCGGGGATAAAAACCGGAAATGTTTCGGAGCTGCCGGAACCGCTTCAGATGCTTTTTCGCAGATGAAATCACTAATCTGGAATTGTTCCAGAACGCGTTGAAAATTATTTTAGTGGGTACTAGAAATGTTCTAAGCCCACATAAATATTTTTAGTTCGTACGGACGCTGAAAAATGTCATCATGAATAGTGAAAGTGCTTTTTGGGAATTTTTATGGAAAGCACCTTTTGGGAATTTTCCCAAAAGGCTTCTAGAAGCCTTGGGCACTAAGGAAGCCCCCTTGGGGGGCCCCCCCCCAAGGGGTGGCCGGCCATGGAGGGTGGAGCTCCATGGAGCTCCACATGGCACTCCTTTTTGCTTTATTCTTTATGTAAATGACATAAAGTGGGGGTACTTTTGGTATTTGTGAATGCCAACTTTACCCCTTGGTTTTCCTATAAATAGAGGAGAGTGGGCTGCCCACAAACCTCATCCCTTGCTCTCATACACATGCCATGCATTATCTGGCTTCTTCTCTCCCTCCCACGAAAAGAGTTTCGTAGAGCCGAAAGGCTGTCTGGGTTCCGGCAGGAACTAGTTCTGGACGGCGAAGCCCTGCCGGATAGCTGACACCGTATGTGTGCAACCCCATAGAGAGGTCGTAGTTTCGGTCTTTTGCCCGAGGGGCTGTTCGAGTGTCCTCCCGAAGGGCTGTCCGAGTCTCCGTTCGAGTTTCGAGGGTCCTCCCGAAGGGCTGTCTGCGACATCGTCCGGGGGACTGTCCGACCGCCTCCCGAAGGGCTGTCCGGCGAGGGAGTACATCCTCGCGGTTGGGAGGTTGTAATTCCTAGCTGCGGGGATCTGCACCAACGATCTCCACCGACTCTTCTTCCGCTGCGCTTCGAGTCGGTACGGATCAGATCAAACCTTGTATGCAGTCTCCATAGTGGTCCTGGGCGTGCTCGCTATACCGAAAATTTTTGTTTTCTGTCGCGTTCCCCAACAGTGGCATCAAGAGCCGTGCTATGCGTAGATGCAGGTTACGATCTAGAATACATGGAGATGTATGGGTATTGCATAATATAATTTGGTAGTAGATAAGATCTATTGCTGAAAATTATTTATGCGGGTGACAGATGAAATCTGTTACCCGATGTTCTTGTTGCTTCCCTAGAATTTGTGTTTGCTCAATCTCGAGACAGCATGGTGGAATTTGACAAAGTTCTGGCAATCCATGATCCTGATTGATCATGGAAGTGCTATCAGTTCTTTGGGTTCTGCCATAGTCAAAAGAAAGATGAAATTCGCAGATGAAAGGGCATTGCAGATATGATCTGCACGGGGGTCATGCGTATGACGAAGTTTAGTATGGGGCTCGAGATTTAATTATCTCGTGTTTCATACACCCCGAGATGTTAATCTAGCGACTTGAATAATCATACTTGATGATAAAACGTTGGTAGCTGCGGTTTAAGTCAAAACCTTAGAAGCCACGTAAAATAAAATTTTGCATAAACCGATTAGAGGCGTCTAACTTGGTTTTGCAGGATGGTTTGCATGTGATGTGGTATAGCAAGTCTCATATTCAATTTGATTATGTATGAGATGACTATATGATGTAATTAACATGACCTGCGTGTCATGATTCGGCATGATGGCTGGAGCCATATGATTGCACTTTAATGACTTGCGTGTCAACCTTAAGTAATGCATTTATTTTATCCGCTATGGAGATAGCAATATTATCTGGTGCATCGACAAGGTGGTGGCAATCTTCGCAAAGGTGAACACCGATGCGAATGCCGAAGACGAAGAATTGAAAGACTTCTTCGTCAGAAGGGGCTATACCATATCATGCCATTTTGAATTGCCTGAGATGTTTATCCCTCTTGATGCACCCTTCTTGATTGCGCGGTAGTCGCTTTTTATTAGGGTGATCTCTCACTTAAAATATCAAGTAGTTAGTGTTCTCCCAAGTGTAGCACCGTCTACAACACGTATCTTTTCGGGGTGCGCCATGTACACATGAGCACGAACGATTAGAGAGGTGTAAGGCGGGTGAAGGTCAGACCTCACTGCATGATCACTTGGTTGTCTTGACGTTCAGGCAGGAGAGTCCTGAGCTCGGAACACATGCATCGAAAGATGAACAAGAGTCACATAGAGATGTGATTGGCAAGTTGGCCTACCGATTAAAATTCACGTCATCAGTGATGAACCCGTCAATGGCGTTGAATTGAAATGCGGATCTTGAATCACTCACAATCAATTATGAGAGATATTGATTTGAGTGGGAGCGCACTTTAGAATAAAATTATTTATTCACTAGTGCATTTTCATTATAAACAAAGTCTAAGTGAAACTTGTGTTTCCCGTTGTAGATCAAATGGCTCGCAACACCATGTTCAACTTAGGCCCGTTGTTAAAGAAAGAGAAGTTGACTGCGATTGGAAACAACTATGCGGACTGGGTCCGTAACCTGAGGATTGTCCTCAGGGAAGCTAAGAAAGACTATGTGCTTGATCAACCTCTAGGTGATTCCCCTACGCCAGAAATGGCTCAGGATATCATCCACGTGTTTGACTCACGAAAGGATGATTTCAGTGTTGTTAAAGAACTTATGTTATCTTGCATGGATCCTGTACTACAGAAACGTTATGAACGACTTAGTGCCTTCGAGATGATTGAGGCACTAAATGTTCTGTATCACAAACAGGATTTAGCTGAAGTTCATGAGATGACTGAAGCCATGGAAGAATGCAATATACATAAGAAATCTCTAGTAAATGAACAAGGTGTCAAACTAGCAAACTATTATGATAGTATGGCTGAACAGGGAGTTAATTTTCCAAAGACACCTGGTAATGATTTGATCCTTACCTCGCTTTATGAAGCGATGCTCAAAACACATGAGATAGGACTGCAGAATCAGCAAAAGTTGCTGGTGAACAAAACTGCCAGTTTCAAAAGGAAAGGCAAGCCTAAGGGCGGAGCCAAGGCTGAAACTGTGTGTTTTCACTGCAAAGGCACTGGACACTGGAAGAAGAACTGCAAGATATACATGGCAGATAAGAGGAAAGGTATAACTGTTATACGGGTTAATGTCATTGACGTTTTGCTTGCTTGCGAAAATTCTAAGTCTTGGGTATTTGATACCGGATCGGTTGCTCACATTTGAAACTCGATACAGGGGCTTCAGAAGGTGCGCAAGCTGGCAAGGAATGAAGTCGTGATGCGCGTCGGGAACGGTGATGCGATCGCCGCTCAAGCCGTCGGCATTATGCCTCTACGTCTCCCTTCAGGATTTATTTTGGAACTAAGTAACTGTTATTTTGTTCCACTGTTGTGTAGAAACATTATCTCTGGATCATGTTTAGTACACGATGGGTATTCGTACAAGTCTGAGAACAATGGTTGTTCACTTTATTGTAAGGATATGTTTTATGGATTTGCACCCATTGTTGGGGGCCTTTTCATTCTAAACCTTGAATGTGGAAATGATGTCTTTAACGTGAATGCTAAACGCCTTAAGAAGGCTGATACCACCACCACTTTCATGTGGCACTGTCGCCTTGGCCACATCGGAAAGAAACCCATGCAAAGACTCCATAAAGATGGAGTTTTACCGTCTCTTGATTTTGAATCATTTGACACATGTGAAGCTTGCTTGATGGGGAAAATGACCAAGACGCCGTTCACGGGTCATCCTGAACGGGCGGGTGAATTATTGGGAATAATACATAGTGATGTATGTGATCCAATGAACACAGCCGCACGGGGTGGGTATTTCTACTTCGTGACTTTTACTGATGATTTAAGTCGGTATGGATATATCTACTTAATGAAACATAAGTCGGAAACCTTTGAAAAGTTCAAAGAATTTCAGAATGAGGTAGAAAATCATCGTGACAAAAGGATTAAGTTTCTGCGGTCTGATCGCGGAGGCGAGTATCTTAGTCATGAGTTTGGCCAACATCTGAGTGACTGTGGAATCGTTCCACAGCTTACGCCTCCTGGAACTCCACAGAGAAACGGAGTGTCGGAACGACGTAACCGAACCCTGTTAGACATGGTAAGGTCGATGATGTCTCTTACAGATCTGCCATTGTACTTTTGGGGTCATGCACTAGAAACTGCCACTCACACACTTAACAGAGCACCGTCTAAATCTGTTGAGACGACACCATATGAGTTATGGAACGGGAAGAAACCCGGTTTGTCGCATCTCAGGATTTGGGGTTGTGAGGTATACGTAAAACGTTTACAACCTACCAAACTTGATCCCAGATCAGACAAATGTTACTTTGTAGGTTATCCCAAGGAAACAATTGGGTATTCCTTCTACCACCCGTCCGATAACAAAGTGTTTGTTGCCAGAAATGGACAATTTCTTGAGAAAGAGTTTCTCGCAAAAGAAGTGAGTGGGAGGACAGTACAACTTAATGAGATTAGTGAATCTTCGGCAACCGTTGATATGGCTAAGGAACCGGAAGAGATTCCGCTAATTATCCCTACAACTGAGCTGGAAGTTATCGCATATGATGCGGGGACTTCAAACAATGTTGTAACTGAACCGCGCAGATCAGGCAGGGCTATCCAGCCACCTGAGTGGTTTCATAACGAAATCTTCATTCTTGAAGACGATGAACCTGCGCACTACAAGGAAGCGATGGTGGGGCCCAGCTCAAAGGAATGGCACAAGGCCATGAGATCCGAAATGGAATCCATGTACGAAAACCAAGTTTGGAACTTGGAAGAACTTCCAGAAGGCGTAAAGCCGATTGGTTGTAAATGGATTTTCAAAAAGAAGACGGACGCGGATGGTAACATTACTATCCACAAAGCTAGACTTGTCGCGAAAGGGTTTATGCAAGTTCCAGGAGTGGACTACGACGAGACTTTCTCGCCCGTAGCTATGCTTAGGTCTGTTCGGATATTGCTAGCAATTGCTGCTTATTTCGACTATGAAATATGGCAGATGGATGTCAAAACGGCTTTCCTAAATGGAAACCTCAAAGAGGATGTATACATGATACAGCCGGAAGGTTTTGTCATTCATGAGGATGCTGGAAAGGTATGCAAACTTCAGAAAGCTATTTATGGTCTGAAGCAAGCATCAAGGAGCTGGAACATTCGTTTTGATGAAGTGGTCAAAGAGTTTGGCTTCATCAGGAATGACGAAGAATCTTGTGTTTACAAGAAGTTTAGTGGGAGCGCAAAAGCATTTCTAATCTTGTATGTGGATGACATATTATTGATTGGAAATGACATGAATTTTCTTAGCGAAATAAAAGAATCATTGAAGAAAAGGTTTTCAATGAAAGACTTAGGCGAAGCAGCATATGTATTGGGCATCAGAATCTATAGAGATAGATCAAAACGCCTGATAGCGCTTAGCCAAAGCACGTACATTGACAAGGTGTTGAAAAGGTTCAACATGGAGAACTCCAAGAAAGGCCTACTCCCCATGTCACCTGGCACAGTGCTTTGCAAGAATCAGAGTCCTCGAACTCTCGATGAGCGAGTACAAATAAATGATGTTCCATATGCCTCGGCAGTTGGTTCTATTATGTATGCCATGCTATGTACAAGACCGGATGTTTCCTATGCGCTAAGTGTTAGCAGCCGGTACCAAAGTGATCCAGGATTGGAACACTGGGCCGCAGTCAAGGGTATTCTTAAGTACCTCAGACGGACCAAGGATTTACTCCTTGTGTACGGAGGTGATGAAGAGCTCATTGTAAGTGGTTACACTGATGCAGGCTTCATGACTGACCCAGATGACTTCAAATCTCAATCAGGCTATGTTTTCATGTTGAACGGTGGCGCAGTTGATTGGAAAAGTTCCAAACAAAAGACTGTGGCAGATTCTACGACGGAGGCGGAGTATGTTGCAGCTTCAGAAGCCTCCAAGGAGGCGGTATGGATCAAGCAATTTCTTGAAGACCTTGGTGTGGTTCCAAGTGCTCTGGACCCGGTGGAGATCTATTGTGATAATAGTGGTGCCGTGGCTCAGGCAAGGGAGCCAAGTTCGCACCATAAGACAAGACATATTCAACGCAAATATAAACTCATTCGACATCATGTCGAAGAGGGTTTAGTGAAAGTAAGCAAAGTTCACACGGATCTGAATGTGTCAGACCCGATGACAAAGCCTCTACCACGAGCAAAGCATGAGCAACACCGGATAGCCATTGGTGTTAGGGAAGCCATGTAACTGGGTTATGACTCTAGTGCAAGTGGGAGTCTGTAGGAGATATGCCCTAGAGGCAGTAACAACCGTTATTTTGTATCTCCAAGTTTGTAATGAATGTTTATGTTCCATGCTATAACTGCTATGATTCTCGAGTCTGCAATAACACGAGGCTCGGAGGGAAACTCATGTGCACGTGTGGTATAATAAACGGTAAAATGTATTCCTAGTCTTGCCTCTAAGACTGGCTCAAGTATTGCATGATGATCCTGTTTTCCTGATCATGGGCATGGCTATGCCAGCAATTTTGAGGGCACGATGTTGATAGAACACTTGTGTTGAATCGACCCAGATTGATGTTATGCTATGAGTTTCTATCGTTACAAGTTTATGGTTCTTAACATAGAGATAGTTAATGTTTGCATAATTCCTTAGACCATGAGAGTATTGAGTTCCTTCGTACTTGCTTTGTGAACTTTGGGGTTTGTTAAACGTCATGCGTAACTGGGTGGCTATTACGGCGGCTTACGGGTTCACGGAAAAGTATGGCAAGTAACGAGATAGCTCAAGATTGGGATTTGCTCCTCCGACGATGGAGAGATATTCTCGGGCCCTCTCGGTGTTACGGTATCCATCATCGTCTGGCCAGACACCTTGTGATTTGATCACTGGGATGCCGAAAACACAGAAACGAGAAAAGAGAACAAAACCGGTAACGAGGTAACTTGCATAGTGGACAAATTTGTTGATCCACGGGGATGCAATAAATCTCACCTCGGGTGTTTGTGACATATCGCGAAGCAATAGGAATAGCACACAGCAACTGGAGGTTCACTCGAATAATCATTCGTGTGGGTATAGGGGTTAATATGGGTGTCCACGGCTCCGATGTTGATCATTGATCGGAAGGGGTTCCGGGTCATGTCTATACTTCACCGAACCTATAGGGTCACACGCTTAAGGGTCATCTATCTGCTGAATACTAGACAGGGAGTCTGAGAGAAAATCACCGAAAAAGTTTCGGACACCAAAAAAAGTTTCGGACAGCGGAAAAGTTCCGCAGAGAGAACACCGGATGAGTTTTGGTGAAACTGAAAAGTTGTTTTGGGGTATTCCATTAAGTCAAATTGGTTTCGGGATGCCCCTGATAATTCTTGGAGGGTGCCAGAATTATTCTGGAAACTTTCTGGAATTTTCGGGGATAAAAACCGGAAATGTTTCGGAGCTGCCGGAACCGCTTCAGATGCTTTTTCGCAGATGAAATCACTAATGTGGAATTGTTCCAGAACGCATTGAAAATTATTTTAGTGGGTACTAGAAATGTTCTAAGCCCACATAAATATTTTTAGTTCGTACGGACGCTGAAAAATGTCATCGTGAATAGTGAAAGTGCTTTTTGGGAATTTTTATGGAAAGCACCTTTTGGGAATTTTCCCAAAAGGCTTCTAGAAGCCTTGGGCACTAAGGAAGCCCCCTTGGGGGGCCCCCCCAAGGGGTGGCCGGCCATGGAGGGTGGAGCTCCATGGAGCTCCACATGGCACTCCTTTTTGCTTTATTCTTTATGTAAATGACATAAAGTGGGGGTACTTTTGGTATTTGTGAATGCCAACTTTACCCCTTGGTTTTCCTATAAATAGAGGAGAGTGGGCTGCCCACAAACCTCATCCCTTGCTCTCATACACATGCCATGCATTATCTGGCTTCTTCTCTCCCTCCCACGAAAAGAGTTTCGTAGAGCCGAAAGGCTGTCTGGGTTCCGGCAGGAACTAGTTCTGGACGGCGAAGCCCTGCCGGATAGCTGACACCGTATGTGTGCAACCCCGTAGAGAGGTCGTAGTTTCGGTCTTTTGCCCGAGGGGCTGTTCGAGTGTCCTCCCGAAGGGCTGTCCGAGTCTCCGTTCGAGTTTCGAGGGTCCTCCCGAAGGGCTGTCCGCGACATCGTCCGGGGGACTGTCCGACCGCCTCCCGAGGGACTGTCCGACCGCCTCCCGAAGGGCTGTCCGACGAGGGAGTACATCCTCGCGGTTGGGAGGTTGTAAATCCTAGCTGTGGGGATCTGCACCAACGATCACCACCGACTCTTCTTCCGCTGCGCTTCGAGTCGGTACGGATCAGATCAAACCTTGTATGCAGTCTCCATAGTGGTCCTGGGCGTGCTCGCTATACCGAAAATTTTCGTTTTCTGTCGCGTTCCCTTACAAATCATACATACTGATGTGTGTGGTCCAATGAGTGTTGAGGCTCGCGGTGGTTATCGTTATGTTCTCACCCTCACCGATGACTTGAGTAGATATGGGTATGTCTACTTGATGAAGCACAAGTCTGAGACCTTTGAAAAGTTCAAGGAATTTCAGAATGAGGTTGAGAATCAACGTGACAAGAAAATAAAGTTCTTGCGATCAGATCGTGGAGGAGAATATTTGAGTCATGAATTTGGCACGCACTTAAGAAAATGTGGAATTGTTTCACAACTCACGCCGCCTGGAACACCTCAGCGTAACGGTGTGTCCGAACGTCGTAATCGCACTCTATTGGATATGGTGCGATCTATGATGTCTCTTACCAATTTACCGCTATCTTTTTGGGGTTATGCTTTAGAGACTGCCGCATTCACTTTAAATAGGGCACCGTCAAAATCTGTTGAGACGACACCGTATGAATTATGGTTTGGGAAGAAACCTAAGCTGTCGTTTCTGAAAGTTTGGGGATGCGATGCTTATGTGAAGAAACTTCAACCAGAGAAGCTCGAACCCAAGTCGGAAAAATGCGTATTCATAGGATACCCTAAGGAAACTATTGGGTATACCTTCTACCTAAGATCCGAGGGCAAGATCTTTGTTGCCAGGAATGGATCCTTTCTAGAGAAAGAGTTTCTCTCGAAAGAAGTAAGTGGGAGGAAAGTGGAGCTTGATGAGATGACCCTCGAACCGGAGAGTAGCGCAGCACAGGAAAATGTTTCTGTGGAGCCTGCACCGGCTAGAGAGGAAGTTAATGATAATGATCATGATCAAGCTACCACTGAACTTCGAAGGTCCACAAGGACACGTTCCGCACCAGAGTGGTACGGCAATCTTGTCCTGGAAATCATGTTGTTAGACAACAGTGAACCTTCGAACTATGAAGAAGCGATGGCGGGCCCGGATTCCGACAAATGGCTTGAAGCCATGAAATCCGAGATAGGATCCATGTATGAAAACGAAGTATGGACTTTGACTGACTTGCCCGATGATCGGCAAGCCATAGAAAATAAATGGATCTTTAAGAAGAAGACTGACGCGGATGGTAATGTGACCATCTATAAGGCTCGGCTTGTCGCTAAGGGTTATCGACAAGTTCAAGGGGTTGACTACGATGAGACTTTCTCACCCGTAGCGAAGCTGAAATCCGTCAGAATCATGTTAGCAATTGCCGCATACTATGATTATGAGATATGGCAAATGGACGTCAAAACGGCATTCCTTAATGGTTTTCTTAAGGAAGAGTTGTATATGATGCAACCGGAAGGTTTTGTCGACCCTGAGAATGCTGACAAGGTATGCAAGCTCCAGCGCTCAATCTATGGGCTGGTGCAAGCATCTCGGAGTTGGAACATTCGCTTTGATGAGATGATCAAAGCGTTTGGGTTCACACAGACTTATGGAGAAGCCTGTGTTTACAAGAAAGTGAGTGGGAGCTCTGTAGCATTTCTCATATTATATGTGGATGACATACTGCTGATGGGAAATGATATAGAATTCTTGGAAAGTATAAAGGCCTACTTGAAGAAGTGTTTTTCAATGAAGGACCTTGGAGAAGCTGCTTATATATTAGGCATCAAGATCTATAGGGATAGATCGAGACGCCTCATAGGTCTTTCGCAAAGCACATACCTTGATAAGATATTGAAGAAGTTCAATATGGATCAGTCCAAGAAGGGGTTCTTGCCTGTATTGCAAGGTGTGAGATTGAGCACGGCTCAATGCCCGACCACGGCAGAAGATATAGAAGAGATGAGTGTCATCCCCTATGCCTCAGCCATAGGGTCTATTATGTATGCCATGCTGTGTACCAGACCTGATGTAAACCTTGTAGTAAGTTTGGTAGGTAGTTACCAAAGTAATCCTGGCAAGGAACACTGGACAGCGGTCAAGAACATCCTGAAGTACCTGAAAAGGACTAAGGATATGTTTCTCGTATATGGAGGTGACGAAGAGCTCGTCGTAAAGGGTTACGTCGACGCTAGCTTCGACACAGATCTGGATGACTCCAAGTCACAAACCGGATACGTGTATATTTTGAATGGTGGAGCGGTAAGCTGGTGCAGTTGCAAGCAAAGCGTCGTGGCGGGATCTACATGCGAAGCGGAGTACATAGCAGCCTCGGAGGCAGCACACGAAGCAGTATGGATGAAGGAGTTCATCACCGACCTAGGAGTCATTCCAAATGCGTCGGGTCCAATGGCTCTCTTCTGTGATAACACTGGAGCTATTGCCCTTGCCAAGGAGCCCAGGTTTCACAAGAAGACCAGGCATATCAAGCGTCCCTTCAACTCCATACGTGAAGCAACACTGAAGTAGCATGTGTGATCATTGCAGCACCTAAACTCATAGCTCACAACATCTAAATAGAACATACCATACACCACAGGCAAATTTAAAGACAGACAAATATAGATAGCATAATACATTACTACCATAGATTCAGTTCATCACATCATAAGCAGCTACATTCAGTTTACCAAAAGTAACCCAAAAGATAAAGATAAAACTGTTGGAAATATGCCCTAGAGGCAATAATAAAATGGTTATTATTATATTTCCTTGTTCATGATAATTGTCTGTTATTCATGCTATAATTGTGTTATCCGGAAATCGTAATACATGTGTGAATACATAGACCACATCATGTCCCTAGTAAGCCTCTAGTTGACTAGCTCGTTGATCAATAGATGGTTACGGTTTCCTGACCATGGACATTGGATGTCATTGATAACGGGATCACATCATTAGGAGAATGATGTGATGGACAAGACCCAATCCTAAGCCTAGCACTAGTTCGTGTAGTTCGTTTGCTAAAGCTTTTCCAATGTCAAGTAACTTTTCCTTAGACCATGAGATTGTGCAACTCCCGGATACCGTAGGAGTGCTTTGGGTGTACCAAACGTCACAACGTAACTGGGTGGCTATAAAGGTGCACTACGGGTATCTCCGAAAGTGTCTGTTGGGTTGGCACGAATCGAGACTGGGATTTGTCACTCCGTGTGACGGAGAGGTACCTCTGGGCCCACTCGGTAGGACATCATCATAATGAGCTCAATGTGATCAAGGAGTTGTTCACAGGATGATGTGTTACGGAAACGAGTAAAGAGACTTGCCGGTAATGAGATTGAACAAGGTATCGGTATACGGACGATCGAATCTCGGGCAAGTATCGTACCGATAGACAAAGGGAATTGCGTACGGGATTGATTGAATCCTCGACATCGTGGTTCATCCGATGAGATCATCGTGGAGCATGTGGGAGCCAACATGGGTATCCAGATCCCGCTGTTGGTTATTGACCGGAGAGTCGTCTCGGTCATGTCTGCGTGTCTCCCGAACCCGTAGGGTCTACACACTTAAGGTTCGGTGACGCTAGGGTTGTAGAGATATTAGTATGCGGTAACCCGAAAGTTGTTCGGAGTCCCGGATGAGATCCCGGACGTCACGAGGAGTTCCGGAATGGTCCGGAGGTAAAGAATTGTATATAGGAAGTCCAGTTTCGGCCACCGGGAAGGTTTCGGGGGTAATCGGTATTGTACCGGGACCACCGGAAGGGTCCCGGGGGTCCACCGGGTGGGGCCACCTATCCCGGAGGGCCCCATGGGCTGAAGTGGGAAGGGAACCAGCCCCTGGTGGGCTGGTGCGCCCCCCTATGGGCCTCCCCTGCGCCTAGGGTTGGGAACCCTAGGGGTGGGGGGGCGCCTCCACCTGGCTTGGGGGGCAAGCCACCCCTTGGCCGCCGCCCCTCCCCTCAGATTGGATCTGAGGGGGCCGGCCCCCTCTCCCCTTCCCCCTATAAATAGTGGAGGGGTGGGAGGGAGGACACACCCCAGCCCCTGGCGCCTCCCTCTCCTCCCGTGACACCTCTCCCTCTCGTTGGTGCTTGGTGAAGCCCTGCCGAGATCCTGCTGCTTCCACCACCACGCCGTCGTGCTGCTGGATCCTCATCAACCTCTCCTTCCCCCTTGCTGGATCAAGAAGGAGGAGACGTCTCTCCCAACCGTACGTGTGTTGAACACGGAGGTGCCGTCCGTTCGGCGCTCGGTCATCGGTGATTTGGATCACGACGAGTACGACTCCATCAACCCCGTTCTCTTGAACGCTTCCGCTCGCGATCTACAAGGGTATGTAGATGCACTCCCCTCTCTCGTTGCTAGATGACTCCATAGATTGATCTTGGTGATGCGTAGAAAATTTTAAAATTCTGCTACGATCCCCAACAGTGGTATCAGAGCCAGGTTTATGCGTAGTATCTTGCACGAGTAGAACACAAAGTAGTTGTGAGCGTCGATTTGTCAATCTTCTTGCCGTTACTAGTCTCATCTTGATTCGGCGGCATTGTGGGATGAAGCGGCCCGGACCGACCTTACACGTACGCTTACGTGAGACAGGTTCCACCGACTGACATGCACTAGTTGCATAAGGTGGCTAGCGGGTGTCTGTCTCTCCCACTTTAGTCGGATCGGATTCGATGAACAGGGTCCTTATGAAGGGTAAATAGAAATTGGCATATCACGTTGTGGTTTTGGCGTAGGTAAGAAACGTTCTTGCTAGAAACCTATAGCAGCCACGTAAAAAACTTGCAACAATAATTAGAGGACGTCTAACTTGTTTTTGCAGCAAGTGCTTTGTGATGTGATATGGCCAAAGGATGTGATGAATGATATATGTGATGTATGAGATGATCATGTTCTTGTAATAGGAATCACGACTTGCATGTCGATGAGTATGACAACCGGCAGGAGCCATAGGAGTTGTCTTAATTTATTATATGACCTGCGTGTCATTGAAATTCGCCATGTAATTACTTTACTTTATTGCTAACCGTTAGCCGTAGTAGTAGAAGTAATAGTTGGCGAGACAACTTCATGAAGACACGATGATGGAGATCATGATGATGGAGATCATGGTGTCATGCCGGTGACGATGATGATCATGGAGCCCCGAAGATGGAGATCAAAAGGAGCGAAGTGATAATGGCCATATCATGTCACTATTTTGATTGCATGTGATGTTTATCATGTTTTTGCATCTTATTTGCTTAGAACGCCGGTAGCATAAATAAGATGATCCCTCGCTAAAATTTCAAGAAAGTGTTCCCCCTAACTGTGCACCATTGCGAAGGTTCGTTGTTTCGAAGCACCACGTGATGATCGGGTGTGATAGATTCTAATGTTCGAATACAACGGGTGTAAGCCAGATTTACACATGCAAAACACTTAGGTTTACTTGACGAGCCTAGCATGTACAGACATGGCCTCGGAACACGGAAGACCGAAAGGTCGAACATGAGTCATATAGAAGATACGATCAACATGGAGATGTTCACCGTTGATGACTAGTCCGTCTCACGTGATGATCGGACACGGCCTAGTCGATTCGGATCATGTATCACTTAGATGACGAGAGGGATGTCTATCTGAGTGGGAGTTCATTACATAATTTGATTAGATGAACTTAATTGTCATGAACTTAGTCTAAATGTTACATATCTATCTTGTAGATCAAATGGCCAACGCTAATGTTACCCTCAACTTCAACGCGTTCCTAGAGAAAAACAAGCTGAAAGACGATGGTAGCAACTATGCGGACTGGGTCCGTAACCTGAGGATTATCCTCATAGCTGCCAAGAAATCATATGTCCTTGAAGCACCGTTAGGTGACCCACCTGCTCTCCCAGCACTGCCAGACGATTTGAACGTTTGGCAGACACGCACCGATGATTACTCCTTCGTTCAGTGCGGCATGCTCTTCAGCTTAGAACCGGGGCTCCAAAAGCGTTTTGAGCATCACGGAGCATATGAGATGTTCGAAGAGCTGAAAATGGTTTTCCAAGCTCATGCCCGGATCGAGAGATATGAAGTCTCCGATAAGTTCTACAGTTGTAAGATGGAGGAAAATAGTTCTGTCAGCGAGCACATACTCAAAATGTCTGGGTTGCACAGCCGCTTGTCTCAGCTGGGGATTAATCTCCCGGATGACGCGGTCATTGACAGAATCCTCCAGTCGCTTCCACCTAGCTACAAGAGCTTTGTGATGAACTTCAACATGCAGGGGATGGAAAAGACCATTCCTGAGGTATATGCGATGCTGAAGTCAGCGGAGGCAGAGATCAGAAAGGAACATCAAGTGTTGATGGTGAATAAAACCACTAAGTTCAAGAAGGGCAAGGGTAAGAAGAACTTCAAGAAGGACGGCAAGGGAGTTGCCGCGCCCGGTAAGCCAGCTGCCGGGAAGAAGTCAAAGAATGGACCCAAGCCTGAGACTGAGTGCTTTTATTGCAAGGGAAACGGTCACTGGAAGCGGAACTGCCCCAAGTACTTAGCGGACAAGAAGGCCGGCAATACCAAAGGTATATGTGATATACATGTAATTGATGTGTACCTTACCAGTACTCGTAGTAGTTCCTGGGTATTTGATACCGGTGTGGTTGCTCATATTTGTAACTCAAAGCAGGAACTGCGGAATAAGCGGAGACTGGCAAAGGACGAGGTGACGATGTGCGTCGGGAATGGTTCCAAGGTTGATGTGATCGCCATCGGCACGCTACCTCTGCATCTACCTACGGGATTAGTTTTAAACCTCAATAATTGTTATTTAGTACCAGCTTTGAGCATGAACATTGTGTCTGGATCTCGTTTAATCCGAGATGGCTACTCATTTAAATCCGAGAATAATGGTTGTTCTATTTATATGAGAGATATGTTTTATGGTCATGCCCCGCTGGTGAATGGTTTATTTTTATTGAATCTCGAACGTGATGTTACACATGTTTATAATGTGAATGCCAAGAAATGTAAAGTTGATAACGATAGTCCCACATACTTGTGGCACTGCCGCCTTGGTCATATCGGTGTTAAGCGCATGAAGAAACTCCATGCAGATGGACTTTTGGAGTCTCTTGATTATGAATCATTTGACAGATGCGAACCATGCCTCTTGGGCAAGATGACCAAGCCTCCGTTCTCCGGAACAATGGAGCGAGCAACCAACTTATTGGAAATCATGTAGGAGATATGCCCTAGAGGCAGTAATATCAGTTATTTTGTATCTCCTGGTTTGTAATGAAAGTTTATGTTCCATGCTATAACTGCAATGATTCTCGAGTCTACAATAAAACGAGGCTTGGAGGGAAACTCATGTGCACGTGTGGGATAATAAACGGAAAAATGTATTCCTGGTCAAGCCTCTATGACTGGCTCGAGTATTGCATGATGATCCTGTTTTCCTGATCATGGGCATGTCTATGCCGGCAATTTTGAGGGCACAAATTGTTGGTAGAACACTTGTGTTGAATCGACCCAAATTGATGTTATGCTATGAGATACATTCGTCACAAGTTAATGGTATTTTACACAGGGAAGTTAATGTTTGCATAATTCCTTAGACCATGAGAGTGTCGAGTTCCTTCGTACTTGCTTCGTGAACTTTGGGGTTTGTTAAACGTCATCCGTAACTGGGTGGCTATTACGGTGGCTTACGGGTTCACGGAAAAGTATGGCAAGTAACGAGATAGCTCAAGATTGGGATTTGCTCCTCCGACGATGGAGAGATATACTCGGGCCCTCTCGGTGAAACGGTATCCATCATCGTCTGGCCAGACAACTTGTGATTTGATCACTGGGATACCGAAACACGGAAACGAGAAAAGAGAACAAAACCGGTAACGAGGTAACTTGCATAGTGGACAAATTGTTGATCCACGGGGGTGCAATAAATCTCACCTCGGGTGTTTTGTGACATATCGCGAAGCGACAGGAATAGCTCACGGCAACTGGAGGTTCACTCGAATATTCATTCGTGTGGGTATAGGGGTCAATATGGGTGTCCACGGCTCCGATGTTGATCATTGATCGGAAGGGGTTCCAGGTCATGTCTATGCTTCACCGAACCTATAGGGTCACACGCTTAAGGGTCATCTATCTGCTGAATACTAGACAGGGAGTCTGAGAGAAAGTCACCGAAAAAGTTTCGGAGACAATGGAAGAGTTCCGGAGAGAGAGAACACCGAAAGAGTTTCGGTAAAACCAAAAAGTTGTTTTGGAATATATTATTAGGTCAAAAAGGGTTTCGGCATCGCATGGAAATTTTCAGAGGATGCCAGAATTGGTCTGGGAACTTCTGGGAATTTTCAGAGAAAAAAACCGGAAATGTTCCGAAACTGCCGTAACCGTTGTTGTTGCTTTTCGCTGATGAAAACTACCATACCGGAAATGTTTCGGAAAATTCCCGGAATAATTTTAGAGGGTGCCAGAAATGTTCTGGGACCTTCTGAAATTTTTCAGAAAAAAGTTTCGCGGAAAACATCTTGTCTCAGCGCGAGGGGACAAGATCCCACGAATCGGGGGTTGCATGTTTGGTGGCTTTTTGTCTAGGGAGCACCCTTGTTCAAGGGAGACATGTTGGTGGCTTGTTGGGGGGCCCCCCCCCCCATGGGAGGGGGCAAGGTTGTGGCCGGCCAAGTAGGGGCCCCCTTGGGTGTCCCCTTTGTGCTCCACTTGCATTACCATATTACCCCTCATGTGGGACATGTAGCTTGGGTATTTTGGTATTTTCTCCACCACCCCACCCCTTGCCTTGGCCTATAAAAGGAGGAGAAGTGGCTGCCATTCTCCTCATCCCTTGCTCTCATACACATGCCATGCATTATCTGGCTTCTTCTCTCCCTCCCACGAAAAGAGTTTCGTAGAGCCGAAAGGCTGTCTGGGTTCCGGCAGGAACTAGTTCTGGACGGCGAAGCCCTGCCGGATAGCTGACACCGTATGTGTGCAACCCCGTAGAGAGGTCGTAGTTTCGGTCTTTTGCCCGAGGGGCTGTTCGAGTGTCCTCCCGAAGGGCTGTCCGAGTCTCTGTTCGAGTTTCGAGGGTCCTCCCGAAGGGCTGTCCGCGACATCGTCCGAGGGACTGTCCGACCGCCTCCCGAAGGGCTGTCCGACGAGGGAGTACATCCTCACGGTTGGGAGGTTGTAAATCCTAGCTGCGGGGATCTGCACCAACGATCTCCACCGACTCTTCTTCCGCTGCGCTTCGAGTCGGTACGGATCAGATCAAACCTTGTATGCAGTCTCCATAGTGTTCCTGGGCGTGCTCGCTATACCGAAAATTTTCGTTTTCTGTCGCGTTCCCCTACAATAACATGGTAGCAGTGGTTTGTGGAATTTTCCGCCCGACTTTAGAAAACTTTTGCATGTTTATTTATTCTTCTTTTTCTCGAGTACCTCAAAAGATCTAAAATTACTATATCATTCCACAAAAGTACAACAATATGATATCTAACTTTAACTTTAGGCATCAATATCTCAAGTACCAAGAATATCTAATTTTATTGCATCATTCCAAAAAATTCAAGACCACCGCCCCTTCCAGCTAGCAATTGTGTAAACTTTGTTGCACTAAAATCTCAGACCATGCTGTTGATTGTTTTTTGAGATAGCTAACAGCTTATTCCAAGCAGTAAATCTCAGACCATTTTATATGTAATTAAGTTTCAACAAGGCAAAGCATGCCCGAGGCAATGTCCTGTAAATGATAGGTGATTTCCATGTACGTGAAACATCCTACGGGCCTAGCCCATCTGTTGCTTCTTTGTAGGCGAGCGCAAGCTCGCCGCACATAGCAGGCAGCTCCAACGCGTGGAAGCATCCTAGTGCGCCATCTGGGGCGCCCCAACGTTGCCATGTGTCGGGGGACCTTGGGTTAGTTACCTAAGTGGAAGTATATGATTGGTTTGAGGAACATCTTGAGATTCAAGCAATTGCGAATGATATAACTAGTAAATTACGTTCCTTCCCATGTCAACATATTTTATTGTTTAGGGGGATTGACGCTTACTTGTTTTCTAGTACAAGTCACTACCGGTTTTGCTATATTAAAAGAAAACAATAGCTTAACTATAGTATTGATTTCTGAGTTTATATATTTTGTGGCAATTGTGTTGAGTACTGTCCAACAAGTTGTTTATCAATGACCGAAGAATATGAACTTTCTACCCATGATCATCATGAATTGAATTGCAATCAAATTGCTTTAAGTCGGTTACCAATCTTCATAATGGGTGATTACCCACTTCAAACAAGTAGGAATTCATCTGAAATTAAAATATTTGGATAGCTCCTATTATTACTAACAAGGGCAAAAATAGATAATAAGCTTGAGGTACCAATTCCATGTTGTTCTGAATCAATCAATATGCTCCCATCTTTAATAACATTCCCGCTAAAAGCATATATGTACTATTATGTGCTTCCCCATGGGTATCTGGTAACCACGATTTTTCCCTTTTTTGTGTGTCTTCTCTACCAGTTTTCCTATTTTGTTTTAGTTCTTGTCTTCTTTGTTGATTTTTCCCTTTCTATCTTTTTAATAATACAGGATCAGTTTTTTAAATTCTAAGACATTATTTTGCTTCACAAACATTTTTTTACATCGCGAGTATTTTTAAAATTTCTGAACATTTTCCTATTTCATGAACCTTTTATGAATTCAAGAAGATTTTTAAAATTTATGAAAAAAGTTAGTTCATGAATATTGTTAAATTCATGGAAATTTTCCAAATTCAGTACTATTTTCTTCAATTTGCGAACTCCTTCTAAATTTGAGAAAAAATCAAATTGACGAACATTTTTTGATTTGAGTACACCTTTTGTAATTACATAGTTTTTTCAAGTTTAAAAAATTTCATGAATGCTATAATTCATAATTGTTTTTGTAATTACTAAGATTTTTTGAATTCACGAGCACTTCCTAAATTCATGAAGCACAATTCTAAATATGCGAACAATTTTTGGATTTGTGAAAATTCTTTTAATTCATTAATCTTGTTTTGAGATGCATGAACAATTTTTGGATTCACAAGCATTTTTTAAAGTTCATGAATATTTTTTCAAAATTGTAAATATTTTTAAAGTTCGTTTTTAAATGCATGAATATATTTTCGAATTTATAAACTGTTTTCAGAATCATGGACATTTACGAAAAGCATACACTTTTAAAATTGAAGGACATGTTTAAAAATGAAGAATCATTTTTTTTGCTAAAAAATACATTGGGTGGTGATGTACATGGAAGCTAGCTTAGCTCTTTTTTTTAGGTTAGACAGCGAGAAAAGGCTAGCTTAGCTGTGTGGCAATCATACGTGCATGCGGACACCAGGGCTTCGTTTATTCCGTGCTACTCCCTCCGTTCCTAAATATAAGTCCCTTTAGACATTTCAAATGGACTACAATATACGGATGTATGTAGACATATTTCAAAGTGTAGATTCACTCATTTTGATCGGTATGTAGTCACTTGTTGGAATCTCTAGAAAGACTTATATTTGGGAACGGAAGGAGTAGTTTTTTTAGCGTGTTACTGGGAGGTCCTATTGGACCCTCATTCTGCCCAACAGCGGCGCGACGCACAGGGGCAACCCGACCTGGCCGCCAGCCCATTTCACGTAGAGCTCGTGTTTAGGGGTACTGTAGCAAACTGGAAAAACGCTATAGCAAATCAGAAACATTGTAGCATGCGGTTTATTGGTCAGTTTAAAAAAAATTAAGTTCTAAATAATTTTTGAGAACGCAAGCATTTTTTTGAAATTTTGAACAATTTTCAAAATCCAGGATTTTTTTTCAAATTCATTAAGATTTTTTTTGGAACATTTCCCAAATTCATCAAAAAAATTGAAAATAAAACTTTTTTTAAAATCCTTAACATTTTTTAAGGAAGGAAGAAAAAGAAAAAAATTGGGGCGCCCCAGCTCCGCAATGGCCAGACCAAAGGAGTTTGGACCGTTTTGTGTGCACTCCTCGGCAGTCACATTTTAGTACGGCCTGGTCGTCCCACCCAACTGGGCCAGCAGCCTTATCAAAAAGAAAGAAAGAAAGGAAAAAATGGCAGCTTCCTGTCTTGTCTAGCACAGCACAACAAAGCTCGAGAAGCTGAGTATCATCCGAGCTGTCAACACAATTCAACATTGCCCTCTGCCCACAGGAGAACAAAATCCACCGAGCTCACAACCATCATAACATGCTACGTATGATATAAGGAGGCAAATCACATTAAATCCCATGTGCCAGCAGAAACCACACCAAATCGAATCTATCCGCACACAAGTCCAATTATTAACCAAATGCACATAAACAAAGTGGAATCACAGGCAATTCAACAGTGCCGACATGATCGACCAGCACACCCTAGTCTAACAAATCCATAAGCATAAGTCTGAAGTCTTAGACACTAAAACATAAGAACAGTGGCATCATTCCAGGCCGATTAAGTTGGGAGGAAAGCTAAGAAACTCACACTGCAGCACTCGAACAGAAGCAGCCCCAAACTCCACTCAGGCGCACGCCCAACAATCTTGCGCACCTCTTTTCACAAGCACACATCATAGATCATGCAGGATGTTTCCCCTCATCGACACCACCTCGTAGGCTAGCGATCTGAGAAGGTACTCAAGACGGCTCTGCATATTAAAATTCCACAACACGGTTACCTTCCACAAGTTCAACCCATTCAGTTCGGTCAACACTATCTCAATGATAAGAAACACAGTACCACTAGGCCTTTGCACGAGCTTTGGAACTCTCCTGCACATAGGACAGAACATAATCAGTAGGCATTACAATGCATGATGTTCTAATTAGATGGGTATTTCAAGAGAAGAGTTACCATGTAACCTACCATCATCAGCTGGTCCCGAACACACAGGCCAAGCCGATGTAAACAAGGTACGTGCTCAAGGCGGAGGAGATGCCCGTCCCGGTCAGCAACAAGTCCCTCGTCACCCGTGGCCAACAGCGCATCTGACCCAAGCGCAGTGAAACCGCGAGGATCAGACTCCAAAAGACGCTGACGGTCAAACCTAGCTGCGATAGAGCGGCGACGAAAACGCAGACTCGGCGCATGACAGGCACGCGTGGCTCCGCCGTCTCCTCCTTTCCACTGGCACCAAGGAGCGACGCAAAGGACTGTGTAACAGCGATCGCCAGCCCCACGCCCACCCGCGAGTACAGCCGTGCCACGTCATCAGTGGTGGCGCGGCAACTTGACGTCGAAGCGCTGTGCACAAGGGACGCCATCGGTGTCAGTGTAAGCCCGAGGAACGCGAGTAGCAGCCCCACGCCCACGGTTGCGGCGACGACGCTGAAAATCTGACTGACGGACTTGAGATCGTTTCCTATTCATATAAGACACAAGTTGGGAGTAAGTAGTAATCAGATAGTAACGTGTCTGAGATTCTTTTACATAAATAATTTAGCATAATCAATGGACAATTATATAGCAAAGAACTAAAAATATGCTTCCCACAATAGTGAAATACAATGAAAAAATAATTGCAATGAACTGTAGCGACCAAGGGTAAAAAAAGATTCTCATTAGATAAAATAACACATCCTTAACCTTGATAGTGTTTGCTCTGAAGTGAACCTAGAACTATAAACTGTTTCATATTTCAAACACTAGACTCTGATCTGATTTTTTTTTAAGTCTTAAAGTAAATAAATTAATAAAAAAAAAAGTCTATTAAACACCCAGGTTGAAGAATTACTTATTCTTCACCCCGATCAATCCATGAGCCAAGGTTCTCCGCTCAAACCATGTCGAAGTAATCTTTTTGTTGGTCCGCTCGCACCTGTAAAACTGACATAAATCAATTACTACACGCAGCAGATGGGTGGGCCCTGGTCAATCTCTAAAAATGAAACTGGTCGCATGTTCATGAGGAAAAACAGCTGCCCACTTCCCCTGATTGGGTGGTGTGACTGCGAGCGGTTCGAGCTTATGGGTGATTACGCATCGGCCGCGACTGCTTCTTGCTCTCCCTCGGCCAAGGTGACGCTGCTCTAGCACATGATGTTTCACCTCACAGGCTATGATGGCGTCACGGTGACCTTTCAAGATTTGGTTTAATTGCCAGGAGCCCAGGACTGTGTATTTGTGTCCTCTCTTTCTACGCACGTCCTCTCCCATCCGGCATTCCAGCCCGAATTTTTCTTTCCTCATCCATCGAGGAAGTTCTTGCTAAGATTGGGACAAAAAAGGGGGTTCAAGTCAGGTATTAATTAAGCCGTGAACTGCTTCCATCTCCATTTGATTCTGGATGCTGAGTTACTGACAGCTTAGCAGTGGTGTCGGCAGTCTTTGCATCTGATCTTTCCAGACGAAGCCAAACAAATGATGTCCTTGTTACGACAAATTTGTCTAAGCCATGTGGAGAGGTTGCAATAGGTGTGGTCATGAATTAGCTAATTCAGTAGGATAACTGAAGGCAATATCATGCTTCTGTAGGCACCGCGATAACTATCTGAACATGGTTCTGTAGGCACTGTAATAACTGCCTTTGCCATAGGCAATGACATGATTCGCTAATTGCTACTTTGGCTATTTCACTGCCTTTATGCAATTGTTCAAGCGAGCCTTGGGTTCCCCCTGGTAGTCCTCTCCAAAAAAGTCCGAAGTTGTTATGTTTCCAGATTCTGATAATAATAGCATTGCATGGAACGGAAGACCCTTTTAGTTACTAGACCTAATTATTTTCATAAGCAGTGCAGTACTCCGACTTATTCGAGATTAGTTTCAAATTTTCTTTTGCATATGTATACCAAGAATTGTATAAATTAATACTAGTACAGTGGCGTTTTCCTAGTACCCACGTCCTCAAAACAAATTCTGAAATATGAACTTGTTTCCCTAGTACTGTACATCCTGCAATTTTACTGCCACTAGCTGGTTCCATTGTACTGCCCCTTTCTTTATTAATTTATTTTGATAAGAGTGTGGCATTGTTGGTATTGGGTGGGCCGCTATGGGTTGAATTCACAGTGGGCAGTGCCGTTGTGCAGCGCCTCCGGTGGTCCTCGTTGTCAGGCTACAGTGGCTATTTGTTCTCTTCTTGATGCAGCCTATAACCCCTGTGCCAGAGCTCTTCCCCCCTTCTCCACCAATTTAGTAGTATGTGTCTATTTACTCTCCCATCGATAGTATCCTCTTGTATGTATTTACATTTAGTAAAAAAAAAAAAGTTAGATTACGTCCCCAAATGCAGAGATGAAGCATCGTGTATTCGAATTTGATTTCGTGTACAATTTTTCTTTCCTGGGCAAATCCAGTTTTCCCACTTCTCTCAGTCACTTGTGTATGGTTTTCTTAGCATGAGTCATCTCTATCTATAGACATCATTTAGCTGTCACATTTCTTGAAAAAGTTTAGGCTGTTAGCATTTCAATTTGCTTTCCCTCAAGATAGCTATCTTTGTGTTCGGCTAAGCAGCTTTGTCAGGGTTTCCACATGATACTCTATAGTTGGTTTTACCACCTTGTTGCCACAGCAAAAGAGCAACAAAATTCATACTGTACAAGAAAATCATCAGAAAGAAAAATCAAAACATACCCATCAGACCAGGCAGTGCACGCATCTCGCCGTCGACTGTAGGATGCTGGGGGTCCTGAACCACGGCTGTCTCCGGTGGGAAGTGCTGGGGGTCGTCGTTCTCCTGCTTTTGTTGTCAAACAACAGCGAAGAATATTAGGAAAATGTCAGATAGTCCTAGAAAAATTGGTGAAGTCAAGCCTTAAAAACAAGTGACAAGCACCACACTTTTTTGTTGGATATTTTCAAAATAAATAAAGTTATTGTATTTTGGAATATATTTGTGTCTCGTGTAAATAGGATAAAGAGAGAGAAAGAAAATATGCTTTGCCTAATTAGCTTGGGCTAATTAAGGGTATGGCCGTGGGTGCATTATTTAATGCATTAAAGTGCATGCAAGCAAGCACACACTTGCACGTCTCAGCAATGAACTGATGTCCCGGTCGGCCACTAGCATGCATGTTTGTGAATCGGTGGCGGTTGGATGCCGAAGAGACGTCTGTTAGCTGAAGACACATCTGTTGCTTTAGAGTGACGGCCGCACGTTCCGAATAGGTGCCTAATCGAACAAGCGTCTTTCTGGGCAGGTGTCTTCTCAAGGCAACCCTTGGGCAAGTATAAATACTGGAGGATGCTTTCAGTTCATTCGCACAAGAAAGAAGTGAAAACAGAAGCATGGCACACCACCAAACATCCAGTGCTCTCTCTCGCTAGATCTCTAGTGTACAGTGCTTGCTGCAGGGCATTGTATTCTAGTAACATTGATAGTCCTGTATTGTCACAAGAGTGTTCAAGGTCGTTGTCAAGAGTGCACTTGCCGGCGACGGGCTTCATTGTATCCTACGAGGCTATTGTTGGTAACCCGGTGCACACCTTCTGGTGGGGACAAATAAGCCTTAAGGAAAGCGACACCGTCACGCGCCTTGAAGCCGCTTCATCATCTTCGAAACATCTCCGTCAACAAATTTTTCTAACATTTTTTCCAGCTAAATACTAATTCAACATTCTGATTGGTGGTTGCGGCAATAGGGTGTGTTTGGTTTGAGGGTATAGTGGAGCGAGACTGGTTGGCTCCGTCCCTAGCCTCCATTCCAGTGTTTAGGGAGCGAATATTCCCTCTATACGCTTCACCGAGCGGTATCACCGAATCAGAGGAATCACCTCGTTATTCCTTCGTTTCTCATTAAAAAAATTAAAAGGAAGAAAATAACCCTCATATCCCCGCTCGGTCACCCCCCCCCCCCCGCCCCCCCCCCCCACACACAAAATCCTACCCTCTCGCTCTCCTCTCTTTCGCTCAACATCAGCTGCCTCTACCCCTCGTCTCTCTGGCGTGCACCTCATCTGGCGATGGCACATGACGGGAAGATGACGACCGGAGGCAGGCATGAAACGAGGATGACTGGCAGTGGCACCACCAACCCCTCTCAGCTCTCTCAAGCGGCGGCTGCAGCGGCTTGGGAAGCGGCAGCAAGCAGTCAGCTGCGACGGGCAGGGAAAACCGGCAACAAGCAGCGTCGGGATGAAGGATTTGGGCGAGTTGCCGCTACAACGGTTGGTGTCGATCTTAGGCCACGGCAGTTGGAGACGAGCCTAGGCGGCAGCAGTTGGGGGAAGCCGGGTGGGTGTTGGTCAGACCAGGGCACACAAGGTGGTGGCGGTTGATTGGTAAGCTGTAACATTGCAAGCGATTGAGTTGGGTGTGTGTAGTTGACCTTCTTGGATGTGCACTGCTGACCTTCTTGGGTATGTGTTGTTTGCTAGAGCATCCTGTAGTTTGTGATGTGAATCGGTGTTTAGTAGGAACAGTGCAGTTCATATGTATTTGGTATGTATTGACTTGATGCAAAAATTTATTGTAATGCCAGGCAGGGTACAAAGCCAATGCAGACTCTGTACAATGAATTGATCTAAAATGTTTGTTATGAATCCCAAGCAAATTAGATGTCTACAAAGTTTGTAACGAGAAATAGCGTCTCCTGAAATTGTACATTGTAATTGTTTGTGCTGCAAAATGCAAATACATGTGAAATGCTAGGGAAAATTCAAATTGTATGTTGCTTAAGATACAAAGACATAATTTTGTTCATATTTTACATACCTCTATCTCCAGGACGCAGTCATAAAAATTCTCACTCCCCTCCTCCTCACCACGCTCTACACCACGATCCATTGGACCTTGGCTCGCCGCTCCTACTCTCTCTCCTTCTCCTTCCTCTGGTGCTGATACTGTTCCTATCAGCTCCTTCTTCTCCTTCCTCTTGGCACACACTCTCCGCCATTTCCTGTGGCGTATACTCCGGTGCTGATACTGTTGCAACCGCTGCCGGAATTGGCAATCGGCTGGACAAGCTGAGAGGGGCACGCTACCAACGGTTTTAGAAATCAGAGAAGGAAAATTGAATGTTTACATAAATCCCAAGAAGTTACCCTCACAACTCGGCACACCTAACAATGTTTGAGGTCAGGGCCTCACCGTATGGTCGCGTCGGCGTCGCTGCCGCACCTACGGACGCGCACGCTGCAAGGCCTCCGCGCCTCGCACGAAACCAGCGCTCGCCTCCTCATTCTCGTCGCCGAACGCCGTATGCTCGACGCCGGCAGCCACTCTCGACGGAGGAGCGCGCGGGACATTAGTCCGCTGCACGCTGCTCCGACGAGCGCAGACACCGCGCCGCCATGGACCGCCGCGGCGGTCGCCGGAGCGGGGGAATCAGGGACGAAGGGAGAAATGTTTAGGGTTTTAGGCCGGCCCGTGAATTTGCTCCGCCTGGGATGATCAAAACCGTCCTGTAAAGATCGGACGGCTGGCGAGCACGCGCAGTAACTGGCGGGCTTTCGGGCGGTAGAAGGGCCGTATTCGGCTGTGGGCCCAGTGATAAAGTTTTTCCTTGTAAGGAATTAAGCTGATGGGCCGGTTGTTTGACCGGCTGCCGCGCGGAATTGTGGGACAAAATCAATGTTCAGGCCCTTTTTCTATTTTACAGTGAATTTTCTGTATTGACGTTTTGCGATGTTCATAAATTTTATTTAAAATTGCCTAAAAATCGCACTATAAATTATGTTGCAATTTTGCCCAATGGTGAGGAGTTGCAATTTTGCATGTTATTAGTCATACTAATGTAGGCTTATTTTCATGCAATGTCATACAATTATACTAATTCCAATCTTTTTAATTTTGAAATTATGGCAACTTCCGCCATACTTGTTTCTTCCTCTTGATAGTTGTCTATTAGAAAAAGTTTTCCCCTAGGGTTTCCTAGGGTCCACCCTTTTGAAAGGATCGATATAGTTGACTAGAGGGCGGGGGGGGGGGGGGGGGGGGGGTGGGGGGGGGGGGGGGGGGGGGGGGGGGGGGTGAATGGCACAACATTTTTAAGCTTTTCTTTACCAAATTAAACTTTGCATCAAAGTAGGTTGTCTAGAAATGCAACTAGGTGAGCAACCTATATGATGCAACAACAACAAGCATACACGTAAGCAAGGAATACAACACACAAAGAAGCTTGCACAAGTAAAGGTAAGAGATAACCAAAAATGGAGCCGGTGAAGACGAGGATGTGTTACCGAAGTTTCTTCCCTTTGAGAGGAAGTACGTCTCCGTTGGAGCGGTGTGGAGGCACAATGCTCCCCAAGAAGCCACTAGGGCCACCGTATTCTCCTCACGCCCTCACACAATGCGAGATGCCGTGATTCCACTATTGGTGCCCTTGAAGGCGGCGACCGAACCTTTACAAACAAGGTTGGGGCTCTCTCCACAACCGAATTGGAGGCTCCCAACGAAACCTCGGAGCTTCACCACAATGGAATATGGCTCCGAGGTGACCTCAACCGTCTAGGGTGCTCAAACACCCAAGAGTAACAAGGTCCGCAAGGGATTAGTGGGGGGAATCAAATTTCTCTTGGTGGAAGTGTAGATCGGGGCCTTCTCAACCAATCCCTAGAAAATCAACAAGTTTGATTGGCTAGGGAAAGAGATCGGGCGAAAATGGAGCTTGGAGCAACAATGGAGCTTTGGGGAGTAGAGGTGAGTCAAATGGAGAAGAAGACTCCCCTTTTATACTAAGAAGACAAATCCAACCGTTATCCCTCAAACCAGCCCGCGACACGCGGTAGTACCGCACCAGACATGCGGTACTACCGCAAGTCATTGCGGTACTACCGCCAGTCAGTGCGGTACTACCGCACCCACGGCAGAGGCCAGCCGAAGCCCTGTTGCGTAGACGCAGCGAGCGGTAGAACCGCCGGAGCGGTACTACCGCGCGCCCTTGCGGTACTACCGCAAGGCAGGGTTCGACTAGGCTGGGAAGGCACGGACGAATAAAATTACATCCGTGGCTACTTCCGCTGATTTTTGATCTGTGCAAAAATCCGACACGGTACTACCGCATCCAGGGAGTGGTACTACCGCATGGGGCGCGGATGTAAAAAATTACATCCGCCCCTACTTCCGCGCGAGTAGATGTGCTGGGCCAGACGTCACGGTACTACCGCGTAGGAGGAGCGGTACTACCGCAAGACCTTGCGGTACTACCGCAATCCTGTCCGGTACTATCGTGAGGTACTACTGCTCCGTGGAGCAGTACTACCGCATGCCACAGCACAATACCACTTGGAGTCCTTCATTTTGCAAAGACACAGATAACCGGTCGGTGCTCCAAAGGAACAATGGAAGGGTGGTGCAAAGGAGTAGACGTGTACGTGTAGATTCTACCCTAACCTTTCCAAAGCGGACCCCCTCTTAATAGTACGGCTTCCCTACGACTCAAATCCACCGAAAAGAAACGAAGAGAAACGCCGTCTTTACTAAGCTCCGAGGGGCATCGAATCGTCTTGTGCCTAAACATGAGATATCTGAAATGCTCAACGCACACGATTAGTCCGCAAATGCATTGTCATCAATCACCAAAACCACATAAGGTGAAATATGCCCTTACAATCTCCCCCTTTTTGGTGGATTGATGACAACACAGGATTTGCACATAAGGATACTAAAATAACATAAGCAAACCCACCATCTACAAAATATAGACAGGCTCCCCCTAGATGTGTGCACTCTATTTAAATGCTTTGGACTGCACGGCACACATACTAGGATCAACACTCCCCCTATATTTTATAGACAAGGCATTCCTTGCAGCAATATAAATAACACTAAGCATGGAGGCAAGGCAATGCATAAGAGCAAAAAGTAAAGGGCACATGATAGCAAAGGCTCACGGACTACTAAGCATAAAAGACAATGAGATAAGCTTGAGTGCATATGTCTTACACCATATGAAAGTCTCCGGGACACACAAACACAAGCGCAAATCAACAAACCAAAGCAACACAAACGGAAGACCAACGAAACGAAGGCACAGAGACACGAACACGAAAGCAAATCCTACTCTCTCTCCCCCTTTGGCATCGAGACACCAAAAAGGCAGAGAGGACACCTACGACACAGGTGGTAGCATCCTCTGCAGAGATCACTCAACATGCTCCTCATCAGACTCGGCAACGGGAATGGGCTCCTCCTCTGACTCGGTCCACTGATAGCCTTGCTTCGCTATCCAGTCAGCCTCAGGAGTGATGTTTGTCTCTGAACCGCTCGACACGTTCTCACCGAAAGTCCTCAAGATCCTCTTGTCGCGCTGGCGAGCCTCCTTCTGAGCAACATGTGTCTTGTACTGCCCCTTGGCCTGCATGCAGAACAGAGCCTTCATCTTTGCCTTCAGCCTCTTAGCCCAAGAGGGCTCAGAAGATGGAGGAGCATACCCCGCAGAACTGTCCTCAGCCTCCTCCTCCTCAAACTCGTCCTCATCAACATCCATCCGTGCAGCCTCGGCCTCAGCCCTGGTTGTGGTATTGGCCCACTTGTTCTTCTGGCGCAGCTTGATAGGCTCATGGCGAACCCAGTTGGGAGCAGAGAAGACTTCAGTCGGAAAGAGCTTCTCCCACGTCTTCGAGATCAAGAGGTGCAGATATGGGCCATATATGGGCACCTTGCGATTGTAGACCGCAAACCGAAGCTCAATCCACATGATATGAGAGATGTCTAGTGGCTGGGTAATTTGACGGAGCGCCTCCTCACAAAGAAGCATCATATCCACGAGATAAACATGCACCTTATCCTTGTCGCCAATGCGCGGAAAGAGCGTGTTGCGGAAGATCCGATGCATGACGTCCAGGAAGGGATTGAGCACCCATGACTGCCAGCCATTTGCCAACTTCTTCTCCACAAGGAACGGTTGAAGCTTGTTCTTGTTGGTGGACTCAGGATTGGCGTGTGGACGGACACCAACGGGCACATCGAGCCCCTCATCACGAACATGCAGCATCTCCATGAATTCCTTCCAAGTGGCAGACATCCTCCTCCCATTAGTCATCCAAGTCATAGTCCGCTCCCCATCCGTGTGGAAGTGGACGGAAGCAAAGAACTGTGCCAAAAGCTCCTGGTCAAAGTCCATGTGAAAAGTGATGAAGTCTTCAATGCCAAACTGCTCCACCAAGTCCAAGGCCTCACCAAAGTATGCCCGGTCCTTCCTCAGATGAGTCATATCAATCCACTGCATAGGAACATATATGTTGTGCTTGGACTTGATGATATCGAAGTAGATGAGATTCTGCTGCTTGGTCCAGAACAACTCATTCCCTTTGAAAGTCTCACGAGGGTTCACATAGGGATTGATCCTCCTTCGAATAATGAACTCAGATAGAGGCATCTCATCCATGCCAAGACTTGGCTCCTTGAACCTGTTAGCGGTCTTCTTGACAGTGCGTTGTTGGGCATTGGAGCCCTCCGGTGCTTCTTGATTGCGAAGCCGCTTAGAGCTCGTGTTGCGGCTAGGATTCGAGCGACGGACATTGGAGCCACCACCTGTGACACACAACACAAAACACACGAGAAGACAAGAAGGATCAATGCAAAGACCAAAGCCAACACAGACGAAACACGTAGAAATAAGATTGGGTAGTCGCACCAAGGTAGTTTAGATGGCATCGGTAGTACCTCACCACTAAGCGGGAATAAATGTTTACATCCGCTCTAGCCGCGGTAGTACTGCGCCGAGATGGCACGGTAGTACCGCGCATAGAGCGGAAGTAAAATTTTACTTCCGCGCTACGAGCGGTAGTACCGCTCCAGAGGAACGGTAGTACCGCATGAGCCAGAGCGGTAGTACCGCATGGAATGCGCGGTAGTACCGCACGGATACAAAGAAGCATAGGACGGATCTGGGCACATCCGCAACTTTGGATCGGTACTACGGTCGATCAAAACTACCGTGAGGCAACATACCAAATAGCATCTCTACAGCACTACTACTCTCCTACATCCTCCTCTTGCAAAGACTTGGCCAAAAATCTCAAGAACAACATGCATCTCCCCAAAACCTAAAAGCGAAACTACGAGACAAAAAGAGAGGGATTTGGGGAGAAACCTTGTTCCATGGCAAGAGGGCGAGGTGGGAATCGATCCCACCAGTCGGAATGCGAGGAGAGCGGCCGGAGACGAAGATCCGGCGAGGTCCTCCGGCGCCGTTCTTGGCAGGAGAGAGAGAGAGAGAGACGAGGTGAGGAAAAGGAGTTGAATAGGTATGGGGGAGTTGGAACTCCTCCTGCCCGCTCTTGACCCCCACCCGCTAGCGACGGTGCGGTAGTACCGCGGTCATCGCGGTAGTACCGCCCAGGCGGAAGTACCGCACACAGGGCGGTAGTACCGCTCTTCCAGCGGCAGTAAAAAAATACTGCCGCGATGGAAGCGGTAGTACCGTGCCGGGATGCAGCTGTGCACGCACAGGGCAACCCATCTCCTGCGGTAGTACCGTGGCTCAGCACGGTAGTACCGTAAACCCAAGAAAGTGCAAGTTTCCAACAAAAACAGAAAAACACGGCCTATGCAATGCACCCTTCAAGCAACCGGACATGCGGAAGAGCACACACATGAGGCAACTCAACCACAAACGCGACTCAAGGGGAGGCAAAGGACAATAAGGACCAACCAAACACGAAACACAACCTCTCCAAAGAGAGGGCGGTGGCCGGAGCCACCTATGTTTGAGTCAATTGGTATGGCACCGCGAAGAATTATCCTTGGGCCCATGACCAAAACTCGTCTTTGAAGCACAAGTACCATAAAAAATGGTTAATGTGAAAGAGTTGATCAATTTATGCATAAAGGGGGGAGGGAGAGTTCATTGAGAGAACAACACTCCCCCTATGTCCATGCCTACACATAAACAAGACATCAAGATGAGTATGGTGGGGTGTGCAAGGGTTCAAGCCACATTGCTCGAATCAATGATATTTAGCTCATGCATTAACTCGCGAAATCTTGATTCATCCAAAGGCTTTGTGAAGATATCTGCAAGGTTATCATGAGTGTTGACATAGTTGAGCTTGATCTCCCCTCGCCTAATATGATCCCGGATAAAGTGATACCGAATCTCAATATGCTTCGTCTTGAAGTGTTGCACCGGGTTGATAGAGATCTTGATGGCACTTTCATTGTCACACCAAAGAGGCACTTTGTCACAAATGACACCGTAATCCTTTAAAGTTTGCCTCATCCAAAGAAGTTGAGCACAACAACTACCGGCGGCCACATACTCCGCTTCGGTGGACGAGAGAGACACACAACTTTGCTTCTTAGAAGACCAACTCACCAAAGAGCAACCAAGAAATTGGCACCCTCCGGAGGTTGACTTCCTATCCACTTTGTCCCCCGCCCAATCCGAGTCTGAAAAGCCCACAAGGTTGAAGTTTGCTCCTCTTGGGTACCATAAGCCAAAGTTTGGGGTATGAGCCAAATATCGAAAGATTCGCTTGACCGCCACAAAGTGGCTTTCCTTAGGTGCAGCTTGAAACCGTGCACAAATTCCCACACTCAACATGATATCCGGTCTAGATGCACAAAGGTAAAGTAAGGAACCAATCATGGAGCGATATACCTTTTGATCCACTGCTTTACCACTGGGATCTATGTCAAGTTGGCATTTGACAGGCATTGGAGTGGAAGCCGGCTTGACATCACTTAGCTTGAATCTCTTGAGCATGTCGTGAGTGTATTTGGCTTGGTTGATGAATGTTCCTTCTCTTCTTTGCTTGATTTCGAACCCGAGAAAGAACTTCAACTCTCCCATCATGGACATCTTGAACTTTGAGGTCATGAGAGTGGCAAATTCCTCATTGAAAGCTTTGTTAGGGGAACCAAAGATTATTTCATCAACATATAGTTGGCATACAAACAACTCCCCTTTGACCTTCTTAGTAAAAAGAGTGGGGTCAATTTTCCCAATTTCAAACCCACGATCTTGCAACAACTCGGTAAGGTGCTCATACCACGCATGTGGGGCTTGTTTAAGGCCATAGAGTGCCTTATCGAGTTGGTACACATGATCGGGGAAATAGGGATCCTCGAACCCCGGGGGTTGTTTGACATACACCAACTCATTAATAGGACCATTAAGAAAAGCACTCTTCACATCCATTTGTTGCAACTTGAAGTTATGATGAGAAGCATAAGCAATCAACAAACGAATAGATTCAAGGCAAGCAACGGGAGCAAAGGTTTCACCGTAGTCGATACCCTCGACTTGGGAGTAGCCTTGTGCTACCAAACGAGCCTTGTTGCGAATGATAATTCCATGAGCATCTTGCTTGTTCTTGAATATCCACTTGGTTCCAATGACATTATGGTTCCCCGATGGCCTTGGCACCAATCTCCACACCTTGTTATGCTCGAAGTTGTTGAGTTCTTCATGCATGGCATTGAGCCAATACGGATCCTCAAGCGCCTCATAGACCTTTTGGGGCTCAACACAAGAGACAAACGCGTGATGTTCACAATAGTTTGCTAATTGTCTACGAGTGCTTACCCCCTTTCTTAAGCTTCCAAGCACATTCTTCATGAGATGATCTTTGGTAGTGAGCTTGGAGGCAATCTTGGCGGCACGACGCTCCAATTCCTCCTCAAGAGAGAGTTGAGGAGCGGTAACTTGATCATCTTGAGCGTCGTCAAGAGCTTGTTCTTGATCTTGAGCTTGCTTGGTTGAGAGAACTTGACCTTGGGCATCACATGGTGGTTCAACACCATCTTGAGGTTGATCTTGCCCTTGATCTAGTTCATTTGGTTGAGGGCCTTCACTTAGTTCTTCGGAAGCGTGTGGGTCTTGGGTTGGTGATGGTTCCACTTGAGTGGAACATTGTCCTTCTCCTTCGGCCACAAGGGGTTCCTCAATGGGTAGGATATGACCAACACCCATTCTTCTTATGGCTTGGGGAGGAATTTCATCACCTACATCACAAGTACCACTTTGCTCCACTTGGGAGCCGTTATTCTCATCAAACTCTACGTTACACGTTTCCTCAATAAGTCCCGTGGACTTATTGAGGACACGGTAAGCATGAGAGTTTGTAGCATAACCAACAAATATGCCCTCATGAGCTCTAGCCTCAAATTTAGACAAACAAACATCTTTCTTGAGAATGAAACACTTACACCCGAATACCCGGAAGTACTTGAGGTTAGGCTTGTTACCGGTGAGAATCTCATAAGGAGTCTTGTTCAAGCCTTTGCGGAGATAGAGCCGATTGGATGCATGACAGGCGGTGTTGATAGCTTCGGCCCAAAAGTTGTACGGAGACTTGAACTCCGCCATCATGGTTCTTGCCGCATCCATCAACGTCCGGTTCTTCCTCTCCGCTACACCATTTTGTTGAGGGGTGTAAGGTGCGGAATATTGATGCTTGATTCCCTCATCACATAGGAGCATGCTCACTACTAGCTTCCCCCTTTTTGGAGTTAGCATCCGTCACCTTGGTAGTGGGATCGACCACTTCCAACGGTGCGGTGAATAATTTAATACCATCAAGAAACTTCTCAAGCATGCCTTTGACCTCGGCCATCATGGAGGTTTTCAATGTGTCCAAGGCCATATTGAACTCCTCACGAGATACCGAGGAACCCCCATCGGCCGCGGACAAGATGGGACTAGCACCGGAGTCCTCCTCCCCATCGTCTACAGTGTCAACCATACTCTTCGGACGGCAAAGTCCTTAATTAAGAGACGAGGCTCTGATACCAATTGAAAGGATCGATATAGTTGACTAGAGGGGGGGGGGTGAATAGGCAACTAACAATTTTTAGCTTTTCTTTACCAAATTAAACTTTGCATCAAAGTAGGTTGTCTAGAAATGCAACTAGGTGAGCAACCTATATGATGCAACAACAACAAGCATACACGTAAGCAAGGAATACAACACACAAAGAAGCTTGCACAAGTAAAGGTAAGAGATAACCAAAAGTGGAGCCGGTGAAGACGAGGATGTGTTACCGAAGTTCCTTCCCTTTGAGAGGAAGTACGTCTCCGTTGGAGCGGTGTGGAGGCACAATGGTCCCCAAGAAGCCACTAGGGCCACCGTATTCTCCTCACGCCCTCACACAATGCGGGATGCCGTGATTCCACTATTGGTGCCCTTGAAGGCGGCGACCGAACCTTTACAAACAAGGTTGGGGCTCTCTCCACAACCGAATTGGAGGCTCCCAACGAAACCACGGAGCTTCACTACAATGGAATATGGCTCCGAGGTGACCTCAACCGTCTAGGGTGCTCAAACACCCAAGAGTAACAAGATCCGCAAGGGATTAGTGGGGGGGAATCAAATTTCTCTTGGTGGAAGTGTAGATCGGGGCCTTCTCAACCAATCCCTAGAAAATCAACAAGTTTGATTGGCTAGGGAGAGAGATCGGGCGAAAATGGAGCTTGGAGCAACAATGGAGCTTTGGGGAGTAGAGGTGAGTCAAATGGAGAAGAAGACTCCCCTTTTATACTAAGAAGACAAATCCAACCGTTATCCCTCAAACCAGCCCGCGACACGCGGTAGTACCGCACCAGACATGCGGTACTATCGCAAGTCATTGCGGTACTACCGCCAGTCAGTGCGGTACTACCGCACCCACGGCAGAGGCCAGCCGAAGCCTTGTTGCGTAGACGCAGCGAGCGGTAGAACTGCCGGAGCGGTACTACCGCGCGCCCTTGCGGTACTACCGCAAGGCAGGGTTCGACTAGGCTGGGAAGGCACGGACGAATAAAATTACATCCGTGGCTACTTCCGCAGATTTTTGATCTGTGCAAAAATCCGACACGGTACTACCGCATCCAGGGAGCGGTACTACCGCATGGGGCGCGGATGTAAAAAATTACATCCGCCCCTACTTCCGCGTGAGTAGATGTGCTGGGCCAGACGTCACGGTACTACCGCGCAGGAGGAGCGGTACTACCGCAAGACCTTGCGGTACTACCGCAATCCTGTCCGGTACTACCGTGAGGTACTACTGCTCCGTGGAGCAGTACTACCGCATGCCACAGCACAATACCACTTGGAGTCCTTCATTTTGCAAAGACACAGATAACCGGTCGGTGCTCCAAAGGAACAATGGAAGGGTGGTGCAAAGGAGTAGACGTGTACGTGTAGATTCCACCCTAACCTTTCTGAAGCGGACCCCCTCTTAATAGTACGGCTTCCCTACGACTCAAATCCACCGAAAAGAAACGAAGAGAAACGCCGTCTTTACTAAGCTCCGAGGGGCATCGAATCGTCTTGTGCCTAAACATGAGATATCTGAAATGCTCAACGCACACGATTAGTCCGCAAATGCATTGTCATCAATCACCAAAACCACATAAGGTGAAATATGCCCTTACACCTTTCCTCTGGCGGCGCCACCAGAGTCTACGTGATTGTCACCACAATCCCGCCGGATCTCACTGGCGATCGTCGCCCTATGTCCGTGATCCACGATCTAGGGCTGCATGGAAGAGTACGAGACTTTGGAAGATGGGGCGGGGGTCCGAAGGAAGATCAGGAGGGAAGAAGTCGTGATGGTAATGGTAAGGCCGATGGGGAGCGGAGCGGTCATATGGCCATACCGGCCGATGAGAAGCTGGGTGGGGATCCGAAGAAGGGAGTAGACAAAGCAGGTTGGGAGGAGGAAGAAGAGGTAGACTAGGATCATTACGGCCCGGATCCTGGTCTAGAGGATGCTTTTGAAGGATTGAATTTGCATGGAGAGGAGGAAGAGGACCTAGATCTGTCGGGAGAGGTGGAGGAGCTGATCAGGGAGGTGCGGTGGCTCGCCCTTTTTAGGATTCACACTTTGCGTCCGTTCAGCCACGCCGCGTTGTTAAACTCCATGAGGAACGCTTGGACATGTGCATAAGGAGTCACCTTCAACATTAAGGGGCATAATCTGTTCCTTGCTCAATGTCATTGTTTAGGTGATTGGAAGCGTGTGATGGAGGGAGGACCGTGGCAGTTTCGTCGTGATCCAGTTGTGTTAGTGGAGTATGATGGATTTACTAACGTTGCAGAGTATGCCTTGAACATGTATACGCTATGGGTGATAATCAAAGGCTTACCGGATGGTCTCACTAGGAAGAAAGAATTAGCGAAGAAAGTTGCAAAGAAGGTGGGTGAGCCCCCATTCACAGTGGTGGTAAATGAAGGGGAGATCAACCCCTCAGATTTCCTTAGAGTGAGGGTGTTTGTGAATGTTAATAAGCCGTTGGTTAGGTTTGTTCCTATCACCTTGAAGGAAAGAAAAAAAATACCCCGTCAGCTATGAGAAACTCTCGAATTTTTGCTACTTTTGTGGCTGGATGGGTCACGTTGTGGAGGAGTGCGGGGACGACATCCATGATCCGGTGGACTGCGAGTGGGGACACTGGCTACATTGGAACAATGAACCCGGTGGTGGAAGTAGTGGTAGAGGAGGCATGGGTGGAGCATGGTCGAATGCAGTAGGTAGAGGGGCTGGCCTTGATGGTGATATTAGAGGGGGGAGAAGCAGTAGTGGAGGAGAAAGAGGAGATAGAGGAGGGAGATCGGGGGTGGCAGGAGGTCGAGGGAGGGGAGATGACACAGGGAAAGCTGATATGGAGATTCCACATGAATCAATTGGGGGGGGGGGACAACAGCAAAAGTGCTTGGAAAAGGCTCATTAACGCGGATGGTTCAGTTAGTGTTAGAGGGCAACACCTGCCGCATCTAGCGGGAAAAGTGTCTAACACAATGCTCTTGTTGGAGAATGGGGGTGAGGTAGCAAGCTGTTGTGGAGCGGTACCCCCAAATTCTACCCTTGGGAAAGTTTCTATCGTGAAGAGAAGAAAGCAGGGGGATGTGGTGAAGGAAGGAGACATGGATTTGACGACTACGGCGGCCTCCGGTGTGGAGGGCCGCCAAGCCCAATGAATCTCATTGGTTGGAACTGCCGGGGAGGGGGGAATACCTGGACAGTTCGAGAGATAGCGACTATCTCGCAGTCGTATTCCCCCATGTTCGTGTTTTTGTGCGAGACAAGACAAACAACAAACAAAATGAGGAGACTTAGAAGCAGGCTTGGCTTGAAGGGTTTTGAAGGTGTGGACAGTAATGGGTTGAGTGGTGGACTAGCACTATATATATTGGCACGAGGCATGCGATGTTAGTGTACTGGACAAGGACGAATGTTGCATTGATGCCCTAGTGCGTGTTAATTCTGATGCCGAGCAATGGAGGCTGACTTGTGTTTACGGATAACCACGGGTTGAGAATAGACACATAATGTGGACAAAACTCAGAAATCTTAAGAGCGTCTGTGATCATCCGTGGTTAGTTATTGGCGATTTTAATGAAGCTCTCTGCGATTTTGAGCACCTGTCAGCGACGCCGAGACCTGAGAATCAAATGGTGGCATTCAGAGATACGTTGGAGGTGTGCGAGTTGGTGGACTTGGGGTTCACAGGAATTCCTTTCACATACGATAATAAGCGCAGCGGGAACAACAATGTTCAAGTCTGGTTGGACAGAGCAACAGCGATGAAACTGGAGGAATTTGTTCCCGTTCTACTCTGTAATGCACGTGGTGTCCCCGTGCTCCGATCATATTGCCCTAGTGTTGAAAGGGGAGCCGGGGTTGGGTCATTCAGGACCAAAGTCCAGGAGATATGAAGTTTTCTGGGAAGGAGGTATGAGCTTGCCTGTTGTGATCAAGGAAGCTTGGGACTCGGTGGGGGCTGTTGATAGCTTGGAAAAGCTGTAAGCGGCGCTGCAGAAAACTATGGCCACCCTCAGGTGAAAGGATCGATATGGTTGACTAGAGGGGGGGGGGTGAATAGGCAACTACCAATTTTTATCTTTTCTTAACCAAATTAAACTTTGCAATAAAATAGGTTGTCTAGATATGCAACTAGGTGAGCAACCTATATGATGCACCAACGACAAGCACACAAGCAAGCAAGGGAAACAACACAAAGTAGCTTGCAAGAAGTAAAGGTGAGAGGTAACCAAACCAAAAGTGGAGCCGGTGGAGACGAGGATGTGTTACCGAAGTTCCTTTCCCTTTCGAGAAAGTACGTCTCCATTAGGGCGGTGTGGAGGCACAATGCTCCCCAAGAAGCCACTAGGGCCACCGTATTCCCCTCACGCCCTCACACAATGCGAGATGCCGTGAATCCACTATTGGTTCCTTTGAAGGCGGCAACCGGACCTTTACAAACAAGGTTGGGGCTCTCTCCACAACTTAATTGGAGGCTCCCAACGAAACCCCGGAGCTTCACCACAATGGAATGTGGCTCCGAAGTGACCTCTTCCATCTAGGGTGCCCAAGCGCCCAAGAGTAACAAAATCCACACAAGAAAGTATGGGGGAATCTAGTTTCCTTCAGTGAGAGTGTAGATCTAGGTCTCCTCCTTCAATCCCTAGCAAATCAACAAGTTTGAGTGGCTAGAGAGAGAGATCGGGCAAGAAAGCTTCAAGGGCATTAATGGAGGAGAGAGAGAGAGGCAAGAGATCCAAGTGGTAGGTGGAAGAACCACCCTTATATAGCAAACCCTAAAATCCAACCGTTACTACGAAAACAGCACTGTAGCGGTACAACCGCTCCTCGTCCCGATACAACCGGGACTCACGGGAAACCTGCAGAACCCCTCTCAAGCGGTACAACCGGGCAGACAAGCGGTAGTACCGGTAGTGGAGAACAACCGGAACAACCGCTCAGCCACCGCTTTGAAACCGTAGGGAGTCACCCCCGTGACCGGTGATCGAGCGGTACTGCACCGGTGCAACCGCCTGGCCCTGGAACCCTGGGTGGCCAAGTCCTAAGCGGTACAACTGCTTAGGGCACCGGTGGTACCGGTGTGCGGAGCACAACCGGAACAACCGGGCCACCACCGCCCGAGTACCGCATCAAAACAGAACCATGACCGGTTGTTGAGCGGTACCTGGCCGGTACAACCGCCGAAGAACACCACAGAAAGTTTTAAGCATGGGGCGGTACAACCGCCCGGGGGCAGCGGTACAACCGCTTGGGTATGCACTGGGATGTTCAACCCCAGGGTATCACCCCTGGGGTAGTGGTTGGGTCAGGGACAAGGGCCAGCGGTACAACCGCTGAGAGAACACAGCAACAGTTGAACAGAAGGGGAGCTCTCTCTCTAACAAGAAACGGAAGGCAAAGGAGGGGAGAGGAAAAAGAGTTCGTGCAAGGATTCACCCAACTCCTTCCGATGTGGATTCCCTCTTAATAGTATGGGTGACCTACGACCAAAGGGATAAACACGTAGACAAACACCGTCTTCGATCTTTTCCTTCCAGAGAGAATAACCAAACGATGCAAGCCTAATCACCGAGAACCTGAAGCACTTAGCACAAGATTAGACCGACAAAGAGTTGTCATCATCATCCAAAACCCAAAGCAGGGAAAAGACCTTACAATCTCCCTCTTTTTGGTGGATGATGACAACAACACGATTTGCAAGAGAGAGGTCTAGAAAATATAGACGGGACTCCCCCTAGATGTGTGCACTAATTTGAATTTGCTTTTGGAATGCAAAGGCACACATTAGGAGCAAGACTCCCCCTAGATTTTATAGACCCACCACTCCTACTAGACATGCGAAGAAAAGCAAAAAGCACATAATAAGAGAGTAGGGACTATAACGGATAAACAACATTAACGATAATAGTGATAAATAGAGGAGCGCATGTCTCACACCATGCAAGTCGAGATAAGCAATAAGGTCCACAAACTAAAGTTCAACACGAAGCACGAAAGAACCAAAAAACCCATGCAAATCCCGAGACCTAATAGAGCTCTCTCCCCCTTTGGCATCAAGACACCAAAAAGGAAAAGAGTGAAGCTAGCGCCCCAGAGCTCAGTAGTCCTCCTCTGACTCCTCGGTCGCATCTGGATCCTCATCATTATCAGACTCCTCATCATTGTCCCGATCAGCGTCCGCCATGATATCATCATCAGTAGCAAAGGAGGTGGTGGGCTGGCGAGGAGCCTCATCATCAGACCAAGTGCTGTGCGCAGAGATCCATCGCTCCTCTGGTGTGATGCTCTTCTCAGAACCACTCTGAACAGGCATGTTGAGGTGCTTCATCATAGCAATCTGACGACGCCTGGCAAGCTTCTCATTGACATGGGCCTCATACATCCTTTTCTGAATGTCAGTCTGGAGGCAGAAAGTCTTCTTCACTTTAGCAGTGAGCTTGGTCACCCAAGAAGGCTTGGCCCCTGGTTCCATCTCAAAGTCCTCATCATCTGAAGTGGCATAGACATCCTCGGGATCATTAGCAGGAAAGCGAGGCTCGGCATGCTTCTTCTTCTTGAGTTGCTTGACCTCATGCACGGTGAGGTTGTCAGGAGAAGTAAGAAGCTCTCCAGGGCGGAGAACAGCCCAAACCGAGTTCAGAAGGCACATGACGAAAGGAGCATAAATGGGGACCTTTCTGTAGATGACCATGTTGTACATCTCGTGCCACATCCAGTTGGACACATCAAACGTAGCACCAGAACCCACCTTGGTCTTCATAGCAACAAGCAAGTCAACAAGGTACCGATAGACCTCATCCTGATTACCCACCTTGGGCAAAAGCACATTGCGAAACACACGATGCATGATGTCGTAGACCTTCTCAAAATCCTTGGATTCTCCAATAATACCACAGCCCCGAATGTACAGAGGAGCAAGTTTCTCCTTAGGCATGGAATGAGGATGGTCGTGAGGACGAATGCCACCATTCCCTTCAAGGCCGGTATCGTTATATCCAATGGCATTGCAGAAAGCCCTCCAGGGAACTTGAAAGAACTCATCACGACACATGAACTAGAGAGTGCGAGCGTCATCTTCTCCAAAGTGAACAGTGGCATAAAACTGATGGATAAGCTGAACATCAAAGTCACAGTTGATAGTCATGAGCTTGACCAAGTCAAACTCCTCACACAGAGCCAAAGCCTCACCAAAATACTCCAAGTTGCTCCTCCAATGGTCAAGATCAATGGTCCACTACTTGGCATACCTATTCTTGTTGTGCTCAAAAAGTTCATGAACAATCCTCACTTGCATCTCATTCCGGAACTGAACGGTGGTCCAACGAGGCGCAATGGGAACCTCATATGGATTCTTGGTCCGGAAGGCCTCCCAATCCTTGGCTTTCCACCGGTGCAAGGGCATAACGACACGTTGCTTGGCAGCAGCAGACTTCTCACGGCGAGTGGGTTTGGTGGGAATCACAACCTCTTCTTCTTCATCAGTCTCAACCGGGCGCTTGCATCTCCTAGCCCTCTTCTTGGACTTGCTACGAGGAGCAGAGTGAGAACCAGAGCCTCCTGCGCACACACACACGGGAAGAACACAAGAAACCCAGCAAAGATGAGAGGATTGCACACACGAGCAGAGGAATAGATAGATTGCAAAACAGAGAAGATAGAACAGTGCTACGTGGTTCAGATACCGCGGTTGTACCGGTTCTATGACCGGTAGTACCGCTCTAGCGGTTGTCCCGCTCCTCGAGGCGGTAGAACCGCTGGGAAAGCAGCACTACCAGTTGGAGAAGGACTACCCACGAGATTTGAATCAAACTAACAATATTCTAACTTCTAAGAAATGCAATGTGACGACCCCAGCTTAATTGTGCACTAACCATACACGCAAATGCACACGATCAAGCCTAAGGACTCACTTGAAGATATCACAACACAACTCTAAAACATAAATAAAGTCATACAAGCTTTATATTACAAGCCAGGGCCTCGAGGGCTCGAATACATAGCTCGATGGCATACAAGCATCAGCGGAAGCATCAGATATCTGAGTACAGATATATTACAGAAAGAGAGGTAAGCCTTCACAGAGGCAGGGTAAAATAAAAGCTACGATCGAAAGGCGTAGGCCTCCTGCCCTGGACCCTCCGATCCTACTCCTGGTCGTCAGTCGGCTCCTCGTAGTAGTAGTAGTACTCGCCAGGTGGGTAGTAGTACTGGTCGTCGACTGGGGCGTCGGGCTCAGGGGCTCCGTCGTCTGGTGGCATTAAAAGGATATGGGGGAAAAAGAAAGTAAAGCAAACGTGAGTACTCATCCGAAATACTCAGCAAGCAAGGATCTACACTACATATGCAACATTGTCGAAAGGAGGCTGTATATGTGGACTGGGCTGCAGAAATGCCAGAATAGAGGGGGAGAGCCTAGTCCTATCGAAGACTAGCATCTTCAACAATCTTCAGCAGTCTTGCAGCATTAGAAGAGAGCAGATCAACATAATGTAAAGTAGTAGTAGTATCATCAACCTCGTCCTGAGATCCTTTCTCGACTCCCTACGAGAAAGCAATCCCAGAGCCGTACTATCCAGTTCTCATCTCAAGTCCTAGTTGTATCGATCGGGATACAACTCCGAGTGTCCGTTACCGTAGGACAGGCTATCGATAGAAGTTTCTTCCCTGCAGGCATGCACCAAGTTACCCACCACGCTCGCTTCACTCCGGCCGGACACACTTTACTGGGTCATGCCCGGCCTCGGCTAAGCAACACGCTGCAACCCGACCAAATACTTAACAAAGAGGTCAGCACGCCGGACTAACCTATGCCCCCAGGGGTCTTGGGCCATCGCCCCGGACGCTCCTGCACGTTGCGTACACCGTCGGTGAGCAGACCTAGCAACCCCTTATACAAGTGCGGTTGCGTTCCCAGTCCAACCCAGCGTGTGCCGCTCAGTTGCTGACATCTATTAAGCTTCGGCTGAAGTATACGACGCAGAACGCCCATACTATGCCCACGTGATGGTTAGTGCTATCAGGCTAAAGGCCCCTCGGATCAAATATCCAAACCGTTTAGTGGATTAGGAGCGCGTGGTAACGAGCAGAGACTCACGATCGATGTGACCCCGTTGCCCCGTCTCGAGGACTTGTGGCAAGGGCTAGGAATGCCCGGCCACGCCTCGTGTTCAAGTCTCGGGTACCCTTCAGGTACACCCGATCACACATCACTTCGCATAAAGCTCGCGCGGGTACCCCTCAGGGCCGACCCGTCTTTAGTAACAAGGTTTAGTGCAAGTCAAATCAACAGCAGTATCCGTGTGTCTGACACCAAGGGAACCCTGAGGAATCACCCTCGATGGAATCCCACTGATGTTTACGTCAAGGTGAACGAAGGAGGAATCACCCTCGAGATCCACGCTTGATGTGTTGCGCGACGATGTCGTTATCGGGGGTGGTGTAGGAGGAATCACCCTCGCTTACCACGACAGAGTAACTAACCTACAAGGTTAACATCAGAAGTGCTAACGAGGTATCACCCTCGGCACTCGACGGTAACCCAGCAGTGTCGGCAACTAAGGGGAAATGATGTGCGGTGCCAGGGTCTGGTCTTCAATCTCGATGATCGGGTCTTCTGATATCCAGCAGGGCAGTCGGGATCAAGTGGGGGTATCTGATAGGTCTCTACCCAGCCTATTCTAAACAGTTTAGGATAACCAGCAAGGTAGCAAGGCAGGTTACAATAAACAGGCTATGCAGCAAATATAGGAAAACAGTAGCAGTAGCAGTTCTAATGCAAGCATAAGAGAGAAGAGAATAGGCGATATAGGCATGCTCAAAATGGGGGTGCTTGCCTGTTTGCTCAGGGGCAAGGGCAAGGTCGTCGGTGGTGTCGTCGGGGACGTAGTCGTACTCCGGAGCTGCGTCGGCCTCGGGAGCTACGTCAACGTCGGGGTGTACCGAGAGAGAAGAGGGGGAAGAAACAGGTAAACATAATGCAAACAGATGCAACACAGTGCGTGCTATGCTATGATGCAGTGCAGGGTTGTCTAAATATGCTTCTAAATCATTTTAGTTATTTTTAGAATTATTCTGGGATTTATTAACCGGTGTGTGTGCACTATTCATCTGCCGGAATCGGGCTCGGAGTTACGAGTTCTCCTACATAGGGGGTTCCGACAAGGAAATAGACGGCACGATCAGACTCGTCTCGTCGTTCTGAGCAACTTTCATGTTTTAACTTTTTCGATCCGAGCTACGGTTTAAAAGTTATTAATTTTCAAAGTTTATTTGATTTTCTGAAATTATATTATTAACAGAAATGATTTATTGCATCAGCAGTGCGTCAGCATGACATCAGCAGGTCAACTGAGGCTGACCAGGGTCAAACCTGACATGTGGGTCCTGTCAGCCTCTGTGATGACTAACATTGAGTTAACTTAACTAACTGAGTAATTTGGGGAGTGGGCCCAGCCTGTCAGTGACTCAACTAGTTAACAGGTTTTAATTAACTTAATCACTAACAATGATTAGTCGCTCGGGCCCACAGGTCAGTGGCACTAGTGAACAGTGTGAGCGCGTTGACCGTGGTCAACCCGGTCAAACGCGGCTAGGGGGCCCACATGTCAGTGAGTAAAAACGGGCCCCACACCTTTCCATGTCGGACGCCGGCCGGAAACGCTCCGACGAGGCCGCCCGCGGCGGCGCGACTCCGGCGAGTGTCGGATTTCCTCTACGGTGCACCAAATCGGTTGATTTTGGGCTCGTTCGAATGAGCGTGCAGCGCCACTTCCAACTGGGCTAGCGCGAGGCATCGGGGGCGACCGAAACGGTGCCGGCGACGAGCAGAAACGGCGCCGGAGTTCGGCCATCTCCGCAACCGGCGACAAAGAGCTCGGCAGGCGACGAGATCTAGTGCGTCAGACTCGCACGAGGGCGCTGAGCACGGCCATGAGCTCGGACGCGGTCTGCGTTACCGGTGGCCGCGCCGATGAAGTGAACGGCGGCGGCGATTACAGCCATGACGATGGGCTAGCTACGGCCGATCACGCGAGCAACCAGGGAGATGGGAAGGAGAGGAGAGCTCACCGAGTGGCTAAGAAAAGCCGGTGATAGCTTAGGAGCGCAGAGCTGGCCGGAATCGAAGAAGTTCGCCGGCGGCAGCAGGAAGAAGAAGAGCTCGTGGCTGTCCCCATAGCGCCGCCTAGCTCAAATTGATGCCCGTAGACGATGAGGAGGGGCACTGCGGAGCTCGTGGGCTCGACGGCTGGGTGAAAGGCGACGGTGGCCGCGGTGGCGCGGGGCGAACGGTGGCGATGGCGCTCGACCAGAGAGGGGAAAGGGAGAGCGAGCGCTGGAGAGAGGGAGAGAAGTGGCGCGGCGACCAGGGGGATGAACGGGCGAGGCCTTATCCTCTCGCTGGCGCTGTAGCATCGGTGGGCGTCGCCGTGTCAGCCTACGGCCGGCGAGCGCGAGCTCGGCCTCAGCGGCGGCGACACGCATAGGAGAGAGAAGGAGGAATGGGCCAGGTGGGCTGGGTTCCAGGCACTGTGCACTAGTGGCAGTGCACAGTGGCCTTTTCTTATTTTCCTTTCTCTGCTTTCTATTTTCTTTTATTTATTTTCTGTTTCGAAATAGTTAGGACACTTCTGCATTTTTGTAAAATATGAGACTAGGCTCAAATAATTCCATGCAATATTACACATCACCAAAAACTGGTTTGGACAGGTTTGGCTTTCATTTGAAATTGAAATGATTTTAATATTGCTGTTTTGATGCTGTTTCATCTTGTTTGAGTCATTTGTATAACTCCAACTTTATTGATTATGGTTTTACAAATGTTCCTGGATTATTTGCCATTTAATGAACATTTTCCCAACAGAGTTTGATCAACTTCATATTTCACTTTAGGATTTGAATTGATTTTCAAAATGGAGTTGATTTGCTTTGATTAACCACTTTGTTTAAGCACTGCAAATGATATGACTTGGCATTGTTAGCAGCTGATCATAGTGGATATTACACAGGGGTGTTACAAGTTCTCCTCCTCTAAAAGAAATTCTCGTCCCGAGAATTTAGGAGGGAGAAGGAAAGAGGTCGGGATACTCTTCCCGAAGATGATCCTCGCGTTCCCAAGTGGCTTCATCTTTAGTGTGATTCGACCACTGCACTTTCAGGAACTTGGTCGTCTTCTGACGAGTTCGACGTTCAGCTTCATCAAGGATGTGGATCGGATACTCCTTGTAAGAAAGATCATCTTGCAGCTCGAGCATCTCGTGATCCACTGCGCGGTGCGGAGATTCCTTGAAGCACTTACGAAGTTGCAACACGTGGAAGACATCATGAATATGAGAGAATTGTGGTGGCAACTCCAATTTATAAGCCACCAGTCCACGTCTAGCAACTATGCGAAAAGGACCAATATAGCGAGGAGCTAGCTTGCCCTTGATTCCGAAATGACGGGTGCCCTTCATAGGAGTGACATGAAGGTAAGCTTGATCACCTGGTTGATAAGTCAGACCCCATCGCTTGCGATCATAATTGCTCTTCTGGCGGTCCTGAGCCGCCTTGAGATTTTCCCGGACAATTCTGACTTGTCCTTCAGCGTGTCGGATAATGTCCGGTCCAACAAGAGGTCGTTCCCCAGTTTCTGACCAATTTAGAGGGGTTCGACAATTACGTCCATAGAGAACTTCGAAGGGGGCCATCTTCAAGCTGGCTTGATAGCTGTTGTTATAAGAGAACTCGGCATACGGGAGAGATTCCTCCCATTTCTTACCGAAAGATATAACACAAGCGCGAAGCATGTCTTCAAGCACTTGATTAATGCGCTCAACTTGGCATTGGGATTGAGGATGATAAGCTGAACTCCAGGTAATGTGAGTTCCCATAGCTTCTTGGAAACTTTCCCAGAACTTGGAAGTGAATAGAACACCACGGTCCGAACTAATCTCCTTCGGGATACCGTGAAGTGAAACAATTCTGGAGACATACAACTCTGCTAACTGACTAGCAGTGATGGTCTCCTTGACAGGCAGAAAATGTGCAACCTTGGAGAGTCGGTCGACGACGACAAGAATGGCATCGTGACCCTTCTGAGACTTGGGAAGACCAGTAATGAAGTCCATTTGAACCTTATCCCATTTCCACAACGGAATAGGAAGTGGTTGAAGAATCCCGGCAGGCTTCTGATGTTCTGCTTTCACGCGACGGCAAACGTCACATTCAGCAACATAACGAGCAATATCCTGCTTCATTCCAGACCACCAGTACCTTTGACGAAGGTCACGATACATCTTGGTACTACCCGGATGGATAGACAGCAGTGTATCATGGGCCTCCTTCATGACTTTGTCAGTCATCAGCTCGAAGCGAGGTACTACCATGCGGTCTCGGAAATACAAGGTTCCATCTTCAGCAATTGAGAAATCCCTGTACTTTTCAAGGTGAATCTCCCTTTTCATCAGACCAATTTCAGCATCTTTGGCTTGCGCAATCTTGACAGCTTTCTCGAGATCTGGCTGTATCACAAGGTTATTAAGAGAACCTTGCGGGACGATGCATAGGTTCAGTTTGCGCAATTCTTCATATAGCTGGGGTTGAGCTTGTTTAACCATGAGGTTGCTGCAATAGGACTTGCGGCTCAAAGCATCAGCCATCACATTAGCTTTGCCAGGAGTGTAGGAAATACCACAGTCATAATCCGTGATTGTTTCCAACCATCGCTGCTGACGAAGATTAAGTTCTGGTTGAGTGAATAAATACTTCAAGCCCTGATGATCGGTGTAAATCTCACACCGATTACCAAGGAGGTAATGACGCCATTGCTTCAAAGCATAAATCACCGCAGCAAGTTCAAGATCATGCACTGGGTAATTCTCTTCATGTGGATGCAATTGTCGTGAAGCATAAGCAATTACTCTTCGCTCTTGCATTAGGACACAACCTAGTCCTTGGCGAGAATCGTAGCAGAAGATAACAAAATCTTTGCGGGAATCTGGAGGGGCAAGGACTGGAGCAGATGTCAGCTTGTCTTTGAGAGTCTGGAAGCTTTCCTGACATTTGTCTGTCCACTCAAACTTAACGCCTTTGTGAAGCAGATCAGTCAGGGGCTTGGCAATCTTGGAGAAATTCTCGATGAATCGGCGACAATAGCTAGCAAGTCCGAGAAAACTTCTCACTTGCTTGACGTTTTTCGGAGGGGTCCAGTCAAGAATAGCCTGAACGCGCTCCGGGTTAACTGCGATACCATCCTTGGAGATGACATGTCCAAGGTAGGTTACCTCAGAAAGCCAGAATTCGCACTTAGAGTACTTGGCATATAACTTGTGCTCTCGAAGTCTCTCCAGAACAAGGCGAAGATGCTCAGCATGTTCTTCTTTATTCTTTGAATAAACCAGAATATCATCCAGATATACCATGACGAATTTGTCGAGGTAATCCATGAATATGTAATTCATTAAGCGGGAGAATGTAGCTGGAGCGTTTGTTAAGCCAAACGACATAACGGTGTACTCGTATGAACCATAACGAGTAACGAATGCAGTCTTCGGGATATCCACTTCACGGACACGGATCTGGTGATAACCCAACCTCAAGTCGAGTTTAGAAAACACCGAAGATCCAGCAAGTTGATCATATAAATCGTTGATCCGGGGAAGCGGATATTTATTCTGAATGGTTGCCTGGTTGATAGGATGATAATCTTGAACCAAATGGTTAGTTCCATCCTTCTTCTTAACAAAGAGAGAAGGTGCTCCCCAAGCAGAGGAACTAGGGCGAATGAAACCCTTCCTTAAGGATTTATCGATTTCCTCCTTAAGCTCAATAAGATGGTGCGGAGGCATCTTGTAAGGACGCTTCGCAATAGGAGTGGTGCCAGGCTTCAAGTCGATGGCGAACTCGACAGCTCTAGCAGGGGGTATTCCTGGAAGTTCTTCTGGAAAAACATCCGGGAAGTCGCAGACAACTGGGATGTTCTCAATCCCATCAAGTGGAGAAGCATTCAACGCATTTAAGGCATAAATTTGAGCCTCAGCATTCTGAGTGAGGTAAGCTTGATAATTCACTATCTCATTCGATGGATGTAGGAGATGCACAACTTTATTGGCACAATTGATTGAGGCGTAATGAGCCTTCAACCAATCCATTCCCAGTATAAGATCAATCTTGGAAGATTTCAGAATAATGGGAAAGGCTTGAAAATTCCTCTCTTCAATCATAATGTTGACTTCGGGGCTGAATATGGTGGCTTGACACCGACCCGCGGGAGTGTTTACTACTAAAGGGTGGTGTAGTGTTTCACATTTAACGTCATGCAAGAGTGCAAATTTCTCTAACATGAATGAATGTGATGCTCCTGAATCAAATAAAACAGATGCAGGTACTGAATTTACGAGAAGTGTACCCATCACAGTATCTGATTGATTCGGAGCTTCAGACATATTGATGTGGTAGTACTGCCCACGACCATAAGGAGGTCTGACATTGTTGTTGCGCTGTTGAGGAATACCACGGCCAATACCACGGCCAGCAGAAGGAAGAGCCAGTTGATTTTGATTCTGAGAACAATCTCTAGCACGGTGACCTGGCTTGCCACACTTGAAGCATAGTCCGCTGTCAGGACGAGGTGCTGGAGCTGGCAGGGGCTGCCTCGGTGGTGGAGGTGACAGACGTGGTGCAGCATAAGAGGGCCTGTTCACAGGAGCTGCTGAACGGAACATGCCTTGAGGGAACCATATGTGACGCTTCTGGGAAGACGAGCCCGAAGATGAGCCCGACTCACGGGTGCGTCTGGACGCTTCTTTGTGCTTCTTCAGTCCAGTTTCAGCCATGATAGCCTTATTCACCAAGGTGGCGAAATCAGGAAAGTCTTGGACAAGCAGAGCTAATTGAATGTCATGATGCAGTCCTTCACGGAACTTCTCCTGCCTTCGTTCATCAGTAGGAATGTCCTCTTCCGCGTAGCGAGACAAGTCAAGAAACTCGTGCTGATAGACTTCCACAGTCTTGTTGCCTTGAACGAGACTACGGAACTCGGCGTTCTTCCTAGCTATAATAGCTTGAGGAATGTAGCGGGCACGGAAAGCAATCTTGAACTCTGCCCAAGTGACGACAGTACCAGGTGGCAGGGTCTGTCGGTGAGTGGCCCACCATTGGGAAGCAGGACCCTTCAAAAGGTATGTCGCGAAGGTGACATAATTGGCTTGGGCAACACCAGCAGACTCCATCTCATAGGAGATGTCACGCAGCCAGTCATCTGCATCTATTGGGTTGACTGTGTTGCGGAAAAACGATGGACTGAGCCTCATAAACTCTGGCAGGGTGATGGAAGGTGGCTGCTGATTAGCATCAGGACGAGGGAATTGCTGCATAATTCCTGTCATAAACTGGCGGTTGAGTTCAAACTGTTGCATCATCGCTGCCATGTAATCAGGTGGTGGAGGCGGTGGTGGATTGTTTTCAGCCATCCTGCTAATTCAACAGGGGTAGTTTAGCAGTAGATTATGCAAGTGTTTAGCAATAAACAAGATGTAACTCGACGTTATTGAAAGAGTGCAATAGATGCTAAAAGTAGTCACTTAAGACATACAGATCCATACACAGTTGGTTACAATCGGGCAGCATAACGGCGCAAATTGAAAAGCTAGATGCACTAGGCGGCACGCAGGCACGCGGTAAGGAAGTACACAACGTGACATAGCAAAGGCTACATCAACGTCGGAGAAAACCACTGAAACGGGGTAACTGCAAGTGCGGACGATGAATGTTCGTCGCGGCAGGATCCTGTGCTCCATGTGCACTCTGATGCAGAACCCGGTCTCGAACTGTAAGAAGAGGTCCACGTGCAGGCGTGTGACCTCCCACTGCAGGCCAATCAATACCTGGCGGCATCTCGGTCCTACGTGGGTAAAGGATATGCTCCGGATGTATCCCTGCACGAACAACTGGTAGCAACTGTGTCATAGCCTCGTAGTAGCGTGCTCGAGTGGCTAACAACTCGACGGCAAGAGCCCGAACAGTGCGATCCAAAGCCTGAGTGCACTGAATCAGAATCTGCGGGTCGTAGCGTCGAGACTCGTACGGGGCACAGATAGCTGTGTAGTATCTAGTAGCATCTCCAATAGGTGCATACGGAATGTACCGAAACACAGAGTCATCCAAGCTAGCATTGTGCTCCCCTCGGAGACGTGCGACAGCAGAGTAGGCGGCATCATGTACTGCCATCTCGATCATCACACCTATACCGTGGAAAAGGTGTAGCTCAGTGTCTGAGTCATTCTGCTGATCATAGATCCAAACATCAGCATAGTATTGCTCCTGGTTGAACTCGCGGTAAACCTCGTAGACCATGTACTCGGGATACCAGCGGTAACCCAGTCTAGTCAGGAGGGCGATCAGAACAGCTGGAAACCCAGGGGCATCACGAGCCCAAGTGCGAAGCACAAGCTGGGTCGTAGGCCGCGGTGGAAACAGACGATCCATCTGAAATAGGGAAGTTCAGGGTTGTCGTAAGACGATGAGAATCATAACAGATCTCAGAAGGAAAGGTTAAACAAAACAATGGAAAGGAAAATGATTATCAGACTAATCAGATCAATGACAGTGAAATCGCACAGATATCCAGCTCTCCGGGAGGATAGGAAATACGAGATCCTAAGTGTCGGAGTTAGTAAAATTATTTAACCCGAATAGAAGAGAGATCAGAGTCCCAGAGTAAAGGTCTAGGAGTAAAAGATCCTCGTAAGTGCATCTAGTGCCACCGCTAGTTGGTTTTGGAGTATTGACGACAAACCTGGTTGAGGGACTAATGTGTTTGTGAGAATTGCAGGATAACACAGGTAGTAGTCCCTCATTGATTCGGTTTACCTACCGGAGATGACCCCTAAAAATGTATGAAGACATTGAAGACAATGGTGGTACGTGAAGATATTCACATGGAAGACTATGACATGAGAAGACATCGCATGAAGACTTTGGAGCGCGAAGACATAGTTGTTTCGTTGTTTCCTTTTTCTTCTTTGTTGAGTCATAGGAACCACCGTACTGTTAAGTGGGGTCCAAGTGAACAAAGTCAGAGTGACTGAAGTGATGCTCAACCAAATCCTAAGTCTTCGAGAGAAGACTATGAGAGCAAATCTTGTCTAGAGCTGGATGAGTCAGCTTTACTTATAGCCCAAGTCAAGCTGCCACGTGGGTTTAAAATCTGACCGTTGGAACACGTGTCAGTTCCTTAGTGACCCAGGGTCATTTCGGACAAATCAGGTCGGGTTGCCCAGTGGCTATAAATAGCCCACCCCCTACACCATAAATTTGTGGCTGCTCAGAGTTAGTACACGACTTTTGTCGTTTGAGAGCAACCCACCTCCAAAGCATTTGAGAGAGAGATCCTTGCGAGGACAAAGCCCAAAACACCCTGAGCCCAAAGAGTGTTTGGCATCACTGAAGTCTTTCTGTCCGCGTGACCTGAAGACTTGTTACACTTGAGGACTGTGAATCCTCCGGCCGGTTAGGCGTCGCGTTCTGAGCATCCAAGAGTCATTGTGGATTGCCGGTGAACGAAGTCTGTGAAGGTTTGGAAGTCACCTGAAGACTTACCACGAGTGATTGGGCGAGGTCTGTGTGATCTTAGCTCAAGGAGAATACGGTGAGGACTGTGTGTCCTCAGGTTTAAATACCTAGCCACTCCAACCAGACGTACAACTGTCACAGCAGTTGGAACTGGTCTACCAAATCACTGTCTTCACCGAGCTAACTGGTTCTATCTCTTCCCTCACTTATTTACAGTTTGTCTTCGTGAAGTCATTTGCATGCTTGCCTGATCTGTTTGACTTCACTGTGTGACGACTATTGTTGTTTGGCTTCATACCATCTTCCATCTTGATCCATACTACCTAGCTGCTAATAGTCTCCGTGTTATAGCTTCATTACTTGCTTGACTATGGCTTGTCTAGTGTAGTCTACCTTCCACTGCATACCAATAGGTTCATTTCTATTGTGTGTCTTTGAAACTCTCATGTTTTGAAGACTTTCATAAAAATCACCTATTCACCCCCCCTCTAGTCGATAACTAGCACTTTCAATTGGTATCAGAGCAAGGTACTCCCTTGTTCTGTGTGATTCGGTTTAACCACCTGGAGTTTTAGCTATGTCGACTGCAGGGATAATCAAAGTCTCCGCTGCGTGCCCTATCTTCGATGGCACTGAATACCCCTACTGGAAGAATAAGATGCGCATGCATCTTGAAGCCATTGATGTCGACCTCTGGTATGTCGTCAAGAACGGCGTTCCCAAGACCGGTGAAGGTGTCACCCCTGCTGATGTCAAGAAGTTCGTTCAACTGGATTCTACCGCCAAGAACATCATCTGTGGTCATCTGACCAAAGGACAGTATGGCCATGTGAGTGCTCTGGAAACATCGAAGCTAGTCTGGGACTGGCTCTCCAAGGTCAACGAAGGCGTCTCAACTCAGAGGGATCAAAGGATCAGTGTCCTTCGCAACCTCTTCAACCGCTTCAAGAGACACGACAATGAGAACGTCCAGCTCACATTTGATCGCCTCACTGATATCACAAATGAGCTTCAGGCACTCGACGCTATTGAGATCACCAAGCATGAAATCATCAAGACACTTCTAAGATCACTTGACAGCTCGTTTGACACCCTAGCCTTGATGATTCAAGAACGCCTGACTTCAAGACTCTCGATCCGTCTGACATACTTGAGAGGCTCAACACACATGAGTTTCAGCTATCTGAGAAACGAGATATCTATGGTCCCAACTATGGCCGAACTCGCGCTTTGAAGGCTAAGGCTGTTTCCTCATCTGAAGAAGAATCTGACTGCAGTTTTGGTGATCCTGAAGACATTGGAGAGGAGCTTGCTATGCTTGTGAAGAAGTTCCAGAAATTCACGAAGAAGAAAGGCTTCAGAAAGTCTTCATGATCCAGCTCAAGAAATGATGAAGCTTCTACCCATGACCACAAGAAGAGAACATGCCACAAGTGCAAGAAACCTGGTCACTACATCTCTGAGTGTCCACAGTGGGACAATGAGAAGAAGAAGAAGAAGAAGAAGATCAAGGAATATGATTCTGATGACAAGAAGAAGAAGAAGAAATCCTCAAAGTCTTCATCACACAAGAAGAGTACATCTGGCAAGGCTCGTGCTTTTGTTGGCAAGGAGATGGATTCTGAGGAGGAGTCTGCTTCTGAGGAGGCAGAGGTGGAGTCTGAGGAGGAATCCGACTCTGGCGTTGCAAGTCTGGCTCTAGCTACAGCCTACGTTGCCAAGACCATCTTCAACTCTGAAGACAATGGCTCCGTCACCAACACTGATGCTAATGACAAGGACGACTCTGCTCCTACCTACTGCTTCATGGCACGTGGTGCCAAGGTAAAATCACGCGATGCTTACTTTTAAACATCAAGTGAAGATGACTCTGATTGTGAATCCAAACCTAGCTACAAAACACTTGCTAAAATTGCAATTGAACAACAGAAAGCTATGGAACATATTCAAAAACTATTAGACAAAAGCGATGACCTGTTGGACGCGGAAATGACCCGATCTCAGTCCTAAATTGAAGACATAAAAAATCTTCATGTTAAGTACGAGGAACTTGAAAGTCGTCATGAAACGCTCTCAACAACTCATGAAAAGCTTTCCTACGATTATCTTCAAAGGAAGCAAGAGCTTGAGAAGTTGAGAACGATTCATGAAGATCTTCAAAAGGAGAATGAGTCACTTCGCACCCAACAGATCAGTCCCGCTCAAGAAGGATTTGAACCACCATGTCTAAAATGCCTTGAGCGCGATAACGCTACCTCTGTTGCTGAATGTTCTGCTGCTACTACTGTTGCAATATCTTCAACTGCTGATGTGGTAACTAACCCCTCTGCTGAGGATACCACTACTATTGCTGATGAAAATGCTAGGTTGAAGACATTGCTTGAGACAGGGATGTACAAAAGTCTCAAAGGGCTTCAGACATTATGTGATGTCCTCAAAAAGCAGATTCTGAACCGAAACCCTAGGAAAGAGGGTGTTGGGTTCGAGAGGAAAATGAATGTTGATGGCTCTTACTGGAAGCCTGAGCAGTACCCCAATACCACATGGGTTGCTGCAAAGGAACCTTCAGTGGATCCATCCACCTTATCTGGCTTCACTTGTGCTAACCCCATTATCATTGATGAATCCTTTGATGCAAACTATAAACTGTTTAAGAATAAAAAAGGTGAAGTGTTTGCCAGGTATATTGGTACTAACTGCAGGAATGGGCCACCTATGAAGAAGATCTAGGTACCCAAAAGTTGTCTTGAGAATCTTCCTGTGAACGTCATCATGACACCGCCTGGGAAGAAGACAAACCCCAGACCAAAGGCTTCATATGGTCCAAAGGCTGCATACAGACAGAGGACTCAACTGAGTCACCCTAACGCCAATGTTTTGCAGGAAAATTATACTCAGGCCCATGAATATGAGCGTGTTTCCTCAAACCGCTATGTTCATAGAACAAAGAACTTTTCTGCTTACTCTTATGAGTATTATTCTCCTCCTGCAAGGCTATTTGCTAGGGCTCCAAAGCCGAAGTTCTCAGATGCTGCACTTAGACTCATTGCTTCGAAGCCACCCCTAAAAATGTGGGTGGTGAAGAAAACTTAACTCTCTTTTGCAGGGAAAGGTCTCCAGCCGGAAATCAAAGGAGTCCGATGCTATTGTTGGGGACCTAAAACATCTTGTGGGGCGCAAGATAAAACGCCCAAATGGTCTTACTATGTATTGAATCGCTTGCCACACATCCTATCAGTCCTAACCTTGATCTGTGCTTTGATAATCCGCTTGTTCGTCAAGTATTTATGCTTCACACTACTCTTGGTGAAGTCTATCACCCTAACTGTACTGTAGGGTACGACACCACATGCTTCAGAATGGATCATGGACAGTGGATGCACTAATCATATGACTGGTGATCGAAGTCTTCTGATGGATTCAACATTACGTCCATCTGACAAGAGCCACATCACATTTGCTGACACTGGTAAAAGCAAGGTATTGGGTCTAGGTAGAGTTGCAATCTCAAAGGATCAACACATGGATAAAGTGATGCTTGTTGAATCCCTTGGTTTCAACTTAATGTCTGTCTCAATGCTTTGTGATTTGAACATGATTGTGATATTTGGAAAATATTGTTGCCTTGTCCTAATGGAATCTGACAAGTCTCTAGTCTTTGAAGGGTATCGGAAAGATGATTTGTACATGGTAGATTTCACAGCAGGACCACAGCTGGCCGTATGTCTTCTAGCAAAAGCTTCAGAGTGCTGGCTCTGGCATCGGAGGCTAGGACATGCGGGCATGAGGAACCTATACACTCTCGCGAAGAAGAAACACGCCGTTGGCATCGAGGGCGTCAAGTTCAAGAAGGATCATCTGTGTGGTGCCTGCGAAGCTGGAAAGATGACAAGGGCCAAGCATCCCTCGAAGACAATCATGACTACATCTCAACCCTTCGAGCTGCTTCATATGGATCTCTTTGGCCCTACTCACTACTCTACTCTCACTACCACTGCTTGCCTTTATGGATTCGTCATTGTTGATGATTATTCTAGATATACCTGGGTGCATATAATCCTCTACAAGAATGAAGTGCAGGATGTCTTCAGACGCTTCGCCAATCGTGCCATGATGAACTATGGCATCAAGATCAAGCACATCAGAAGCGACAACGGCACAGAGTTCAAGAACACAGGCCTCGACAATTATCTTGATACATTGGGCATCACTCATGAGTTCTCTGCTCCATACACACCTCAGCAGAATGGCATCGTGGAGCGCAAGAACAGGACACTCATTGAGATGGCTCGGACGATGCTTGATGAATACAAGACTCCAAGAAAGTTCTGGCCCGAAGCCATTGATACTGCATGCCATGTCATCAATCGTGTTTATCTTCACAAGCTTCTGAAGAAGACATCCTATGAGCTCCTAACTGGTAAGAAGCCAAATGTAAGCTACTTCAGAGTATTTGGTGCTAGGTGCTGGATCAAGGATCCTCATCACACTTCAAAATTTGCACCGAAAGCACATGAAGGTTTTATGCTTGGTTACGGAAAGGATTCGCACTCCTACAGAGTCTTCAACCTCTTTCACTATAAAGTGGTTGAAACTGTGGATGTGCGGTTCGATGAGACTAACTGCTCGCAAAGAGAGCACCTGCCAAATGTGCTAGATGAAGTCCCTCCTAGTGAATCAATCAAGCTTATGGGTACTGGAGAGATCATACCCTCTGAGGCACAGGCTGAAGAAGAGCTTATCATTTCTGCGCCTAATCAACCTGAAGACAATACTCAGCCTGAAGCCAATCATCAAAATGAAGACAATGATCAGCAAGAGCAAAATCTTCGTCCAGTTCATCCTCGTGTTGCAAATGAAGTACAGATTGAGAAGATAATTGATTGCATCAATGCACCAGGTCCTCTCACTCGTTCAAGAGCAACACAGCTAGCAAATTTCTGTGGGCACTTTGCATTCGTCTCAATATCTGAACCCAAGAAAGTTGCTGAAGCCTTCATGGAACCTGAATGGATTCAAGCTATGCAAGAAGAGCTTCAACAGTTCGAGCTGAACAATGTGTGGGAATTGGTCAAGCGTCCTGATCCTCGCAAGCACAACATCATAGGCACCAAATGGATATATCGCAACAAGCAAGATGAGCATGGTCAAGTTGTCAGGAACAAGGCTCGTCTCGTTGCTCAAGGATACACTCAAGTTGAAGGAATTGACTTCGATGAAACATTTGCTCTGGTGGCTAGGCTTGAAGCTATTCGCATACTACTAGCCTATGCCAACCATCATAACATCCTTCTGTATCAAATGGATGTGAAGAGTGCTTTTCTCAATGGCAAGATTGAAGAAGAAGTGTATGTTGCACAACCACCTGGCTTTGAAGATTCAAAACATCCTGACATGGTATACAAGCTCAACAAGGCACTGTATGGCCTCAAACAAGCCCCTCGCGCTTGGTATGACACACTCAAAGACTTACTGAAGAGCAAAGGCTTCAAACCTAGTTCCCTGGATCCCACACTCTTCACGAAGACATATGATGGTGAACTGTTTGTGTGCCAAATCTATGTGGATGACATTATCTTCGGCTGCACTAATCAGAAATACAGTGATGAGTTTGGACACATGATGCAAGAGCAATATCAGATGTCCATGATGGGTGAGCTAAAGTTCTTCCTTGGTCTTCAAATTCGTCATCAAAGCAACGGATCTTCATATCTCAAGAGAAATACCTCAAAGACTGCCTAAAGAAGTTTGGAATGCAAGACTGCAAAGGTTACACGATGCCAATGCCAACCAAAAGTCATCTGGGTCCTGACACAAATGGTAAAGAGTTCGATCAAAAGGTATACCGCTCCATGATTGGTTCTTTACTTTATTTATGTGCATCTAGGCCAGATATCATGCTTAGTGTTTGCATGTGTGCCCGATTCCAAGCGGCACCAAAGGAATCGCATCACTTAGCTGTGAAGCGAATTCTTCGATATTTGGCTTACACCCCAACACTAGGATTATGGTATCCAAAGGGCTCAGAGTTTGATCTAGTTGGATTCTAAGATGCTGATTATGTTGGTGACAAAGTGGATCGCAAGTCTACATCAGGCACATGTCACTTTCTGGGACGATCACTTGTCTGTTGGTCTTCAAAGAAGCATAACTGTGTATCTCTCTCCACTGCTGAATCTGAATACATTGCTGCTGGATCTTGATGCGCTCAGCTTCTTTGGATGAAGCAAACTCTCAAGGACTATGGCATCCATCTGAAGCAAGTACCACTCTACTGCGATAATGAAAGCGCCATCAAGATTGCCAACAACCCAGTTCAGCACTCAAAGACAAAGCACATTGAAATTCGTCATCACTTTCTCAGAGATCATGTCATGAAGGAAGATATTGATATCATACACGTCAACACTGAAGAGCAATTGGCAGATATCTTCACAAAGCCCTTGGATGAGAAAAGGTTTTGCAAGTTGCGGTGTGAGCTAAATATCTTGGAATCCTCAAATGTCCTGTGATTAGGCACACATCCTAACACTTATGCATATTGATGACTTAGATGTGCAACACACGAAGTAATGTATATCTTCAATCAATGAAGACATACACTCTAAGTGTGAATACATTAATACGGAGTTTGACTTCGGAGCGCCACGATACTTGTGCGCCGTGTCTGGGTCTAATACTTCCTATACGGTGGGTAACGCCACCACCAAACTTTTGTTTGGAGTGTTTTTTCATTTGGAGTTACATCTGCTAAGTCTTCGCATTTGATTTATCTTCAACATTGATTTATCTTCACGATGATCTTCACTTTGTTAACTTGGTCTTACTCAGATATATACATATATTTGTGTTCTGTCCTCTACAGCATTCACTTATAGCTATGTCTTCTTGTTTGAATCTTTTGATCTAAGTGAATGTGATCGGACCCTTACCTCTTCTATGCTTCTACCTCAAATTCTATCTATCCAAATCATATCCATTCTATTGAAACCGTCGAATGTCTTCTCTGCGTCCTTGTCAGCAGGAGATACAGAGACAAAAGTTGAATCTATTTTAAATGCCATATTCTTATTGCCTGAAACCCGGAGAAGCTGGAACAAACACCCGACAGTCCTGGCGTGCGTGGGAACATGGAACAACTTCCAATGTGTTGCATGTTTGCCACGTGTCCATCAGATGTGAACCACCAGGGGCACCTGCGTAATTGCGCTGTGCTGTCCCTTTCCTCATAAATACACATCTCATCGCGGTCAAAATACTTCTTCCAACTCTCCACCTCACACAAACCCTAGCGCCACCGCTAGCTCTTGACGACGCCGGCGACGAAGCGCTTAGCTGCCGCGACCTCACCGACGCCGTCCTCACGCCGGCCGCGGACCTCGTCTCCTCCGCCACCGCCGTAGGTGTCCTCCGTCGCCAAGTTAGGGCACGGAAGATCGAACTGCTCGGCCTCCTACTTCTCTCCGTCTAGCAGTTCCTCCTTTTTACTGCTTTTTGATCCGATAGATTCATCCTTTCTTACCAAAAGTAGTTTCTATGCCTACAAAATTGAATCTATCCTATTCTGCATCTCATGTCATGCCTAATATATTCACTTATGCTTCACAACAAGTTAGATTCCTCACTTGTACCTATTCTTGGATCCGTACAAATCTGGAACCAACTCTCAACCAATAAGTGAATGTCTTCGCGCTATGAGGTCAATGTCTTCAAACTGATTTATCTTCAAAATCTTCTAAGAATGCATATGACCTCTTCCCCTTCCCTCGCATCTCTAATGCTGTCACAGGTACATGTCCGTGGGAGAATCCCTTGGTTCTCATAGTCTGCATTCATTTGCAGAATTCTTACAGCGTCACATCAATTCTCCCGAAGCCAGTTCTTGTCTGACCAGCAGACGGAAGCCTTTGCAAGCTTTGAAGCCATTCAGTTTGAATCTCATGACCACTGAAAAGTCAGCAAGAAAGGGCGGCAGACAGCGCCGCGGGGACACATCAAAGGATCTGCCCGAAGATCTCTATGAGTTATACAAAACATATCCTGAAGAGAGCTATGGCCAACGAAAAACAAGAATCCAATGGATTCGCAAATACTGGGCTGAGGAATGGTTCAAGTACAGATTTGTCACTGCTGAGTATGCAGAGAAAAATGCCATCAAGAGACCTTGGGGAGATATCTTATACAAAAATCTTCAACCCAAGTCCAAGTCCGAAGCCATTGCTCAAGGCTTCTACCCTTGCATGGTTCGTGGACCATAGCCTGCTGATGCCGACCCATCTTCTTTGTTATGGTGTCGTGAAGACAATCTGTTCAAGTGCAACTATAAGTTTGCCAAGGATTCTGCTGTGAAGAACAAGAAGAGTCTCGGATGCAACTTCAATCCAGGTCCTTCTGCTCCTAGGGCTGATGGCACACGAGATGCCAATCCCAATGTCATCGGCCCCTTCGATAACTTTGATGGTTTTCTCTCCTACATCGCCGCTCAGAGGGCCACAGTGGATCAGTCTGGAGATGATGCTGATTCTGATGAAGCTCTTGCTCCGCCGAAGGCACAAAAGCAAAAGAAACCAAAGGCCTCGAAACCTGCTGCTGCACCAAGCGCTTCGCGTGCGAAGCCACTGGCCACTGCTCCTCCCGCAGCAAGTGTGCAGTCTGAAAATCTTTCTCGTGTCTCCAAGAAGACAGAGAAGCCCCAGAAGAAAATTGTCAAGAGTTCTGGACAAGCACTGACCCCAGCTGCCGTTCTAAGGAACGAGAATGAAGCCATTGATCTGTCAAGTGACGAAGATCTTGGTGATGATGCTCTTGAGATGCTGATAAAGAGTAAGCAAGAGGCGGAGATCTTCAACAATCTACCCCTCTTCGATGTGAACATCTTGAACAACTTCATTGATGAGTGGTTTGAAAACCCAAGCGTCAACATCGATGATCTTGAGCTTCCCATTGGCATCACTGTCTCTTTCCATGGTGCCATTGCAAATGAGCTGGCTCTGGCTCAGAAAATTGTTGAACTGAAGAACAAAATTGACTATGAGAAGGCTCAGTTCAAGAAGCACATGGCCAAGCTCAGCGTGGCTGATGTTCAAAACTTCAAGCAGATGCTGCATGACCTCAAAGAGCAGTTTCAACAGAAACATGAAGCAGCAAAAGGATCGAAAGAGCGTATGAAGCTCTCCCTGCAAAATGTGTTCAAGCTCACAATGAAGCTGAGAAGCGCAAGGCACTTGGGCGTCCTGGCATAGACCCCAAGTTAGCTGCCAAGAAAAAGAAGCCTGCTGTTGCCCAAGCTGAAGCATCAGCGCAGGAAGCACCTCGCATTGTCTTCCCTGCCAGCATGACAGGCTCGAAGCCTAAGGTCCCCACAGTAGCTTCAGAACTCAAGAAAATAAGGGCAGCTGAAGCCGAAGCCAGAAAGCGCAAGAACAAGAACGCCGCTGATGATGCACCACAGACCAAGAAGAGGAAGACTAAATCTTCGAAGAAAGATCGGGCTGCTCCCACAGAGCCCCTTGTCGTCGAGCCAATCTCAGTTGCTCGTCCTGTGTCCGAGCACCAAGATCGTCAGTTAATAGTTCACGAGCCTGCTTTCAAAGAGGCTCCTGAAGCTGAAGACATTCCAGCTGTTGACCCTACCGCAGCTGAAGACATTGGTTCCCAAGACAATGTAGATGATGATGAAGTCCTTCCTCAGAAAGAGCACCACCTGGTATCATCGCCTGTTCTCACGAACAGCGAACTCATCAGCATTGGTCGTCCTTTGACGCCAATTGCTCAGGATGATTCATGGGTTGATCGCCCTCAAGACTCCCCCCGTCAAGAAGAATCTCCAAGTACTCCACCACCTCAAGTCACCACATCGGTGCTTGTTGATGACGACTATGTGGCACACCCAACTCCCTCTCCAGACGCGTCGCCCGCATTCCGCAGGCTTCGCAAAGGACCAAGGCCACAAGTCGATCTGTCGAGCGTTCCAGTAGGAGAAGAGCACCACAACTCAGTATCGCAACAAGTGTTTCCTGAAGCCACTCCAACTGCGAATGTCTCTGTGTCTAAAGCCAAAGCTGCTGAAGACATTCCGGCTGCAACAGCCGATGACAATCAAGAACCACGTCATGAAGAAGAGCGTGTTGTCACACCCCCTACCAACCAAGAAGTTGTTCTCGAGGAGAACGTGTCTGTGCCCGACCCTCCAGCCACTCATGTGGAAGTTGAAAATACAGAGGCGGCCACCAACACCAATACTGAAGCCAATGATGTTATCATGGCTGAAGCTAATGTGGTGCCTGAAGTGATCGTGGCACCTGAAGCCAATATTGCACTTGAAGTAATTATGCAACTTGAAGCCCATGTCAATGCCGATGCTCTTGTACCACCTCCAAGGCCTCATACTATTGAGCTGGCATTTGATCGCGGCCAACCTGTCATGGTTCATTGGCCTATTCTGGTTCCTCCTCCTGCTCCCGGACCTCAATTTGACTATCATTTGGAGCACATGCCTCAGGTCCAGAAGCCAAAACCTAGGCTGCCCAGGTTTCCTGGTACAGCAACTGCACCAGGATCGTTTAATGTGAATGGTTTCATTGCACACAATACCTTCTTTGATAGCGCCAAGAACCCATACTCGAAGCAAAGAATTTCATCTGATCGGTTCTGGAGCTACCTGCAGCGCAGTTATTATTCATGTGTCCTTTACAATCAAGGGCGCATCTTTCCTCATATGCGACTAGACTGCGAAGCCATTGCTGGCCTGCCCTGCTTGGAAGAAGCCCTCGACTGCTTCAGAGATGCAGGCCTTCTACAATTTGTGACCGACCAAGAACATTGGAATGAAGAGCTTCTGTTACAGTTCTATGCCACCCTCCACATTCGCGGCTACAACAGGGATCCAAAGACATGGGTCCTTGAGTGGATGTCACGCAATGTACACCACGAAGCCAAAGCTCTTGATATCATTGAGCTCACTACCTTGCCCACTCCAGGTGAACTCTATGAACCTGGTTGTCAGCTTCACCGCAATGCTTTGGAGAGCATCTTCCAGAAGCCTGAGCCAAACATGAGCCAAATGCTAAGCATGATGAAGCCACTGCCACAAGATGATGAGTATCCCAAGGAATTCTTTGTTGAAGACCTAGAGTATCTGCCCCGCACTATTTATCATATCATCAGGCGAACTCTATGGCCTGTCAAAGGACATTCTCCTGCAGCGAAGCTTGAAGGAGCAATGAAGACATTGGTATTCTATATTCTCAATGGCATCAGCTTCAATGCTCAAGACTTCTTCATCAGGCAATTGGCTGCATCTGGTTCTGATCTATTTGGTCTGAAGTTTTATGCTCCATGGGTAATGCGCCTCATCAAGCTTCACTCTGCTGTCAACTATCAGCCCTCTGCGCACAACCACATTATCTTCTTACCAGAGGTTGATATGTCTGTCGAAACCATATACCCAGAACCTGCCAAGGAGCCAATTTATCTTCACAATGTCGATCGTCAAAGTTTCACGCAACCTATTGAAGGTGTTCTGGCTGCAACTTGAGTTTATCCTCTGGCTGGTAATACACGTGCACCTCATCGTGCCCATACTGAAGCCACTGAGAGCACTATTGCTCAAAGGCCTCGGAAGCGATCTCGTGTTCTCAATGACCGAGAGCTTCTCGTCGCCCTGCACCAAAAACAGGATAAGCATCATGACTGGCTGAAGCGTCAGATGCAGAGTCTCTTGGTGGATGTTAATCGCATTCGAAATCTTGCCACCAAGAACGCATTTGTCACTCATGAAACTTGTCGGCGGTCGTGGAAGAGTCTGACATTGCTGTGGTCTGAAGATGATCTTCATCAAGATGGCTTCACAGAGAGATTCAAGCTTGACTCCACCCCTCCCAGAAATGCTGTCTTGCGCCGGACTCCCTCACTCGAAGACTCTGAGTACTCCTCCTCAGCGGCCACTATCAATGCCAGAGTCATCGATGAAGAAGATGATGCTACTTCTCCGCGTATCAACACTGCACCAAGTACTTCTGCACCACCGGACACCAACGTCGACCCTGCAGCTTCACCTACTCCTCATGGGAACGAGTAGAAGCTCTATGCCTTCAAACCTTTTTGGTCCTTACTGACAAAAGGGGGAGAAGCATATGAGTTGATAGTCTTCAAGCGGGTCCATATGGGTGGTTGCTATACTTTTGCCAAGTGCTTACAACTCTTGCTCTTGATACATTTGGTTCTTTGAGTTGTAACACTTAAACTTGATGGTCGTCTGCAATCTTTTCTGTCAACTATGTGATGCGATGATAAATTCCGCACGAAGTCATTTTGCAGACGTCCATTTTTCATTATGCATGTCATTATCTTCGTTATATCTTTTCATGCATGATGAATTGTCTTCATAAGTTGAAGAGGATCTCCACAAGTACAACCTGCCATGTGCATTTGCATTCCAAAGCAAAACACTTATATGCACATCTTCAGGGGGAGCCTTTTGCTACTTATGAAGACAATATCTCAATTCTTTACAATTTCACATACTTTTATCCCCGTTGAAAACTTCAACCAGTTTGTCATTAATCACCGAAAAGGGGGAGATTGTAAGTGCATCTAGTGCCACCCCTAGTTGGTTTTGGAGTATTGATGACAAACCTGGTTGAGGGACTAATGTGTTTGTGAGAATTGCAGGATAACACAGGTAGTAGTCCCTCATTGATTCGGTTTACCTACCGGAGATGACCCCTAAAAATGTATGAAGACATTGAAGACAATGGTGGTACGTGAAGATATTCACATGGAAGACTATGACATGAGAAGACATCGCATGAAGACTTTGGAGCGCGAAGACATAGTTGTTTCGTTGTTTCCTTTTTCTTCTTTGTTGAGTCATAGGAACCACCGTACTGTTAAGTGGAGTCCAAGTGAACAAAGTCAGAGTGACTGAAGTGATGCTCAACCAAATCCTAAGTCTTCGAGCGAAGACTATGAGAGCAAATCTTGTCCAGAGCTGGATGAGTCAGCTTTACTTGTAGCCCAAGTCAAGCTGCCGTGTGGGTTTAAAATCTGACCGTTGGAACACGTGTCAGTTCCTTAGTGACCCAGGGTCATTTCGGACAAATCAGGTCGGGTTGCCCAGTGGCTATAAATAGCCCACCCCCTACACCATAAATTGGTGGCTGCTCAAAGTTAGTACACGGCTTTTGTCGTTTGAGAGCAACTCACCTCCGAAGCATTTGAGAGAGAGATCCTTGCGAGGACAAAGCCCAAAACACCCTGAGCCCAAAGAGTGTTTGGCATCAATGAAGTCTTTCTGTCCGCGTGACCTGAAGACTTGTTACACTTGAGGACTGTGAATCCTCCAGCCGGTTAGGCGTTGCGTTCTGAGCATCCAAGAGTCATTGTGGATTGCCGGTGAACGAAGTCTGTGAAGGTTTGGAAGTAACCTGAAGACTTACCATGAGTGATTGGGCGAGGTCTGTGTGACCTTAGCTCAAGGAGAATACGGTGAGGACTGTGTGTCCGGGACTGTGTGTCCTCAGGTTTAAATACCTAGCCGCTCCAACCAGACGTACAACTGTCACAGCAGTTGGAACTGGGCTACCAAATCACTGTCTTCACCGAGCTAACTGGTTCTATCTCTTCCCTCACTTATTTACAGTTTGTCTTCGTGAAGTCATTTGCATGCTTGCCTGATCTGTTTGACTTCACTGTGTGACGACTATTGTTGTTTGGCTTCATACCATCTTCCATCTTGATCCATACTACCTAGCTGCTAATAGTCTCCGTGTTATAGCTTCATTACTTGCTTGACTATGGCTTGTCTAGTGTAGTCTACCTTCCGCTGCATACCAATAGGTTCATTTCTATTGTGTGTCTTCGAAACTCTCATGTTTTGAAGACTTTCATAAAAATCGCCTATTCACCCCCCCTCTAGTCGATAACTAGCACTTTCAATCCTAATACCACCCAGTTGGCGACGTGGGCCCGTAAGCCACACAGCCAAGTTAGTAAAACAGTTTTGGACCACTAGACTCAACTTTGACCAAGGAATTGGGAAGGGGGATACCTAGGGGCAGTCGGCTCTGATACCAACCTGTGACGACCCCGGCTTAATCGTGCACTAACCATACATGCAAATACACACGATCAAGCCTAAGGACTCACTTGAAGATATCACAACACAACTCTAAAACATAAATAAAGTCATACAAGCTTTATATTACAAGCCAGGGCCTCAAGGGCTCGAATACATAGCTCGATGGCATACAAGCGTCAGCGGAAGCATCAGATATCTGAGTACAGATATATTACAGAAAGAGAGGTAAGCCTTCACAAAGGCGGGGTAAAATAAAAGCTACGATCGAAAGGCGTAGGCCTTCTGCCCTGGACCCTCCGATCCTACTCCTGGTCGTCAGTCGGCTCCTCGTAGTAGTAGTACTCGCCAGGTGGGTAGTAGTACTGGTCGTCGACTGGGGCGTCGGGCTCAGGGGCTCCGTCGTCTGGTGGCATTAAAAGGATATGGGGGAAAAAGAAAGTAAAGCAAACGTGAGTACTCATCCGAAGTACTCGGCAAGCAAGGATCTACACTACATATGCAACATTGTCAAAAGGAGGCTGTATATGTGGACTGGGCTGCAGAAATGCCAGAATAGAGGGGCAGAGCCTAGTCCTATCGAAGACTAGCATCTTCAACAATCTTCAGCAGTCTTGCAGCATTAGAAGAGAGCAGATCAACATAATGTAAAGTAGTAGTAGTATCATCAACCTCGTCCTGAGATCCTTTCTCGACTCCCTACGAGAAAGCAATCCCAGAGCCGTACTATCCAGTTCTCATCTCAAGTCCTAGTTGTACCGATCGAGATACAACTCCGAGTGTCCGTTACCGTAGGACAGGTTATCGATAGAAGTTTCTTCCCTGCAGGGGTGCACCAAGTTACCCACCACGCTCGCTTAACTCCAGCCGGACACACTTTACTGGGTCATGCCCGGCCTCGGCTAAGCAACACGCCGCAACCCGACCAAATACTTAACAGAGAGGTCAGCACGCCGGACTAACCTACGCCCCCAGGGGTCTTGGGCCATCGCCCCGGACGCTCCTGCACGTTGCGTACACCACCGGTGAGCAGACCTAGCAACCCCTTATACAAGTGCGGTTGCGTTCCCAGTCCAACCCAGCGTGTGCCACTCAGTTGCTGACGTCTATTAAGCTTTGGCTGAAGTATACGACGCAGAACGCCCATACTATGCCCACGTGATGGTTAGTGCTATCAGGCCAAAGGCCCCTCGGATCAAATATCCAAACCGTTTAGTGGATTAGGAGCGCGCGGTAACGAGCAGAGACTCACGATCGATGTGACCCCATCGCCCCGTCTCGAGGACTTGCAGCAAGGGCTAGGAATGCCCGGCCACGCCTCGTGTTCAAGTCTCGGGTACCCTTCAGGTACACCCGATCACACATCACTTCGCATAAAGCTCGCGCGGGTACCCCTCAGGGCCGACCCGTCTTTAGTAACAAGGTTTAGTGCAAGTCAAATCAACAGCAGTATCCGTGTGTCTGACACCAAGGGAACCCTGAGGAATCACCCTCGATGGAATCCCACTGATGTTTACGTCAAGGTGAACGAAGGAGGAATCACCCTCGAGATCCACGCTTGATGTGTTGCGCGACGATGTCATTATCGGGGGTGGTGTAGGAGGAATCACCCTCGCTTACCACGACCGAGTAACTAACCTACAAGGTTAACATCAGAAGTGCTAACGAGGTATCACCCTCGGCACTCGACGGTAACCCAGCAGTGTCGGCAACTAAGGGGAAGTGATGTGCGGTGCCAGGGTCTGGTCTTCAATCCCGATGATCGGGTCTTCTGATATCCAGCGGGGCAGTCGGGATCAAGTGGGGGTCTCTGATAGGTCTCGACCCAGCCTATTCTAAACAGTCTAGGATAACCAGCAAGGTAGCAAGGCAGGTTACAATAAACAGGCTATGCAGCAGATATAGGAAAATAGTAGCAGTAGCAGTTCTAATGCAAGCATAAGAGAGAAGAGAATAGGCGATATAGGCATGCTCAAAATGGGGGTGCTTGCCTGTTTGCTCTAGGGCAAGGGCAAGGTCGTCGGTGGTGTCGTCGGGGACGTAGTCGTACTCCGGAGCTGCGTCGGCCTCGGGAGCTACGTCAACGTCGGGGTCTACCGAGAGAGAAGAGGGGGAAGAAATAGGTAAACATAATGCAAACAGATGCAACACAGTGCGTGCTATGCTATGATGTCGTGCAGGGTTGTCTAAATATGCTTCTAAATCATTTTAGTTATTTTTAGAATTATTCTGGGATTTATTAACCGGTGTGTGTGCACTATTCATCTACCGGAATCGGGCTCGGAGTTACGAGTTCTCCTACGTAGGGGGTTTCGACAAGGAAACAGACGGCATGATTAGACTCGTCTCGTCGTTCTGAGCAACTTTCATGTTTTAACTTTTTCGATTCGAGCTACGGTTTAAAAGTTATTAATTTTCAAAGTTTATTTGATTTTCTGAAATGATATTATTAACAGAAATGATTTATTGCGTCAGCAGTGCATCAGCATGATGTCAGCAGGTCAACTGAGGCTGACCAGGGTCAAACCTGACATGTGGGTCCAGTGGGACCCACATGTCAGCCTCTGTGATGACTAACATTGAGTTAACTTAACTAACTGAGTAATTTGGGGAGTGGGCCCAGCCTGTCAGTGACTCAACTAGTTAATAGGTTTTAATTAACTTAATCACTAACAGTGATTAGTTGCTCGGGCCCACAGGTCAGTGGCACTAGTGAACAGTGTGCGCGCGTTGACCGTGGTCAACCCGGTCAAACGCGGCTAGGGGGCCCACCTGTCAGTGAGTAAAAACGGGCCCCACACCTTTCCACGTCGGACGCCGGCCGGAAATGCTCCGGCGAGGCCGCCCGCGGCGGCACGACTCCAGCGAGCGTTGGATTTCCTCTACGGTGCACCAAATCGGTTGATTTTGGGCTCGTTCGAACGAGCGTGCAGCGCCACTTCCAACTGGGCTAGTGCGAGGCATCGGGGGTGACCGGAACGGTGCCGGCAACGAGCAGAAACGGCGCCGGAGTTCGGCCATCTCCGCAACCGGCGACAAAGAGCTCGGCAGGTGACGAGATCTAGTGCGTCGGACTCGCACGAGGGCGCTGAGCACGGCCATGAGCTCAGACACGGTCTGCGTTGCCGGTGGCCGCGCCGACGAAGTGAACGGCGGCGACGATTACGGCCATGACGATGGGCTAGCTACGGCCGATCACGCGAGCAACCAAAGAGATGGGAAGGAGAGGAGAGCTCACCGAGTGGCTAAGAAAAGCCGGTGATAGCTTAGGAGCGCAGAGCTGGCCGGAATCGAAGAAGTTCACCAGCGGCAGCAGGAGGAAGAAGAGCTCGTGGCTGTCCCCGTAGCGCCGCCTGGCTCAAATTGATGCTCGTAGACGATGAGGAGGGGCACTGCGGAGCTCGTGGGCTCGACGGCTGGGTGAAAGGTGGACGGTGGCCGCGGTGGCGCGGGGCGAACAGCGGCGATGGCGCTCAACCAGAGAGGGGAAAGGGAGAGCGAGCGCTGGAGAGAGGGAGAGAAGTGGCGCGGCGACCAGGGGGGATGAACGGGCCAGGCCTTATCCTCTCGCTGGCGTTGTAGCGTCGGTGGGCGTCGCCGTGTCGGCCTACGGCCGGCGAGCGCAAGCTCGGCCTCAGCGGCGGCGACACGCACAGGAGAGAGAAGGAGGAATGGGCCAGTTGGGCTGGGTTCCAGGCACTGTGCACTAGTGGCAGTGCACAGTGGCCTTTTCTTATTTTCCTTTCTCTGCTTTCTATTTTCTTTTATTTATTTTTTGTTTCGAAATAGTTAGGACACTTCTGCATTTTTGTAAAATATGAGACTAGGCTCAAATAATTCCATGCAATATTACACATCACCAAAAACTGGTTTGGACAGGTTTGGCTTTCATTTGAAATTGAAATGATTTTAAATGGATTTAATATTGCTATTTTGATGCTGTTTCATCTTGTTTGAGTCATTTGTATAACTCCAACTTTATTGATGATGGTTTTACAAATGTTCCTGGATTATTTGCCATTTAATGAACATTTTCCCAACAGAGTTTGATCAACTTCATATTTCACTTTAGGATTTGAATTGATTTTCAAAATGGAGTTGATTTGCTTTGATTAACCACTTTGTTTAAGCACTGCAAATGATATGACTTGGCATTGTTAGCAGCTGATCATAGTGGATATTACACAGGGGTGTTACATGCAAGTTAAGCAGGAGGCAAATATAGATCTCTTGAGCATGTCTTGAGTGTATTTGGCTTGGTTGATGAAGGTTCCTTCTCTTCTTTGCTTGATTTCGAACCTGAGAAAGAACTTCAACTCTCCCATCATGGACATCTTGAACTTAGAGGTCATGAGAGCGGCAAATTCCTCATTGAAAGCTTTGTTAGGGGAACCAAAGATAATATCATCAACATATAGTTGGCATACAAACAACTCCCCTTTGACCTTCTTAGTAAAAAGAGTGGGGTCGATTTTCCCAATTTCAAACCCAAGATCTTGCAACAACTCGGTAAGGTGGTCATACCACGCACGTGGGGCTTGTTTAAGGCCATAGAGTGCCTTATCGAGTTGGTACACATGATCCGGGAAATAGGGATCCTCGAACCCCGGGGGTTGTTTGACATACACCAACTCATTAATAGGACCATTAAGAAAAGCACTCTTCACATCAATTTGTTGCAACTTGAAGTTATGATGAGAAGCATAAGCAATCAACAAACGAATAGATTCAAGGCGAGCAATGAGAGCAAAGGTTTCACCGTAGTCGATACCCTCGACTTGGGAGTAGCCTTGTGCTACCAAACGAGCCTTGTTGCGAACGATAATTCCATGAGCATCTTGCTTGTTCTTGAATATCCACTTGGTTCCAATGACATTATGGTTCCCCGTTGGCCTTGGCACCAATCTCCACACCTTGTTATGCCCAAAGTTGTTGAGTTCTTCATGCATGGCATTGAGCCAATCCGGATCCTCGAGCGTCTCATAGACCTTTTGGGGCTCAACACAAGAGACAAACGCGTGATGTTCACAATAGTTTGCTAATTGTCTACGAGTGCTTACCCCCTTTCTTAAGCTTCCAAGCACATTTGTCATGAGATGATCTTTGGTGGAGAGTTTGGATGCAATCTTAGCGGCACGACGCTCCAATTCTTCCTCACGAGAGAGTTGAGGAGCGGTAACTTGATCATCTTGAGCGTCGTCTTGAGCTTGTTCTTGATCTTGAACTCGCTCGGTGGCGAGAACTTGACCTTGGGCATCACTTGGTGGTTCACCACCATCTTGTGGTTGATCTTGCCCTTGATCTTGTTCATTTGGTTGAGGGCCTTCACTTTGTTCTTCGGAAGCGTGTGGGTCTTGGGTTGGTGATGGTTCCACTTGAGTGGAACATTGTCCTTCTCCTTCGGCCACAAGGGGTTCCTCAATGGGTAGGATATGACCAACACCCATTCTTCTTATGGCTTGGGGAGGAATTTCATCACCTACATCACAGGTACCACTTTGCTCCACTTGGGAGCCATTATTCTCATCAAACTCCACGTTACACGTCTCCTCAATGAGTCCAGTGGACTTGTTGAGGACACGGTAAGCATGAGAGTTTGTAGCATAACCAACAAATATGCCCTCATGAGCTCTAGCCTCAAATTTAGACAAACAAACACCTTTCTTGAGAATGAAACACTTACACCCGAACACCCGGAAGTACTTGAGGTTAGGCTTGTTACCGGTGAGTATCTCATATGGGGTCTTGTTCAAGCCTTTGCGGAGATAGAGCCGATTGGATGCATGGCAAGCGGTGTTGATGGCTTCGGCCCAAAAGTTGTACGGAGACTTGAACTCCGCCATCATGGTCCTTGCCGCATCCATCAATGTCCGGTTCTTCCTCTCTGCTACACCATTTTGTTGAGGGGTGTAAGGTGCGGAATATTGATGCTTGATCCCCTCATCACTAAGAAACTCATCCAAGGTGTAGTTCTTGAACTCGGTGCCGTTGTCACTTCTTATTGTCAAGATCTTTGCATTGTGTTGTCGTTGAGCTTCATTTGCAAAGTCGATGACGGTCTGTTGAGTCTCACTCTTCCTCTTGAAGAAATATACCCAAGTGTATCTTGAATAATCATCCACAATCACCAAGCAATACTTTATACTCCCAAGACTATCAAAGGATGGAGGCCCAAAGAGATCCAAGTGAAGGAGCTCCAAAGGCCTGTTTGAGTAGATGATAGTCGTGGGAGGGTGAGCCTTCTCATGTAGCTTTCCTTCGATACAAGCACTGCAAGCACGATCTTTGGCAAAACTAACATTTGTTAGTCCACGGACATGGTCCCCCTTGAGAAGACTTTGCAAAGATCTCATATTGACATGGGCTAAACGGCGATGCCAAAGCCACCCCACGTCAACTTTAGCCATTAGGCATGTCGCTGTCTTAGTGGGTCGCTCCGAAAAGTTAACCACATAAAGACCATTCTCGACATGCCCAACGAAGGCTACTTTAAGAGTCTTGCTCCACAAGAGGGCCACGGTATCAATATCAAAGAATGTGGCAAATCCCATGATAGCAAGTTGACGAACTGAAAGTAAATTGTATGCAAGGGACTCAACAAGCATGACTTTCTCGATCGTGAGATCATGAGAAATGACAACCTTGCCAAGACCCAATACCTTAGAAGATGAAGCATCACCCCACTCGACATTGGTGGGCATAGATGAAACCTTTTGCACGTCCACCACCAAGTCCTTGCTTCCGGTCATATTATTTGTGGCTCCACTATCTAGCAACCAAGATCCCCCACCGGAAGCAAACACCTACAAGAGATCAATGCTTGGTTTTAGGTACCCATTTTGTGATGGGTCCTTTGATGTTAGTAACAAGGGTCTTAGGAACCCAAATAGACCATTCAATGTACTCATAAGAAGAACCAACAAATTTGGCATACACATGCTCATCACTAGCACGGCATAACACATAAAAGGGTTAAAGTCGCTGGCTTTGTTGGAAGGGGTGGCATTGCCCTTCTTGACACCACCACCCTTCACATTGTTCCTCTTCTCCTTAGAAGCACCCTTTTCCTCCTTCACAAAAGTTTGCTTGAGAGGAGGAGGTTGTTTGGCCTTGTCATTCTTCTTCTTGTTCTTGGACTTGGGTGCAAACCCAATTCCCTCCTTGCAAACAACTTCCTTTTGATTGCTCAAAAGATCGTTGAGGTTCTTCTCACCTTGTATGAAAGACACAAGGCCTTTCTCAAGTTGCTCCTTCAACAAGGCATTCTCCTCCACAAGATGCACATGCTCACAACACGGGTTAGTAGCATTTGCATTATCAATTAAAACCATATGAGGAAATGTGGCTTTCTCCTTGGTTAGCTTCACTTGGAGTTGATCATGAGACTCTTTGAGGCTAGCATGAGCACCCTTCAAGGCCTTGTGAGCCTTGCCAAGTATATCAAACTCCTCCTTGAGTCTAGCATGGTCAACCCCAAGTTTAGCCTTCTCGGAATTGAGCATACGAGATACAACAAGAGCATGATCAAGGTCTTTCTTTAGTTTAGCATGATCATCATTGTGTGACTCCTCAAGAGCCAAACGATGACCACGCTCTTCCTCAAGCGCATTAGAGAGATCCGATATCTCATCGGCATAGTCACGACTATGCCCTTCCATCTTAGAGATGGTTTCTTCGTGAGCCTCGATCATGTCATTGGCTTCACCAAGTTGTTCCAAGAGAGCAACAAAGTGCTTCTTGGATTTACCCTTGAGCTTACTCATAAAAGACTCAAATTAATTTTCTTCCTCATTAGACCCCTCACTTTCATCAATGCAATCCATCAAGGAAGGATTAGTAATGATGGTAGTTTTGATGTTGGGGGTTACCTTGTTGGTGGCATTAGCCATGAGGCACTTGGCGGTGATGTTCTCATTGGGTGAGTCGAAGAGGGACACCCATGGAGTTGTCGCAATGGCAACGGAGGCCATGGCAACCGCCTCATCGTCTTCATCATCATCATCATCATCCTCATTGTACTGTTCTTGTGCCACCAACCCCTTGGGAGGAGTCTTCTTGGTGAAGTTGTTCTTCTTGGGGAAAGACTTGGCCTTGTCTTTTCGGATGAGCTTGCCACCGTTGTCTTCCCTCTTCTCATATGGGCACTCCGCAACAAAGTGGCTCACATTGCCACAATTGTAGCATGTCCTCACACGTTGCTTGCCCTTGGCGCCACTTGATTTGTTCTTGTTGAAGTTGGGCCTTGAGTTCTTCTTGCCCCAAAATTGCCTTGAAGCGAGAGCCATGTGCTCATGATAAGCATATTTTGTATCTTCCGGGTTACTCTCCTCTTCTTCCTCTTCATCCTCTTCTTCCACATTAGCCTTGGCCTTCAAGGCAAGGTTGGGCTTCTTTGCTCGTTGAGAACGCAATACCGCATTGTTGGCGGTCTTGTCCAAGATCCTCATTGCCACAAACTCATCCAACACTTCACTTGAGGACAAGGTGTGGAAGTCCGGCCTTTGACGGATGACGGAGGACATGGCCTTATGGTACGGCATCATGGCCTTGAGAAACTTGCGCTTGATCCAATTGTCATCCGTATCCTTGCTCCCATGATCTCAGAGTGAGACCGCGAGAGTGGTTAATCGCCGGTAGAGCTCACGAGGTTCTTCATCTTCATTCATTGCAAACTCATCGGCTTCATCTTGCACCACTTCATAGTTGGAGCATTGAATGCTTGTGCTTCCCTTGTAAATGGAAACCACATGTTGCCATGCTTCCTTGGCCACGGTGAAAGGTCGGAGATGCGCAATATCTTCGGATGGAATTGCATCTTGGATGATGAAGAGAGCTGACTCGTTGAATTGATTATCCGCGGCTTCTCTAGGGGTGAAGTTGCTTGGGTCATGCGGGTATAAACCTTGCTCAATAATTCTCCAAAGGTTAGTATTCACATGATTCAAATGACGTTTAAAGCGATAGACCCAAGAGGCAAAATCCTCATTTTTCACAATCTTAGGAGGAGGACCAACATGATTCAAATGAGTGGAGGGAACCGGTCCTCCATAAGTAAGAGGAGGTTCAACATGGGCAAAGTTGCCACTTCCATTTCTACCACTAGATAAAGGAACTTGGTCCCTCGAAGCTTCCCCCTTGTTGGAGTTAGCATCCGTCACCTTGTTAGTGGGATCGACCACTTCCAACGGTGCGGTGGAAACTTTAAGACCATCAAGAAACTTCTCAAGCATGCCTTTGACCTCGGCCGTCATGGAGGTTTGCAATGTGTCCAAGGCCACATTGAACTCCTCACGAGAGATCGAGGATCCCCCATCGGCCGTAGACAAGATAGGATTTACATCGAGATGCTCCTCCCCACCGTCTACGGTGTCAACCATACTCTTCGGACGGTAAAGTCCTTAAAAAGAGACGAAACTCTGATACCAATTGAAAGGGTCGATATGGTTGACTAGAGGGGGGGGGTGAATAGGCAACTACCAATTTTTATCTTTTCTTAACCAAATTAAACTTTGCAACAAAATAGGTTTTCTAGATATGCAACTAGGTGAGCAACCTATATGATGCACCAACGACAAGCACACAAGCAAGCAAGGGAAACAACACAAAGTAGCTTGCAAGAAGTAAAGGTGAGAGGTAACCAAAAGTGAAGCCGGTGGAGACGAGGATGTGTTACCGAAGTTCCTTTCCCTTTTGAGAAAGTACGTCTCCGTTAGGGTGGTGTGGAGGCACAATGCTTCCCAAGAAGCCACTAGGGCCACCGTATTCCCCTCACGCCCTCACACAATGCGAGATGCCGTGAATCCACTATTGGTTCCTTTGAAGGCGGCAACCGGACCTTTACAAACAAGGTTGGGGCTCTCTCCACAACTTAATTGGAGGCTCCCAATGAAACCCCGGAGCTTCACCACAATGGAATGTGTCTCCGAAGTGACCTCTTCCGTCTAGGGTGCCCAAGCACCCAAGAGTAACAAAATCCACACAAGAAAGTATGGGGGAATCTAGTTTCCTTCGGTGAGAGTGTAGATCTAGGTCTCCTCCTTCAATCCCTAGCAAATCAACAAGTTTGAGTGGCTAGAGAGAGAGATCGGGCAAGAAAGCTTCAAGGGCATTAATGGAGGAGAGAGAGAGAGAGGCAAGAGATCCAAGTGGTAGGTGGAAGAACCACCCTTATATAGCAAACCCTAAGATCCAACCGTTACTGCGAAAACAGCACTGCAGCGGTACAACCGCTCCTCGTCCCGGTACAACCGGGACTCACGAGAAACCTGCAGAACCCCTCTCAAGCGGTACAACCGGGCAGACAAGCGGTAGTACCGGTAGTGGAGAACAACCGGAACAACCGCTCAGCCACCGCTCAACCACCGCTTTGAAACCGTAGGGAGTCACCCCCGTGAGCGGTGATCGAGCGGTACTGCACCGGTGCAACCGCCTGACCCTGGAACCCTGGGTGACCAAGTCCTAAGCGGTACAACCGCTTAGGGCACCGGTGGTACCGGTGTGCGGAGCACAACCGGAACAACCGGGCCACCACCGCCCGAGTACCGCATCAAAACAGAACCGTGACCGGTTGTTGAGCGGTACCTGGCCGGTACAACCGCCGAAGAACACCACAGAAAGTTTTAAGCATGGGGCGGTACAACCGCCCGGGGCAGCGGTACAACCGCTTGGGTATGCACTGGGATGTTCAACCCCAGGGTATCACCCCTGGGGTAGTGGTTGGGTCAGGGACAAGGGCCAGTGGTACAACCGCTCGAACGAGCGGTACAACCGCTGAGAGAACACAGCAACAGTTGAACATAAGGGGAGCTCTCTCTCTAACAAGAAACGGAAGGCAAAGGAGGGGAGAGGAAAAAGAGTTCGTGCAAGGATTCACCCAACTCCTTCCGATGTGGATTCCCTCTTAATAGTACGGGTGACCTACGACCAAAGGGATAAACACGTAGACAAACACCGTCTTCGATCTTTTCCTTCGAGAGAGAATAACCAAACGATGCAAGCCTAATCACCGAGAACCTGAAGCACTTAGCACAAGATTAGACCGACAAAGAGTTGTCATCATCATCCAAAACCCAAAGAAGGGAAAAGACCTTACATCAGGGCATGGAGCAATAAGAGGTTCGACAATGTGGCGAGGGAGCTGGCAGAATCCCGATCACATCTCGAGGAACTCATGCATATGAATGCAGATCGGCAAGAGATAAGGAAAATTACGGACAAAATGAATGAGCTTATTTATCAAGAAGAGATGCTTTGGATGCAAAGATCTTGAATCTCATGGCTCAAAGAAGGTGACCGCAACACCAAATATTTTCAGAGTAAAGCGGTGTGGCACGCAAGGAAAAATAAAATACGAAGTCTCACTGATAGTATTGGTGGCGTCCATACATATTTTGTTGAAATGTCCGGAATGGCTAATGAGTACTTCAAGGGCATTTTATCGGCTGACCACAACCTGGAGGAATCAGAGGTTCTGGATTTATTGGAAGTAAAAGTTTCGAAAGAGGATAATGAGCGACTGTGTGCCCCGTTTAGCGAGAAAGAGATTATGGATGCTATGTTTCAGATTGGTCCATTAAAGGCACCAGGCCGGATGGGTTTCCAACAAGATTTTATCAGCGGAATTGGAGCATGTTAAAGAATGGTGTGGTGGCGGCGGTTAAGGAATTTTCATAAGCGGTGTTTTACTGGAAGGGGTAAACTCAACTGCTATTGTCCTTATACCCAAATTTCCTAACCCTACCATGCTTACACATTATAGGCCCATAAGTCTGCGCAATGTTATATACAAGGTCATTTCTAAATGCTTGGTTAATCGGTTGAGACCCTTGCTGGATAATATTATTTCACTTGAGCAAAGTGCTTTTATTCCGAGCAGTCTTATTACAGATAATGCCTTAGTGGCATTTAAATGCATCCATCCAATTAAACAGGAAAAGGATCCCACTATAAGTTTTTGTGCTTATAAGCTTGATCTCTCAAAAGCATATGATCGTGTTGATTGGTCGTTCTTGAAGCGGGTGATGCAAAAGTTGGGCTTCTCTCGTAGATGGGTGGACTGGATAATGTCATGTGTCACCTCTGTGAGATATTCTGTCAGATTAAATGAAACCCTCTTGGATTCATTCGCACTATCACGAGGTCTTCGGCAAGGCGATCCTCTCTCACCATTTTTATTCTTATTTTTGGCTGACTATTTATCTTCTATCCTTAAGCACAAGGTGGCAGCTGGCGATATCACTCCTGTGAAAGTGTGTAGGCGAGCGCCCGACATCTCACACTTGTTGTTTGTAGATGATACTATGTTGTTCTTCGAAGCTTCAAAGGAACAAGCGGAGAAGGTGAAATCTGCCCTTGAATTGTATAGTAATGCAACTGGGTAAAGCCTGAACTATGACAAGTGCTCCATCCTTTTTGGCAAGTCTTGCCTTGTTGTAAACCAGGAGGATGTACGTGGTGTTTTGAATGTGTCCAGCATGGTCTTCGAGGAAAAAGTATTTGGGGCTCCCAACGCCGGATGGGTGTATGTCGAAAGGACGGTTCCAAAACCTTCAAATGAGCTTAACAAAACGCTTAATTCAATGGGGAGATGAATTTTTGGCACAACCACGCAGGGAGGTGCTTATCAAATCGGTTGCACAAGCCCTACCCACATATATAATGGGAGTTTTTAAACTCGCTTTCTCTGTCTGTGATGAGCTCACGACAATGGTTAGGAGCTTTTATTGGGGTTTGGCAAATGGGAAGAGGAAGGTTCATTGGCGTTCATGGGAAAGATTGATGCAACCAAAGAGTAAAGGAGGAGCTGGTTTTAGGGATTTTCGAATTTTCATCCAGGCCTTGTTGGCCCGCCAGGCTTGGCGCCTCATTACTAGACCTCATAGTCTTTGTGCGCAAGTTTTGAAGGCCAGATTACCTTGATGGTAAAGTTGAGGACACAGTTTTCAGTGGGAATGTATCTTTATCGTGGTAGGCGATTAGCCATGGTCTCAATCTGTTGAAAAAGGGGCTTCTGTGGAGAGTGGGAAATGGCCGAAGGATCCGAATTTGGCGTGACAATTGGATACCTAGACCATATTCTTTCAAACCGATCACCACTCAAGGCACTTGCAGGATCCGGTTTGTGGTGGACTTACTGAATCCAAACAGCTCCCGGAACCTTTCTTTACTGCAGCAGTACTTCCTTCCAACTGATGTTATGGAAATCTCTAAGATTAGAGCATCCCTGAGGCAGGAGGAAGACATCATTGCTTGGGGGCCAGGCAAACATGGTTTGTTCTCGGTGAAAAGTGCTTATGATTTCGCTTTTGAGGAGGTTTATCGGAACTCTACGGCAGGTTCCAGCTCGGCTCCTGATGGTCGACGGAAGGGATGGCAGCTGATTTGGAAATGCTACATTCCCCCTTCTGTCCGTAACTTTACTTGGAGGGTGGCTGTAGATTCATTGCCCACTTGGCAAAATAAGCATAAACGCGAGCTGGAAACAGATGACATATGCCCACTATGCGCAACCGAAGTAGAAGACAATTTCTACCCTTTCTTTTGGTGCCCTCTTGCTCGGGAGCTATGGCATACCATGGCGGAAGTTTGGTCTCTACTAGATATCACTAAGGTAGAACGATTAACTTAGTGAGCTTCAAAATGTGTGGTTACTTGCAGCTCTGGCGGCCGCTTAGCCACCCTCAGGACCGGGACGCCATCAACTCTCTCCTCGCCGACCTTCGATCGATGGCCTTCCGCTTGGCGCCCCCGCTGCCACCTCCTCCCCCGGAGCCCGACTAGTCCTTCTGTCTGCGCTCTGTGTGTGCGAGTTTTTCTTTCTGTTTTCAGGGCTTGTTGAGCTGTGCCCTCAGCACTAACCCTTGGCTACCTCTGTGTTTGTGAGACTTATCTGTGTGTGTGTGTGAACCTTGTTGGATGTTTGGCTTGGGCAGTTTGCTTTATAATATAAAGCGGGCGAAAGCCTTTTTCGGTACTTGGCATGTCGAGGTGGTCCAACACAAGCCATATGTATGGATCTGGGCAAGGGTAAAACTCCTCTCATTGTCCCAACGGTGAGAACCATAGGCCCGACTCATGTTGGTCGGTGGAAGATGGCAGATGCTGGTTGGGTCAAGTTGAACACGGATGGATCGTTTAGTGAAGATGGTGGTGCTGGTGCTGGAATGGTCCTTAGGGATGACAAGGGCGCTATCATCTTCTCATTGTGCCGAGTACTCTTTTCATGCAGAGAAGTGTTGGAAGCGGAGCTATGTGCGTGCATGGAATGTCTCTCCCTTTCAATCCAGCGTACCGAGCTTCCTATTATTGTGGAGGATGTGGATAGATCCTTATATTCAGCCATTGTTAGAGAGATTTGGTATTTAATGAGTATTCGTAGAACTTGTATTACTTTAGTTAGTCATTCTCAGAATAAGGTCAGCGACAGTCCAGCTTCTTTCGCGAGGGTTGAAGGTAGGATTATGACTTGGATTGGTTCAGGACCTTCAGTTTCCGTAGAGCTAGCCCTCACTGATTGTAACATTCATGATTCTGAGTAATACAAGTCTCCTACCCGCAAAAAAAAAAACTTCCGCCACACTTCGGTGCAGTAGTATCGAACCACTCAAGGGGAGTAATTAACTTCCCATTGTGGAAAGATACATGTATCCTTAGAATTTTATGATCTTGGCCTCACTTTGGGGGGGGCGGGGGGCGGTGGAGCCTGCAAAGCATGACACATGGTACACCGAATTAAAGAAGGCTTAGGTGACGGTGGCATTTTGTCTCTCATTTCTTGTACGTCTCAAGAATAGAGCATGATAGAACACAAGACACCTTCCTAACGAGCGGTTCCTATCTCTCAAGGCGATAAGGGCGGCGACCCAGTTTCCACTCGCTCCGCTAGCGAGGCTGTGGGCTCTCTCCCCCTCCGTCCGCCGCTCCGGCGACGGGTGGGGAGGGGGCCCGTGTTCCGCTCCGGCATATAGTTAGGTTTAGATAGTGGGTTTTCCTCGTCAGCGTTTGGATGGTGGAGACATTGGCGATTGGAATAAATTTTCCTCGGTCCCAGCTCCATCTCGGCGGCGCCATGGCGGCGTGGTCGAGGGATCCGTGGGAGCTCGTCTTCCGTCGTTCCAGTGGTGCGGCAGATCTGGTGTCCCTTGGTGGACTGATGGTGTGCGCCCTCTGTGGTGCTGTCAGTTTGCAGGGGAAGATGCTCGTCCATGATCTGGTATGGTGGACAGTTGGCGGTGGTTCTGGTGCTATGCCTCGATGACGGCGACGGCAGGCGACAGTTCCAGGAGGCGAGGAGTACGGGCACGTTCCCGGTCGACGTGCTACAGAGAATTCGGCTCTGCAGGGCAGGCCTCTCCATCGACTCACAAAGCCCTTTCGGGCAATGGTGCTCTATCATCTCCAAGAATGGATTGCGGCAAGAATGGCGGTTGTATTGATCCTGGACGTGTATTTTTCCATGCCCTTTCTTTGTGATTCCTTATGTGTGCGTTGTATCGCTTCTTGCTATGAATGATTAGTGATAATCTTCTAAAAAAAAAGGCTTATGGTATCTCCAACACGGTGCCGTAAAACGCCGGCAAACACCCAGACTAATGTGTCCGGGCCTTTTTTGCCTTCGAGAGGGGTGCCGCATACGTCCCGAGTCTGCCTGTTTGAATTCTCGCAAACCGGATGCAATGTTGGGGGAGGTTTGCGGGAGTCCGAACCTCCACCATGTAGGAGTTCGACACCCTCGGCCCACCCAAAAACCCATCCGGAACCTGCTTCTTTCTCACTCCGTTCCTCCCCTTTCCTCTGTATCCGCTCCCTACCAGGCCTACGCCGCCGTTGTACCACCCCAGCCGGCTACCCAAGCATTGTCGACCTCCGCCGCTCCACCAGGCACCAGACACTACTACAGATCTGAACACTACTGACCCATCTTCACTAACCGGTCACATGCCACGCGCCACTGATGTGCATTTGCAATGAGCAGCCTCAAAAGTGGTGTCGGTAGTATCAACTTTTGGACTATGCAAGATGGTTATCACCAAACGGGTCTAAAACTGACCGGTCAATGATAGCTTGTACCAATGTTCAAATAAGACCACAGGTAATCACTGGCTGGCCACTTTAACCCGTCTGTGTAGCTCATTCAAATCTGAACCTTTGTTTTTCCTGTCGGTCAGTATTGCGTTGTCCGTGTCATGTTATATTCATCCGTTCACTGCCTCTCCGCAATGGAAACCCTCACTGCCCAACCCCAGCCACCGTGTCCTGCTTAAATTTTTCCTTGTAAGGATTTAAGTTGATGGGCCAATTGTTTGACGGGCTGCCACGGGAATTGTGGGGATTTCCGTATGGATGGCTGCGTTCCTATTTCTACCCCAAATCTCATTAGCTTGCGACTAGCGCCATCTTCGGGTTTGATTCCTTTGCTTGATAGCATGCCGTCACTGGTAACAGCAGCCGTTACGCTTGAAGAAGTGTGCCCGGAAGTGTGTTACTGTGACAATCCATCATGTGAGGTAGAGGGATGCAATCCTATTCCTGCGGTCCTCAAAGGTTTGTCAGGTGCTACGAATTTGAAGTTGACAATATCTGAACCAAGAAGGGTAAGCTCCCACTTTTGCTAGCCCACCATAATACTGCCCAATACCTCGCCCCCACAACGTTGCCTTAAATGGCTCCATCGATGCTGCTTGTCATCACCATAGGTGCAGATGACACCCAACAGCAAAACTGGGGAAACAGCTAGAGCTGCAACAAGTGCTTTGTAGTTAGTAGTTACAGGCAGCAGCATTCCCATGGTGGCAACGAGCGAGGGCAGCAGAAAGTATTAATTCCTGAAACTGAAATGTATGCTTTATTAGCAAAGCTAGCTATTGCCTGTGCTGATGTAGGGAGTTCTGAAGGTAGAGAACTTAAGTGTACATTATTTTCCCTGTAATGGGACAGTGACGACGAGTTGTTTCATGCAAGTGCTACCCAAGATGACGCCTATCAAATATCTATATCAACCAACTGATCATTCCATCTTGTTTATAGCACATCCTCTGATAGATAGACCAACCAACCGATTTTAATATTCCCTGCATTTCTTCCAGTTTCCCTATGCTCACTGTGTCCTTTGCTGTTTATGCAGGGTTCCTTTTCGAGCTGGACGTGTTCAGTTCAGCTGGTCTATGTTGTACTCCTACTTCGTTGTTCAGTCTTTATGGCCATGGTCCATGTGGTTGCTGCTTTTCGTGTACTGATAGTTGTTGTTGCCTTGGATTCAGTCAGGGCATGTTCAAGGGTCGCCATATGCCCATTTCCTAAAGTCGGGGTGCAGCCTGAAGAACATGTTTGCCCGCTGAATGCCTGTATTTTGTTAAGATGTTTCAGTGAACTGCCTACTGTTGTTTCAGGATTCTTTCAGGATTTGCAAAGCTAGCTAGTCTGTGCTAATGTATGTAGGCAGTACGGAAGGTAGAAGAGACTTACGTAAGGGTAAAAATTTCGTCGTAGTGGGACAGTTTGGCGAGTTGCTCTATGGCCTTTTGATGATCAAGTAAAGTGCCACCCAAAAGGCAGCGTGTCAAATCACTCCAGTTGCGGGATCTGCGTTTATATCTAGCAGTGTCTAAATCGTATGATCTCGTATGTAATTTCCTGCATGGCTTGCTCGGATGCAGTCATACCATGTTTAAAATGTCGCTTTTGCCCATTTCCTGAACTTCTGTCAGGCCTGGACTGGTTCCTCTCCGAAGGCCAAGGTTTTGTTAAGATGTTCAGTGCATGTCCCTTTTCGAAAAATAGTGGATTTTATTAGCTCAAAAAGAAGCATCAAGAGGATACAAACCAAACCCAAAGAGCACACACCTGGCCTCTGCATAGCTAGGATGCACACAGCCAACACCGACAAACACAAACACACTCAGAAACACGCCGGCAAATAGCAAAGCCATATAAGACCAAAGGTATGTGAGGAAAAAAAGAAAAATCCAAAGCGATCAGATCTACGATCGACAAATTACATCAATGACCATATTCGCACCAACCAACTCATGATTTCACACAGACAATGAGGTTCTTCAACAACAACGTCTTCAAGAAGGAAGCGACACTAAAGCATCGCTATCATCAGATCCAACCACCAAGGCCAGAATCTAGATTTTCACCCTGAAGAACCGATCCAAGCATATCCGACCAATGCCTTCAACAAGGTAACGATGTAAATAAAACATCGCATTGCCAGGTATAACCAGCTCGGGTCAGACCTAGGCTTTCACCCCGGAGCTCACGACCAGGTGCTCGAGAACACCACGATCGAAGTCGCTCAAGTGTTTTCGCCACCACTTTCCCACGAACCCAGCAGCTACATGCGATGTTACCACCACCACTGCACAACCATCCCTCCGTGTGAAGCCGCCATCCATAGTTTGCATCTCACCGTCGAAGTCAACCATTGAACTTGCAGAGATGAACCCTCCCGAAGATCTGTCGGTGACCACCGCCGTCGTGGAGCCATAGGAGGTTGCTGCAACTCGGCAGTCACCCCACTCGGCCGATCGAGTCTGAATCACCATCACCAAGCCGTCCAAATCTGAATCAGACAACCACACCGGGCCTGGTTCATTGTTGATTTTTGAACACAGTTCACTTCTGATTTTGTAGTGTGTTTAGACCACTGGAAAAATAGCATGCCATAGCATTCTGAGCAATCCCTCGCTAAATAAATTAGTGTTTAATATCTCGCTAATAGCACGCTAATAGTGTATTTCAAAGGTGGCGCTATTTTGCTATAGCGCACTAATTTTTTTCATTGGTTTAGACTAGATTAGATATTTATCATGGACTCCATAAACTGCGCAGGTCTGCTACTTCTTGAGCTTGCGTTGATTTTTCCCTTTAAGAGGAAAGGATGATGCAGCAAAGTAGAGATAAGTATTTTCCTCAGTTAAGAATCAAGGTATCAATCCAGTAGGAGGCACAAGCAAGTCTTCAATCTATGCACCTGCACAAACTAACAAACATTTTGCACTCAACGCGAAAAAAGGGTTGTCAATCCCTTCACGGTCTCGAACAAGAGTGAGATATAATAGAGATAGGTATAAAAGATAAATAAAAGAGCTAACTAAAGTAAATATAAATAAATTGCAGTAAGGTAATTTTGAGTTTTTTGGTTTATGGATATGAAAATATATAATGAAAAATAGACCCCGGGGCCATAGGTTTCACTAAACGCTTCTCTCTTGAAGATAGCATACGATGGGTGAACAAATTACTGTTGAGCAATTGATAGAAAAGCGCAAAGTTATGACGATATCTAAGGCAATGATCATGAATATAGGCATCACAGCCGTGATAAGTAGACCGACTCCTGCCTGCATCTACTACTATTACTCCACACATCGACCGCTATCACGAACGGAGTAACGTCTTAAGTAAGATGACATGATGTAGAGGGATAAACTCAAGCAATATGATATAAACCCCCTCTTTTTATCCTCGATGGCAACAATAGAATACGTGTCTCACTGCCCCTTCTGTCACTGGGTGAGGACACCGCAAGATTGAACCCAAAACTAAGCACCTCTCTCATTGCAAGAAAAACCAATCTAGTTGGTCAAACCAAACCGATAGTTTGATAAGAAATACAAAGATATTTTATTCATGCATAAAAGAGTTTAGAGAAGACTCAAATAATATTCATAGATAATCTGATCATAAATCCACAATTCATCGGATCTCAACAAGCACACCGCAAAAAAGTATTACATCGAATAGATCTTCAAGAACATCGAGGAGAACATTGTATTGAAGATTAAAGAGAGAGAATAAGTCATCTAGCTACCAGCTATGGACCCATAGGTCTGTGGTAAACTGCTCACACATCATGGGAAGGGCAGCAAGGTTGATGTAGAGGCCCTCCGTGATCGAATCCCCTTCCGGTAGATCGCCGGAAAAGGCCCCAAGATGGGATCTCACGGGAACAGAGGCTTGCGGCGGCGGAAAAGTATTTTGGTGGATGCCTCTGATGGTTTGGGAATATTTAGGAATTTATAGTGCAAAGATTAAGGTTGGGAGACATCCGAGGGGCCCACAAGCCCTCAGGGCGCCCCCCTAGGGCGCGCCTGGCAGGCTTGTGGCCTCCTCGGGAATCTTCTGGCCCTCTCTCCAAGTCACGTAGGTGTCTTCTGGTCCAAGAAAAATCATCACAGAATTTTTATTCCGTTTGGTAATCCTTTTCTGTAAAGCTAAAAAACAAGGGAAAAACAGAAACTAGCACTGGGCTCTAGGTTAATAGGTTAGTCCCAAAAATAATATAAAATAGCATATTAATGCATATAAAATATCCAAAACAGATAATATAATGGCATGAAATAATAAAAAATTATAGATACATTGGAGACGTACCAAGGTCCCACCCTATCGCTTTATTCTCTCACATTGGTCTGGCACAACCATGTCTTCTTCTATTCTTCCTCCTCCCAGTTCAGAACCGCCCCTCCCTATGCATCAGAAGTGTCGACTATCCCATGGTCGTCGAACGACGCACCGCCTCTCCCTATGGCAGCAGAGCACCACATGCCCCTGACCTCGCCCACTCCATCACGCCTACCCTGGTAGGTTGTGGGAGCCAGCGTCGCCGGCGTGGATTTATTGGGATGGGCTATGTAGCATCGTGGCATCCTCACACCCGACCTTACCATCACGCTCTCGCTGCCAATGCCTCTCCCTGCTGGTTGCGGGAGCTGCTACTTTTGAGTTGCATTAGGATTTTTACCGAAGAGGAAGGGTGAAGCAATATAGTAGCTGGAGGGTTATCGAACCAATAGGAGAATCACGCAAATCCTAGTGAATAACACGTGCACACACAAGAGCAAATACTTGCACTCAACACGGGCAAGAGAGTCGTCAATCCCCTTGAACTCGTTACTTGCAAGGATTAAATCTGGTAATAGTAGATATATAAATTGAAAAGTAAAATACAAATAGAAAAATTACAGGAAGGTATTTTTGGTTTTAGTAATATGATTAAAGTAGAATCGGGGGCCATAGTTTTCACTAGAGGCTTCTCTCTCTCGAAACAATACCATACGGTGGGTAGACAAATTACTGTTGGGCAACTGATAGAAAAACGCATAGTTATGATGTTATTAATGGCAATGATCACATATATAGGCATCACGTCCGTGACAAGTAGACCGACTCCTACCTGCATTTACTAATATTACTCCACCAATCGACCGAGTCCTGCCTGCATCTATGGTATTAAGTTCATGACAAACAGATTAATGCTTTAAACAAGATGACATGATGTAGACAGAATAAAACTAAGCAATATGGTTAAACCTCGTCGTTTTACCCTTAATGGCAACAACACAAATACGTGTCTCTTTACCCTTTCTGTCACTGGGTGAGGACACTGCAATATTGAACCCACCACAAAGCACCTCTCCTACTAAAGATAAATAAATCTAGTTGGGAAAACCAAATGGATAGATCAGAGAGAAATACAAAGTTATAATAATCATGCATAATAAAGTTCAAAAAATAATCAATTACTTTCAATGAATAATCTAATCATAAACCCACAATTCATTGGATCCCAACAAACACACCACAAAAGAAGATTACATCGGATAGAACTCCAAGAAGATTGAGGAGAACATTGTATTGAAGATCAAAGAGAGAGAGAGAGAGAGAGAGAGAGAAGAAGCCATCTAGCTACTAGCTATGGACCCGTAGGTCTGTAGTGGACTACTCACACATCATCGGTAGGGGCAACAAGGTTGATGTAGAAGCCCTTCGTGATTGATTCCCCTTCGGTAGAGTACTGGAAAAGGCCTCTAGATGGGATCGCGGAAGAACAGAGGCTTGCGGCGGTGGAAAAATTGTTTCGCGTGGCTCTCTAGGTTTTCGGCCCAATATTTGAGAATTTATAGAAGTGGAATTAGGTCAGATGGAGCCACATGGGGCCCACAAAGCATCAGGGCGCGCCCTGTTGCCTTGCCGCCTCCTCGCTTCGTGTCTGGTCTCCTCCCGAAGTTTCTTGCTTCACCTTTCCTCTCCGGGGAAAATCCCAACGCAACTCACAAGTAGCAGGGGCCACCCAAATTGTGCATTTTTTTCCTCCGAGTCCGCCTTGGTCTCGGGATTGTGGCTGCCTCCTCATTTGGTCGATGCGCGGTGACCTTCGGGGGCATGGTTGCTTCAACCGCTCTCTGCTACAAAGGCGTAACCAGATGGATTACTAATTACAACGCATAAATCTCGGTTCATTAGCATAACCAGCGCATAACCAGGCATAATTGCCGGATGGTTTATTCTCTTTGATTATTTTGTCTCTATCGTGCCCACATTTTTTAATTAAAACCAAACCAACATATTCTCTTTTATTGGTATGTGCCCACAATTTTTTTAATTATAGCCAACCAACATATTCTCTTTTATTTGCACGTGCAAGCTACCACCGGCAATAATTTATGGAGTCCCTCGTTCTGCTCATGATTATCAACACAACTTCCTTCAACCTCCTAATTTCCAGACAACCTAGGGACATATAAAAATTGGTGTTAGTATAAAGCTCGAAGGTGAGTTAGTTTTTGTCCATCAGCACAATAGGGATGGTCCACAGTTCAGTCCTCCTGTGGACAAAGTTTTTTGCTGTTCACCCTACAGAAAAAGAAATGTGTGGGCCCAGTTCGGCCTACCCGGGGACAAAAAAAAATCAGGAACTACGCGGAATGGATGAAACAAAATCTATACGTATATTTTTGTCTTTTTTTGGGGCCAGCTGCGTGGGAGCTACTATATGACGCTAGTTGCGTCAAATAGCATGTGGTACGCACAACAGTTCGCGTCTGGGCCAACCCACTCAGGCACCGAAATAACATGTGTTAGTAAGGCGCGAGAAAAAAATCCAAAAAAACGACGCGTTGAATGATCAAAATCACGACCTCAAAGACCCGACCACATGTTGGTAGCCAGCAGAAAACGCGCGTACTACTAACCAATGGTTAGCGTGAATAATTAAGAATATACTGCAGCGTCGGATTCGAAACATTTTTTTATTTTGTACCTCTTCGAAAATAATAGTTATTATGAATTGCGGAATATTCTTAGAAATGTGAACAATTTTCTAAATTATGAACATTTTTTTTTGAAAATTCCGTACATTTTTCAAAAAACATGAATATAATTTGATAGGGGATCATTTTTTGAAATTCACAAACATTCTTTGAAAACATGAAACTTTTATAAAAAAAAAGAACACTTTTTGAAAACGGGACCATGTTTTGAACATTCAGAATTTTTTTGAAAAAAATGTTCTTTTTATAAAAATGAACATTATTTTTCATTTGTGAACATTTCACAAAAACAAGAATATTTTTTAATTTGGACTATTTTTGGAAATGGATTTTTTTGAAAATATCTAACAATTTTGGAAAACAAAAACATTCTTTGAATTTTGAATTTTTTTAAACGAGAACAAAAAATTGAAATTCCAAATATTTTTCAAAACAAGAACACACTTTTGGAATTCCGAACAGTTTTTGAAAATTTGGAAAAAACAAAATTCATAACATTTTTTGAATTTACGAAAAAAGGAGAAAATAAAAATAAACATGGAAGAGAAAATTTAAAAAAGAGAAAGAAAGAAGATTTTTTTTTGAATCTGGAACATTTTTAAAATGCAATGTTTTTTGAAAATCTTGAACAATTTTGGAAATCCAAAGCATTTTTAAATAATATTTTTTTGAATAATTAACAAATTTCGGGCAAGAACAACAATTTGAAGTTCTGACATTTTTAAAAACTGGAACATATTTCTGAAATTTTGAACATTGTAAAAAATTAAACAATAATTGAAATTCTAAAAAAATTCTAAAACAAATTGAGGTTATGAAAAAAGGAAAAAAGAAAAATAAACTTGGAAGAAAAAAAAGAAACAAGAAAAAAAAGAGAAAGGAACAAAAAATATAGAAACATAAGACATGAAAAAACGAAAATGGGCTGGCCCATTCTTGAGCGCCCTATGCGAACTATGACTATTTCCTGCATTGTGCGCTAAATAGGGTTTCCCCAGCTGCATGGGCAGGAAAATAAGTGGCTGGCTTCACTGGGCCACAACGCATGCGACCCACGTATGAAATTCTGGAGAAACCGTTTTTTTCTTCTCTAGTAGATGGACGCACAAAATTCAGTACCATCTCGGATAAAACTTTTTTGACAGTGAATGGATGAAAAAATCGAAGAAACGCACCTTGCTTTATTAGTAGGTATAGGTATAGAAGAAAATATAATAGAGTCTCGGTTGGTGATATCTTCATTGTAGTATAAGGGCGTTTTGTTAGTAATTTAAAAGGAAAAGATACATTGGGAAGTGGCATGAATATACACCAAAAGCCAGTGTGACAACATTCTTCTTTGGGCTGCATGCACGAAGAAATATGACTGGACACTTGTCATAAAGAGACCAACATGCATAAATGTGAAATCATGAATCTAGACAACTTGATTTGATTAAAACAAAGAGATAGGGTCATTTATGTGAGATCCATTGGTGGTTGAGGGGTGTGATAACAGATACACTATAGTTAATGCAACGGAGGTGATATCATAAACATCCAAAGAGTGCATCCAACTTTGTATCCATTCTAACTTCTGACCATCCATACCGGATATCTGCTGATCGGTGACATTGGACCATCCAAAGGGTGCAGTCCACTTTGTATCCATACTATCTTCACCATCCATATCGTATATCTGCTGACCTGTGACATTAGATCATCCAATACTTTGTATCCATTCTAACTTCTAACCATCCATATCGGCTATCTGCTGACTAGTGACATCAGACCATCCAAAGGGCATCACCCATTTTGTACCCATTCTAGTTTATAGCCATCCATATCAAATTGCACTATTCACATTTTAGGAGACCAGGTTTGACTGTTTGGACATGATCAACTAGTAGTTAAAGGAGAGTATTGTATTATATTTGAACCTTTGTTTCTAGTGTAGACTTATGGACCTCACAGGGAAAATTGCTTCTGAAAGTAATGTTGTTTAATTCTAAAATTTGAGGGTCACACATTGACACATTGACACAGGTTAGACTGTTTTTATGTTGAGAGAGGAAGCTAGGTAGTTAATGCCCGTTAAGGAAATGTGAGCAGACGACTAGGGTATATGCACAGTCGATCGGTTGGAAAGCCCGGACAAGCGCCTCTCCAGCAAACGACATGACAGATGAATGCCCGGGCAAACAGGGTATCCACACAGACTGCCTGAGATTGCTTTGCAAGCAGGTAACCAGAAACAAGCACAGGCAGGGCAGCCGAGTAGGTAGGTGTCTAGAAGGCCCGTTTAGGTGAGATATCACATATGGGGTGCTTGACCGCGTGTTCATGCCTGAAGCCAATGTGCCGAACTACCCATGTTTGGGCCAGGGCATACCCGTCTCATGCGAATCTGATGCCCCTATCTGGTGGAGCAAACTCTCGGCCTTAGAACCACCGCATGCTAGAGCATCACTACAAAAAAAAGACACATCCATGATATTATGGCCCGAACAAAAACTTTTTCTGTCATGGTTATGACACTTCTATGATGATAATTGTGACAAAAACGTGTATCATCATAGATGTGGTGGGCTCCTGCTTCCATGACTAAAAATTATGACAGAAAATGGGCTTTTCGTCCTGGGCAGGTTGGAGTGGGCCGTCCATGATGTAAAAAGTCGTGGTAGAAGTGAGGGGGAGGAAAATTTCAGAGAGTTCCCGGTTATGGTGGGTGGTTAGGGCCGAGCGATGCAGTGTGGTTTGCACGTTTGTCTCGTACGCGCATGTGCGAGGCGTTCGCTAACTGGACCCGAGCGAGGCGTTCGCTTACTTAACCCGAGCAATCGCAGTGCTATGTACAGAAGTCGAGTGATCGATCCCTTCGCAGCTAACTGAACCCGATCGATTCCTTCGCTGCTAACTGAACCCGATCAATTCCTTCGTTGGTGCTGCTAACTGAACCCGAGCGGTCGATCGCTGCTGCTACTTACTAAAGCTGATCGAGCCCCCGTGCGAGACGTAGCCAACCGGTGTTGGGTTGCCTCTCAATGAACAATTACCGTTGTTGCCGTGCGCGCGATACGTAGAACGAGTCGAGATGTGGTGACCTAGCAGCCGGTTGGTTAACTGTGGGTGAACAGTTCCCGTTGTTGCTGCCGCCCGCTCGTACGTACGCCCGCACCCCAGCCGGTAGGGGTTGGATGAATAGGACCCCGTGGTAGTAGGCAGTTGCCGCTGGATGAACAGGACCCCGAGGAGGCCACCACACCCCAGCCGGTTAGGGATGGATGAACAGGACCCCTTGGAGGTTGGATGAAAAGTAGCCAATGGAGGCTGGAGGAAGTCGATGGTGGATGAACAGTAGCCCGTGGAGGATGGAGTGAGGCCATAGACGGTGGATGTTTAGTAGCACGTGGAGTCCCATTTTGCGGTATGCCACACCCCTTCCGATGAACATGACCCCGTTTCGAGCGTAGGTGCTCGAACAGAAGTCTGTTTCCTCCGTTTTGCGGTACGCCAGACCCCTCCCGATCAACAGGACCCCGTTTCGATCATAGGCGGTCGAACAAAAGTCCGTTTCCTCCGTTTTGCGGTACGCCATACCCCTCCGGATGAACAAGACACCATTTCGATCGTACATGGTTGAACAGAAGGTTGTTTTCTCTGTTTTGTGGTACGCTAGACCCCATTTCGGCTGTTCCTTCCAAGCTGGTTGGCTCCCGATGAACATGACACATTTCGTTGCCTCCCGATGAACACGACGCTATTTCTTCGTTCCTTTTCTCCGTTCCGACCCAACTGGTTGGCTGCCGATGAACAGGACGACGTTGCTGCCGTCCGTTGCCTCTCCATGTACATGAACCCTGGCCGTACGTATGCGCGAGTACGCGTTTGAGACCCCGCCTGTATGTATTTACATGGACGTATTTTTTGGCATGTGGTTGTACGTACGTGTACATAGTTTAGACGGGACTTCCTGAACTGCTACGTCGGGGGCTCTACTATGACACGTGCCACTACTTACTAGACCACAATTCATCATTGCAGAGAGACCGGTCGACCAATATGTACATACACGTTCGTGACCATAGAGACAACCCTACGTACGCTTTGATTGGGTGGGTCCCAGCTGTCAGGGAAGATAAGGACGCACTTCCTTACGTGCGAAGATATAGCCGCTGGGTCCCAGCTGTCAGGGGAGGAATCATTTTTATTTTGTGAGTAATAAAGAGGCACTTCCTTGCGTTCGAAGATGTAGCTGGTGGGTCCAACTGTCAGCCTCACCGCCTGAAGTCCTCTTCCGATGGCTGTTGTTCTTTGACCTCGTTGACCACGCCACACCGAGAGCGTCAAGGCGGTGGACGACGGCGAGGCCTAGGAAGGGAACAACGTGGAGTCAAGGAAGACGAGGCAGGTGGATGCCCATGTGGAGGGGAGTACGAGCGTTCACTGGTTCGAATGCGGTGTGAGGCTGCCGTCGCCGGAGAATAACAGGGGTTGTGGGTGAGTAGAGGGAAGGCCTGGCCAGAGGTGGTAGTAGGGTCGGGCGGTGAGGCCTGCGTGGCAGCACAGCCTGCCACGGGAGGCTGGAGCAGGCGGTACAGCGGGCGCTGGTTTGAGCGGCTGGCAAGAAGACCAGAGGTTGAAGACACAGCAAGGCCGTTGGACTATCATCCAATGGTTACTTCAGCTAGAATCATTTATTGACTAAGTTGACAAAGCCCTGCGTACGCGTCAACTTAGTAGGCCCACAAGTCAACCTCCAAATCTGGTGGATCCTAGCTAGTAGGGAGAGGAATCATTTTTTTTGCACGTAATGAGGAGGCACTTCCTTGCGTGCGAAGATGTAGCTGGTGGGTCCTAGCTGCCAGGGACGGAAACTTTTTTTCCGCGTAATAAGGAGGCACTTCCTTGCGTGCGAAGATGTAGCTGGTGGGTCAAACTTGTTCAGGGTAGAAATCATTTGTTTTCGCATAATATGGAGGCACTTGCTTGCGTGCGGCCATGGACCATGTGGGTCTCTACTGTTAGCCACTCCACATACATCCCTCTTCCGATGGCTGCCGTTTGTTGACAAAGTTGACCATGCTACGCCGAGAGAACCAACAGGGTGGAAGACGGCGAGGCCTAGGAAGGGAACGACCCAGAGCCACTGAAGACACAACAGTGGATGCCCACGCAGAGGGGAGTACGAGGGTTCACTGGTTCGGCTGCGGTGTGAGGCTACCGTCGCCGGAGAATAACATGAGGTGTTGGTGCGTAGAGGAATGGCCTGGATGGGGACGGGAGTAGGGTGGGCCGGTGAGGCCTGCGCGGCAGCACAGCCGGCCACGGAAGGCGGGAGCAGGCGGTACCGCCGGCGGTGGTTTGGGCGGCTGAAGCAAGAATATCCCCGTTGAAGAAACATGTACGTGTAGCCATGCTGCAAGAAAGTAAATACGGCTACGCACATATATATGGGTGGGGTCTCGAATGTGTACAACGACGACATCCTGTTTATCGGAAGCCAACCGGCTGGGCCGGAATGGAGGAAACCGCGTCGTGTTCAACGGGAGGCAACCGATTGGGTCGGAATACGTCCTGTTCATCGCGAGCCAACCGGCTTGGATGGAACAGCCAAAACGAGGTCCGGCGTACCGTAGAACAAAGGAGACGGCCTTCTGTTCGACCGTGTACGGTCGAAACAGGGTCCTGTTCATTGGGAAGGGTCTGGCGTACCGTAAAATGAAGGAAACAGACTTCTCGCCAAATGCCTACGGTTGAAACGGGTCCTGTTGACCGGGAGGGGTGTGGCGTACCGCAAAACGGAGGAAACAGACTTCTGTTCGAGCGCCTACAGTTGAAACGGGGTCCTGTTCATCAGGAGTGGTGCGGCGTACCACAAAACGGGACTCCACAGGCTACTGTTCATCCACCGTCTACTGCCTCCACGGGCAACTGTTCATCCACCGTCGACTTCCTCCAGCCTCCACCTACTACTGTTCATCCACCATCGACTTCCTCCAGCTATTGTTCATCCACGGGCTACTGTTTATCCAGCCTCCACCGGCTACTGTTCATCCAGTGTCCACTGGGGTCCTGTTCATCCACCCCCAACCAGCTGGGGTGTGTGGTGGCCTCCTCGGTGTCCTGTTCATCCAGCGGCAATCACCTACACACGGCCGGGGTCCTGTTCATACAACCCCCATCGGGAGCTATTCATCCACAGCTAGCCAACCGGCTAGGTCAACTCACCATGTCTCGACTCGTTCTACATATCGCGCACGTGACATCAACGGACATTGTTCATCCCGAGGCAACCCCCAACCGGCTAGCTACGTCTCACACGGGGGTTCGATCGGCTTCAGTAAGTAGCAGCAGCGATCGATCGGGTTCAGTTAGTAGCGAAGGAGTCGATCTGGTTTAGTTAGCAGCGAAGGGATCGATCGGCTTCAGTACATAGCAGTGTGATCGCTCGGGTTCAGTAAGCGAACACCTCTTGCTCGGGTTCAGTTATAGCGACACAGAGAGAGAAACACACAAACCACAATGCATCGCTCGGCCCTGGCCACTCACCGTAACCGGGAACTCCGTGAAAATTTCCTCGCCCTCACTTCTACCAGGATTTTTTATGTCATGGACGGCCCAAAGAATGTCATGCAGGTACCTCCCCAGCCCGCCGAGGACGAAAAACCCATTTTCTGTCATAGAAGTAGGAGCCCACCACATCTATGATGATACATGTTTTTGTCACAATTATCGTCATAGAAGTGTCATAACCATGACAGAATTTTTTTTTGTTCGGGCCATAATGTCATAGATGTGTCTTTTTTTTTGTAGTGTCAGCCCGATATTTGGACTTTGTGATTGCCAGGTGGATGGTTCCGAGTCGCCTTGGTTGTTGTGAATAGGAGTCCTAGTTCCGATGTTTCAAGCCATGTACCATAGGGAGGGGGTGTGACCGGCCTCTCTATTGACCCGACTATTGGGTTGCCTTGGCCGGCTAAAGAAGGACATGAGCAACGATCACTTAACTAGGATGGTTCCCGATACGGTTTGAATGCAAACGAAGGAGAGGGTGAAGTAAGTCTAGGATTGCGCCATATTGCCAGAGAAGTTGCCATAGGAGTTGGTACTGCCAGAGGAGTTGGTCTTTGCGCCAATCAGAGATGCTCAAGTTGTCATCACGAGCAAAAGGTATTCATAAAAAGAAGGTCTACTACGCGTGCCGCCCATAGACTGCTTGACTTTCTGGTGTAATAGGCGTATTTTGTGATCTTTGCCTAACCTTGGGATGCTACCGACATGCCAGTTAGAGGGTCGGTCGGGTGGGGGCATGTGAGAAATAAATCGAATTTGAGAAAGTAGCAGTGGCGGTTAGGAAAACAAACCCCCCATAGCTACATCCATTCCAGTGACGGGCGTCAACTAATACCCGTCACAGGTAAAATCTTGCAAATTAGCCCACGGGATTGGAAGAGCAGTGGCGGGCACTACATAAACCAGTGGCGTGTGTGTGGAAACATGCTCGCCACAACTACGTTTCGGCATGCCACGCCAAAAATTCCAAAATATGACAAAGTGTGCAGTGGCTGGCCTGCGTGCCCGCCCGCCACTTCTCACTCCGCAAACTTACCCCCACGCCCGCCTGACCCAGACTAATCCATTTTCAGTAGTCTCGTGAGTTTCTCTCCCCCCTTTTGTGTGCGCCCGTATCCCTTCGTCATCCCTCCTATCCGCCGGAGGCTCCTTCCACGCCGTCCGCAACCGGATCTGCCTTCCACGCCGTCTGCCGCCACAATCGTCAGAACCGCCGTCCCTTCGTACTTCTCTCCACCATCGGAGCCACCCACGGTATACTATCTCCCCTCCCATCCGCTGTTGCTCTAGATACATTATAGATTGGCTCTAATTAGGTAGGGTTAGGGTTTGCTTCTAGACATTTTGTAGATTAAATTATGCTTTAGGGTTTCTGATAACCCACAAGTATAATATTAGAAATGCTACAGAGCTCCCACTCACTTTCTTGTAAATACAGGCTTCTCCAAAAGTCTGTATAAAACCATATGCTTTGATCACCTCATCAAAGTGTATATTCGAACTCTGAGATGCTTGCACCAGTCCATAGATGGATCGCTGGAGCTTGCATACTTTGTTAGCACCTTTAGGATCGACAAAACCTTCTGGTTGCATCATATACAACTCTTCTTTAAGATATCCATTAAGGAATGCAGTTTTGACGTCCATTTGCCAGATTTCATAACCATAAAATGCGGCAATTGCTAACATAATTCGGACAGACTTAAGCATCGCTACGGGTGAGAAAGTCTCATCGTAGTCAACTCCTTGAACTTGTCGAAAACCTTTCACGACAGGTCGAGCTTTGTAGACAGTAACATTACTATCAGCATCAGTCTTCTTCTTGAAGATCCATTTATTTTCTATGGCTTGTCGATCATCGGGCAAGTCCACCAAAGTCCACACTTTGTTCTCATACATGGATCCTATCTCAGATTTCATGGCCTCAAGCCATCTGTCAGAATCTAGGCTCATCATAGCTTCTTCATAGTTTGTAGGTTTGCCTTGGTCTAGTAACATGACTTCCAGGACAGGATTACCGTACCACTCTGGTGCGGATCATGCTCTGTTCGACCTACGAGGTTCTGTAGTAACTTGATCTGAAGTTTCATGATCATAATTATTTGCTTCCTCTCTAGTTGGTGTAGGCATCACTGAAACAATTTTCTATGACGTGCTACTCTCCAATTCGAGAGAAGGTACAATTACCTCATCATGTTCTACTTTCCTCCCACTCACTTCTTTCGAGAGAAACTCCTTCTCTACAAAGGACCCATTCTTAGCAACAAAGATCTTGCCTTCGGATCTGTGGTAGAAGGTGTACCCAATTGTTTCCTTAGGGTATCCTATGAAGACGCACTTCTCCGATTTGGCTTTGAGCTTATCAGGCTGAAGCCTTTTGACATAAATAAAGTACGGTTATGACGTTCGGATACACCATTACGCTGTGGTGTTCCAGGTGGCGTGAGTTGTGAAACAATTCCACATTGTTTTAAATGAAGGCCAAACTCGTAACTCAAATATTCGCCTCCGCAATCAGATCGTAGAAACTTTATTTTCTTGTTACGATGATTCTCCACTTCACTCTGAAATTCTTTGAACTTTTCAAATGTTTCAGACTTGTGTTTCATCAAGTAGATATACCCATACCTACTCAAATCATATGTGAAGGTCAGAAAATAACGATACCCGCCGCGTGCCTCAACACTCATCAGACCGCATACATTGGTATGTATTATTTCCAATAAGTCATTAGCTTGCTCCATTGTTCCGGAGAACGGAGTTTTTGTCATCTTGCCCACGTGGCATGGTTCACAAGTATCAAATGATTCATAATCAAGTGATTCAAAAAGTCCATCTGCATGGAGTTTCTTCATGCACTTTACACCAATATGACCTAAACGGCAGTGCCACAAGTATGTTGCACTATCATTATCAACTTTGCATCTTTTGGCATCAATATTATGAATATGTGTATCACTACGATCGAGATTCAACAAGAATAGACCACTTATCAAGGGTGCACGACCATAAAAGATATTACTCATATAAATAGAACAACCATTATTCTCTGATTTAAATGAATAATCGTCTCGCAATAAACAAGATCCAGATATAACGTTCATGCTCAACGCGGGCACCAAATAACAATTATTGAGGTCTAAAACTAATCCTGAAGGTAGATGTAGAGGCAGCGTGCCAACGGCGATCACATCGACCTTGGAACCATTTCCGACGCGCATCGTCACCTCGTCCTTAGCCAATCTTCGTTTATTCTGCAGCTCCTGTTCCAAGTTACAAATATGAGCAACCAAACCAATATCAAATACCCAGGCATTGCTACGAGCATTAGTAAGGCACACATCAAAAACATGTATATCAAATATATCTTTGTTCACTTTGCCATCCTTCTTATCCGCCAAGTATTTGGGGCAGTTCCGCTTCCAGTGACCATTCCCTTTGTAGTAGAAGCACTGAGTTTCAGGCTTGGGTCCAGCTTTGGGCTTCTTCCCGGGAGTGGCAACTTGCTTGCCATTCTTCTTGAAGTTCCCTTTCTTTCCCTTGCCCTTTTTCTTGAAACTAGTGGTCTTGTTAACCATCAACACTTGATGCTCCTTCTTGATTTCTACCTCCGTGGCCTTAAGCATTGCGAAGAGCTCAGGAATCGTTTTATTCATCCCTTGCATATTATAGTTTATCACGAAGCCTTTGTAGCTTGGTGGCAGTGATTGAAGAACTCTGTCAATAACACTATCAACTGGAAGATCAACTCCCAGCTGAGTCAAGTGGTTATGATACCCAGACATTTTGAGTATGTGTTCACTGACAGAACTGTTCTCCTCCATCTTGCAGCTATAGAACTTGTTGGAGACTTCATATCTCTCTACCCGGGCATTTACTTGGAATATTAACTTCAACTCTTGGAACATCTCATATGCTCCATCACGTTCAAAACGTCTTTGAAGTCCCGGTTCTAAGCCGTAAAGCATGGCACACTGAACTATCGAGTAGTCATCAGATCGAGCTTGCCAGACGTTCATAACATCCGCTTCAGCTCCTGCAGCAGGCATGTCACCCAGCGGTGCATCAAGGACATAATTCTTCTGTGCAGCAATGAGGACAATCCTCAAGTTACGGACCCAGTTCATGTAGTTGCTACCATCATGTTTCAACTTAGCTTTCTCTAGGAACACATTAAAATTCAGGGGAACGGCAGCTCGGGCCATTGATCTACAACATAGATATGTAAAACTATAAGACTAAGTTCATGATAAATTAAGTTCAATTAATCAAATTACTAATGAACTCCCACTTAAATAAACATCCCTCAAGTTATCTAAGTGATACGTGATCCAAATCAACTAACCCATGTCCGATCATCACGTGAGATGGGGTAGTCATCAATGGTGAACATCTCTATGTTGATCATATCTACTATATGACTCACGTTCGACCTTTCGGTCTCAAGTGTTCCGAGACAGTAACACCCCAAAAATTTATCCACAATCTTTTTAAGTAAAATTTTGCAAGAAATAAAATTTTGATTTATAATAAGTCCTTTATTATTTTCAGAGTATTTCCTGCTTCTGTTTTCCAAAATTCTTCTCTCCATATAGAAATTTTTGGAAATAATATTATGGGCTCTAGTAGTTTTTTCAAAACATTTCATTTATATTTTAATAATAGTAGGAATTATTTTCATAATAAAATTTTGTCCATAACAATCCTTTTAATAGCATTTTCAACTTTGAATTGCCTCTGTTGCACTACAACCTTTTCAAATAATTCTTTCAAAATTTCCACAAAAATTATGAGGGGTCATGTGAAGCCTATATATCACTTTTATGCAAAAACCCAACCTTGTCTTTTGAAAATTTTGAGTGAAACAACCTCTTTCCAATTCTGTCCATTTTCTAGGTTACAACTACAACCTCTATTTTCTTTGCTCCAAAAATTCTGAAATTTTTCCCACTTACAGTCCTTCCAACTAAACCTTTAACTCCAGAAGCTCAGCCCTATGTGAATTGTGTAAGGCCACCAAATGTACCCTTGTAGTTTCTGTCCAGAACTGAAATTCTTCAAAACTTGCACTAGCAAGTATTTGTTTTTGCCAAACCAACTCCACCAACATTTCTATCATCCAAGGAGACATCACCCTGCCAAGTTTCACATCCAACAAAATCATCTAGATAGCTCTGGCATTATGTCAAGCACATTGTGGGCATGGCAGAAACTTGGCATCCCTTTGGACCACACTGGGAACTTGATCAACTGACCAAACCAGCATGTCTATCACTCCTCCCATTCCATGAAATATCATCCTGTTAAGTCTTGGCTCGTTTGGGTCCCTGTAGATACCTGTGGCATTTCGTCGAGCACCAAACGTGCATGTAGAGAGCATGGCCAGAATGCTCATTTGGCAGGCATTGGCATCGCCTCGTGTGGCCTCCCAGCTGCTGCTCTCGCATGCCAGCTTCCTCAGGTGTCTTCACGGGCAAGCCACCGCCCTCGCCGACACCGGGATTTGGCCGCTAGCGCCGGCCACCGCCAACCACCGCCGTCGAAACCACCGCCCGACGACGGCCATTTCGCCACGTCTCTGCCCTCTTAATTGCTAACCACCCGAGCTCATCTGTGGGCGGCCACCGACTGCACCGACCCCGCTGACCACTCCACCGCCCTCACCGGCCTCGCCACCGCCCATAACCACCTCGCCGGCGCAATAATGGCACCGCTGCCGTGCCGTGCCCTGGAAGCCTCGGAACCGCCTCCTTCCTGCTATAAAAAGGCCACCCGACCCTCCCTCTACCACCACCACATCTCCTTCACCCCCTCGATGAGCCCCATGGGCAGCAGAACGACCGAAGGAGCCATCTCTCCCGACTCTGGCCGCTTCTGCCGCCACCACTGACCCGCCAGTTCCGGTGCCACCAAGCTCCCTCTCCTTCCCTCTCATCACCCACAGCCACCTTGAACCACCACGTATCCTTCCCACGCTCCAATTCCACCTTCCCGAGGCCGAGTTGAGCTCAGCAAATCTCACCGTAGCTCTCCTCCGCCATGGTTAAAGCTCTGCTCAACCTCGAGCTCTCCGGCGACTCGCTCCCCCTCTAACGGGTGCGGCTCGTCCTCAGGAGCACGCCAGTACCACCAGCTTCGCGAATGGTGGCCCCTGCCATCGGCAAGCATCGCCGGAGCTCGCCTCTCTCCCTGTCCAGGCGCGCGCACGAGGGAGAGGACGAACCCGACATGTGGGTCCCACCTGTCGGTGAGTCACCCCTCCTCTCCAAAAGCGCATCTCTGCGGGAGCATTTTCCTGCGAGGGAAACGTACTCCAGGGAGTACGCCTTCGACGCCGCCGTCTCCCCGCGGGCTAGGAGCTGGGTCCAGCCAGTGACGCCATCCGTCTAAAACGCGCTCAGGGCGTACCTCTACTCTTTCCCCTTTTTCCTTTTCTGCAGTTTTCAAATAATTCTATAGTGGCCTTTTCAAACCCAAATTTGATGATTCAAATTTCTGTAGATTTCTAAAATCATGCTCTTTTATTCCAGCCTAGGTGAACATTTTTCCTAAACTCTATTTCCACTGGACATTTTAAATAGTCCATTTCTTTAATTATTTCAACTTAGAAACTCCCTAAGTAAATCATCTTAACTCCAAATAAATTGATTCTTTTTCTGTTATTCCTTAATTTTCATCTAGTTTATTTTAGTATTTATTTCAAAAATTTCCAGACAATTTTTTAACACTGTTTTAGCTCTATGGGGTAATTTAAATGTTTTTGAAAATAGGAAATGGAGGGAAGATAAAATTCTCAAACTTTTGGAGTGCACCCAATATTTCTGCATGCTCAAGGCAAGCATCTTGAACACTTTATATGGTGATTGCATGGTTAAATGTTTGCAAGAATATATGAGTCATGCATATGTTGAATTCAAATAAAATTTGCATGCATGTAGAGTTGGCATATTTCATCGTACCGTGCATCGTGTGCTCGTTATGATTAACTTGCAGGAGCAGGCATAGTAAAATACCATTACCGGCAGAAGGGTGATCACGTTGGAACGTGATCATACCTTGTTGATTATGCATATGTTGGAGCATGCAAGGGTTGTGGCCCTGTTTGTTACTGCTGTTGAGAGAATACTTTGTTGTCTAACCACTGCAGGAAATATTTGAGCCTCCTGAGTCGACCGTAGATCGAGTCTTGTTCCGGTAACCCCCATACTTGATTCGTGCTGCCACTTGTCCCTGCCACAGGTGGGGTATGGTTTAGTAAGTTGTTTAACCCCTTTCCGTGCACACGCCACATAGAGGGCTACGATGAGGGTTTCCACGATGGTGGACTAAATCCTGTCATCGGGTCAGGGGGCATGGGTGTTACCGGTTGTAGCCGAGAGGGGGGCACCCCTTGGAATCCGCGCGTATTAATAGTGATCCCATGCTACTCGAGATTATTGTCTCCCCGACTTAGAGTTTTTCTGAAACGATGCTTTGGGTGATTCCTGGCATCCGGACGGTTAATCTGGTGTGTGTTGGTCAGGTGTGTTTTCAACCCAAAGACCATAATGGGAATTAGTCAGTGTCACGGTACTGACTAAAGAAATCCTTTACTTGTGGGTAAAGAGTACACCCTCTGCAGAGTTTAAACCTATTCGAATAGCCGTACTACAGTCTGGGTTGGTCAAGTGTCGGTCTTAGTGTCGGTCTTTGGAGGAAAATAATTAAATTGAGCCTGAATTATTTTGTAGGATAATTATTGTCACCCTGATGCTACCATGAATATTTTTGCTATGCATATTAATATTATTGTGGACTAACCCGTTTCTCTTATTTTATTTTCCTGGGTGTCTCAGGGGCTGGCTAGACTACCCCGGGCATTCGGTTTTATTTTCAAGACCTCTCCGTGGCGTCCCTCGAGTTCTTAGACGGTCTATCATGCCACTAATCTTGTGGACACCTGATTGGCATTTCTTTTCAAGACCTCTCCGTGGCGTCCCTCGAGTTCTCAGGCGGTCTATCACGCCACTACTCTTGTGGACACCCGATTGGCATTTCTTTTCAAGACCTCTTCGTGGCGTCCCTCGAGTTCTCAGGCGGTCTATCACGCCACTACTCTTGTGGATACCTGATTGGCATTTCTTTTCAAGACCGATCGTGGCGTCACTTTTTGACACCCGACTGGCATTTCTTTTCAAGACCTCTCCGTGGCGTCCCTCGAGTTCTCAGGCGGTCTGTCACGCCACTACTCTTGTGGACACCCGATTGGCATTTCTCTTACCTTGCCTTGTTTTATGACTAACAAGTTATATTATGTCTCTTTTTGCACCATATCACTGTTGCCATGCCATGTTTTAAATTTTTAGTCAGCATGAGCATAGCATTTAATCCAACATGAGCATATGCATTCGGTATATCTTGTGTTCATAATGTTTGCGAGTACATTCAAACGTACTCACAGGCTTGTCCCTGGCTATTTACTTGGCCAGGTCAGGATTTCAGCGAGGAGTACCGCAGTGACGTCCATGCGGAGCCTAGGATAGCAGCCATGCGGGATAGGAGTTATCCGGGTCAGCTGTTCCTGTGGGAATGGAGCCCCATCGACGTTGGGGAACCACGAGTCATTTCCGTCATCCATCACCAGAATCACTGTTGTATCATTAGACCTTTATGGTCTTGTATCCAATTCTTGTAATTGCTTGGTAATCTGTAACAAGGACGTGTCCACCAGTAACGGTAATCCTGGGCTGGTGATGACACGAGGGGTTAATATCTGGGATTTTTGTGTCCCTGAAATCCGGCCCCGACAGAGACCATGTATGTACATGCTAGGCTTGTCAAGTTTAACCCAAGTATTCTGCATGTGCAAAACTGTCTTACACCCGTTGTATGTGAATGTAGAGTCTATCACACCCGATCATCACATGGTGCTTCGAAACGACAAACTTTGGCAACGGTGCATACTCGGGAGAACACTTTTATCTTGAAATTTAGTGAAGGGATCATCTTATAATGCTACCGCCGTTCTAGGCAAAATAAGATGCATAAAGGATAAACATCACATGCAATCAAAATATGTGACATGATATGGCCATCATCATCTTGTGCTTTTGATCTCCATCTCCAAAGCATCGTCATGATCTCCATCGTCACTGGCTCGACACCTTGATCTCCATCGTTGCGTCGGGGTCGTCTCGCCCACTATTGCTTCTACAACTATCGCTAACGCATAGTGATAAAGTAAAGCAATTACACGGCGCTTGCACTTCATACAATAAAGAGACAACCTAAGGCTCCTGCCGGTTGTCGATATTACAAAACACGATCATCTCATACATCAACATATATCACATCATATCTTGACCATATCACATCACAACATGCCCTACAAAAACAAGTTAGACGTCCTCTACTTTGTTGTTGCAAGTTTTACGTGGCTACTACGGGCTTGTAGCAAGAACCATTCTTACCTACGGCAAAAACCACAACGGTGATTCATCAAGTTTGCTGTTTTAACCTTCTTCAAGGACCGGCCGTAGTCAAATTAGATTCAACTAAAGTAGGAGAAACAGACACCCGCCATCCACCTTTATGCAAAACTAGTTGCATGTCTTTCGGTGGAACCAGTCTCATGTGCGTGGACATGTAAGGTTGGTCCGGGCCGCTTCATCCCACAATACCGCCAAATCAAAATAAGACATTGGTGGTAAGCAGTATGACTATCACCGCCCACAACTCTTTGTGTTCTACTCGTGCATATCATCTACGCATAGACCTGGCTCATGATGCCACTGTTGGGAAATGTTGCATGGAAAACAAAAAAAAATTATACGCACACGCAAGATCTATCCATGGAGATGCATAACAACGAGAGGGGAGCGTGTGTGTATGTACCCTCATAGACCGTAAGCGGAAGTGTTTGATAACGCGGTTGATATAGTCGAACTTCTTCGCGCTCCAACCAATCAAGTATCGAACGTACGGCACCTTCGCGTTCTGCACACGTTCAGCTCGATGACGTCCTCCGCCTTCTTGATCCAGCAAGACAATGAGGTAGTGGATGAGTTCCGCCAGCACGATAGTGTGGTGACGGTGATGGTGAAGCTATCTCCGCAGGGCTTCGCCTAAGCACTACAAAAATATGACCGAGGGTGTAAACGGTGGAGGGGGGCGCCGCACACGGCTAAGCAATTGTTCTGTGTGTGCTAGGCGCCCCCTCCCATATATATATAGGTGGGGGGAGGAAGGAGGCAGCCTGGAGGCGCCCCAAGTGGGGCCGAATCCCACTTGGGGTCCTGCCCCAAGCCGCGCCCCCTGCCATGTTTAGGTGCGGGGGAAAGGCAGGAAGCGAGGCGCCCCCCCTTTCCTTTCTCCCATGAGAAGGGGAAGGTAGGAGGGGCTAGCCCTCCCCCCTTTCCTTCCCTAGGGCCGGCCGGCCAGGGAGAGGGGCGCACCAGACCCCTGTGGGCTGGTTTGTCCTCCCCTTGCCCATTAGGCCCATAACACCTATCGGGGGTATCCGGAACCCCTTCCGGTGACCCGATGACTACCCGGTGCATCCCGAAACTCTTCCTGTGTCCGAATACCATCGTTCTATATATCAATCTCTACCTCTCAACCATTTCGAGACTCCTCGTCATGTCCGTGATCTCATCCGGGACTCCGAACAACATTCGGTTACCAAATCATATAACTCATATAACACTATATCGTCAACGAACGTTAAGCATGCGGACCCTACGGGTTCGAGAACTATGTAGACATGACCGAGACACCTCTCCGGTCAATAACCAATAGCGGAACCTGGATGCCCATATTGGCTCCTACATATTCTACAAAGATCTTTATCAGTCGAACCGTTATGACAACATACGCAATTCCCTTTGTCCATCGGTATGTTACTGGCCCGAGATTCGATCGCCGGTATCTTCATACCTAGTTCAATTTCGTTACCGGCAAGTCTCTTTACTCGTTTCGTAATACTTCACCTCATAACTAACTCCTTAGTCATTTGCTTGCAAGCTTATGATGTGTATTGCCGAGAGGGCCCAGAGATACCTCTCCGATACTCGGAGTGACAAATCCTAATCTCGATCTATGCCAACTCTACAAACACCTTCGGAGATACCTTTAGAGCATCTTTATGATCACCCAGTTACATTGTGATGTTTGATAGCACACAAGGTATTCCTCCTGTATCCGGGAGTTGCATAATCTCATAGTCGAAGGAATATGTATTTGACATGAAGAAAGCAATAGCAATAAACTGAACAATCATTATGCTAAGCTAACGGATGGGTCTTGTCCATCACATTATTCTCCTAATGATGTGATCCCGTTATCAAATGACAACACATGTCTATGGTTAGGAAACCTTAACCATCTTTTATCAACGAGCTAGTCTAGTAGAGGCTTACTAGGGACACACATGTATTTAAGTTTCCAATCAATACAATTCTAGCATGAATAATAAACCTTTATCATGAATAAGGAAATATAAAATAACAACTTTATTATTGCCTCTAGGGCATATTTCTTTCAAGGACTAGGTGCATCAGTATTAATTCTCTGAGAATCTTGTTCAATTCTCTTAGGATGCCCTTCAGGATACAAAGGTTCATGAGTCGTTTTACCTCCTCTAGTCATAACTCTAATAGCATGGTCATCGTTCTTATTATTCATCTCATTTAGCAAATCATTTTGTGCCTTGAGAACTTGTTCTACTTGAGTTTTTACCATGGAAGCATGTTTGCTAATAATTTTGAGATCATTAACAGTTCTACACATGTAGTCACCCAAGCAGTCAAGCATATAAGCATTACCTTTCAATTGTCTACTAACATATGCATTGAAATTTTCTTGTTTAACGATAAAGTTATCAAATTCATCCAAGCATTGACTAGCAGACTTATTATGAGGAATATCACCTTCATCAAATCTATAGAGAGAATTTACCTCTACTACCTGTGTCGGAATATTGAGACCATATATTTCTTCAATAGGTGGTAAATTCTTAACATCTTCAGCTTTAATACCTTTTTCTTTCATAGATTTCTTTGCCTCTTGCATATCTTCAGGACTGAGAAATAGAATACCTCTTTTCTTCAGAGTTGGCTTTGGAGGTGGCTCGGGAAGAGTCCAATCATTATCATTACTCAATATATTATTCAATAATACTTCAGCTTGTTCAACAGTTCGTTCCCTGAAAACACAACCAGCACAACTATCTAGGTGGTCCCTAGAGGCATCGGTTAGTCCATTATAAAAGATATCAAGTATTTCATTTTTCTTGAGAGGATGATCAGGCAAAGCATTAAGTAGTTGGAGAAGCCTCCCCCAAGCTTGTGGGAGACTCTCTTCTTCAATTTGCACAAAGTTAAATATTTCCTGTAAAGCAACTTGTTTCTTATGAGCAGGAAAATATTTTTCAGAGAAGTAGTATATCATATCTTGGGGACTACGCACACAACCAGGAGCAAGAGAATTAAACCATAACTTAGCATCACCCTTTAACAAGAAAGGAAACAACTTAAGAATATAGTAATAGCGAATTTTTTCCTCATGAGCAAATAGGGTGGCTATATCATTTAATTTAGTAAGATGTGCCACAACAGTTTCAGATTCATAACCATGGAAAGGATCAGATCCAACCAAAGTAACTAACTCAGGATCGACAGAGAATTCATAATCCTTATCAGTAATAGAGATAGGTGAAGTAGCAAACTTAGGATCATATTGCATTCTAGCATTCAAAGATTTTTCTTTCCACTTGCATAGTAATTTCTTAAGATCATCTCTATCCTTACAAGCAAGAAAGTCCTTAGCTACCTCTCCATCCATAACATAACCCTCAGGTATAGTAGGCAATTCATATCTAGGAGAGCTAGGTCTAGCATTTGTTTCAAAGTGTTCAGTTTCAATAATTTCATCAGTTTCAGAAATATCATCAGTTTCAGCATTAACTCTAGCAATTTGTTCATCAAGAAATTCACCCAGTGGCACAGTATTATCAAGCAAAGCAGTAGTATCATCATAAGCATCATGCATAGCAGAAGTAGTATCATTAATTACTTGCGCCATATCGGAATGAATAGCAGGTGGCGGTGTCGCAAGCTTACTCAAAACAGAAGGTGAATCAAGTGCAGAGCTAGATGGCAGTTCCTTACCTCCCCTCGTAGTAGAGGGGAAAATCTTGGTTTTGTTATCTTTCAGATTCCTCATAGTGATCAACAGATATAAATCCCAAGTGACTCAGAGAATAGAGTTATGCTCCCCGGCAACGGCGCCAGAAAAAGGTCTTGATAACCCACAAGTATAGGGGATCGCAACAGTTTTCGAGGGTAAAGTATTCAACCCAAATTTATTGATTCGACACAAGGGGAGCCAAAGAATATTCCCAAGTATTAGCAGCTGAGTTGTCAATTCAACCACACCTGAAAGACTTAATATCTGCAGCAAAGTATTTAGTAGTAAAGTAGTATGGAAGTAACGGTAATGGTGACAAAAGTAACAGTAGAAGTTTTGTGATGATTGTAACAGTAGCAACGGAAAAGTAACTTAGCGAAGATCAATATGTGAAAAGCTCGTAGGCAACGGATCAGTGATGGATAATTATGTCGGATGGCATTCATCATGCAACAGTTATAACTTAGGGTGACACAGAACTAGCTCCAATTCGTCAATATAATGTAGGCATGTATTCCGAATATAGTCATACGTGCTTATGGAAAAGAACTTGCATGACATCTTTTGTCCTACCCTCCCGTGGCAGCGGGGTCTTAATGGAAACTAAGGGATATTAAGGCCTCCTCTTAATAAAGAACCGAACCAAAGCATTAGCACTTAGTGAATACATGAACTCCTCAAACTACGGTAATCACCGGAAAGAATCCCAATTATTGTCACCTTGGGGTATGCAGATCATAACGCGTAATAGGTGTCTACAACATGCAAGATAGGATCAAGAACACAAATATATTCATGAAAACATAATAGGTTCAGATCTGAAATCATGGCACTCGGGCCCTAGTAACAAGCATTAAGCATAGCAAAGTCATAGCAACATCAATCTCAGAACATAGTGGATACTAGGGATCAAACCCTAACAAAACTAACTCGATTACATGATAAATCTCATTCAACCCATCACCGTCCAGCAAGCCTATGATGGAATTACTCACGCACGGCGGTAAGCATCATGAAATTGGTGATGGAGTAAGGTTGGTGATGATGATGGCGATGACTCCCCCTCTCCGGAGCCCCGAACGGACTCTAGATTAGCCCTCCCGATGAAGAACAGGAGGCGGCAGCGGCTCCGTATCGTAAAACGCGATGAATCCTTCTCTCTGTTTTTTTTCTCCGCGCATAGGTACTTATAGAGTTGGAATTAGGGTCGGAGGAGCTTCAGGGGGCCCACAAGCTTGCAGGGCACGCCCTAGGGGGGTGGGCGCGCCCCCAGGACTTGTGGCCTCTGGGTGGCCCCCCTCTGGTTGATTTTTGCGTCAATATTTTTTATATATTCCAAAAATATTCTCCATAAATTTTCAGGTCAATCCGAGAACTTTTATTTCTGCACAAAAATAACACCATGGCAATTCTGCTGAAAACAGCATCAGTCCGGGTTAGTTCCATTCAAATCATGCAAATTAGAGTCCAAAACAAGGGCAAAAGAATTTGGAAAAGTAGATACGATGGAGACGTATCAGTTTCATCTTCCTGTGTGATTGATGTAATATTCATCTACTAGCTTGATTTAGGTAGGTTAATTAGCCTCCAGATAAATGTTTTTGCACTGCAATGGACCGTGGCAATGTGGTTTGATTATTATTTTTGCATTCCAATATAAAGTGGCAATGTTATTCCATCCGCCGTGTTGTACATGTACTATTTTATTTGCAGGGATTCAACAATGAGTGCCAACTTTTTGGTGAAACTTTGATTCATTTCCGTTTCGCCAAATTTCTGTCACTCAATATGTTCACTTTTTAAGCAAAGGTCATGCCGAATTTCATTTATGTCACTCAATATGAGTGGCATTGTAATATCTCACATTGTGCAAGTGCATGGGATTAGCATGTTAAAGTTGCTTACATATGAGTGGAATTGAGTCGAATTTGCTTACATATGACAAGTGCATGGGTTTAGAATGTTACTTACAGGGATTTAAAAATGAGTGCCAACATTTTGGTGAAACATTGATTAACTTCTGATTCGTCAAATTTCTGGTATTCAATATGTTAAATATTCAGCAAAGGTCATGCCGATTTTTTTACCCTTCTTAGTCGGTTACTCTTCTCAATATTACTTCCATAAGCTAGTTTTCATGTAAACTATTTAAAATTGACAAGTGCTTCATATTGATTATTAGGGATCATAAGGCGTAAGAACTGCCATATCTGCAAAAGTCCATGTATGGACAGTTTGCTAACTGCAGTACAATTTGGGATCTTCTTGAAGAAGGGGTTTCAAAAATCAGTGGTAACGGTCTTCAACTTCAATTAGTTTTCAATTCTAACCATTTGTGTAATTCTTTTACTAACTTTATTGCTAATTATCAACTGTTGCATAGTGTATCCCATGCAACATAAGTGTTGACTTCAACAATTTATGCCGTAACATTATGGACTTTGAGGATGATAAGAGGCGCACATTCAAACTAGATGTGCATAAACAAAGGGATAGAACCATCATAGGCGGCCCTGGATGGAAGAAGTACATTTCACATGATGACCTCATCGGAGGAGAGTACATAACATTTTCCTTGAAAGAAGCGTTCAACAGGTTAAGGACACTGTATTTCTCCAGCCAAGATGATGAGGTTGACAAAGATGATGAGGATGACCAGGATCATGCGATAGCCCAGGATGACCAGGATGACGGGAAAACCAAGATGACGAGGACGGCAAGGAAGATCAGGACAACGAGAATGATGACGACAGCCAGAAAGATGAGGATGAGCAATATGATGAGGATAGCAAAGATGATTACGATTATGGTCCCTTCAATTCTATAATTTTCTCTCAAAGAATGAAGAAGCTTAGTCAAGATGAGACCATGAATTTCATTGCGATGCTACCATCTAGTGTGGCCTTCTTGGGGGAGCCCTTTGTGCACCGTTTAACTAAGACCAACGTCGTCAGAAACATCAACGTGAGATGTTTTGTATTATTTCATATATTTTTTAGTTCATAACCATATATGGTGAGATGTCTAACATTGCGTGCTCTCTAGTTGCTCTTAATGATGGGGAAGTTCAGAAATTACCTATGAAGATGTTTTACAGAGTGGACATCCCCGCCATCGGCAAAGCTGGAGTACGTCATGGACCAACAGGGCGTGTCACCACGGTTCAGTACAAGACAGAACCAAACGGGCGCATATCCTTCTATGAGGCCGGCTGGCGGGAGTTCATGATGGGAAAGAGAGAACTAAGGGTGGACACACCAGTGATAATCACCATAAGGAATAGCAACCACAACGACTTGTAGATGATGGTTGTCATTGACCATGTTTAGAAATAAGGTCCAAGTCATGAATATATTAGCCGATGAACTGTAATTAGTATGTTAATATGGATGTGATACATTGATGTTTGTTTGTTGAGTGGAACAAATTTGAAGTGTTACTTAATTAGTTTGTCGTTCGTTTCCAAAATGGATTGAGTGTGGTTCAGTTATATTGAGAATCACATGACCATGTTAATTAACCTTTTGGAAGTAATGTGCATCAACATGCAATGCCAACAAATGAGGTTCTCTCTTGAGCCTCGCCTGCCAGTGGTGGGCGCTACAGCACAACCGCTAGGGCACCATTGGCACGCGAAAACCGGCACCTGTGGCGGGTAGTAAAGAACGCCCGTCACTGAAATTTATCTACCAGTGGCGGGTGAGCGCCCGCCATGATGGCATGTCAGCAGTGGCGGGAGGTCAGTGGTGGGCACCCCTGATAGCCTTGCCCGTTACTGTTGGGCTTTTTTCGCCGGCCACTGTTAGTCATTCCTGCAGTAGTGACTCCTTCGATGGCACGGTTGTTCCATCACACACGGACACACACACACCTCAAACAAACGTGGATCCAATCGCATCCGCCTCCAGAATAAGGAAATATGTAACCCCTCCATGGAGTAGTTGCTCCACCTTCCTCCATCTCAGGCGATACGCGCTCGGTCACATGAGATAGAACCAGGTTGGTGCAGTGCCGCCAATATGCTCACATGGTAAAACTGATAAGTACCATCAAACCTTGGAGTCTCTGTCCTTCACCTCAGCATTCATTAACACACCTATGACATAATGTAATGGTCCCACCCATCTATCGGTTATAAACCATGACGTGTATTCGGTGTTGTATTTTCTAATTTGGCTCTCTCTGGAAGAGAGGATGGCACATATCCCGTGATACAGTGAATGCAAAGATAATCTAGACTGTTTGTCACCACTTTCGGTTCGCCCGATCTCACATTGTGCCAAAGTTATTAATAAAGCGGCTTTTCTGGGTCCTTCGAGACCCTTCTGGTATTAAATAGAAGTTCTTTTCTATAAGACCCACCCACATCCATCAAACACCCATCACTTTCTCTTTCTCCCTTCCTTCGACATTCTCAGTTTTCCTGTCCCACCAAGTTATGAGTGAGAAGGCGAGAGAAGAGTCCCCTCTTGTGCTGCTTGGAGAACTGAGCACCGTCTAGGAGGAGGAGGAGGTGGAGGAGCACACAAGTCATCTAGCGGCGGCTGCAGGTGAGCTAATCCGGTGAGATCGTGATTATTGTCTATCTTCTCCATGTGACTGGTCGCACTAACTGGCTCACCACGTCTAACAACTCTACAGCTTCGGCGTAGGCAACCTGTTCGACATAATGTCTGAGAGGCTTAATGATGAGGAAACATGGAAAAGACTCTCGCCGGCGGAGAGGACCGCCTCGGGGCCCTCCCAAATGATCTTCTCCGCTATCTTATGTCGTTCCTGCCTTCCCGCGACTCTGTGCGGACATGCGTTCTTGGTAAGCATTGGAGCACGCTCTGGAAGTCTGTGCCCGCCCTACGCATCGATGACCCCGACAGCTACGACGCCGTTAGTGGCTCCAACACATTTGTGAACGAGTTGCTTCGCCTTCGTGACCCAACTCCACTAAATGTATGTGACATCAGTTCGGATTGTGTGGAGACTGCGGCTGATTACCCCGAATGGGCCGACGAGGCATTCCAACAAATGAAGCCGTGGCTCTGGTATGCTCTATCGTGTCAAGTTCAAGTGCTTAAAATTTGTTTTCCCTGGCGGGTAATCAACACTACTCTCATCTCCTCGCACTTGAAGAGGTTACATCTCGACGGCATGCACTTTGAGGGATGCTCCCTCGATTTTTTGAGTTGTAAGGTGCTAGAGGTGATAGAGATGATAAGTTGTGACATCTATGCGAATATCCTGTCCCAAACATTACGACATCTTAAAATTAATGGTGGGGGTTTTTGTATTGATGACCACATTCGTATTTCCACCCCAAATCTCATTGGCTTCAGACTAGCTCCACTTTGGGGTTGGGCTCCTTTGCTTGATAGCATGCCATCACTGGTAACAACATCTGTAAATCTTGGAGAAGGGTGTGAGGAGGAACTGTGTTACTGTGGTAATCCATCATGTGAGGGATGTGATGCTCAACCTGGTGGAACCAACTATCCCGTGGCACTGGAAAGTTTGTCGGGGGCTACAAATTTGAAGTTGAAAACATATGATCCGACACGGGTATGCTCCCTTTCGCCACCTCCTATTGTTGTTTGACATCCGCTAGATTCCATCTATGTCTGCATGCAGATATTTGTCAGTAGAATTTTATCAAGCATGTTCCTTACATGTGTTGCATGTTTTCCCGAATTCACATGCTTGAATCTTGATGTTTCTTGAACACATTTCTTACTATGCATACCGCTACTGGATAATTTAGTCATGTGTACTATTCATATATGTAGGATTGAGATTATAGTACAGCTTGGGTTACAAATCTTGGTATATGCTAACTATTAATTACTATACAAAAAGAGAGCAATCAGAAAGCTTTCAAAGCATGTACTTCCGTATCTCAAAAAGGAGCTTGTACTTCTGAATTTAGATCTTGAATTGTGGTTTAACCTTCTTCATTTTATCTCCAGTTATCTATTTTCAGAATGGATTTGAAATGGCGCCCTATGTTTAGCAAGTTAAAAACATTGTTGCTCAATGAATGGTGTGTCGGTGATGATTTTACGGGATTGGTTTACTTTCTCCAGCACTCACCAATTCTAGAGACGCTTACGCTTCAGCTTGATCTTGAAAGTTCTGAGGTATATATATTCTCGAAGTAAGATAGCTTGTCTTTGAAGTTACCATTTACCTTTTGTTGACTTAAGCAAAATATTTTGTTTGCTACAGGATTATCATTTGAGCAAAACTGATGAAAGTTGTAACTTAAAGATAGCTCTCTGTATTATTTGACAAAATTATATGTTGCACGCCGGAAGATGTGATAGTTCTCTGTATTTTAAAGATTCTATGTGCCCATGGAGTGCCTTACGAGAAAATTGAGGTAGAAGTTCGCATGTAAGTTGCCATCATCATTCTTCATCATTATTATCTTTCAGTAGCCAACCTATACATTAACATACTTGGATAAAAAATCTTAGCCCCAAGCATAGTAGGACGATATATCCACACCACTTTTTACGTCCTTCTAGCCCACCATGACACCGTACTATACTTGGGAACCACAATGTTGCACGTTTAATGGTGGCATTGATGCTTCTTGTCATCACCATAGGTGTGGATGGAACCCAACGGTAACACTGGCTAAACAACTAGAGCTGCAACATGTGCTTGGTAGCTACATGCAGCAGCATGCCCATGTTAGCAACGCACAAGAGTAGTGAGCTTAATTATCAGTTAGCGCAGCAACAGAAAGCATTAATTTCCTCAACTGAATGCTTGATTAGGTAATGTAAGGTGGCCTGGACTAATGTAGGTAGTACTGAAGGCAGAAATCTGAAGTGTACATTATTTTACTGGAAGGGACAGTTTGACACCCTGCTCTATAGTTGTTTCGTGTAACCGCTACCCAAAATGCTTCCTACCAAATTTAAGTTAAAACTTCTGCTTAGTTTCATGTTCCATTACTGTCCCATTACAAGGAGTTCTCAGAATAAGCCCTGATAGCTAGCTAGACTAAAACTGAAGAGTTCGTATGAATTCAAGCATTCTGAGAGCTAGATCAACCAATAAAATTTCTCTGCATTCCTTCCGGTATGAGACTTTCATGTGCTTATTGTGTCCTTTGTTGTTTATGCAGGGTTCAATTTCGATCTATATATGATCAGATCATCCCCGTTATTCAAACTTGAGGCCCTCGGATCTAGTGCCATGAAGTTGTTGTGTTTCGTCTACTAGTGTCCTATTCATATGAAGTTATGAACTCTTATGTGCTTTGTTGCGTTTCGTCTACTAGTGTCGTATTCATATGAACTCTTATGTATTTCTGTGTAGCTTGTTGCTTGGGTGCTGTCCTAAATCATAACATGTTGCGGTTTGAAGTGTCGTGGTAGTCCTAGTGCACTTTTGCTCATCTCATGAACTTAGTGCCAGGCCTGAACCGGTTATGTAATTGTGGTAAGATGTTTCAGGCACCTATCTAGTGTTGTTTCTGGATTGTGGTAAGTAATATGCAACATGTGATTGTCTGCTTCTTTCTAAACTTGCCATGTTCATTGATTGTGTTCATGCTCGAGAATACAAGTTACGATTTCCAGTCGAGGTGGATCTTGGGCTCAAGAAGTACGGGGGTTCTTTTCCAGCCGATGTTCCCCAACGTCATTGTCACCGCCTCTAGCTTCGCACTCTTGAGGTCCATGAAAGGAGCCTTTTGCGAATGTGTTTTTCAGTTCGTGGTTTGCTTCTCTTCTCTGGCAGCGGTGAAGACTGATGGCGAAATGGTCGTCGCCCAGGGACCTCTAGGGGCTTCTCTGTATTTTTATTTTCCTCGGTTGTTTGTGCAATGTTCTAGCACATGTATGTGTGGATCCTAATGATGCAGAGGCCGAGGGTCAAGCCTCCTTTTTGAAAAAAATACATGTGTCTTTCTAGGTTGTTTGTTAGTCTGTATATAATCTCCATTACTCTTTGTTGAAAAAGCACACTGCTCAAGGATAGACAACCATCAAACGCCCATCGAAAACCTACCATCTCATTAATGCTCTTCCCAGTCACTCCGCTCTTTCTCGCCACAATGAGTCTTTGGGGAGGTGAAACGGTGGTTGTGGACTTGCGGTGATAAATTCATTAAGGATTCATTCTTTTCCTTCTTTAGAGAATTCCTTATTTGACCCTGAATAAAAATGTGGTTTCCTATTTGGCCCTGAAAAAATTAAAATACTCCCTATTTGACACCTGGTCGAAGTTTTGTTCCTAATATGAAATTCCATCAATTTTGGTTACTAATGGTGTTAACTCAGACAAGAAAAATACAATTTTCCCCCTTGTATAATATCTATGACCTAGGGATGTAAATGGCGCAACAAATGACGCCGCAAGGCCCGTTTAGTTAGATTTACTTAACTCGATAGTTCATTTTCCCACAAAAAGAGCTTTATTGAACTATTAGACCGATCAGTGGGGACCCGGCCGGTTTACATCCCCACTATGACCAAACAAGGAATAAACTCTCAGGAGTTCATGAATGGATCTTCGTGAGCATATTAGCATCAAGTGTCGTAGTCGCACTCAGATTGTAAGTTATGAATGGATAATACTGGACTCGGATATTTGTCTAGTAGCCTCTACCGGACCATTACAATCTGGCCATCCATGGCCTGACATTGTAATTCATGAACTCGCCGCCGAGTTCACCCTCAAATACTTCGAGATTCAGACACCCGTCCGCCTCGTCATCCCCAACGAACTCGCCAACCACGCACGTGTCCAAGGACACCAAGGCGGTCACTTAGTTCACCTCATCCTAGGTTGCCTTGTTTGATATAATGATGGTGATCTCTTGTATTTAGCACTGGATTGTGTTCTGGCCATGTAAGGATTGTGGTCATTTAGGTCTGAAGAAATAGTCATGTTGCTGCTTGAATGTTCGGCGTATGCCTGAATTTCACTTCATATTCTTTGCTTTCAACGTGTTCATTTGATCTCTTCTTGGTCTTGAAACTGGTTATGTACGTCTTTGCTTCTGTATAGTCAGAAACTTCCCGTCTTTGTTCCGATCCTTGTCAGTCTCAGTCTGCAGGTACATATTTAAAAAAAGTTAGATGTGTCCGCAGATACAGCCTCTAAATTTACATCTCAAATTTGATATCTGCAGATACATAACGGCAGGGGTTGTTATGATACTGGCTGCTGATCTTTGGCACGATTGAACAAAAACATCTTGGTACCAAACTTATCGTGCATTTTCATGTTTTGTGCAGATCTCAGTTTCCAGACGGATTCTCCTGCACGAGGCCCTGGAGCTTCCACCATTAATGGCTACTAAGATGTGTCCTCGGTTGTCATGTAGGTGTTAAGCCTTTTGTTAGTCTGTAATGGTGGTCCTGTGTTGGCCGTTATCGCTAGATTTAGTTTCTTGCATTTCATCATGTTCTGGTTGCGCTGGTTGATCAGTGCAACTCACAAAAACAGTTTCCAATTGGTTGAAATCTTAAAATGCATCATGATTGGTCAGAACATTGCCGTCTTTCCATTATTGGAAAATAGAAATTGGGCGAGGACATGGCTATGTACAATGGAAATTGAGTCTATGTCTATGTGTCCTGTTTGACTGCCAGAGTAAGCCACCCTTTTTGAATCTGTTAAGTATTCAGTTTGTGTTAAATTGGATTGCACTCTGCTGTAGTTCAGAATGACTGTTGTTCCACCAAAACTAATAACCGTGTAACTGATGGTGACAATACAATAGTTACCACACGACGTTTGTATCATCAATGCAAGCTCACTTGGGATTTGATTCTCTTATCTGGTTGTCCTCATGTTGTGGAAATGCAGTTTATTTCTGCTCTCATGTTCCAGTTGGTAGATTCCATTTTATTAAGAATCTCTAACAGGTAGTGGATAGAGTGCATCCATCCGTCTATCAAGGACTAAGTTGATTTCCCTTCATTGTTTTCACTATTCTTCATAGCCTGTTGTAAGTTTGATCAGCAGAGACTGATGCCAAATACCATGCATTCCACAACTGTCTGAAGTCTGTAGCCCTCCTGAGTCTCAACGGAGGATGTATAATGTATGTTGCCCTCGCACCACCAAACTCCTCGTTAACAAAGAGATTTGGCAAGGACACTGCTGAAAAGAATCTTCCGTGTCTCCGGGTCAAAAAATTTCTGCCAGCGAGAGCCGGAGAATCGACTGAAGCTAAATTTTTTTCCCACAAAAGCGAATAATAGAAATTGCGTAAAGGTATTCTCCAATCTGTATTAACTAAGGACATCTAGGAACAAATTTATTGTACCTTGCCATGTTTTGTGCAGTTTTCAATTTGTAGAACCATCCGCAGACCATGCCTCCGTTTACTACGGTGACAGGGCAGCAACTTCCACCATTGGCTCCTGAGAGTGTGGGTCTAAAGTTCATATATGGGCAGGCAACTAGTAGAATGGCCCGCGCAGATGGGCAGGCAAGGTCTATTATGTACATTTTTAAGGAAAATATTAGTTAGTTTTTTATTAATTGAAAACATCTATAAACCATCTCTAGTTTTTCAATGTTTTAGTTGTTGTCGAGGAATTTTTTTACTCGCCTTTAATTGGATATTATGTTTGTTGGTTCATGATTTCAGAGTATTTGAATTAAAATATGGCAAGTCGGCAGTAAAATTGATTGAGCTCCCAGCCTATACTTGTTGTAAATCATTGTCCAAAAATATGCATGCAATCAAAGTCATCAATCGTTGATTCACATTATTAAAAAATAACTATTTAGTCACATGAAAATAGTATTTGAACTTTCATGAATAATTTTTGATATAATGTCATCTTTTCTTAAATTTTAACTAGCATATTTACATAAAGATGAACAACCAAAGTTGTACATGGATGACTAGGTCTATGCCTACAATGGCTACTACTACAGAGCATAACTATTAGCACCGTGTGTCGCACACTAAGGCATCAGAAATGTGTGCAAGAAACATTGCACACGGTTGCTTAGAAACGCTTGTGTGGCATATGATAGACAAAATATGTACTTGTTCACCATTTGCAATGTGGTCATTCACATCAAAATTGATGATAGATAGACCACTGTCCAAATATATTGACCCAATAGACCCATTTCAAGGATGGTATATATTCCACAGAATGACCCACACCGCACCGCTGACCAATCTTGCACCGCCACCACCATTTCTCTCTATATCTCTCTCAATTCCTTAGGGCGAGCTTCTTGAGGTCAGGGAGGTGGCCTCCTCGGCGAGCCACTTGAGATCCTATAACGGTGTGATCGGTAGCTTGTTGTCTCTCAATAGGCTGAATGACTCTCTAGACGAGGGTGTCGATGGAGTGACATAGGTGAGCCTCCTTCCTCTACAGGTGGTCCATGGTGTCCAACATAACCCATTATCCTCTCCGCTCTCTACACAGGAAGCTGAGGACTCCAACTCCACCGGTGGGTGTGGCCCAAACGTAGACGAGCTCGCCGTGAGCAATGGTGGAGGCGAGCCGCGCTGGTTTTTTTTTGTTGGGCATACACGTCAGACATGGGTACCGACGATAACCTTACCTCATTACGGCCACAGGTGCTCCAGCCATTGTGGTGTATGTTTTTGCATGTTTCTAATGTACCAAACTATAATAGTGGTCATGCATTTACGAAAAAATATTTATTAAAGCATCTCATCAGTTACATGTTCATAGCTGCAGTACACATATGTGCCATAGTTTCCTATCCGACACTATATACAACAGACACGAGTCACTGTGCATTTATCGAAGGAAATGTTGCAGCTCTTTTTTCCTGATAGTAATGATGCTTACCTTATCTGTGGAAGAAATATTATGATAATTATCTATTTTTTGGCTCGTCCGAGAAATTTAGTCTTAAGATTTGCCGGTCTTGTCTCTTGGAGGTGATCATAGGGATGGGCTATTAGTGTGTGTGTTCATAGGGGTGAGTGTTCGTGCATGTATGTGAATGTCTGCCTTTGTACTGTGTTTCTCAAAGAAGAAAATATAATAGAGTCTCCATCTGTGATATCTTCGAAGTTGTATAAGGGTGTTTGATCAGTAATTAAAAGGAAAATGTACATTGGGAAGTGGTATGCATATACACCAAAAGCCAGTGTGACAAACATTCACTTGTTCGTGCATGGAGAAATATGACTGGACACATGTCATAAAGAGACCACCATGTGTAAATGTGAAACCATGAATCTACACAACCTAATTTGATTAAAAACAAGAGCTAGGTTCGTTTATTTGAGATCCATTGGTGGTTGAGAGGTGTGAGAACATATACACTATAGTTAATGTAGTGTAACTGATATCACAAACATCCAAAGAGTGCAGCCCACTTTGTATCCATTCTAACTTCTGACCATCCATACCAGATATCTGTTGACCGGTGACATCAGACCATACAAAGGGTGCAGCCCACTTTGTCGCCATTCTAACTTTTGACTAGCTAGCCATACCCGATATCTGCTGACCGGTGACATCTGATCGTCCAAAGGATGCAACCCACTTTGTATCCATTCTAACTTTTGACCACCCATATTGGATATCTGCTAACCAATGACATAAGACCATACAAACATCCAAACGGCGCCGCCCATTTTGTACCCATTCTAGTTTCCAGCCATCCATACCAAATTTCACTATTCACAATTTAGGAGACCATGTTAGACTGCTTGGCCATGATCAACTAGTACTTAATGTAGAGTACTCTATTATGTTTGAAACTTTGTTTCGAGTGCAGACTTATGGACCTCATGTAGGAAATCACCACTGAAAGTAATGTTCTTTAATTCTTAAATTTGAGGGTCACACTGAACACTGACTCTAAGTTCATTGTTTTAACAATATTACAACTCTTTAGGAGAATGTGATTATAACTTTGATCTCACCATTACATTGTGTTCACATCCATGCGACATCACTTTGTCATTTTGATTTGTGCCGCCAGTGACTGCCAGCACCAAAGAGCTGTGGTTTCAAGTACACTAATCACTTTGAAATGTCTTTTTTTTTTGCACAAATACAAATAGAATAAGCTTGCAATACAAAAAATGTTTTGCGGTTAGCCGACCCCGCAACTTACATGTAGAATCGCCGCCGAGTGCAGCTCCTCCGAAAAATGTTGTTATAATTGTGGTTTTGTTTTTACGTTGTCGTCGCATCCATGCGATGTGTTATGTCATTACGCTTTGTCGTTTTCGAATTTGATATCTACTATAAACAAATATAAATACAAGTGTACACATAGATTTTCTCCACTACTTTAGGTGTAACAGATCATTTCTGTACATACATGTGTGCTTGGTTTGTATATATTTGAAACATATTATGTAGCTAGTACTTTCGTGGTTACTAGACAATCTACATTTGGTGGTAACTCTTTTTTAGCCCCCCCGGGGGGGGGGGGGGGGGGGGGGGGGGGGTGATTCATTTATTGTTGTGTCGGATTCTATCCCACCATGTGTGTCACCATGTAGGATGCATGGACCACACCTGTCCACTTTGTGCTATTAGCTCTTTTGCATTTTTAATAGTAATGTATTAATTTTTTTATTATATAATCATGACTGTGTGAAACAGAAGAAACATTGTTGAGCTATAAATAGACACCAATGCCCAATTGCCACATTCACACATACGGAAAAACAGAAGCAAATAGAGCTCTAGGTTTGAGAAACCCCATGGCCGAAAGAGCAAAAGGAAGGCCCTCAGATGCGCTCAGCGTGATGGTCATTGATGAAGATGAGTTCCATGCCAACTCTGCAAAATCCATGCTCTCTGAATTGAACTATTATGGTAAGGTTTTCTACATCCCATGAAAGAGGAACTATCTTCATCTTTATGAAAATATATACATTTTCAACATTTCGTGGAAACCATTTCTTCTGATGTTTTGAGATGTCATTACATTCAGATAGTGAAGTTGATCTTGTTTTCCAGTGGCAGTCTATACAAGTCCCATAGAAGCGCTCGGTATTCTTGAAAAGAAAGCACATGATGTTGATTTTGTCATAGCAGCAGTGGACATGGAAGAGTTGAATGGCTTTCAGTTCCTGGAAGCAGCCAAAGATATGCATAGAAACCTTCAAGTGATCAGTATGTTCACTAATAATTGTCTCTAACTGCATGCACATGCATCTTCTTTTATGTGACGTTGATAAGCCTTTTTTTTTAAAGCAGTGATGTCAGCAAAAACAACAATGTACACAGTGAAGAGATCTATTGAACTTGGTGCTCGTTTTTTGGCGAAGAAGCCTCTTGATGCTACTACCATTCACAATATGTGGCAACATCTTGATGTAAAAGTTCTTAGGCTGAACAGGATGAAGTATCTGTTTCAAGGTTGAAATTAACATCTTATGACAACGTATTTATGCTTATAGTTTGTAGAAAATAACTTAACACTATAATCTAATGGTTCGTTGAAAATCTATTGATGTACAATTTTTCACATGGCCAATCCAAATAGTCTTTGGAGTACAATACATCCATTTCAAAGTAGATTTCTTTTTATAGATTGGCACAAAAAATAAGAGTAAGAGTAAAATATCGTTGCCTCCCTTGAATTATTTTCATGTCTATCTCTTTTTCTTCACCAAGACAAATAATTACTATCTCCTTCCATGTTTACAAGAACACACATTTTGTGTCAAACTTTTAGCCATCAATTTGACACCCCCCCCCCCCCCCCCCCCCCAAATGTAGAAGGACCATTATTTTGGCAAAAGTTTAAGAGGTTCAAAAGATAGGTGCTTTGAAATGGAATGAGTCTCTACGAATAAGGTGAATTGGTGTCGTATGTTCATTGGTGAAGCCTCCCCTCGCCCACGGCATGCATTAACTCAATCAAATCAAATTAAATATTTTGCAATGCCTCTCTTGGTGGGTGTAAGATGATTGCATTAACTCAATCAAATCAAATCGTTCATTCTAGCTATACGTCGGACATGGGCAAATAGAAAATCAAAGCAAATCTTTTACATTAACTCAATCAAATCAAATCAAATATTTTGCATTAACTCAGTCAAATCAAATCAAATCACTTCCTGTATTAGAATATGTTGGGTCTAAGGTATATGTCGGATACGTTTAGTGTTGAATCACTAGAACACGTATGCCTGCGCTTATGCACGCGCAATTAGCTATATGTAATAGTAGTACAAGTTAGAGACGTCTCTTTTAGTGCATGCTTTCCAGGACATTATATTAATTTTCTCAATGTGGTAGTAACCTGAATTGTGTCAAGTAAAATAAGTCTTGTCTTCCTTTGGATTGCACGAAAACATGAAAGTGCAAATATTAAAGTATTATGTTGTGCACACGCAGGTGTTGGAGATAAAGCGCAAGATGGAGAAGAAGTTGGAGAGTCCGTAGCACTGCAAAATGATGGAACTAAAACGACCACTCATCTCAAATGGATACCTTTCCTGGAGAGCAAGTTTTTATATGCTCTTCAAATACTTGGAGCAAGTAACTACCCATCTTAGGCCCAAGCACTTTCACTTCAGGATTAGCCTTCTCGATTTAAAATCGATAATATGAAATTATACCTGTCAATTCATTTCAGATGCATCACCCAGCAAGATAAAGATAATCATGAACGTGGACACTGTTACGAGGAAACAAATTTCTGCGCATCTGCAGGTGTGTTCCCAATATACATTTATTGAACTCTGGAGCATGTATGGAGTCATTTCAAATGAGCCAAGTCAAACATGTAATTTGTCTGAAATAAGCCAAAGTGTCTTGTATTTGAAAAATTAAAATAAAATGCTTTTGTTTGTAAGTTAACAAAACAGATGAACAGTGAAACCAAAAAAATTGAATTGAACAACAAAACGAAAGGCCTGATATTATATAGTGTTTTCTAGTACCTAATTTGTGAAGCTAAAGTTTTCATCTTTGAATGATTGTCTACTAACAATTGTGTATTTAATATTTTCAAGAAACATCGAAAACGTATGGAAATGGAACAAAACATGGCAATGTTTATGGATAGCTACGGGAATTGTGCCTCAAGTTCTAAATCCGTGAAGACTCGTCATACAATCCCTTACATGTCAGGCTATCATTCAGACGACGATGTCCAAAGAACAATGGTGAGCTAACAATGGAAAATTATATACATATTATATACTCAGAAAATGAAGTTAACACTTCAGTTATTAATTAGTCTTTCTAATTCATGTCAGATGCCAAGCTTGTCTGGAGACACTCAAGGCGTTGATGTATCTGCAGCAATGCGAAGAGCCTTACAACTTGGGGCTGTTTTTGACGAGTTCCAGTATTCCAATGGTCCTTCTAGTGACGAACCATGTGAAGTTATGGGACATATAACAGGAGAAGATGGCATCGTTGATGAAGCTAACGGCTCAAATTCATCTAGTCATGATCAAGTTGCTGCTCAAACATACAATTCAAGAGCTGCACAAGCAATCACATTCAGGAACAATTATCATCATGACCAAGTCTCCAACATAAGTAAGGTTCCAGTTGAGGGCCTTGTAGACTATCCAGATTCCGAGGATTCTGATTAAGTGGAGATACCTTGATTCAACTAGATATTGAGTATGGACCTAAAATCTCACTAGACTCTATGGCGAGTTGAAGATTAACATGCAGAGCCGGGTCGGTAATATTAGGGGCCTAATCAAAGTGTCATTATTTTCTTTGAAAGATTTACCAGGACATTCCAAAAAGATTGAATCGTGAGTGCTAGAAACTAAGAAACCAGATTGCTTACTCTACGATTTATACTAGATATACTACTTCACTCTTCTTGTAAATTAATCATGAGTGAGAACGACATCGTACCAGTTTGGACGAAAAAGACGATTAGGCGTCCCTCATGGAAATCCAGGTCGCAGACGAACCCAGCTCCACCCGTAGAGTCTGCTGCGCGCAACCGCTTGGCTGCTTCGAGGGCTCTGTTCGCTTGTAGCCGCCCTCGGCCACCAGCAACGGGAAGCGCATGCCGCCTGTTCCTATAGCTCACGATGTTGTCCGGCTATCATACCGACTGCGGTGCGCTCAACGGCCTTCTTTCCCACTGCTCACTCGGTCTGACATGGAGAGGCCCTGTCACTCGTCGAGTTGTCCAGGCAGGCCTGCTTCCAGATTCTAGGGCCCTTCGCTTTTATTTTTAGAGAATCCAGGGCTTTTGCCTAATCGTGGCGGTGCCCAACGGCAGTACATAGACGGTGCGGCGCACATAGCGAAGCACGAGGTTTACTGTAGTGCGTTTCAAATTGTTTTGAAAACAGCGAACATATTTTGAAAACACAAAATTCTTTCAAGTTTGCCAATATTTATTGAAAAGGCGAACACTTTTTTAAACTTCCAATTTTTTTTTAAATAACGAACAATTTTTGAAATTTCGATCATTCCTTTCCCAACATTTATTGAAACAGAAGAAAACCGGTAAAACAACCAAAAGAAAGAGAAAAAACCAAAAACAAGGAAATTTCTAGAAGGTTTCCCATTCTATTCCTTTCCCAACATTTATTGAAACAGAAGAAAACCGGTAAAACAACCAAAAGGAAGAGAAAAAACCAAAATGACTCTCGGTGAGATTTTGATGCTCTGTGGCTTTATGGATGTATTCCTGGCCTACTGATACACCAGGGCATGCTAGGGAATGCTGATGGTGCGCCCTACCCCCTTGGGCGCGCTTCTTGCCTTTTGGCTCCCTCGTATGTCTTCTGGCCTCCTCCTGAATCTTCTAGGGTCTTTTTTTGTACAGAGAAAATCGTCAAAAAGTTTCATTGTCTTTGGACTTTGTTTGGTGTGGATTTTCTGAAAAACCAAAAACAAGTAGAAAATAGGAACTGGGACTGGGCACTGAGTTAATAGATTAGATCCTAAAAATGATAAAATGGCATATAAAGCATACAATATTGATAATATAATAGCATGAAACAATAAAAAATTATAGATACGTCAGAGAAGTATCAAGAGTGCGTCCAAATACTAATGAACAAGATCCTCTTATACATCTCTAGCTCGACAATTGCAAGAATGCAGTTATCAAGTTCAGTGAGCTACAAGGCCATGCAAGCTTTTATCTTACCACCAGTTTATACCTATTACTCTCAGTACCAACATATAATTCATGCAAACAACCAATTGTTATTCAACTCTCTAAATAAGAGAGTTTCTTCCGATTTGGTTTGTATCTTTGTTGCTCGAGGACGATTAAGGTGTAAGCTTGGGGAGGTTGATGAGTGATATTTTTACGCTCATCACACCGTTGTTTGAATAGGATAATCTTCGAAATTCTGAGAAAATCACTGCAATATTGCCACTAATGACTAATGGATGCGAGAGATCACAAAATCCTTTGTTTATTTTATTTCCATAGGAAAAGAGGCCATACATGAATAAAAATTGTCGTTTATAAGGAAACAAGAAAAATGGAGAAGGAAGGAAGGAAGTAGGAGACACAACAATTGATACAGAGCAGAAGACAACGTTTGGTACGATCGAGAGCAGATTTCATCTTTGGTCCGTTAGTATTGATGACTCCGCGAAGTTGGTTTTGAGAGTCCGGGAATACATTCCAAAATGTCTCGTCTGCTCTGCATTTTTGTTTTCAAGTTAGCGGTGTTAAAGAAATACGCTCACATTGAAAAACACGTAGGGCATGCGCGATCGCCCGGCTCATTGTGTGCATCGGTCGCATCCTGCCGGGCTATTTCGTTCATTGTTAGGTGGATGTCAGGTTGTGCCACGGCCTATTTCCCTCGTGGCCTGTTGGTCGGATGCCTTGTTTTTAGTTGACTGCCCGATATTTGGACTTTGTGATCTGCCCGAATGGTTCCGAGTCACCTCGGTTGTTGAGAATAGGAGTCCTGGTTCCGATGGTTCAATTCATGTACCGTAGGGGGGAAGGTTGTGATTGTCCTCTCTATTGACCCAGTTGTCGGGTTGCCCTGGCTGGCTAAAGAAGGACATGAGCAACGATCATTAAACCAGGACGGTTCCTGATACAGTTTGAATGCAAACGAAGGAGAGGGTAAAATAAGTCGAAATTGTGCCATATTGCCATAGGAGTTGATACTGCCAGAGGAGTTGGTCTATGTGCCAATCAGAGATGCTCAAGTTGTCATCACGAGCAAAAGGTATTCATAAAAAGAATGTCTACTATATGTGTCGCCCATAGATTGCTTAACTTTATGGTATTGTAGGCGTGTTTTGTGATCTCTGCCCGGCCTTTGGATGATGCGGACTTGCCAGTTATAGGGTTGGTTGGGTGGGGCATGTGGTTCTGACGCTTGAGGTCGGTTGCCGTGGGTGGGGTGTGGTCGGACTTTCTGTTAATCCGGCCATTGGGTTACCCTGCCTAGCCAGCGAAACACTTAGGAAACAATCTACGTTGTCCGTCATTGGTAAATATACAAGGCAATACAAATATAATTACTTATAGGATATTCACTAGAAAATTCCTTCAAATGGTACACCTAATTTCCCAATTGTTGTTTTTTCGGTCAGAGTTACCATACAAGGAAAGGTCGGAGCATCAAAAACAAATCTCCAAAGAAAGCTATGTGAAATTATCACCATCAAGGCAAATAGAAACACTTCACAAGCGTAATCATTAGCACACAGTTGAGAAAAAAAAAATCCTTCAAATAGTTTGCTTAACTTCCGGGTTTCTGTTGGTCTCTGCACTAATTGGCACAACGGGTCATCTAGTAAACATATAAGAGTGTGAGGGCCAAGAAATTGTGCACACAAGACTTGGAATATTCAAACGCCAGACTGAACCCATGCAACAACACAACCTGAACTCATAACCACCCTCAACCTAATCGATGCAGGTCTAAAGTTCATCTTCCACGATGTGTTACTCTATATTCATACTAGAAGAACGCCCGTGCGTTGCAACGGGGCCACATTAACTTTAAGAGTTCAATATTAATATTCTCAGACATATCAAGTGACATTGGCGACCTTTTTTATCATCAAATCCTCACACAAACACTCTCTCCCTCCCTCTTCCTCACTCTCTCTCCCCCTCTCCCTCTCTCTCTCTAACACACACACACATATCCATCTTATTGGGTACGGGACCATAATCCATCTATTTCACACACACACACGCTAGTGCATAACAATATGGATTGTGTGTATTATATTTGCCACCACAACTGAGGGAATTAATTTCATGTAAATCGGCCAGCCACAGCTCCAAGAATACGGGGAGGAGGTGGCCCGGGGCGGCGTCGGCGCCGTCCGGCGCGGGCCACGGGCCCGCTTCCAAGTGCGTCTGCGCGCCGGCCACCCACGCCGGGTCCTTCAAGTGCCGCTTCCACCGCACCAACTCCCAGGGCCACGGCCACGGCCACGGCCAGGGAAGCCGCCCTTCTTCGCCCCCTTCACCAGCCGCGGCCAACGCGGTGCCGCGGCACCCGGCCTCGCCATCCTCGTCCTCCGGTACCGTCGTGACCCAGTGACGCAGCCCAAGCATCGGCCTCGAGAATCAAGAACGCTCGACAACGGAGAGGGAAGGGAAGATCATATACATGTCATAAGAAAGGGAGTTTATTTACTGCTCCCTCGATGTATTGTTTCCTTTGTTTGGAGATTGATTACCATCCGTGAGTTAAGGTAAGGTTAATGTGATTGAGTGATTTAAGGTAAGGTTAATTAATTTAGATTTGATCTTTAGAGATTGTTCGTGATTGATTCTACGTTACTAAATATAACTTGCGCCAGTACGGAAAGTTCTGATCTGTTCAGATTTCTTTCGTTGTGTGAGAGGGTGACGCGAAAATAAACCAATGAAGTGGGGGGGAGGGGACGAAAAAAAATCTACGAAAAAAAACCAGCAAAGGTGGGAGGAGGTACAAAAAAACCTATAGGAGGTGGGACGAAAAAAAACCTGGAAGCGAGACTACCAACTGCTCCATTAGGAGTAGAGATTTCCTAATTTGGACAACAGCATTTCAGCTCGGGCAAGCTCGCCATTGAAGGCTACGGTTTGTGTGATGGTGTTGATGTATGGAAGTTTTACTCACAAACCACGCCATTTGCCCTATCATGTGTCAGCACTCCTTCGGCGGCGCGGTTGTTCCATCACACATACACACACGCACGCACGCACACACGCACACGCCTCAAACAAATGTGGATCCAATCGCATCCGCCTCCACAATAAGGAAATATGTAACGCTCCATGGAGTAGTTGCTCCACCTTCCTCCATCTCAGGCGATACACGCTCGGTCACATGAGATAGAACAAGATTGGTGCAGTGTCGTCGTTATACTCACATGGTTCAATTGATAAGTACCATCCAACCATGGAGCCTCTGTCCTTCACCTCGGCATTCATTAACACGCCTATGACATAATGCGATGGTCCCACCCATCTTGTCAGTTATAAACCATGACGTGTATTCAGTGTTGTATTTTCTCATTTGGCTCTCTCTGGAGGAGAGGATGACACATATCCCGTAATACAGTGAATGACAAGATAATCTGGACCATTTGTCGCCACTTTCGGTTCGCCCGCTCTCATATTGTGCCAACATTATTACTAAAGCGGCTTTTCTGGGTCCTTCGAGACCCTTCGGGTATTAAATACAAGTTCTTTTCTATAAGAACAACCCACATCCATCAAACACCCATCACTTTCCCTTTCTCCCTTCCTTCGACATTCTCTGTTTTCCTGTCCCACCAAGTTATGAGTGAGAAGGCGAGAGAAGAGTCCCCTCTTGTGCTGCTTGGAGAACTGAGCACCGTCTAGGAGGAGGAGGAGGTGGAGGAGCACACAAGTCATCTAGCGGCGGCTGCAGGTGAGCTAATCTGGTGAGATCATGATTATTGTGTATCTTCTCCATGTGGCTAGTCTCACTCACTGACTCACTACATCCAACAACTCTACAGCTTCGACATAGGCAACCTTTTCGACATAATGTCTGAGAGGCTTAATGACGAGGAAACCATGGAAACGACTCTGGCCAGGGGGAGGACCGCCTCGAGGCCCTCCCAAACGATCTTCTCTGCTATCTTATGTTGTTCCTACCTTCCCGTGACTCTGTGCAGATGTGCGTTCTGGCTAAGCGCTTGAGCACGCTCTGGAAGTCTGTGCCCGCCCTGCGCATCGATGACCCTGACAGCTACGACGCCGTTAGTGGCTCCAGCAGATTTGTGAATGAGTTGCTTCGCCTTCGTGACCCAACTCCTCTAAATGTATGTGATATCAGTTCCGATTGTCAGGAGACTCCGAGTGACAACACCGAATGGGCCGACGAGGCTTTCCAACATATGAAGCCATGGCTCTGGTATGCTCTATCATTTCGAGTTCAAGTGCTTAAAAATTGTTTTCCCTGGCGGGTAATCGACACAACTCTCATCTTGTCACACTTGAAGAGGTTACATCTCGACGGCATGCACTTTGAGGAATGCTCTCTCAATTTTTCAAGTTGTAAGGTGCTAGAGGTGTTAGAGATGATAAGTTGTGATCTCTATGCAAATATATTGTCCCAATCATTATGACATCTTAAAATTCATGGTGGGAGTTTTGGTATTGATGACCGCATTCGTATTTCCACCCCAAATCTCATTGGCTTCAAACTAGCTCCACTTTGGGGTTGGGCTCCTTTACTTGATAGCATGCCATCACTGGTAACGGCATCTGTAAAGCTTGGAGAAGGTTGTGAGGAGGAACTGTGTTACTGTCATAATCCATCATGTGAGGGATGTGATGCTCAAGCTAGTGAAACAGACTATCCCGTGGCTCTGGAAAGTTTGTCAGGTGCTACAAATTTGAAGTTGAAAATATATGATCCGACACGGGTATGCTCCCTCTTTTCTAACCCTATTGTTGTTTGATATCCGCTAGATTCCATGTATGTTTGCATGCAGATATTTGTCAGTAGAAGCTTATCAAACATGTTCCTTACGTGTGTTGCATGTTTTCCCGAATTCACATGCTTTAATGGTGATGTTTCTTGAACACATTTGTTACTATGCATACCGCTTTGATAATTTAGTCATGTGTACTATTCATACATGTAGGATTGAGACTATAGTACAACAAATCTTGGTATATGCTAACAATTAATTACTATAAAAAAAGAGAGCCATCAGAAAGCTTAGAAAGCATGTACTTCCGTATCTCAAAAAGCAGCTTGTATTTCTGAATTAAGATTTTGAATTGTGGTTTAACCTTCTTCATCTTATATCCCGTTATCTATTTTTAGAATGGATTTGAAATGGCGCCCTATGTTTAGCAAGTTAAAAACGTTGCTACTCAATGAATGGTGTATCGGTGATGATTTTACTGGATTGGTTTACTTTCTCTAGCACTCACCAATTCTAGAGATGCATACGCTTCAGCTTGATCTTGAAGGTTCTGAGATATATATATTCTCGAAGTAAGATAGCTTGTCTTTGAAGTTACCATTTACCTTTTGTTGACTTAAGCAAAATATTTTGTTTGCTACAGAATTATCATTTGAGCGAAACTGATGAAAGTTGTAACTTAAGGGAACAATCATTTCTATCATCACATCTCAAGGTAGTTAAAATTATATATTGCACGCCGGAAGATGTGATAGTTCGCCATATTTTAAAGATTCTATGTGCCCATGGAGTGCCTTACGAGAAAATTGAGGTAGAAGCTCGCATGTAAGTACCATCATCATTCTTCATCATTATTATCTTTTATTAGCCAACCTATACATTAACATACTTGGATTAAAAAAATCTTAGCCCCAAGCAGAGTAGGACAATATAACCTCGTGCACCACTTTTTACGTCCTTCTAGCCCACTATGACACCGTACTATAACTGGCAACCACAACGTTGCCCGTTTAATGGTGGCATTGATGCTTCTTGTCATCACCATAGGTGTGGATGGCACCCAATGGTATCACTGGCTAAACAACTAGAGCTGGAACAGGTGCTTGGTAGCTACAGGTAGTAGCATGCCCATGTTAGCAATGCACAAGAGTAGGGAGCTTACTTATCTGTTAGCAGCAACAGAAAGTATTAATTTCCTCAAGTGAATGCTTGATTAGGTAATGTAAGGTGGTCTAAACTCATGTAGGTAGTATCGAAGGCACAAATCTGAAGTGTACATTTTTTTATTTGACTGGGACAGTTTGACACCCTGCTCCATGGTTGTTTCGTGTAAGCGCTACCCAAAATGCTTCCTACCAAATTTAAGTCAAAACTTCTGCTCAGTTTCATGTCCCATTACAAGAATTTCTCAGAATATGCCCTGATAGCTAGTTAGACTAAAACTGAAGAGTTCGTATGAATTCAAGCATTCTGATAGCTAGATCAACCAACAGAATTTATCACAATATTCCCTGCATTCCTTCCAGTATGAAACTTTCATGTGCTCACTGTTCCTTTGTTGTTTATGCAGGGTTTGATTTCGATCTATATATGATCAGATCATCCCTGTTATTCAAACTTGAGGCCCTCGGATATAGTGTCATGAAGTTGTTGTGTTTAGTCTACTAGTGTACTATTCATATGAAGTTATGAACTCTTATGTGATTTGTTGTGTTTTGTCTACTAGTGCCATATTCATATGAGCTCTTATGTATTGTTGTGTAGCTTGTTGCTTGGATGCTATCATAAATCATGTCATGTTGAGGTTTGAAGTATCGTGGTAGTCCTAGTGCACATTTGCTCATCTCATGAACTTAGTGTCAGGCCTGAACCGGTTATGTAATTGTGGTAAGATGTTTCAGGCACCTGTCTAGTGTTGTTTCTAGATTGCGGCAAGTAATATGCAACATGTGATTGTCTGCTTCTTTCTAAACTTGCCATGTTGATTGAGTGTGTTCATGCTCGAGAATGCAAGTTACAATTTTCGGTGGAGGTGGATCTTGCGCTCGAGAAGTATGGGGGTCTTTTCCTGCCGATGTTCCCCAACGTCATTGGCACCGCCTGTAGCTGCGCACTCTTGAGGTCCATGAAAGGAGCCTTTTGTGAAGGTGCTTTTCAGTTCGTGGTTTGCTTCTCTTCTCTGGCAGCGGTGAAGACTGATGGCAAGATGGTTGTCGCTCAGGCACCCCTAGGGGCTTCTCTGTAATTTTATTTTCCTTGATTTTTTGTGCAATGTTCTAGCACATGTATGTCTATAGGTTGTGTGCATCTTAATGATGCAGATGCCAAGGGTCAAGCCTCCTTTTTGAAACAAAATACACGTGCGTTTCTAGATTGTTTGTTAGTCTGTATATAATCTCCATTACTCTCTTTGCTCTTGAAAAAGAACACTGCTCAAGGATAGACAACCATCAAACGGCCATCGCATACATACCATCTCATTAATGCTCTTCCCAGTCAGTCCACTCTTTCTCGCCACAACTCTCGTTGGGGAGGTGAAACGGTGGTTGTGGACTTGCAATGATAAATTCATTAAGGGTTCACTCTTTTCCTTCTTTAGAGAATTCCTTATTTGACCCTGAGTAAAAATGTGGTTTCATATTTGTCCTTTAAAAAAACATCTTCCCTATTTGACACATGGTTGAAGTTTTGTTCCTAATATGAAATTCCGTCAATTTTGGTTATTAATGGTGTTGAGTGAGGCAAGAAAATACAAACTTTTTACCCTGGTTACATCCCCACTATGACCAAATAAGGAATAGCCTCTCCTGAGTTCATGAATGGGTGCGGCCCATACGTAGACGAGCTCGCCGTGAGAAATGGTGGAGGCGAGCTGCGCTGCTTTTTTTGGTTGGCCATGTACACGTCAGACATGGGTACTGACGATGACCCTACCTCATTACAGTGGCAGGTGTCCCAGCCATTATGATGTACTCCCTCCGTTCTATTATTTTACAGTGCGCCCATGGTTTCCGAGATCCAATTTTGACCACAAATTTAACCAATGAGACCGATTGCGGCAGGAGTAAAAATTATATAATTGAAAACTTCTTTTGAATACGAATTCATTTTTATAATTTTTGCTCCCGCCGCAGTCGGCCTCGTTGCTTAAATTTATGGTCAAAGTTGAGGCACGGAAACCGAGGGCACACTATAAAATGGAACGGAGGGAGTATGTTTTTGCATGTTTATATCGTACCAAACTATAATAGTGGTCATGTATTTACAAAAATATATATTTATTAAAGCATCTCATTAGCTACATGCTCATAGCTGCAGTACACATCTGTACCATAGTTTCCTATCCGACACTATAATATACAACAGACACGAGTCACTGTGCATTTGTCGAATGAATGGTTTCATCTCATTTTTTCTGACAGTGATGATGCTTACCTTATCTGTGAAACAAATATTATGATAATTATCTATTTTTGGCTCGTCAGAGAAATTTAGTCTTAAGATTTGTCGGTCTTGTCTCTTGGAGGTGCTCATCGAGATGGGCTATGAGTGTGTGCGTTTATATGGGTGAGTGTCCATGCATATATGTGAATGTCTACCTTTGTACTGTGTTTCTCAAAGAAGAAAACATAATAGTCTCCATCTGTGAAGTCTTTGAAGTTGTATAAGGGTGTTTGATCAGTAATTCAAAAGAAAAATGTACATTGGGAAGTGGTATGCATATACACCAAAAGCCAGTGTGACAAACATTCACTTGTCTAGGCTGCATGCATGAAGAAATATGACTAGACTGATGACCCACAAGTATAGGGGATCAATCATAGTCCTTTCGATAAGTAAGAGTGTGTCGAATCCAACGAGGAGCAGAAGGAAATGACAAGTAGTTTTCAGCATGGTATTCTCTGCAAGCACTTAAATTATAAGTAGCGAGTAGTTTGATAGCAAGATAATTTGTAACGAGCAAGTAATGGTAACGGTAACAAAAGTGCAGCAAGGTAGCCCAATCCTTTTGAGTCAAAGGACAGGCCAAAATGGTCTCTTATGATAAGCAAAATGTTCTTGAGGGTACACGGGAATTTCATCATGTCACTTTCATCATGTTGGTTTGATTCGTATTCGCTACTTTGATAATTTGATATGTGGGTGGACCGATGCTTAGGTGCTGTTCTTACTTGAACAAACCTCCTACTTATGATTAACCCCCTCGCAAGCATCCGTAACTACGAGAAAAGTATTAAGATAAAATCTAATCATAGCATTAAACTTTTGGATCCAAATCAATCCCTTACGAAGTAGCGCATAAACTAGGGTTTAAGCTTATGTCACTCTCACAACCCATCATCTAATAACTACTCCACAATGCGTTCCCTTAGGCCCTAATAAGCTGAAGTGCCATGTAGTCGACGTTCACATGACACCACTAAGGGAATCACAACATACATACCATCAAAATATCGAACACATATCAAGTTCACATGATTACTTGCAACATGATTTCTCCCGTGACCTCAAGAACAAAAGTAACTACTCACAAATGATAATCATGCTCAAGATCAGTGGGGTATTAAATAGTATAATTGATCTGAACATATAATCTTTCACCAAATAAACCATATAGTAATCAACTACAAGATGTAATCAACACTACTAGTCGCCCACAAGTACCAATCTAAGGTTCGGGTACAAAGATTGAAAACAAGAGATGAACTAGGGTTTGAGAGGAGATGGTGATGTTGAAGATGTTGATAGGGATTGCCCTCCCCAAGATGGAAGAGTTGGTGGTGATGATTATGACGATGATTTCCCCCTCCGGGAGGGAAGTTCTCCCTGCGAAATCGCTCCACCGGAGGGCAAAAGTGCTCCTGCCCAAGTTTCGCCTCGAGACGGCGGCACTTCGTCCCGAAAGTCCTCCCCTTATTTTTTCTAGGTCAAAATGACTTATATACCAGAAGATGGGCACGGGAGGTGGGCCGAGGCGGGCACAACCCACCAGGGCGCGCCTGGGGGCCCTGGTGCGCCCAGGTGGGTTGTGCCCATCTGGTGGGCCCCTTCTGGTAGTTATTTGCTCCAATAATTCTTATATATTCCATAAAAAATCTCTGTGAAGTTTCAGCTTATTTGGAGTTGTGCAGAATAGGTAGCTCTGACGTGCTTTTTCAGATCCAGAATTCCAGTTGCCGGTATACTCCCTCTTTGTGTAAACCTTGCAAATTATGAGAGAAAAGGCATTAGAATTACTCCCAAAAGCATTATTATGCATAAAAACATTATAAATAACAGTAGGAAAACATGATACAAAATGGAGGTATCAACTCCCCCAAGCTTAGACCTCGCTTGTCCTCAACGAAAACCGAAATCGAAAAACATGTCCACATGCTTAGAGAGAGAGGTGTCGATAAAAACAAAATAAGGACATGGAAGCATCATGCATATTATTATAACAGCAACAAACTTTAACATAAAACTTTATCATAGAACTTTTATCATATACTTCTCATGAACAAGTAACAATTCATCACAACATCGAAGTATAAAGCATAAACTCTATTGAAAACCAACAAACTATGTTCTCAGTCAACTTTGCAACTACAATTCATCATCTTTTCAGGAAGGGTCACGTATTGGAGCCTTTTGGCAAGTCCACATACTCAACCATCATATAGTCTTCTATAATTGCTAATACTCACCGCATACACATGAGCAAAAAATTTCAACCGGACACATAGAAAGATAGGGGCTTATAATTTCGCCTCCCAACGTACTCACCTCAAGGGTGATGTCAACAATAATAACTCATGCCCACCCATATCCAGCTCGATATATGTGCCTAGATCTTTCTTCACCACATGGTGCTTGCCAAAAGAGAAATTAAAAAGGAATTGAGAGAAGTACTTTGACTATTGAATAAAAGTAAATACATAAAAGTAAAGTATAGGCCCTTCGCAGAGGGAAGCAGAGGTTGCCATGCGCTTTTTGGTTGCATGCCAAATCCCTTAATGCAAAAGAACCTCACGTTGTATTGCCCCTTATGATAGCAACCTTTATTATGCAGTCTGTCGCTTTTATTCTTTGCCATCACAAGTTCGTACAACGCTCAATTTTCTCTTACACTAAATGATCCAACACATTTAGAAGCAATTTTTATTGTCTTTTTGCACCGATGACAACTTACTTGAAGGATCTTACTCAATCCATAGGTAGGTATAGTGGACTCTTGAAATAAGATTTGGTTTATGGGTTTTGGATGCACAAGTAGTATCTCTACTTAGTGCGGAATTTTTGGCTAGAAAAGATATTGGGCAAGCACCACATGTTAAAGGATCTATGACAATATAACTTCTATGTGAATATGAACAAACATAAATCATTACGTTGTCTTCCTTGTCCAACGTCAATAATTTTGGCATATAATATTTTGATGAGGGCTCACAATCATAAAAGATGTCCAAGATAGTGTATTTGCATGTGAATGTTCTCTTCCCTTATTAATTCTTTCATGAATTGCATCATTGACCAATGCTATGTTTGTAAATCTCCAATAAAATTTTCTACTTATACTCTTCCTTATGTGATGTCATTACTTACCATAAGATTAGCATATGATATTTTTTATTTATTTCCTTTCTTTTTATTGAACAAGAAAGTAAAGAAAACAAAACTCAAACTAAACTTTATTATATATCTCGAACACGATTACGGGGATAGATCACTAAGCAAACACTTGAAAAGAAAGGATCGAACTAAATTTTTATTCAACTAAATCGAAAGATAACTAATGATTGAACTAAGATAAGTAAAGGCAAAAGATAATGGAGGTGATATGATACCAGGGCACCTCCCCCATGCTTGGCACAAGCCAAGGGGAGTGCCCATACCCGATAATCAAGTCTCCTTTGGTGATGAAGAAGGTGGTGGTGATGATGAGGTGGTAGCTCTCAATATATCTGTGAGTGTCTCCTTCAGGCCTTGAATTTCTTGAAGGGCTTTGTGAAGCAACTCAGTGTTTTTCTCCACTTCAGCCATAATATGTTTATTCTCCGGCCCCCAAGAACTTGTTCCTACATCACTTTTTCTAGGATGAGATATGTCCCAATTGGATGGTATGTGCACACGGGGAGTATTCTCGAACCCATAATTGTGAATCAAATTGTGAAAATTGTTACGATGTAACCTGTGTAAAGGCCTCCTGGGAGGGAGTTCTTCTTGCACCTCAGGGCCCTCTTGATTTCATGATGATCTCATAGCTTGATGAGGATTAGGATGAGTGGAGATGCCAGCCAATGTGCCTCTCTCGGAAGCAGTAGGGTGAACTCCAAGAGAATTCCTTTCATCTTCCTCCATGACAACCTCCTCAACTCCCTCTCCCCTTAGCTCCACCTGTAACAACCAAGCATCACCTTCATCTTGGTTGGAGGAGCGCAAAGACATGGTGCCTAGCCTGACAGATCTGACAGAAAACAGCAAGAAAGAAGAACACGAGATTTCTCCGCGATATGGAGGTCAATACGTTCGGGGGGTATATAAATTTTTTTTATCTTGGGAAGCAAGCAAACGGAAGAAAAATGGAGTCCGAAAGGTAACCGAGGTGGGCACAACCCACCTGGGCGCGCTAGGGGGCCCTGGCGTGCCCTGGTGTCTTGTGCCCACCAGGGTTGCCTTCCTTGTTGTTTCTTATTTTTCTAATTTTTAATATATTCCAAAACTGACAGAAAATATTTTTGCGGATTTTTCGGAGTCCGTTTACTTACCATATCACATACCTCCTCTTTTTCATGATTCTGGAGTGTTCCGGAAGGTTTCTTTTATGTGTTCTTCCGGTGTCATAGTTTGGATAATATTGCTTTCAACATTAATAGGCATACCTGAGATGTAGTGTTTAATTCTTTGACCATTGATAACCTTCGGGTTAGTACCTTCGACATTATTTATTTTGATAGCTCCAGATCGATAAACCTCCTCGATAACATAGGGTCCTTCCCATTTGGAGAGAAGTTTTCCTGCAAAGAATCTGAAATGAGAGTTGTATAGAAGAACATATTCTCCTACTTTGAATTCCCGCTTTTGGATTCTTTTATCATGCCATCTTTTAACTTTTTCTTTGAATAGCTTGGCATTTTCATAGGCTTGGGTTCTCCATTCGTCTAGTGAGCTAATATCAAATAATCTCTTTTCACCGGCAAGTTTGAAATCATAGTTGAGTTCTTTAATTGCCCAATATGCTTTATGTTCTAACTCAAGAGGCAAATGACAAGCTTTTCCATAAACCATTTTATACGGAGACATACCCATAGGATTTTTATAAGCTGTTCTATAAGTCCAAAGTGCATAATCCAATTTCTTAGACCAATTCTTTCGGGACCTATTGATAGTTTTTTGTAAAATTAATTTTATTTCTCTGTTGCTAAGTTCAACTTGACCACTGTATTGAGGATGATAGGGTGATGCAATTCTATGGTTAACATCATATTTAGCGAACATTTTATAGAAAGCACCATGAATAAAGTGTGAACCACCATCAGTCATTAAATACCTAGGGACTCCAAACCTCGAGAAAATAACTTCTTTAAGCATTTTAATGGAGGTGTTGTGATCAACACTACTAGTTGGAATAGCTTGTACCCACTTAGTGACATAATCAACAGCAACCAAAATATGTGTATACCCATTAGAGGAAGGAAAATGTCCCATATAATCAAAACCCCAAACATCAAATGGTTCAACAGCAAGAGAATAATTCATAGGCATTTCCTGACGCTTACCAATATTACCAATTCTTTGACATTCATCACAAGATAAAACAAACTTACAGGCATCCTTGAAGAGAGTGGGCCAATAAAAACCAGATTGCAATACCTTGTGAGCAGTTCTGCCTCCCGCATGATGCCCTTCATAAGCTTCGGAGTGACATTTCCGTATGATTTGTCCCTGTTCATGCTCAGGTACACAACGTCTAATAATACCATCTACTCCTTCTTTATAAAGATGTGGGTCATCCCAAAAGTAATGTCTTAAATCATAGAAGAACTTTTTCTTTTGTTGGTAAGTGAAGCTAGGTGGTATATATTTAGCAACAATATAATTAGTGTAGTCAGCATACCAAGGAGTATTATGAGAAACATTTATTTCAGCTAGTTGTTCATCAGGAAAGCTATCATTAATAGGTTGTGGGTCATCAAGAATATTCTCTAACCTAGACAAGTTATCAGCTACGGGGTTCCTAGCTCCTTTCCTATCAGTGATATGCAAATTAAATTCTTGTAGCAAGAGAACCCACCTAATGAGTCTATGTTTAGCATCTTTCTTTTCCATAAGATATTTAATAGAAGCATGATCAGTGTGAACAATTACTTTAGAATCAACAATGTAATATCTGAATTTATCACAAGCAAACACCACTGCTAAAAATTCTTTTTCAGTAGTAGCATAATTTCTTTGGGCACTGTCTAGAGTTTTACTAGCATAATGAATAACATTTAAATTCTTATCAACTCTTTGTCCTAGAACAGCACCAACAGCATAATCACTAGCATCACACGTAATTTCAAAAGGCAAGTTCCAATCAGGTGGTTGAACAATAGGTGCAGAAATTAAGGCTTTCTTAAGTGTTTCAAAGGCTTCTACACAATCATCATAAAAAACAAATGGAACATCCTTTTGTAAAAGATTTGTAAGAGGCCTAGAAATTTTAGAGAAGTCTTTAATAAATCTCCTATAGAAACCAGCATGACCGAGGAAACTACGAATACCTTTAATATCTCTGGGACATGGCATTTTCTCAATTGTATCAACTTTAGCTTTATCCACTTCAATACCTCGTTCAGAAATTTTATGTCCCAAGACAATACCTTCATTAACCATAAAGTGGCACTTCTCCCAATTCAAGACAAGATTAGTTTGCTCACATCTCTGCAAAACTCGATCAAGGTTGCTTAAGCAATCATCAAAAGAAGTTCCGTAAACGGAAAAATTGTCCATGAAAACCTCAACAATCTTTTCACAAAAGTCAGAGAATATAGCAGTCATACATCTTTGAAAGGTAGTAGGTGGATTGCATAAACCAAAAGGCATACGTCTATAAGCATAAGTTCCAAAGGGGCAAGTAAAGGTGGTTTTCTCTTGATCAGGTTGTGAAACAGGTATTTGAGAAAAAACTAAATATCCATCTAGGAAGCAAAAGTGTGTGTGCTTTGATAGTCTTTCTAGCATTTGATCAATAAAAGGCAAGGGGTAATGATCTTTTCTAGTTGCTTTATTTAATTTTCTAAAATCAATTACCATCCTATAACCAGTAACAATCCTTTGTGGAATAAGTTCATTTTTATCATTTGGAACAACGGTAATACCTCCTTTCTTAGGGACACAATGAACGGGACTTACCCATCTACTATCAGCTATGGGTGTAACACCTGGATTTTGCCCTTTTTTTCATTTTGATTTTGGTCTGGATTTGCCTTTCTATGGCTTAGTAGTCTTGCAACCTGGAGGGATCACCCTTGATTCATCTTCCTAAGTGGCTTTCCAACCTCAAAACCATCCCAAGACCATGTCATTTCCATCTTGGACCAATCCAATATTCCTTTTTTTTTGGGAAAATTCATTTTTCTATTAAAGGAATAACCCTGTTGTCCTGGGTTGTGAAGCAACCCACATTTCCATCATTCCAAAGATTCCCAAATAATTCTCATAAATTTTTTTGGTCAGATCTTCCACAAATATGTCAAAACCCTTCCTTGGCATGTTCAAAAATATTTCACAAATATTCCTTTTCAGATTCTACCCTAGCTGCAAAGTTGAGAAGCAAGTACTCTTTATATTTGCTTGCTTGGTCTCAAACTTTTTGGGAATTATTTTTTATCCATATCATTGCCACAAGCCAAAATTCAACTTCATTTGGAGATTAAATCTCCCTTGGCTAATTTCCAAAGTTTCTGGTCAACTGGAAGCTTTGTGAAGAAAGTGCTAGCTACGAGTATCCAAATGAGTTGAAATTTTGCAAGCATCTTCATATGCTCAAATCACGACACTCCACCAAGTTTCAACCATATCCAATCATCTAGGTGATCACAGCTTCAAATCATGGTTTCTGGTCAGATTTTCACATTGTGAAGCAACTATATTTTATATTGCTCTATAATTTCTGAAAATTTACCAGAATATTCTCCTACCCATATAACCTATATCCAAAAAAATTTGGTTCATTTCATCTTCCCAATAATTCCCTAGAATTTTTCTAAGATTCTGGTCAGAGAGGTTCATTGTGAAGGAAGTACCATTTTGGCATAAATTTTTTATGGCACTCTCATATGATCAAATAATCACCATACACCAAAATTCAACTCATCTCAACGAACCATTTGATCACAGCTCCAAATTCTAGTTTCTGGACCAGATTGGTCAGTTGCAAAGCAACTATGTTAAATCTTGGTCCATTTCTTTCCAAATTTCACAGGATTGTAGTCCTTCCTACCCTAAACCTCCTAGACATCATACTTCACCATTATCACTTCTCTGTTCATTGCAGTGGCGTGGTCAAGTTTGCCATAACAAACTTCCGGTGAACACTCCCATCTAACCACAGTGCATTTCATCAATACATCACCTCCTTGAGACTGTGGCTTGGAAGGACTACCCACTGGACATGATTTGGCTGGTCAGGGTGCACCGCGTGTGCCAGTGCCCGTGGTGACCACGCGTTTGGCATGCCATGCACGCGCTTTGTGCATTGGGGCCCTCGGTCTCGTCCGTTTTCTCGCTCCTCGACACCTAGCCGTGTCCAGGAGCTTCCTCTCGTCGTCGCCCTTCGCCCTGGATAAGTCTCCCCCTCTCATGTCCCCTCCTACGCGGTGCGGCAGCCGTGCCGCGACGTGCTCGTCTCTGCCGCCGCCACGTCCGGTCGCCCGCGAGCTCCCGAACCCTCCCGAGCACGCCCGAGCTTCCTCTGCTCCTCCTTGACCTCTCTGGATGCCTCTCCCCTCCTCCAAGCGAGTTCCCGAAGCTCCGGCGCGTGGCGCACGCGTCACCGCGGCCGTGCTCACCCACCCGCGCCGTCCGGCTATATATAGCCTCTCTCGAGCCCGTTCGAGCTCACCATCGCCCTCCCCGCGCTCCACTAGCCCTCCCCAGCCTATTCCCCAAGCTCCCGGAGCTCTCCTCGCCCTCCATGGCCGCCGTGGCCGCTGCTCGGTTCTGGCTAAATTCCGGCGAGCCGAGCATTCCCTCTCCCTCTACCACCACCAGACGAGCCACCGGAGCCCGGCGAGCCTCCCCATAGCCCCAACCCCTCCTCTCCACTGCTGCAGCCTCCTGCCCACCGGAGCAGTCACCGCTGTCCGCTGCGAGGTCGGGGCTCTGCTCCCTCTGCTGCCTCCCGGCGATAATGAGCCCTCCAGGCGGGAGCGGCTCCTCCCCCTGATCACTCTGGTGGCCGGCGTGTCGTCGGAGCTGGCCGGTGGCGCCGGGACAGGCGTCGGCGCCGAGCCCCCACTCCTCTGCCGTGGGCAGCTAGCGAGAGGATGAAGACGACCCAGCCGACGGGCCCCACCCTCGCGTGACCCCGTCAGTCATCCTCAGCGCGTTGACCCCGCCCCGCCACGTCATTTAAGTGGAGGCGTATTCTCCAGAATATGTCTTCCCCTCTCTAAAGCGCACTTTGGTTGCTCTTCGGGCCAGATTACGCTTTCTCTGCTAGAAAGCGTATTTCTGAGAAAGACACGACCAGTTTAATCAGCCAGGGACCCATTTGTGAATAAAAGTTTTACAGATGAGTCCTTGAACTTCAACGTCCATATCTTCGCGCTCCTAACTCCAAATGAGGTGATTCCAAAACCCAGTTCTTCGTCTCTTCGAGCCCGTCATGTTGGTATCATTTTCATAATGTTTTGACACTGTGAAAATGACCATTTTGCCCTTGCCTGTAAACAGCCCCTCCGAGAGAGAACTATTTCCGGCAATCATTTCCGCGGACTCTCCGCACTTCTTCGCGATGGTTCCTTCATCCCCAGGTAAGCCACAACTCTCATCTGCATAATTGCATTGCAATGTCATAGTTTAACCATTTACTTTAACATCAAGTATGAGTTATTTGTGAAATGAGTTGGATTATACAATGCTTGAGTAATTTCCTGGATAGGTGACTACCATGTTGAGTACCGGATTGTTAGTGACTAGTAATTTACCCACTCGTTGATGCCATGATGTTGAGATTACCGTCTATGATTATTCTGGATTTCATCCGGCAGTTCGTGGAGATGAGTTAGTAGCAGTGGCTTAAGCATACTGGTTACCGGATTTCTAGCCAGATATCGTTTTGAATTGGATTGCTATGATATCGGAGTGTCAGCCATGATAGAGATTGTTCGGAGATTAGATACTTCATGGTTGATCCAGAGTCACCTATCCGGACTTATCCGTGCAGCCACATTTGCCGGTATGGGACGGCCTTGACTTGGTCTGATCGCGTGCTCTTTCACCGGTACCACCCGACAGGGAAGGTTATGCGTGCGCGCTACCCTGGCCCGGTAGGCGGCGATAACCTTGTGAGCCAAGTTGAGTTATATGGTACCAGGTCCCCGTTTGGGAAAGTTTGTTAGCCATGACGGTGGCAGGTGTCACGCGGTGACACAGGGGCCACCCAGGGCAGGACTCCGGGGGAAGATGATTGCCGGTGGTACGATGGGAGGGTCACGGGTCAGGCGGGTTTCGTTGAAGCAACACTGGTCCACCCGAATGGGATCACGAGGTTAGGTGCTCCATGGTGTGGGTAAAGTGCGCAACCTCTGCAGAGTGTAAAATCTATTCGAATAGCCGTGTCCACGGTATTGGACAGTCCGTCCAGACCTCTTTAGGTGGTCAACCATAGTAGTGATAAGGATGGAAGAACTCGTGTTTTGATCGGAAGTACTTGGTGGATCGTGAGTATTCTAAAGGTTGCGAGGCAACCCGGAAGAGAGTAAGTTTGTCAGACTTACAGTGCAGATGGTACCAGGAATATGATATGTTAGCCATGGGATGGCTATGAGATGAGTGGTCGGATGACCACATGATTTGGATTGGATTTGGAACAGATTCAGATTGGATCCTGAGGTTATTCGGAGTATGGATTAAACTACTTAATATGCTTTACCTTACTGCATCTACTTCTGTAGCTATCTTGCTATGATGTTGTCTTGCCTTAATGCTGATGTTTGCTGTGAGCTTGCTAGTACATTCAAAGTACTCACCTGGCGTGTCATGCCAGTTTGCAGGTCATGCCATGATTGCTTGCTTGTCGAGGATCCTGAGTTTGCGAGCTAGGATACGCGTTCTAGCCAGAGTCCCTGCAGAGTGGAGTCCATCACCGCCGTCGCTGTTCCACTGCCGAGAGAGTTACTCCGCTATTAGCATAGAGCTACCCCGGGCAGGCATAGTGTCGCCGTGCCGATGTAATCCACGTACCTTTGTAACCATATCCATTGTAATAAAAAGCTGATTTGTTCTACGCCAACAGTGCCGTATTCCAGAGGACTTGTCCATGGGCTGGGATACGGGGCGTTCCGGTCTTCTCTGAGCCGGGGTGCCACAATCGGATAGATTATACCTGCTTCCAGAAGCTTTAATATTTCAGTTCTTACCACTTCTTTCATCTTAGGATTCAAATGTCGTTGATGATCAACAACGGGTTTAGCATCAGGTTCCATATTAAACTTGTGCTGACAAAGAGTGGGACTAATGCCCTTAAGATCATCAAGAGTATGTCCAATAGCAGCACGGTGCTTTTTCAGAATTTTCAATAATCTTTCTTCTTCGTGTTCTGAAAGGTTAGCACTAATAATAACAGGATATATCTTCTTGTCATCAAGATAAGCATATTTCAAAGTGTCTGGCAGTTCTTTTAATTCAAACACAGGATCACCTTTAGGTGGAGGAGGACCTCCTAGAGTTTCGATAGGCAAATTGTGTTTAAGCAGCGGTCGTTGTTCAAAGAAATTTTTATCTATTTCATTTCTTTCATGCATATGCATATCATTTTCATGATCTAGCAAAAATTGTTCTAGTGGATCAGTAGAAGGCATAGCAATAGAAGCAAGACCAGTTATTTCATCCTTACTAGGCAATTCTTTCTCATAATGTTTTCTACTAAACTTAGAAAAATTGAACTCATGAGATTCATCACCAAAACTAACACCGACGATTTGTTTCTCACAATCTATTTTAGCATTAACGATGTTCAAGAAAGGTCTACCAAAGATAATGGACAGAAGTCATCTTGTGGGGAACCAAGAACTAGAAAATCAGTAGGGTATTTTATTTTCCCACACAAGACTTCAACATCTCTAACAATCCCAAGTGGTGTGATAGTGTCTCTATTAGCAAGCTTAGTAGTAACATCTATGTCTTCTATTTTAGCGGGTGCTATATCATTCATAATTTCTTGATATAAGGTAAAGGGAATAGCACTCACGCTAGTTCCTAAGTCACATAAACCATGATAACAATGATCTCCTATTTTAACTGAGACAACAGGCATGCCAACAACAGGTCTATGTTTATCTTTTTCATCGGGTTTGGCAATTCTAGCAGCTTCATTACAGAAGTAAATAACATGCCCATCAATATTTTCTACCAGGAGATCATTAACCACAGCAACACTAGGTTCTACTTTAATTTGTTCAGTAGGTTTAGGTGCTCTAATATAACTTTTATTGACCACAGTTGAGACCTTAGCATGTTCCTTTATCCTAACAGGGAAAGGTGTGTTTTCAATGTAAGCAGTAGGAACAACTGGGTCAACATTATAAATAGTAGTCTCTTCTTTAGCTATGTCGGGTTCTTTAATTTCTTCTTTAATAGGTGGGTGATATTTAAACCACTTCCCCTTAGGGAGGTCAACATGAGTAGCAAATGATTTACCGAAAGAGGCTATTATCTCAGAATCAAGTCCATATTTAGTGCTAAACTTGTGAAAAGCATCGGTATTCATATAAGATTTAACGCAATCAAACTTAAGCTTAATACCTGACTCTTTACCTTCGTCGAGTTCCCAATCTTCAGAGTTGCGTTTAATTCTTTATGAAAGATCCCACCTGAATTCAATAGTCTTCTTCATAAAAGAACCGGTACAAGATGTATCGAGCATGGATCGATCATCATGAGAAAGCCGAGCATAAAAGTTCTGAATAATAATTTCTCTTGAGAGCTCATGATTGGGGCATGAATGTAACATTGACTTAAGCCTCCCCCAAGCTAGAGCGACACTTTCTCCTTCACGAGGCCAAAAATTATATATATAATTCCGATCACGATGAACTAGACGCATAGGATAAAATATTTGATGAAATTCCAATTTCAATCGATTCCAATTCCAAGATCCAATATCATCGCATAGCCTATACCATGCCAAAGCTTTTCCTTTCAAAGATAAAGGGAAAATCATCTTCTTAGCTTCATCTCCGGGTAAACCTGCAAGCTTAAATAATCCACAAATTTCATCCACATATATCAAGTGCATATCAGGATGTTCAGTTTCGTCTCCTGCATAAGGATTAGCTAGCAGTTGTTCTATCATACCCAAAGGAATTTCATATCCAATATTTTCAGTAGGTGCAGTGGGTTGAGGGGCAACTAATTGTGGTTCCGGTCGAGGTGAAGATACCCCGAACAAACCCCTCAAAGGATTGTTCTCCATAGTAACAAGTGACAATAAATTTCAGCACGCAATAATAATTTTTCCTTACCGATTTCCACTTACCAAGAGCGCTTCACTCCCCGGCAATGGCGCCAGAAAAGAGCCTTGATGACCCACAAGTATAGGGGATCAATCGTAGTCCTTTCGATAAGTAAGACTGTCGAACCCAATGAGGAGCAGAAGGAAATGGTAAGTAGTTTTCAGCAAGGTATTCTCTGCAAGCACTGAAATTATAAGTAGCAAGTAGTTTGATAGCAAGATAATTTGTAATGAGCAAGTAATGGTAACGGTAACAAAAGTGCAGAAAGGTAGCCCAATCCTTTTGAGGCAAAGGACAGGCCAAAACGGTCTCTTATGATAAGCAAAACGTTCTTGAGGGTACACGGGAATTTCGTCATGTCACTTTCATCACGTTGGTTTGATTCGTGTTCGCTGCTTTGATAATTTGATATGTGGGTGGACCGGTGGTTAGGTGCTATTCTTACTTGAACAAACCTCCTACTTATGATTAACCCCCTCGCAAGATCCGCAACTACGAGAAAAGTATTAAGATAAAATCTAACCATAGCATTAATCTTTTGGATCCAAATCAATCCCTTACGAAGTAGCGCATAAACTAGGGTTTAAGCTTCTGTCACTCTTGCAACCCATCATCTAATAACTACTCCACAATGCATTCCCTTAGGCCCTAATAAGGTGAAGTGTCATGTAGTCGACGTTCACATGACACCACTAAGGGAATCACAACATACATACCATCAAAATATCGAACACATATCAAGTTCACATGATTACTTGCAACATGATTTCTCCCGTGACCTCAAGAACAAAAGTAACTACTCACAAATGATAATCATCCTCAAGATCAGAGGGGTATTAAATAGCATAATAGATCTGAACATATAATCTTCCACCAAATAAACCATATAGTAATCAACTACAAGATGTAATCAACACTAATAGTCACCCACAAGTACCAATCTATGGTTCCTGTACAAAGATTGAACACAAGAGATGAACTAGGGTTTGAGACGAGATGGTGTTGTTGAAGATGTTGATGGAGATTGCCCTCACCAAGATGGGGGAGTTGTTGGTGATGATGATGACGATGATTTCCCCCTCCGGGAGGGAAGTTCCCCCGGCGGAATCGCTCCGCAGGAGGGCAAAAGTGCTCCTGCCCAAGTTCCGCCTCGAGACGATGGCGCTTCGTCCCGAAAGTCCTCTCCTTATTTTTTTTCTAGGTCAAAATGACGTATATACCGGAAGATGGGCACCGGAAGTGGGCCGAGGAGGGCACAACCCACCAGGGCATGCCTGGGGGCCCTGGCGCTCCCAGGTTTGTTGTGCCCACCTGGTGGGCCCTCTCTGGTAGTTATTTGCTCCAATGATTCTTATATATTCCATAAAAAATCTCCGTGAAGTTTCAGCTTATTTGGAGTTGTGCAGAATAGGTAGCTCTGACGTGCTTTTTCAGGTCCAGAATTCTAGCTGCCGGTATTCTCCCCCTTTGTGTAAACCTTGCAAATTATGAGAGAAAAGGCATTAGAATTACTCCCAAAAGCATTATTATGCATAAAAATATTATAAATAACAGTAGAAAAACATGATGCAAAATGGACGTATCATGGACACACGTCATAAAGAGACCACCATGTGTAAATGTGAAACCATGATAATCTACACAACCTGATTTGATTAAAAACAAGAGCTAGGTTCATTTATTTGAGACCATTGGTGGTTGAGGGGTGCGAGAACATAAACACTATAGTTAATGTAGTGTAACTGATATCACAAACATCCAAAGAGTGCAGCCCACTTTGTATCTAGTCTAACCTCTGACCATCCATACCGGATATCTGCTGAGCGGTGACATCAGACCATCCAAAGCATGCAGCCCACTTTGTAATCATTCTAACTTTTAACCATCCATACCAGATATCCGCTGACTGGTGACATCTGATCGTCCGAAGGTTGCAACCCACTTCGTATCCATTTTAACTTCTGACCATCCATGTCGGATATCCGCTGACCACTGACATCAGACTATCCAAATGGCGCACCCATTTTGTACCCATTCTAGTTTCTAGCGGTCCATACAAAATTTCACTATTCACAATTTAGGAGACCATGTTAATTAGACTGCTTGGCCGTGATCAACTAGTACTTAAATTAGAGTACTCTATTATGTTTGAAACTTTGTTTCTAGTGCAGACTTATGGACCTCACGGAGGAAATCACCACTGAAAGTAATGTTATTTAATTCTATTTTTTTTTTGAAATGGCAGTTATCCTGTATTCATTAAGAAGAAAAGAGTTGCTCAGTTAATTTGGGAAAACTGAGCGAAAACCAAGTTGCTCAGTTCATTATGGAGAACCGAGCGAAAAGCATCACAACTGCTGAGCGGCACACATAAGGTACCCCACGCACACCACTCCAAAGAGGGTCTCGCCAAGACAGCACACATGCGTCATCGTGATCACTCCTCCCCTAGAGGCGTCATCGCCATCCCTAAACCCTGAGCAAACGACTCCGACTTCGCCGTAGGCGGTCTTCGACTCAACCCACACTGAAGAGGCCATGTGGAGATGCATGAAGTTCCGCGCCAGACCCAGCCACCGGCGACCAGACAACACAACTCCGACTCTGACGAAGAACCATGAAGGAGAACTAGGCACGGCTGGCGCCACATAAGATCATCGAACGAACCACCTGCTGCCTAAAATTTGAGGGTCACACGTAAACACTGACTCTAAGTTCATTGTTTAACAATATTACAACTCTTTAGGAGAATGCGAATATAACTTTGATCTCACCATTACATTGTGTTCACGTCCATGTGACCTCACTTTGTCATTTTGATTAGTTCAGCCAGTGACGGTGCCAGCACCAAAAAGTTGTGGTTTCAAGTGCACTAATCACTTTGAAATGTCCTTTTTTGCACAAATACAAACAGAACTAAACTTGCAATACAAATAAATGTTGTGCGGTCAGCTGACCCCACAATTTACATGTCGAATCGCCGCTGGGCGCGGCTCCTCCGAAAAATGTGGTTATAATTGTGGTCTTGTTTTTACGTTGTCGTCGCATCCGTGAGATAATGTGTTATGTGATTACGCGTTGTCGTTTTCGAATTCAATGTCTACTATACACAAATATAAATACAAGTGTACGCATAGATTTTCTCCATTACTTTAGGTGTAACAGATCATACATGTGTGCTTGGTTTGTATATTGAAACATATTATGTAGCTACTGCTTTCGTGGTTATTGGCAATCTACATTTGGTGCCAACAAATTTTTGGGGGTGTTTTTTTGTGGTTTTTTACAAAACTTTCCCCCTTTCCCCCACCACCTTTTTTTTGTGTATTATTGATTTCTTTTTTTTTTTTTTTTTTTTTGTCTTTTTTTATTTTTTTTTGTTTTTTTTGATTTCATGTGTCGGATTCTATCCCACCACGTGTGTCACCATGTAGGATGCATGGACCACACCTGCCCACTTTGTTCTATTAGCTCTTTTGCAAAAAATAAAAATAGTAATGTATTATGTTATTTTTATATATATTATACATATGACTATGTGAAACGGAAGAAACCTTGTTGAGCTATAAATAGCCACCAATGCTCAGTTGCCACATTCACACATACGCAAAAACAGAAGCAAATAGAGCTCTAGTTTCATGTCAACTCTGCAAAATCCATGCTCTCTGAATTGAACTATTATGGTAAGGTTTTCTACATCCCATGAAAGAGGAACTATCTTCATCTTTATGAAAATATATACCTTTTCATGTTACGTGGAAACCATTTATTCTCATGTTTTGGGATGTCGTTACATTCATATAGTGAAGTTGATCTTGTCTTTCCAGTGGCAGTCTATACAAGTCCCATAGAAGCACTCGGTATTCTTGAAAAGAAAGCACAATATGTTGATTTCGTCATGGCAGCAGTGGACATGGAAGAGTTGAATGGCTTTCAGTTCCTGGAAGCTGCCAAAGATATGCATAGAAACCTTCAAGTGATCAGTATGTTCACTAATAATTTGTCTCCAACTGCATGCACATGCATCTTCTTTTATGTGATGTTGATAAGTCTTTTATTTAAGCAGTGATGTCAACAGAAACAACAATGTACACAATGAAGAGATCTATTGAACTTGGTGCTCGCTTTTTGGCGAAGAAGCCTCTTGATACTAATACCATTCACAATATGTGGCAACATCTTGATGTAAAAGTTCTTAGGCTGAACAGGATGAAGTATCTATTTCAAGGTCGAAATTAACATCTTATGACCAAGTATTTATGCTTATAGTTTGTAGAAATAACTTAACACTATAATCTAATGGTTCATTGAAAATCTATTGACGTACAATTTTTCACGTGGCCAATCCAAATAATCTTTGGAGTACCATACATCTTTCAAAGTAGATTTCTTTTTATAGATTGGCACAAAAAGTAAGAGTAAGAGTAAAATATCATTGCTTCCCTTCAATTATTTTCATGTATATCTCTTTTTCCTCACCAAGGCAAATAATTACTCTCTCCTTCCATGTTTACAACAGCACACATTTTGTGTCAAACTTTAATTTAGCCATCAGTTTGACCCCCCCCCCCCCCCCCCCCCCCCCCCAAAATGTAGAAGGACCATTATTTTGGCAATAGTTTAAGAGGTTCAAAAGGTAGGTGCTTTTAATGGAATGAATCTCTACTATTAAGGTGAGGTGGTCGTATGTTCATTGGTGAAGCCTCCCCTTGCCCACATCATGCATTAACCTAGTCAAATCAAATTAAATATTTTGTAGTGCCCCTCTTGGTGGGTCTAAGGTAATTGCTTTTACTTAAACAAATCAAATCGGTCGTTCTAGCTATATGTCGGACACGGGCAATAAAAGAAAATCAAAGCAAATCTTTTGCATTAATTATTTAATCAAATCAAATCAAATATTTTGCATTAACTCAGTCAAATTATTAGATCAAATCACTTCATGCATTAGAATATGGTGGGTGTAAGGTATATGTCGGATACGATTGGTGTTCAATCACTAGAATATGTATGACTCCATTGTAATGTACGGGCAATAGCTATACTCCCTCCGTTCCTAAATACTGGGTGTATAGTTTTTGGCACGGAAATTAAAGAACACACGTCGAGGGAAAATTTCACAAGTTTTGGGCAAGATTTCACCCAACTAATTGACATGAGAATATAGAGGAGCTTGCCTGATATAAGGAAATGTAATAAAATCCCTAAAAAAATTATCCAAACGAGTGATGCAACGTAATACACCTTATATTTCGGATTTTTTCTCAAAAAACTATACACCTTATATCAAGAAACAGAGGGAGTATGTAATAGTAGTACAAGTTAGAGACGTCGGTTTTAGTGCATGCTTTCGAGAACATTATATTAATTTTCTCAATGTTGTAGTAACCTGAATTGTGTCAAGTAAAATAAGTCCTGTCTTCCTTTGGATTGCACGAAAACATGAAACCGCAGATATTAAAGTATTATGTTGTGCGCACGCAGGTGTTGGAGATAAAGCGCAACATGGAAAAGAAGTTGGAGAGTCCGTAGCACAGCAAAAGGATGGAACTAAAACGAGCACTCATCTCAAATGGATACCTTTCCTGGAGAGCAAGTTTTTATATGCTCTTCAAATACATGGAGCAAGTAACTACCCATCTTAGGCCCAAGCACTTTCACTTCAGGATTAGCCTTCTCGATTTAAAATTGATAATATGAAATTATACCTGTTAATTCATTTCAGATGCATCGCCCAGCAAGATAAAGATAATCATGAACGTGGACACTGTTATGAGCAAGCAAATTTCTGCGCATCTGCATGTTTGTTCCCAATATACTTTATTGAACTCTGGAGCATGTATGGAGTCATTTAAAATGAGCTAAGTCAAACATGTAATTTGACTGAAATAAGCCAAAGGTCTTGTATTTGAAAAATTAATATAAAATGCTTTTGTTTGTAAGCTAACAAAACAGATGAATAGTGAAACCAAATAATTTGAATTGAACAACAAAACGAAAGGCCTGATATTATAATGTGTTTTCTAGTACCTAATTTATGAAGCTAAAGTTTTCATCTTTGAATGATTGTCAACTAATAATTGTGTATTTAATAGTTTCAAGAAACATCGAAAACGCATGGAAAGGGAACAAAACATGGCAATGTTTATGGATAACTATGGGAATTGTGCCTCAAGTTCTAAATCCGTGAAGACTCGTCAAACAATCCCTTACACGCCGGGCTATCATTCAGACGACGAAGTCCAAAAAACAATGGTGAGCTAATAATGGAAAATTATTTATATATTATATTACTCAGAAAATAAAGTTAACACTTCAATGATTAATTAGTCTTTCTAATTCATCTCAGATGCCAAGCTTGTTTGGGGACACTCAAGGCGTTGATGTATCTGCAGCAATGCGAAGAGCGTTACAACTTTGGGCTGTTTTTGACGAGTTCCAGTATTCCAATGGTCCTTCTAGTGACGAACCATGTGAAGTTATAGGACATATAACAGGAGAAGATGGCATCGTTGATGAAGCTAATGGCTCAAATTCATCTAGTCATGATCATGTTGCTGCTCAAACATACAATTCAAGAGCTGCACAAGCGATCACATTCAGGAACAATTATCATCATGACCAAGTCTCCAACATATGTAAGGATCTGCTGAAGAAGAGGCATCCGATGAGCCCGCTGATGATCTTGGTCGGGCCATTGCCGATGCAAAGAGAAACTGCGCAAGTGAAAAGGAGAGGCTGAAGTTGCAGCGCATGTTAGAGGATCACAAGAAATAGTTGTACCCAAATTGCGAAGCTGATAATAAAAGGTTGGGCACAATAATGGAATTGCTGCAATGGAAGGCAGAGAATGGTATATCTGACAAGGGATTTGGAAAGTTGCTGATAATATTAAAGAAGTTGCTTCCAAAGGACAACGAATTGCCCGACAGTACGTACGAAGCAAAGAAGGCTGTCTGCCCTCTAGGAAAATCGAGAGGAAGTGGAGGGACTTTGCAGATGATGCAAGGAACGTATGGTTTGGTCTAAGCGCAGATGGCATTAATCCTTTTGGTGAGCAGAGCAGCAATCATAGCACCTGGCCTGTGACTCTATGTATGTATAACCTTCCTCCTTGGTTCTGCATGAAGCGGAAGTACGTTATGATGCCAGTGCTCATCCAAGGCCCTAAGCAACCCGTCAACGACATTGATGTGTACCTATGGCCATTAGTTGAAGAACTCTTACAGCTGTGGAATGAAAAAGGTGTACGTGCGTGGGATGAGCACAATCAGGAAGAATTTGACCTACATGTGTTGCTGTTTGTGACCATCAATGATTGGCCTGCTCTCAGTAACCTTTCAGGACAGACAAACAAGGGATACCGTGCATGTACGCATTGTTTGGATGATACCGACAGTATATATTTGGATAATTGTAAGAAGCATGTGTACCTGGGACATCGTCGATTTCTTCCGAGCAGGCATCCCGTAAGAAAGAAAGGCAAGCATTTCAAAGGTGAGGCAGATCACCGGATGAAGCCTCGCCACCGTACTGGTGATGATGTACATGATATGGTCAAGGATTTAAAGGTAATCTTTGGAAAGGGTCCTGGCGGACAATCTGTTCCGAATGACACTGACAGACGCGCACCCATGTGGAAGAAGAAATCTATATTTTGGGACCTACCCTATTGGAAAGACCTAGAGGTCCGGTCTGCAATCGACATGATGTACGTGACGAAGAATCTTTGCGTGACCCTGCTTGGCTTCTTGGGCGTGTATGGGAAGACAAAAGATACACCGGAGGCACGGGAGGACCGGCAACGTATGCACGGAAAAGACGGCATACATCAGGGTCATGCCAGCTACGCTCTTACCAAAGAAGAGAAGGAAATCTTCTTTGAATGCTTGCTCAGTATGAAGGTCCCGTCTGGCTTCTCGTCGAATATAAAGGGAATAATAAATATGGCAGAGAAAAGTTCCAGAACCTAAAGTCTTATGACTGCCACGTGATTATGACGCAACTGCTTCCGGTTGCATTGAGGGGGCTTCTACCGGAAAATGTTCGATTAGCCATTGTGAAGCTATGTGCATTCCTCAATGCAATCTCTTAGAAGGTAATCGATTCAGAAATCATACAAAGGTTAGAGAATGATTTGGTGCAATGTCTTGTCAGTTTCGAGTTGGTGTTCCCACCATCCTTCCTCAATATCATGTCGCACGTCCTAGTTCACCTATGCAAAGAGATTGCCGTTCTGGGTCCTGTATTTCTACACAATATGTTCCCCTTTGAGAGGTTCATGGGAGTCTTAAAGAAATATGTTCATAACCGTGCTAGGCCAGAAGGAAGCATCTCCAAGGGCCATGAAAATGAGGAGGCCATTGAGTTTTGTGTTGACTTTATTCCTGACCTTAAGCCGATTGGTGTTCCTGAATCGCGGCATAAGGGCAGACTAGGTGGAAATGGCACACTAGGACCGAAAGCAATAATATGTATGGACGGGCATTCTCTCACTCAAGCATACTACACAGTTCTACAAAATTCCGCCTTGGTGGCTCCATATATCGAGGAAGACAAGAATATTCTACGCTCCAAACACCCGGAGCAGTCTGACGACTGGATTACACGTGAACAAACAGGGACTTTCGACGGTTGGTTGCAGACACGTGCCATGCATGACAACGCTGTTGAAGATGACCTGTACTTGCTGTCCCAGTTACCATCTTCGAATATAATGACTTTCAAAGGGTACGAGATAAATGGGAATACATTTTACACGATCACCCAAGATAAAAAGAGCACCAACCAAAACAGTGGTGTCCGCTTTGATGCAGCAACCAAGAGGGGAAAGGACACATATTATGGTTACATAGAGGAGATATGGGAACTTGACTATGGACGTGGTTTGAAGGTCCCTTTGTTTCGGTGCAAATGGATCAATCTGACATGAGACGGGGTAACGGAAAACCCGCAGTACGGAATGACAACAGTGGATCTCAACAATCTTGCGTACGCAGACGAACCATTCGTCCTATCCAATGATGTGGCGCAGGTTTTCTATGTGAAGGACATGTCTACCAAGCTGAGAAAAAGAAAAGATAAGGAAGCGAATACATCATACGATGAGCCAAAGCGCCACATAGTTCTTTCAGGGAAAAGAAACATTGTGGGAGTGGATGACAAGACAGACATGTCAGAAGATTATGAAAAGTTTCATGAAATTGCTCCCTTCAAAGTGAATATTGACCCGAGCATCCAGTTAAATGATGAAGATTGTCCATGGTTACGGCGCAAAAGGGACAGACGTGAAGAAAAAGTTTTACACCCAAAGATCCCACTCTGGGATGTGACCGGCCTCACTGTCATCACTTTCTTCTCTAGTGAGTTTCCGGACTTATATATATATCTTGAAAGTCCCACTTTGGACAAACCGTAGGGAATCTTTGTAATAGTTAGGGTGCTTATGTGTTTTGGCATTTGAAACGTGTACTTTTGTGCTTCGGACAAACGTCATCAATTTTCAACCCTTTACTGATTTTTTTAGCTAAATGACCCTGAAATTGAAAAGCAATACAAATGAACTCTGAAAAGGTTGAAAGTTGGCATGGTATCATCATTTCACCCACATAGCATGTGCTAAAAAGTTGAGAGGGTTACGGCAAAAACTGGATGCACTTCATGTACAAAATGGACAATCTCTTTCGAAGTATCAGGGTTTCGGACGAAAACTCATCTGTTATACAAATGCATTTCATTTTTTTAAAATTATTTCAAGTCCAGACTTTTTGTGCGTTCAGTATGCACCATTCAAATCCACGTCATCAATATTCAACCATTTCCGACTTCATTTGCTTTTTTTCATGCATTTACTGATTTTTTTGAGCTAAATGACCCTGAAATTGAAAAGAACTACAAATGAACTCTGAAAAGGTTGAAAGTTAGCATGGTATCATCATTTCACCCACATAGCATGTGCTAAAAAATTGAGAGGGTTACAGCAAAAACTGGATGCACTTTGTGTACAAAATGGACAATCTCTTTCGAAGTATCAGGGTTTCGAACGAAAACTCATCTGTTACAAAGGCATTTCATTTTTAAACTTATTTCAACTCCAGACCTTTTGTGCGTTCATTATGCACCATTCAAAGCCACGCCATCAATTTTCAACCATTTCCGGCTTCATTTGCTATTTTTCATGCATTTACTGATTTTTTTAGCTAAATGACCCTAAAATTGAAAAGCAGTACAAATGAACTCTGAAAAGGTTGAAAGTTGGCATGCTATCATCATTTCACCCACATACCATGTGCTAAAAAGTTGAGAGGGTTATGGTAAAAACTGGATGCACTTCATGTACAAAATGGACAATCTCTTTCGAAGTATCAGGGTTTCGGACGAAAACTCAACTGTTACAAAGGCATTTCATTTTTTTAAATAACCTAAGAATTACCAAATTAAATATAATGATAAAACACACTAATATTAAACAGAAGAAAAAAGAATCACCGAAAAATCTATTTTTAAAGTAAAGTTATTCACAAACTAGTGATTCACACAAAATTCAAATAGTTCAAATTTAAACTATCCAAATTTGAAAACTACTAGCTCTAACAGAAAGTTTATAATTTTTTTATCTAAAGGAAAAAGATTCACAAAGAAACCCTAAATAAAGCAAAAAACAACTCAGAAACAAAAGAAAATAAATAAAGAAGAAAACAAAAAAATGAAAAATAAATAAATTAAAAAAAGCCTGCCTATTGGGCCACAACGGCATACATACGACTAGAAACCCAACCTATAATTGGGCCAGGATGCAGGCCCGCGAGACCCAGTAGGCCCACAGGGCAACACATGTGAGGTATAGGCCTAGAAGGCCTGCTTTAGAGAGGAGCTCGAAGGAGCAGCCGCGGCTGGGTTTATAAACCAGTGCGGCTGCCCTTAGCTGGGCGAGGTGGGACTAAACTGGGTGCACCGCGGCTGTGGCAGCGCACCACCTTTAGTCGCGGTTGGTGGCTCCAACAGCGACTAAAGGCCCCCCTTTAGTACCGGTTGGAGCCACCAACCGCGACTAAAGGTGGTGCGCTTCCCGCCGCTTCGGTCGGCCAAAAGTGACCTTTAGTCCCGGTTGGTGGCTTCAACCGGGACTAAAGGTCCCTCCTATATAAACAGCACTTCAAATTTTTTCAATCCCTCTGCTTTCTTCGACCTCTTCCACATCGCCGCGCCGTCGCCATCTCGCCTCCTCGACGCCGGAACTCGTCGCCACCCCCGATGCCGGCCGCTCGCGCCTCCTCGCGCCGATCCCCGACGCCGCCCGCGCCCACTCCTCCGGCCGGCCCCGATCTCCTCTCGCCACGCCGCCGACGCTGTCGCCGCCCCCGACTCGCCTCGCCTCGCCGTCGCCCCGCTGTGAGCTCCCCCCTTTTCCCCCTCTCCCTCGCCCCCTGTGCCGCCATGGCGGCAGCCGGCCCCTCCCCGAGCCCCCACATGCACACACACACACACTAGATGATTAATTAGATGATTAGATGCAAGAATTTTGATGTATAGAAAAAAGTTAAGGAATTTTGACATTTGAGGAATTTTGATATAGATGCAAGAATTTTGACTATATATGTTACATGAGTATAGGAATTTTTTATGTTAGATAGATGCATAATAATGTATGTATGTATGTATATATAGGAATGTTAGATGTTTTAGATGATTATTTTTATAAAATGTATATGTATATATGTATAGATGAACGGTGAAATTTACATAATATTTCTTATTTTTAGTTTTTTATACTTATAGGAAAAAGTTGCATAGGAAAAAGTTGCATAGAAAAAAGTTGACCATATATATATATTTTTTTGAGAAAGAAATATTATTAGGGTAGTTATAACCTAGGAATGGGACATTATAATTGAAAAGAGGATATTTTGCTCAAAATTTTCTAATAAAATGACAAAGTTTGAATTTTGACATATACAACATTTGATCATATGTCAAAGTTTGATCTTGAGTGAAATTTGATCAAATATGCAACATTTGATCATATATATGTTAAAGTTTGAATTTTGACATAGATGTACATTTGAGAGGAAGTTTGAATTTTGACATCCAATGTAACTAGAATTTTGACATTTGATCCAATGTATAGCAATTAGTATTTGCAAAAGTTGCATATTTTAATGTTGTATTTGCAAAAGTTTGTTATGTATTTGCAATTAATTAGTATATATATGTATAGTACAATAGATTCTCTTAGTCCTTTAATAAGGGATTTATCAAGAATATGCCCCCATTATGGATGTGCACAAGTTGATCCATTTTTTTCTGGTCTCATCTATATATATATATTCTTCTATATGTCATGTTGTCTGTCAAAGTATTGAAGAAATCCATAGCTTCATCATTAGCCGGAAGTAACAGGCGCATGATGGTACAAAGCTCTCCAAAGTTGTTTTGGAACGGAGTTCCTGATAGGATAATTCGCTTTTTGGTACGAATTTCAGCAAAAGCCTTCCAAATAGCGATATTCGGAAGGCTCTTGCTGAACTTCGTACCAAAAAGCTAATTATTCTATCCGGGACTCTATTCCAAAATAATTTGGAGAGCTTCGTACCATCATGCGCTTGTTACTTCCGGCTAATGATGAAGCCATGGTTTTCTTGAATCCTTTGACACTAGACAACGTGACATATAGAAGGGTAGATGAGATCAGGAAAAATATGGACCATTTTCTGCATATTCAGAATGGCGCCATTTTGTTAAATCCCTTAAAGGTTAAGAGAATCCGTTATGATTCTGAATCCTGTTCCTAGCCAGGGACTAAAGGTTTTCCTCGTATATTAAGAAATCACAATCCAAACATTTAAAAAATGTTACATTTGCATAGAATTTGTTCTCGACGTCAACGATGCCCGGCCCGCATCCTCGTCGTCGACCCGTTCACGACGACGTCCTGCTTCAGAGGCGCCCTGTCCGGGAGTGGGCTCCGCTGGGCTGACACTGGGAGGTGCTACCTTCAGGGGCGCGCATCTTGGTGAGGAACCCGGGTCCCGTCGTCGACCCGGAGCTTCTTTGGTGGCGGGCGCGTGGGCCACATTCGGTGCGGAGGCTGGCGTCCCCCACGGAGGTGGTACATCACCGTGTCAGGGAGGAGGACGAGCACGTCCGTCGCTACATGGTTGCGTTGGACGTCAGGTTCTCCAATACCTGGCAGGTTCTTCAGGGATCTCACCCGAGCTATGATCCTGTGATGGTTCCTTCTCTTTGGGTGTCCACCGCGAGTGAACTAGATTATTCGATAGTATTTGATCTGTATTAGCTAGTGATGTATTAAAGATTATAATTATTCGATAATATTCGAGACGATGTATTTGAGATTATAGTCGATGATGCATATCAATTATCTGGATTATTCGAGATGCACATTATCTACTATGATTCAATTTTTCCTTATTGATTGCATGCATGCATTCTAATTTGAATACTAAATTGTTTTATCTTTTTTCTGGATTAGTTAAATAAAAGCTATGGACAATACCGGCAGAGAAGGAGAAGAGGCCCTGTTCGACATCATACGCTCCCCGAGCCTAGATGGGAATGAAGAAGATGACGGCTCGCAATATCTGAACCCTACTGGTGAGGGTATGATATTTGATGAAGACGAACGAATAGATGAAATCCAGACCTTCGATTACGAAGGAAATGTTGTTCTTGAAATAACAAAGACCGGCGAGGTATATTTATATAAGCAGGCATCTGGTGATCATGACATGTTTTAATTGATTTGTATATATATTAACAAATCGATCTTTCTTCTTTTAGCCGTCCGGATCGAGCAAATCTTCTACAAGCAGCAGGACAGTTCGAGGCCCGGCCAAAAAGTTGAAGGATGGCATAAAGTACAACATCGATTCCATCAAACCTAATGGCGAACCGCGCGAACCTAAGAAGAATGCGAACAAGTTCATTCGTCAATGCGGAGTTATTGTCAGGGACCAAATCCCGATCTCCATGCAAGAATGGAAAAAGCTAGTAAAGGAACTTCCAGATGTTACTTTTGTCGACCAAAGAGCAAAAGATGGGCTTTGGGAATCTCTCATGTCACATTTCACCCTACCAAATCATTTCACAGATGCAGATGTGGAGAAAGTCAAGAACGCTGCTCTTAGGAAGATGGCGATAGCATTGAACAACCACAAGAAAAGTATATGGGCCGCGTACGTCAATGCAGGAAAGAAGACTCCAGCATTCAAGGGAACACTGGAGAAGGCAAGAGATCACTGGGACGCTTTCATGAAATTCAATGAATCGGAAGTAGCTCAGGAACGGTCGAGAAAAAACAAGATTAATGCCGCGAAAAAGGAGTGGCACCATAAGCTGGGGCCAGGTGGCTACGAGGTGGCCCGGCCTAAGTGGGATCTCGTTGAGCAAGAGATCATGGATGCAGGGGTCACTCCGGTTACATTGAACTGGCCCCCCAGGTGCAGGACTTGGTTCTATGTGCATGGGGGGAAGTTGGACCCAAAGACAAGCGAGGTTTTGGAGCGGGCAAGTCTTAAAGGAGCCACCGACAGTTTACTTGTTGCAATAGAAGAGGCTCGAATGGGGGTGTTCACGCCCAACAGAGAGAATGATGAGCTTACGCGCGCCCTGAAGAATCCTGAACACCCGGGAAGAACATGAGGCAAAGGCGTTGCCCATGGTTTGAGGGGTTTGCGGACTGGAACGCTGACTATAGAAGTCGTGCGAGAAAGAAGCAGCAGGAGGAGCAGAAGAGGAAGCTGGAGGAGGAGGAGAGGAAGCAGGAAGCAGACCGCCTTCGCATCATAGAATCAAAGCACGCGGAGTTGGCACTCACTTTCCAGCGGCAGTAGCAGCAGATCGACTCACTTAGCCAGGAAAGGGGGTCTCAGCAGCGGCAGCAGCTAGCGGATCCAGCATTGGATAGCACCGTCCCATCCATGCCGAGAAGCAGCGTGGGTTCCGCCCCGGGTGATGATGCGCTGATGGATAGATACCCTGTGGATGATATCATAGATACGACAACTTGTGAGCTACACTTTAAAATGAAGAACATATCCATGGAAGTGGCGGACGGCGTTGCTTATACAAATCCCCCTGAAGTAACCTTCCATTGCAATCCGATTCCAGCTGGCTATGCTCGTGTCGTGCTTGATGAAGTGGTGGCACAATATTCGGGGATAGAGCTTGACATTCCTGGAGGTGACGACGAGCGCACACTGGGAGAGGCCGTTCATCGTATCGTTCTATGGAGAAAGGATTCATCGTCTTTCCAAGGCCACCGACACCGCGTCACCCAGCTCCTCCTCCAAGTCCGCCGCCGCCTCAGCAGACTCCCGCTCCTCCAAGTCCGCCACCGCGTCAGCAGACTCCTCCTCCTCCAAGCCCGCCACCGCGTCAGCCCACTCCTCCTCCTCCAAGTCCGGCACAGCGTCAGCCGACTCCTCCTCCTCCAAGTCCGGCACTGCGTCAGCCGACTCCTCCTCCAAGTCAGGCACCGCGTCAGCCATCTCCGCCGCCTCAGCGGGCTCCGCCGCCTAAACAATAGCGGAAGAGAGGCGCCGCAGCTACGGTACAACAGGCGGCGGCTAGCGGTACAACAGGAGGCAAGAAATACAGATTTGGTCCAAGCCTCAAGCCTCTTCCGAGGTTGCCTTACGACCTGACTGACGAGGAAAACGAGATCGAAGTGCAAGCCCAACTGAGGGCCCATTTTGGACCGAAACCGCCCCCGCCGGCAAAGGAGAAAGTACCTGAGCATGTCATTGGCCACTTTATTCATATGGCTCAACCAGCAGCTCCCAAGCATGTTGACTCAGACTATGAACGCCAAATCAAGAAGTCATATCAAGCACAAAAAAAGGAGTCGAGCTCGAGCTCGAGCCAAGCAGCTGCCAAAAAAAGTGGGAAAACTGTTCCCCAGCTGGGAGAACAGGCGGTGCAATCGATCCCCCCGCTCATTGTACCAACAAGTGTGAGTACCGGCGCCGATCAGATGGTAATAACCGACGATCATAGAAGGCAGGCTGAAGAGGCCGGTGTCACTATAGAACAACTCCTAGGCATCGAGCCCATCGAAACGTTTAAAGAGGAGGAACTAAAACGAAAATATGTCCGCGGTGAACCTATGGTCAAGCCTGAGGAGATCAAGCGTCTATCAACGAGAATGTATGAATTGCATCAATGGTACATGAGAGAAGACAAGACTACCGATAAAGAGTCCCTCATGATGAAAGTCAAGATCGAGCCTCCGCAGATCAACAATGAATGCATTGAGAAGGCACTAATCCAACTTACAGGAGCAGTTATGGAAGTTGGATATCTTCTAAAATGTATCCTTGTGGTTTTTGTTTTCTTTGGTCTTGCTTTTTTAGTCAAAATTTGGTGATGTATTTCCATGTATCAAAAACCAATGATGAAAAAAGGATATGTGCTTGCAAAGAAAAATGTACGCGGACGGGATGCGGCCAGGATGCGTGCGCGCGTTGGGCGCACGGCCACCGCATCCCAGAAATGGCCCGGACACGACCCCATTGCCCTGCCAAACGAACAGAATCCAGGCAAAACGGACGTCCATTTGGGGTCGTGCGCTAGAGTTGGCCTAACGGCTCCTAGTGCTCCTGGCCTACTGATACACCACGACATTCTAGGAAACACTAATGGTGCACGAGATTCTCGAAAATAAAAACTAATGGTGCATGAAAAAACCAACTGAAAGGGAGGACCTGGTGCGTGGGGCTGCGCTGCCGGCGAGGGCAGGAACCCTGCTGAAAAGAGTGGCATTGTCACTAAACACCACCAACGGGAACTGGATCATATCCTTGGTGTCGAACCTGCACACTACTAGCACTAGTAGAATACCTGTGCGTTGCTACGGGCACAAAAGAAATATAAATGAGCACAAAAGCATAAGTTGTGATCATCTTTTATCTTGTTCACCAAGATGCAATCCCTCGGGTTTTCTACATGCATAGATAATGTACTTTTAGTAACATATCAAAATTGTGAGAAAAATTGTGGGAAGACATAAGACAATCGTTCTCATCTCTTTGTTTCTTTCTATTTACTCCTCAGTCAAAACCGCAATAAGACATGACACCAACTTCATTCTAATTAGTCCTCAGTCAAAACCGCAACAAGACATGACACCATCTTGATTCTCCCTGCCTGCGTCCTATTTTCAGCCAACACTTCGACCTCATCTCCAACATTGCTATCACATAGTGATCGCTCTTCTTTGTCATGGTTCATAACCTTTCTATGGATTATAGTACATTAAACACCTTCTCTCACTATCACATACATTTGACAATAGTGACGATTGTCGTGATAGGCGAAATATTTTTTCAGTGGGAGGCGATGTTTTTGCCGATAACAAGACCGACCCATCGGCTCAGTCTGTCAGAGGTGCTCATAGGGGCAGGATGTGCGTATATGCGTTCATAGGGGTGAGTGTAAGCATCATTGTGTGTAAGCGTGAAATATATCATACGCACAAGTGTCAAGACGTATCAACATACCATGGTCCTAATATGTGTTGTCGTCTCTCTTTGTTTCATTTCACATTTGTAACACAGAGTTAAAATAGTCCATTGCCTCCACTGCCATTGTGACATTGCCTTGCTCCACATTGTTTCGCAGATGTTGTCACACGCTTGGGTTCTCTTTTAGATGAAATTTGATAAAACAGTTGGTCCTTGCTAGCAATTGTAAGGAGTAACTACTTAATTACAAAGAAGGTTGGTTCGTATATATCTTTGTAATTTCTTATATACAAAACCACATCAAAATGTCCAGACGTGCATTCACGTGTGTACATGCTAGTATCACCATGAGTCAATCTAAAAAAGGAATGGCAATTTACTTAAGAAGGGTTAGAAAAACCAGGAACTTTTGTTTACAATTCACAACAAACATTATGAGTTGAAATCTTCCATGGGTTCAACCTGTACCACCAGCGCCCCTGCACTCTCGCACAAACTCTTTCTACCCCTATAAAATCTGCAAAAGAAAAACAACATTTCCAACATTAGAACATGATTTAGGATTTGCAAGGACTTGAAACAAAATGGCAGGATACAAAGTAACATGGCGCTCTTCTGTTAGTACCATGACCGGTAAATATTAACCCCCACCCCCCCAACCCCCCACCCCACCCAAAATGATATAAATATAATTATGAACTTATGTTTTAAAAGTCAGGGCAAGATGATACATTGGCGTAAATCAAACTGAAACCGAAATTGTCGTTCATTGATCAAACATTACCATCTACAGGCCTACATAAATATGTGTAGTAATTTTTAGAAAGAAACAATGACATTTGTAGTCCGCAGTTGTCTACCCATCAAGATCTTTCATAAGAGATTTCCACTTTCAAATATCCTATTCCAAAACAAAAAGTGCAAACATAAAAAGAGAACCCAAAGTTTTTTGTCGAACATAAATCGACCCCCCCCCCCCCCCCCCCCCCCCCCCAAAACCCCCCACCACCCCCCCCCTGTTCTAGTTGCATTGAACCATACGCAAACCTTTTCTCTTCCACATCTCATGTATGTATAAAGTAAAAAAGAAATCCTAGTTATTGAATATTGGCAATATATAATATGGTAGTGTGACTATAAACCGAAATGCATGAATAACTATTGGGGGTGCATTTTGCAGTGTGAAAGAATACAACTTTTGGATGTAAACGTGAATCAGTTTTTACCAAACAGCACAGTGAGTTAAATGGAGCGGCATCCAGTAGTACAAGCTTGGACTGTACCAAAGAATACAATAGAAGCTTGCTACATGGGTGCACTGCTTACAAGCAATGAGCTTGTTAATAGTGTGATGGAATTAGGCCGAAAAATATAAAATGAACAACCTCCAGTCAGACATATTTATGAAATGATAAATTTAATATCGGGACTTTCTAAACACGCATAAAATGACAACACCTAAAATATGATATTACTGAACTAAATGATAAATGTTCTCTTCTGTTTATCAATTGTGTTGACCACATGATATAAGAAACAAGATATTTTTCTGAACTACAACGCTTACACGACAATTCGTCAAATACAGTACATAGTTAACTCACATAGCATGTCTCTTTAGAAGTTTAGATACAGGCCTTCCATTATCTAAAAAAAGATACATACCTCAATCGAACCAAAAACATGGTGATGTCAAGCAATGAATGAAACGAGCACGATTTTAGAGAAGGTAAGCACAATTTTATGGCGTGCTAGCAACTCCTCCGATTCCCTAAACACAACATGTGCAGACTGCAGTAATGTAGTAGTGCCGATTGCGTTTGTTCCTGGAAGGCAAATCAATCCAATTTGAGAAAGCATAATGCGTTCATGATCAACACAGTTTGTGCCATACTAATTGACCTAGAACCTCATGAGTCCAAAATGGATCACCAAAATTTAGTATGTACAGCCATTCACATAGAGAACCAAGATCCAATCTAATGGTTGGTAACAACCAGCAAAACATGAGGGGAATAAGAAAGGAAGTCAAGCGCAGGTTTACCTTGGGTGATGAAGGAACCCAGCCGTGCCACTGGCGCCGCGCTATGCAGGGGCATCTGCATCTCCAGACCAGCCGCCGCCAACCTGCAAGCAATCTCGAGACAATTAACATCCGTATTAACGAGCTCAGCTTGCATAGAAATATATGTATACAGATTTCAAATGAAAAGAATATTTCAGAGCGATTTTTTTGGATCAACTTTAAGAGTGTTTCTTATCAACTTTCAGGGTGCTTTTCCTGAAGGAATAAGTGGAAGCTTTGGACAGTATACTAGAATAATCAAGTAATGACAATCTGATGGTCAAACAAATATATAACAGCAACCCATCCATTTGGAAAAGACCAACGCAGCCGCGCTCGCCCGTTTCACCCTCTTGGTGCCTCTCATCATGCTCTTCAGCCTGGTGCTCGTCCCCTCCACGCTCGCCGTCACTGGGTTCGTTGCTATCAGCGTGCATACCTTGTTCAGGTTGCAGTGACTGAGTGTCCTGAACCTAGAGTCAAACAAAACCATGGATCGGGGACATTCGAACACGAAGTAGAGAAAAACAACCTTGGCTAGGCCGAGCTGCAGCATGGGTTGGTCGGCGCCGTACCTCGACGAAGCGCCGGTGACGCTATCTAGCACCAGCAGATGCGTGATGCGTCCTCCCTGAGTACGGCTAGGGTTAGCCGCACCGCGTGTGTAGCGGCAAGACTGCAGAGTTCTCATGTGTGGCGACCTGGCCGCGGCCAAGAGCTGTCGAGGAGCCGAGGGAGGGCATGTAGAGGTCGCTCAATCAACAAGCAGAGGAAGAGGCGAACTGCTCGCTACCTTCGCTAGCCTCCTGGACTGGTCCTCTGCCGCGGCGTCGCTCGTTGGCTAGGTGGATGGGGCGCTCGGCCGGGGAGCGGTGGCAGGGGAGGAGGTAGGGAGGGAAGGAAGGGAAGGGGTGCGGGGCGGCGGCGGCTGCGGCTGCGGGTGGAGAAGGGGATGAGCGACGGCTCACTAGGGATCGCGACAGCCGAGAGGGAGGACGTACGTAGGTTTTCAGGCTTTGTTTTTTTGTTTTTTGTCCATCAAAAATAAAAAATAGGCAAGTGGGGATGTCGAGGGGTGGATCGATCGATGGGAGGGAGGCGAACAAACTAACGACCACCTACGGACTGCTCCTTTAGGTTCAGGTGTGGAGATGAGTCTGCTAGCCTAGGCCGCAAGGAAAGATTTTAGACTGTTTTGTGATTTGGGAAGTGTGGGCCTAAGCAAGGAAAGTTAAGATTTTTATCAGAATTGTTTTGTGATTTGAGAAGTGTGGGCCACATTCATGCTTGATTGTTAGAAAATCAGAAAGATTTTAGACTGTTTTGTGATTTGGGAAGTGTGGACCTAAGCAAGGGAAGTTAAGATTTTTGCCATAATTGTTTTGTGATTTAGGAAGTGTGTGGGGATCTTTATCGCAAGAAGGAAAGAATCGTACGTAATGGGGAAATACCAATGCCAAGATGGAAAAACCAAAGGGTGGGATGTGGGAATTGATTTGGTTTTTAATGAGAAGGGTGATGGGACGTGGGACGAAAATAAACCAGACGAAAATAAAACCAGAAGAAAATAAAACGGACGAAAAAAAACCGTGGAGGCTATTCTACCAACTGAGACATTAGGAGTAGAGATTACAATGCAGCTGCATAAGCATAGAGTAAGAAACTTAAGGATGTTGTTTATAGCTTCATTATCGATGTAGTTGAGAAGGTGTACCAAAAATCACCTCCTTAACTTGAAACCATCCTATATGAACATTATAAGTCATCATCTTGGAGTTTTAACATGGAAGAATATAAATTCTGAAACAATGAATACTCACATTGCAAATTGCTTGATTTAGTTCTTTCGCATTTCATGACTACATAAATTAAAAGAAAAATATCCCACTTTATGCATCACTTTGGATTCCCCGCAAACTCGCACACAGTTGTCAGAGGAAAAAATATCTAGAAATATGGTGAAAATAATTCCATCTGGTAGTAATTAAAACATTTTCCATACCTTGAGAATACTCGTATATATTTCCATCATGAACTCAGTATACGTGTCTAGAATTCCAGTTGCAAACTAACCAAAGGCCCTAGTGGCCCAAGTATGCAAATTGATATCAAGGAGAACTTATAAAGAAATTAGTGCATGCTAATCCTATATAATAAAACAGTTTGCTTCCAGTGTTCAGTACAGTCAATAAAGTATCACATTCAAGACAAATCTGATAGAATGTGAATAAATCGATAAGTAAATCAATATGGTGTATACTCTAAAAGCTCCTTTGATGTCGTACAAGTTATTAATCTTCTACTCATTTCAGAAACCCCTACAGAAAAAGGGAGTACATTTCAAGCTCCAGGATGAACCAGTAATATATTATCCGAGCTTATAAGTAAGTCTATATTCTGAAACTCCCACATATAGGTGTTGATATGAGACCCTCTGAAATGGATCTAAACTGAGGGTAGTATTTCATATCAGTTATTTGACCATATGAACTTGATACTACTACTTTTCTGTGTGCCACCATGGTTCTAAATGTGCGATCTCAGATGGTGGTGCTGACTACTGAGATAATCCTGCAAGTATTATCATACTGTTAATTAGCAGATGTTTCTCAACCCAAAATGCAGGCAACCGTGCAAGTAGGACCTAAAATTCGTGCATGTAGTCAGAAGATCTCCAAAGCGAATCATACAAAGTAGCAGGAAGAAAGAAATAAAATGTAAATGAATAATATCTTACCTTCAGTACATGATTTCTCATAAGAAGGCGGGTGAGATGAACACACTATGTAGCGCCATAAGGGGCCTGACAAATTAACACCCAACAACAACAGGCGGCGTCGCGTGGACAGAGGAAGGGAACGGTGAGTCGACCAAATCGGTGAACTTATCACTGGTGCCCTGCTCCGCCAGTCGGTTGTACATCCCTGCGACAGCGATCGGCGAGAGGTCGACGCGGGTGATGGCACATGTGACGCCCTCCCGCAAAAGCTCTTCCCAGAGTTGCGAAATTGCTACACCCAATAGTAACACAGCATATAAATTCTACCATGGGAAAGTGTTTTGGCAGGAAAACGTTGAAATTCAGGAGCTTGCAGATCAGGTGTCCATCTCCTCTACCTTCTTCCTCGGTGCTTCCTTCTGCTCGTATGTTAGATATTCTTCAGTTTGTACAAAATAAAATCCTAGAAAGAAAAGCGTGAATCACAGTACCTTAGCCTTGGCGAGATCCAAATGCACATAAATGTAGTACAGAATGTAATGTGTTATATTATATATCATTGTAGTTGGTTACAAGTCTGAAAAGAATTCATATAAAGTAAGATGAAAATGTAGCTGACCAATGTCAAATGGGTATAGAAAATATTCTCATATGTTAGACACCATTCACCACAGAAAATCTTAAATACTGCTTTTACACGAATCATACAGCAAAACACTTTCAGTCTTATATATCGACGCATTTGGATGAGAAAAATTTACACCACAATTATATTAACACCATATATCATCAATAAATTATACCATGGGAAAGTGTTTTGGCAGGAAAAGGGTGGTTACCCAACAATAAAAGAGGCAATTAGCCTTGGACAAACAACATTTTTATAATTCATCACAATGCCAACAACAGCTTTAACTAACGAAATAAATTATTGAAAGCTCACATCCTAATATCATACAAGGAAGATTAGAGTGCTCACCGCATGGAATAAGCAACAACGTGGCGCTTCCCTTGAAAGCCTTTCAGACCACCATAGACAATATCATAGTCACCATCCCTTGTAAAGAAAAAAAAAAGAGGATGTAAAGTTTATTGCATAGGAAACCAATTTCCCATCATATGACAATTAGTTTTAATCCTTGACTAAACTCATTTTTGTAGTGTCCGGCGTCACATTTTCCCTGGGAAAAAAATAAAATAACAGACAACATATATGAGTGACAGTCCAAATTTGGTTGAGTGTAGACAAACCAAAGCAATACATAAGATCTCACCAGCAATACACAACGTATTACATTGATGATTCAAGTCAGGCAGAAAAATGGTTCATTGTCAATATGCACTGTCAAAAAATCTAATCTGTCATGGAACCTGATTCGTTTGCATTAGAAAGTTACAGAGATGAGTCGTTTGCATCACAAAGTTTGTCATGGCACCGTCCTCTTCTCCAGTTCTGTTAACACCTTGAAGAGAGAGAGAGAGAGAGAGAGAGAGAGAGAGAGAGAGAGGTAGGTCGTGACCAGATCTCACTCCCTGCTGCCACCGGTCCCCATTCCCGTCCGCCACTGGCCCCGTTCTCCGGATCGCCTACTGCCATCACACGCAGACAAAGAAAGGAGAGGCCAGGGCATCCCAGGGAGAGAGATGAGAGGATGTGCTGAAGTACATAGTTCCGAGATGGCGGCGACAGCAGCAACGTCGTCCCACAACCACGCCCTCCCTTGAGTCTTGCCCTGACATGGAGTTCCGCGACGGCGGCGGTGGCGGAGGTCTCTGAGGTCGGCGGAGGAGCAAGACGTTGGGCGGCTGAGGCTGGGAAACCGGGTTCCGTGATGGCAGCCATAGCAGTGTCGTCCCATAGCCCCCGCAACGCGACCATGCCCTGCCCTAGGGTTCCGCGATGACGGGGCGGTGGCGTCCCACAACCACACCCTCCCATGGGTCCTGCCCTGATGTGGGGCTCCGCGATGGCGGCGGCGGTCTCGGAGGTCGCGTCGGTGTCGGGTGGCGGAGAAGCAAAGACGTTGGGCGGCAGCCCTAGGAGAGTAGATCGAGGGAGTAGCTGAGAGGAGTTGTGCGGTATGTTTTTCTCCCGTCGGCGTTCGAGGGGACCTCGTACGTTAATGGGCCAGCCCAAGTACACGTGATGTGAAAGGTGGGCGAAAGATAAGAGTGATGGAATGAGGTGGGAGTGAGGCGAGACTACAACTCGTCCATTAGGAGTAGAGATTTTCTTGTACGCCGGGTGTCAGGGTCTTCGCCGAGAGTCAAAACACGGACACTCGGCAAACTAAACAACGCCGAGAGCCACTCTCGGCAAACCTGGCCTCACGGCAACTGCCTACTTTGCCGTCACTGGCTCACGACGAACAAGCACCGCACGGCAAACGGCGCAGATGCCGAGAGCCGCGCACGGCAAAGAGGAGCCATGTGGCATGCCCGTTCGCAGCAGACGGCTCCATCAGTTACTTTCCATATTACCGAGAGTCATTTTTCGACGCTCGGCAAAGTATATGCCACATCCGATTTTCCTTTTTTGTGTGTGTTCTTTTGCCCTCAATGTTTTCGTCTGATATTTCATATCTTTTAATGACTAAAGTTTCAAAATGCCATGACTTGTGTTTTGTGTTAGATTTTTTCAAATCTCAACTTCTAAGCACTACTACCTCCGTTCCTTTATATAAGGTATATTATTTTTGCCATGGTACCCAAGGCACAAAATTATAGCGTATTTAGGATGAAGTTATCCTTGGCTAATTTGTTCGTTAGTGGCAAGTAAATCAATTAGGCCAGGAAAGAAAAAGAGATACTTGCAATAGGGAGAAAAATTCTTACCTTGCACGGATACAAACGGTGAAGACCCCTAGACCTAGGGTTACGACCTATACCGAGAGGGCTCTCGGTAAATGCAACTATTACCGAAAACGGTTATCGACCCTCGGTACTGAGTAAGCCACATCATATTTACCTTTTATTTCTGTGTGCATCTTTGCCACTCTCATTTTGTGTCTGATATTTCATGTCTTTTAATGACTCAAGTTTCAAAATGACATGACTTGTGTTTTGTGTTAGATTTTTTCAAATCTCAACTTCTGGCACTACTACCTCCGTTCCTTTATACTCCCTCCGTTCCAAAATGTAGTGCGTATAGATTTTTTGGAAAGTCAAACTTTGCAAACTTTGACCAAGTTTATAGAGAGAACTACTTATATCTACAATATCAAATATATAAAATATGAAACTATGTCTTATGACGAATCTAATGATATATGTTTGGCCTTCTAGATGTAAATGTTTTTCTCGACAAACTTGGTCAAAATTGATGAGGTTTGACTTTTCAAAAAATCTATAGGCACTACATTATGGAACGGAGGGAGTATAAGGTATTATTTTTGCCACGGTGCCCAAGGCACAAAATTATAGCATATTTAGGACAAAGTTATCCTTGGCTAATTTGTTCGTTAGTGGCAAGTAAATCAATTAGGCCAGGAAAAAAAAGATACTTGCAATAGGGAGAAAAATTCTTACCAAGCACGGCTACAAACGGTGAAGACCCCTAGACCTAGGGTTACGACCTGTACCGAGAGGGCTCTCGGTACATGCAGCTATTACCGAAAACGGTTATCGACCCTCGGTAATGAATAAGCCACATCATATTTACCTTTTATTTCTGTGTGTATCTTTGCCACTCTCATTTTGTGTCTGATATTTCATGTCTTTTAATGACTCAAGTTTCAAAATGACATGACTTGTGTTTTGTGTTAGATTTTTTCAAATCTCAACTTCTAAGCACTACTACCTCCGTTCCTTTATATAAGGTATGTTATTTTTGCCACGGTGCCCAAGGCACAAAATTATATCGTATTTAGGATGAAATTATCCTTGGCTAATTTGTTCATTAGTGGCAAGTAAATCAATTAGGTCAGAAAAAAAAAGATACTTACAATGGGGAGAAAAATTCTTACCGAACACGGCTACAAACGGTGAAGACCCCTAGACCTAGGGTAACGACCTGTACCGAGAGGGCTCTCGGTACATGCAGCTATTACCGAAAACGGTTATCGACCCTCGGTACTGAGTAAGCCACATCATATTTAGCTTTTATTTCTGTGTGTATCTTTGCCACTCTCATTTTGTGTCTCATATTTCATGTCTTTTAGTGACTCAAGTTTCAAAATGACATGACTTTTGATGACTTGTGTTTTGGGCTAGATTTTTACAAATCTCAACTTCTAAGCACTATAAAGTAAAAGTATGAAAACAGAGACCTGTCGTAACACGGAGAAGCAGGTATTCATCAACCCCTACCCCTCTCGGTGCCTGTCAACATCGTAGACCGTCCGGGCCTCCGTAAGGGCGCACGGCCGGAAAACCCCATCTCGGTAATGTCTAACTAAAATGATAATTAAGGTGCTTTGCGAAGCATGTAAGAAAATAAAAGGAGATGTAAACAACAACAAAAGGAATAACACATATTTACCAAGCACGACTACGAATGGAGAGGACGTGTAGACCTAGGGTTAGGACCTTTACCGAGGGCCGTTTATCGACTCTCGGTAAAGGCCACATCATATTTTCCTCCCATTTGTCTGTGTGTCTTTGCCACTGTTTATTTCTGATATTTCATGACTTTTAATGACTAAAGATCCAAAATGCCATGACTTTTGATGACTTCTGTTTTCAGTTAGATTTTTTAAAATCTCAACTTCTAATTAAGCACTACATATAAAGTAAAAGAATGAAAATAGTGACCTGCCGTAACACCAAGAAGCAAGTATTCACCAACCCCTATCCCCTCTCGGTGCCGATCAATGCCGTAGACCGCCGGGGCCACCGGTTGGGTGCTCGATCGGGAAGCCGCCCGACGGGGGGGGGGTGGTCCGACAACTGGCCCTGCATGCGTGTGGCCAAGGCATATGTATCAAAGGGTGGTGTGGTGTACGAATACCCAATGCACATCCTTGACGTGGCAGATGCCTCACAAACCGGACACATGCACGGGCATGAACATCGAGGACTAGCTGCGTTCGTCACCCAGATTGAGCCGGCGGTGGGCAATCCTGTGAGGGAATGGACTAAAACTGGCTTCACGACGAACGGGGCAGACACCGAGAGCCACGCACGACAAAGGGAGGCCACATGGCATGCCCGTTCGGGAGTGACGGCGTTGTCACTTGGTTCACCCTATACCGAGAGCTGCGACGTCACCCTCGGTAAGAACACATCACACAAACATTTTTCTAAATGACATGTGGTTCCATTGGTCACATTTATCAGTAAAAGTTTCAAATTATTTGCTAAATATTTTTACAAAAAAATGACGATGTCTTTGCCGAGAGCAGTGCTCGGCAATGCTCGTGCCCAGGGGGGCCGGGTGTCCCACATGGCAGCTGATAGTTTACCGAGCGTCACCACCCTCGGAAAAGAGTGGCAGCCCTGTAGTAGTAAAGTGCTCAGCGACTCCTTTTCTGAGAGCCACTCTCGGAAAAGGAGTGGCACAACAGTAGTGTCAGTTCTCAGACGACCCCTTTGCCGAGAGCTACTCTTGGTAGTCCATCATTTTCGAGTGTGGCTCTCGGAATGTTTCCCATTCCTTCTGCTGTTAAGCTATTTCTTTTCTGATCCCTGCAGATGAAAACAACTACAGTGCAATTTGGAGTAGTCCGCATATATAGGCATAATTTGATCATATATAGGCATAATTTGAAGTTTTCCACATATATAGGCATAATTTGAAGTAGTCCACATATATAGGCGAATGTTTCATACTAGTACACAGCACACACAACTTCACAAATTCATACATATTGTTAACTTATGGAAGTTCACTACTTGCAAAACACATGCACGTCACATAGAAGTTCACATGTTCATAGATCATCTTGAGGAGTAGGAGGGGCCATCGGGATAAGATTCCGGAGGAGGAGGAGGAGAAGGGGCATCACTTCCACTGCTTCGAGATTGCATAAGAACCTATAAGAGTAGAGTCACGTGAGGGTGGTTCATCGCTATATAATGAATGTTCTACTCTAGTTTAGAGAATGTTCTACCTGTAGTTGATTCTCGAGCATCTTCAACCTTTCGTTCATGTCTGCTCGTTCCTTATTTCTGCTCTCCTACTCAGCCAGCCACCTTTGCTCCTCTTCAGCAGCCCGTTGGTCCATGATATCCTGTAATATGACACTAGGCTCGTATAGGTTGGAACGGTGCTATTTCGAGGCATGTACATAAATGAAAGGTTAGGATGCTAACCTTGAGACGCTTTATCTTACGTTACGCGGCGGTTGGGCGACTCCGTATGGACGGAGTTGAGCTGGTGCTCGACGCGCATATCTCGTGCAGCTTGCTATGCGAGGAGGTGGCTGAAAGTGCAATCATGCCCTTACATCATGTTTTGATGTTGATGACAATATACATGTAGGGGACTGACTATGTTCGTTAAGTGAATCTCAGGTGTTAGTCCCCGGTTCATCAAAAGTGTGTGGATCGTGAGCATACGAAGTGGATTTCACTCAAGGAAGAAGTATCAAAATGATTACATATTTGTTTTCTTGAGTATAGGATCCCGCACTATTAAGAGTGGATCGGTAGGGTTAGTAAAAGACTTGCTCTTGCCACAAAACTCCTTCCCAAAAATTCTTTAGATCTTTCGCTATATGCTCTGGCTTATTCTGCCTCTTGCCTTGTCGGATGTCCGGGCTGGCCCCCGGATGTCCGGGCCACCTGCCGGATATCCGGCCCGGACCCTGGATATCCGGACCCTGCTATCCAGAGTACAATATATTGGTGTGCCCTCTTTCGGATGTCCGGCCCTCCATGCCAGATGTTCGGGCTCTCCATATACCCCGGATATCCGGGCCTTCATGCCGGATGTCCGTCTCGAGCTTTCCAGAGAACGTCTTCTGTTCTGTGAACTCGCCGGATGTCCGGCCACCTGCCGGATGTCCGGGCTTTCCTGACATGCCGGATGTCCGGGCTTGGCCCCGGATGTCCGGCCCCTCTGGTTTATCCTTTGCTTCTGCCCTGTTCTTCAAGTGCCTTGCCAGGCCAGATGTCCGGCCTGCCCGGTCACTTGCACTACAAGGGCCACATTTGCACTCACACTATATATTGCTCTCTTCCCCCTTTGGAGAGGGTTGACCATTCACTCTTGAGCAAACCCTAGAACACATTTTCACTCTCTCTCTCACTCTCATACACCAAATCTTAGATCCCAAGGGGATTTGAGAGCATTTGTGAGAAGTTGTCCAAGCAAGTGATAGATCCACTCCTTCCCCTTCTTTGCACCAAAGGAATTTGTGATTTGAGCAAGTCTTGAGCTTTTCCTCATCGTTCTTGTTACTCTTGGAGGTTGGAGACTCCTAGGCGGTAGGAGTCATTCGGAGAGGAATCGATCATTCTGATTACCCCCGGAAAGTTTGTGAGGGTTTGGAGACCACCCCAAGGTCTACCACTAGTGGTTGAGAAACGCCTTCGTGGTGTTGTCTCAAAGGGAGAATAGGGTGAGCCTTCGTAGCGTTGGTGTGCCTTCGTGGTAACATCCACCTCTCTAACGGTGACGTAGCTTCCCTCCAAGGGAGTAAACATCGGCATACATCCTCGTCTCTCGGAGTTGCGGTTATTCCTAACCCTAACTCTCTACTTGTGGTTACTTGTCTCTTAGCACTTACTTATATCATATTGTGCTAGCTTACCCACATATTTATTTTACTTGTTCTTCTTGCTTAGCTCTTAGCATCTTACTTGCAATTGTTAGGCTCACTTTCATATTCTGCTTTATTGCCTAAAATTGCTAAGTAATAATTAAAATTTGTAATTGTACCTATTCACCCCCCCCCCCTCTAGGTCCATCTCGATCCTTTCAATTGGTATCATAGCCTCGTGCTCTATTCTTGTGGCTTAACCACCCTAGAGCGAGATGAACCCCGATGGGACTCCGCTTGTTGCGGATCCGAAGGATAAGGGCGCGGCTTCCACAGAAGTCAACTCTTTTACTTCTTAGGATCTGGAACAGGCGCTTGCTAAGCAAAAGGAGGAGCATGATGCTTCTCTTGAGACCTTGGTCCAAATGAGACTAGCCACACTAACCACGATGCTTGCACCACTTTCTGGTGGTGCGGCCTCGAGGCCAACTGTGCCTACTCCTTCACTTGGCCAACAACCTCCTAGTAATGAACACTCCATTGTTCCTTGGCTTTATGCAAGACCTCAAATAGAGAAACCAAAGTATAACCCTCAAGGCAAACCTCCTTTACTTGATGACACTACCGATTTTGCTTTGTGGAGAGTTGCTATGCAGGATCATCTTCGATATGGAAATGATGAGATGCTGGAGATCTTGGAGTATGGCTACCAAGCTATTGACCCGAAGAATCTTACTCCAAGAGAGGTATATGACAAGAATCTCAACGACACAGCAATCATGTGCATAAGAAGAGGTATGACTGACAAGCAAAGGAAACCATACATACATATCACAAGTGCCAAGGAATTATGGGATAGCATTGTGAGGACCAAGACCGGTACCTCCACTCTCCGGCTTGCTCAATATGAAATTGCCAAGGGTCAATTGCAAAACTTTTGTATGGAGAAAGGTGAATCCCCCAAGCAACTCCTTGAGCGTCTCATGACTCTCACCACTGACATCGAGTCATGTGAGTGTGACAAGATACAAGATGGATTCAACTTGACTAAGCGATTTCTCGTGGATAAGTTGCTTCATGCTCTTGCTCCGTATCATCACCAAATGGTGTGGGACATAAGACAACATCATGGATTTAAGGAAATGACTCCAGATGACATCATATCCACCTTCCAACTATTTGAAGAGTCAAAGGCAAATGCTACAAAACATCTTGCCATGCATGGTACCTCAACATCAAAAATCAATCTTGCATTGAAGGCCAAGCATGTATATGAAGAAGAGCAAAGTGAAGAAGAAGAAGATGATGAGGATGAAGACGGTGATGAGATTGACTCCGATGAGAGCCCTTCATATGAAGACATTGCCCTCTTTGTCAAGAAGTTTAGCGCGGGAAAATTCAAGGGAAGATTCCAGAAGAAGAAAGTGAGAAAATGTTACAACTATGAAGAAGCCAACCACTTATCCAATGATTGCCCCTATGAGAAGAGAGAAGATAAACCAAGGTTTCCCAAGACCTTTCCCAAGAAGAAGTTGCCTAACCCTTTGAACTCAAAGCTCAAGAAGAGAGATGGGAAAGCAATGGTTGCTCATGAAGAATCTGATCCGGATGATGTTAGTGGTGTTGCCGGAGTTGCTCAAGATTCTCAAAACACCTTGAGGCTAGTCAACAAGAGTGGTGATGTTGTCACCTACAACTATATGAAAGCGTACAAGGGCAACGCTCACAAGTGCCTGATGGCAAAGGCCGTGGTTGAAGATGAAGAGGACCAAAACTCTCCTGACAAGGTCAAGGTAACCCCACGATCAAATCCTTCTCTCTTCACTCCTCCTACTCCTAGTGATGAGTACCTTGATGCGGAGGATAATCATGATGATAATGATATAGATGACCCCATGTTTGCTAAACTAAATAAGGTCATGTGCTCCCTCAAAGGAAAGAAGCTCACTATGTTTCGTATGCTTATGGAGATGGTGGGTAAGCACACCATCACCATTAAGGAACTCGAAACCCTCGTAACCGAGGAAAAGGAAAAATATGAAATCCTTGAGCGGAAAGTCCAATATGAGGAAGCACGAAATGATGAACTATGCTTGAAAATTGGTGCAAACATTGATGTTCATGCTATAGATCTTGCCTCCTTGAAAAAGGCTAAGGATTCTTGCGAAGAGTTGATGAATGATAAAAATAAGCTTGTGAAGTCTCATGCTTCTCTCTCTAAGGATTGTGAGCTCCTATCCGTGTCCCTCAAGACTAAGGAAGAAGAGCTCACCCTTCTTACAAAGAGTTTTGAGACGCTCAAGCTTACTTATCTTGCAACTCTAGCCAAGGCTTACTCTTCTCCTATTATCAATGTTGATGCTTGTGCTACTAACTCTAGTAGTTATCTAGCATCTATTCTTGAGGAGAATCGCTTTCTCAAGGCTCAAATCGAGAAAGGTCTCATGACATGTGCTCAAGGACAAAAGAACCTTAATGAGGTATTGGGCCAACACAATGAGGTGTTTGCCAAAGAGGGGCTCGGGTTTGACCCAAGCAAAAGCAAGAAGAAGACGTCTTCTCAAAAGTGCACCACCCCTCTAAAAGAAATATTTGTACAAGAAGGGCTCAAGGAGAAAGGTAAGGTGTAGGAGATATGCCCTAGAGGCAGTAATATCGGTTATTTTGTATCTCCTGGTTTGTAATGAAAGTTTATGTTCCATGCTATAACTACAATGATTCTCGAGTCTACAATAAAATGAGGCTTGGAGGGAAACTCATGTGCACGTGTGGGATAATAAACGGAAAAATGTATTCCTGGTCAAGCCTCTATGACTGGCCCGAGTATTGCATGATGATCCTGTTTTCCTGATCATGGGCATGTCTATGCCGGCAATTTTGAGGGCACAAATTGTTGGTAGAACACTTGTGTTGAATCGACCCAAATTGATGTTATGCTATGAGATGCATTCGTCACAAGTTAATGGTTTATAACACAGAGAAGTTAATGTTTGCATAATTCCTTAGACCATGAGAGTATCGAGTTCCTTCATACTTGCTTCGTGAACTTTGGGGTTTGTTAAACGTCATCCGTAACTGGGTGGCTATTACGGCGGCTTACGGGTTCACGGAAAAGTATGGCAAGTAACGAGATAGCTCAAGATTGGGATTTGCTCCTTTGACGATGGAGAGATATACTCGGGCCCTCTCGGTGTTACGGTATCCATCATCGTCTGGCCAGACACCTTGTGATTTGATCACTGGGATGCCGGAACACGGAAACGAGAAAAGAGAACAAAACCGGTAACGAGGTAACTTGCATGATGGACAAATTGTTGATCCACAGGAATGCAATAAATCTAACCTCGGGTGTTTGTGACATATCGCGAAGCAACAGGAATAGCACACGGCAACTGGAGGTTCACTCGAATATTCATTCGTGTGGGTATAGGGGTCAATATGGGTGTCCACGGCTCCGATGTTGATCATTGATCGGAAGGGGTTCCAGGTCATGTCTATACTTAACCGAACCTATAGGGTCACACGCTTAAGGGTCATCTATCTACTGAATACTAGACAGGGAGTCTGAGAGAAAATCACCGAAAAAGTTTCGGACACCGAAAAAGTTTCGGACAGCAGAAAGGTTCCGCAAAGAGGTCACCGGATGAGTTCCGGTGAAACTGAAAAGTTGTTTCAGAGGATACCATAAAGTCAAATTGTTTTCGGCACATGCCTGATAATTATTGGAGGGTGCCAGAATCATTCTGGAAACTTCTGGGAATTTTCTGGAAGAAAAACCGGAAATGTTTCGAAGCTGCCGGAACCGCTTCAGATGCTTTTCGCAGATGAAAATCACTAATCTAGAATTGTTCCAGAACGCGTTGAAAATTATTTTAGTGGTTACTGGAATTGTTCTAAGCCCACATAAATATTTTTAGTTCGAACGGACGCTGAAAAATGTCATCGTGAATAGTGAAAGTGCTTTTTGGATAATTTTTTGGAAGCCACCTTTTAGGGCTTTTGCTAAAGGCTTCTAGAAGGGCTTGGGGGGCCATGAGAGCCCCTCATGGGGGGGCCCCCTAGGGGTGGCCGGCCAAGGAAGGGGGAGCTCCTTGGAGCTCCACATGGCATCCCAAGTTTACCCTTATGCCCATGAGGTGTGACCTAATGCATGGGTTTTTGGTAATTAGTGGAGGAGCCCTACCCCTTGGCTTTCCTATAAATAGAGGAGATGGGGGCTGCCATCTCTTCATCCTTGCTCTCATACACATGCCATGCATTATCTGGCTTCTTCTCTCCCTCCCACGAAAAGAGTTTCGTAGAGCCGAAAGGCTGTCTGGGTTCCGGCAGGAACTAGTTCTGGACGGCGAAGCCCTGCCGGATAGCTGACACCGTATGTGTGCAACCCCGTAGAGAGGTCATAGTTTTGGTCTTTTGCCCGAGGGGCTGTTCGAGTGTCCTCCTGAAGGGCTGTCCGAGTCTCCGTTCGAGTTTCGAGGGTCCTCCCGAAGGGCTGTCCGCGACATCGTCCGGGGGACTGTCCGACCGCCTCCCGAAGGGCTGTCCGACGAGGGAGTACATCCTCGCGGTTGGGAGGTTGTAAATCCTAGCTGCGGGGATCTGCACCAACGATCACCACCGACTCTTCTTCCGCTGCGCTTCGAGTCGGTACGGATCAGATCAAACCTTGTATGCAGTCTCCATAGTGGTTCTGGGCGTGCTCGCTATACCGAAAATTTTCGTTTTCTGTCGCGTTCCCTTACATAAGGTTGTGAGTGGGAAGGCCACAAGGGGCATGCCCACTCCCAACAAGCCAAAAGAGTTCATGCCTCCATCCTATGTACTTCGTAAGACTAAGGATGGAGAAGTTTATGAAAAATTTGTTGGTCCTCGAAATGCATTCCGATTCTATGCTATTTGGGTCCTTAAGACCCTTGTGACTAACTTGAGAGGTCCCATTGCAAAATGGGTGCCTCTAACCAAGTCATAATTGTGTGTAGGTTGCTTTCTCTGGTGGAGTAAAATGGGTGATTGATAGTGGATGTACCAATCATATGACCGGAGATAGCAAATTGCTCTACGATTTCATGGAAGCTATTCAACCATTTATGAGCATTATGTTTGGTGGAGGATCAAAAGGACAGGTACTCGGGTTGGGCAAGGTGACTATCACAAATGACATGTCTCTTGCAAATGTCATGCTTGTTCAATCCCTTAAATATCATTTGCTTTCTGTTGGCCAATTGGCTTCTGTTGGTTATGATACACTCTTTGGACTAACGGATGTGAAAGTCTTTAAGAGAGATACTCTCGAAGTGGCCTTTGATGGAGAGTTGGATGGCAACCTTTACACGGTTGATTTCTCGAAAGAGAGCACATTCCATGCAACTTGTCTAATGGCCAAGGCCGACAAGGGGCGGCTTTGGCATCGCCGGCTAGCCCATGTCGGCATGAGAAATCTTCAAGATCTCTTAAAGGGTAATCACATCCTTGGACTAACCAATGTCTCTTTTGAGAAAGATCGTGTGTGTAGTGCATGCATAGCTAGGAAGCAACATCAATCAAAGCACCCACCCAAGAATATTGTGTCTACTTCAAGGCCTTTGGAGCTCCTTCATGTGGATCTTTTTGGGCCTCCTTCATGGGATAGTCTTGGTGGGAAAAAGTATGGACTTGTCATTGTTGATGATTACTCAAGATACACATGGGTGTTTTTCCTTAAGTCCAAGGATGAGACGAAGATCACCTTCATTGATTTTGCCAAGCAAGCACAATGCAAGTTTGACAAAGAAATCTTGGCAATAAGAAGTGACAATGGCTCCGAGTTCAAGAACGACACCTTGGAAGGATTTCTTGGTGATGAAGGGACTGAGCATCAATATTCCGCACCATACACCCCTCAACAAAATGGTGTTGCAGAAAGGAAGAATCATATGCACTTTTGGAGATGGCAAGGTCCATGTTGGATGAATACAAGTCACCACATAGTTTTTGGGCCGAGGCTGTCAACACCGCATGCCATGCATCAAACCGACTCTTCCTCCGCAAAATATTGGAAAAGACTCCATATGAGCTCCTAACCGGGAACAAGCCAAATGTCAAGTACTTTCGTGTATTTGGGTGCAAATGTTTCATCCTCAACAAAAGAGAACGGTTAGGAAAATTTCAATCCAAAACAACTGAGGGCATATTTGTTGGTTATGGATCAAACTCTCATGCCTATAGAGTCTACAACAAATCCAATGGATGTGTTGTAGAAACTTGTGACGTGGTGTTTGATGAATTTAATGGCTCCCATGGGGAGCAAGTTGATCTAAGTGATGTAGGTGAACAAGATTCGTCTCAAGATATTTTGTCCATGGGTGTTGGTGCTCTTCTTCCCATGGAACAAGAACCTCATGATGATGAAGAAGAAGATGGAAGTTTCACACATCATCAAACCACTTCAACACCCATAACACCACAAGCTCCTATTGCTCAACCAATGCCCGTTGTTCAAGAACAAGAAGATGATCAAGTTCCTCACCATGAGCAAGATCATCACCAAGAGCAAGAACGAGAAAATGCAATCGCTGATAATGATCCTCAACAAATGCAATATGAAGAAGAAGATTTTCCACCTCGCATTAATGATCCATATGTTGAGGATGTGGATGATGGACATGAAGTTGAACCTCGTGAAACCCTAACCTCCATCATGCCCCGTGTGGCCGGTCGTGTTGATATTGACAAAATCCTCACCGGCATATCAGAAGGTAGAGTCACTCGTAAATAATTAACAAACTTTTGTGCTCACTTCTCGTTTGTGTCTAGTGTTGAGCCTCTCAAGGTACAAGAAGCATTGATGGACAACGATTGGCTCATTGCTATGCAAGAAGAGTTGAATAGCTTCGAACGCAACCAAGTGTGGTCATTAGTCAAGAGGCCAACTACGGAACACAATGTCATTGGAACAAAATGGATTTTCAAGAACAAGCAAGATGAGAATGGTGTAATCATCCGCAACAAGGCAAGGTTAGTGGCACAAGGGTACTCACAAGTTGAAGGTTTGGACTTTGGTGAGACCTTTGCTCCCGTTGCCCGTCTTGAATCTATTCGCATCTTACTTGCTTATGCTACTTTCAATGGTTTTACATTACATCAAATGGATGTGAAGAGTGCTTTCCTTAACGGTCCTCTACAAGAAGAAGTATATGTATCACAACCACCTGGGTTCGTTGATCCCGATCACAAAGACTATGTGTATAAACTTCATAAGGCTTTGTATGGCCTCAAACAAGCACCTCGTGCTTGGTATGATCATCTTAAGAAGTTTTTACTCGATGATGGTTTTGTGAGAGGGGTGATCGATCCCACTCTTTTTACTAAGAGGGACAAGGGTAATTTGATCTTATGCCAAATCTATGTAGATGATATCATTTTTAGTTCTCCTAACATTCATTTGTGCAAGAAGTTTGCGGCTTCCATGACCAAGAACTTTGAGAAGTCACTCAATGCGGATTTGAAGTTCTTTCTCGGATTCCAAATTCAACAATTTCAAGAAGGAATTTTCTTGTCTCAAGCAAAGTATCTCAAGGATATTCTAGAGAAGTTTGGCATGTCTGATGCTAGTCCATGTAAGACACCCATGCCAACAAAAATTATACTCACTGAAGACACAAACGGTATCCCTTTTGACCCATCTATTTACCACTCTATGATTGGTTCATTGCTTTATCTTTGTGCATCTAGACCAGACATCATGTTCAGTGTATGCATGTGTGCTAGATTTCAAGCTTCCCCTAGGGAAAGTCATCATAAGGCGGTTAAGCATATTCTTAGATACCTTGTTCACACCCCAAAGTTGGGTTTATGGTACCCCAAGGATGCTAAGTTTGATCTCATTGTGTACATGGATGCGGATTGGGCAGGAGACAAAGTGGATCGTAAGTCCACCTCCGGTGCATGTCAATTTCTTGGACGCTCCTTGGTAAGTTGGTCCTCGAAGAAACAAAATTGTGTTGCTCTCTCCACCGCCAAAGCCAAATATATTTCAACCGCCAGTTGTGCAACTCAATTACTATGGATGAGGCAAACTTTGAAGGATTACGGTATCACCTATAGACATGTACCTCTTCTATGTGATAATGAAAGTGCCATCAATATTGCTGAGAATCCCAAAGATCATACCCGCACCAAGCACATTGATATTAGGTATGTTGGGGATCGTAGCAGAATTTTAAAATTTTCTACGCATCACCAAGATCAATCTACGGAGTCATCTAGCAACGAGAGAGAGGGGAGTGCATCTACATACCCTTGTAGATCGCGAGCGGAAGCGTTCAAGAGAACGGGGTTGATGGAGTCGTACTCGTCGTGATCCAAATCACCGATGACCGAGCGCCGAACGGACGGCACCTCCGTGTTCAACACACGTACGGAGCGGAGACGTCTCCTCCTTCTCGATCCAGCAAGGGGGGAGGAGAGGTTGGGGAGGACAGCTCCAGCAGCAGCACGATGGCGTGGTGGAGTTGGAGCTGCGTGGTATTCCTGCAGGGCTACGCCAAGCACCGCGGGAGGAGGAGGAGGTGTTGGAGAGGGGAGGGGCTGCGCCAGGGATGAGGTATGGCCTCCCTCCCACCCCTCCACTATTTATAGGGGGAAGAGGAGAGGGGGCCGGCCCCCTCAGATCCAATCTGAGGGGAGGGGAGGCGGCCAGGGGAGGGAAACTTGCCCCCCAAGCAAGGTGGAAGGCTCCCTCCCCTAGGGTTTCCCAACCCTAGGCGCCATGGGCCCTTGGGGGGGGGGCACCAGCCCACTAGGGGGCTGGTTCCCTCCCATATACAGCCCATTAGGCCTCCCGGGTAAATCAGCCCCACCCGGTGGACCTCCGGACACCTTTCGGTGGTCCCGGTACAATACCGATAACCCCCGAAACTATTCCGGTGACTGTATGACAACTTCCCATATATAAATCTTCACCTCCGGACCATTCCGGAACTCCTCGTGACGTCCGGGATCTCATCCGGGACTCCGAACAACATTCGGTAACCACGTACAAACTTTCCCTACAACCCTAGCGTCATCGAACCTTAAGTGTGTAGACCCTACGGGTTCGGGAGACACGTAGACATGACCGAGACGACTCTCCGGTCAATAACCAACAGCGGGATCTGGATACCCATGTTGGCTCCCACATGCTCCTCGATGATCTCATCGGATGAACCACGATGTCGAGGATTCAATCAATCCCGTACGCAATTCCCTTTGTCTATCGGTATGATACTTGCCCGAGATTCGATCGTCGGTATACCGATACCTTGTTCAATCTCGTTACCGGCAAGTCTCTTTACTCGTTTCCATAACACATCATCCTGTGAACAACTCCTTGATCACATTGAGCTCATTATGATGATGTCCTACCGAGTGGGCCCAGAGGTACCTCTCCGTCACACGGAGTGACAAATCCCAGTCTCGATTCGTGCCAACCCAACAGACACTTTCGGAGATACCCGTAGTGCACCTTTATAGCCACCCAGTTACGTTGTGACGTTTGGTACACCCAAAGCACTCCTACGGTATCCGGGAGTTGCACAATCTCATGGTCTAAGGAAAAGTTACTTGACATTGGAAAAGCTTTAGCAAACGAACTACACGATCTAGTGCTAGGCTTAGGATTGGGTCTTATCCATCACATCATTCTCCTAATGATGTGATCCCGTTATCAATGACATCCAATGTCCATGGTCAGGAAACCGTAACCATCTATTGATCAACGAGCTAGTCAACTAGAGGCTTACTAGGGACATGTTGTGGTCTATGTATTCACACATGTATTACGATTTCCGGATAACACAATTATAGCATGAATAACAGACAATTATCATGAACAAGGAAATATAATAATAACCATTTTATTATTGCCTCTAGGGCATATTTCCAACATGGTATCATTTCTTGAGAGATCATGTGGAAAAAGGTGACATTGATATTGCTCATGTTGGCACAGATATGCGACTTGCAGACATTTTCACCAAGCCATTGGATGAAGCAAGGTTTTGTCAACGTAGGCGTGAACTTGGTATCTTGGAGCTTGACAACATTATGTGAAATATAGTACCCATCCATGTATGTACTTAATGTCTTGTCTTGATGTAGGCATATATTTAGGGGGAGACATTCAATTCATGAGTACTCTCACCCTACATAATGCATAAAAAGAACAAACACTCTCAAAGTTATCATGGTTTTCGAACTATGGTGCTTTAAATGATGGAGTCGTGACTATGTACCCAAAGTAGAAATCTTTGCGGTACTATGTCCCATATGCTCAAACATGGTGACCTCGGTCACCGCTCGTGGAGTGCGTATATGAACCTGTCTTTACTTAATATTGTTGGGTTATTATTGCACATCTTAGTATGGCCATAGATTACTCAAGTTTTCATCCCTACAATCTCTAAATCTCCTTGGCGGAGTCTATATCAAAATATCTTGTTGGACCTTACAAAATCTTTCCCTGCTTGGGCTCTCTGTCCAGTTGCCAGACATCCGACTTCACAGCCTGACATCCGGGCCCTGGCAGGATTTTTGCTGCTAATTCTCCCATCGAGCACCACCAGTGGCCGGACATCCGGGCCCTGGCAGGATTTTTGCTGCTAAGTCTCCCATCGAGCACCACCAGTGACCGGACATCCGGGTCTTAGCCGGACATCCGGGCCCTGGCAGGATTTTTGCTGCTAAGTCTCCCATCGAGCACCACCAGTGGCCGGACATCCGGGCCCTGGATTTTGCTCCCTGACCTCTAGTCGCCGGATATCCGGGCTTTGACCCCGGATGTCCGGCCCGTCGCCCGCAGACACACAAAACGGGGGAGGGCTCGGGATTTGGGGGTAGTTCCCCATTCTCCCTCTTGCTCTCCCCATCTATCTTAAAACTGTCGCCGCCGCTGGGCTGTGCTCCTGCGCTGCCCCGGCCATCTCCTCCGTCCTACGGCCCCGATCTTCTGCCTACGCCTTCATCTCCTCCCGATCTATGTTACCATCCAATCCATTATCTGGGTTGCGGTGTGAATCACTCGGGAGGGACAGGTTCAGGTGTTCACTTGTGGATCGGCCGCCGGAGTTCTTCATGGCGCGTACCAAGAATTGTGGCCCTGCTCCTTCTTCCTGGGGTATGGCTGCTATCTACTCTTGCCTCCTTTTTTTTCGTGTTTTGGCACAACCATCCAAGGCTTTCACTATCTCTCATGACTATCTTGGTGTATATATCTCTCTAGAGATTCGATGTCACTTGCCTAGCCTAAAATCCTCTCTATGTACTTGGCTAAACAACTTAATCATGGGCATGTCAATATTTTGATCTACCACTTGGACTTGTCCTATGGTCATGTTCGAAAATGTTTGCATCCCCACTGTTTAACTTGCTTTATCCTTGTTCATATTGTTTGACTCCTTCTCATCGGTACCCTTACCATGTATCTGTTTCAGTCGCTCGTCGGCAAGGTTTCACCGATTCCGATGAACATGCTCGACCCAAGAAGAAGACGACCACAACCGGTCCTAAGAAGATGCGTCGGGCACCATCACTAACTCCGTCGGTCTCTGATCTAGATGATGAGGACTATGTTGGGGAGGAAGAAGAAGAGGTCTCTGCTCCAAGACACTCTGTTGGCCAGTCGAAACCAGGCACTCGGAGGGCTCCCGTGCCTCAGGTCCGTGGTGCGGCTATGCCCGTTGCACATGGTCGTCACATCTCCATGGAGCTTCCCGACAGCGGGGATCGCCCCACTCACGACTTCACAACCGTGGGGGCTGGTCCGTATCTTGTGTTCCGTCGGGATACCAACCCATATGAGATGGTTGCTGATGCCGAAGATCCTCGTTTCCGTACTCGTATGCAGCAGGATCTCTACTCCAGTTTTGTCCACGGGCGTGGGCTAGCTCCTCACAAGTACTTGGATCTTCAATTCATGCGTGATCATCCTGCCATGTTTTCTAACAACCCGGTCAAGATCATTGATGATATGACTCTCGGTCCAGCAATGACCTTCAAGTGTGATTGGAATGAAGCGGCCATCCTTCAGTTCTATGCCACCTACTTTTTTGGTCCAAACAACACTCTCACATGGATGACCGATGACACTATGCTGAGCATCACCTATGCTCAGTTTGTTCAGATTTTGGGCTTCTCCGGTGTTGGCCATCGCATCCACAGTCTGGATCCAGAGTATAAGCCCAAAGGGATTGATGCTTGCATGCCTCTTGTTAAGCCTATCACTCAGCTCACTCCATAGGAACGTGAATATCCTCCCAATGAGGTATCCATCTTCCGGGCTCCTTACTACATTCTCTATCAGTGCTCTATCCTAAGAAGGGAGATCGCTCAAGGGCTCGCAACTATTGTATTGACTTGATGGTTTGTATGCATGACGAGCCCACCGAGCCTCTGGACACAGCCCATTACATTTGGCATGAGATCCGTCTTTCCAGTTTCATTCAGACGCGCCAATTCCCTTATGCTCCATTCATTCAGGCTCTGATTGATCGCACTGCTCCCTTTGCGGTTGTTAAGCCTGTTGTGCACTCCGTTTGGAAGCCTCCGACTCATATGCGTGTGCTGGCTCCTGCACCGTCTGCTGTTCCTACTCAGCCTAGGAGGTCTGCAGGTGGGTCTCAGCCCACGGGTCCCTCCGTGCCTTCCTCCTCGACCGCTCCTCGTGGTCGTCTTGCCTCATTCTTGGGCAAGGCTCAGTCTACTATCATGAAGGCGATCACCTTCAACTGTCAGCAAAACCATGATGTTCAGAAGCGCCTCATCATTTCCAAGAACCACCTCAAGCAGCGCCTTCGCGACCGTGGGAGTCCCTTGAGTGATGACGATCCGATTCCCACAGCTCCGTCCTCTTCCACCTTCGGTTTCCCGTCTCGTGACGTGTACGCCGAGTTCTTTGTTGATGATGATGACTTCCGCCAGGAGTGATAGAGTTCTTCGGTTCTTCGCCCCTTTTTACTTGTTGCTGCCAAAGGGGGAGAAGTAGTATCTTAGTGAGGTCATGCTATATGTTGGCTATGCTACTTGGTACTTAATCGTTTGAGTCTATGTTGTTATGGTTGTTTCATATGTGCGTGTCACACATTTATATCTTTTTGAGCCACATATGCTACCATGAGAGTTTGTGTTGTACATCCTAATATATTCATCTCATGCACACAATGAGGGGGAGCTAAAGCAAATAGGAACATATTTTGTATTATGCTCTCATGATTTACAATGCTAAATTTATTTATTGCATCTATGATACTACATGTATGATTGTCATCAACAAACAAAAGGGGGGAGATTGAAAGTGCAATCATGCCCTTACATCATGTTTTGATGTTGATGACAATATACATGTAGGGGACTAACTATGTTCGTCAAGTGAATCTCAGGTGTTAGTCCCCGGTTCATCAAAAGTGTGTGGGTCGTGAGCATACGAAGTGGATTTCACTCAAGGAAGAAGTATCAAAATGATTACATATTTGTTTTCTTGAGTATAGGATCCCGCACTATTAAGAGGGGATCGGTAGGGTTAGTAAAAGACTTGCTCTTGCCACAAAAATCCTTCCCAAAAATTCTTTAGATCTTTCACTATATGCTCTGGCTTATTCTGCCTCTGGCCTTGCCGGATGTCCGGGCTGGCCCCCGGATTTCCGGGCCACCTGCCGGATATCCGCCCCAGACCCCGGATATCCGGACCCTGCTATCCAGAGTACAATATATGGGTGTGCCCTCTTCCGGATGTCCGGCCCTCCATGCCGGATGTCTGGGCTCTCCATACTCCCCGGATATCCAGGCCTTCATGCCGGATGTCCGGCTCGAGCTTTCCAGAGAATGTCTTCTGTTCTGTGAACTCGCCGGATGTCCGGCCACCTGCCGGATGTCCAGGCTTTCCTGACATGCCGGATGTCCGGGCTTGGCCCCGGATGTCCGGCCCCTCTGGTTTATCCTCTGCTTCTGCCCTGTTCTTCAAGTGCCTTGCCAGGCCAGATGTCTGGCCCCTAGCCCAGATGTCCGGCCTGCCCGGTCACTTGCACTACAACGGCCACATTTGCACTCACACTATATATTGCTCTCTTCCCCCTTTGGAGAGGGTTGACCATTCACTCTTGAGCAAACCCTAGAACACATTTTCACTCTCTCTCACTCTCATACACCAAATCTTAGATCCCAAGGGGATTTGAGAGGATTTGTGAGAAGTTGTCCAAGCAATTGATAGATCCACTCCTTCCCCTTCTTTGCACCAAAGGAATTCGTGATTTGAGCAAGTCTTGAGCTTTTCCCCATCGTTCTTGTTACTCTTGGAGGTTGGAGACTCCTAGGCGGTAGGAGTCATTCGGAGAGGAATCGATCATTGTGATTACCCCCGGAAAGTTTGTGAGGGTTTGGAGACCACCCCAAGGTCTACCACTAGTGGTTGAGAAACGCCTTCCTGGTGTTGTCTCAAAGGGAGAATAGGGTGAGCCTTCATGCCGTTGGTGTGCCTTTGTGGTAACATCCACCTCTCTAACGGTGACGTAGCTTCCCTCCAAGGGAGTGAATATCGGCATACATCCTCGTCTCTCGGAGTTGCGGTTATTCCTAACCCTAACTCTCTACTTGTGGTTACTTGTCTCTTAGCACTTACTTATATCATATTGTGCTAGCTTACCCACATATTTGTTTTACTTGTTCTTCTTGCTTAGCTCTTAGCATCTTACTTGCAATTGTTAGGCTCACTTTCATATTCCGCTTTATTGCCTAAAATTGCTAAGTAATAATTAAAATTTGTAATTGTACCTATTCACCCCCCCCCCCCTCTAGGTCCATCTCGATCCTTTCAGTGGCGATCACCCCGTTGCAAAGGAAGTGGCGGCCATGACCCTTCCCCTCGCCAGCAATGACGAGAAGCTCAGGATCAAGGGGCTTGGACGTAGGTTCGGCGTCCTGCCAGTGCACCTCCTGGAAGACCTCTTTGAAGGTCCCGTACTTCTCCTGCACCGACAAGTTGCAGAACTCGGTGCCATCCTTCCCCTTGTAGCCTTCTTTCCAGGCATCCAGTATGTGGACCGGGTGACCAAGCATCGCCTCCTACAAAATCAACCATCAAGTTTAATGAACCAAGATGCACCGTGCGAAAAAGTTAACATCTTAGTCCACATACCATGTGTTGCCTGAGAGCGGTTAGGTTCCGGCTCCCCTGGACATGAGCCGGGCCTGGCATTTTGGCGTGATCATTTCCCTTCTCCACATGCTGCGCCTGCCATGCCGGGTCACACCACATGTCAATCAGGGCCTCCCAACAATCGGCATTCATCCAGGGTTCCTTCACCTAGTCAGACAAAATCGAATCATTGAGGAACAAGAGGCGGATGAATCAAAGTACTAGCAACCGATGTAGTCACTTACCACTGACAAGTATACTTCTCACGGCAAGTTGGTCTGGCAAGCAGTCTTCCTTGGCATCTTCTCTCCCTTGTCGTCGAGCGGCTGACACTGCATCACGGCTTTGTACCACGGCGTGTGCTTTAAGTCGGAGAGTATTTTTTTGGGCAGATTTTCACGATGCCTTTGATCGCATTCTGTTTCTCACCATCCACGCAAGCAAATGTTTGCTACAAGAAAGCATAGGGCAGTTAATACAAGGATTTGGATATGGAAAAGGAAGTGGCCGGGGCGAAGATACTTACAAAAAAACCGGTGATGACCCGGGTGGCCATGGTGACATTCTTCTCGTCCTTGGTGTGTTGGTAATGCTCCCAGGTTAAACCTGGCGACAGCGGCTCGTCATCACCCGGCTTGGACAACCCGGGGAAGCGCTTCCTCAAGAGGGAGCCGATGACGTGGTTCGGCGGGCGCGCCCCCTTAGGCTGTGTCGGGATAAATGCCCACTGACTGCATGATGAAAAGACAAGCATATGTGAGTGTCAAAGCTATGGCATCCAAAATATGTTGCAAATGAAATGCTTGCTTACCCCTCTCCTGTTGGGGAAATGACAGGACGGGCGCCGACAGCCGTTGGTTCCGGGACCTTCCCCGGACCACGCCCAGATTTCTTCCTCTTGGAAGTGTTGCTCGAGGTAGACCCCGAGCCGTCCGAGGCCTCCATGTCGCTCGACTCGGTAGCGAGCAGATCCAGTGCATCCAAGTCCACTCCAACATCGCACTACTAGGGAAAACCTTATACACAGAACCTTACCAGCAGCGCGGTTCAAAACTAGGCGCTACTGCTACTTATCAGTAGCGCGCTTAAAAAAAACTGCGCTACTACCATCCTTGTAGCAGTAGCGCGTTAGAAAAAAATAGCGCTACTACTACAAATGCCACGACGTTGCCACCGGAGTAGGTTTAGTAGTAGCGCCTGTTTTCTAAGGGCGCTACTGCTATTGATCTTAGCAGTAGCGCTTTTCCCTAAAGAGCGCTACTGCTAAGGCAGCGCGGTTCTTCTCCGCCCGGCCGCCCGCCCCTCACTCTCTCCCCTCTCCACTCCCTCCTCCACCCCGTCGTCCGCCGCCGCCGCATTGCCGCCGTCGCCCCCTCCCTCCTACATCCCCTCCCTCCTCCATCCCGCCATCGTCGCCCCCTCCCTCCCTAGCTCCCTCCTCCATCCCGCCACCGTCGCCCCCTCCCTCCCTAGCTCCCTCCTCCATCCCTCCTCCATCCCGCCGCTTTCGCCCCCCCCCCCCTCCCCGCCGTCACCGCCATCGAGGTAGCTCCTCCTCCCTCCTTCCCGCCTCCTCCCTCCTTCCTCCCCCTCCTCCCTCCCTCCTTCCTACCCCTCCTTCCTACCCCTCCTTCCTCCCTCCTTCCTACCCCTCCTCCCTCCCTCCCTTGTCTCTGTTCTTATAGAATGTAGGTAATTTAAATGTAGATTTTAGAATGTAGACATTGTAGAATGTAGGTTTTTTAATAGAATAATTTTTTTAGATTATTTTAGGTGTTTTGAATAGAATAGGAAATTTTAGGTCTTTTGATTAGAAATTTTATTTATAGTAAGTGCTTAATATAACTAGTTCTGTTTATAGTAAGTGCTTAATATAACTAGTTTATTTATAGTAAGTGCTTAATAGAACTAGTTTATTTATAGTAAGTGCTTAATAGAACTAGTTTATTTAGTAAGTAGTTAATAGAACTAGTTTATTTAGTAAGTGCTTAATAGAACTAGTTGTTTATGCAGAAATTAAGTATCTGCCCCTGCCTCGTCCCCGCTGTCGTCCCCATCGCCGACCCCTTAAGACCTCTAGGTGAGAATAGCCAAATCCCCATGTTGTTGATATAGATGATAATGTGTTGTAAATGTCGATGATGAAAATTCTAGTGCTAGTCGCCATGTCATTGATGTCGATGATGATGCATTCTGAATATAGATGATGATGATGATGATGGTGATGCATTCCGAGTGGCCTATGTTTTGTCGGAATGTTGATTCGTTTCCGTCCCGGCAAATTTCAAGCGCTCGATATGTCCTGTCTTTAGCAAAGGTCATGCCAAAAATTTTCATGAATTTTAGCATGACTTGTGCTACAATGTAGGGCATATCGAGTGCTTGTGATTTGCCAGAATGGGAATTCAATGATATTTCGGCAAAACATAGGGCATTTTTTCTATGTCATTGCTCGATATATGGAATGTGTTGACTTTAGGTCTGTTTCGGCTCCTTGTGTGTCTTTCAGTGAGGGAGAGTGTCCACCATATATATATTTGAGAGAGGAAGAATGCCGACTGTTGTCGTGGGGGTCGCTTCTCCTTCTTCACTTTGTGCTAGACCTTTGTTACGCACTAGGGGAAGAAGGAGTAGCGATCATCATCGACGGTCGAAACGGTGAGGGAGTGTCCACCATATATGAGAGAAGAAGAATGCCGACTGTTGTCGTGGGGGTCGCTTCTCCTTCTTTTCTTTGTGCTAGATATTTGTAATGCACTAGGGAAAGGAGGAGTAGCGACCATCACCGACGGTCGCAATATCAGAGAGGGAGTGCCCACCATATACGTGAGATGAGAGTTTAGGAAGGAAGACTCGACAGACCTAAAGTCAACCCGTTGCATATTGAGTAATAGTGATCTGTGTGTTGAGTTTCCTGGTAGTTGCCTTCGATCAATTTTTGATTAATGTTTCAACTATGAACATAGGAAATGTCTGACGACGAAAAGGATTTCGGTATGTGCGAATACCGCGAAGACGAGCGCGGCCTGTGCGATAGAAATTTCTTAGTTGGTGGTAGGCGCTTCAGCATCAAGCTAGATGAGACCTTCAAAGTGGATACAGTAAGTCACAACAACAAGTCTTTTTCGTAATTAAGCATGACTTCTGCTTCTTTTGCTTCAACTTATAATTTTAATTTTTTACCATTCTACTAGCGTATCCCCTGCCATGCAAGAATTTATGTATTGGATAAGATTGGTTTCAGTCCTATGGAAACTATGGTAGTTCACTTGAGGACCGAGCATGGTTATACTTTTGCCACAAAATTATACAATGCAGACACCTACACCTATTTTGAATGCAAAAATTGGAGATCACTATGCAAGGCTTATGCATTTGAGCCTGATATGCTTATCCTCTTTGATATTCGTCCGAAAGATGATATTGAAGGTAATATCGACATTTGGGTCGATGTGCAGACGCCTCCAGTTCAAACATTATGTGAGTTTCTCAACCATATTTATGTCTTGGATATTGTTTATTCAAAAATAGTTGACAACTAATTTCTATTGACAGCTTATTTCCATTCAAGCAAACATGTCCGGCGCTTGGTAGACATGACCTACTACTGTCCCGGGGATGAACTAAACTGCGAGGAGATAAGTCATTATGTTTCATGGCTTGAGGATCTTGATACTGTCAAGACAAATTATTTTCCTGGACTTGAAAATCTTAGTACTCAAAACGTGCTACCACTAGCGTCCGTATTGAACTACGGTCACATCTATTTAGGAAAGATGGTAAGATTTTTACTATTTGTCCTCAGTGCATCTTTTGCATACATTATTTTTTAAGCTATACTTCATTGCTAAGTATGTTACTACGATGTTCTTCAATAGGGACTCCCGATGCTAGTTGTGCCTCATTGGATCGAGCCTAAAGGTCACATGGCAATGATTAGCTTACGGATAAGACATCCTACATTGCACATGAGTGCATTTAGGATTTCTAAAAGCGAGCAAGTCTTAATAGTCAAAGACTGGAGCAAAATTGTGAAGGATCACAGAGAAGTACTAGGGGGCAGCAATCAGAAGCGTAGCCCACAATTAGGAGACAGGTTCATCTGCATGCTCCAATATGATGAAGCAGGAGGGCTACACATGTTCTATGCTATTTTACCAGAGAGAGAGGAGCAGGAGTGATTAGCTAGCTAGAATGAGTTTGAAGATGATGATGTGCTACACTATGACTATGATGATTAAATAGCTAGTGTTGGTGGTAATGACTATGATGATTATTATTAGCTAGTGTTGGTGGTGATTAGATAGCTACACTATGACTATGATGATTAAATAGTGTTGGTGGTAATGACTAGTATGATTATTAGCTAGTGTTTTTGGTGATGATATGATGCAAGAGTTTTTATATTAATATGATGATGATGATGATGAGTTATTATATCATTGGGTGAAAGAACCGCGGATTAGTTTCAAGTGGATGGATCCTAAGTGATCAAGTCATGGATTATCGTGATAATCCATGACTTGGTCACTTAGGATCCATCCACTTGAAACTAATCCGCGGTTCTTTCACCTAGTGATTTAATAACTCATTATAATGTAAAAACAATCTCTAAATTGCTACTATATGAAAACTTGTATAAAGGTGTATGAATACGACATAAAATAAAAAAGAAATAGAATACAGAATAATAGTAGTAGCGCGGGCATTGGGACGCGCTACTAGTAATTACCAGTAGCGCCTTCTGGAGGAAGCGCTACTACTAAGTGCATATAGCAGTAGCGCGGGTTAACCAACGCTACTACTAACCTTTAGCTGTAGTGCCGTAGCAGTAGCGCGGTCACCCGCGCTACTGGTAGGCCAAAAACCCGCACTACTGCTAGGCTTTTCCCTAGTAGTGTCGCCATTCGATGACGACTCGTCGTCGGTAGCGGGCTGACGGGAGGCGGACGATTCGGTCATGCTGGAGTTGCTGACGTGGGTCGCCGTACCACTCGAGACTCTCCGGTACTTACTACAGCCCCCATCAGAATCTGAAAACAAAATAAAATGTATTAGTAACTAAAAGAGAGAGAAATCTGAAAATAAAATAAAATACAATTATAAATAAGAGACAATAGCCAACATACCACTAGTGAAAACCAAACTTGCCAATATACCACTAGTGAAATCCAACTTGCCAATATACCACTACTTTCGGTTTTCTCTAGCAAAAATACCACGAATGACTAACTGAGGCTAACATAATCCAAAAAAGAAATGTATGCCCTTAACTCTTTACATGCCAAGCTTACATTTCAGCAACAAAATAGCAGCTACAGTGATAAGCTAGTAGTAACAAAAAGGAAATATTATGTCATCAACAAGCATGAGCTAAGATGCTGCTATTTGGTCATCATCCTAGACATGGAAATTCATAGGAATGGTACACAAATACAAAATAAAATTGGCCTACTTTCGTTTATATCCTAGCTAGAAGCATCACATTAATTTCAACTCCAATTGATGTTTTTACTCACTTTTGTGCTTTCATATCACATCTAGTTTATGATAAATACTTTCTCTAGGAATCAATATAGACTCCTAAGCAAAATATTGGTTCCTAAGCAAAATATTGGTTCCATTGCTAATCTAAATTATTCTCATGTCTAGTTGAATAGTAGCAGCTCACACAAATAAAATTTTGAATTAGTATACCTAATCAGAAGTTACTTAATTGAAATTTAACCTAAGCAAAATTGACCTACTCTAAAACTAACCTAAGCAAAATTGACCTACTCTAAAATTAACCTAAGAAAAATCACCTAAGCAAAATTAGTATACCTAACCAGAGGGAGAGGGATCCAGAGGGGAGAGGGAGAGGGAGCCAGAGGCGAGAGGGAGCCGGAGGGGAGAGGGATGGGGTTGAGAGGTGGGGTGGTGGCACTAGTAGAAAACAGGGCTTTGGTCTAGGCCAGATCAGAGCCGGGACCAATGGGTGCATCAGTCCCGGTTCGAGCGGCCAGGGCGCCGGCCGGGCCTCGGCATGAACCAGTCCCGATTCGTCTGACCCCTTTGGTCCCGGTTCCAGACAAGAACCGGGACTAAAGGGCCTCGCTCCTGGCGCAGCCTCTTTAGTCCCGGTTCGTGTCTAGAACTGGGACTAAAGGTTGTCCTTTAGTCCCGGTTTTAGACACAAACCGGAACTAAAGTTTTGCATATATATATCCACGCCCCCCCATCTCCTCTGTTTTTTGGCAATGGAAGGGTGGGAGGTGTGCTGCTCTCTGTTTTCACCTCCTATGCACATGAGGTGTTCGATTAAATGTCGGAGCCACACTTAAGCTTTCTCCTCTCCAAGCTCGACCTCCAAGCTTCATTTTCCCCAAGATTTGTCTAGGTTTGGCGGTGCAGCAACTACACAAGTGTTCTAAAAGGTTAGCTACTTCATCCTTTCATCTCTCACTGCTATTTTAGCTCATTTCAAATGCTCTAGAAGTAGAGTGGTTTGTGGGTTTTAGTGTAGGAGTGTATGTGGGAGTTCTTTTGATTTAGATGCACAATTTGAGCTCAAATTAACTTCTTAGAGTCTGCACATGTGTAGGGTGTCATCCCGTCCCCGTCCTCACCGTTGTCGATCGCCCGCGCCGATCTCGTCGCCGGCACCACCATGGTGAGCCTCTTGTTCTTATCTTCTTTTTAAAAGAAAAGAATTCTTACTTGTATGACTCGGATGTGGTATATTATCTTTTATAAATATTTGTTTCATTTAGTGTTTATGACAATTATGCCGACCAATGTGACATAGATGTTTTTATCTAGGAGGTATGTGAACCGGAAATTCCAACCGACCCTCTTGTCGAGAGGTTAAATTTACTTGAGAAAGAAAACGAGTATTTGAAATAAAAATTGAAAAGAATTGAGGAGGAGAAGATGAAATTGGAGTTGCATGTTGCCGATGTCGTCGATGATCACAAGATCAAGATGGATGCAATGCGCTTGAAGATTAGAAAGATAAAAAAATATGCCATTGATAATGAGGCTTGGTATCATTATGATGTTGGATCAATTGTTACCTTAGTTGCGATTATGATCACATTTGTTGTTGCATTTAAATGTTTTACATAGTTGTATTTTAGTTTCAATGTATGTTTTAATTAGATGCTCTAGAGAGTTGTATGTTGTTCTATGAGAACTATATATGAACTTTATGTATTTATTTTTTCAGTAATAACATTTGATCACTACTGTACTTTGGTTTTAATGTGATGATGAACTTGCATTAATTTGGTCACTTCTCTAGTCATGATGTTCTGTACTAGTTTTTGATACACTTAATTGTATAATGCACGCAGATGAACCGGCAATGGATGTATGGTGACCGATGCACCTCCGAGTACATTGAGGACCTGCATAAATTTCTCGAAGTGGCTGAGGCAAACAAGCAAAATGGTTTTATGTATTGTCCATGTACTGTCTGTGGGAATACGAAGGATCACTCTAACTTGAAAACCCTTCACATCCACCTGCTTGAGAAGGGTTTCATGCCACACTATAATGTTTGGACCAAGCACGGAGAAAGAGGGGTTATGATGGAAGACAACAAAGAAGAAGAGGATGATGACAACTACCCCCTGAATATGGTGATACTGCAACGGGGGAAGCTGAAGATCAAGAGGCACCAGACGATGTGCCTGATGATGATCTTCACCGGGTCATTGTTGATGCACAGAGAGAATGTGAAAGTGAAAGGGAGAAGTTGAAGTTCGATCGCATGTTAGAGGATCACAAAAATGGGTTGTACCCAAATTGCGAAGATGGCAACACAAGGCTCGGTACCGCACTGGAATTGCTGCAATGGAAGGCAGAGAATGGTGTAACTGACAAGGGATTTGGGAAGCTACTGAAAATAGTGAAGAAGAAGCTTCCAAAGGATAATGAATTGCCTGACAGTACGTACGAAGCAAACAAGGTTGTCTACCCTCTAGGATTGGAGGTGTAGAAGATACATGCATGCCCTAATGACTGCATCCTCTACCGCGGTGAGTACGAGAATTTGAACGCATGCCCGATATGCGGTGCATTGCGGTATAAGATCAGACGAGATGACCCTGGTGATGTTGAGGGCGAGCGTCCTAGGAAGAGGGTTCCTGCCAAGTTGATGTGGTAAGCTCCTATAATACCACGGTTGAAACGTTTGTTCAGAAACAAAGAGCATGCCAAGTTGATGCGATGGCACAAAGAAGAACGTAAGAAAGATGGGAAGTTGAGAGCATCCGCTGATGGGTCGCAGTGGAGAAAAATCAAGAGAAGGTGGCGGGACTTTGCAGGTGACGCAAGGAACGTATGGTTTGGTTTAAGTGTAGATGGCATTAATTCTTTTGGGGAGCAAAGCAGCAATCATAGCACCTGGCCCGTGACTCTATGTATCTATAACCTTCCTCCTTGGTTGTGCATGAAGCGGAAGTTCATTATGATGCCAGTGCTCATCCAAGGCCCTAAGAAACCCGACAACGACATTGATGTGTACCTAAGGCCATTAGTTGAAGAACTTTTAGAGATGTGGAATGGAAAAGGTGTACGTGTGTGGGATGAACACAAATAGGAGGAATTTGACCTACATGCATTGCTGTTTGTAACCATCAATGATTGGCCTGCTCTTAGTAACCTTTCAGGATAGACAAACAAGGTATACCATGCATGCACATATTGTTTAGATGGTACCGAAAGTATATATTTGGACAAATGCAGGAAGAATGTGTACCTGGGACATCACCGATTTCTTGGGGCCAACCATCTCTTAAGAAAGAAAGGCAAGCATTTCAAAGGTGAGGCAGATCACCGGAAGAAGCCTGTCCTCCATACTGGTGATCCCATACTTGATATGGTCAAGGATTTACAAGTAATCTATGGAAAGGGTCCTGGCGGACAATCTGTTCCGAATGACACTGAAGGACGTGCACCCATGTGGAAGAAGAAATCTATATTTTGTGACCTACCATATTGAAAAGACCTAGAGGTCCGCTCTGCAATCGACGTGATGCACGTGACGAAGAATCTTTGCGTGAACCTGCTAGGCTTCTTGGGCGTGTATGGGAAGACAAAAGATACACCGGAGGCACGGGAGGACCAGCAACGTGTGCACTAAAAAGATGGCATGCATCCAAAGCAGTATCAAGGTCCTGCCAGCTACGCTCTTACCAAAGAAGAGAAGGAAATCTTCTTTGAATGCCTGCTCAGTATGAAGGTCCTGTCTGGCTTCTTGTCCAATATAAAGGGAATAATAAATATCCCAGAGAAAAAGTTCCAGAACCTAAAGTCTCATGACTGCCACGTGATTATGATGCAACTGCTTCCGGTTGCATCGAGGGGACTTCTACCGGAAAATGTTCGATAAGCCATTGTGAAGCTATGTGCATTCCTCAATGCAATCTCTCAGAAGGTAATCGATCCAAAAATCGTAGCAAGGTTAAAGAATGATTTGGTGCAATGTCTTGTCAGTTTCGATATGGTGTTCCCACCATCCTTCTTCAATATCATGACGCATGTCCTAGTTCATCTAGTCGACGAGATTGCCATTCTGGGCCTTGTATTTCTACAAAACATGTTCCCCTTTGAGAGGTTCATGGGAGTCTTAAAGAAATATGTCCGTAACCATGCTAGGACAGAAGGAAGCATCTCCATGGGCCATCAAATAGAGGAGGTCATTGGGTTTTGTGTTGACTTTATTCCTGACCTTAAATTGATTGGTCTCCCTCAACCGCGGTATGAGGGGAGGCTGGCTGGAAAAGGCACGCTAGGAGCGGATTCAATAATATGTAGGGACGGGCATTCTTGGGCTCAAGCACACTACACAGTTCTACAGAATTCTACCTTGGTGACCCCGTATGTCAATGAACACAAGAATATTCTGCGCTCCAAACACCCGAAGCAGTCTAACGACTGGATTACATGTGAACACATCAGGACTTTCGGCAGTTGGTTGCAAACACATCTCATGGGTAACAACATTGTTGGAGATGAGCTGTACTCGTTGGCCAGGAAACCATCTTCGACTGTATTGACTTACCAAGGGTACGAGATAAATGGGAATACATTTTACACGATCGTCCAAGATCAAAAGAGCACCAACTAAAACAGCGGTGTCCACTTTGATCCAGCAACCAACAGGGGAAATGACACATATTATGGTTACATAGTGGACATATGGAACTTGACTATGGACATGATTTTAAGGTCCCTTTGTTTCGGTGCAAATGGGTCAATCTATCAGGAGGCGGGGTACAGGTAGACCCGCAGTACGGAATGACAACAATGGATCTCAACAATCTTGGGTACACAGACGAACCATTCGTCTTAGCCAATGATGTGGCGCAGGTTTTCTATGTGAAGGACATGTCTACCAAACCGAGAAAAAGAAAAGACAAGGAAGAGAATACATCATACAATGAGCCAAAGCGCCACATAGTTCTTTCAGGGAAAAGAGACATCGTGGGAGTGGAGGGCAAGATAGGCATGTCTAAAGATTATGAAAAGTTTCATGAAATTCCTCCCTTCAAAGTGAAGGCTGACCCAAGCATCCTGTTAAACGATGAAGATTATCCATGGTTACGGCGCAATAAGCAAGGGACACACGCGAAGAAAAGGTGAAGACTTTCTCTCCACAACTATTCTGATGATGGCTTTGATCTAGAATATCACTGGAGTTACATGTCAAGAAATGAAATGCCTTTTGTAACAGATGAGTTTCCGTCCGAAACACTGATACTTCGAAAGAGTTTGCCCATTTTGTACACGAAGTGCATCCAGTTTTTGCCGTAACCCTCTCAACTTTTTAGCACATGCTATGTGGGTGAAATGATGATACCATGCCAACTTTCAACCTTTTCAGAGTTCATTTGTAGAGCTTTTCAATTTGAGGGTCATTTAGCTAAAAAAATCAGTAAATGCATGAAAAATAGCAAATGAAGTCAGAAAGGGTTGAAAATTGATGATGCTGCATTGAATGGTGCATGTTGAACGCACAAAAAGTCTGGAATTGAAATAAGTTTTAAAAAATGAAATGCCTTTGTAACAGATGAGTATTCGTCCGAAACTGTGATACTTCGAAAGAGATTGTCCATTTTGTACACGAAGTGCATCCAGTTTTTGCCATAACCCTCTCAACTTTTCAACACATGCTATGTGGGTGAAATGATGATACCATGCCAACTTTCAACCTTTTCAGAGTTTATTTGTAGTGCTTTTCAATTTCAGGGTCATTTAGCTCAAAGAATGAACTAATAGCAAAAAAAATGAACTAAAAAGCTTTTATAAAACTCTAATAGCAAAAAGAATGAACTAAAAAGAATCAATTAAAATATTTTGTTATGATCAACTAAAACAAAACTATAATATTCTTCAATAGCAAAAAGAATCAACTAAAAAGCTTTATAAACCTCTAGTTATTATCAAAATAATATTAACTTAAAATTATATAAAATTTATGCAACTAAAATTATCAAAGTATTTTTTGTTAAAAACTTTAATAGCAAAAAGAATTTTCATAAAGTATTTTATGTTAAAAACTTTAATAGCAAAATAAAATGACATAAAAAATAAAAAATGCCGCATACTAGGCCACCACGGCCTGCATACGACTAGAAACCCATCTGTACATGGGCCAGGATGCAGGCCCGTGGGCCCAATAGGCCCAACATGGCACTGACAAAGGTTAGGCAAGTACTGCCTGCATTAGAGAGGAGCCCGAAAGCTCAGCCGCAGCGTGCCTTATAAACCAGTGTTGCCGTCTCTCAACTAGCGAGGTGGGACTAAACTCCCACCACCCCACGCCAGTGCCAGGACCAGGCCTTTAGTCCCGGTTGGTGGCTCGCACCGGGACTATAGGGGGCCTTTAGTCCCAGTGCGAGCCACCAACCGGGACTAAAGGCCTGCACTTCCCGCCCCCTGGCCTGGTGAAAATTCACCTTTAGTCCCGGTTCGTGGCTCGCACCGGGACTAAAGGGGGGCCTTTAGTCCCAGTTGGAGCCACCAACCGAGACTAAAGGTGCTTGTATATAATCGCACACTTAGAAAATTTTCAAACACAATTCACTTCGATCCTCCTCTCCCCCGACGGCGCCGATGACCACCTCGACGCCGCCAGGCTGCCGGACCTCGCCATCGACGCTCTGTCCTGCCCCGACGCCCCTGCCCTGCCCCGACGCCGCCGCGCCCCTGCCATGCCCCCGACGCCGCCACTCCATAGCTAGCCGGCCGGCCAGGTACTCCCTCCTTCCTCCCACCCCTCTCCTCCCTCCTTCCTCCTTGTATGTATAAAGTTGCCCTGTTTAGAGAGTTGCAAGGTTTCATAGAGTTGCATGGTTTCAGCCATGTCCACAAGGTGTTTGTTGAAATGCTAGGGCTAGCTAGGGAACTTTGTTGTATGTGAAACTTGGCAGGATGATGTCTCCTTGGATGTTAGTGATGATGGTCAAGTTGGTTTGATAAAAGGAAAAACTTTTTAGTGCAAGTTTTATTAGAATTTAGTTTTGGACAGAAACTATAGGGAATTTTTTGGTGGACTTGCAAGATGAAATTGGGGCTGCCTTCTGGACTTAAGGGCTTAGTTGGAAGGACTATAAGACGCAAAAAAATCAGAATTATTTGAGCTAGGAAAAATAGGGTTGTAGTTCAATGCCAATATTGGACCAAAATTGAAAAATGGAAGTTGTGCTCAAAATTTTCAAATGACCAAAGTGGCTTTTTGCATAAAAATGATCTATAGGCATCAGAGGACTTTTCAAAAAAATTGTGGCATTTGAAAAGAATTATTTGAAATAGTTCTAGTGCAACAGGGTCATTCTAGAGTTTGAAAATACTAATAAAAGAATTTTTTTGAGGCCAAATCATTATGAAAATAATTACTACTAATGTTTGTAAGAGAATTAAAAGGATCAGGAGAAAATTTTAAAACCCACATTATTTTAAAAAAGTTTCTATATGGAGGGAATGATTTTTGAAAATAGAGAACTATCTTTGAAATAGAGGAAAACTCTGGCAAGTGTTGTATTTTGGTGACAAATATACTTCTTTTTTGCTTTATGTGATAGCTAGTTTGAAGAGTCAATGCTTTATGTGTGACCTAGTTTGATGTTCACAGTGATGTATTAAAACTTGGTCAATATTTTGTCTTTAGAGTTGATTTAGAGTTCATTTTGATGTTCATTGTGATGTATGAAAACTTGGTCAATATTTTGTCTTTAGAGTTTATTTAGAGTTCATTTTGATGTATGAAAACTTGGTTAATATTTTGTATTGTGGATGCCATGCCATGCTATGTTTCTCTAGGTTTGAAACTTGCTTTCAAATTGGTATCTAGCTAGCTACAAATTTTTTATCAGGTTGTGGTGTTACATTCATGTCATCCATTTGTTGCCATGCTAATTTTCACTCTCGGTGGAATTACAGGTTGTGGTGTTGCATCTCCGTGGAGTTGGTCACTTATCGTCGCTCCGCTGTTCAACAAAAGGTGTCCATTTTTTGTATATATGTTGAGTTTTGTTCATAGGATGATGGTTGGTTCATTTGTTGAGTTGTGTATTCATCTTGTGTGTAAATCTTTGTAACACCCTGGATTTTGCCCATTTTCTTTTTCTTCTGATTTTGGTTTGGATTTGCCCTTCGGTGGCTTAGTGGTCTTGAAACCTGGGAGATCACCCTCGATTCCTCTCCCAAGTGGCTTGTTAACCTCAAATCCATCCCAAGACCATCTTGGCCCAATCCCAATATTCTTTTCTTTGGAGTATTCCTTTTTCCTATTAAAGGAATAACCCTGTCTGCCCTAGGTTGTGAAGCAACCCACACTTCCATCATTCCAAAGATTCCCAAATAATTCCCATAAATTGTTTGAGACATATATTCCTCAGATATGTCAAAATCCTTCCTTGCCATGTCCAGAAATATTTCACCAATATTTCTTTTTTGATTCTGCCCTAGCTAGCAGTTTGTGAAGCAAGTACCCTTTATATTTACTTGCTTGCTCTCAAACTTTTTGTGCACTCTTTCCCATCCATATCATTTCCTCATGCCAAATTTCAACTTCATTTGCCTAGTGAATATTCCTGAGCAATTTTTCAAAGTTTCTGTTCAAACAGAGGCCTTTTGAAGGAAGTGCAAGCTAGGCATATCCAAATGAGTTGAAATTTTGCAAGCATCTTCATATGCTCAAATTAACACTCTCCACAAGATTTGAGCATCATCCCATCTTCTAGGTGAGCACACCTTCCAATCTTTGCTTCTGGTCATATTTTTCTATTGTGAAGCAACGATATTTTATATTGCTTCATAATTACTGAAGAAGTACCAGAGCATTCTTATACCCATAAAACCCATCTCCACAAAATTTGGGCTCATTTCAACGTCCCAATAATTCCCTAGAATGTTTCCAAGATTCTGTCCATTTGGAAGCTGTGTGAAGGAAGTACCATTTTGGTTTATTAAAATGGTATGAAATTTATACAGTATCTTCATATGCCCATATAAATCATCTCCTCCAAATTGCAGCTCCATATCATTTGATATGTGAGTGCCACATCAAGATTTACAGTTCTCGTCAGTTTGCCTAGTTGGAAAGGAAGTGCCAGATATCCTTGCCCAATTGTACTCATTTTTTGTCATGATTATCCTCAGCCAAAGATCTTGCCAAGAAGAGCACTGGGGTTGCCACAACACATGTCAAACACCTTGCTGCCGAAAACTTGTGGATCAAGGTGCAGTCACACCAGTGCTCTCTCGTGACTTCCAGCCATGTAGATAAGCTGCTAGACATCCTTTGGCACCAAGTTGAGCGTGGCACTGCCGTGGCCACGCGGTGACCACCGCCCTGGCATGCCATGGACGTGAGCTGCGTGTTTGCCAGCTCGGGCCCTGCCTCTGCTCGTCGGTTTCGCGAGCCTCGTCGTGTCCAGCAGCTTCCCCTCGCCGTCCTCTTCTCTCTGGAACCCTCACCCCCTCCGTCTTCTTCCTCGCTGTGCCGCGACGAACGCTGCCGTATCCGGCCGAGCCGAAGCTCCTCGAGCACTCCAGCACAGCCCTCCCCCTTGGCTTCTTCTTCTTCGAGCCGTCCCGTCCCTCTGGCGTCGTCAGGTCGGCACCACCCCTCGCTCGCCAGCTCGCCGCGAGCACCAGTGCGGTGATAGGGCCACCACGATGGCCGTCCTTATTGCCTCATCTCGCCCGGCTATAAATAGCGGCAGCCCCGCGCCTCCCCGAGCTCACCACCAGCCTTCCCTAGCTCCTCTACCCCTCCCCAACCTCTCGCCCAAGCCCCGGCGCTCTTCCTCGATGTCCACGATCGCCATGGCCGCCGCGGAGCTCCGATCAAATTCGAGCTGCTCCCAGCCCCATTCCTCCTCTTCCCACCACCAGAGGCCCCTATCCACCACCGCTAGCCTCCCCAGCTTCTATGTTCGACGCCGGAGCAACCGTGGTCGCGCCTCCCCACATTTTGCCACAGCCCGTGTCCACGGCCACCTCGAGCCGCCCCGGCTGCAGCTCCCCCGGGCGCTTGTTCTACCTCTGGATGGATGCGGCACTCCCTCCCGATCTCACCAGTACCATCAGCTTCGCCGGAGGTGGCCCGAGTCACCGGCACGAGCATCGGCTGCACCCGGTCTTCTCTGCCTCCGCCGCGGGCACCCCAGCTACCGCTGTTGCGGACCTCCCTGGCCTCAGTGCGGCGCATGGGTAGCTGCGCCTCGTCGTGCTGAACCCACCGATGGCCGGAGCTCCGCCCGGGGTGGCCGGAGTCGCCTGGCCAGGCGCCGGCGCCGAGCCCTCTGCTCTGCCCCGTCGGGCGCTGGAGGAGGAAGAAGGAGACGAGAGAGGGAGAGGGTCAGCGCGGGGCCTACAGGTCTGCCTCTCAGACATTGACCCCGCCCGGGCCGCACTATTAAGTGGAAGCGTATTACTTCTAATACGTTTCTCCCTTAAGAAGGCGTATTTCTGTTATACTGCGGCCTAGAATGCGTTTTCCTGTTCATAAAACGTAATCTGCCCAGTGCGCCTTCGGTTTTAGCCGCCAGGGGCTTGTCTATAAATAAACTTTTTGCAGATTGGTCCATGGACTCCAAACGGCTATAACTTTTTAACTGAGACTCCGATTGAGGTGATTCCAAAGCCCACTTCTTCGTCTCTTCGAGCCCTTCATGTTGGTATCATTTTCAAAATGTTTTGACACTGTGAAAATGATCATTTTTTCCTTGCCCGTAAACAGCCCCTCCGAGAGAGAACTGTTTCTGGTGATCCATTCAGCGAACTCTCCGCACTTCTCCTCGGTGGTTTCTTCGAACCCAGGCAAGCCACGACAGCCACTTGCATGATGGATTTGCAGTAGCTATGGTTTCCTACTTGAGTAGTTATTTGAGGTGTGCATGTTATTCTGTCTGAAACTACTATATATGCTCAAGTTCCATGCTCATCCTTATATTCTGTCCATGTGCATCTTGCTAGTTATCAAGTACTCGTTGGTAGCATTATGCTCATGGTTAACACTTATAGTAGTTCATGCTAAAATGATGACATGTCTGCATGTTTCTTTATCAGTTGTTATGGTTCATCCTGTTATCATGGCTCAGCACATCATCATTCAAATTTAACCGGATGTTAATCGAACTTGAACACCTGTTGGCTGAGTCATAGTGCGCCACCAAATCGAGCTCACCAGTGCAACCACACTTGCTGGGATGGGCCAGCCCTAATTCGGTCTATTGTCATGCCTCTCGCCGGTACCTCTCACCAGGGAAGGTTATGAGCGCATGCTATCCTGGCCCGGTAGGTGGCTATAACCTTGTGAACCCAGTTTTGGTATTGAGCTCAGGTCCCCGTTTGGGACAGTTTTGTTTGGCCACAACGGTGGCAGGTGTCGGAAGGACACAGGGGTCACCCATGACATAGCCCAAAGGGGAGTGTGTCGGAGTGGCCAGGAGAGTGCCATGCAATAGACTGGGTTTTGTCGGAATGTCGCTGGTCCACCCGAATGGGAGCACGAGGCCATGTATTCCGTGGTGTGGGTATAGTGTACTAACCTCTGCGGAGTGTATGATCTATCGATAGCCGCATCCTCGGTTATGGGCACAGTTCGTAGTAGGACACACTATGGGTCAACAGTATAATAATCTTGCTTATAACAATCCCGTCCGATGAAGAAAGAAGTTGGTTGATCTTTATGTGGTTGCGAGAGGATCACCGTGGTATCGAGGATACCGATGTTGATTGATCGTGATCATGACAGGATCACCGTGGTTTGGTGTTACGTGGTGACCTCGGGTAAAGATCAAGCTCCTTGTGATCTCGTTATCACTACAGTATTGTAATACCAAGTTTGGTTGGTCCCGAGGTTATCATGTGGCACACTCAATGGTAAGTTCTTACATGTGGTGGTTACGAGGTAACCCCGGACAGAGAAAGTTGCATCATGATAGTTTCAACCTGATGCATGTAGTGACATCCTGCCCATATGCCATATCGTTCTAGTATCATCATGCTTACACCTGCTTAACCTGTAAATGCCATGCTGTCGCTTGCCTTGATTGCTTTGGTTGCTGTGAGCTTGTGAGTACATTCAAAGTACTCACTTGACGTGTCATGCCAGTTTGCAGGTCATGCCATGATTGCTTGCTTGTCGAGGATTCCGAGTTTGCGAGCTAGGTTACGCGTTCCAGCCATAATCCCTGCGGAGTGGAGTTCACCGCTGCCGTCGTTATTCCGCTGCCAAGGGTACTCCGCTTCCTTGGGTTGTTCCACTGTTAGCATAGAGCTACCCTGGACAGGCGTAGTCTCGCTGTGCCGATGTAATCTTGTACCCTTGTAACCTTATCCATAGTATTAAAGAGCTAATTTGTTCTATGCCAACAGTGCCGTATTCCAGAAGACTTGTCTCTGGGCTGGAATACGGAGCGTTTCGGTTTCCTCTGAGCCAGGGTGCCACAAGCATTGGTATCAGAGCAGGTCTGGTTGTAGGACGCCCTAGACTGTGCGAACGTTAGTAACCGGTAGTATAGAGTCTAGTCGGTTTGCTGCACTTGTTTGTTGCATTTGTTTGTGAATAGCATGCATATAGAATATTTATTTTGTCACTAACGGTTGATCTAGTGAGTTTAGGTGGTGTCGGTTTCGACCCACTACCTGCACCCTCCAACTACATATTCGTTCCTTGGTGTGGTGTTATCTCCGTCCCAGCGGAGTGATGCCAAGGTGCCTGGTGCTGTCGATCACTAGCAAGATTGATGCACCGGTACCACACCAATATATTCTCTTCAGCCACCCCTATCATTTCGGTGATAGACATGTTTCTATCCTGGATCGTGCCTTTTCCCTAGCCGCGTTGGCAACCCTTACTGATCTTAGTTATCAGAAAAGGGCAGTGCCCGCAAGCCTTTCTTTTCATCGCTATCCCACCCTGCCACCCACTCTCTGGACGAGTACGGTTTCTTCTGTACGCTTGATGATGATGTGGTTGTGACCTCCGTGTACCGATCCACGATCACCAAGTCCGTCCCCGCCTCCGTATCCATCCAGCTGCGACCGGTGTAAGCCGTGTTTTGGTGTAGCCTTGTTTACACCAACATTGGAAAACAGGTCTGTAATCGGAAACGTGTGGGAAGACCGATAACAACACAGACGATTCCTGTTAACACGCCATGTGTGTTGTGAGCAAATGATTGCTGGTATACAAGTGTTAGTGATTGATGAAATCATCACCGACGGGTTCCATTGTTTAGTCCGTGTGCGATGTGATTTGCTCTGTCTACAGAGCATCAACATATACACTTAAAAAGACAGCATTGCAAAACCAAATTAAGCATACAATTACACAAGTGACTACACACATAACATTTCCACACACCAAAGTAAGCAATTACATGCATACTAAACTAGGAGAAACGAGGATCTAATCATCTAATTATTGTTGCGACAACGCTTGCCATTGCTCTGCTTCCGGCTGGATCCCTGGCCGTTTTGGGGAAGGAGGCACTTCCTCATGTCAACGATCCGCCTGTACATGTCGTAGCTCGTGTACGCCTCCTTGGCCACATACACGACTTGTGCTTTGTCGAGTTTCTCCATCCAGGCCGAGTGCCAGGCACGCTTGTCCTTGTTGCAGGAATCCTTCATGTCTCTGTAGTAGGGGTCGATGATGGCCTCGGTGAGGTGAACCGGTGAGTCCTTCTCATGCTCCTTGCTGCAACAGATCTTGTATTGGCCCTGGATGTTGACAAGATTCTGGCAGGCGATGCCTGAATTCTTGAGCACCTTTACATCATTGGTGATGTCCACGAGACGAGGACGTGGTTGCGCACGCATATCTGGGCGACGGTGATCTTGGGACAAGACCCGGCACTAGCGCGGGTGTACTCGAGGTCGAACCTGACCACCTTGTACTTCTCCTCGGCAAGCAACAACTCCATGATGTGGATGGAGTGCTCCACCCAGACCGGGTTGTTGGTGTACACCACCGAGAGCTCCATGAACCTACTGTGGGTGTCCACCACGGCATGCATGGTGAACCGCTGCTCGTCGTCGGCAGCCGCTCGGAGCGCCATTGGAGCCGCGTAGGATACCCTCTAAAAATTTGTCGTGGTGGGTGTGCTTCTTGCAACGGTGGGGCGCGATCGAAAGGTTGAAGAGACACAAGGGTTAAATGGCCGCTGTAATAAATGGGGGCCGGCCGGCCTGTATTGTCACGTCTTGTCACGGCGTTCATAGTGGAGGATTCCAGTGCATGCTTGACAACACTGCATCACACGTGTTTCATTTGACCACGCGTGGGCTCGAAGAGGCGCCAAATGTATCATCGGTGAGCCTGTTCCCGCGCTACCGCACAGTTTACCATGCAAGCTTCCCGCCCGGTGAGTTTGGCCACGCGTCGGCTAGAAGAGGGACAAATCGTGGGCGTTTATTGGCAAAAGGCTTTGTAAAAACGAAGTGTGTGGAATGACTTCGGTCATAAGTTTACCCGTGGGTGATGAGGTCAAAGTTACACAGAAGGGCGATGATGGACACTCGAGTGCGATAATTAATTCTCCGCTCTACAGGGCACACGGTTGAAGAAACCAACTGTGTGCAATAATGTCAAAGATCGCAGTCGAGTTAGCTATATAGATCGTGTGCTATGAGATCGACAAGGTAAACAGATTCGAGAATGGTTAATAAAATCTAAGACCATTGCATATTAAGGTCAAAATAGTGCTACCAATATACGAGTCTCATACAATGCCATTTCAACGATTGTACCACAAAAGCTCGAAGTATTACAAGGTTCAAATTCTAGAGTTATATGGCTCAAATTCGAAGATTACAAGGTTCAAACTGATATTAGAAATGAAATTCAGCTCATCAGCTGCAAACGCTCACGCTGATCCGCTGAACATGGATATCAGAGAGGTTCAAACTAATATTACCACTTCTAAGTCTGGTTTCGGAACCTCATAATTTTTGCAAAGGGGTCAGCCACTAAGAAGTCATGTATGGGGTTGACACGATGACTTCCGATTACTCTGTCATCTGACGTTCCAAAATGAAATTCAGCATTTTCGGAGCCTATTCCATTCTGCCGCAGCCGCCGGCGCTAATCAACAAACCATAAATTTTCGCAAAATAAATGTAGGGCAAACCTCATTACCTTCAGCACCCTTGCTCTGACAACAAAGAACCTGGCAAATATAATCTCCGGTAAGGTCCCTCGGTAGGAGTTCAAAGTAATTTCTGAGAGATGCAGATCTAGGCAGTCGACGTGATTGTTATATTGTATCACATTATCCACCATTGGGCCTAATCTTATCTGCAAAAGAAGAAAACGTGTTAGTGCCTACATGCAGTTTTGAACACTACTACAGGCCTATTTGGTTTGCAGGATTTGTAAAATGCACTAACATGTCATCTTCGATTTGACATGATTAACATGGGCATTTGATTACAATCTAGAAAAATGTAGCCTTCTTCACAAGAGGTTGGAGTGGATGAAAAGTTCCCTAAGAAAACTAGTACAGATGAATCCAAAGGAGAAATGCTTATGGATTGTAACCATATGGATCAAGCAACCAATAGGGGGGGACATGTATGTACTGAAATCCTCCAAAAGAATCCTTCAGAAATCGTAGTACATTGTCATTGTAAACTTGGAAAAAGGTGACACAAATTGAACTCCCTTATGGTTAACATTTAACAGGAAATGAACATCACCTCGATATATAGCTTCTCCAGGCACGGAAAGCATCTCAGGAAACTGACAACTTGCTCCAGGTTGGGGCCGATAGATTCTAGTGCCAAGACCTTCACTGTGCGCAGTTTTGGGATCAAGCTTGTCGGAATCATTTTCTGAATGATAGACGAACATACATCTTCAAAATTAGAAATAATGTTCATTTGTAGAAGGAGAGGTAGAAAGCGGCTGTTGTACCTGAACGGGTGTGGATCCAATAACAAGTTCGGAGTATTTGTCAGACGAGTAGCCCACGACTATCAATTTCGGCGCAGAAATGACATTGATTCTTGTTGGAACTTCTTGATCAACTACAAGTAATCTCTCAAGTGCAGGTGTGTCCTCAATGACCACACCGTGGTACACATCTTGTGATGTCTTCTTGCCGCACCATCAACAGACATAAATAGTCCGGAGAGTCATGGAGGTGATGTGGATGCTACTCAACCCATTGATTGCCTGAAGACGAAGGTACTCGAGTGCAGTACAGCCACGGAGCAGGCGCTCCATGTCACCATTTGGGAGGCAGACGGCGACGAGCTCGAGGTGCTTCAGTCGTGGTAGAATAAGAGCGGGCGCGTCATTAAGGGGGGATGGCAGTTCCTGAACTTGGCGACGCGCAGCGTGGGCGTGAGGCGGAGCGCGGACATTGGCAACGAGCGCATATGCCCATCATCAAAAGTGAGCTCCTTGAGCTGATCTAGGGCGGGGGATCGGAACCAGTCATCAAGCTTGGCTCAGTCCTTGCCGTTGGAACGGAACTTGCCATTCTAAGGCATCTGGTTGGGCCAAGGTGACTGCCGAGGATCTTGGAGAATGCATCCAAGCTTTTGCGATAGCCATGGCAGAGCTCGTGGGTGTCGATGAGGTTGAGAGGGGTGGACATCCATAGGGGGCGCCATAGCCGGGAAAGGACGGTTGTCCGCGCCCCATATTTGTTTGGGAGGGGGGAGATGATGACTGTCAACATATCATCAGGAAGGCTGCTGATGAAGTCTAGGACTGCTGGAGTCGCTTGCGGTTCTTGCTCGCCCCGCCTCCGCTTTTTGGCAGCCCCGTTCTCCACCTCCGGAGTCTCCTTGTCAGCGGCGCTTTCTGATAGAAGTGGGAGTACAGGGAATATTTAGTTAAAACAGGGCAATAGAAAAGTGTATTGGTAACTAGAAGTTATTAGGTAGGAATATTGTAAGAAAATGGAATAACAATTGGTTGCTTAAAAACTACACAATTCATTTGATATTGCTGGGTAAGTCAACATGCAGATACTTGAAAAGAAAACTTACTTCGAACAAAGTCTGGACGGATGATATCATCGGGGAAGTTAGCATATATCTCATGACCAGGCTCTTTTATGTGTAGCGCAATTTTAGTGCCAGCTTTCAGTACATAAAACTTAGAAATTTCTTTCCAAAGGCCAGTGCCAAAATAGGAGTCACCACGTTCATCAAATCTTACGGTAGCAACGATTGTAAATCCATGGTTTGTGTTCAGTATGACATCCCTGCAGTCTTGATTTATGTAAAGGGAAAGATTGTGCACTACAGATTCTGTTGCATAGCAAGGGACGCACTGCAGAAAATGGTAGGATTGTTAAAGAAAATATGGTAACATGCAAATATGGGCCCAAATTGAAAGAACTATACAGCAGTTGAAATCGAAGGACAAAAATCTATAATTAAACAGATAGGGTAAACAAGATGTCATGGAAATATGAGAGTAATCGAAAGAACAATACATCATTAATTTGCCTAATATAGAAAGAAGAGGGAAAAAATCCCCTTTGACATATATGGTGCATGTGGCACCTTTTATCCAAATGTAGCAATATTTAGTTTATGTTCAGGAAAGTAGGCCATGCCAACCGATTTAGGGTGAGATTGAACATACCGCGCGCATCCTCAAGTCATCTAGTATGGTGAGATGGAATGTCCGGCGGAGGCCGCAAAGTCCTGATGTGTCCGCGCACTGTACACTCTATGAATGAAAGAAAACCCTCAAATCAGCTCGAATAAAAATGAATTCATGACGATTTTGGCCGAGTGATTAAAGGAGGCAGATGAACTGGGATAAGAGATGAAATAATATCTCATTAAATTAGTTACCTTGTTGTCCATGAGAAAGAACCCTCAGTACGGCGGATTCCCCAACCGAGCGGAGCTGGGTCGACTGCGAGCAGTGTTGAGAAAGTCGATGGTGATAGGCGGCGGCAAGAGGAAGTGGCGAAATGCGGTGGGGTTTGCCGGCAGCCTAGCGGCGGCGGCAGGCGTTGAGCTAGGTGGTTACCGCCGCGATAGGCAGTGCCATGCATAGACGCGGAGGAGCTTGTGCAGGTGTGAATGGGGACCGGAGGGGGTGGTGGGCGGGGTGAGGGTTTTTGTGACGTGGGGATGGTGAGGGTTTTCTTTTTTCTTTTTTTAATTAGGTGGTGAGGGTTTTCTGTCCCACAAAGAATTTCGAAGGCAACAGTTTGCTAGAGCCAACCGTGTGTGATTGACGCAACAGGCAAAATGAAAGTCATTGCACACGGTTCCAATTTTGGGAACCGTGTGTGATTGACGTACTACCTCCGTCCTGGTTTATTGGTCCCCTTTGTAATTTGTACCAAATTTTGACCAAATATTTAACTAAGAAATGTTTATGCATGTCACCAAAAATTATTTCATTGAACACTATGTTCAAATACGCATCCAACGATATAATTTTTGCTGACCTGCACTAACATTTTGTCAGTTAAATCTTTTGTCAAAATTTAACACAAATTACAAAGGGGACCAACAAACGAGGACGGAGGTAGATTCCATCAACCAAACTGGTTGCATCCATATCCCACAGTTAGACATAAGTAAACATAGATTAAACATACTCAGACATAGATAATAAGCGTACATGTACAAAAGCATAGTTCAAGCATAAGTACATAGTTCAACCGTCATTAAGCATACTCAAGCGTACATAGTTCGATCCCACATCTAATCTCACATGCCGGCACGATCCTGAAGCTTCTCCAGGTACTCGGCGTACGCACCGTGCGCTATCCTACGAGAATACTTCTGCTTGAAGGAGCCAACGGCCCGTCCTCTTGCATGCGCCAGAACACTTTGATACGCGTCATGAAGCTTGTGGTTGAAAATGTAAATTGATAGCCGCCGTCCCAGGTCCTAATACGCCTGTTATGCATTCCTGCATAAAGCTCCCTCAGGATTTGCCTCTTGTACCTCCTCTGGACATCTTCATCCTCGCTGTCCACATCGTCAGATAGCACCTATACAAATAGTAAAACAAATTTGGCATCAAATCAATGCTTACATGCCGTGAAGTAGGATTAGGAATTTATGGCTATTTTTTATACATATCCAGAGATTATGGTTCGATTTTTAAGCACAGTCGTCTATGTACAGACCAATCTTGAAGAAAATAATGGCACAAACATATATGTAGGTCATTCAAAATCAATTGTCAAGTCCTGGCTAGGAATTATTAGCACGAACACTAACCCTAGTCGGATTACTAGTAGAAATCATTTGCACAGATGAAACAACTAATCACTTATCACTTGTACCATTCAAACAATCAATACACTACACGGATCTAACGAAACTTACTCAGATTTCGTGGATTGGGAGAACATAACCATAGGATTTCTATTCCAAAAAGGGGGAGGCAGGAGTAACCAGAGAAACCCTAGGATATATTTGACACATAAATGGGTATAGATGACTAACCAGTTGTCCGTCGTCGTCGGAGTCGTCGCCCGAGTCGTCACCAGAGTCGGTGTGGAACTCCGCCTCCGGCTGTGGAAGCTCGACGACGTCAGGGTGCAGTGATAACTCGCCGGCGGTGACGGCAACCTCTGTCTCCATCTCCACGCCGTGCTCCAGTGCTTTAGCAGCCCCGGCGTCGCCACTCCCTCCGATGGGGCGCTTCAGCGGCATCCTCATACACTGACGGCTTTGAGGACTGAGAGCGGCGTCGAGTATGCAAGCGGAGAGAGAGGATTGTGTGTGTGGCGAGGATGGGGGGTGCGGCCGCTCGGTCGCACCATTAATATGGAGTAGTGGGAGAGAGGCGGGCGGCGGTCAAACCGCTGGCTCACCTACCGGTGAGACTGCGCACCGGACTGCTGGCATGCGTACCGTCATTTCACACAGCTACTCGCACGCCTCCCGATGACACTGCGCAGCGAGCATGCCTCCGTCAATTCACACAACTGCACGCACGCCTCCCGGTCGGCCTGCGCGGCGGACTGCTCACATGCGTCCCGTCAACTCACGCCTGCTCGCACGGCACACGGGTCGCGTGCCGGCACGTATATTGTTTTTCTATTTGGATGATTAATGCTGCCACTTTATTGCTTAACCGAAGCATGGCACGTATCCATTGTTGGTCTAATGGTCACGGTTCGAATAAATAATCCGTTTGGGATATTGGTTCCCAATTATTAATAATCTCCCATTTGTAATTAGATAAAGATTACATCAAAACTGGTCTCAAATTTGACAAAAAAAAGTACAATGCCACTTTGTATTGGTATCCATATGACAACATGATAAGTTTCATGAACTTCAAATAAGTTTTGGATGTACTAGAATTTCAAAATCAAGATTCTCAATGTTTGAAATTTCTTGCACGGGGAGTAAACATGCATCCAGTGAGACACATGTGTTTTTGCAATCCGTTTAGGTGCACTGTCACATGTGCATGTAGCACAAATTTGATTTTTGCACATTATACCCGTAGAAAATCAATCAATGTACTAAAACATCTTAATGATCTCTGTTTTTTTCGAAATTAAAACGTCCCTCCTTTGGTAACATATGTTCACCACAGGATAATTTAACATGCATCGTAGTTGCGGTGGATTCACGGTGTGTGTGTGGGTGTGTGTGTCTGGGGGGTGGCAGGTGGCTCGCAGTACACTACGAGTTGTGAGCCACCGTGTGGGTTGGCCGTTTTGTTAGGCAGGTGCCACATCAGAGTCATGAATTCGTTATTTAAAAAATTACACAACCCTTTCATACATACATGTTTTGGCCACATGCAGTCGATGGTTGTCCTACACGACACTCGATACTCACGTGTGACGCTTTCTGTGGGCCCGCGAGGTCGTCGTCCATCACTTTGATGAACAGCCAGCAGTGAGGTTAATTTAACCAGCAAGGTAGAATCTTTTTTGTTTGTGTTATGGTGGGAGTATATAGATAGTACGCGTCGAAGAGGTGGGAGGGGACTAGCATATATACTATACGTACACGTCCGTGAACAAGTACACCTCACTCAGTGTCGGGACTTTTCGGTTTTCGAGGCACGTGCCACATCAAAGTTGTGAAATTGGCTATTCAAACATCACACAACACCTCTTTGGGCCACATGTATGCAGGCGGTGGTTATCCTAGCTAGGACACTCACGTGTGACGCTTCCATCTGTGGGCCCACGAGGCCATCGTCGATGCATGCATCACTTTGACCTACATCGGGAGAGGTTAATTAATTTCACCATTGAGGAGGATTCTTTTTGGGTTGTATTACGGTAGAAGCATATAGTATGCGTCGAAGAGGGGGAAGGGGACCATCATATGTAGTACGCTTCATGAACCTCGATCTGTGTGGGGGCTTTACGGTTTTTGAGGCATGTGGCACATCAAAGTTGTGCATTTTGGGTATTCAACATATGTTTGGCCCACATGCAAAGTGATGGTGGTTGTCCTCTCGCACCCACTTAAGCGGTTATCAGCGATATCGATGCTTTCCATCTGTAGGCCCGCTTGGTCCATCACTACTTTTTGCCTGACAACGAGAAAGGTTAATTTGACTTAGGAGGGGATTATTTTTTTTGTTTGTAATACGGTATATATATAGGTCATGCTCTGGGATGACATGATACAGTTTGAGCACACACACATGCATGTGTACGCATGAATCCCTCCCATCGAGTCGAAGTGGCTAGTACAACGACACGTCATGAACCGATCTCGCTCTGTGTGGGGACTTTACGATTTTCGACGCACGCGCCACATCAATGTTGTGAAATGGTATTCAAACATGCATGCACGCAACACCTCCATACATATGCATGTATTGGTTATCTTCGAACGGTACACTCCCTCGCGTGGTTATCGGCGACAAGCCTATATATTCATGGGCCCGCGTGGACATCCATGATCACCTTGACCGACAATAAGATAGGTTACCATGGCGGATTCTTCCTTTGGTTCGTGTTATCATAGTATCGGTCATGGTGAGATTCAGACCTAATTAAGTTTGAGCGCATATACTATGCACGCATGCATGCATGAATCCCCGTCGTCGGCTTGAAGTGTGGTGTGACATACATATGCATCATCAACCTAACCCTCACTCAGTGTGGGGATTTCTAGTTCGAAAGCACGGTGCCACATCAAAGTTGTTCCATTGTGTATTCAAAAACACACCTCTCCATACATATGTTTGGGCCACACGCATGCAGTGGTTGTCTTCGGGGACTAGCTACTTGTGTGATTATTGGCGAGCTAGCCCATCTCCAGGGTCGTATGGACGGCCATCATTTGACCAACAACAAGAGAGAGGTTGTACGACCAAGGTGGATTATTCTTGGTCCGTTTTACGATCCATCTTGGTGAGATGCCTCTCTGGCCCGCCGACTGAAAGTGGGTGTGGGTGTGTGTGGGGGAGGGGGGCTGCTACTTCGCACTTTGCTAGGTGAACCTCGGTTGGGGGACATGCATTCATAGCTTAGGATTCCCTTCATGCCGACACGAGGGGGGGCAAGCAATACCGTGCGCTTTGCGAGATAGGTGCCACATCGAAGTTGCATTTGGTATTTGAACATCAAACCACCCTTTTCATACATAAATTTAGTCCACATGCAAGTGTGTTCGTGTTCTGGCCCTCTCCCGCATCATTTTTCGCCAAATTTATGAACATTAGACAAGTCAGATGATGCAACAGACACGGTTCACTCAAACTAATCGTGTGCCACGCCGGTGCCCCTGTCACGCACATCCGCACGGTACATTGGGCTCCATGAGGCTTCCCCTCTCAAAAATATCTACCCGCCTGCAGCTTTTTTCTGTTTGATAACACACAGTTATTATGTTTCGACCGTGTGTGATGTTTCTTGTTTCCAATCCCGCCTGCATCCCTCGAAAATATCTGCTCGCCTCGAGGGTTTTTCTATTTCATAACACACGGTTGTTATCTCCGGACCGTGTGTAATGCACCATCATCAAAATTTTCAATAGCCCCGGCATTTCACTCCCGCGTTTGACTCCCGCATAGTAAAATTTTCAGTACCCGCGTCATTTCCTCAAACACACCCCGCCCCCCCCCCCCCTCCACACACACACACACACACACACCAAAACCTCCTCGCGCGCGTGCGCGTGTGCACACACACACACATCCCCTCCCTCGCTCGAAACCATAGCAAGGTCCCCGCCGCCGCCGCCGCCGCAAGGCCTCCATTGTCAACATCTGCCGGTTTGCCCGTGCAGCTTTCCCACCGATCTCCATACCCAGGCCGCCCTGAGTTTCTTAGATGACGCCTGCCAAACGCCGCCTTTCCCACAGATCCCCATCCCCATCCCCATCCCCCACTCCAGAGCATCGCAGCCTAAGCCCGGCTACGCTTCCCGTGGAGCTCGAGGAGCGACTGGCCCAAAAGAGGTGTATCGCGGTCTCTTCGCCCGACGTCGCCGAGGAAGCTAACGAACATTACTGGCCGCAGGCACTCAATCAGCGGGCTAGAGTATGCGGGTATGTCGCGGACGCCGGCTACGACATCGAGGTCATCGACAGTGACGGCCTAAGGCGGCTATGTCACAGGTTAAGTGGCCCAATCCAAACCCCTCGGGTTCAACCGCCATCGATCTCATCCATTGCCCTGCCGCTGATCTCCTCTAGCTCGTTGTCAAGAATTTGGCATCCTACATCGCCATCGAGCCCCTTTTGTCATTTCTGAAGGACACGTTCTGCGACGCTGGCTTGGGATCCACAGCTTCCAAGTCAGACCTCATCGACGGCGACCACGAGGAGGGCACCCTCTCCGGCTCTTCCAAGGGGAAAGAGCCCATCTGCTCTTCTAAGGGGAAAGAGCCCATCTGTGACATCAGGGAGGGCACCCTATAGCCGTGCTCTTCCAAGGGGAAGGAGCCCATCGGCGACAACATGGAGCGCATCCAGGGTCCGTGCTCTTCCCACGGGAACGAGCCCATCTGTGACAGTGAGGAAACCCATGATTTGTTTTGCCGTGCCTCTTCACAGTGGGAAACCCATGATTTTTTTTGTCGAGTCCCTTTTGTAGTGTAGTGAGAATATGTCCAGTTTTAATTTCTATATTTGGTTGTTTGCAGTATGCCTTGTTTATTTCAGTTGTTCACAATGTGATGCTCTATATGTGCAATTATTTACTGTGTAGTACATTTCATCAATCTAGTTTTAAACATACCGATAGGAATGCATATATTTGCTTGTTGTTAAGCCTGTTATAGCTAGCATATGCCTCTTTTAAAGTTTTTTGATTGTTCGGTTGTTTGTAGTTAGCATATGTCCAGTTTCAAATGCTATCTTTGGTTGTTCATAGTATGCCTTATTTATTCCAGTTATTCACAACGTGACGTTCTATATGTGCAAGTATGAACTGTGCAGTTCAATTTCATCAATACCAGTTTGAACAATACCACTATGAATGACTACATTTGGTTGCTGCATCTTGTAGTTAACACGCCTTTCCATTTTTATTTAACAATAACCAGTGTACTTAGACCGGCACAATACCAGTTTGAATGACTATGTTTGCTTGTTGTTAAATGTTAGGCATGTTGCAGTTAACACACCTTTCCACTTGTTTTGCTTTACTAGCGTGCTTAAACCTGGACACTGAAGCTATCTTTTGGAGATTATTTTGTCTGCCATGGATAATTTTGGTTGATGTTTAGCCTGTTGTGCTTAACATGCCTCTCGATGTACCTACACAGGACAATTTTGGGAATGACTGCTATTTTCCATCGAGGTTAGTTTCATCCCATGGCTTATATATACTCACTGTTCAGGACATCGGTAGCTGGTACCATATAGGCCGGGGGCTGATAAGGGACTAATCGGTGAATCGGACTTTTAACTGAATATATCTGTAACCCATTTATTGTTAGGTTAACTAGGGCCATATGTAATATATCTGAGACTACATAGCAACATGCACTATACCTAATGTCTAAATATGCAATCCTAGGCTACATAGCAACAAGGAAGAGTGTTACCTTAATGTTCTGATGATGTCTAGATATCGTAGAAGAGCAGTAGCAGCAACAACAACAACACAGCCCTGTTTGGATACTCAACTTAGCTAGAGGTTAGAGTTAGTTTCTAGCTCATGACTAACCCTGAACTAACTCCATCCAAAGAGGTGTTTGGATGACAGGGTTAGATTGCCAATAAATGCACCAGGAGAACTAGCTCCACTTAGCACCTCTTGGGTTGGATAGTTTTTTTGGGTGGGTTAGATGCAACTAGCTCAAACTAGCCCTCATGTTTGGATATACTTTAGGGCTATTTGAGCCCGAACTAGCTCAAACTAACTCTAACCCATGGATACAGCAGCAGTTAATCAGCCGATAATTTGTAAGAATGCAATAACTCCTTCCGGCCCATAATATAAGATGTTAATTCATCTAATATGTGAGTATATTGGATGTTATAAGATATTATAAAAGAGTGTTGTACTACATCATTGTGCAATTCCTGTTTAGTTTCTAATATTAACTTGGTGCTTTTAGGTACATATGTCATTGGTAAAGATCCGCGCTTCGACCCTTTCTGCGTATGGGGAAATGAGCTATCGATGAACCAGCATCAAGTGAGGAAGCTGATAAAGATTGTTAGCAAAATGGGTCAAAAGATGGCAGTTAAACTATTTGTTTACACTTTATCCAAGACAACAGCGAACTGCAAGATGGTAAGTAAGAACTCTGCAGCCTTCTTTTTACTGCCCATAATGAGTTGTGTTAGATGACAATGTCTGAATCTTTTCCCTTTGCAGTGGTTCCCAAAGTAGTTTACTCAAGATTACCTCTCAAACTACATGATTGGTGGGCATGCAAAGGTTAAAGTATTTCTACTAAAACACGATGATTATCTAGATGTTTTCATCAAGACCGTGAAGGATGGGCGGTCGGCCATCACAAGGGGTTGGACTAGAGTCGTGCATTCCTTCTGCATGGAGGAGGGCACAATATGGGCATTCTGCTTCACCTTGTTCAGCAACCAGAATATATTTCGCCTCTTTCTTTACCGTCTTTAATAGTACAAGTATACAACTGTGGTTCATCATTCTTTATTTGGTTCTTATGTAATTCTTGAACATATGTACCTATGAATCGAATAATGCATTGGTTGTTTGAACCTGATGGATATGAATAAAGCTATAGCATACATTCAAATTCAAATTCAAATACGGTACAATTTGAAATAGCAGCAATTAAATTACGGTGAAATTACGCTCTCTAGGTCGTTACGGCACACACGGTTGGTAATACACAAACGTTTGTGATATACACCATAATCCGACATGGTTCACAGAGAGGAAATGTGTGCAAGCATGCACACAGTTGCCGTTTGCAAAGCATGTGCGATGTCAGACAATATAACAAACGGTGCGGGCAAACTAAACGTTTGTGATAGTTGCCTTATCGTACACGATTCGCAACCATGAACTGTTTCTGATGAAGTATGCATCGTAAACGTTGCACCACAGAATAGCGTGTGCGATAGTTGTCGTGTACGATGATGTTACGACGGTCCGACATTTCGTAATCATGTCCGACACTCGTACGACGATTAGCTAATCTTCTTAATTAGTTATCGCATACGGTTTGGGAAAAGCGAATGTGTGTGATTGTCTGCTTATCATACACGTTCTATAATAGTGAACCGTTTGTGATGGGCCGCGCATCGTAAACATAGCACCACAGAATACCGACTGCTATGGCAATGCGAGCACAAACGAGTAGGAGTACTGTATATGCATCTTGGCTCCCTATCCCCGACGGTTTCTGGGTCGTGTGGGAAGGACCCCCCTATCGCCCACACTCACTTGACGATAGTTCCAAATGCCGTCACGGAAAGGGGTTAAAACCCGTTTGTATAGCACCTTGCTGTACCAGTGTAACCCCGATAACTTTGATTTTGAGGAATATGAAAACATGAGAGAGGGGGTCATTAAAACATAACCCCGATAACTTCGACATGAGGGGGCCGGGGGGGTTGTTCATGTCAAATGTTGTATTTTCTCTCGAATGTGAAGCAAGTCTTTTTTTGCCATGTCAAGTGTTGTATTTTCTCTCGAAACATATCCCCGATAACTTCAACATGAGGGGGGGGGGACGTTGGACATGCATGAGACATGAGGGGGGAGGAGTCCTCGACGATCGTCTGAAACTGACTGTTATAAAACTTGTGAACTTTGCATGATGTTTGCCACTAATCCATTGCTCATATGCATATGATTCCTTGTTGTGATTAGCTAGGTCTATGTTTGCCACTAATCCATCCCTCATGGTTGTATAATGCCATGTTGTAATATTTGCAGAAACTATGGATAGAGACTTAGAAAAAGAAGAGTTGTTGGGGGATATAATCCGCGACGGAGGTGATATCACCTTGTCGTTTCTCAACATCACCGATGGTGAGGAAAGAGAGGATGACGGCTCCGGTGATCCAATGGAGGAGGAAGGAGATCATGATGCCTCCGGTGACTGAATGGAGGAGGAAGGAGATCATGACGGCTCCGGTGACCGAATGGAGGAGGGAGCCTTAACTGTTGCAAAGTCCGGCGAGGTATATATATATATATATATATATATATATATATATATATATATATATATATATATATTAATTAAGCCTCTACTGACTAGATGCATTAATTGTTTTATGTGTACATATATTAACGCTTCTTTCTTATTTTAGCCCTCTAGATCGAGCCAAACTTTGGCAAGGAAACGAGGCCCAAAGAAAAGGTTGGGCCAGGATGAAAGGTTCACGATCGAAGTAGTCACTCGAGATGGCCAACCGATTGCTCCCAAGCAGAGAAAGGACACATTTATACATCAGTGCGGAGTTGTTGTTAGGCACAGCGTCCCGATCAGCATCCAAGAATTGAATAAGAAGAAGGACCCTGAAGTTTCTTATGTCCAGGATAGACAGAAAGATGATCTTTGGAGCTCGCTGATGACAAATTTCAGCCTACCGCCAGAGGCGGATCCGAATAAGGTCAAGGCGTTTGCCCTTAAGAAGATGGCAGAACTATTCAAGAACTGGAAGAAAGATTTGAAGAAAAAGTTTGTCAACAATGACAAGACTCCATAATTCACCGGTCAATATGAGAAGATCAAAGCTCATTGGCTCGCATTTGTGGCCTACAAGAAATTGGATAAGGCCAAGCAAAGGTCAGAGATAAATAAGAAAAATGCTGCAAAGAAGAAGTATCACCATGTTACGGGGTCAGGTGGCTAGAGCAAAGCTCGGCCTACGTGGGACAAAGCTGAGCAAGACCTGCTTGCTAAAGGGGTCCAACCAGCGACATTGCACTAGCCAGATCGGGCAAGGACTTGGTTCTTCGGGGTTGGGGGAACTTCGAACCCTGAAACAGGGAAGTGTGTTTAGACGAAAGCTCAACTTGCAATACCCGTCAAGAAGGTTGAGGAAGCAATCATGGCAGCACAGGAAGGGAGGTTCCATCCCGATAGAGAGAAGGACGAGCTAACACCGGCCCTCGGGAATCCTGAAGACCCTGGATGAACACGAGGCACATCAGGCTCCATTCCGTGGGTGCATGGGTTTCCCGACAGTGGTGGTTATAGAAGCCGAGGGAGAAAGAAGAAAGAGGAAGCAAGCGAAATGCAGAAGATCAATGAAAGATTAGCGAAACTAGAGCAACTTGAGAGCCAGTGAGCTACTGGCCAACCATCTCAGCGGCACGAAGATCCTCGTTCGACACTACCCCCGAAGCTACCCCACCATCTTAGCGGAGAAGCAACGTGGCTTCCACGGAGCTCGTTTAGCCTGATATCACGGCTCCTCGCTACCCCGTGGATAGTATCACGGAGAATGAACATTGTGTGCTAATGGCGAAATGCCATAACCTGACCTTGAAGGTGGCGGTCGGCTCTATCTTACCTCCTCGGATGAGGGAACTTTCCATTGCCGTCCGATTCCACATGGCTTTGCTATTGTCGGGGTGGATGAAATAATGGACGGATTTGAGGAGCTGGAGCTTGAGCACCCTACAGGTGAAGGGGAGATTCATCTAGAAGGATATGTTGGGGATATAACTATTGGGTATGACCCGCCCAGGAGGGACCGGGTCATACCACTGGCGACTTAAAGATGAAGATGGCGAGTCATGAAGCAAGCCTATTGAAGGCCCAAGACCCATAGGCGACTTGAGGCCCAAGAGGATGAACCGCCATGTGATTAACTTGTATTGTAAGGCAAGCTTAGTTAGTCACCGAGCCGGACACGTTGTGTATGAGCCGGCCGGGACTCTATAAGCCGCCCGGCATCAACCTGTGTATATAAAGGGGTGACCCGGCGGCGGCTTAACTCAAGAAACGATCAATTGAGAGCTAGGTCAAGCGTATTCGCTCCCTTGTAATCGAAACTCCAGCAATACAACTGAAAGCAGGACATAGGCTTTTACCTCATTGAGAGGGGCCGAACCTGGGTAAACTCTCTGTGTCATTTGTCCCGTTCAACCCCTTCAAGCTAACCTAGTTGCGATGGCTCCACACCTAAGTCCTTTTGCTAGGGCATCTGCCGTGTTAAGTCCACGACAGTTGGCGCCCACCGTGGGGCCGGCGCATAGTGGTTTCGAGTTCTTGAAGGGCAACTTCGTAGGGATCAAGGGATACGCTGTGGGCCGGATGACCAAGAGTCATCGCGGCAAGCTCTACATCGACGACGCAGGCTGGGGCCCCGAGGCCGGCTCAATCGAGTACGGGTACCGGGTCCCCTTCGGCGGAATCCATGTCTTCATTGGCAAGATCGGTGAGTCGGAGCCTGAGCCGGACACCTGCATCGATATCGTCGAGACGGCTCAGCGTGCACGACCTGCCAAGTTTCAACCCACCATAAAGCGCGCCTTTGTTGGTTGCATCCAAGGGGCGGATCTTGAGGAAGGAACTATATCCGGTGGAGAGACGGCCATCTAGTCTGGTGATGAGTCCTCAACCGGCGAGACCGATTCAATGTATTAGTTACAAGACGGCCGGCTTGGGGGCTATTCCGATGGTGATAGTATTCCGGACCCCAATGAGCCGCCGAACAGAGTCGCGATCTTCATGGCCGGCACTCAACCGGTGCTCAATTCATCAACTGCTGCAGCCATGACTTCCGGTTCAACGGCCGCGGCAGTGGCCGGGGCGAGTAACTCTGCGTGCCTGCCGGCTCAAGTTTTATATGAGCTCTTGGAGGCTTTGGCGACCTTATTAGCTGCAGAGCTAACACCGGAAAATCAAGCACAGCATAAGGTGGATGTCGCGAAGCTGCGAGATGAGATAGCTCCAGCCAAGGAGGAGTTTAATGCTGAAAATAATAGGATGGCGACAGAACGAGCTGCCCTGGATGCTGCGTCTCAATGAATTCAAGCAGAGAATTTCCGGTTAAGCCTGGATCAGAATGCATCTAACGCCGTTCTGCGCAGGAGGCACCAGAGTCGTCTACCTCCGGAGTACAATGCAAGGAATCTTTTCAACACACCTGGGGCTGGAACCAGTGACCCGCCCGTGGTGAACCGGGTTGTTGAGGCGCCCGGGACCGGAGCGATGGTTCAACCACGTGCTGCAGACCCGCCTCATTTGAATTTGACCCCGCCTCAGCATGTTCCAACACTGCCGGGTCATTATTCTAACCCTTTGGACGATATGATTGCAGCAGCTATGCGGTTGGCGGCTCTCCCTGTTGAAGGCGAGTCACCAGCCCCGATGGAGATACGAAGAGCTTCTTCAGACAGCGGTGGCACAACAGGCGGCTTATTCGTACAGCCGCGAACGGATTCATTCAACCCCTCGTCCAAGCCAGAGTTATAGCAGGCATATTGACTCGTCAGCAGTTTCAAGCAGTGAGCGGCACCAAACCAGCCTCGTAGGCATGACCCACCGCGTGTTGGTAACGATGCTCAGACTTTGGTAGATCAGGGCAGGGCATGTTGGGAGGCTGAGCTGGTGGCTCAGTTGACAGCTCATCAACAATCTCCGGTTTACCCATCGGCGTCCGTGGAGGCAGGAGTGACCTCTAGAACCCTTGGTGTGCCATGCTTAGTGCCGGCTTTACGTAATGAGCGCCTGCCCAAGGATTTTAAGGGCCCTCGCAAGATGCCTAATTACACGGCGGATCAGCCCCCAGAGGCTTGGATTGAGAGTTATGAGATGGCCATGGAGATGTTGGATGTTAGTGATGCTCCGTGTGCTAAGTACTTCACTATGATGTTGGATGGACCGGCACGCACTTGGCTGAAAGGATTGCCTCCTAACTCCATCAGGTCATGGGCTCAGTTGAAGACGCGTTTTATCCAAAATTTCAAAGACACGTGCAAGCAGCCTATGTCGATTCTTGATTTAGACACTTGCGTCTAGGGTGAGGGCGAGTCAACCACCAATTGGGTGCGCCGGATATCAACTATTATTCACTCGTCGGACAGTATCAACGCCGGTTCAGCCGTCATGATGTTGGAAAAGAATTGCCATTTCCTCCCCCTTAAGCAGAAGCTGGGGCAGCATAAGCGCCACTGCAATGATATGGGAGAGCTCATGGCGGCTCTCGTTAAATATGCTGATTCTGATAGCACTAAGGACCCCGAGTCCGATGAGGAGAAAGTTGGGAAGGGGAAGAAGAATGGCAATGCAAAAGGACAGCAGCATAGTCCGGCGGGTCAAGGTAACAATGGTAAGCGCAAGCAGTTGGACGGCGGTTCAGATTTTGTGGCGAACACCAATACGCAGAATAGTAATCAGCGTCGCAAGGGGAAGTCATCAGTGCCCCGGTTTGGTGGGCCAAAGTTCAACATTGAGGCGATGATGAATCAGCCTTGCCCAAAGCACGATATGCAGGATAAGCCGGCCAGCCATCTATGGAAAGATTGCTTCATCATGAGGGAATATAGAAATTCTAGTTTTTTCCAGAACAACCATGGACCTCATGGCGGGTCAGGATCCGGCTCTCACGGACCTGGTTTTGGGCATGGTGGCTCAAGCTCCGGCTTTCAGGGCCAAGGCAATCAAGGTGGTTTTAATCAGCAATCTGGTCAAGGGAATCAGCAGCAACAGTCTAGTTATCAAAGTAATCCAAAGTAGTTGAATAGTGGTCAATATCATGTGTTCACCATGAGCTTATGCAAGCGAGACCGAAAACTTCATAAGCGTGCAGTGAACGTGGTTGAGCCGGCAGTTCCTCGCTACTTGCGATGGTCTGAACAGCCTATTGTGTGGAGTCGTGAGGATTACCCGCCCCGGGTTGACAATCCGGGTCAATTGGCTTTGGTGGTTGCGCCTTAGGTCAGAGGGTACAAGTTTACTAAAGTGCTTATGGATGGAGGCAGTAGTATCAATATCCTTTACTATGATACTTTTCGCCGTATGAATTTAACTGACAAAGATCCTAAGCCGTCTTCTACTGTCTTTCATGGGGTGGTGCCTGGTAAGTCAGCGTATCCGGTGGGTAAGATAGCTTTGGAGGTAGCTTTTGGCGATGATCACGATTACAGGGCTGAAAAGTTAACTTTCGAAGTGGTCAAGATCAAGAGCCCTTATCATGCCTTGTTTGGGCGGCCGGCCTATGCTAAGTTTATGGCACGGCCTTGTTATGTTTATTTGCAGCTTAAAATGCCGGGTCGCAAGGGCACCATCACGGTGCACGGTGACAGGAAGATAGCTTTGGAGTGTGAAGAGGGCGATGCTGCTTATGCTGAGTCTGTTTGTGCAACAGAGGAACTGAAGTTCTACAAAGACAATGTTGACCCAGCAGATATGACCCCCTTGAAAAAGCCAACCACGGAGCGTGATCCCTTATTGAAGTTTAAGTTAGCAGATGACACTAAGCTGGTTGACTTTGTTCATGGCGACTCATCCAAGCAGTTCAGTATCAGTGCTAATATGGATCCGAAATAGGAAGACGCGCTCATCGAGTTCATCCGTGAGAACCGGGACATCTTTGCATGGAAACCTTCAGACATGCCAGGTGTACCGAGGGAACTCGCTGAGCACACTCTCAATGTTGATCCAAAGTTTAAGCCGGTCAAGCAATTCCTTCGTCGTTTTAATGAAGAGAGGCGCAAGGCCATTGGTGAAGAGGTGGCCCAGATCTTGGCGGCTGGGTTTATTGTTGAAGTTTTTCATCCCGAGTGGTTGGCTAACCCGGTGCTAGTGCTCAAGAAGAATGGCACTTGGCGTATGTGTGTGGATTACACAGACCTTAACAAGGCCTGTCTAGCTGACCCTTTTGCTCTCCCTCGTATTGATCAGATCATCGACGCTACAGCGGGTTGTGAGCATTTGAGCTTTCTGGATGCTTATTCTGGTTATCATCAGATCAAGATGGCGGTTAAGGACCAGCAGAAGACAGCTTTCATCACTCCCTTTGGAGCCTTCTGCTATGTGTCTATGCCTTTTGGGCTTAAGAGTGCCCAGGCGACTTATCAGCGGTGTGTTCAAAATTGCCTCCATGACCAGATTGGACGCAATGTTCATACTTATGTGGATGATATTGTTGTGAAATCCAGGAAGAAAGAGACTTTGATAGATGATTTGATGGAGACCTTTGACAATCTCCGGGTCTACAAGATGATGCTTAACCCGGGTAAGTGTCTCTTTGGTGTGCCAGCAGGTAAGCTCTTGGGTTTTTTGGTTTCTGAAAGGGGTATTGAGGCTAACCCGGAGAAAATCAAGGCTATCACTTCTTTGGCTAAACCGGCGTGTATTAATGACGTCCAGCATCTGGCAGTTCGTATTGTGGCTTTAAGCCGGTTTATAAGCCGTTTGGGCAAAAAGGCTATCCCTCTGTATCAGATGATGAAGAAAACAGATCATTTTGTCTGGAGTGATGCTGCTAATCAGGCATTTGAGGCATTGAAAAAGCAGTTGGCTGAGCCGCCAATCCTAGCAGCTCCTATTGATAAGGAGCCCTTGTTGTTATATGTAGCTGCTAATAGCCGAGCCGTCAGTGTGGCGATTTTGTGGAAAGAAAGGAATCAGGCAAGGAATATCCAGTTCAGCGGCCGGTTTATTATGTCAGTGAGGTGCTAATTGAATCTAAGCAGAGGTACCCACATTGGCAGAAGCTGGTTTATGGAGTGTTCATGGCTAGTCATAAATTGAAACAATATTTCCTTGGTCATCCCATCACTGTTGTGAGTTCTGCTCCTCTAGGCGATATTATTCAAAATAGAGAAGCCACAGGTCGGGTGGCCAACTGGACCATTCAGCTTGGACCTCTTGGTCTGAAATATATGCCCCGGACAGCCATCAAGTCTCAAGCACTTGTGGATTTCATCAATGACTGGACAGGGTTGCAGATGCCTGAGGAAAAGCTGGATAGCACATATTGGACTATTCACTTTGATGGATCTAGGCAGTTGGAAGGCTCGGGGGGTGGAGTTATTTTGACTTCCCCACGAGGTGATAAATTTTGTTAGGTTCTAAGATTGATGTTCCCTTGCACTAACAATGCAGCTGAGTATGAAGCCTTGCTCCATGGTCTTCGGATGGCTAAAGAGATTAATCTAAGCCGGGTGAGGTGTTTTTGCGACTCAGACTTGGTGGCTCAGCAAGTTTCAGGCACTTGGTATTCCAAGGACCCACTCATGGCAACTTATTGCCGAGAGGTTGATGCTATTGCTGGTCATTTCAAGGGTTATCAAGTGGAGCATGTTGATCGCTGGAAAAATGAGGCTGCTGATGCTTTAAGCCGGCTAGGGTCCCAGCGTAAGCCGGTACCACCTAATATTTTCCTTGATATCTTGCATAATCCTTCGGTTAAATTGCCTACGGAGGAAGATCTTGCTATTCCTGACCCGGAGGCACAGTTGGTGGCGGCTCTCCATGTTATTCCTGATTGGACAGTTCCATATTTAGCTTATATGACCCGGGGCGAGTTACCTGAAGATGAAACTTTGGCCAGGCAGATAACCCGGCGATCTAAGTCAATGACTATTATCAATGGTGAGTTGCATCGATGCAGTGTTACAGGGGTGTTTCAGCGTTGTGTTTCTCCTGAGGAGGGCCGTGAGATTCTATGAGAGATTCATGAAGGAGATTGTGGCCATCATGTCGGCTCTAAGTCTCTCGTGGCTAAGGCTTTTCGTCATGGGTTCTATTGGCTGACGGCTCATGCTAATGCGGAGGATTTGGTTAGCAAGTGCGAGGGTTGTCAAAAAATTTCAAGACGAGCTCACGTGCTGGCTCAAGAATTGAGGATGATTCCAATTACTTGGCCGTTTGCAGTCCGGGGGTTGGACATGGTGGGACCTTTTAAAAGATCCAAGGATAAAAAGACTCACCTCCTGGTGGCAGTTGACAAGTTTACAAAGTGGGTTGAGGCTGAGCCGGTCAGCAAGTGTGATGCAGCGACGGCGGTTCAATTCATCAAAAAGGTGATCTTTCGTTTTGGATACCCTCATAGTATCATCACTGATAATGGTACTAATCTGTCTAAGGGTGCTATGAAAGAATTTTGTCAACAAGAGCATATTCGTCTTGACGTTTCATCTGTGGCCCACCCCCAGTCCAATGGTCAAGCTGAAAGAGCCAATCAAGAAATCTTGAGAGGAATAAAACCCCGGCTTATGGTCCCTTTACAGAGGACGCTGGGTTGTTGGGTTGAGGAGTTGCCTTCAGTGTTATGGAGTATCAATACTACCTCCAACAGATCTACGGGTTACACGCCTTTCTTCATGGTTTACGGAGCAGAGGCGGTTCTCCCTAGTGACATCCGCCACGACTCGCCCCGTGTGGCGGCATATGTTGAAGCTGATAATGAAAAAGCACGTCAGGATGCTCTTGACCTTCTGGATGAGGAATGTGACCTTGCGGTGGCTCGTTCCGCGATTTACCAGCAAGAACTGCGTCGTTATCATAGCCGCCGGGTTAAAACCCGGACCTTTCAAGAAGGTGACTTGGTGCTCCGGCTCATCCAGGATCAAACTGACATGCACAAGTTATCCCCACCTTGGGAAGGGCCCTTTGTGGTCAGCAAAAATCTGAACAATGGGTCATACTACCTTATCGATGTTCGAGACCACAAGGACTCACGCACGTCGGAGGAGGAGACCCGCCGGCCGTGGAACATTGCTCATCTTCGGCACTATTACACCTGAGCCACCGGCTCTTGTGATGTACATATTTCTACCAATGTATATATTATGATTAGTATAATAAAGCCGGCATCCCTGATAATTCAGGGCCTCTGTCGTTTCATTTCTGAGAATCTGAGTCTTTATTGTCTATTCATAAGATCACTTGGGGGCTGCTTGCTCATTGAGCATAGCTGTGACTACCCTATTGCTTCGGCTTATACGCCTGGATTGAAAGATTACTTGGGGGCTTCTTGTTTAATGAAACAGAGCTTTGTTGTCCCGTGTAATAGGCTTGGACGCCAGGTGTATTCACCAAAAATCCGGGTTATCCTGCCTTTGTATACCTGCCACTCCGACCAGGTATTCCTGGAATGACTCGCCGTACTCTTGACAGTTAATCTTATAAAGACCCTGAACTTGTCAAAGTTAAAACGGCGATTGGTCATGTGAGGCCCAGTTTACTGGTTTGAATGAAGGATTAACTCAGTGGCTGTGCGGCCCTTGAATAGCACTTCATATTGAGGCTTGGCAGCCTATGAAGGCCTTGTTTTATCTGATTTGTTTTTGCTTTGAAAATTTTTTGGGTTCATCTTTTGTACCATATTGATATATGGTTTGAAATTGATTCAGGCCATGTAGCCTTGATCCTTATAACTCATGTTTGAGTATATCCGGAGTTTTGATAACCCGGCCTGGCTTTGGATGATAAGTCGCCAGTGTGTTTTGATTATACGCTTGGAGTTCTGCGCTCTAAGTCCTTGGGATGTTACCCTTGCTGCGTACGGCGTTGTAAGCCGGCGGTATGAATAAATGGAATAGGGTGCTGGGCTATTACCCTTACTGCATGTGGCGTGGTAAGCCAGCAGTAGGAACAAATATCACAGGTATGATATTTACTTGTTATGAGTATATACGGTTTGTATAATCCCGCCCTGCTTATGGGCTATACAGTCACCCGTAGATTTTCTGTGGGGTATTATGACCCGCCCTGGGGTAAACTGCCAGGGCACATGTTATCTGGTTATGTGCAGGCAATATGATAAACATGATCTGCATGATTGACGATATTATGAGCATAAGTGGCAGATCTTCAACATCGGATCGGCGGCTCAAAAGTATTATACATAAACATGCACGATGGCATGGCATATCATTCTTTTCAACTACCTATTACAAGGCATTGGACGGCCCAAAAGAATTAAGTGTTTTTTATGCACACAACATCCAATGATGTGGATGGTAAACCGGCTTTTGCATCAGTTGGTTTGATCTTGGCGGGTTGAGGCTTCCGGGTCATCCTGCGCCGATTCTTCTTCCTCCTCTGTCGTCTGGAAGTTAGGCGATGACCAATCGATCCCAGTCAAGGCTTTGAAAACAGCTTCATCATCTATAAGGGTTGACGGGTCAATGTCAGGAGCGAAGGTATGCTTACGCGTTGGCGGGATAAGGTCCACAACCTCATACACCGGCGCCTTCACTTTGGCATTTTCAGCATCATAAACCGGATGATATTTGGAGAGATCAGTCTCTTGAGCCAATTTGCTTGGAAAGGGACACATCTCCCTTACTATTTTTGTGAAGTCCTCGGCACTGAAGGGAGACCCATCTTCTTTTAAACTTGGGCAGCCGGTGGCTAGTTCTGCCGGGTCAAGCCCGGTCAAGCTCTGCTTGCCATGCCTTTACCCGGCTCAAAGCCGTGATGGCACCGGCTCTGGCGGCTGATCGTTTCAATTCTTCAATTCTTTGTGGCAGCACAGATAGCTTCTCCAACATTACCTTGATGAGGGAAGGCGGTTTCTTCTTATGGGTGGAGGCAGAGATAGCTCATTGAGTGCCAGTGTATAATTGCTCTATAAGAGTATAGGCAGCTTTCAGCTTCATGCGCATGTCTGAGCCAAAGTGGGAGATTATGCAGCCTGCGTTGCCAACGAGATTGATAAAACCGGCTGAATGATTGTTCAAGGCATGGATGATGAAAGGTTGAAATATATTATCGCTTACCAAAGATGGCGGCTATCATGCTATTGATTTGATGTTTTAAACCGGATAACTCATCAGTAACCGGCTTAAGGGCAGCCTCAGCATCTTCTGCTCTTTTTTGTAGAGCTGCCTTCTCGGTTTCCCAGCCGTTTCTCTCAGCACTGAAGTCCTTTCTCAATTTTTCAATATTTTCCAAAGCGGTCTTCAGTTCTGATTTGGCCTTGGAAGTCTCAGATTGCTGGGCCTGAATGTTTTGCCTCAGATCGCTGACTTGAGATTCCTTCATGTTCAATTCAGCCTGTCACATAAAAAGGCAGGCAGTATGACGTTCTGATGATCATCTTATTTTAAGTCCCAAGCATAATACAAGTATTTTACTTGGCACTTGGGGGCTAATGCACATTGCTCTTTTCTTGAAGACAATTATATGATGACCCGGCTACACTTTTATAACTATAGCCGACTCATGTGGGCTACATACTTGGATTTTATTCACAATTATGGTGGTAAGTCTCGGATTATCGGTGCTGAATAAGCCGGCCCTTGGGGGCTACATGCGAAACTGAGTACTACAATTTGAAGTCCCGGCTTAACTTGTCAGTTTAAGCCGGCCCTTGGGGGCTACATATGCGAAGTTGAGAACTACAATTTGAAGTCCCGGTTTTAGCTATGTAGCTTAAGCCGGCCCTTGAGGGCTACTCGTTTTGATTCTGCAACTTCAAGACGCTATGACAGTAATGAAAGATTAAAGAGGCTATCTGAAGTCTACAGTATCCAGTAGACTTGGCGGCTGGCAGAGATATATAGAAAGATGATAGTGTTTACCTCAAAACGCTCTTTCATTAATTTAACCAAGCCTGCTTCAAAGTCACGGCTGGTGTAGAGGCGGTTCAGGTAGCCCGCGTGAAGCTCCTGGGTATTGAATTGAGCATAATCTTCCAAGTCCACTTTCCACTTGCCCTTATCAACAACAGAAAATTCTTCTTTGGCGCTGTGCTTGGATAAGACGGTGGGATTACCTGGTGCTGCATAAGCCATCCCAGTAACTATGATGTCTTCAGTCTCTTGAGCCGGCTGAGCGGGGCTGGGTGGCTTAGCAATTTCTGGATCAACATTCATGGTGTCCATAGTGACAAGGGGCTCTTCTGGTGGTGGGTCATCCATAGCCGTTTCTGAAGTTTGATGCATGGATTCAGACACGGTCTGCTTCTCCGGGTCAATAGCCTTGGGATCTTCAGCCGGCTTGTTAACTTTAAGCTTTTTGTTGGGCTTGGCCATGGCACTGACAATAACAACTCATGATGAGATTAGTGTATTAATGGAGTAAGGTATTAAGGCAAACAGGCTTAAGTGTTTCTTACCCAGGAACAGTTTTGAACAAGGGAACTTGAGTCCCAGTTGAGTCGCCAGAGGAAGAATGAGAGGTCCCCTGATAGTTTGAATCAGATGGGTCAAGAGGTTGCTGAAAAAGACCCGCCTTGGGGTAAGCTAAGTTGGAAATATGTGAAACCTCTGGACGACGCTTGCGAGGAGCCGGTGTGTTTGGTAAGCCGGAAGAAAGAATCCCGCCACCATTGTTCCGGGTTGTGCGGCGAGCTTCATGCTGCTGCTTCTTCAAAATAAAGTTGGGATCCAAGTAAGCTAAAGGGTGAGAAAACCTTACTTTCCGGCTTGCTTGATGAATTTTCTGTCTTGGCAGAGGTTCTGAGTCGGAGGAAAGGATAGTTACCTCTTCACCATCTGCGTGGCTGCCTTCCGCGTCATCCTGATGGTGATCATTGTTAATAAGATGTACAAAAAAATGAGCCAAGGGAATCAAGTTTTACCTCCGACTCATCATCATCCAAGTTAAATAACTCGGAGGGGTTGGCCTTCTTCTTGGCAGGTTTTTTCTAAGCCTTAGTTTTCGTCCGGGTCTTCTTGGTCGGCTTATCCTGCAGCTTCCTATTCCAAAAAGGAGAATCGGCCTGCAGAAATCAAATGGGTATAAGATGACAGTTTTAATAAATAAATGATTAAACCGGAAATTATTTAAAGCTTACAGCTGGCGGCTTGTTAAGAGCGCAGAAGGGATTCAGTCCAGTTTTGCTGCAATCTTCCAAACTCTCATTCAGCAGAGACTTGGTCATCTCATTGATATCAGCATCAGTCAGCTGTATCTGGCAGTGGCGTTGCGGATCTTTTAAGTCGCAGGTGTACTCGCACATCAAACCGGAGCGGCGGCTTAATGGCATAATTCTCCAGGCAACCCAGCATCGAACCAGGTCGATTCCGGTCAAACCATTGGCCATTAAGGCTCTAATCTTTGAAAAGACGGGCATATATTTGGCCCGCTCTGTTGTGCTGATTCGATCGGGGAGGGGGTGCGTGTTGCTAAGCCGGCTCGCACGGTAACCCGACAGAGGGTTTTCCCCTTCTGGAGAGGTATCTTGACAATAAAACCAAGTTTGGTTCCAGTCCTTAGGATGACTAGGCAGCTTGGCGGCTGGGAAGGTGGCTTCTTTCTGCCTCTGAATTGAAATGCCACCTAACTCTAGGTTGGGCCCGTCTGTGAACTCAGTCTACCGGTTTAAGTAATAGAATTCTCTGAACAACTCTACAGTGGGCTTCTGTTGAAGGTATACTTCGCAAAACACTTGAAAATTGCAGATGTTTGAAACGGAATTGGGCCCGATATCTTGAGGATGGAGCTTGAAAAAGTGCAGCACATCGCGGAAGAATTTTGAGCCGGGAGGGGTACAACCCCGGAGCAGATGATCAGTAAAGACCATTACTTCACCTTCTTTGGGTTTAGGAGGGGTTCTGTGCCTGGGAACCTCCAATGGATGACATCTTTTTTGGCTAAGACGCCCGTTTGGACATACTCGTTCAACATTTCCTCGGTAACCCGGGAGACGACCCAGTTGCATGAAGTGACAGTCTTGGTCATTTTTGCGAAGAAAGATCTAAGAAGAAAATATTGCCGGTTTGAGATTATGCTGATAAGCCGGTCATTGATTCAAAAGTAAGTGCTATAAAGAGCCAACATGTTAAGCCGGAAGATAACACTGAGTTATAAAGATAAATATACTGCGGTTTAAAAGGGGGACTAATGATATATGGCGAGTCACGGTTTATCAGTTAAGCCACCCGGACAGTTGCTACACTTCAGATTTATAAGTGAGGATTTGCTAAGTAATGGACCAAACAGATTTCACAGATTGGCGCTATAATTTTGGATCTGCGGCAGTTCAGAAAATGAAATAAATTCTAAACCTAAGGTGACGGCAGCAGAAAGTTCGTGTGCTCAGATGAGATCTTTTACAGAGGGGATGTATTCTGGTATTAAAAACGAGTGCTAAACTGCTACCGCACAAGTTTGGTATCATATTCAGAGCAAAACTACTCGATCTAAAGAAGAACCGAGAAGAACTTCGACGAACTGGACAAACCCTAATGGAGATCTACTATGTGGGAGAAGGAGTACTTACTGATGCTGTTGGACAGCGGAGGTGTGCCGCAGTGCTCTGGTCCGTTCAGGGTGATGCAGCGGCAGGAGTCAAGGCGGTTGACGAAGGCCGACGGCGGCGGAGCTCTAGAGGCGTCGGCTGTCGTGAGGAAGGAGAAGAAAAGGCAGAGGCTGGGGTAAAAGGGAAAAGGAGGACCCCCTGTCCCTATTTATAAGGAGGTGGATAAATGGCATGCGCGGGAATCGAGGAGGCTGAAAAGATGATTATGTGGCTACAAAGACGCCTCGATTTTTGGGAGGTCCATTAAAGATAAAGATTTGTTGAGATATTTTGGGTTTGCATGTAATTAATGCGCCTGATGTCATGGCAGGTTACCGTGGTTCTGTGAACTGACGTCATGGCGGGTTATAGCAAGTTCATAAAAGTTGATGATGGAAGATTCTGCTAAGTACTGAAGATTGATGTGACCAAGTTCAAATCAACCCGGGGCCTAATGTTGGGGATATAACTATTGGGTATGACCCGCCCAGGAGGGACCGGGTCATACCACTGGCGACTTAAAGATGAAGATGGCGAGTCATGAAGCAAGCCTATTGAAGGCCCAAGACCCATAGGCGACTTGAGGCCCAAGAGGATGAACCGCCATATGATTAACTTGTATTGTAAGGCAAGCTTAGTTAGTCACCGAGCCGGACACGTTGTGTATGAGCCAGCCGGGACTCTGTAAGCCGCCGGGCATCAACCTGTGTATATAAAGGGGTTACCCGGCAACGGCTTAACTCAAGAAACGATTAATTGAGAGCTAGGTCAAGCGTATTCGCTCCCTTGTAATCGAAACTCCAGCAATACAACTGAAAGCAGGACGTAGGCTTTTACCTCATTGAGAGGGGCCGAACCTGGGTAAACTCTCTGTGTCCTTTGTCCCGTTCAACCCCTTCAAGCTAACCTAGTTGCGATGGCTCCACACCTAAGTCCTTTTGCTAGGGCATCTGACGTGTTAAGTCCACGACAAGTACCCTATAGGTGAAGGGGAGATTCATCTAGAAAAGGCCTTAAGGAGTACCTGCTTATGGAGAAAGGAGAACATCAAGCTTCCAAATTGGACGCCGCCTCAGCAGACTCAGCCGGAACCTCAGCAGACTCCTCACAGTCCAGCTCAGCCATCTCAGCTGCCTGAGTCGTCTTCGGCGCGTGAGCAGTCTCCGCCGCCTCAGCGGACTCCGGTGGAGGAGGCCTCTCAGCAGAGTCCTCTTCTGCCTCAGCTGTCTCCGACGCATCAGAGGACTCCGCCTCCTCCTCTGCCTCCTCCGGCGCATCAGCGGACTTCGCTGCCTCAGCAACGGCGGAAGAGACCCGCCGCCGCTCCGGTGGCTAGTAGTACAACAGGCGGGAAGAAATTCAAAGCTGGTCCAAGCCTCAGGGCTCCTCCAAAGTTACCATATGAGAGGACTGATGAGGAAAGCAAGGACATCCGTGCTACCGAAGTGCAGGCCCATTTTGAACGGAAATGTCCACCTCCGAAGGAAATAGTAGATCCGGTGAAAATGAAGCGCACTCTGGATGCCCTTAAGCGACCTCCACCGCCTCCGCCGCCATCCAACTATGACCGCTGTATTGCAAAGACATATGATGAAGCACGGCGGTCGGGAAGTACTACTAGTGCTGCAGGACAAAGTGGGAAAAAATTCCCCAGCTCGGCGAATAGGAGAAGCAGTCGTGCCCCCCGCTCAAGGTGTCTAGCGATATTGCTAATCATCCGGGGCTAGCGCCCGGTACCACTCTTGGTGATTACGTGGGCGATGATGTACAGTTTGAAATGGCTGAGGTAGTAGCTCCCTTTAGATACGAGCACGGGAAGCCTCTCGTCAAACCTGATCAGCTCCCACATCTAACAACGATGATGCGAAGATTGCATGACTGGTACATGGAAACCTGCAGCAAGGATGGGACCGACAGTATATTGCTGGGAATTAAAGATGAGCACGACTTCATTGGAGTTGAGGTGATGCCTATTGAATTTGTGGAATTATTTCAGTTATTCAATCAAGACGACCTCGACAAACAACTCATGAGTTGCTACTGTCTATAAGTATTATTTCTGTAATTAAGTCTCTAGCTCAGCTCGTTCATTGCATGTATATATAATTATATATCCTCACTATATTATGCAGATTGAAGATCGTCGAATGCAAAAGAGGACAAATCTATGACATTGGGTTCATTAGCCCAAATACCGTAAATGAATGGACGGTACAAAACAGAGTTGAAGATACTGAGGAAAACTTGCTAAAAGCGTTCCTTCGACATCAAAACAAAAGGGAAATACTCTTTCCTTACAACTTCAAGTGAATGTTACCGTCTTGTGCATATTCGGTTTCGCTTACTCGAGATTAAGTACTGTAATTGATGAGTTATGCGTGCACAGGTTCCACTTTATTCTGCTATCCATTAAGCTTGATGGGGGAGTAGTAACTGTCTTAGACTCGAGACGTAAAGATCCTAAGGATTATGCGGACATGAGTGAAATGCTCCAGAAGTAACTTCAATCATTATCGCACCATATCGGCAACTTTCGTTCATTTCTTGATATCAAGTAATCATTTTCTTGGCCGGGCAGGGTTTGGAAAAAGTTCACCAGAATGGTTCCGGGTCTGAAGAAGGAGCTGCGATTTACACACCCCAAAGTAAGTAGTACTAGCTAGTTTCGCGCATCTCTCATTGATTCTAGTTTCATCAATACCATTATCATGCTTGATTATCAGTTTGATTGAACTCTATTCTCGTAAAGCACTTGTGGCCGGCAGGCGGGAATAATTTATGTGGATACTACATTTGCAAGTTCATGCGCCACTTGATACGTCTCTGTCGTATCTATAATTTTTTATTGTTCCATGCCAATATTCTACAACTTTCATATACTTTTGACAACTTTTTATACTATTTTTTGGGACTAACATATTGATCCAGTGCCCAGTGCCAGTTCTTGTTTGTTGCATGTTTTTTGTTTCATAGAAAATCCATATCAAAAGGAGTCCAAACAGGATAAAAACTTACAGAGATTTTTTTCGGAATATATGTGATTTTTGGGAAAAAGAATCAACGCGGGACGATGCCCGAGGGGCCCACAAGGACGGAGGGCGCGCCCCAGGGGGTAGGGCGCGCCCCTGGTCCTTGTGGTCACCCCGTAAGGCGGTTGGTGCCCTTCCTCTGGCACAAGAAAGCTAATATCCGGATAAAAATCATGTTAAAATTTCAGCCCAATCGTAGTTACGGATCTCCGAGAATATAAGAAACGGTGAAAGGGCAGAATCTGGGAGCGCAGAAACAGAAGGAAACAGAGAGAGAGAGATCCAATCTCGGAGGGGCTCCCGCCCCTCCGCCGCCATGGAAGCCAAGGACCAGAGGGGAAACCCTTCTCCCATCTAGGGGGAAGGTCAAGGAAGAAGAAGAAGGGGGGCTCTCTCCCCCTCTCTCCCGGTGGCGCCGGAACGCCGCCGGGGCCATCATCGTGACCGCAATCTACACCAACAACTTCGCCGCCGTCATCACCAACTCTCTCCCCCTCTATGCAGCGGTGTAACACCTTTGTAACACCCCCAGTGGTTAGCTACAGTAATCCCCTTTTGATAATGCCATGTTATCATGATCAACAGTGCTTAAACATCATTTGCATCATATTTCTTTTCAAATTCAAATTCAAACTGAAAGTAAAGAATAAAAGTTGTTCAAATCTAGAAACTAAAATGTTCATAATATGGTAAATAATCCAGAGACAATTCTAAAATTATAATCAACATTTACTAAATTAGTTAAGTGACTCAAACAGTAAGAAACAGTACCAAAACAGTAAGGTTTAATCCATTTTAATTAATACAAAATTTATATGAAACCCAACTGCCTCCAAACCATTTTCTAACAGTGGTAAGTATTGCATAGTATTTATTTTGGCAAGTCTCCTATTTTGCAAAAGTCTTTTGGAATAAAATAAAAGACAAAACAAAAAAAAGAAGAGAAAATAGAAACAAAACAGAAAACAGAAAAACAGAGAAGAAAAAGAAAAAGGCCAATGCGCCTGGGCCTAAGTGGCTGCAGTGTCGGCCCAGCCCGCGCAGCTCCTCCTCCCACCTCCCGCACTACTCACCTGCGCCGCTGTCGAACACCTGCCGCGCACGCCTCGCCTGAGCTAGCCCCCCTCTCCCCTGCTCGACAGCGCGCTCCTGTGCCCGCCTGGTGGATAAAGGGCAGCGCCCTGCGCACCTCTGGCCTCCCCTGGCCACTTCTCTCCCTCTCCCTACCTCGTCCCTTTCCTCCCCACAAGCACGAGCGCAACCATGGCCACCACCGCGCCGTAGCAACGGCCACTGAGCCCTCCTTGCCGCTCCGACGTGTTCAGCGGCCTCCCCGACGCCAACTACGTCGGCTACGCCGACTAGAACGAGCCGGGAGCCACCGCGTCGCCTCCACGCCGCCTTCTTCCTCCTCGGATCCCCGCCGCCGTTCGTCGTCGTTTCGGCCACTCCGAGCCCTCCCCAAGCATGCTAAGCTCACCTGCAGGCTCGCTGTAAGCCGTTGCTCCTTTCCCCTCCTCCCTCGCCTCCGTTTGCTGCCCGTAGAGGCCGTCCCCGTCGAGCCTGAACCCATTGCCGCAGAGCTCGTCGCCGGCGCTGTTCCGGCGACCAACTGGCCTCGGGCTCGTGCCCGTTAGCATCGCCGCGTCACGTAGGCCTCCCCCAGCCGCTCAAATCGCTCGCTAGCGCACCGCGTCGCCGTATCCACCCAAGCCCGAACACCGCCGCCGCCATTGTCGACAGTGTACTCCACTCCGGCCATCTCCGGTCGGGCCGCGGCCACCACTCGACGCGGCACGTCGCCAGCTTCCGAACGCGCCTAGCCCCACAGCAAACGGCCGTCTGTGGCCGTTTTCCGGCCAAGTCCGGCGAGTCGCCACCGCGTCTGGACTCGCCGGCGCACTCCGGCGGCCGGCGCTGATCGGGCGCCCACGTGGCACCGCATTGGGCTGCCCCTGTGCCGCTGACGCTGGGTCCCGTGGGCCCAGTTGACCAGTCAACCCCGCTGACTGGGCTGACTGGGCCACTGACACGCGGGCCCCACCGCTAAAATGTTTTAAAAATAAATGAAAATGTTAATTAAAATGTTAATTAGTTAACTAAAGCTGACACTAACAGTGCGTCCCACAAGCTAATTAGGTTAATTAGTTAAATTTAATCCTCTGATAATTAGTACTGTGAATGACATGTGGGCCCCACCTGTCATATTTGACTATGGTCAGCTGGGTTTGACCCGCTGATGTCATGCTGACGTCATGCTGATGTCAGCTACTACTATTCTGGATAATTCGTATTTAATAACTAAATTAATTCCAGAAAATGTTTTAAAACTTTAGAAAATTCATATAAAATAAACCGTAGCTCGGATCGAAAAACTTTCTACATGAAAGTTGATCAGAACGACGAGACAAATCCGACCGTGCCATCTGTTTCCGTGTTGGGACACTCTACGGAGGTGAACCCACAACTTTTAGTCTGTTTATGATAGACGAATAGTGCATAACCACCGGTTACTAAATCCAACTTTAATCCTAAAACGACTGTTATGACTTAGACAAGCTTTTAGGCAACCCTGCACTGCACGTTAGCATAACCTGCTCTGTGTTGCATATGTTTGCCGTGTATTTATTTGTTTCCTCTCCCTCTTCTCTCTCGGTAGACCCCGACACCGACGCAGTCCCTGAGACCGACGCAGCTTAGGAGCCCGACGACACCATTGACGACCATTGCTTGATCATGGTCATCGAGGGTGATTCCTCCTTCACTACTTCGGGTAACGATGCTGACGTGCAACACCTCAAGTGTGAACCCATCGAGGGTGACTCCTCCGTGTTCACCTTGATGGATACATCGAGTAGGAATCCAACGAGGGTGATACCTCGGATTCCCTGATGATATGGACACACGGATACTTGGACTTTACAACTGTTACTTGAAAAGACGGGTCGACCCTGAGGGGTACCCGCGTGAGCCTAGGAGGCGAGTGTTGTGGAGACGGGTTAACCTGGAGGGTGCCCGAGATATGAATACGAGGCATGGCCGGACATTCTTAGCCCTTGCCGCGAGTCCTCGAGATGGGGCGACGGGGTCACATCGATCATGAGTCTCTGCTCGTTACCGCACTACCATTACACTAACGATTTGGATATGTGATCTGAGTGGGCCTCTAGCCCGATAGCACTAACCATCACGCGGGAATAAATATGGGTACTCTGTATCATGGTATCAGCCGACAGCTCTGTAAGACGTCCAGTTCAGCATTGTGGCCGGGTCGGATCATGCCGTTGGCGCTGGTATCCACCCTGCTCGCAATGACCCGGAGTGCATAGGGCGACGGCCCAAGACCCCTGAGCGCTTAGGATGTAGACCGGCGGGGACCTCTCTGCTGAGCTCTAGGTAGGGCTGCGGTGTGTTGTTTGACCGAGGCCGGGCATGACCCGGAAAAGTGTGTCCGGCCGGAGTTAATTGAGCGTGGTGGGTAAGTTGGTGCTGTAAGTGCATCTAGTGCCCCTTAGTGATTTTGGTGTATTGAAGACTTATAGGTTAAGGGACTAATGGGTTTGTGAGTGTACACAGGTCTATAAGTCTATGAGGAGTTTGTTATTTACGATGATTGTCGACCCCTAAAAATGAATGTCTTCAACTGAAGACTTTGGTTTTCTTGAAGACTTTGAAAGTGAAGAAATTGGTGTGACCCTGAAGACTTGATATTCACGCGAGGATTATGAAGCGTGAAGACTTTTGTTTTCGTAGTTTCATTTTCTTCTTCTTGAGTCATAGGAAACACCGTACTGTTAAAGGGGGTCGAGGTAAAACTAAGGAAAAATTTCCATGTGATGCTCAACTCAAAATCCTACACCTACCCAATCCTTTCGAGTGAAGCCATTGGAAATCTCATACAGTTTAGTCAAGTTCTTCAGTGACAGAGACGGAGTTCTTCTATTCTCTGAGGAATTTGTTCTGACTGAGGAGTTAGGAATTCGCCAGTGCAGATTGCCTACAAGTGAGGAACATGATGGCCCTGAGGAATTTGATACTCAAATTTCCGACCGTTGCTGTGCTACGCACCAGCTGTCCAAATATCCTACCCACCTAACGGTCATATCATTGAAGGGCATTTATGTCTTGTCATGTCGGGCTGCTCCCTAGGCTATAAATAGCCGCCCCCTTCAACCACTAGCTGGTTGGCTGCTCCAAGAAATAGATTGACACTTGTCATTTAGAGCATCCCATCCTCCGAGGACTTTGAGCGAAAATCATCAAGTGAGGAAAAACCCAAACACCTACAAACCCAAAGTGATTGAGCATCACTGAAGAGATTGTTCCTGTGTGGAACTGACGCTTGTTACCTTTGAGGACTGTGCATCCTCCAGACGGTTAGGCGTCAAGGTCTAGAGCATCCAAGAGGAAATTGTGGATTGCCGAGTGACCGAGTATGTGAAGGTTTGGAAGTCACCTGAAGACTTACCACGAGTGGTTGGGCGAGATCTGTGTGACCTTAGCTCAAGGAGAATACGGTGAGGACTAGGTGTCCTGGACTGTGTGTTCAGGACTGGGTGTCCGGGACTGTGTGTCCTCAGGTTTAAATACCTAGCCGCTCCAACCAGACGTACAACTGTCACAGCAGTTGGAACTGGTCTACCAAATCAGTGTCTTCACCGAGCTACTGGTTCTATTTCCTCAACCCTTTCATTTCCTCGCATACTTGCTATGTATTTGATCATTACTGTTTGAAGACTTTGTCTGAAGACTTTCTCAATTTCCTCAGTTCAAATTCTTCAGTCAGTTTGTCTTCAGCCTGCTTATCCTGTGTTTACGCTACTCGTACTCTGTGCTTGTTTTCATTTCATCATGATGACTGTGCTACTGCTCTGTTATGCTTGCATCTGAGTACTCATTCCGCTGCTAAGTAGTTCGTCGCTTAGGAATTTCCTCACCTTGAAATTCCTCAGTGACGAATTTGTAAAAATCGCCTATTCACCCCCCCCTCTAGTCGATATAACGCACTTTCAATTGGTATCAGAGCAAGGTACTCCCTTGTTCTGTGTGATTTTGGTTTAACCACCTGGAGTTTTAGTTATGTCGACTGCAGGCATGATCAAGGTCTCAGCTGGGTGTCCTACCTTCGATGGGACAGACTACCCCTACTGGAAGAACAAGATGCGCATGCATCTTGAGGCAATTGACAACGACCTCTGGTATGTTGTGGAAAAGGGTGTTCCCTCTGTCACTCCTTCCGTAAACGCTACTGATGTGAAGAGATTCAAGCAACTCGACTCTCAAGCGAAGAATATCATATGTGGCCATCTGAGAAAAGGGCAGTATGGCAGAGTGAGTGCTTTGGAGACAGCTAAGCTTATCTGGGATAGGCTGTCCAAGGTCAACGAAGGAGTCTCAACTCAACGTGACTCTCGAGTTGACGTTCTTCGCAATCTCTTCAACCGCTTCAAAAGACTCGACAACAAAAATGTTCAACAAACCTTCGATCGCCTCACTGACATTTCAAACGAGCTTCAAGCACTGGGTGCCACTGACATCACCGACCATGAGGTGGTGAAGAAATTGCTGAGGTCACTCGATTCTTCATTCGATACACTGGCACTGATGATTCAAGAACATGGAGACTACAAGTCACTTGATCCTGCTGATATCCTCGAGAGGCTAAATACTCATGAATTCCAACTAGCTGAGAAGAGAGATCTCTACGGACCTAGCTATGGTAGATCTCGTGCACTGAAAGCCAAGGCAGTCTCTGAATCTGAAGATGAAGATTCTGGTAGCAGCCTCGGTGATCCTGAAGAACTGAGTCAGGAGCTAGCAATGCTCGTGAGGAAATTCCAGAAGTTCTCTAGACGTGGCCGATTTGGAAAATCCTCAAGAGGTGATGACATGAAATCAGATTCCTCATCCCGTGATTACAAGAAGAGAACTTGCCATAAATGCAAGAAACCTGGTCACTACATTACTGATTGTCCTCAGTGGGAGAAGGAATCAAAGAAGAAGAAATACAAGGATGATAGTTCAGATGACTCTAAGAGGAAGAAGAAATCTTCAAAGTCCTCATCGTCAAGATCTTCAAAGTCTTCATCTCACAAGAAGAGCAGCTCCAAGAAAGCTCGGGCATTCATTGGCATGGAAATGGACTCTGAAGCTGAATCTGAGGAACATGAGGAAGAGGAGGCATCTGAGGAGTCAGACTCTGGTGTGGCGAGCCTAGCCCTCGCTACTGCTTACGTTAGCAAGTCCATCTTCAACACTGAGGAAAATGGCTTCCCCAACACTGCTGATGACGGCAACGATGACTATGCTCCCACCTATTGCTTCATGGCAAAAGGTGCCAAGGTACTCAAATATCCCTCCTCTGAATCAAGTGAGGATGAATCTGATGATAACCTCAAACCCAGCTATTCCAAACTTGCTAATATTGCTGTTAAACAACAAAAGGCTTTGGAAAAGGTTCAAAATATGCTAGACAAAAGCGATGATCTGTTAGGTGAGGAAATGGATCGAACTCAAACACTGACTGATAATCTTCAGCAACTACAGTCTAAGTTTGACAACCTTCAAGGTCGTCATGAAACTCTCCTAGCCGATCATGAGAAGCTTTCTTATGAATTTCTTCAAAGAAAGCAAGATCTTGAGAAGCTAAGGGTGAGTCATGAAGATCTTCAGAAGGAAAATGATTCTTTGCTTGCTCAACAGATCAGTTCCGCTCAGGAAGAATTTATTCCACCATGGTTGAAATGCATTGAACGTGAAACTGCTAATTCTTCACCTGAATGTTCAAATGCTTCCATTGCTGCAAATTCTTCAACTGTCTCTGTGGTCACAAATTCCTCATCTGAGGATACCACTAGTATCACTGACGAAAATGCAGGGTTGAAGGAATTGTATGTGACAGGCATGTACAAAAGCCTCAAAGGGCATCAGACTCTTTGTGATGTGCTCAAAAAGCAGATCTTGAACAGGAACCCTAGGAAAGAGGGTATTGCCTTTGAGAGGAAACTCAATGCTGATGGAACCTACTGGAAACCGGAGCAGTATCCCAAAACCTCATGGGTTGCTGCGAAGGGACCTCCCGTAGATCCATCCACTTTATCTGGCTTTACTTGTGAATCCTCATATTCATCTGATGAGTCATTTGACTCCAACTATGAACTGTTCAAAAATCAGAATGGTGAGGTATTTGCTAGATATGTTGGATCTAACTGCAGGAATGGTCCCCCTATGAAGAAAATCTGGGTTCCCAAAAAGTGCCTTGAAAGTCTTCAGGTGAATGTCCTCATGACACCACCTGTGAAGAATAAGAACCCCAGATCAAATTCTTCATATGAATCAAATTCCTCACATGGATCAAAGTCCTCACATGAACATCATCGTGCTAACACTTCTGTTTCGCAGGGAAAGCCTAAGGGCTATGAATATATGCATTATTCTTCAAATCATTATGTTCATAAGTCCTCGTAGAATTTCTCTGCTTATTCATATGCTTACCCTAACCCCTCTTATGTGAAACGAAGTGGTCTGGCGTCTATGCCACCTTTCTCTTATGGAGCTCGCAGAATGATGAACTCTTTGCCACCCCTCCAGATGTGGGTGGTGAAGAAAAGGAACTAATCATGAAGAAATGATTTATTCATTTCTCACGTCCTCACATTGCTATATATACATATGTTGCTTTAATTGATGAAATATGTCTGATGAATTTGATGTCATATTCTTCACTCTGAAGTATATGAGTTCGTAAGATGCACTAATTCATCTACAGGATGATTTACCCAAAGCTACTGAGTGGGTCCTCGATAGTGGATGTACAAATCACATGACCGGTGACAAGAGCTTACTGATGAACACTCCTTTATCTCCATCACACTTGAAGCATATCACCTACGCTGACAAAGGCAAAAGCAAGGTATTGGGTCTAGGTAGGGTTGCAATCTCAAAGGATCGTCACATGGATAAAGTCATGCTTGTCGAGTCCCTCGGATTCAACCTCATGTCTGTCTCAATGCTTTGTGATCTTGATATGGTTGTTGTCTTTGGCAAATATCGTTGCTTAGTGCTCATGGAATCTGACAATTCCAAAGTCTTCGAAGGCTTTAGGAGAGGAGACTTGTATATTGTTGATTTCTCTGCAGGACCACAGCCTGCCACTTGTCTACTTGCTAAAGCTTCAGAAGGCTGGCTATGGCATCGACGACTGGGTCATGCTGGCATGAGGAACTTACACACGCTCGTGAAGAAAAAGAACGTCATTGGCATCGAGGGTGTCAAATTCCTCAAAGATCATCTTTGTGGGGCTTGTGAGGCTGGAAAGATGACCAGAGCCAAGCACCCCTCGAAGACTATCATGACTACTTCTCGTCCTTTTGAATTGCTTCATATGGATCTCTTTGGCCCTACTCATTATGCCACACTAACAAATGCAGCATCTCTATATGGCTTTGTCATTGTTGATGACTATTCTCGTTACACATGGGTGCATGTCATTACTTACAAAACTGAAGTGCAAGAAGTCTTCAGACGATTTTCCTCAAGGGCTTCGACGAATTTCGGCGTGAAGATCAAGCATATACGTAGTGACAATGGGACTGGGTTCAAGAATACTGGTCTTGATGACTATCTCGATGAACTTGGTATTACTCATGAGCTATCTGCCCCATACACTCCTCAGCAGAATGGCGTTGTGGAGCGCAAGAACAGGACTCTTGTTGAGATGGCTCGCACCATGCTTGATGAATACAAGACACCTCGTCACTTCTGGCCTGAGGCAATTGATACTGCATGCCACATCATCAACAGGGTATATCTTCACAAATTCTTCAAGAAGACCTCATATGAACTCCTCACTGACAAGAAACCCAATGTGAGTTATTTCAAAGTCTTCGGTGCTAAATGCTGGATTAGAGATCCACATCACAATTCTAAATTTGCACCGAAAGCACATGAAGGTTTTATGCTTGGTTACGGAAAGGACTCGCACACCTACAGGGTCTTCAATACCTATCACAACAAGGTTGTTGAAACTGTAGATGTGCGGTTCGATGAAACTAACGGCTCGCAAAGAGAGCACCTACCTCCTGTGCTAGATGAAAAGACACATGAGGAAACCATCAAGTTCAAAGCTACTGAGGATGTCATTCCTACTGAAGAATCTGCTGAAGAAATCATTCCAGAACATGAAGAACAGCATGCTGGCGCATCTGAAGAAAATGGCTCTGAAGAAAATGCTGAGCCAAATCAAAGTCGTCAACCTGCTCATCCCCGCGTTGCAAATGAAGTACAGATTGAGAGAATCATCAACGACATCAACGCACCAGGTCCTCTGACTCGCTCAAAAGCTTCACATTTATCTAACTTTTGTGGGCATTTTGCTTTCGTCTCTATCACAGAGCCCACCAAAGTTGATGAGGCATTTCTGGAGCCTGAATGGATTCAAGCAATGCAAGAGGAATTACATCAATTCAAGCTGAACAATGTGTGGGAGCTTGTCAAGCGACCGGACCCATGCAAGCACAATATCATCGGTACCAAATGGATCTACCGCAACAAGCAAGATGAAAATGGCCTAGTGGTGAGGAACAAGGCTCGTCTTGTAGCTCAAGGCTACACACAGGTTGAAGGAATTGATTTCGATGAGACTTTTGCACCTGTTGCTAGACTTGAGGCTATTCGCATATTGCTTGCTTATGCTAACCATCATAATATCATCTTATATCAAATGGATGTGAAAAGTGCATTCCTCAATGGTAAGCTTGAGGAAGAAGTATATGTTGCTCAATCCCCAGGTTTTGAAGACCCTAAACATCCTGACAAAGTCTTCAGACTCAATAAGGCCCTCTATGGCCTCAAGCAGGCCCCTCGGGCATGGTATGATACTCTGAAGGAATTCCTCATGAAGAAAGGCTTCAAACCCGGTTCACTTGACCCAACTCTTTTCACCAAAACCTATGATGATGAATTATTCATGTGCCAAATATATGTTGATGATATTATCTTTGGCTGTACTAACCAACATTACAGTGACGAATTTGCTTACATGATGAGTGAGGAATATCAAATGTCCATGATGGGAGAATTGAAATTCTTCTTAGGTCTTCAAATTCGTCAACAACATAATGGCATTTTCATTTCTCAAGAGAAAAACCTCAAGGACGTTCTGAGAAAATTCGGTATGCAAGAATGCAGAGGCGTCAAAATCCCTATGCCCACAAATGGCCATCTATGCACTGATGAAAATGGAATAGACTTCGTTCAAAAGGTATACCGCTCCATGATTGGTTCTTTATTGTACCTATGTGCATCTAGGCCGGATATTATGCTTAGTGTTTGCATGTGTGCCCGTTTTCAAGCTACACCGAAGGAATCACACCATAAGGCTGTGAAACATATTCTTCGATATCTAGCTCACACTCCAACACTTGGATTATGGTATCCCAAGGGCTCGGCTTTTGATCTCATTGGATATTCTGACTCTGACTATGCCGGTGATCGTGTGGACCGCAAGTCAACTTCAGGCACATGCCATTTCCTCAGACGATCCTTAGTATGTTGGTCCTCGAAGAAGCAGAACTGCGTATCACTCTCTACTGCTGAAGCTGAGTATATTGCTGCTGGTTCTTGCTGTGCTCAATTGCTATGGATGAAGCAAACCCTCAAGGACTACGGCATCAATGTGAAGAATGTGCCACTCTACTGCGACAATGAGAGTGCCATCAAAATTGCTCATAACCCAGTTCAGCACTCGAAGACAAAGCACATCGAGATTCGTCATCATTTTCTTCGAGATCATGTGTTGAAGGGTGACATCTCTATTGATCCCGTGAAGTCTGAAGAACAGCTAGCGGATATCTTCACAAAGCCCTTGGATGAGAAGAGATTTAGCAAGTTGCGGTGTGAGCTAAATATCTTAGAATCTTCGAATGTCCTTTGAAAAGGACACACATCCTAACACTTATGCAAATTGATGACTTAGATGTGCAACACACGAAGAAACGTTTTTCTTCAATCAATGAAGACTAACCCTCTAAGTGTGAAGAAATTAATGAAGAATTTGATTCTCAGAACCCTACGATAATTGTACGCGGTGTCTGAAATCATCATTCTTACATGCTGGGTCACGCCACCACAAAAAGTTGAAAATCTTCAAAATCTGAGTCTTTCATCATTGTGCAAATTCTTCAAATTTTCAAATTCTTCAACTTTGCAAAATCTTCACTCTTTCCGACTGTGTTCTTCATTGACTATATATATATATTTGAGTTTTCTGTCCTCTACAGCATTCACTTATTGCTAATTCTTCAAGTTGTGTTTCTTCTAAGTGAATGTGATCGGACCCGTTCCCCCTCTATGCTAAACTCAATCCAGTCCATTCACAAATTCTTCATGTGCGTTCTATTTGAAACCCGTTCAAAGTCTTCACTGTGTCCTTGACAGCTGAAGAATTTGCGAACGAAACATTAAAATATTCTTATCTGAATTTTCGGCTTTTGCCGTTCAAACCGTTCCTTATCCCTCGATAAGATTTATCTATTCACCCTCGATCTAACACGATCTCCACTTCACAGTTCGTGGGTGACACATGTCGCTAGGATGAGAAGGGTCAGGGGCACGTTTGTCCATTTTCTTCGAACGAGCAGTTTTTTCACCTCTGCTATAAATACCCCTCAGCCTCCTCAGAGCTCATTTACCCCGCTCGATCTTACTCCCTCGCTCGAGCTCTCAGACCTAGTGCCGCCGCTACACTCCATCGTCGCCGGTGAGGAAGAGCTTCACTGCCTCGACCTCGTCGCCGTCGTACTCACGCCGGCCGCGGAAATCCTCACTCCGCCGCCGCCGTAGCTGTTTTCCATCGCCAAGTTAGGGCGTGGAAGATCTGAACGGACGAACATCTCCACTGCCACTCTCAGTTCGTCGTGTTCTTCGTCAAGGGTAAATAAAATTTATTTTTACTGCCCTTGTTGATTCTGATGATTTCCACAAAATCTTCAAAAGGTGTTTATTCTTCAACTTTCATGTTCTTAAACACCAACTTGCTTCTGTCCTTGATCAGTTTCTCTAAGCAACGTTTTTCTTCAAGATTCCTCAATTGTGTGGATTTTCAATCTACACAACTCTGGAACCTAAGTCAAAATGCTTAGTGAAATTCCTCAAGACACCCCTGGTCATCTTCCTCAAACTTGATACTTTTGAAAATCTTTTGAGAACGCATATGACCTCTCCAAAACTCTTCGCACCTATATTCTGTTCACAGGTACACATGTCTGCTGCTGAATCTCTAGGTTCTCATCAACTTAACTCATTTGCAGCATTCCTTGAAGAAAAATTGCATACCTCATCAGAAAATTCGATTGTTCAAAACCCTCAAGTGAAGAAAATGGCTGATGGTAAAAGACCTCAGAAGGGAGGAAAGAGGCCAGAAACAAATACTGCTTTTGAGATCCCTGATGACATCTATGATGAATATTGTACTCCTGATGAAGCAACTCATGGTAAGGAGAACAAAAATCAGCGCAAAGTGCGCATTCAGAAGATTGAGAGGAGATGGGCAAGAGAATGGAGGGAATATCGCTATGTCACTCCCAAGTACATGAAGAAATTTGCTGTTAACCCTCCATGTCCAAGACCTCCATTGGCTCCTGGCCAAGAAGCTGATCCCACTAGCATCAGAAGAGGTGAGGAATTTCCTCAGGAGTGGGCTAAGCGTCAAGCCAAGCTGGCCAAAGTGGCTAAAGAGGCAGTAAAGAAATTCAATGAAGATTCTGTTGCTGCCGCCGCTGAGGCCTCTGCTATCAAGCCTAAGAAGGCTATGCTGAAGAAATCAGCTGTCAAGACAAGTTCCTCAGCTGCAATGCCCTCACGGCCTGTTCCTCAAGCAAATTCCTCAAAAGCAGCTCAAACTCCCTCGGTTGCAAAATCCTCAGCTGCTCCTGCAAAGTCCTCAGCACCTGTGCATCTTGCCACATGCCAAAGGACTACTGGAATCTCAATTGCTTCAGGAATCTCTGCAAGTTCTTCAGCTCCACCTGAGTCTTCAACAACTCCGACCTTGCTGAAGAAAAAGGCCACTGCTGGATGAGGCACAAGGCCAAGTCCTCACAAGAAGCAAGTCGCCTTTCAGGTTCCGTCAAGCGAAGACGAAGCTGATGATGAAGAATTAGCTGAGCTCATCAGAGATCGACAACAAAGGGCCGCTAGAGCCAAAGGCAGTACTGTGCCCCTCATGCTGGATCCAAGGAAGATCCTTGATTTTATTGATCTATGGCACAAGAACCCTAACACACCTTTGCCTGAATTAAACCTCACTCCTGGTCAAAGTCACATGTTGACGGCCTTCATAAATGAAGAAAAATGGAAATTTGAAAAGGCCAGGCAGGTGAAGAAGGCTCAGTACAAGAAGGAGCGTTTTCTGAAGAACAATGTTGTGAAAATGTCTCCTGAAGAACTTGTGACTATGCAGGCTGAGATCAAAGCACTCAGTGATGAATTTCATGCATTCCATGCAGATTGGCTAGGTGCCAAAGTCAGATTCGTCAGAATGGCAAAAGGATTTACTCCAAGTGTTGCAGCTTCATCGCAACCCAAATTTCCTCAGACTGGAACATCTGTTCAGTCTGCTGAAGAAATTCCAGTCTCTGAAGAAAATGCCAGGGCAACCTCCAATCCAGGCCAGTTGAAGCATCTGCTACTGTGCCTGAGGAATCTCAACAAGCCAGGGCAACTGCATCAGTTGTGCCTGAAGAAATTCAACCAATTTCCTCTGCTCCTCCTGCACCGATGACAAGCATCAACCTTCCTTCTGCATCAGAAGCGAAGAAAACCAAGGCTGCGGAGCGAGCAGCTGTGAAGAAAAGGAAAGCATCTGCATCTTCAGAGTCTTCAGCTCCCAAGAAAGTGAAGACTTTGACGAGTTCAACTGAAAACCCAATTGATGCTATTCCAATATCAAGCAAGCCATCAAAGGAGATCATTCCCTTTGGTGAGGAATATGAAATTCCAAGTAAATCTGATGAAGAAATTCCTTCTGCTGCTTCGACAGAGCAGATGGATGAAGAAATTGAAGTGGATACTTTCTCTTCAACCCCACTGGTATCATCGCCCATGCCTCAGTTCACAGCTGAAGAGGCAGGCGTCGAAGGAACTGAAGAAGATGAGGACGTGGATATTGGGTCTACAACACCTATTCTGAATGATGACTTTTGGGAAAGTCATCACCCCAATTCACCTCTGACAACCCCTCTACATCGTGTTCCTCAGTCTCCTGTGCAAACTGAAGAAATTCATACGGGCTCTAATGAACGTCAAGCTTCACTTCACTCTATACCTGAAGAAGTTCCAGCCACTAGCGCTGATGTACATATGTCTGAAGAAATGGAGGTCAAGGCTACTGCTGAAATTCCACAGCCAGTGGCTCCCGTGGCTACACCTCAAGAGGCTGTAAATTCTTCAACTGTTAATCTTCAGCCCAAGCCACAGAACCCTCACTCCAAGAAGCAGAAGTTTAATGCTGAGGATTTCTTCAACGAGCACATATTCTTCACTGACTACAATCCCTATGACTCTGCTCGTCTTCGTCGTAAGCGTTTCTGGACTGCAAGCCAGATGAACTTCTACTCCTCATTGTTGGTTGATAAGGATAAGATCTTTGAACATGAGAAAATTCCTCATGTAGATATGGAATCGCTGCCCTGCTTCACACCAGTCCTCAGTGTTCTTCATGACGCTGGGTTACTCAATTTCTGCACCGACATCTGCGATTGGAATGAAGAACTCATTCTTCAATTCTTCGCCACGCTGCACATTACTGGAAATGTTGATGATGTCAATTCATGGGTATTAGACTGGATGACCGATAATACTCATTTCAAAGCACCGGCCTCTGAATTGCTTCATGCCGTCCCAGTCAGTCCTCCCACTGAAGGTGCTAGGCTTCTCTATGTTGAACCTGAACTGTCTGATCATCTGATGCAAGTGCTGATGAAGCCTTTGAAGCCAGGCCAAGCTCCAAGGACCAAATTCCTCGTCAAGGAATTGCTCTATGTGCCAAGGACAGTCTATCGCATATTGACCAAAACCCTCAGTCCAATCAAGGGCCACAACTCTGATGATGAAGAAGTTGTTGGCATTATGAAGAATCTGCTGTTCAATATCATTCACGGTATTCCTATCAACTACCACGATTTCTTCATGAGGACTTTGGCCAATGCTGCACTGTCACCTTTTGAGTTGAAGCCTTATGCTCCCTGGATCATGAGATTCATCAGATCAAGGTCTTCAATTCATTACATGGCTGACTTTCAAAATCATCTCAGCTATTTGCCCCCTATTGAAGTCCTCAAACGGACTATTTCCTCAGCTGACGAGAAGGGCAAAGCTGCTGTTATTGATGAAGGTACTCGTCCATTGGATGGACAGTTTCGCAAAGCTACTTCCTTTTCCACCATTGATGACTCTGCAACTCAAGATTCTGCCGCCAAAGCTTCAGAACATCATCCTCAAGCCACAGCTCCGCGTGTGATGACTGATCGTGAACTTCTCCTTAGTCTTCATCAGAAAGTTGATCGAAATCACAAGTGGGTCAAGCGTCAGTTTGGTGCAATTCTTCAGAACATGACAGTCACTCAAAATACTGTGAAGAAGAATCACTACTACTTGCATGAAGTCTTTGACCGCACTTGGGCGATTCTGTCTAATCTTCATAGTGCTGAAGAACTCAAGGAGATGGACTTCCAACAGGACTTTAACTGGTCCCAGCCACCTTCGAAGAAATTCAAGAAAGTCAAAGTTCCTCAGCTTGTTGCCAGTTCATATTCTTCATCGCGCGAGACGGATGAAGCTGAAGACTTGAACGACACTGCGGCAGGCCCTACCTCAACGGACGACCCCAACAATGCTGGCGCTCCTCCATCGACAACATGATGATATTCTTTAGGGGCGTTAGTCCTCTTTTTTCGTCCCTTTTGGTCATTCGATGACAAAGGGGGAGAAATTTGAGTTAGTCTTCAAGCGGGTCTCTTATATATATGGGCTATATATTTCTGTTAAGTTTCAACTCTTGCTTTTCTGAGGTGTTTGCTCTGATGAGTTGTAAACTTAAGCCCTATGGTGGTCTGATACTTTTGAACTGCTTTCAGCCCAATCGTAGTTATAGATCTCCGAGAATTTAAGAAACGGTGAAAGGGCAGAATCTGGGAGCGCAGAAACAGAAGGAAACAGAGAGAGAGATCCAATCTCGGAGGGGCTCCCGCACCTCCGCCACCATGGAAGCCAAGGACCAGAGGGGAAACCCTTCTCCCATCTAGGGGGAAGGTCAAGGAAGAAGAAGAAGGGGGGGCTCTCTCCCCCTCTCTCCCGGTGGCGCCGGAATGCCGCCGGGGCCATCATCGTGACCGCAATCTACACCAACAACTTCGCCGCCGTCATCACCAACTCTCTCCCCCTCTATGCAGCGGTGTAACACCTCTGTAACACCCCCAGTGGTTAGCTACAGTAATCCCCTTTTGATAATGCCATGTTATCATGATCAACAGTGCTTAAACATCATTTGCATCATATTTCTTTTCAAATTCAAATTCAAACTGAAAGTAAAGAATAAAAGTTGTTCAAATCCAGAAACTAAAATGTTCATAATATGGTAAATAATCCAGAGACAATTCTAAAATTATAATCAACATTTACTAAATTAGTTAAGTGACTCAAACAGTAAGAAACAGTACCAAAACAGTAAGGTTTAATCCATTTTAATTAATACAAAATTTATATGAAACCCAACTGCCTCCAAACCATTTTCTAACAGTGGTAAGTATTGCATAGTATTTATTTTGGCAAGTCTCCTATTTTGCAAAAGTCTTTTGGAATAAAATAAAAGACAAAACAAAAAAAAGAAGAGAAAATAGAAACAAAACAGAAAACAGAAAAACAGAGAAGAAAAAGAAAAAGGCCAATGCGCCTGGGCCTAAGTGGCTGCAGTGTCGGCCCAGCCCGCGCAGCTCCTCCTCCCACCTCCCGCACTACTCACCTGCGCCGCTGTCGAACACCTGCCGCGCGCACCTCGCCTGAGCTAGCCCCCCTCTCCCCTGCTCGACAGCGCGCTCCTGTGCCCGCCTGGTGGATAAAGGGCAGCGCCCTGCGCACCTCTGGCCTCCCCTGGCCACTTCTCTCCCTCTCCCTACCTCGTCCCTTTCCTCCCCGCAAGCCTGAGCGCAACCATGGCCACCACCGCGCCGTAGCCACGGCCACTGAGCCCTCCTTGCCGCTCCGACGTGTTCAGCGGCCTTCCCGGCGCCAACTACGTCGGCTACGCCGACTAGAACGAGCCGGGAGCCACCGCGTCGCCTCCACGCCGCCTTCTTCCTCCTCGGATTCCCACCGCCGTTCGTCGTCGTCCGGCCACTCCGAGCCCTCCCCAAGCATGCTAAGCTCACCTGCAGGCTCGCTGTAAGCCGTTGCTCCTTTCCCCTCCTCCCTCGCCTCCGTTTGCTGCCCGTAGAGGCCGTCCACGTCGAGCCTGAACCCATTGCCGCAGAGCTCGTCGCCGGCGCTATTCCGGTGACCAACTGGCCTCGGGCTCGTGCCCGTTAGCATCGCCGCGTCACGTAGGCCTCCCCCAGCCGCTCAAATCGCTCGCTAGCGCACCGCGTCGCCGTATCCACCCAAGCCCGAACACCGCCGCCGCCATTGTCGACGGTGTGCTCCACTCCGGCCATCTTCGGTCGGGCCGCGGCCACCACTCGACGCGGCACGTCGCCAGCTTCCGAACGCGCCTAGCCCCGCGGCAAACGGCCGTCTGTGGCCGTTTTCCGGCCAAGTCCGGCGAGTCGCCACCGCGTCTGGACTCGCCGGCGCACTCCGGCGGCCGGCGCTGACCGGGCGCCCACGTGGCACCACATTGGGCTGCCCCTGTGCCGCTGACGCTGGGTCCCGTGGGCCCAGTTGACCAGTCAACCCCGCTGACTGGGCTGACTGGGCCACTGACACGCGGGCCCCACCGCTAAAATGTTTTAAAAATAAATTAAAATGTTAATTAGTTAACTAAAGCTGACACTAACAGTGCGTCCCACAAGCTAATTAGGTTAATTAGTTAAATTTAATCCTCTGATAATTAGTACTATGAATGACATGTGGGCCCCACCTGTCATATTTGACTATGGTCAGCTGGGTTTGACCCGCTGATGTCATGCTGACGTCATGCTGATGTCATCTGCTACTATTCTGGATAATTCGTATTTAATAACTAAATTAATTCCAGAAAATGTTTTAAAACTTTAGAAAATTCATATAAAATAAACCGTAGCTCGGATCGAAAAACTTTCTACATGAAAGTTGATCAGAACGACGAGACAAATCCGACCGTGCCATCTGTTTCCGTGTTGGGACCCTCTACGGAGGTGAACCCACAACTTTTAGTCTGTTTCTGATAGACGAATAGTGCATAACCACCGGTTACTAAATCCAACTTTAATCCTAAAACGACTGTTATGACTTAGACAAGCTTTTAGGCAACCCTGCACTACATGTTAGCATAACCTGCTCTGTGTTGCATATGTTTGCCGTGTATTTATTTGTTTCCTCTCCCTCTTCTCTCTCGGTAGACCCCGACACCGACGCAGTCCCCGAGACCGACGCAGCTTAGGAGCCCGACGACACCATTGACGACCATGCCCTTACCGCCGAGCAACCAGGCAAGCACCCCTCCTTGAGCATGCCTATATCGCCTATTCTATCTCTCTTATGCTTGCATTAGAATTGCTGCTGCTACTGTTTATCCTATTTTGATGCATAGCCTGTTCTTGTAACTGCTGTTGATACCTACCTGCTTATCCTAAACTGCTTAGTATAGGATGGATAGAGACCCCCAGTGACCCCACTTGTCCCGGTTGCCCCGCTGGATCATCGGAAGACTCAACGACCAGGCCCCAGCACCGCACATCACACCCCTTTTATCTGTACGACACTGCAGCGTACTATCGAGTGCCGAGGGTGATACCTCGTAAGCACTTCCGATGTTAACCCTGTGGAGTAGTTGCTCGATCGTGGTCATCGAGGGTGATCCCTCCTTCACTACTTCGGGTAACGACGCTGACGTGCAACACCTCAAGTGTGAACCCATCGAGGGTGACTCCTCTGTGTTCACCTTGATGGATACATCGAGTAGGAATCCAACGAGGGTGATACCTCGGATTCCCTGATGATATGGACACACGGATACTTGGACTTTACAACTGTTACTTGGAAAGACGGGTCGACCCTGAGGGGTACCCGCGTGAGCCTAGGAGGCGAGTGTTGTGGAGACGGGTTGACCTGGAGGGTGCCCGAGATATGAATACGAGGCGTGGCCGGACATTCTTAGCCCTTGCCGCGAGTCCTCGAGATGGGGCGACGGGGTCACATCGATCGTGAGTCTCTGCTCGTTACCACACTACCATTACACTAACGATTTGGATATGTGATCTGAGTGGGCCTCTAGCCCGATAGCACTAACCATCACGCGGGAATAAATATGGGTACTCTGTATCATGGTATCAGCCGACAGCTCTGTAAGACATCCAGTTCAGCATTGTGGCCGGGTCGGATCATGCCGTTGGCGCTGGTATCCACCCTGCTCGCAATGACCCGGAGTGCATAGGGCGACGGCCCAAGACCCCTGAGCGCTTAGGATGTAGACCGGCGGGGACCTCTCTGCTGAGCTCTAGGTAGGGCTGCGGTGTGTTGTTTGACCGAGGCCGGGCATGACCCGGAAAAGTGTGTTCGGCCGGAGTTAATTGAGCGTGGTGGGTAAGTTGGTGCTGTAAGTGCATCTAGTGCCCCTTAGTGATTTTGGTGTATTGAAGACTTATAGGTTAAGGGACTAATGCGTTTCTGAGTGTACACAGGTCTATAAGTCTATGAGGAGTTTGTTATTTACGATGATTGTCGACCCCTAAAAATGAATGTCTTCAACTGAAGACTTTGGTTTTCTTGAAGACTTTGAAAGTGAAGAAATTGGTGTGACCCTGAAGACTTGATATTCACGCGAGGATTATGAAGCGTGAAGACTTTTGTTTTCGTAGTTTCATTTTCTTCTTCTTGAGTCATAGGAAACACCGTACTGTTAAAGGGGGTCGAGGTAAAACTAAGGAAAAATTTCCAAGTGATGCTCAACTCAAAATCCTACACCTACCCAATCCTTTCGAGTGAAGCCATTGGAAATCTCATACAGTTTAGTCAAGTTCTTCAGTGGCAGAGACGAAGTTCTTCTGTTCTCTGGGGAATTTGTTCTGACTGAGGAGTTAGGAATTCGCCAGTGCGGATTGCCTACAAGTGAGGAACATGATAGCCCTGAGGAATTTGATACTCAAATTTCCGACCGTTGCTGTGCTACGCGCCAGCTGTCCAAATATCCTACCCACCTAACGGTCATATCATTGAAGGGCATTTATGTCTTGTCATGTCGGGCTGCTCCCTAGGCTATAAATAGCCGCTCCCTTCAACCACTAGCTGGTTGGCTGCTCCAAGAAATAGATTGACACTTGTCATTTAGAGCATCCCATCCTCCGAGGACTTTGAGCGGAAATCATCAAGTGAGGAAAAACCCAAAAACCCAAACACCTACAAACCCAAAGTGATTGAGCATCACTGAAGAGATTGTTCCTGTGTGGAACCGACGCTTGTTACCTTTAAGGACTGTGCATCCTCCAGACGGTTAGGCGTCATGGTCTAGAGCATCCAAGAGGAAATTGTGGATTGCCGAGTGACCGAGTATGTGAAGGTTTGGAAGTCACCTGAAGACTTACCACGAGTGGTTGGGCGAGGTCTGTGTGACCTTAGCTCAAGGAGAATACGGTGAGGACTAGGTGTCCTGGATTGTGTGTTCAGGACTGGGTGTCCGCGACTGTGTGTCCTCAGGTTTAAATACCTAGCCGCTCCAACCAGACGTACAACTGTCACAGCAGTTGGAACTGGTCTACCAAATCAGTGTCTTCACCGAGCTACTGGTTCTATTTCCTCAACCCTTTCATTTCCTCGCATACTTGCTATGTATTTGATCATTACTGTTTGAAGACTTTGTCTGAAGACTTTCTCAATTTCCTCAGTTCAAATTCTTCAGTCAGTTTGTCTTCAGCCTGCTTATCCTGTGTTTACGCTACTCGTACTCTGTGCTTGTTTTCATTTCATCATGATGACTGTGCTACTGCTCTGTTATGCTTGCATCTGAGTACTCATTCCGCTGCTAAGTAGTTCGTCGCTTAGGAATTTCCTCACCTTGAAATTCCTCAGTGACGAATTTGTAAAAATCGCCTATTCACCCCCCCTCTAGTCGATATAACGCACTTTCAATTGGTATCAGAGCAATGTACTCCCTTGTTCTGTGTGATTTTGGTTTAACCACCTGGAGTTTTAGTTATGTCGACTGCAGGCATGATCAAGGTCTCAGCTGGGTGTCCTACCTTCGATGGGACGGACTACCCCTACTGGAAGAACAAGATGCGCATGCATCTTGAGGCAATTGACAACGACCTCTGGTATGTTGTGGAAAAGGGTGTTCCCTCTGTCACTCCTTCCGTAAACGCTGCTGATGTGAAGAGATTCAAGCAACTCGACTCTCAAGCGAAGAATATCATATGTGGCCATCTGAGCAAAGGGCAGTATGGCAGAGTGAGTGCTTTGGAGACAGCTAAGCTTATCTGGGATAGGCTGTCCAAGGTCAACGAAGGAGTCTCAACTCAACGTGACTCTCGAGTTGACGTTCTTCGCAATCTCTTCAACCGCTTCAAAAGACTCGACAACGAAAATGTTCAGCAAACCTTTGATCGCCTCACTGACATTTCAAACGAGCTTCAAGCACTGGGTGCCACTGACATCACCGACCATGAGGTGGTGGAGAAATTGCTGAGGTCACTCGATTCTTCATTCGATACACTGGCACTGATGATTCAAGAACATGGAGACTACAAGTCACTTGATCCTGCTGATATCCTCGAGAGGCTAAATACTCATGAATTCCAACTAGCTGAGAAGAGAGATCTCTACGGACCTAGCTATGGTAGATCTCGTGCACTGAAAGCCAAGGCAGTCTCTGAATCTGAAGATGAAGATTCTGGTAGCAGCCTCGGTGATCCTGAAGAACTGAGTCAGGAGCTAGCAATGCTCGTGAGGAAATTCCAGAAGTTCTCTAGACGTGGCCGATTTGGAAAATCCTCAAGAGGTGATGACATGAAATCAGATTCCTCATCCCGTGATTACAAGAAGAGAACTTGCCATAAATGCAAGAAACCTGGTCACTACATTACTGATTGTCCTCAGTGGGAGAAGGAATCAAAGAAGAAGAAATACAAGGATGATAGTTCAGATGACTCTAAGAGGAAGAAGAAATCTTCAAAGTCCTCATCGTCAAGATCTTCAAAGTCTTCATCTCACAAGAAGAGCAGCTCCAAGAAAGCTCGGGCATTCATTGGCATGGAAATGGACTCTGAAGCTGAATCTGAGGAACATGAGGAAGAGGAGGCATCTGAGGAGTCAGACTCTGGTGTGGCGAGCCTAGCCCTCGCTACTGCTTACGTTAGCAAGTCCATCTTCAACACTGAGGAAAATGGCTTCCCCAACACTGCTGATGACGGCAACGATGACTATGCTCCCACCTATTGCTTCATGGCAAAAGGTGCCAAGGTACTCAAATATCCCTCCTCTGAATCAAGTGAGGATGAATCTGATGATAACCTCAAACCCAGCTATTCCAAACTTGCTAATATTGCTGTTAAACAACAAAAGGCTTTGGAAAAGGTTCAAAATATGCTAGACAAAAGCGATGATCTATTAGGTGAGGAAATGGATCGAACTCAAACACTGACTGATAATCTTCAGCAACTACAGTCTCAGTTTGACAACCTTCAAGGTCGTCATGAAACTCTCCTAGCCGATCATGAGAAGCTTTCTTATGAATTTCTTCAAAGAAAGCAAGATCTTGAGAAGCTAAGGGTGAGTCATGAAGATCTTCAGAAGGAAAATGATTCTTTGCTTGCTCAACAGATCAGTTCCGCTCAGGAAGAATTTATTCCACCATGCTTGAAATGCATTGAACGTGAAACTGCTAATTCTTCACCTGAATGTTCAAATGCTTCCATTGCTGCAAATTCTTCAACTGTCTCTGTGGTCACAAATTCCTCATCTGAGGATACCACTAGTATCACTGACGAAAATGCAGGGTTGAAGGAATTGTATGTGACAGGCATGTACAAAAGCCTCAAAGAGCATCAGACTCTTTGTGATGTGCTCAAAAAGCAGATCTTGAACAGGAACCCTAGGAAAGAGGGTATTGCCTTTGAGAGGAAACTCAATGCTGATGGAACCTACTGGAAACCGGAGCAGTATCCCAAAACCTCATGGGTTGCTGCGAAGGGACCTCCCGTAGATCCATCCACTTTATCTGGCTTTACTTGTGAATCCTCATATTCATCTGATGAGTCATTTGACTCCAACTATAAACTGTTCAAAAATTAGAATGGTGAGGTATTTGCTAGATATGTTGGATCTAACTGCAGGAATGGTCCCCCTATGAAGAAAATCTGGGTTCCCAAAAAGTGCCTTGAAAGTCTTCAGGTGAATGTCCTCATGACACCACCTGTGAAGAATAAGAACCCCAGATCAAATTCTTCATATGAATCAAATTCCTCACATGGATCAAAGTCCTCACATGAACATCATCGTGCTAACACTTCTGTTTCGCAGGGAAAGCCTAAGGGCTATGAATATATGCATTATTCTTCAAATCATTATGTTCATAAGTCCTCGAAGAATTTCTCTGCTTATTCATATGCTTACCCTAACCCCTCTAATGTGAAACGAAGTGGTCTGGCATCTATGCCACCTTTCTCTTATGGAGCTCGCAGAATGATGAACTCTTTGCCACCCCTCCAGATGTGGGTGGTGAAGAAAAGGAACTAATCATGAAGAAATGATTTATTCATTTCTCACGTCCTCACATTGCTATATATACATATGTTGCTTTAATTGATGAAATATGTCTGATGAATTTGATGTCATATTCTTCACTCTGAAGTATATGAGTTCGTAAGATGCACTAATTCATCTACAGGATGATTTACCCAAAGCTACTGAGTGGGTCCTCGATAGTGGATGTACAAATCACATGACCGGTGACAAGAGCTTACTGATGAACACTCCTTTATCTCCATCACACTTGAAGCATATCACCTACGCTGACAAAGGCAAAAGCAAGGTATTGGGTCTAGGTAGGGTTGCAATCTCAAAGGATCATCACATGGATAAAGTCATGCTTGTCGAGTCCCTCGGATTCAACCTCATGTCTGTCTCAATGCTTTGTGATCTTGATATGGTTGTTGTCTTTGGCAAATATCGTTGCTTAGTGCTCATGGAATCTGACAATTCCAAAGTCTTCGAAGGCTTTAGGAGAGGAGACTTGTATATTGTTGATTTCTCTGCAGGACCACAGCCTGCCACTTGTCTACTTGCTAAAGCTTCAGAAGGCTGGCTATGGCATCGACGACTGGGTCATGCTGGCATGAGGAACTTACACACGCTCGTGAAGAAAAAGCACGTCATTGGCATCGAGGGTGTCAAATTCCTCAAAGATCATCTTTGTGGGGCTTGTGAGGCTGGAAAGATGACTAGAGCCAAGCACCCCTCGAAGACTATCATGACTAATTCTCGTCCTTTTGAATTGCTTCATATGGATCTCTTTGGCCCTACTCATTATGCCACACTAACAAATGCAGCATCTCTATATGGCTTTGTCATTGTTGATGACTATTCTCGTTACACATGGGTGCATGTCATTACTTACAAAACTGAAGTGCAGGAAGTCTTCAGACGATTTTCCTCAAGGGCTTCGACGAATTTCGGCGTGAAGATCAAGCATATACGTAGTGACAATGGGACTGAGTTCAAGAATACTGGTCTTGATGACTATCTCGATGAACTTGGTATTACTCATGAGCTATCTGCCCCATACACTCCTCAGCAGAATGGCGTTGTGGAGCGCAAGAACAGGACTCTTGTTGAGATGGCTCGCACCATGCTTGATGAATACAAGACACCTCGTCACTTCTGGCCTGAGGCAATTGATACTGCATGCCACATCATCAACAGGGTATATCTTCACAAATTCTTCAAGAAGACCTCATATGAACTCCTCACTGACAAGAAACCCAATGTGAGTTATTTCAAAGTCTTCAGTGCTAAATGCTGGATTAGAGATCCACATCACAATTCTAAATTTGCACCGAAAGCACATGAAGGTTTTATGCTTGGTTACGGAAAGGACTCGCACACCTATAGGGTCTTCAATACCTATCACAACAAGGTTGTTGAAACTGTAGATGTGCGGTTCGATGAAAGTAACGGCTCGCAAAGAGAGCACCTACCTCCTGTGCTAGATGAAAAGACGCCTGAGGAAACCATCAAGTTCAAAGCTACTGAGGATGTCATTCCTACTGAAGAATCTGCTGAAGAAATCATTCCAGAACATGAAGAACAGCATGCTGGCGCATCTGAAGAAAATGGCTCTGAAGAAAATGCTGAGCCAAATCAAAGTCGTCAACCTGCTCATCCCCGCGTTGCAAATGAAGTACAGATTGAGAGAATCATCAACGACATCAACGCACCAGGTCCTCTGACTCGCTCAAAAGCTTCACATTTATCTAACTTTTGTGGGCATTTTGCTTTCGTCTCTATCACAGAGCCCACCAAAGTTGATGAGGCATTTCTGGAGCCTGAATGGATTCAAGCAATGCAAGAGGAATTACATCAATTCAAGCTGAACAATGTGTGGGAGCTTGTCAAGCGACCGGACCCATGCAAGCACAATATCATCGGTACCAAATGGATCTACCGCAACAAGCAAGATGAAAATGGCCTAGTGGTGAGGAACAAGGCTCGTCTTATAGCTCAAGGCTACACACAGGTTGAAGGAATTGATTTCGATGAGACTTTTGCACCTGTTGCTAGACTTGAGGCTATTCGCATATTGCTTGCTTATGCTAACCATCATAATATCATCTTATATCAAATGGATGTGAAAAGTGCATTCCTCAATGGTAAGCTTGAGGAAGAAGTATATGTTGCTCAACCCCCAGGTTTTGAAGACCCTAAACATCCTGACAAAGTCTTCAGACTCAATAAGGCCCTCTATGGCCTCAAGCAGGCCCCTCGGGCGTGGTATGATACTCTGAAGGAATTCCTCATGAAGAAAGGCTTCAAACCCGGTTCACTCGACCCAACTCTTTTCACCAAAACCTATGATGATGAATTATTCGTGTGCCAAATATATGTTGATGATATTATCTTTGGCTGTACTAACCAACATTACAGTGACGAATTTGCTTACATGATGAGTGAGGAATATCAAATGTCCATGATGGGAGAATTGAAATTCTTCTTAGGTCTTCAAATTCGTCAACAACATAATGGCACCTTTTGCAACTCAAACCAATCACGATCATCAATCAACCAATAGGACAAAACGGATCTACTCAAACATCATAGGATAGCCATAGATCATTGGGAAATAATATATAGCATTGAGCACCATGTTTAAGTAGAGATTACAGTAGGGAGAAGAGGTGTTACACCGCTGCATAGAGGGGTAGAGAGTTGGTGATGACGGCGGTGAAGTTGTTGGTGTAGATTGTCGTCACGATGATGGCCCCGGCGGCGTTCCGGCGCCACCGGGAGAGAGATGGAGAGAGCCCCCCTCATTCTTCTTCTTCCTTGACCTTCCCCCTATATGGGAGAAGGGTTTCCCCTCTGGTCCATGGCCTCCATGGCGGCGGAGGGGCAAGAGCCCCTCCGAGATTGGATCTCTCTCTCTCTCTCTGTTTCCTTCTGTTTCTGCGCTCCCAGATTCTGGCCTTTCACCGTTTCTTAAATTCCCGGAGATCCGTAACTCCGATTGGGCTGAAATTTTAACACGATTTTTATCTAGATATTAGCTTTCTTGCGGCCGAAGAAGGGCACCAACCGCCTTACGGGGTGGCCACAAGGGTCCAGGGCGCGCCCCCTGCTTTGTGGCCCCCTCGGGCATCGTCTCGCATTGATTCTTTTTCCCAAAAATCACATATATTCCAAAAAAAATCTCCGTAAGTTTTTATCGCGTTTGGACTCCGTTTGATATGGATTTTCTATGAAACAAAAAACATGCAACAAACAGGAACTGGCACTGGGCACTGGATCAATATGTTAATTAGTACCAAAAATAATATAAAAAGTTGCCAAAAGTGTATAAAAGTTGTAGCATATTGGCATGAAACAATCAAAAATTATAGATACGACGGAGACGTATCAGGTTGCAGGGTTGTTTGAGAGAGACCATCTTCATCCTACGCCTCCCACGGATTGATAAACCATAGGTCATCCACTTGAGGGAAAATTGCTACTGTCCTACAAAACTCTGCGCTTGGGGGCCCAACACGAGTCTACAAGAATAAAGTTGCGTAGTAGACATCAAGCTCTTTTCTGGCGCCGCTGCCGGGGAGGTGAGTGCTTGAAGGTATATCTTTAGATCTTGCAATCCAATCTCTTAGTTTCTTGTTTTATCACTAGTTTGGTTTATAAAAGAAAACTCCAAAAAAATGGAATTGAGGTGGTCTCATATTGTTCATCTTTATAATGTCTTTCTTGAAAATGATGGATCAGAAAATTGTGCACAATTGATAGAAGAAGAATTTAATAAAATGTTTGGCATGAATGATGAGCATAATTGGAATGTTGCTAGTATGAATTCTTTGAATATCCATGATGCTAGTGATATGCAAAGCCATAATCTTGGGGATGCTATGTTTAATGAAGATGATATTTTTAGTTCCCCAAGTTTTGATGAGCAAGTTTATTATCATGATTGCATGCCTCCTATTTATGATGATTATGTTGATGAAAGTGGGTTTGTAAGAGTGTCAACTCTAGTTAATGATCCCACTATTTTGGAGGGTGTTGAATCTTTTCACAATATTGATAAAAGTGGATTTGGAGAGGTCTTGACTTTATTTAGTGATGAATCCACTATTTTGGAAGAGGTTTCAATTGATTATGAAAACAAAGTTGCTATCTATGATGATTATGGTGATGACATGTATGCCATAAAGAATAATGATAACCATGAAACTTGTCATCATGATTTTTATTTTCAATTCGATTATGCATCACATTATAGTTATTTTGTTGAGTTTGCTAACACTACTATTCATGAGAATAAATTTGCTTATGTGGAGAGTAACAAAATTTCTATGCTTATGCATCATGAAAAGAGTGCTATATGTGATAGCTATATTGTTGAATTCATTCATGATGCTACTGAAAATTATTATGAGAGGGGAACATATGCTTTTACATATTGCAATAATATCAAGTTTCCTCTCTTTATGTTGAAAGTTTTGAAGTTGCACTTGTTTTGCCTTCCTATGCTAGTTGATTCTTGTTCCTATAAGTTGTTTTCTCACAAAATCCCTATGCATAGGAAGTGGGTTAGACTTAAATGTGCTAGTCATATGCTTCATGATGCTCTCTTTGTGTTTCAATTCTTATCTTTTATGTGAGCATCATTAAAATCATCATGCCTAGCTAAAAAGGCATTAAAGAAAAGCGCTTGTTGGGAGACAACCCAACATTTAACCTTACTGTTTTTGTGTGTTCACATGATTAATATACTGTAGTAATCATGTTTTATAGCTTTTTTTTCAATAAATTGCCAAGTAAAGCCCTTGGGATAGTGTGGATGATAGTTGACTTGATTATGTGCAAAAACAGAAACTTTTGCGTCCAGTACAGAAATTATTATATTTTAATGGAACGTGAAAAAAATCTGAATTTTTTACAGTTGATGTATATAAAAATTTCCTACCTTATCATAATTTTTAATAATTTTTGGACTTACACAAGCATGACCTTAATTCAGATCTTTATGTACTGTTCTGTTTTTGACAGATTCTGTTTTCAATGCATAGTTTGTTTGTTTTCTAGTTTTTATGGCTTATATTGCTCAATATAAATTATAGAGATGATAAGGTACAGTAGGCATTGTGTGAGAACAATTATGAATCATGTCTTTTACAGTACCAAAGTGAATGATTTGTCTTTATCATACTAACCCATCTCACGAAGTTCCGTTAAGTTTTGTGTGATTGAAGTTTTCAAGTTTTGGGTGAGATACCGATATGAGGAGAATAAGGAGTGACAAGACCCTAAGCTTGGGGATTCCCAAGGCACCCCAAGGTAATATTCAAGGAAGATCCAAGCAACTAAGCTTGGGGATGCCCCGGAAGGTATCCCCTCTTTCGTCTCCAACAATATCGGTAACCTTACTTGAGGCTATATTTTCATTCGTCACATGATATGTGTTTTTCTTGGAGCATCATTTTATTTTATTAGTATTTTCTTGCTGTTATTTTAAATAATGTTTTATATCTTTTACTTTAATAAAAATGTCAAGTATAAACCTTTGCCATGCTTATTTTGCAAGTATATGAGTTGCTGTTTCAAAACAGAAAGTTTATCGCTGTTGCAAAAATTCTCTAGAAAAGTCAGAATGTGATAAATGTTGAAAAAAAATTCACGATAATATATGATAAATTTTATACAGTGTGGTAAATTTTTAGAATTTTGAAAGTTAGGGAAGTATGATGAATATTGCACTCTTTACAGACTGTCCTGTTTAGACAGATTGCTGTTATGTTTGCATATGTTTGCTTGTTTAATGATTCTATTTGAGGATAGGAGTATTAAATATGCAGAGGCATTTAGTATGCAATGTTAAATAATAATTTTAGTGATTTGCTACAGTAGAGAATGATAAGGTGTTGCATTGATTTGTACTAACATATCTTACGAGTTCTTGTTGAGTTTTGTGTGGATGAAGTTTTTAAGAATTAGGGAAACCGTGTTATGAGAAGAATGAAGAAGACACAAGAGCTCAAGATTGGGGATTCCCAAGGCATCCCAAGTTAATATTCCAAGGATTCTCAAGCATCTAAGCTTGGGGATGCCCTGGTAGGCATCCCACCTTTCTTCATCGACAATTATCGGTTAGTATCGGTTGAGCCTAAGTTTTTGCTTCTTCACATGATGTGTGCTTTTCTTAGAATGTCATTTTATTTTATTTTGCTTGCTGTTTTAATAAAATACTTAGATCTGAAAGTTTTTAAATAAGAGAGAGTCCTCACATAGCTACCCATTTACTTAACTACTCGCATGATCTTCACTTATATCTTTTTGGAGTAGTTTGTCATTTGCTCTAGTGCTTCACTTATATCTTTTTGAGCACGGTGTGCTTTATTATTTTTGAAGAAATTCTCTCATGCTTCACTTATATTATTTTGAGAGAAGAAAATTTTTATGCTCATGTTCTTCTCTTAGATTTGTTTGAGCTATCAAAAGCAACATATTAAACTAGTCCCAAAGTGATAGATATTCAAGAAGGATATAATAAAAACTTTCATAAATATCATTGGACAAAATAAACTTGGTTCTTTGTAATGGTTTGAGATATGTTGATAATGATATGTGAGTCATGTTAATGAGTAATTATGGCTTAGTAAGAATATTGGTGTTAAGGTTTGTGATTCCCTATGCAAGCACGAAAGTCAATAGTTATGCAATGAAATTACATCCTACTTGTGGTGCATTATTCGGTGTTAGTTATGCTTAATGCTCGCTTATGTGATTTTTTGTTTCTTGGTTGGATGCTTCTCAATCTTTTGCTAGCCTTCACTTGCACTAAGTATGATTACTACTTGTGCATCCAAAATCCTTAAACCAGTTTTCCCATATGAGTCCACTATACCTACCTATATGAAAGTATGGTGGAAAAAGGAATAAACTTTACTTTCTATTTGGGAACCGCCTATCATATATCTAGCATGGAAAGTATTGGGAACTACTCGATCATTTTCGTTGACAGGAAAAGCATGCCACCCAAAATGTTTTTATCTCTATCTTTTTCGCTTTGAGCTCTGGCACCTCTACAAATCCCTACTTCCCTCTGCGAAGGGCCTTTCTTTTTTTACTTTATGCAATTTTATTTTTTATTTGAGTCTCCATCTTCTCTTATAAAGCACCAACTAAGGGGCACTATGATCGTACTTGAGCATTGGCTGTAGCTAATATGCGAGTGTGTTTCATGAATGGATCAATGATTGAGCATAATGGGCTAGGGATAACTTGCTTTAGTGTCGATATTTTGAAAGACATGGTTGCTTGTTGATATGCTTGAGTATTGAAATCTTCATGTCAAAACTAGACTATTGCTTTGAATCATATAAAAGTCCAAATGTCCATGCTACAAAGAAAAGAATATGTGATGAACATGTTAGGCAGCATTCCACATCAAAATTTTTGTTTTTATCATTTACCTACTCGAGGACGAGCAAGAATTAAGCTTGGGGATGCTGATACGTCTCCAACGTATCTATAATTTTTGATTGTTCTATGCTGTTATATTATCATTCTTGATTGTTTTACAATAATTTTATAGCAACTTTATACCATTTTTTGGGACTAACCTATTGACATAGTGCCCAGTGCCAATTGTTGTTTTTTGCTTGTTTTTTACATCGCAGAAAATCAATACCAAACGGAGTCTAGACGCAGCGAAACTTTTTGGAGATTTTTTCTGGACCAGAAGACACCTGGTGGGCCAAAGAAGTACCAGAGGGGAGCTCCAAGGGGAGCACAACCCACCAAGGCGCGCCTGCCTAGGCGTGCCCTGGTGGGTTGTGCCCACCTCGATGGCCTCCCGCACCACCTCTTCACCCTATAAATTCCCAAATATTCCAAAAACCCTCGAGGTAACCCTAGATCAGAAGTTCCGCTGCCGCAGGCCTCTGTAGCCATGAAAAACCAATCTAGACCCCGTTTCGGCACCCTGCCGGAGGGGGAGATCATCACCGGTGGCCATCTTCATCATCCCGGCGGCCACCATAATGAGGAGGGAGTAGTCCACCCTCGGGGCTGAGGGTTTGTACCAGTAGCTATGTGTTTAATCCCTCTCTCTCTCGTGTTCTTGAGATGGCACGATCTTGATGTATCGCGGGCTTTGTTAATATAGTTGGATCATATGGTGTTTTTCCCTCTCTATCTTGTTGTGATGAATTGAGTTTTCCCTTTGAGATTTCGTTTTATCGGATTGAATACATTTATGGATTTGAGAGCACTTGATATATGTCTTGGATATGAATACCCGTGGTGACAATGGGGTATTATATTGATTCACTTGATATATGTTTTGGCACTCAACTCGCGGATTCCCGAGGTGACATTTGGGTAATCTATGCATAGGGTTTGATGCATGTTTTCGTCCTTGTTTCTCCAGTAGAAATCTTGGGGCACTCTTTGAGGTTCTTTGTGTTAGATTGAGTATTATGAATCTGAAATTATTTGGTGTTATCTTAGTACGAACTCTTGATAGATCGATCGGAAAGAATAGCTTGGAGTTATTTTAGTATGAACTCTAGGATAGATTGATTGGAAAGAATAGCTTTGAGGTGGTTTCGTACCCTACAAACAATTTCTTCTTATGTTCTCCGCTAGATAGGAACTTTGGAGTGATTCTTCATCGCACGTTGAGAGGTGGCTATATGATCCAATTAGATTAGCAATGTTGAGAGATTGTACTAGCGAAAGTACGGACCCTAGGCCTTGTTTTCAAGCATTGCAATACCGTTTGTGCTCCGTTTTATCAATTGCTACCTTGCTGTTCTTTGTTGTTCCTATTACAAAAATCAATATCTACTATCATTACTACACTTTTATTACCATCTCTTCGCCGAACTAGTGCACCTATACAAATTACCATTGTATTTGGTGTGTTGGGGACACAAGAGACTCTTTGTTATTTGGTTACACGGTTGTTTGAGAGAGACCATCTTCATCCTACGCCTCCCATGGATTGATAAACCTTAGGTCATCCACTTGAGGGAAAATTGCTACTGTCCTACAAAACTCTGCGCTTGGAGGCCCAACACGAATCTACAAGAATAAAGTTGCGTAGTAGACATCATTCATCTAGTCAACGAGATTGCCATTCTGGGCCCTGTATTTCTACACAATATGTTCCCCTTTGAGAGGTTCATGGGTGTCTTAAAGAAATATGTTCGTAACCGTGCTAGGCCAGAAGGAAGCATCTCCACGGGCCATCAAACAGAGGAGGTCATTGGGTTTTGTGTTGACTTCATTCCTGACCTTAAGAAGATTGGTCTCCCTCAATCACGGTATGAGGGGAGACTGACTGGAAAAGGCATGCTAGGAGCGGACTCAATAATATGTAGGGACGGGAATTCTTGGTCTCAAGCACACTACACAGTTCTACAGAATTCTACCTTGGTGACCCTGTATGTCAATGAACACAAGAATATTCTGCGCTCCAAACACCCGGAGCAGTGTGACGACTTGATTACAGGTGAACACATCAGGACTTTCGGCAGTTGGATGCAAACACATCTCATGGGTGACAACACTGTTGCAGATGAGTTGTACTCGTTGGCCATGGGGCCATCTTCGACTGTATTGACTTACAAAGGGTACAAGATAAATGGGAATACATTTTACACGATCGCCCAAGATCAAAAGAGCACCAACCAAAACAGTGGTGTCCGCTTTGATGCAGCAACCAACAGGGGAAAGGACACAAATTATGGTTACATAGTGGACATATGGGAACTTGACTATGGACATGATTTTAAGGTCCCTTTGTTTCAGTGCAAATGGGTCAATCTGTCAGGAGGCGGGGTACAGGTAGACCCGCAGTACGGAATGACAACAGTGGATCTCAACAATCTTGGGTACATAGACGAACCATTTGTCCTAGCCAATGATGTGGCGCAGGTTTTCTATGTGAAGGACATGTCTACCAAACCGAGAAAAAGAAAAGATAAGGAAGCGAATACATCATACGATGAGCCAAAGTGCCACATAGTTCTTTCAGGGAAAAGAGACATCGTGGGAGTGGAGGGCAAGACAGGCATGTCTGAAGATTATGAAAAGTTTCATGAAATTCCTCCCGTCAAAGTCAAGGCTAACCAAAGCACCCTGTTAAATGATGAAGATTATCCATGGTTACGGCGCAATAAGCAAGGGACACACACGAAGAAAAAGTGAAGACTTTCTCTCCACAACTATTCTGATGATGCCTTTGATCTAGAATATCACTGCAGTTACATGTCAAGAAATGAAATGTATTTTGTAACAGATGAGTTTTCGTCCGAAACCCTGATACTTCGAAAGAGATTGCCCATTTTGTACATGAAGTGCATCCAGTTTTTGCCGTAACCCTCTTAACTTTTTAGCACATGCTATGTGGGTGAAATGATGATACCATGCCAGCTTTCAACCTTTTCAGAGTTCATTTGTAGTGCTTTTCAATTCCAGGGTCATTTAGCTCAAAGAATAAACTAATAGCAAAAAGAATGAACTAGAAAACTTTTATAAAACTATAATAGCAAAAACGAATGAACTAAAAGGAATCAATTAAAATATTCTGTTATGATCAACTAAAACAAAGCTATAATATTCTTCAATAGCAAAAAGAATCAACCAAAAAGCTTTTATAAACCTCTAGTGTTTTTGAAACTAAAATTATATAAAATTTATGCAACTAAAATTATCAAAGTATTTTTTGTTCAACACATTAATAGAAAAAAGAATTTTCATAAAGTATTTTTTTGTTAGAAACTTTAATAGCAAACTAAAATAACAAAATCTGTTTTTGATTAAAACACCCATTTAAAATAACCTAAAAAGTACCAAATTGAATATAATGATAAAACACACTAATATTAAATAGCAGGAAAAAGATTCACTCAAAAATCTATTTTTAAAGTAAAGTTATTCACAAACTAGTGATTCACACAAATTTCAAAGAATTCAAATTTAAACTATTCAAATTTGAAAACTAATGGCACTAACAGAAAGTTTATAATTTTTGTGACCTAAAGCAAAAAGAATCACTAAAAAACTCTAAGTATTTAGCTGTAAGTAGAAACAAAAGAAAATAAATAAAGCAAAAAACAAAACAAAAATACTGGAAAAAAAATTTAAAAAATGCCGCCTACTGGGCCACCACGACCTGCATACGACTAGAAACCCAACCCGCTAGTTGGGCCAGGTGATACGTCTCCAACGTATCTATAATTTTTGATTGTTCCATGCTATTATATTATCTGTTTTGGATGTTTTACATGCATTAATATGCTATTTTATAATATTTTTGGGACTAACCTATTAACCTAGAGCCCAGTGCCAGTTTCTGTTTTTTCCTTGTTTTTTAGCTTCGTGGGAAAGGAATACCAAACGGAGTCCAAACGGAATAAAACCTTCGCGATGATTTTTCTTGGACCAGAAGACACCCAGGAGACTTGGAGATGAAGTCGGAGGAGCCACGAGGTGGCCACAAGGGTGGAGGGCGCGCCCAGGGGGGTATGGCATGCCCCTGCCTTGTGGGCCCCCCGTGACTCTCCTGACCTAATTCTTTCGCCTATATATTCACATATGTTCCCAAACCACCAGAGGCATCCACGGAAAGACTTTTCCACCGCCGCAACCTTCTGTACCCGTGAGATCCCATCTAGGGACCTTTTCTGGCACCCTGCTGGAGGGGGATTTGATCACGGAGGGCTTCTACATCAACTCTATTGCCCTTCCGATGAAGCGTGAGTAGTTCACCTCAGACCTACGGGTCCATAGCTAGTAGCTAGATGGCTTCTTCTCTCTCTTTGATTCTCAATACCATGTTCTCCTCGTTATTCTTGGAGATCTATCCGATGTAATATTCTTTTGCGGTGTGTTTGTCGAGATCCGATGAATTGTGGATTTATGATCAACTTATCTATGAATATTATTTGAATCTTCTCTGAATTCTTATATGCATGATTTGATATCTTTGTAATTCTCTTTGAATTATCGGTTTGGTTTGGCCAACTAGATTGGTTTTTCTTGCAACGGGAGAAGTGCTTAGCTTTGGGTTCAATCTTGCGGTGTCCTTTCCCAGTGACAGTAGGGGCAGCAAGGCACGTATTGTATTGTTGCCATCGAGGATAAAAAGATGGGGTTTACATCATATTGCTTGAGTTTATTCCTCTACATCATGTCATCTTACTTAATGCGTTACTCTATTCTTCATGAACTTAATACTCTAGATGCAGGCAGGAGTCGGTCGATGTGTGGAGTAATAGTAGTAGATGCAGAATCATTTCGACTACTTGACACGGACGTGATGCCTATATTTCATAATCATTGCCTTGGATATCGTCATAACTTTGCGCTTTTCTATCAATTGCTCGACAGTAATTTGTTCACCCACCGTATTATTTGCTATCTTGAGAGAAGCCTCTAGTGAAACCTATGGCCCCCGGGTCTATTTTCCATCATATTACTTTCCGGTCTACTATTTTGCAATCTTTTATTTTCGGATCTATAAACCAAAAAACCCAAAAATATTTACTTTATCTTTTGTTTACTTTTATTTATCTCTATCAGATCTCACTTTTGCAAGTAACCGTGAAGGGATTGACAACCCATTTATCGCGTTGGGTGCAAGTTGTTTGATTGTTTGTGCAGGTGCTAGGTCATTTGCGCGTTGTCTCCTACTGGATTGATACCTTGGTTATCTAACTGAGGGAAATACTTATCTCTACTTTGTTGCATCACCCTTTCCTCTTCAAGGGAAAAACCAATGCAAGCTCAAGAAGTAGCAGGAAGAATTTCTAGCGCCGTTGCCGGGGAGATCTACGCCAAGTCAAGACATACCAAGTACCCATCATAAACTCTCATCTCTTGCATTACATTATTTGCCATTTGCCTCTCATTTCCCTCTCCCCCACTTCTAAAACGATTTTCGAAAATATTTGCCTATTATTTGCCTTCTTTCCGTTTGCCTCTATGTCTTACTTGGCTTGTTTGCTTGTCTGCTTGATACAATTGTGTGTTTATTTAAATTCAGAAACAAAAGTTTATGGATCCTCATCCACTTGCTAATCTTTTTAAGAGATCCAATTATGATGAACCAATTGCTAGTGAGTTTTGTGCACTAGATTATCTTTATGAAGTTTTGCTTGAAATTTGTGAATCTAAAAATTGTGATGAAGAAATTTATGAAGTGATTCACGATATCTCCTTGAATAAAAAGCATGATTGCAATGGTTTTACTATAAATTCTATTGATGTCAATTGTGCTAATAATTTGCAAAACCCTAAGCTTGGGGATGCATGTTTTGCTATGTCCACTACTTATTGCAATGATCATGATTGGGGTGATTCTTCTTATGATCTTGAAAATTTATTTAAGCCTCATGATAATAGTGTTTGCGATGATATTGAAATTGGGTTTGGAAGAGTGTAAACTCTAGGTAATAATGATCCCACTACTTTGGAGAATGGTCAATCTCATGAAATTTTTGATAAAAGTGGGTTTGGAGAAGTCATGACTTTATTTGATGATAATCCCACTATTTTGGAAGAGTGTCAACTTTGCATGCATGTGGATCATGAAGAGAATATTTTATGTGATTTTTATATTGTTGAATTTGAGTATGATCCCACATGTAATTATTATGAGAGAGGAAAATATTGTGGTAGAAACTTTCATGTTACTAAATTACCTCTCGTTATGTTGAGATTGCTATTGTTTCTTTCTTTTTCCTTGCATATGCTAGTTTTTGCTTGTATTGATAATTTGTTTGCTTATAAAATGTCTATTCATAGGAAGTATGTTAGACTTAAACTTGTTTTTCACATGCTACATGATGCTCTTTTCGTGTTTCAATTGCTATCTTTCATGTGAGCATCATCAAAATTATCAACGCCTAGCTAAAAGGCTTTAAAGAAAAGCGCTTGTTGAGAGACAACCCAATATTTTTATTTTCTGTTTTTGAATAAATAATTCATCTAGCCTCTGGTTAGATGTGTTTTTGTGTTTTAATTGGTGTTTGTGCCAAGTAAAACCTTTGGGATGGCTTGGTGTAGTTGATTTGATCTTGCTGAAAAACAGAAACTTTTGCTTCCAGTCACAGAATTTTAATTATTCACTGTAGCGCTTAAAACCCCTGAATTTTTTATAAGAGATTTATGTCCAAATTACCTATGTTTTCCTAATTTTTGAGAATTTTAGGAGTTACATAAGTATTAGAAAAATTTGGATCTTTGCAGACTGTTCTGTTTTTGACAGATTCTGTTTTCTCTGTGTTGTTTGCTTATTTTGATGAATCTATGGGTAGTATCGGGGGGTATGAACCATGGAGAAGTTGGAATACAGTAGATATTACACCAATATAAATAAATAATGAGTTCACAACAGTACCAAAAGTGGTGATTTATTTTCTTTTACTAACGGAGCTTATGAGATTTTCTTTTGAGTTTTGTGTTGTGAAGTTTTCAAGTTTTGGGTAAGGATTTGATGGACTATGGAATAAGGAGTGGCAAGAGCCTAAGCTTGGGGATGCCCAAGGCACCCCAAGGTAATATTCAAGGACAACCAAGAGCCTAAGCTTGGGGATGCCCCGGAAGGCATCCCCTCTTTCGTCTTCGTCTATCGGTAACTTTACTTGAGGCTATATTTTTATTCACCACATGATATGTGTTTTGCTTGGAGCGTCTTGTATGATTTGAGTCTTTGCTTTTTAGTTTGCCACAATCATACTTTCTGTACACACCTTTTGAGAGGGACACGCATGAATCGTGATTTATTAGAATACTCTATGTGCTTCACTTATATCTTTTGAGCTAGGCAATTTTGCTCTAGTGCTTCACTTATATCTTTTTAGAGCACGGCGGTGGCTTTATTTTGTAGAAATTATTGAACTCTCATGCTTCACTTATATTATTTTGAGAGTCTCTAAACAGCATGGTAATTTGCTTTGGTTATGAATTTAGTCCAAATATGATAGACATCCAAGAGGGATATAATAAAAAGTTTCATATAAAGTGCATTGAATACTATGAGAAGTTTGATTCCTTATGATTGTTTTGAGATATAAAGATGGTGATATTAGAGTCATGCTAGTGAGTAATTTTGAATTGGAGAAATACTTGTGTTAAGGTTTGTGAGTCCCGTAGCATGCACGTATGGTGAACCGTTATGTAACGAAGTTGGAGCATGAGATATTTTTTTATTGTCTTCCTTATGAGTGGCGGTCGGGGATGAGCGATGGTCTTTTCCTACCAATCTATCCCCCTAGGAGCATGCATGTAGTACTTTGTTTCGATGACTAATAGATTTTTGCAATAAGTATGTGAGTTCTTTATGACTAATGTTGAGTCCATGGATTATACGCACTCTCACCCTTCCACCTTTGCTAGCCTCTCTAGTGCCGCGCAACTTTCACCGGTACCATGCACCCACCATATACCTTCCTCAAAACAACCACCGTACCTACCTATTATGGCATTTCCATAGCCATTCCGAGATATATCGCCATGCAACTTTCCACCGTTCCGTTTTATTATGACACTCTTCATCATTGTCATATTGCTTTGCATGATCATGTAGTTGACATCGTATTTGTGACAAAGCCACCTTTCATAATTCTTTCATACATGTCACTCTTGATTCATTGCACATCCCGGTACACCGCCGGAGGCATTCATATAGAGTCACATTTTGTTCTAAGTATCGAGTTGTAATTCTTGAGTTGTAAGTAAATAAAAGTGTGATGATCTTCATTATTAGAGCATTGTCCCATATGAGGAAATAAAAAAAAAGGCCAAAGAAGCCAAGCCAAAAAAAATGAGAGAAAAAGAGAGAAGGGGCAATGCTACTATCCTTTTTCCACACTTGTGCTTCAAAGTAGCACCATGATCTTCATGATAGAGAGTCTCCTATTTTGTCACTTTCATATACTAGTGGGAAATTTTCATTATAGAACTTGGCTTGTATAATCCAACGATGGGCTTCCTCAAATTGCCCTAGGTCTTCATGAGCAAGCAAGTTGGATGCACACCCACTTAGTTTCTTTTGAGCTTTCATACACTTATAGCTCTAGTGCATCCGTTGCATGGCAATCCCTACTCACTCACATTGATATCTATTGATGGGCATCCCCATAGCCCGTTAATACGCCTAGTTGATGTGAGACTATCTCCTTCTTTTTTGTCTTCTCCACAACCACCATATTCTATTCCACCTATAGTGCTATGTCCATGGCTCACGCTCATGTATTGCGTGAAAGTTGAAAAGGTTTGAGAACACTAAAAGTATGAAACAATTGCTTGGCTTGTCATCGGGGTTGTGCATGATTTGAATATTTTGTGTGATGAAGATGGAGCATAGCCAGACTATATGATTTTGTAGGGATAAGCTTTCTTTGGCCATGTTATTTTGAGAAGACATAATTGCCTTGTTAGTATGCTTGAAGTATTATTGTTTTTATGTCAATATTAAACTTTTGTTTTCAATCTTATGGATCTGAACATTCATGCCACAATAAAGAAAATTACATGGATAAATATGTTAGGTAGCATTCCACATCAAAAATTCTGTTTTTATCTTTTACCTTCTCGAGGACGAGCAGGAATTAAGCTTGGGGATGCTTGATACGTCTCCAACGTATCTATAATTTTTTATTGTTCCATGCTATTATATTATCTGTTTTGGATGTTTTATATGCATTAATATGCTATTTTATATTATTTTTGGGACTAACCTATTAACCTAGAGCCCAGTGCCAGTTTCTATTTTTTCCTTGTTTTTTAGCTTCGTGGGAAAGGAATACCAAACGGAGTCCAACCAGAATAAAACCTTCACGATGATTTTTCTTGGACCAGAAGACACCCAGGAGACTTGGAGATGAAGTCGGAGGAGCCACGAGGTGGCCACAAGGGTGGAGGGCGCGCCCAGGGGGTAGGGCGTGCCCCCCTGCCTTGTGGTCCCCCCGTGACTCCCCTGACCTAATTCTTTCGCCTATATATTCACATATGTTCCCAAACCACCAGATGCATCCACGAAAAGACGTTTCCACCACCGCAACCTTCTGTACCCGTGAGATCCCATCTAGGGACCTTTTCCGGCACCCTACCGGAGGGGGATTCGATCACGAAGGGCTTCTACATCAACTCTATTGCCCTTCCGATGAAGCGTGAGTAGTTCACCTCAGACCTACGGGTCCATAGCTAGTAGCTAGATGGCTTCTTCTCTCTCTTTGATTCTCAATACCATGTTCTCCTCGTTGTTCTTGGAGATCTATCCGATGTAATATTCTTTTGCGGTGTGTTTGTCGAGATCCGGTGAATTGTGGATTTATGATCAGCTTATCTATGAATATTATTTGAATCTTCTCTGAATTCTTATATGCATGATTTGATATCTTTGTAATTCTCTTCGAATTATCGGTTTGGTTTGGCCAACTAGATTGGTTTTTCTTGCAATGGGAGAAGTGCTTAGCTTTGGGTTCAATCTTGCGGTGTCCTTTCCCAGTGACAGTAGGGGCAACAAGGCACGTATTGTATTGTTGCCATCGAGGATAAAAAGATGGGGGTTACATCATATTGCTTGAGTATATTCCTCTACATCATGTCATCTTACTTAATGCGTTACTCTGTTCTTCATGAACTTAATACTCTACATGCAGGCAGGAGTCGGTCGATGTGTGGAGTAATAGTAGTAGATGCAGAATCATTTCGGTCTACTTGACACGGACGTGATGCCTATATTTCATAATCATTGCCTTGGATATCGTCATAACTTTGCGCTTTTCTATCAATTGCTCGACAGTAATTTGTTCACCCACCATATTATTTGCTATCTTGAGAGAAGCCTCTAGTGAAACCTATGGCCCCCGGGTCTATTTTCCATCATATTACTTTCCGATCTACTATTTTGCAATCTTTTATTTTCAGATCTATAAACAAAAAAACCCAAAAATATTTACTTTATCTTTTGTTTAGTTTTATTTATCTTTATCAGATCTCACTTTTGCAAGTAACCATGAAGGGATTGACAACCCCTTTATCGCGTTGGGTGCAAGTTGTTTGATTCTTTGTGCAGGTGCTAGGTGATTTGCGCGTTGTCTCCTACTGGATTGATACCTTGGTTCTCTAACTGAGGGAAATACTTATCTCTACTTTGCTGCATCACCCTTTCCTCTTCAAGGGAAAAACCAACGCAAGCTCAAGAAGTAGCACCAAGATGCAGGCCCACAGCAGGCCCAGTAGGCCCACAAGCAGAGAGACGCGTTTAGGCTCGTAGGCCTGCATAAGAGAGGAGCTCGAAAGGGGTGGCGCAGCAGCGCTTATAAACCACTATCGGGGCCCCTCAGCTAGCGAGGTGGGACTAAACATCGACCCGCCCGACGCCGTGCGAGCCGCAGCCCTTTCGTCCCGATTGGTGGTTCATCCCGGTTGGTGCCAACAACCGGGACTAAAGGCTTTGCTATATAAGCCGACACTTAGCGTTTTCCAATCTTAGTTCTTCTTCCCCCCGACGCCGCGCCGAACACCATGATGCCGCCAGGCTGCCGGACCGCGCCCTCACCCTCGCCGACGCCCTCGAGCCCGGACCTCCTCGCGCGCCCTCCTCCTCGTCGCCGCGTGCGCCCCCGAGCCCGTTCCTTGTCGTCGTCGGCCTTCAGCTCCATCGACGCGCTCCCTGCCCCGACGCAGGCGCCGCTCCCCGCACCCTTGCCCTGCCCCGACGCCGCCCCCAGTGAGCCCCCCTTCCCCCGCGCCGCCGCCCCTGTCTGCTGCCGCGTTGTGCCCCTGCTCTGCTTGTCACGCCGCCGCCGCCGGCCCGGCCTGCTCTGCCTTTTTTTTGTTTCATACATTTTTTTTGCCATTGAGTATGTATGTATGGATGCTGTATGTATGTATATGCAGATGTATGGATGATCCATGGATATGTATGCATTGATGTAATTTTTTTTTGTTATAGAATTTTTTTGTCCATTGATGTATGCTTTTTTTTCATAGAAAGTTTTTATATATGAGCAATGATGTCCATAGAAAGTTTTTATATATGCATTGGTATATGAGCAATGATGATCCATAGAAAGCTTTTATATATGCATTGATATATGATCAATGATGTTCATAGAATGTTTTTTGTTCATAGAACTTTTTTTTGTCCATAGAAAGTTTTTATATATGATCCATGGATATATGAGCAATGATGATCCATGGATGTTTGCATTGATATATGAGCAATGATGTTCATAGAAATTTTTTGTTCATAGAAGAAAGTTTTTTGTTCATATATGGATGGATGGATGGATTGATGTGTATAGATTTTTTTTTATGTTCATAGAAATTTTTATGCTCATAGATTTTTTTTTCATATATATAGATGGATGGATTGATGTATGTATATATGGATGGATGGATGGATTGATGATATATAGATGATTTTTTGCAAAGTGTCCTCTCCTGAAAGTATAACCCCGGCCCGATAACTTCGACATGTGGGGGGACGTCGGACATGCATGAGAGAGGCGGTCCGCAACTAATCCATTGCTCATATATGCATATGATTCCTTGTTGTGATTAGTTAGGTCTATGTTTGGCACTAATCCATCTCTCATGTTTGTATATTGCCATGTTGTAATATTTGCAGAAACTATGGAAAGAGACTTAGAACAAGAACAATTGTTGGGGGATATAATCCTCGCCGGTGCTGATCCCTTGTCGTTTCTCAACGACACCGATGGTCAGGAAGGAGAGGATGACGGCTCCGGTAATCCAACAATGGAGGAGGAAGGAGATCATGACGGCTCCGGTGACCGAATGGTGGAGGAAGGAGATCATGATGACGGCTCCGGTGACCGAACGGAGGAGGGAGCTGTTGCAAAGTCCGGCGAGGTATATATATTAATTAAGCCTGTGCTGACTTGATGCATTAATTGTTTTGGTATGTACATATATTAACGCTTCTTTCTTCTTTCAGCCCTACGGATCGAGCCAAACTTCCGTAAGGAGACGAGGCCCGAAGAAAAGGTTGCGCCAGGATGAAAGGTTCATGATCACAGAAGTGGCAAAAGATGGCCAACCGATTGCTCCCAAGCGGACCAAACACGCATTTGTACATCAGTGCGGAGTTGTTGTTAGGGACAGCGTCCCGATCAGTATCGTGCAAATGGAATAAGAGTAAGGACGACACGGAAGTATCTTATGTTCAAGATAGACAGAAATATGATCTCTGGACCTCGCTGATGACAAATTTCAGCCTCCCGCCAGAGGAGGAGCCGAATAACCCAGTTATAGAGCCAAAGGTCAAGGCGTATGCTCTTAAGAAGATGACAGAACTATTCAGGAACTGGAAGAAAGAGTTGAACTCAAAGTTTGTCGACAAAGGAAAGACTCCAGAATTCATCGGTCGATATGAGAAGATAAGAGATCACTGGCCCGCATTTGTGGCCTACAAGAAATCGGAGAAGGGTAAGAAAAGGTCACTGACAAACAAGAAAAATGCTGCAAAGAAGCTGTATCACCATCACACGGGGTCAGGTGGCTACTACAAAGCCCGGCCGTTGTGGGACAAAGCTGAGCAAGACCTGCTTGCTAAAGGGGTCCAACCAGCGACAACCAGAGTGGGGCCGACAGTATGTTGCTGAGAATTAAAGAGGAGCACGACCTCATTGGAGTTGAGGTGTTGCCTGTTGAATTTGTGGAGTTATTTCAGTTATTCAATCAAGAGGCCCTCGACAAACAACTCATGACTTGCTACTGTCTGTAAGTATTAATTCTGTAATTAAGTCTCTAGCTCAGCTCGTTCATTGCATGTATATATAATTATCCTCACCATATTATGCAGATTGAAGATCGTCGAATGCAAGGAAAGACAAATCTATGACATTGGGTTCATTAGCCCAAATACCGTAAATGAATGGTCGGTAAAAAAGAGAGTCGAAGAAACTGAGGAAAACTTGCTACAATCGTTCCTTCGTTATCAAAACAAAGGGAAAATACTCTTTCCTTACAACTTCAAGTGAGTGTTGCTGTCTTGTGCATATTCGGTTTCGTTTACTCGAGGTGAAGTAATGTAATTGATGAGTTATGCATGCGCAGCTTTCACTTTATTCTGCTAGAGATTAAGCTTGACTGGGGAGTAGTAACTGTCTTAGACTCGAGACGTAAAGATCCCCAGGAATATGCGGACATGACTGCAATGCTCCAGAAGTAAGTTCAATCATTATCGCATCATATTGGCAACTTTTGTTCATTTCCTGATATCAAGTAATCATTTTCTTTGCCTGGCAGGGTTTGGAAAAAGTTCACCGGAATGGTTCCGGGTCTGCCGAATGAGCTGCGATTTACACACCCCAAAGTAAGTAGTACTAGCTAGTTCCGCGCATCTCTCATTGATTCTAGTTTCATCAATACCATTTATCATGCTTGATTATTAGCTTGATTGAACTCTATTCTCGTAAAGTGCTTGTGGCAGGAAGGCGGGAATCATTTATGTGGATACTACGTTTGCGAGTTCATACACAGCTCGACCTCTGAGCGGGGCTACTCTGACAAACAATATGAAGTACGTAAACAATAATATTCACAATTTTATTTTATTACCATCAATTGTGTTGAGTTTCATTCATATATATGTATTGATCCCCTTCTTTAAATTAGATGTGGCAGATGCGGGATGAACTCCTACCACATGATCGCATACGAGCAATTCAAGAGGATTTGGCGGGATTCTTTCTTGACCACGTCATACATAAAGACGGAGAATACCATATGAAAATTGAAGCTGACTTTCGGTAGATGATGTCAGGAATCGTAAGATATGTTATATTGTATATATGTAGTAGCGTCGGATAGAAATACGAAAACTTGTTGTTCGACCAATCTCGGGGAAAGAGAGGTCACTTCTCTCTGTATATGTTCATGACGATCTTGTGTAATTAATGGTTCCTTCATTTGCTTAGTAGCGTCGAGTTCTCTCTATATGTAGTAGCTAGCGTCGACCAAGCACAGAGTAGGAGAGGTCACTTCTCTCTATATGTAGTAGCTATAGCTAACACAATATGAAACCCCTAATTAAACATTCCAAAACCCCTAATAAACCCTCCCTTTCGAAAAAAAAAACAAAAACAAAAACCCCAGAGCCTGGGAGCTGCTGACACGTGGCTGTCATTTAGTCCCGGTTGGTGTCCTCCCTAGGCGCCCCAGAGCGGCCACGTGGCCCTCCTTTGGTCCCGGTTCGTAAGCAAACCGGGACTAAAGGTTTCGGGCATTAGTCCCGTTTGATTCGTCCTGGTTCCAGAACCGGGACTAAAGGCCCTCTGAAACAGGGACTAGTACCCTGTTTTTTACTAGTGCATGTTGGTTCTAGCTTGTCATCATGCCGTTTGTAGCATGGCGTGACCATCGTCCCAGCTCAACGCCCTATCGATTGCCAATATGGTGCGGCCACCATCAGAGCTCGCTGCCCTGTCGGTTCCAGCATGGCATCATGTCGGTTATAGCATGGCACAACCATCATGGCAGCTCGCCGCCTTGCCTGTTCCAGCATGCCACCTTGCTGGTTCCAGCATGGCGTGACCACTGTCGCAGCTAGCCACAGTGTCAGTTCCATCATGTGGTCATGTTAGTTGTAGCTTGGCGCAACCACCGTCGCGGCTCGCAGCGCTGCCGATTCCAGCATACTGTTGTACCGGTTGCAGCTCAGGGCCGCAGCAGCTCCGTCAACACCCCTGCATCGACGCATCTGGTCACAAAAGATCTCTCCTCATCGGCGCCATTGCAACTCCTTCCCTCTGTCGGTCGTTGTGTCTTCGTCCAGTTGAAGCAACGTAGATTGGCGTGACTCGGGAGCTCGACGGAGGCGTCGCTGTCCCCCGCAGCATCGGCGGCGGACGCTCCACATCAAAGATGATTCCGCCCCTCCTCACAAGACACAACCGCCCCAACCTCGAAAAAAGCAACCCGAATGGTCGCCCCTCCTTTTGCAGCGGTAACCACCAGACCTACGGTAGCAAGCGCACCAAATTCTACTGGAGACGAAGAGAGAGAGGGGGGAAGGAGCGTCTCGCTCTCGCTCGTATCTGTGGGCGAAAGAGACATGGCAGGAAATGTGTCGATGGGAGGAGATAAGGAGATGGGAGGCACTCCATACGTGGGGTCGACTGGACGGCGAGACTAGATTGCGACTCCCCCGAAAGATTTTTCCTGTTCTGTACATTATTGGGCTGACCCGTTTCACAATGCTCGCTCGCTCGGGCGGGTTCGTTCCCTCACTACAACGGTGTTCGCTGCGTTTTTATCTGTTTTTCCTTTTTTTGTTTCTCTTCTTTTTTTTCTTTCCTCACGGGTTTCCTTGGCTTTTTTTTTCCTTTTTTTTCTTCACTTTTTTTTGTTTTTATCCCTGATTTTTACTGGTTTTTTTCTTTGCTTTCGATTGATTTTTTCTTTACTTTCCTATTTTCTTTAATTTTCTTTGTTTCTTCCTTAGTTGTCACATTTTTACATTTGTTTTCTTTTTTAGATTTCTTTTTTTCTTTTCTTCGTTTTCTTTGGTTTCTCTTTGTTTCTTTCATGATTTTTGTCTGTTTTTATTTTCTTTCTCATTTGCCTTCCTTTGTCCTTTGGTTTTTTTGTTTCTTTCTTGGTTTTCAACTGCCTTTTGTTTTTCTTTGTTTCTTATTGGTTTTCACAGTTATCAATATGTTTGCAGTTGTTGCTTTGGTTTTCTTTTTTCCTCGATTCTTCTGTTCTTTTTTCAGTTTTTAATTATGTTTGTTTTTCTTTGTTTCTTTTTGGTTCCATTCTACATTTTCGTATACATCACGAACATTTCTAAATACAGCTTAATATTTTCTTAATACATGGTCAACCTTTTTCTATACATATTTAAAAAAATCAAATGCTTGAGCAACATTTTTACACAAATATTAACTTTTTTAATACATGGATAACATTTTTATACACTTTTTACATTTTCAATGATTAACATATTTCACATACAATATTAACATGATTTAATACATTGTCTACAATTTTTCTATACACATTTAACTTTTTCAAATGCTTGATTAAAAAATTTCATATACTTGTCTAACATTTTTTTCAAATGCTTAATTAACATTTTCTAAATACATGATCAACTTTTTTCACATAGATTGTATATTTTGTGTATACATTTTTGGTATACATGAGAAAACAATTATTTATACACATTTAATATTTTTAATGCATGGTAAAAAAATTCTATACACATTTTAATATTTTTCAAATACAAGTTTGACATGTTTTTTAATAAATGGTCAACATTTGTTTCTATACACATATAACACTTCTCAAATGCTTGATTAAAAAATTCAAATATTTGTTTAACATTTTCTAAATGCTTGATTAGCATTTTTTAAATACATGATCATCTTTTTTCACACACATTGTATTTTTTCTATATGCATTTTTTGTATACATGAGAAACATTTTTTTTACACACATTTAACATTTTCCAATTGCTTGGTTAACATTTTTTCAAATATTTTGTGTAAAGTGTTTTCTCCAATATATTTAGTTAGAATATTTGGAAGTATAAACAGAAGTAAAAATAATAATAAAAACTGTGAAAACAAAAACAAAAAAACGAGGCCGTGGTTCACGGGCGTCAGGTTGGCCCATTGAGTGTGCGCCGGACGCGAGAGCACGTTAGGTCTCGCTATAAGCGAGACATAGTGCTGCCCGAGGTCTAAACTCTTCCGCCATTCTCTGTCTGTCTTCCTCTCCCACCACCACCAACTGAGAAGCGAGACGGCGGACCGTCTTAGGAGGAGGAGGAGCACGCAGGTCTTCTAGTGGCGGCCGGAGGTGATAATCATGGATTCTTCCCGTCTGTCTTCTCCATGTGGCTGCTCTCATTCACTGACTCACCGCGTCCTGCAACTCTGCAGCTTCGGTGCAGGCCACATGTTCGACGGAATGTCTGAGAGGCTTAACTACGAAGAAGACATCCAAACGGCCGCGGCCGGCGGCGAGGACCGTGTCGGCACCTTGCCGGACGAGCTCCTGCAGACGAGGTGAGGTGGTGATAATCTTGGTTTCCCTGCCCACTCCCCATCTGGTTGCTCCCGCTCACTGACGCTATGTGCGCAACAACTTGGCAGCTTTCGTGGAGGCAACCTGTTCGACAGAATGTCCAAGAGGCTTCATCACGAGGGAAACTTGGAAAAGGCGGTGACAGGTGGCGAGGACCGCATCAGCGCCCTCCCGGACGAGCTCCTCCAGTACTTGATGTCGTTCCTGCTTTCCCGTGACGCCGTGCGGACGTGCGTGCTCGCTAGGCGCTGGCGCACGCTCTGGAAGTCTGTGCCCGCCCTACGCATTGATGACCCCGAGAGCTACCACGGTGCTACGGGCTCCAGCATGTTTGTCGACGAGCTGCTTCGTCTCCGTGACCCGACGCCTCTGAATGTATGTGACATCAGTTCCGATTGTGGGGAGTATGCGAACACTGATTGGGCCGAGGAGGCATTCCGACACATGGAACCATGGCTCCAGTATGCTTTATCTTGTCAAGTTCCGGTGCTTCGAATTTGTTTTCCCTGGCTGGTAATCAACACGACTCTTGTCTCATCGCACTTGAAGAGGTTACATCTTTACCGCATGCAATTTGAGGAATGCTCTCTGGATTTTTCAAGCTGTCAGGTGCTAGAGGTGTTAGAGATGAAAGCTTGTCATATCCATGTGAATCTCTTGTCCCAGTCATTACGACATCTTAAAATTCACAACACGGGTTTTGATTTTGATCTCCGCGTTCGTATTTCTGCCCCAAAACTTATTAGCTTCACATTAGGTACATTTTGGGGTTTGATTCCTTTGGTTGATAGCATGCCATCACTGATAGCAGCAGATGTTACGCTTGAAGAAGCATGTCACGATCAGTGTTCCTGTGGTAATGAATCATGTGAGGGATGCGATGCTCAAGCCAGTAAAACTGACTATCCTTTGGCTCTTGGAAGTTTGTCTGTTGCTACGAATTTGAAGTTGAAAATATCTGGTCCGAGAAAGGTATGCTCCCACTTTTGCTAACTCCTATTGCTATTTGCCATCTGCTAGATCCCATGTATGTTTGTATGCAATTATTTGTCAGTACAAGCTTATCGAACAAGCTCATTATGTGTGTTGCATGTTTTCCCTAATTCACATCCTTGAATCTTGATGCTTCCTGAACGCATCTGCTATTTATTATGCATACCACTACTTGATACTCTAGTCATGTGTACTATTCATACATGTAGGATTGAGATGAAAGTACAGCTTGGGTTATAAGTCTCAGTATCAGCTAAGACTTAATTGCTATAAATAATAAGACCTCCAGAAAGCTTTCAAACATGTTGTTCTGTATCTCAAAAAGCATCATGTTTCTGAAGAGAGATCTTGAATTGTTGTTTAACCGTCTTCATTTTATCCAGTTATCTGTTTTCAGTATGGATTTGAAATGGCGCACTACGTTTAGCAAGCTAAAAACGTTGTTGCTCAGCAAGTGTTGTGTGGATGATGATTTCAGTGGATTGGTTTACTTTCTCCAGCACTCACCAATTCTAGAGATGCTGACACTTTTGCTTGATTTTGAAAGTTCTGAGGTATATATATTCTCGAAGTATGATAGCCTGTCTTTCAATTTATCATTTACCTTTTGTTGACTTGAGCAAAATATTTTGTTTGCTACAGGACTATCATTTGAAAAAAACTAATGAAAGCTGTAACTCAAAGGAGCAATCATTGCTATCACAGCATCTCAAGAAAGTCAAAATTATATGTTGCACGGAGGAAGATGTGATAGTTCACCGTATTATAAAGATCCTATTTACCCATGGAGTACCGTTTGAGAAAATTGAGATAGAATAGACCTTTTGTTCGCCTGTAAGTAACCATTATCATTCTTCAGGATTATTAGCTTTCAGTAGTCAGCCTATACATAACAAAAGTTAGACCCTAGCAGAGTAGCATGATATATCTTTGTGCACCACTTTTACATCCCTCTAGCCCACCATGACACCGTACAATATCTGGCACCCACAACGTCTGTTTGCTGCTTGTAATCATTCTGTGGAAACAGCTAGAGCTGCAACAAGTGTGTGGTAGCTACAGGCAGTAGCATGCCCAACGAGCAGGAGCAGGGAGCTAGCAGTTAGCACTGCAATAGAAAGTTTAAAGTTCCTGAACTGCATGCTTCATTAGCCAAGCTAGGTAGTCTCTGTAGTACTGAAGGTAGAAGATTTAAGTGTACATTCTTTTTTTCCTCGTAGGGGGACAGTTTGACGAGTTGCTCTCTATGGTTGTCTCATGTAAGTGCTACCCAAAAAATGCTGCCTACAAAACATAAGTTAAAACCTGTGCTCAGTTTCATGTAAATAGCATATCCGTCGAGCATTCTGATCGCTAGATCAACCAACTGAATTTCTCACAAATTATCCCTGCATGTATTCCAGTCTCAGAGTTTCATGTGCTCATTGTGTCCCTTGCTGTTTATGCAGGGTTCCATTTCTATTGGGAAACATTGTTCGGCTGGTCTACTTCGCCCTCCGTTCTTCGGTCTTCATGGATCTAGCACCATCAAGTTGCTGCTTTTCGTCTACTAGCTAAGTGTCCCATTCGTATGAACTCGCTCATATGTAATTTGCTGGGTACTTTTTGCTCGGGTGCAGCAAGAACATGTTGAAGTGTCGCCATAGTCCTAGTGCACTTTTGCTCATTTGCTGAACTGAGTGTGAGGCCTGAACCTATTTGTCTGCTGAAGGCCTCTGTTTTGGTAAGATGTTTCAAGGACCTGTCTAGTGTTGTTTCAGGATTGCGGTAATTAATGTGTACCGTGTGATTGTCTGGCTTCTTTCTGAACTTACCGTGTAGCTTCTGCGTGGTCATGCATGACAAGGTACACAAACTATGCAACACACATAAATCGAATCGCAACATATACACATGTTGAAGCGCGTAGTGTGTGTGGGAGGGACTGAAGAAGCATCGCTCTCATCTTCCGTCCGCAAGCTGCTTGAGGAATGGAGTAAATTGCAATAACCACCATAGTTGCGAACCCTAAATAAAAATATTTCAACCTTTCATTCTTTTGGCAAAAAAGGGAAACAATTCCCCTCGGCCGTCTGCCGCCTCCGTTGCGCACCACGTGTCTACTGGTGGGACCAGCACCACTAGATTGCAACAGCCATGTTTTGTGTTCCTAAAAAATCTACACCGCATCCCTCACACCTTATCACATCTCTCTCTCTCTCTCTCTGGATCCTGAGCGCCCCGCCATGCTTGCGCCGCCGTCCCACCGGTGAGAATCCATGCTCCGCCTCCTCTTCTTACTCATATCCTCCTCTTCTTCTCTCCTCCCTCTCCCTCTAACCTCGCAGCCCCTCTGTCCCTCTCCAAGTCGTGTGGTGGTGGGTTGTTGTGCCCGAGCTCGTACAGGGAGGGCATGTGTTGCCCCCACTCGCTGACCGGCGAGCACTTCTTCTCCCCCCCCCCCCCCCCCCCCCCCCCCCCCCGCGCTCCCACACTTCGCGCATGCCGGCCTCGAGGCCTAGTGCAGCAGTAGCTGCTCCCGCGACACGAAGGCAATTGCAGGCACCCGTTTTGCAACAATGGTGTTGTTGCAAATTTCGGCATGATTAACTACCGTGCCACAACTATTTCGTAAAAATAATCCTGCAACACGACCTTTGTTGCAAAAATAATCTGTAACAAAACGCCTGTTGCAAAAAAAATTGAAACAAGACCCCTGTTGCAAAAAGAAATTCTGTAAGAAAAATTCTGTTACAAAAATAATTAATTTGCAGCAAGACCTCTGTTGCAAAAAAAAATTGTAACAATACCTCTGTTGCAAAAAAAAAAATCTGCAACTTGGCCTATGTTGAAAATAATTCTGCAACATGACTCGTGTTGCAGAAAATTCTGCAATACGACCTGTGTTGCAATGGTTGAGAGTGACGATCAGCCATTCAATCCGCCAGACCTGATGGCTCGCGAGGCAGCGGATCTTTTAAAAAGATCCACTGGCCGACGTGTAGCAGGGCCTAAAAAAATCCGGTTTTCTGTTGACAATTTTGCCGAAAGCACTGACTGGTCGATTAGCAGCACCTGGCACTAAATCTGACGGGTGTGTCCCCCCATAAGTGATGATGTGGCATGAGAAAACTCACACCGTTTGACTCAAATATAGGTTGGCGTAGGGCCCATATGTCATCCTGTCTCCCACCTGTCTTCCTCCTCTATGACCGGTGTGTTGGTTTGCTGGCTCAACGTCATGGATGCGCGATTTTGCAGCAGCCCTGCTCTCTCCCCTGTCGTGCGGTGGTCGACAGGGCCACCCAACCTGAACCATGGTTGTGGCATGCCAGGTGGGATGGACCCGCAACGTTCATGGACGAACCAGCAAGGAGGACATTTTCCCTCTCCCGCCTTTGGTTTGGGAGTTTTGTAGTCTTTTTTTTTAGAAACACATGTAACTTTATTCATACTCATAACAATTATAGGTACACTGATTTGGACCTAACATTCAAGAAAATACAAAGTAACTCCTATGATTAAGAATTACAATGAAATATCTTGAAAACACTTTCTTCACGGTGTCAATCTCTGCTCGAAGAAATACTCTAAAGACTTCGGTAAATAGGATGCAATCGGACTGGAGTAACGATGTTGTCACTCCTTCACCCGCACGAATATTACTAATAATGGTTTTTAAAAGTGCCTTGAGTCGCCCATCCAAAAAGATGGGAAGTCTTGATCGGTGAACGTACTTGGGCCAGGGATGATCCCCTAGAAGTGCAGGTCATCGAATCACTATATCTTCACCATGATGTCGATGAAAGATTTCACCTCCACAAAGAATCAGACAAACTAAAAAGGCTTGACACAATAACATAAACTCATCAGATCTGAATAATCGGATCTGCGAGGACAGAAAACTCTCTAATCTCATGGCACCGCCAAAAGAACGAGGAAATTTATTCTCACAAAACTATAATGATCACTAGATGATGGCGAAGGACATAGAGGTCTTGAAGATCTGAGGTCCCCCAACCTCCCCGCGCCAAGATGGCAGCCGGAGGCGAGGGGACCTAAATTTCTCAGATGACGGCGGCGGCGGCACGAGAAACCCTAACTGGAAGCAGGGGAGTTTTGTAGTTAAATACCACTTTTTTTTGGCCCTGCGTGTACTTTCGCAAATCCAAGACGAAGGGCGGCTTTGGGCTAGAGCCTAAACCAAGGGCCAGAGTTGAATATTGTTGTAGATCGTTCTGGGTATTCTTGGGCTGAGTAACCCCATGTCTTCTTCTCACGCGGCCCAGATCAGTGTTTGATTGATGTGTGTTGATTTGGGATGCTCCATTGACGTACTTCATTTTCTACTCTTTTTATGTGCGTACTTCATTTTCTTACTTACCAATGGAAAGATACACATCCCGCATATTCACGAAAAATGTTAATATAGCCGGATAGCCTTCCTACATCCATCTCTAACAAGAACAAACAATTACTAGTATCCAAACCTTTCTCGCACTAATACAATAATGTTAAGTTCTACTGTATACACTACTCCCTCCATTCCAAAATATAGTGCGTCCGCGCTTCCTGAGGTCCAACTTTGACTATAAATTTAATCAACGAGACCGACTGCGGTAGGAGAAAAAAATTATATAATTGAAAACTTCTTTTGAATATAAATTCACTGGTATAACTTTGGCTCCCACCGCAGTCGGTCTCGTTGGTTAAATTTATGATCAAAGTTGAAGCACGAGGATAGAGGAAGCACTATATTTTGCAACGGAGGGAGTAACATATTAACTGAAAAGCCTGGCATTGCAAAACTGCCAGCGGAATGTGTCACTCGTTACATCTCTGCGCTGCAGAAATGAAAAGGAAAAACATATCGACGTGGATAGGACGCAAACCTATCGATTAATTGGACTGGACTTGGGCTCACTCGAGTGCTGGTGACGTAGTCTGCAGCTGAGGGTCAATTGCATGCAACCTCGAGTCAAGCGCTACCTCCATTGCAATTCAATTCACGAGTTCAACCGATCGTGTTGTGCCACGTCCACCCTAGCTAGAGATCATGATCAGAATACTGTTCTATATTCATTTCCTGCTTAGTGTCATCGGAAAGCCAGGAAAATATACCACAGCTGAGTACCTCTGCTTCAAGAAAAACAAACAATATAAACCTTTTTTTTTTGTAGAATTGAGTTGTATTATATAGTACTAATGTTTGGAATCCTCTTCAGAGTTTTTTTTTAGTGTCTATAGTGTGGTTTGATCGAAGAAATATCCAGCAAACTCGAAACCTATTTCAGTACAGCAATGGTTGTGTGCATCCTGGTAATACCCTTTTCGGAAGAAGAAAAACAGTCAAGGAGCCTAACCTATTTCGGTCAAAGAGCCTCACCTGCTGAAACGCCTTCACCTGAGCCATTGCATAAACATCACATTGTGTTTGTAAGAGACAGATTTTCGCAAATTGTTCACGTTAAACTGCAGATTTTCGCAAGTACTTCGGTATAACGTGAACCATCTTTCGTACTCCCTCCCTTCCAAAATGTAGTGCGTATAGATTTTTTAGAAAGTCAAACTTTGCAAACTTTGACCAAGTTTATAGAGAGAACTACTTATATCTACAATATCAAATATATAAAATTTAAACTATGTCTTATGACGAATCTAATGATATATGTTTGGCCTTCTAGATGTAAATGTTTTTCTCTACAAACTTGATCAAAGTTGATGAGATTTGACTTTTTAAAAAAAATCTATAGGCACTATGTTATGGAACGAGGGAGTACTCATCAGGGCTCAGGCCATCACACCGCAACAAGAAAAGCCATGCAAATATATAACCCCCAAAGCGCTAGCTGCCACCACTAGCTACATAACCAAAAGTAGAACTAAACCATCCATGCCAACTCTAATGGACCTATCTAGGAGTACACTACATACTACTAGTGCTACTCCACTAGCTCGTTTTTCGCAGAGATGACTAGAGCTTCCACGACCGCATCCATGCACGCGCGCGCGCATCTCCGGCGCGATCACTGGGGCTGCTGCTCGCCGGACTTGGACGGCGCCGCGCCCGCCGACGCCACGTTAGCGCCGGACGGTCCGCCGCCCTTCGCCAGCTGGGCCGCCGTCTTGGAGGAGGCCGCCATGTGCTGCTGCTTGCGCTTGAGATCGGCGAGGAGCTGCTTGTTCTCCTGGTCCAGCAGCTGTGCCGTCCTCCGGAGCCGCTCGTTCTCCTGCATGATGTAGAGGTTCTCCAGGTACAGCTCCGTGTTCGGCCGCTCCATCCTCCACGCCCAGCTAAGCTAGCCCCTGCAGCGCATTCACATCCATCGATAGCTAGTTAGTATAGTACTCAAACCAAAACATATTCCGACAAATGCATGAATGCGTTTGATTTAAGAAAGAAACAGCTAGCAGCAGTCAAGATTCAAGAAAGAAGGCAAGAGATGCACCAAGGAAAGGATTGAGAAATGCAGTGCCGCTTCTTCATACCGTGAAATGGCAGTACTTGGGCCTGGAAGGCACGGACAGACAATGGCACTAGTAGCAGAGAGGAAGAAGAAGGCTAGCTAGCTATATATGGCTCGGGTGAGGAAGAACTTGTGGTGGGGGGGGAGAGCACACGCGCGAGCGCTTATTTATAGGCCCGCCCCAGCAAAGCAGCAGTGGATCGTAATGTGTACTCCAGTTACTAGTACTACTCCAGTGTACTCCTGCACAGCTTCAATGCAGGCCGAGCTGCCTAGGGCTCTGCATCTGGAGGATGTGTACAGTGTACATTCATGGAGGTTGTTAGCTGTCAATGAGAAAGTGTCATGATGGTGATGAATTGATGACGCACTTCTGATTTCTCTCGGTCCAAAGATACGCAATCATTCTTTTATTCTCGGCCGTTCCGCGCGCTTCTCCCGGCTGGCGTATTCATCCCAGTCTCTCTCCCTTCACAAACGGTCAAACTTGGAGTTTACACAGTGCACCAAAGAATTTGTAAACCAGGTGCATGCATTCTCGACGAATTGCTACGATTTCCTTGGTCCAAAATGAGAATTAGCCTTGGGGATATGTCACTTGAGAAAGGGCAACTCCAACGGGGATCACCAAATGGATGACACTAAATGAGGACATACGACGGGGCGCTGACCATCCAACCGTAGATGTCCGGTCCATTTCAAATGTTTCAAACAAAATGCTGACAAAATTTAGTCTAAACAGATGAAAGTGGTCTTGGGCTGATCCAGGGCCAGGCCTCCGCGAGCACCCAGGCCGGCGCGACGTCCTTGTTCGCGAACGTCGTCGGGCTCGCCGCATTGCGAAGCTCCTGTTCCTCTGCCTCAGTGACACATTTGTTGGCCGCCGAGGAGGATGTGTCGCCGCCATTGAAGTAGTAGTCGAGGCGGCCGCACAGCTTGGAGGACCCTTGGGAGGACGACTCCTCTGTCTTCACGGCAAGCAAACGCCGGTGGCTCCTGGGCTGGCGACACAACGGTAATGGCAGTGTCTCTTGCTTGACAAAACGTCCCGTGTGGAAGCCGTGGCTGCGTTATCGGGAGGTTGACTCCAACTTCACGAGTTGTTTGATTCGGACGTTGCGATTGGATGCGGTGTTTGATTTGAACGTCGCGATCAGCACCATCTCTATCTGTCGCGTGAACTTATCCGGCGCGGTGGCCTCGACGAGGAAGGGTGGCTTCTGCTCCACGTTGTCCGAGGAGATCGGCTCTAACTTCACGTTCGAGGGAGTATTGGACGCTGAGGGGGCCGAAGACCACCTCCTGGATCCGGAGCTTCCCCCAGATTGAAAGAAGCACCTTAGGAACCACTTTTGGAGGCGTCGGACTTGCCGGCGGCCGATGGTGGGCGTATGCGGATTTGGGAGAGGATAGGAAAGGAGAGGGCAAATTTGACAATTTTGACCTCGGGACGAAATCAATTCATAGAATGAACTGCCCGTGAAACTATTTCACTCCCTTGATCTTTTTGTGTAGCGCCCGCCACGCCGGCGTCACACCCTACGGTGCAGCGCCTACCTCTGGGGCGTTGCACTCCAGTCCACCGTGGCAGCCCTGGGCCCCGCACCTAGCAGTGCAGCGCCTATGATCTAGGCGCCACACATGTAATGTGCAGCGCCTAGACCTTAGGCGCTGCACTGTGACTTAGATGCCAGCCGCCCGCTCCCCCTCCCCCCACCCCACCCATTCGTTCCAGGAGGAGTTACAGAACAGGCGCGCCGGCGGCTTCCTCCTCTCCCCCTCTCAATCCCCTCTCCTGCATTTCTTCACCAATCCATTCTAGAAGGTACTCTCCTCCGATCCTCTTCTTTCTATCCATAGAAAATATGGTATTTTGAAGATTTGGGGAATCCTTGTTTGATTTGATTAGATTTGAATCTTGCATGTATTACAACCCTTGTTTGTTTGATTTGTGGAACCCTAGTTTAGTTTATTTTATTGAAAAGATATGGTTGGATACATAGATTGACATGTTATTTCTATGAAAAAGTTATTTGTATGAAGTAGGCCTAGTTTAGTTTATTTGTACTGAAATTATACTCGTATTGAGAAGAATGCTTTGGATACATATACTTTGAATTTTGCATCTAGTAGGCCTACTTTAGTTTTTTTGAATTGAAAAGATAATCGTGTTGACAAGAATGCTTTGTTGAAATTGTTAGGATGGTTTGGCTTCTCGATGATCACTGGGACAAACAACACCGGTCGTACGCTATGTCGGTGGAGCAGCGGGTAATAATGAAAGTGGCCGGTGTTATGAATTTCGTATTTATTTCAAACACAAATGCCCCATATGTAATGTTATGATTTGTTTGTTTGTAGGAGCTTGCACCTCTGAAGCTTCGGTCTCACGGGGTCACCCTTGGATGGATGCGCTATGATGAGCGGTACACACCGTATGTAAGGGAGACATGACTTCTCCCTTTCATTCAGTTGGTCAGCCGGTCGACGCCACCCAACAATGCTGCAGCACTCACCGCGCTTATTGATCATTGGAGGCCGGAGACACACACTTTCCATCTTCGGACCGGAGAGATGACCGTGACGCTCCAGGATATTGCTATGATCACCGGTCTTCCTATCGATGGGAACCCTTTATGTATGAACACCGATTCTGATGGGTGGCGCGCGCAGATGCATGCCCTTATCGGTATGGTTCCTCCGGAGCCTGGGGAACCAGAAGCAGAAGACAAGAAGAAGGAAAGAGTCGCAGCCGGTGCTCCTTTCACGTGGATTACATCGCACTTTAGTACTTGCCCTGAGGATGCTAATGAGGACACGGTCAAGACATATGCTCGTGTCTACATGTGGTACGTGATATCCAGGACTATGTTTGCTGATGGCACATGCAAGAATGCTCCATGGATGTGGCTGAAGGCGTTGACCGTCTTCGATAGCAAATGGAGTTGGGGTTCGGCGACACTGGCTTACTTGTATCGACAGGTATGAAGTTGTTTCCTTTTCACTTCATTGATACATTATCAATGCGCTCTTGCTGTTAATTCAACCATGTTCTCTTTTATGTGCAGTTGGACGAAGCCTGTTGTAGGCAATCTGGTGGTATTGGTGGTTGTCTGCTCGCACTTTCCATATGGAGCTGGGAGCGTTTGCCGGTTGGACGACCGAAGACCGTGAAGTACGAGGATTGGGACGACAAAGACGACCCACTACGGCTCCCCACTTGGGCTCACAAGTGGGATGTGTTAAATGAGACGACGGATGATCCCTCGGTCATGTACAAGTTGTACAAGAGCGAGCTGGACGCGATCACGCCTGAGCAGGTGAATCGACATTGCATAAGTGATTATCATGCTTGTATCGTAACTCAATATCTATTTTGCATTCTATCGCATTTTGCAGGTGGAATGGGAGCCGTATGGACAAGGGGAGAGTTTTGGTAACCCTATAGAGTTCAGGCTGAATCCGATGTGCACTAGGGATAGGGATCTCTAGCATATGCGGTGCCCACTGATATGCAACTGGGCGGTTGAGCTTCACCTGCCACATCGGGTGTTCCGCTAGTTTGGTTTGTTTCAGCCACACCCGCCGGAGTGGGAGGACACGGACAAGTTGCTACACGCGTAAGATATAATTAACCTTGAGCACTTAGCAGCTTCTCGGCGGTTTCGATGATGCTAATATTCTGTTTGTAACTTGCAGGTTGGATATGAAAAAGCAGCGGAAGATCAAGGATTGGGCCAAGCATCACAGGAAGTATGTTGTGCAGTTCGCGCTTTGTGTGGAGCAAGTTAGGGCTGGAAAACGAGCCCAGCTTCATGAGCACTGCCCGGTCGCGTTCAACAACTATCTCACATGGTTTCTTGCAAGTACCCGTGTGGAGGTATGCAAGCCGGCGTATGCTGAGGAGATTTTGGAAGAACCCACCGTGTTTGATGAGGTAGCCCAGCACCAGTACAATGCATTAGTCAGGAAAGGCAACTCAGTGATCCCTTCAGCTCCAATGATGAACTTTGTGGTATTTACCCTTTTTGCTTTTCCATTCGCACTATTCACATCTTCGCTTGCCTAACACTTTGATACCGTTTCTGTTCATAGCGTGCCCAGATCAAGAAAGCAGCTGATGAGACCGAGACTATTCTGGAAACAACCCCGGCTGGCAAAAGCGATGGGGAAGGTGCACTTTGAGCATTCATTAAGGTTCACATCTCTTTCAAACTAGCACTTAACATGTGTTGCTACGTTCCATGTCTCATTCACTTGTACATGTTGCAGCGCCAGGGCCAAAAGTTAAGGCGGCTATCAAACTTTTTCGGTTGTCGTGACCCCGAGTATGTATCACCAGAACGGTCTAGGTCGGCGACACCATCAGATCCCACTTCGGGCCAGGGCCATGGTGATCCTTTGGAGGATGAGGATGTGGGTGTGGTCACCCAAGAGGTATGGCATGAGCATATATCCAATTGTTGATGCATTGCTAACTATATCCTCACACACGGTCTTTCCATATCTTTTGTTGATGCATAGGTTGCTGATGATATGACCTTGGGGACGTACCAGGTTCGGTCTGCATACGAGTTAAAGCCTAGGAAGGGATTCAAGAAGTACACACCTGAAGACTTCACCCAAAGAGGCAAAAGGACTGTCGGCACCTCGCGGATGGCGGCTTTGGATGACTATTTGGATGACGTGGAGGAACCGGAGCCGGAGCCGGAGCGGGTTCCTCTTCCTAGGAAGGTGAAGAAGATAAGCATCAAGAGGGGGGGAGGAGCCAGCATGGGCGGAAGGCACTAGTCATCATCCTCTATTTATAATGTTGAACTTAGAGTGGTGGTAGCTCTTAGTAATGTGGAACTTGTTATGTCATTTAACTTGGAGTGGTGGTAGCTCTATGTTAAACTTGAAGTTGTGGTAGCTCTATGTTAAACTTGAAGTTGTGGTAGCTCTTAGTAATGTGGAACTTGTTATGTCGTTGAACTTAGAGTTGTGTTAGTAATGTTGAACTTCTTGTGATGGTCATTCTAGGAAATGCTGTCTTTGTTGAACACTTTTTGATCCTTACTGTTTATTATACGAAATGTTGAACTGTGCCTGAAAATGACCCAGTCTGAATGACAAAAAAACACTAAGTGTTTGTGTGGCGCCTAGCTGGGAGGCGCCACACTCTACCGTGTAGCGCCCAGAGCTTGGGCATTGCACTGTACAGTGTGGCGCCTCCCATCTAGGCGTCACACAAACACTTAGCAAATTTTTTGGCCCAAACTGGAGGCAAGCCTTCTGTTGCTCTCTGGATACCTACAGACTTGTGTGGCGCCTAGCTTGGAGGCGCCACACTGTACAGTGCAGCGCCTAGATCATGGGCGTTGCACTATACAGTGTGGCGCCTCCACGCTAGGCGCCACACAGGTCTGTAACTTGCCCTACGTTCTGTTGCTCTCTGGATAGCTACAGACCTGTGTGGCGCCTAGCTTCGAGGCGCCACACTGTACAGTGCAGCGCCTAGCGAGTGGGCGTTGCACTATACAGTGTGGCGCCTCCCAGCTAGGCGCCACACAGGTCTGTAACTTGCCCTCCGTTCTGTTGCTCTCTGGATAGCTACAGACTTGTGTGGCGCCTAGCTTGGAGGCGCCGCACTGTACATTGCAGCGCCTAGCCCGTGGGCGTTGCACTATACAGTGTGGCGCCTCCATGCTAGGCGCCACACAGGTCTGTAACTTGCCCTGCCTTCTGTTGCTCTCTGGATAGCTACAGGCTTGTGCAGCACCTTGATTGGAGGCGCCACACTGTACAGTGCAACGCCCATGAGCTAGGCGTTGCACTTGGACTTAGTGAATTTTTTAGCATATGCAGACATAGTAAGGTGATGTGAAGTAGGATTGATACATAGCAAGCAAACAACTGTGAAGACAACATATGCACAAAGTACTTCACGACACATAGTAGTTCATAACACATAGTACTTCATGACACATAGTAGTTCTTACAACCAAATCAAGGAGGATACATAGTAGTTCACGACACATAGTAGTTCTTACAACCAAATCGAGGAGGAGACATAGTAGTTCACGACACATAGTAGTTCACAACCAAATCGAGGAGGAGACATAGTAGTTCATGACACATAGTAGTTCACAACCAAATCGAAGAGGATGACATAGCTCTATTGCGTAGAACAAGGCCCCTTTCCCTTCTTATTCTTCCTCTCTTCTTCCTCTTCCTCCTCCCTTTTCCTTATGAGGTGAGCCTCCTTAACCACCCTCTCCATGAATATCTGATTCTCCCTCTCTTTTTTTTCAGCTGCAATTGGCCAAAGCTTCATGGTTCTTTCTTCAAAATCCTTTTGATGCTTCTTCTGTGCCTCCTCACATTTCCTCACCAACGCTTGCTCCCTAGCACGCATCGCATTTGACGCTCTCTCTCTTTCCTTCCTCTTCTCCTCAAGCTCCTCTTCCTTCTTCTTCTTTAGCTTGGCTGCATCCTCCTCTCTAAGCTTCTTCGCAGCCTTCTCCCACCATCCCGCCATCTCATCTTCGCCATCCTCCTTCATTGTTGGTTTGTTGGGTTGGGAAGCCGCCATACCTACAATGAGTGAAACATAATGGTTAGTAAAGACAATAAGAACAAATAGAAGCACATGTAAAACAAGAACATATGAAAAATAAGAACATATGAAAAACAAGAACATATGAAACATTATAGTTAGTGAGGAACATACGGAAATGGTCCATCGAGGTATCCAAACATTCCTCTATAACGAACTTGCCCTTGTACATCACCACAGCCAAGTCCACCACCAAGGCCAAGACCATCACCAAGGCCTAGACCACCACCACGAGCTCTACCACCACCACGGCCTCTTGTAAGTCCTAGTTGCCGACCTCTTTGTTGCCTAGATCCTCTTTGGCTAACACTTGGTTGGCTTGGCACTTGTTGGCTACCACTTGGTTGCCTTGGCACTTGTTGGCTACCACTAGGTTGGCTACCACTTGGTTGGCTTGGCACTTGTTGGCTACCACTAGGTTGGCTACCACTTGGTTGCCTTGGCACTTGTTGGGTACCACGTGGTTGCCTTCACACTTGTTGGCTATCTCTTGGTTGGCTTGGCACTTGTTGGCTACCACTTGGTTGGCTCCCTTGTGTAGCTCCTTGTTGGCTTGTGCTTGCATCATTTTTCTTGGACCTTTTCCTTGGTTTCGTACATTTTCTTTTGTTGTGGCCATGACCTTTGCACTCCCCACAACGGGAGCTCTCACGAGGCTCTTGGAATTGGTCGTTGCCCGCTTCGCAGCGGCCACCATGGCCCCATCCGTCCATGTCGCTTCTAAGATGCTTTGTCTTACGTCTACCCCGTTTAACAACCTTCAACTCCGGATCCGGCCATAGTTGAACTCCATGATACTCCGGCCATTGTGATTGGTCAAAGTACGGGTGAAAGCGGGGAGCCCATGTTTTCTTGACCGCCATGATTGAGAACTCCGACTCCCTCACGGTGCATGGGTGATTGATTTCCACATTCCTAACGCGACCGGCGGTATACAAGTGTGAGCATGGGAGATGAAGCAACAATGGCCTCCCGCAAGTGCAATCACATTGTGTTAACGACACCTTGAAAGCCCGACCTCCATGTTGCCGGCCATCGTTTGTGGTTCCTCCTGGCTCTTTCACTTCGTACTTCCACTCTTCGTTGTCATATAATATAGCTTCTTCTGAGTCCGCCTTCCGTGATTGAAATACCAACCATTCATCAACCTTGGGTGGGAACTTGTACTTGTACTTGCGCGGGTTCTCACCCGCTATCTGTGCATCCGTTTCCATCGAGTACTTTACAAAGTACGCATTCATCTTGTCAAATGTGTATTGAACTATTGCCGTCACGGGTAATCCACGTGCACCTTTGAGCACCCTATTGAAGCATTCGGCCATATTGCTTGTCATTTGACCGTATCTCCGGCCATCTTCATCAAAAGCACGTGCCCACTTGTTCCGGTATTGAATGTGCCTATTGAGAAAGTCTTGACCCCCGGGATCAAGTTTTTTGTGTGTGAGCAATTTGTTGTACAAAGTGGCGAAGCGCTTGTCGGAGAAAGCGAGACAACAATCTTGAAGATCATCGGCCAACTCCTTAAGGCCACATGCCCTATAGAAGTTCGAACAAAAGTGCCTCATGCACCATCGATGGTGCAACGGAGCATGCCCGGGAATGTCAATCTCCACCGCGTTAAGAATTCCTGGATGCCGATCCAATATGACACAAATTTCCCTTTGAGCGGGTAACACCTTCGTCCTCAAAAGATGCAGAAACCACTCCCAGTTGTCATTGTTCTCCACCTCAACCAAAGCAAATGCCAATGGCAACACCCGGTTATTGGCATCACTTGCTATCGCAACCAACAAGGTGCCCTTGTATTGTCCGGTCAAGAACGTGCCATCAATTGCGATGACCGGCCTACAGTGTTCGAAAGCCCTCACGCATTGCTCGAACGCCCAAAAAGCACGGCCAAATACTCGGACTTTCCTTCCTTCATGAACCGTTGTTTGGTGCCCATGAGGCTCGACCACATGAACCATGCCCGGGTTTGTCGCGGCCATGGCTAACAACAACCTAGGGATTCGGTTGTATGCTTCCTCCCAAGTACCATACAACATCTTAAATGCGGCTTGCTTCGCCTTCCATGCCTTGCCGTATTTCACCTTGTAATGAAAGATGGCTTTCACAAGGTCAATGACATGTTGGACGCTCATTGTTGGAAGTGTGGATATTGAGTTGGAGAGCCTGTAAGCGATGAACTCGGACGTGAGTTGTTTGTGGTCTTGGGACACAATCTTGCCATCCACCCTTTTGCCTTGGCACATGTGAGTTGGCACACAACTCACTACATGCCAAGTTGGACCTCCTTTCCATGGTCTTGCACGCACAATCCACGGACATATTTCATCTTCACATGCACATGCAACCGTGTAGCGCACATTGACGTCCGAGTTCACCACCTTGTGTGGACGATAATGCGTAACCGAGTAGTTGTAGAGCCACATCTTCAATTCCAACAAGGTTTCGAACTTAGAACCTTTAGCAATCCGGTTCTTGTCGTCTCCCAAATCACGGTGAGAGCTTGGCCTAACCCCAAGAGATACACATTGGCCACCATCTACCACGGCTTCATCCGCGAGACTAACATCCTTGAACAATGTAGTCCGATGATCCACGGCTTCATCGGCTTCGAGTTGACACGCATTGTCTTCCAACTGATGTGCATTCCAAAACCAACATTATGCCTTCCCTCCAACTCAACGATATCACTAGGGTCCATCCAATTCAAATCTTTCCTCACTTGTTGCAAGAGCTCCGCATAGCTAGGACTACTATCAAACACCATGTCAAGCTCATCCGGGTCCGGTTCTATATTGCCTTTCAAAAAGGCGTCTTTGTCCCCATGATGAACAAACACACATGTTCTTCCCATCCCTATAAGCATTCAAAGAACACAAGGTCACATTGCTTCCATGAGTACTAATCCAAGGATTAACACGGAATACAAACCCTAATATATATATCAAACAACAACCCTAACCCTAACCATAACCCTAACCATAACCCTAACCCTAGCCCTAAACCTAACCCTAGCACCAACATAAGAACACCCATAAGAATAACCCTAGCATACTAACAAAGCCTAATCATAGGAAATTGGCAAACAAACATCTCACATCTCCATGCAAATCTCTAGATCCAAACAAAACTAGGGTTTCCCCAAACTAGCAACAAATGAGCAATTTGATAACATTACTTGGATCTAAACAAGGGGATCGGAGAAGATTACCTTGAGGGAGGGTTTGACTTCGAAATCCACGGAAAAATTCTTGGGAGAGGATTTGAGAGGGGGAGAGAGTGGGAGAGGGGGCAAAGCTTGGGGAGAGAGTGGGAGAGTGTGTGGTGTGGGGGGAGTGGGGGAGGGGCCCAGCCAAGTGGCTGGATAAGTCACAGTGCAGCGCCTACGCGCTAGGCGCTGCACTTCAAATATGTGGCGCCTAGATCTTAGGCGCTGCACTTTACATGTGTGGCGCCTAGCTCGGAGGACGCTGCACTGCTGGGTGCGGGCCCAGGGGCTGCCACAGTGGACAGGCGTGCAACACCCCCGATCTAGGCGCTGCACCGTAGGGTGTGGCGCCGGCGTGGCGGGCGCTACACAAAAGGGTCAGGGGAGTGAAATAGTTTCACGGGCAGTTCATTCTGTGAATTGATTTCGTCCAGAGGTCAAAATTGTCAAATTTGCCAAAGGAGAGGTGTGGTGGTGCAAGGCTTGCGTCCGTGGTCGGTCGTCTTAAATAGCTAGGGTAGGCGGACCGACACTGCTTCAATGTGGGTATCAGCTAGAGTAGGCTCTCAGTCATGGTTCTGGTGTGAATGTCGCACGCACGATCATCCCTCATGAGCGGCTGAGTGGTCAGTCACGTCTGCTCTGACCAACATGAATGTTGAGCAGAGTGTTCTAGAGCAAAGGGAGAGAGAGGGGTTTTTAGTGGGTCCTGGTTGTCGGAGGCCGACATGGCAGACATCAAGACACCTGCAAAGCTCCCGCATGTTTGGTGCTAGTTTGTGGGATTTCAGACATCCTGGGTGGTCCAGACCCATTTCAGATGTCCTGGCTCGCCGTCGTGAGGCTCAACAGCTGGCTGGTGGTGGCTGCAACGCGCATGGCACGAATGCGACGGAGACCGCTCGGTGCTCTTGGCTCGTCGCGCTCGTGCCTCTCCTTCTTCGGCCCAGGCGGCGACGCACATTGTGGTGGAGGCTCTCGCCACCGTGCATCAACGACTGGACTGCTAGGTGAGTGACCAACTCTGCTCCTCTTCTTCCTCCCTCCGATCATATACCCATGCATAGGGCGATTCAGGTGAAGGGCCGGGGCAGGTGCGCGAGTCAGGTCAGAGAAAGTGTGCATTGGCGGAGCTGGAGGAGCGTGGACGGAAGCTACTTTCCGGTGGCGGTCAGAGGCCGCTGGTCTGGCTGTGGTGGTAGACGGGTAGTGGACCATTTGTTTTAGGCATTTTCCTTGGGTGTGTGGTCGAGCAGCAGCAACATGATATTTTCATCGGTTCGATGTTATGATTACTATTGGGCTCATTTGCCATGTTTCATATAGCAATCTTTGAAATTACTACCATGGCAAATTGTAGAAATGATTAAGCTCAGATGATGTGTGGTTATTCCCATGGCAAATTATGTAAATGTTTTTTAAATGTTTTCCCATGGCAAATTTGTAGATAATTGTTTGTTCCGTAACATGGATTTTGTAGATAATTGTTTTATTATTATTTCATGGAAAATTTAGGCCTTCTTGTTCACCTAAAGCATGCAATTTTGGAATTGCATCTTCTTAGTCACATGGCAAATAGATAAACCATTGCAATGCTTTGAAAAAAAATCTAGTTTGTCAAATGGCAAATTTAGATAAATCGTGCAAATCTTCTTCTTTTTTGTAATGTTCACATGCCAAGTTTAGAGAAAAATCATTATGTTTTTGTGTGCCAAGGTTAATATTTCATTAAAGTGTTGCCATAGCAAAATTCTTAAAACTTTTGCAATGTCACCTATCCAAGTTTTGCCATATCACCAATACAAAATTGCCATGTCACCAATAGAAATTTTGCCATGTCACCAACAGAAAGTTTGCCATGTCACAAATATAAATTCTGCCATGACAATTGCAATATATTTTGTATTGTCATAATTTTTCAGTCAACAGATTTCTTCTTAAATTTTTCCATGAACAAATTTCTGTTATCTAGCATTTTATATATCTTAACCCTGACGATTTTATTGTACATACCATGCAAATTATTTGTACATTCCATGGCAAATCATTTTTCTAGATACCATGGCAAAAAAAAATCTATATAGGATGACAAATCCTTTTCTTAAATATCATGGCAATTTTCTACATTATCCAAGGTTTAGAGATCAAAATTCGGGGGGTAAATCCACGCGACAATTGCAAATTTTCCCAAAAAATTACCGTGTTTTATATGAACAAAATTTCCATTTTTGCCATCTGAACAATGTAAAAAAACTCAAAATTTTGCCATGTTCTTGTAAAACATATTTTTTGTTATTTTTTCCAGTGACCATTTTCAAAATTTGCCAAGGTTTTGGGGTTTTTTTGTTCAAGTTCCAATGGATCATAGATAACTTTGTACTTGCATGGCAATTTTTGGGAATTTGTTTTCTTCGTATGGCATGACAAATCAATCATTGGCTTGGTGGCAAATTTAGATAGTGTCCCATGGAAAATCTACCTTTTAGTTTATACTGTTCTTTTTTCCTCGCAATTTTTCATGCTCACGCCATGGCAAAAAGTTTGGTGGTAATTTCGCATTTTTTGTGTTGATACTCACAATAGTTTTACAAGTTTTGTTCTCACATACATAAAGATTTAAATCTCACGGCAATTTCAGTTTCATAGTTGTGCCAAATTACTTTTTGCTGGACCATGGCAAATTAAATTCCCGATCTGTAACAAATTGCTTTGCTGGATCATGGCAAATTAAATTGAGTTTGCATGCATGACAATTTTCTTCCTTCTATCATGGCATTTTGTGTGTTTACTTTTTTTCCTGATTTTTTTTGCAACACTATGTTGTTTACCTACAACATGCGCAAAAAAAAATCAACAAATTTATTTTTTCTGTACAAGGAATGGCGATCGGGCTGGGATGCCTAGTAAAAGGGCATGTCTGGCCGGGTTCGCACTGAGGTGGTTCTCGTAGCGAACAAATCCGTTTGCCAATCAAAGTCCTAGGGTGGAAGGCTCGTTCGCGTGTGACACCCTCCCCCCCCCCCCCCCCCCCACACACACACACAAAGGGGGAACGTCGGTTGTATATTGCAGCCCTTTAGGAACTCCCCACTCTTTGGGGAAAGCCCTCTCATATTGGATGTAGAGTTTCTCAGCCTGAACTCAAATGAGCTCGGCTGGACAGTAAAAAAAAAAAAATCAAATACAGATCAAAAAAATCTGTAATTTTTTCATGACAAACATTGCAAAATTTTAAGTGCTTGCAAAAATTCGTCATGGAATCACATTCCTAGAAGGCATGGCAAAAATAACAAAATTGATACTCTGAAAATGCTATTTTCAAAAGCATTTTGGAGCACTTATTTTTTTTTTGGCCACGCCTTACAGGAATATGATTTTATGACGAAATTTTGCAAGCACTTGAAATTTTTGTCAATGTTTGTCACAAAAAAAGTTCAGATTGTTGTTTTTTTTTTTAATTTTACTGTTCACCGAGCTCATTTGAACTCGGGAGCAGAAGGACACTTTTGTCTCATATTCATCTCTCCCAAGAAATTCAAGATACCATAGCTTCGAATTCATTTCCAAAGGAGAGTACTCTGCGACCTTGGCATAATAGGCTCAATTAGTTGGCCACGCCTCCATTCCCATGGTTCCAACGGTTTGAAAGGGTTGAGCTCCCCCTAAGTACAATTTTTTTGCTTGGCTTGTTATCAAAAAATAAAGTTCTTGTATTTGAAAGATTAGCATCATTTGAAAAAGATACTTTTTTACTTAAATGCCATTAGAAAAAAAATTGTTTTCTTATATTCCCTCCATTCCACAATGTAGTGCGCCCATATTTCTCAGATCTAAGTTTGACCATAAATTTAATCAACGAGACCTACTGCGGTCTCGTTGATAGGTCTCGTTGATTAAATTTATGGTCAAATTGAAAGAAGTGCCGGTATGTCATGGTGAAAAAACAGAGGCAAGCTTGGCTACCAAAGTCAATGGCAGAACATTTAATTAATAATACTACACTTTACTCCCGTACTCGAGTGCAGCAGCGCGGTAAGTCTTGCTTTCAAATCAAACTTGCCCTTGCTGATCTCCGCACAGACCTCGTATAGTCCCGACGCATCAACATGATGATGAGATGCATTCAAGACGGTGCAGCTGTGTTCACTGCTCTATGTGTTGCCAAGAGCAACCTTCTACTAGAGCAGTAGCGATGCATGATGAGCTACGCATACCTCTTCTATTCAAACCTCCATCATCATCATGGCACATCACTTCATTCTCCAAGATTGATGTGAAACAGTGATACAAATCTTGTTCAAGATTTCGGAAAATGTCAAGAATGTGATAATTTTTGCTTGCTGGGTCCTGTTGATTCTGCAGACACTTCTTCACATCTTGAACAACTAGCATCCCTGTGTCCGGTGAAGAGTGTACATTTGTAAAATTTGTTCATGAAAAAGTGTATTTCTATTTTTCCAATGCACTTTAAAGTAAAAAAAAATGCTTCTCTATCATCACACGGTAATCAAGACCAATAACATTCTACATATGGTCTTCTTAATTTCTACATGCAGTTAGCTCATTGGGATTTGGATAATTAAAGAGAAAAGAGATGGTGACTTGCACCTTTCCAATACATTTTTTACTTCACTGCATAATTTGTCTAAAAATTTTTGTATGTACACTTTTCACCGGACGAAGAGAATATATTGTATAAGTTTTTCTCTGTAGCAGAATGAAAGTTAGCGGCAATGTGCAAGTTTTCCAGTGAGCAAATTCCTTGCTGTATGTCATCTTAGGAAGAATAATCCTCTCACCTGTATCTGCAATCAAGAGTTCAAAACTCAAGTTCAGCTCAATTTTTTGTTTTTTTATCGTACTGTGATCCATTTACCAGTAAAGATTCCAGATGTGATTATCTTTTTGATAGGAGGTGCTCACTCCAACATCAGGTACACGTGGCTGCCTTAGCTTTGGACGACCAGCAGAAGTTTCAGATGATTTCCTCCTTAGATGATCGCAATGTTGTTACTAGTGCTAGTTCCCCTGTTAATGCTACTACATTGCCACTGCAGGGAAGCACTCTTACAACTGATCTTCTTGTTGATGGTGCTAAAATCTATTCTGATGCTTCTTTTAGGTGCTCAAAAGTTCCAGGTTTACCAAGTGGTAGTGTTGCCACGGGCATTGGTGTCTTTCTCAAATTCGTTCAAGGCCACAAGAATGTCGACGTACAGGTCCAAGCCTCAGCCCCGACCACTATTTCGCCCATACAAGCAGAAGCGCTCGCTCTCCTTCTTGCAGCCAAAATTACCCAACTCTTGCAGGTGGCACAACCAACTTTCCTGACGGACAACATTTCTTTGGCAAAGGCGGCTGCGACCAGAAGTGTTTCTGCTGACTCCAGTCCATGGGCAATCAGAGCACCACTTGCAGATTTCTTTAGGATTACAGATGATCTCCATTCACAGGTGTTTCACATTTCAAGGAAGATAAATGGAGTTGATCATAATGATGCTCATCAGGTTCTTAGTAGTGCTACTGAACATGTCTTTAGCTGCTTTGGTTCAGCTCACAAGAACATGCTCTGCCCTGTAACTTCTATCTTATCTACCGTGTTTTTACAGGGCTTTGTACTTCATGTTGTACTCCATGTTGTACTCTGCTACTGAGCTGAATATATTGGCGCTTTAAGCGCCTTCTCTTGTTCAATTTTTTTTTTACCAGTAAAGATCTTGAATATGAAATGTGGAGATTTCTGGAGAAGTTTGCCAAAACAAAAAGATTTCTGAGGAAGAAGAATAAATTTCTCATAACACTCCAAATCCTGGTCAGATACGGGTCCTGTAAGGAATAAATTTATCTAACCTCATTGCTTACATAAATCTAGTACTCCTAGTAGTAGTACAGACTAGTACTCCAGTTGAGATGTGGTGCAGGCACGGGTGCCAGAGATGGTACCCTACAGAATACTGCAAGATTTGGATTCTTGGTCCGACTAGACATATTGACCTTGGAAACCACCTGCAGATCTTACTGGCTCTGGCTCTGCCTCTCTGCCTGGAAAAATCATGATGACAGAGCCAACTGAAGTTGCAGCATGTTCTCCCTTCCTCCATTCCTGTGAACGCAGTGCATGGTCATTGCTGGAGACTGAGAAGACTGAAAGACAGTACAAACATACACAAGGAAGGAAAAAAAGCCTGCCATTGATGTGCACCTTCCCTTGGAATATGAATGCACTGCGAGGAGCTGGGGCGGATAGGGTTTCAACTTGGGCCATTACTAGGAGGACGTGAGCTCAGCAGTACTTCACTCTGTCACAAATACCTGTACGTCACATACTCCTCGCTGATGGTACTCTACTCCGGTGGCATGGCTGGAATTATTTGATTTGTGTCGGTGTTGCATGTATGGATGATTTACGGCATGCCTGCTTGATTTGCAGATTTTGTTATACCTCATGCCAGCTGTCAAAGGAGTAGTATGTCTGAGTTTCATCTTGGAGCTGCTCTTCCGGACTCCGATCCTCCTCGTGTTCGCCCATCGGAACAGAGTCGATAGAACTCCGACATAGATTCCTACCATCTCATTGGATCTCTTAAGGCCAACTCCAACACACGACTCCAAATGGACGTCCATTTTGTCTGGATCTTGTCTGGTTGAGTAGGGCAATGAGGCGGTGTCCGGCCATTTTCCTGAATGCGCTGGCCGTGTGCCCAACGCGCGGATGCATCTGGTCCGCCACGGCCGGCCAGAGGCCCTTTGTATAACATTTTTGGGCCATCGAAACACGTTTCTTTTATTTCACTCAATGACATTTTGATACATTGGAGTACATAATTCACCAATTCTTCACTACGAGAGCAAGACCAAAGAAAATAAAAACCATAATTAGACACTTTAAAATATATCCAACTTTCATAACTGCTCCCACTAGTTGAATTAATATCTTCTGTATGTCTTCATTGTTGATCTGCGGCTTCTCGAGCTTGCACACTTCTTTCTTCTTCAATTTTGAAGAAGTAGACGTTATTTCGCATCTAGTCTCATTTCTAGACTCTATTCTAGCAACAAATGCACGCGCATCTATGAATTTTCGTGCTATGTAATCTTCTTCCCAATACCAAAATTTGCATTCATCCTACACACAAATTTGAGCAAGCATTGAGCTACCCAAAATGCGCTAAATCCGGTGAGCGCAACCGAATCAAAAGAAGCACATGCCCCATCTCTTTTGCACTTGAAGAACATCCATCCGGGATGTTCCGATGTGGTAGAAACCAGGCGCACGACCTGCCGCGGGCAGTCTATATGACCGACAACGGTGAGCCGATGAGCCGCTGGGCCAGCGCCAAGACCGGGCGACGGACGGGCGTGTCTTTGCCGGTGAACCGCCTACAGGACAGATCCGAGCGGCTAGAGGCGGAGTCAATACCTGCATGCGGCGCGGAGGCGTTGCCCGGGCTGTTCGGTTCGGTACCCAGCCAATCCATGGCAAGGCGCGGTTGCCGACGGCCGGATGCGCCATATCCGGCGGCCGGCGACAGCCACAGATCTATCGGTTGTGCGCCGGTGACGGGCAAGAGAGGCACAAATCCGGTGGTCATGCTTTCGACGGCCCGGACTGGACAGCGAGGAGGCGGCCGAAAAATGGGCGGCGGCGACTATGGTGGGGGGTGGCGGCGGGGGAGGAGGGAGGGGACGGGAAATAGGAGCGTTTGTGTTCCCGACGGGCGGGCCAAGGAAGAACAAGGGCACGCGTCCCGCTGATGTCTACTACACAACCTTTCTTCTTGTAGACGTTGTTGGGCCTCCAAGTGCAGAGTTTTGTAGGACAGTAGCAAATTTTCCTCAAGTGGATGACCTAAGATTTATCAATCCGTGGGAGACGTAGGATGAAGATGGTCTCTATCAAACAACCCTGCAACCAAATAACAAAGAGTCTCTTGTGTCCCCAACACACCCAATACAATGGTAAATTGTATAGGTGCACTAGTTCGGCGAAGAGATGGTGATATAAGCGTAATATTGATGGTAGATATGTGTTTTTGTAAACTAAAAATATAAAAACAGCAAGGTAGCAAGTAACAAAAGTGAGCAAAAACGGTATTGCAATGCTTGGAAACAAGGCCTAGGGTTCATACTTTCACTAGTGCAAGTTCTCTCAACAATGATAACATAATTAAATCATATGGCAATCCCTCAACGTGCGACAAAAGTCACTCCAAAGTTCCTATCACGGAGAACATAAGATGAAATTGCTTGTAGGGTACGAAACCACCTCAAAGTTATTATTTCCGATCAATCCATTGAGCTATTCCTATAAGTGTCACAAATAGCCCTAGAGTTCGTAGTAAAATAACACCATATGACACACATCAATCAACCCTAATGTCACCTAGATACTCCAATGTCATCATAAGTATCCGTGGGTCAATTATGCGATATGCATCAAACAACTTCAGATTCATAATATTCAATCCAACACAAAGAACCTCAAAGAGTCCCCCAAGATTCCTACCGGAGAAACAAGGACGAAAACATGCATCAACCCCTATGCATAGATTACCCCAATGTCACCTCAGGAATCCGCGAGTTGAGTGCCAAAACATACATCAAGTGAATCAATAGAACACCCATTGTCACCACGGGTATCCCACGCAAGACATACATCAAGTGTTCTCAAATCCATAATAGTATTCAATCCGATAATAGTGAAACCTCAAAGGTAAAACTCAATTCATCACAAGAAGATAGAGGGGCAGAAACACCATATGATCCAACTATAGTAACAAAGCTCGCGGTACATCAAGATCGTGCCAAATCAAGAACACGAGAGAGAGAGAGAGAGAGATCAAACACATAGCTACTGGTATATACCCTCAGCCCCGAGGGTGAACTACTCCCTCCTCGTCATGGAGATCGACGGGATGATGAAGATGGCCACCGGTGATGGTTTCCCCCTCCGACAAGGTGCCGGAACGGGCTCCCGACTGGTTTTTCATGGCTACAGAGGCTTGCGGCGGCGGAACTCCCGATCTAGGTTTCTTTTCGGGGGTTTCTGTATTTATAGGAATTTTGGGCGTCGGTTTCAAGTCAGGGGGGTTCACGAGGCAGCGGCAAGGTAGGGGGGCGCGCCCTCCATCCTTGTGGGTGCCTCGTGGCTCCTCTGGTGCATCTCCGATACTCCGTGGGCTTCTTCTAGTCCATAAAAAATCATCGTAAAGTTTCAGCTCGTTTGGACTCCGTTTGGTATTCCTTTTCTGTAAAACTCAAAAACAAGGAAAAAATGGAAACTGCACTGGGCTCTAGGTTAATAGGTTAGTCCCAAAAATAATATAAAATAGCATATAAATGCATATAAAACATCCAAAACAGATAATATAATAGCATAAAACAATCAAAAATTATAGATACGTTGGAGACGTATCAAGCATCCCCAAGCTTAATTCCTGTTCGTCCTCGAGTAGGTAAATAATAAAAACATAATTTTTGATGTGGAATGCTACCTAACATATTTATCCATGTAATCTTCTTTATTGTGGCAAGAATATTCAGATCCATTAGATTCAAAACAAAAGTTTAATATTGACATAAAAACAATAATACTTCAAGCATACTAATAAAGCAATCTTGTCTTCTCAAAATATCATGGCCAAAGGAAGTTATCCCTACAAAATCATATAGTCTGGCTATGCTCCATCTTCATCACACAAAATATTAAATCATGCACAACCCCGATGACAAGCCAAGCAATTGTTTCATACTTTTGATGTTCTCAAACCATTTCAACTTTTGCGCAATACATGAGCGTGATCCATGGATATAGCACTATAGGTGGAATAGAATATGGTGGTTGTGGAGAAGAAGAAAAAAAGAAGGAGATAGTCTCACATCAACTAGGCGTATCAACGGGCTATGGAGATGCCCACCAATAGATATCAATGTGAGTGAGTAGGGATTGCCATGCAACTGATGCACTAGAGCTATAAGTTTATGAAATCTCAAAAAGAAACTAAGTGGGTGTGCATCCAACTCGCTTGCTCATGAAGACCTAGGGCAATTTGAGGAAGCCCATCATTGGAATATACAAGCCAAGTTATATAACGAAAATTTTCCACTAGTATATGAAAGTGACAAAATAGGAGACTCTCTATCATGAAGATCATGGTGCTACTTTGAAGCACAAGTGTGGTAAAAGGATAGTAGCATTGCCCCTTATCTATTTTCTCTCATTTTTTTATTTTTTTATTTGGGCTTCTTTGGCCTCTTTTTTCTCTTTTTTTCCTTTTTTTCTCTCCTTCTTTTTTTTATTTTTCGTCTGGAGTCTCATCCCGACTTGTGGGGGAATCATAGTCTCCATCATCCTTTCCTCACATGGGACAATGCTCTAATAATGATGATCATCACACTTTTATTTACTTTACAACTCAAGAATTACAACTCGATACTAGAACAAATATATGACTCTATATGAATGCCTCTGGCGGTGTACCGGGATGTGCAACGACTCAAGAGTGACATGTATAAAAATTATGAATGGTGGCTTTGCCACAACTACTATGTCAACTACATGATCATGCAAAGCAATATGACAATGATGAAGCATGTCATAGTAAAACGGAATGGTGGAAGTTGCATGGCAATATATCTCGGAATGGCTATGGAAATGCCATAATAGGTAGGTATGGTGGCTGTTTTGAGGAAGGTATATGGTGGGTGTATGGTACCGGCGAAAGTTGCGCGGTACTAGAGAGGCTAGCAATGGTGGAAGGATGAGAGTGCGTATAATCCATGGACTCAACATTAGTCATAAAGAACTCACATACTTATTTGCAAAAATCTATTAGTCATTGAAACAAAGTACTACGCGCATGCTCCTAGGGGGATAGATTGGTAGGAAAAGACCATCGCTCGTCCCCGACCGCCACTCATAAGGAAGACACTCAATAAATAAATTATGCTCCAACTTCGTTACATAACGGTTCACCATACGTGCATGCTACGGGAATCACGAACTTTAACACAAGTATTTCTACAATCCACACTTACTCACTAGCATGACTCTAATATCACCATCTTTATTTCTCAAAACAATCATAAGGAATCAAACTTCACATAGTATTCAATGCACTTTATATGAAAGTTTTTATTATATCCCTCTTGGATGCCCATCATATTAGGACTAAATTCATAACCTAAGCAAATTACCATGCTGTTTAGAGACTCTCAAAATAATATAAGTGAAAAATGAGAGTTCATCAATTTCTAAAAAAAATAAAACCACCGCCGTGCTCTAAAAAGATGTAAGTGAAGCACTAGAGCAAATGACAAACTACTCTAAAAGATATAAGTGAAGATCAATGAGTAGTCGAATAATTATGTAACCATGTGAAGACTCTCTAACATTTAAGAATTTAAGAACTTGGGATATTATTCAAACAGAAAGCAAAGCAAAATAAAATTACATTCTAAAAATAGCACACATCATGTGAAGAAGCAAAAACTTAGATTCAACCGATACTAACCGATCATTATTGAAGAAGAAAGGTGGGATGCCAACAGGGGCATCCCCAAGCTTAGATGCTTGAGACTTCTTGAAATATTAACTAGGGATGCCTTGGGCATCTCCAAGCTTGAGTTTTTGTGTCTCCTTAATTCCTTTTATATCACGGTTTCCCTAAATCTTAAAAACTTCATCCACACAAAACTCAACAAGAACTCGTGAGATAAGTTAGTAAAAATCAAATGCAAAACCTTATCATTCTCTACTGTAGCAAATCACTAAAATTATTATTTGACATAACATACTAAATGCTTCTGCATATTTAATACTCCTGTCCTCAAATAGAATCATTAAACAAGCAAACATATGCAAACAATGCAAACATAACAGTAATCTGTCTAAACAGGACAGTCTGTAAATAGTGCAATTGTACTCATACTTCCCTAACTCCCAAAATTCTGAAAAATTCCACATTGTAAAAAAATTGTTGTTACTCATTGTGTAAAACTTTCAAGATTTATCATGTTCTGACTTTCCAGAAGAATTCAGACAACGATAGAAAACTTTGTGTTTTCAAAACAGCAACATATAGACTTGCAAAATAAGCATGGTAAAGGCTAAACTTGACACTTTTATTGAACTAAAAGATGAAAAAAATTATTCTAAATAACAGCAAGAAAATACTAATAAAATAAAATGACGCTCCAAGCAAAACTCATATCATGTGAAGAATAAAAATATAGCTCCAAGTGAGGTTACCGATAATGTTGGAGACGAAAGAGGGGATGCCATCCGGGGCATCCCCAAGCTTAGTTGCTTGGATCTTGCTTGAATATTACCTTGGGGTGCCTTGGGCATCCCCAAGCTTAGGGTCTTGTCACTCCTTATTCTCCTCATATCGATATCTCACCCAAAACATGAAAACTTCAATGACACAAAACTTAACGGAACTTCGTGAGATGGGTTAGTATGATAAAACAAATCATTCACTTTGGTACTGTCAAGACAAGATTCAAATTTTTTATCACCTGATACCTACTGTACCCTATAATTTCTACAATCTATATTGAGCAATATAAGCCATAGAAAGTAGGAAACAAGCAAACTATGCATAAAAAACAGAATCTGTCAAAAACAGAACAGTCTGTAAAGATCTGAATTAAGCTCATACTTCTGTTACTCAAAAAATTCTGAAAAATTAGGACAACATAGACAATTTGTAACCAATCAAGTGTAAAAATTTCAGAATTTTTCCATGATCCAGTAAAAGATAGGAATTTCTGTACTGGACGCAAAAGTTTCTGTTTTTGCACAGAATCAAGTCAACTATCAACCACACTATCCCAAAGGCTTTACTTGTCACTTTATTGAAACAAAAGCTATAAAACATGATTAATACAGTAGATTAATCATGTGAACACATGAAAACAGTAGGTATAAATATTGGGTTGTCTCCCAACAAGCGCTTTTCTTTAATGCCTTTTTAGCTAGGCATGATGATTTCAATGATGCTCACATAAAAGTAAAGAATTGAAACACAAAGAGAGCATCATGAAGCATATGACTAGGACATTTAAGCCTAACCCACTTCCTATGAATAGGGATTTTGTGAGCAAACAATTTATGGGAACAAGAATCAACTAGCATAGGAAGGCAAAACAAGCAAAACTTCAAGATTTTCAACAAATAGAGAGGAAACTTGATATTATTGCAATATGTAAAAGCATAAGTTCCTCTCTCATAATAATATTCAGTAGCATCATGAATGAATTCAACAATATAACCATCACATAAAGCATTATTTTCATGATGCACAAGCATAGAAATTTTATTACTCTCCACATAAGCAAATTTATTCTCATTCAGAATAGTGGGAGCAAACTCAACAAAATAACTATCATGAGATACTTGATTGCCATAATCCAATTGAAAATTAAAATCATGATGACAAGTTTCATGGTTATCATTATTATTTATAGCATACATGTCATCACAATAATCATCATAGATAGCAACTTTGTTCTCATAATCAATTGGAACCTCTTCCGAAATAGTGGATTCATCACTAAATAAAGTCATGACCTCTCCAAATCCACTTTTATCAATATTGTGAAAAGATTCAACACCCTACAAAATAGTGGGATCATTAACTAGAGTTGACACTCTTCCAAACCCACTTTCATAAATATAATCATCATAAATAGGAGGCATGCTATCATCATAATAAATTTGCTCATCAAAACTTGGGGGACAAAAAATATCATCTTCATCAAACATAGCATCCCCAAACTTGTGGCTTTGCATATCATTAGCATCATGGATATGTGCTACTTCTTGAGCTTGCGTTGGTTTTTTCCCTTGAATAGGAAAGGGTGATGCAGCAAAGTACAGATAAGTATTTCTCTCAGTTAAGAACCAAGGTATCAATCCAGTAGGAGAAGAACGCACAAATCACTAATACCTGCACAAACAATCAAACACTTGCACCCAACGCGATAAAGGGGTTGTCAATCCCTTCACGGTCACTTGCAAAGGTGAGATCTGATAGAGATAGATAAATAAAACTAAACAAAAGATAAAATATTTTTGGGTTTTTTGGTATATAGATCTGAAAATAAAAGATTGCAAAATAGTAGATCGGAAAGTAATATGATGGAAAATAGACCCGGGGGCCATAGGTTTCACTAGAGGCTTCTCTCTTGAAGGCAAATAATACGGTGGGTGAACAAATTACTGTCGAGCAATTGATAGAAAAGCGCAAAGTTATGACGATATCCAAGGCAATGATTATGAAATATAGGCATCACGTCCTTGTCAAGTAGACCGACTCCTGCCTGCATCTACTACTATTACTCCACACATCGACCGCTGATACGTCTCCAACGTATCTATAATTTTTTATTGTTCCGTGCTATTATATTATCTGTTTTGGATGTTTTATATGCATTAATATGCTATTTTATATTATTTTTGGGACTAACCTATTGTAACACCCCCTTGTAATGGCCACAGTGATCAGCTGTTAATAATGCCATGTCATCATCATTTGCAGTGCCAAATCATTTGGGTTAATAATCCAATTCAAATTCAAAATCTGAAAATCAAATTAAATTCCAAAGTGCAAATTGAAGTTGATCAAACTCTGCTGGAGAAATGTTATTTAATTAGCAAATAATCCAGTGGTCATGGCAAAATCATAATCATTATTTTTGGAGTTAGCTAAGTGAGTGAAACAACCTGAAACAGCACTCAAAACAGACTATTTACATCTATTAAATTAATATCAAACTCACATGGAATCCAAATTTGTCCAAACCACTTTTTGGTGAGAGATAATATTGCATTGCAATATTTGGGCCAACTCTCACATTTTTCAAAAGTGCACAAGTGCCCTAAACATTTTGAAACAGAAAAGGAAATAAAAGAAAAAGAAAACAGAATCAGAGAAATAATTAAAAGGGACACTGTGCACTGGGCCTTAGTGCACAGTGCCCCGATTTGAGGTCCAACCGGCCCAGCCCATCTCCCCATCGTCCTCCTCGCCGCGCTGTCAAACGCGCGCGCCGACACGCCGACGAGCGCGGCGCGTGTCGACCATCCTCCGGCGCCGCTGCCGCCGCGTAGGGGAATAAGAGGCCCCGCGGCCTCACCCGAACCCTAGTCGTTCCCCATTCCTCTCCCTCGCCGCTCCGCGCCTCCACCCTTCCTCCAGATCCGCCACCGAACGCCGCCGTCGCCGCGTCTTAGCACCGCCGTGGCCACCGAGCTCCTCCGGCTCCATCCTCGTGACCACGAGCTCCGGGTTCGCCGACTCCTTCGACTGGAAGCCAGAGATCGAGCCGGGGAGCACCACAACGACTACTACGCGCCGCCCCCTTTCCTCTCGGCTGCCGGCGATCTTCTCCAAATCCGGCGACGGCTGCTGCTCCTAAACCGTCACCGGCTTTTCTTAGCCACCCGGTGAGCTCCCCCTCGTCTTTCCCCTCTTCGATCCGCACCTCTCTGTCGCCGTAGTGGCCGCACCCGAGGAGCCCGAACCCGCTGCCGCCGACGAGCTCGCTGCCGTGGCCAACGCCGCCGTCATGCGCAACTGAGCCCAGCTTCGAGCTCCTGGAGCTCGTGCGAGTCCAGCAAAGCCTCTAGCCCCTCTCCCCGTGCCGCATAGCGTCGAACCCGACGAAGCCCGAGCTCCGGCGTCCGTTTCGCCGCTCGCCGCCGTCGAACTAACACACCTCCGGTCGGTCCAAGGCCACCAGTCGACGCGGCGCTTTTCTAGCTTTCGAATGCATCAGACCGCGCGCGAAACGGTGTCTCCTAGCGTGATTCCGGCGAGCTCCGGCGACGCGCCGCCGCTGCCTTGGTCGCCGGAGCAGTTCCGGCGCCGGCCGCCGACGTGGCCGCCACGTGGGTCGCCCTGGGTCACTGACCCGTGGGCCCCAGGGGCCCGACCAGCCCAGCTGACCGGTCAGCCCTGCTGACTGGACCGGCCCAGCCGCTGACAGGCGGGCCCCACCTCCCTGATTAATTAGTTAAAACAAATTAGAAATAAAAATAAACTGATTAACCTAATGTCTCACTGACATGTGGGGTCCACCCCCTAATTAATCCTGGTAATTAAACTGAATCACTGATTAAAGAAATAGAGGCTGACATGTGGGTCCCACTGGACCCACATGTCAGGTTTGACTGGTCAACCGTCCTGTTGACTTGCTGACGTCAGCAGCGCGTCATGCTGACGTCATAATTCATTTTCTGTTAAATAAAATAATTCCAGAAATTCAAATAATCTTTAAAAATTAATAACTTTTAAACCGTAGCTCGGATCGAAAAAGTTAAAACATGAAAGTTGCTCAGAACGACGAGACGAGTCTGATCGTGCCGTCTGTTTCTCCATCGGAACCTCCTACGTAGAAGAACTCGTAACTCCGGACCCGAATCCGGCGGATGAATAGTGCACACACGTCGGATATTAAATCCCAGAATAATTCTAAAAATAACTAAAATGACTTAGATGCATATTTAGGCAACCCTGCACTGCATCATAGCATCACACGCACCGTGTTGCATTTGTTTGCATTATGTTTACCTGTTTCTTCCCCCTCTTCTCTCTCGGTAGCCCCCGACGTTGACGTAGCTCCCGAGGCAGACGCCGCACAGGAGTACGACTACGTTCCCGGCGACACCCCTGAAGACCTTGCCCTTGCCCCAGAGCAAACAGGCAAGCACCCCCATTTTGAGCATGCCTATATCGCCTATTCTCTTCTCTCTTATGCTTGCATTAGAACTGCTACTGCTACTGTTTTCCTATATCTGCTGCATAGCCTGATTATTGTACCCTGCTTTGTTACCTTACCGGTTATCCTAGACTGCTTAGTATAAGGTGGGTAGAGACACGACCGAGACCCCCACTTGATCCCGACTGCCCTGCTGGACATCAGAAGACCCGATCATCGGGATTGAAGACTAGACCATGGCACCGCACATCACTTCCCCTTAGTTGCCGACACTGCTGGGTTATCATCGAGTGCCGAGGGTGATACCTCGTCAGCACTTCTGATGTTAACCTTGTAGGTTAGTTACTCAGTCGTGGTAAGCGAGGGTGATTCCTTCTACACCACCCCCGATCACGACGTCGTCGCGCAACTCCTCAAGGTGGACCTCGAGGGTGATTCCTCCTTCGTTCACCTTGATGATAACATCGAGCGGGAATTCCATCGAGGGTGATTCCTCAGGGTTCCCTTCGGTGTCAAACACACAGTTACCTTGGATATTATGACTTGCACTAAACTATGATACTAAAGACGGGTCGGCCCTGAGGGGTACCCGCGCGAGCTTATTGCGAAGTGATGTGGAGTCGGGTTGACCTGGATGGTGCCCGCGAGATAACTACGAGGCGTGGCCGGGCACTCTTAGCCCTTGCCACAAGTCCTCGAGACGGGGCGACGGGGTCACATCGATCGTGAGTCTCTGCTCGTTTCCGCGCGCTCCTAATCCACTACGGTTTGGATATTTGATCCGAGGGGCCTCTGGCCCGATAGCACTAACCATCACGTGGGCATAGTATGGGCGTTCTGCATCGTAACATCAGCCGAAAGCTCTGTCAGACGTCCAGTTCAGCATTGTGGCACGGTCGGATCGTACCGGCCTTCCGAGGCGGTGCTGGTATCCACCCTGCACACAACGACCCGGAGGGCGAGGGGCGATGGCCCAAGACCCCCTTGCGCTTAGGAGGTAGACCGGCGGGGACCTCTCTGCTGAGCTGTAGGCAGGGTTGCGATGTGTCGTTTGGCCGAGGCCGAGCATGACCCAGGAAAGTGTGTCCGGCCGGAGTTAAGTGAGCGTGGTGGGTAAGTTGGTGCACCCCTGCAGGGAAGAAACTTCTATCGATAGCCTGTCCTACGGTAACGGACACTCGGAGTTGTATCCCGATCGGTACAACTAGAACATGTGATGAGAATTGGATAGTACGGCTCTGGGATTGCTTTCTCGCAGGGAGTCGAGAAAGGATCTCAGGTCGAGGTTGATGATATTGCTATTACTACTTTACATTATGTTCATCTGCTCTCTCCTGCTGCTGCAAGACTGTCGAAGATTGTTGAAGATGCTAGTCTTCGATAGGACTAGGCTTTCCCCCTCTACTCTGGCATTTCTGCAGCCCAGTCCACATATACAGCCATTCCTTTGACAATGATGCATATGTAGTGTAGATCCTTGCTTGCTGAGTACTTCGGATGAGTACTCACGTTTGCTTTATTTTCTTTTTCCCCCATTTTCCATTTGATGCCACCAGACGACGGAGCCCCTGAGCCAGAAGCCCCAGCCGACGACCAGTACTACTATCCGCCTGGCGAGTACTACTACTACGAGGAGCCGTTCGACGACCAGGAGTAGGAACGGAGGGTCCAGGGCAGGAGGCCTACGCCTTTCGATCGTAGTTTTTATTTTTACCCCGCCTCTGTGAAGGCTTATCTCTCTCTCTCTGTAATATATCTGTACTCAGATATCTAATGCTTCCGCTGACGCTTGTATGCCACCGAGCTTGTATTCGAGCCCTCGAGGCCTGGCTTGTAATATTAAGCTTGTATGACTTTATTTTATGTTTTAGAGTTGTGTTGTGATATCTTCAAGTGAGTCCTTAGGCTTGATCGTGTGCATTTGCGTGTATGATTAGTGCACGATTAAGCCGGGGGCGTCACAGGTTGGTATCAGAGCCGACTGCCTCTAGGAATCCCCCTTCCCAATTCCTTGGCCGAAGTTGAGTCTAGTGGTCAAAAATTGTTTTACTAACTTGGCTGTGTGGCTTACGGGCCCACGTCGCCAACTGGGTGGTATTAGGATCTTTTATTCCTCGATCTTTACTCTAGGATTCTAATCTCTCATCTATTCGGGTTTAATAAAATTTACTAACACCGACATTTAGGATCTCGTTAATTCTATCCACCCGGAGAACTGGATTCAGTGCGATTTCCCTGTCATTGATCTGATTAGTCTGATAATCATTTCCTTTCCATTGTTTTGTTTAACCTTTCCTTTTGAGATCGGTTATATTTCTCAATGTCTTACGACAATCCTGAACTTCTTATTTCAGATGGATCGACTGTTTCCCCCTCGTCCTACGACGCAGCTCGTGCTTCGCACCTGTGCTCGAGACGTCCCTGGGTTTCCAGCTGTTCTGATCGCCCTCTTGATCAGGCTGGGATACCGCTGGTGCCCCGAGTACATGGTCTATGAGGTTTATCGTGAGTTCAACCAGGAGCAGTACTATGCTGATGTTCGCATCTACGATCAGCAGGATAACTCTCACACTGAGCTTCACCGTTTTCACGGTATCGGCGTGACGATTGAGATGGCAGTACATGATGCCGCCTACTCTGCTGTCGCACGTCTCCGAGGAGAGCACAGTGCTAACTTGGATGATACTGTGTTTCGGTACATTCCGTATGCACCTGTTGGAGATGCTACTGGATTTTACACAGCTATCTGTGCCCCGTACGAGCCTCGTCGCTATGATCAGCGAGTTCTGATCCACTATGCTCAGGCTTTGGATCGCACTGTTCGTGCACTTGCTGTTGAGTTGTTTGCCACTCGAGCACGCTACTACGAGGCTATGACACAGTTGCTACCAGCTGTTCGTGCAGGGATGCATCCGGAGTACATTCTTTACCCGAGCAGGACTGAGATGCCCTCAGGGATCGTCTGGCCTGCTGTGGGAGGTCACACGCCTGCACGTGGACCTCTTCTTTCTTCTCGAGACCGGGTTCTGCATCAGAGTGCCCATGGAGCGCAGGATCCTTCTGCGACGAACGTCCATCGTCCGCACTTGCAGTTACCCCGTTTCAGTGGTTTTCTCCGACGCTGATGTAGCCCTTGCTATGTCCCGTTGTGTACTTCCTTACCGCGTGCCTGCGCGCCGCCTAGCATGTCTAGCTTTTCAATTTGCGCCGTTATGCGGCCCGAATGTAACCGACTATGTATGGATCTGTACGTCTTAATGACTACTTCTAGCATCTATTGCACTCTTTCAATAATGTCGAGTTACCTCATGTTTATTGATAAACACTTGCATAAGCTATCGCTGAAATACCCCTGTTGGAATAGCAGGATGGCTGACAACAACCCGCCACCGCCGCCACCACCTGATTACATGGCAGCGATGATGCAACAGTTTGAACTCAACCGCCAGTTTATGACGGGAATTATGCAGCAGTTCCCTCGTCCTGATGCTAATCAGCAGCCTTTCTCCATCACTTTGCCAGAATTTATGCGGCTCAGCCCATCCTTCTTCCGCAACACAGTCAACCCATTGGATGCCGATGACTGGCTGCGTGACATCTCCCATGAGATGGAGTCTGCTGGTGTCGCCGAAATTAACTATGTCACTTTTGCGACATATCTTCTTAAGGGTCCCGCAGCTCAATGGTGGGCTACTTCCCGACAGACCCTACCACCTGGTACTGTCGTCACTTGGGCAGAATTCAAGATTGCATTCCGTGCCCGCTACATTCCTCAAGCTGTCATAGCTCGGAAGAAGGCCGAGTTCCGTAGCCTTGTTCAGGGCAACAAGACCGTGGAAGTATATCAGCGCGAGTTTCTTGACTTATCTCGCTATGCTGAAGAAGACATTCCTACTGATGAGCGAAGACAGGAGAAGTTCCGTGAAGGACTGCATCATGACATACAGTTGGCACTGCTTGTCCAGGATTATCCTGATTTCGCCACCTTGGTGAATAAAGCTATCATGGTTGAAACTGGACTGAAGAAGCATAAAGAAGCGTCCAGACGCACTCGTGAGTCGGGCTCATCTTCGGGCTCGTCTTCCCAGAAGCGACGCATCTGGTTCCCTCAAGGCATGTTTCGTTCAGCAGCACCTGCAAACAGACCCTCTTATGCTGCTCCACGTCTGCCACCTCCACCACCGAGACAGCCCCTGCCAGCTCCAGCACCTCGAGCTCCAACACCTCGTCCTGACAGCGGGCTATGCTTCAAGTGTGGCAAGCCAGGTCACCGTGCTAGAGATTGTTCTCAAAATCAGAATCAACTAGCTCTTCCTTCTGCTGGACGTGGAATTGGCCGTGGTATTCCTCAGCAGCGCAACAATAATGCCAGACCTTCTTATGGTCGTGGGCAGTACTACCACGTCAACATGTCTGAAGCTCCAGATCAACCAGATACTGTGATGGGTACACTTCTCGTTAATTCAGTACCAGCATCTGTTTTATTTGATTCAGGAGCATCGCATTCCTTCATGTCAGAACATTTTGCACGCATGCATGACATTAAATGCGAATACATGAACACACCCTTATTGGTACACACCCCCGCGGGTGGTTGCCGAACCTTTACAGTTAGCTATAATGTTCCCGTTGAAATCGAAGAATTGGAGTTCAGTGCGTCTCCCATTATTCTGAAATCGTCCAAGATTGACCTTATTCTGGGAATGGATTGGTTGAAGGACCACTATGCCTCAATCAATTGTGCCACCAAAGTTGTTCACCTCTTGCACCCCTCGAATGAGATGGTGAATTACCATGCTCATATCACTCAGAACGCTGAGGCTCAAATTTATGCCTTGAATGCGTTGAATGCTTCTCCGCTTGATGGGATTGAGATTATCCCAGTTGTCTGTGACTTCCCGGATGTTTTTCCAGAAGAACTTCCAGGAATACCCCCTGCTAGAGCTGTCGAGTTCGTCATCGACTTGAAGCCTGGCACCACTCCTATTGCGAAGCGTCCCTACAAGATGCCTCCGCACCACCTCATCGAGCTTAAGGAGGAAATTGATAAATCTTTAAGGAAGGGTTTCATCCGCCCTAGTTCCTCTGCTTGGGGAGCATCCGATCCGCATCCTCGACGAAGCTGAGCGTCGTACTCGTCAGAAGACGACCAAGTTCCTAAAAGTGCAATGGTCGAATCATACTGAAGATGAAGCCACTTGGGAACGCGAGGATCATCTTCGGGAAGAATATCCCGGACTCTTTCCTTCTACCTCCTAAATTCTCGGGACGAGAATTTCTTTTAGAGGAGGAGAATTTGTAACACCCCCTTGTAATGGCCACAGTGATCAGCTGTTAATAATGCCATGTCATCATCATTTGCAGTGCCAAATCATTTGGGTTAATAATCCAATTCAAATTCAAAATCTGAAAATCAAATTAAATTCCAAAGTGCAAATTGAAGTTGATCAAACTCTGCTGGAGAAATGTTATTTAATTAGCAAATAATCCAGTGGTCATGGCAAAATCATAATCATTATTTTTGGAGTTAGCTAAGTGAGTGAAACAACCTGAAACAGCACTCAAAACAGACTATTTACATCTATTAAATTAATATCAAACTCACATGGAATCCAAATTTGTCCAAACCACTTTTTGTTGAGAGATAATATTGCATTGCAATATTTGGGCCAACTCCCACATTTTTCAAAAGTGCACAAGTGCCCTAAACATTTTGAAACAGAAAAGGAAATAAAAGAAAAGGAAAACAGAATCAGAGAAATAATTAAAAGGGACACTGTGCACTGGGCCTTAGTGCACAGTGCCCCGATTTGAGGTCCAACCGGCCCAGCCCATCTCCCCATCGTCCTCCTCGCCGCGCTGTCAAACGCGCGCGCCGACACGCCGACGAGCGCGGCGCGTGTCGACCATCCTCCGGCGCCGCTGCCGCCGCGTAGGGGAATAAGAGGCCCCGCGGCCTCACCCGAACCCTAGTCGTTCCCCATTCCTCTCCCTCGCCGCTCCGCGCCTCCACCCTTCCTCCAGATCCGCCACCGAACGCCGCCGTCGCCGCGTCTTAGCACCGCCGTGGCCACCGAGCTCCTCCGGCTCCATCCTCGTGACCACGAGCTCCGGGTTCGTCGACTCCTTCGACTGGAAGCCAGAGATCGAGCCGGGGAGCACCACAACGACTACTACGCGCTGCCCCCTTTCCTCTCGGCTGCCGGCGATCTTCTCCAAATCCGGCGACGGCTGCTGCTCCTAAACCGTCACCGGCTTTTCTTAGCCACCCGGTGAGCTCCCCCTCGTCTTTCCCCTCTTCGATCCGCACCTCTCTGTCGCCGTAGTGGCCGCACCCGAGGAGCCCGAACCCGCTGCCGCCGACGAGCTCGCTGCCGTGGCCAACGCCGCCGTCATGCGCAACTGAGCCCAGCTTCGAGCTCCTGGAGCTCGTGCGAGTCCAGCAAAGCCTCTAGCACCTCTCCCCGTACCGCATAGCGTCGAACCCGACGAAGCCCGAGCTCCGGCGTCCGTTTCGCCGCTCGCCGCCGTCGAACTAACACACCTCCGGTCGGTCCAAGGCCACCAGTCGACGCGGCGCTTTTCTAGCTTTCGAATGCATCAGACCGCGCGCGAAACGGTGTCTCCTAGCGTGATTCCGGCGAGCTCCGGCGACGCGCCGCCGCTGCCTTGGTCGCCGGAGCAGTTCCGGCGCCGGCCGCCGACGTGGCCGCCACGTGGGTCGCCCTGGGTCACTGACCCGTGGGCCCCAGGGGCCCGACCAGCCCAGCTGACCGGTCAGCCCTGCTGACTGGACCGGCCCAGCCGCTGACAGGCGGGCCCCACCTCCCTGATTAATTAGTTAAAACAAATTAGAAATAAAAATAAACTGATTAACCTAATGTCTCACTGACATGTGGGGTCCACCCCCTAATTAATCCTGGTAATTAAACTGAATCACTGATTAAAGAAATAGAGGCTGACATGTGGGTCCCACTGGACCCACATGTCAGGTTTGACTGGTCAACCGTCCTGTTGACTTGCTGACGTCAGCAGCGCGTCATGCTGACGTCATAATTCATTTTCTGTTAAATAAAATAATTCCAGAAATTCAAATAATCTTTAAAAATTAATAACTTTTAAACCGTAGCTCGGATCGAAAAAGTTAAAACATGAAAGTTGCTCAGAACGACGAGACGAGTCTGATCGTGCCGTCTGTTTCTCCATCGGAACCTCCTACGTAGAAGAACTCGTAACTCCGGACCCGAATCCGGCGGATGAATAGTGCACACACGTCGGATATTAAATCCCAGAATAATTCTAAAAATAACTAAAATGACTTAGATGCATATTTAGGCAACCCTGCACTGCATCATAGCATCACACGCACCGTGTTGCATTTGTTTGCATTATGTTTACCTGTTTCTTCCCCCTCTTCTCTCTCGGTAGCCCCCGACGTTGACGTAGCTCCCGAGGCAGACGCCGCACAGGAGTACGACTACGTTCCCGGCGACACCCCTGAAGACCTTGCCCTTGCCCCAGAGCAAACAGGCAAGCACCCCCATTTTGAGCATGCCTATATCGCCTATTCTCTTCTCTCTTATGCTTGCATTAGAACTGCTACTGCTACTGTTTTCCTATATCTGCTGCATAGCCTGATTATTGTACCCTGCTTTGTTACCTTACCGGTTATCCTAGACTGCTTAGTATAAGGTGGGTAGAGACACGACCGAGACCCCCACTTGATCCCGACTGCCCTGCTGGACATCAGAAGACCCGATCATCGGGATTGAAGACTAGACCATGGCACCGCACATCACTTCCCCTTAGTTGCCGACACTGCTGGGTTATCATCGAGTGCCGAGGGTGATACCTCGTCAGCACTTCTGATGTTAACCTTGTAGGTTAGTTACTCAGTCGTGGTAAGCGAGGGTGATTCCTTCTACACCACCCCCGATCACGACGTCGTCGCGCAACTCCTCAAGGTGGACCTCGAGGGTGATTCCTCCTTCGTTCACCTTGATGATAACATCGAGCGGGAATTCCATCGAGGGTGATTCCTCAGGGTTCCCTTCGGTGTCAAACACACAGTTACCTTGGATATTATGACTTGCACTAAACTATGATACTAAAGACGGGTCGGCCCTGAGGGGTACCCGCGCGAGCTTATTGCGAAGTGATGTGGAGTCGGGTTGACCTGGATGGTGCCCGCGAGATAACTACGAGGCGTGGCCGGGCACTCTTAGCCCTTGCCACAAGTCCTCGAGACGGGGCGACGGGGTCACATCGATCGTGAGTCTCTGCTCGTTTCCGCGCGCTCCTAATCCACTACGGTTTGGATATTTGATCCGAGGGGCCTCTGGCCCGATAGCACTAACCATCACGTGGGCATAGTATGGGCGTTCTGCATCGTAACATCAGCCGAAAGCTCTGTCAGACGTCCAGTTCAGCATTGTGGCACGGTCGGATCGTACCGGCCTTCCGAGGCGGTGCTGGTATCCACCCTGCACACAACGACCCGGAGGGCGAGGGGCGATGGCCCAAGACCCCCTTGCGCTTAGGAGGTAGACCGGCGGGGACCTCTCTGCTGAGCTGTAGGCAGGGTTGCGATGTGTCGTTTGGCCGAGGCCGAGCATGACCCAGGAAAGTGTGTCCGGCCGGAGTTAAGTGAGCGTGGTGGGTAAGTTGGTGCACCCCTGCAGGGAAGAAACTTCTATCGATAGCCTGTCCTACGGTAACGGACACTCGGAGTTGTATCCCGATCGGTACAACTAGAACATGTGATGAGAATTGGATAGTACGGCTCTGGGATTGCTTTCTCGCAGGGAGTCGAGAAAGGATCTCAGGTCGAGGTTGATGATATTGCTATTACTACTTTACATTATGTTCATCTGCTCTCTCCTGCTGCTGCAAGACTGTCGAAGATTGTTGAAGATGCTAGTCTTCGATAGGACTAGGCTTTCCCCCTCTACTCTGGCATTTCTGCAGCCCAGTCCACATATACAGCCATTCCTTTGACAATGATGCATATGTAGTGTAGATCCTTGCTTGCTGAGTACTTCGGATGAGTACTCACGTTTGCTTTATTTTCTTTTTCCCCCATTTTCCATTTGATGCCACCAGACGACGGAGCCCCTGAGCCAGAAGCCCCAGCCGACGACCAGTACTACTATCCGCCTGGCGAGTACTACTACTACGAGGAGCCGTTCGACGACCAGGAGTAGGAACGGAGGGTCCAGGGCAGGAGGCCTACGCCTTTCGATCGTAGTTTTTATTTTTACCCCGCCTCTGTGAAGGCTTATCTCTCTCTCTCTGTAATATATCTGTACTCAGATATCTAATGCTTCCGCTGACGCTTGTATGCCACCGAGCTTGTATTCGAGCCCTCGAGGCCTGGCTTGTAATATTAAGCTTGTATGACTTTATTTTATGTTTTAGAGTTGTGTTGTGATATCTTCAAGTGAGTCCTTAGGCTTGATCGTGTGCATTTGCGTGTATGATTAGTGCACGATTAAGCCGGGGGCGTCACACCTATTAACCTAGAGCCCAGTGCCAGTTCCTGTTTTTTTCCTTGTTTTTGAGTTTCGCAGAAAAGGAATACCAAACGGAGTCCAAACAGAATGAAACCTTCGCGATGATTTTTCTTGGACCAGAAGACAACCAGGAGACTTGGAGATGAAGTCAGAGGAGCCACGAGGCGGCCACAAGGACGGAGGGCGCGCCCCCCACCCTTGTGGGCCCCCCGTGACCCTTCTGACCTAATTCTTTCGCCTATATATTCCCAAATATCGCCAAACCACCAGAGGCATCCACGAAAACACTTTTCCACCTCCGCAACCTTCTGTACCCGTGAGATCCCATCTAGGGACCTTTTCCAGCACCCTGCCGGAGGGGGATTCGATCACGGAGGGCTTCTACATCAACTCTATTGTCCTTCCGATGAAGCGTGAGTAGTTTACCACAGACCTACGGGTCCATAGCTAGTAGCTAGATGGATTCTTCTCTCTCTTTGATTCTCAATACCATGTTCTCCTCGATGTTCTTGGAGATCTATTCGATGTAATACTTTTTTGCGGTGTGTTTGCCGAGATCCGATGAATTATGGATTTATGATCAGCTTATCTATGAATATTATTTGAATCTTCTCTGAATTCTTTTATGCATGATTTGATATCTTTGTAATTCTCTTGGAACTATCGGTTTGGTTTGGCCAACTAGATTGGTTTTACTTGCAATGGGAGAAGTGCTTAGCTTTGGGTTCAATCTTGCGGTGTCCTTTCCCAGTGACAGTAGGGGCAGCAAGGTACGTATTGTATTGTTGCCATCGAGGATAAAAAGATGGGGTTTTCATCATATTGCTTGAGTTAATTCCTCTACAACATGTCATCTTACTTAATGCGTTACTCCGTTCTTTATGAACTTAATACTCTAGATGCATGCTGGATAGCGGTCGATGTGTGGAGTAATAGTAGTAGATGCAGAATCGTTTCGGTCTACTTGACACGGACGTGATGCATATATTCATGATCATTGCCTTAGATATCGTCATAACTTTGTGCTCTTCTATCAATTGCTCGGCAGTAATGTGACATCCCCAGACCTAACCCTGTTGTTATACTAATTAACATGCCAAGTCATCGTCATTAAACCCTAATAAAAATAATTAAGGAATAATCCAAAATCAAGTTCAAATTCAAAACACAAGTCAAATTATTGCTTCTTCAAACTATAAAACTAAATAGTTCATAATTTTGCAAATAATCCTTAGACAATTATAAAATTGAAACCAACATTATTTGAATTAGTAAAATGCCCCTAACCTATTTGAAACAGTACACAAAACAACATTATTAAATCCATTTTCATTTTGGAAAATTCAAACAACTTCAAATATCTCCGAAACTTTTTGTGTCACCCCAAAATCTTGTGCTTGAATTATGTGCCAAGTTTCAATTATAGCAAAAATCGTTTGCTGCATAAACTAAATGCAAAAGAGTGGTGGAAAATATTACAGAAAATAGAATGCGAAAATATAGGAGAGCTACTAGGCACTTAAGGCCTACCACTGCAGTAAACGGCCCAGCCCGCCACCACCAGGGCCTTTTCTTCAACCGTTGTATAGAGGGAGACAGAACCATGGCGTGGATGCCGCACGGCCGTCCGAAGCGCCGATGCCGCTCGTGTTGATCATCCCCGACGCCCTGCAGATGGATAAGGACGCCCCCGCACCGCTGGAAACCCTAGTCGCACCCACTTCCCTCCTCTCGCCCCAAATCCACTTCCCCACCTCGCCTGAACGCATTGTCGCCGCGCTGCCGCCGTGCACATGCCCATCGGCCACCGTTCGCCGTCCGCTTGTGTCTAGGAGGCTCGTCACTGTCCCCTACATCGTCTACGCGCCATCGTTCGAGCTCAGAGCCACCGCATCGACGGGATCGATGCAGTCTCCTTCGTCGGGCACCGCCGCTTCTCCATCGATCTCGCCACCGTCTGCTGCTCCCGGCCCTCACCAAGCCTTTCATGTGCTCCCCGGTGAGCATCCACACGTTTCCCCTTTCTAGCCGGTCTCGATCCGTAGCCATAGCGCCGTCGTCGTCTTCGTTTCTGCTTTGGCAGAAATGCGCCGCCGCTGTCGTGCTCCCCGCCGTGGCTACCGGCCATCTCGGGGCCAGCTGGGCACACGGTTGTGCTCAGGGCACTCATGTGATGCCGCCTAGGCCGCTAAATCATCGAGCCCGAGCCCCTGCGCTCGAATCCTTCGACCACGAGCTCCAGTCGCTGCCACTCATCGCCGCCGTGACGAGAGCTTCGCTCCCCGGGCGTGTGCGCGCTCAACGCGCCTTGTCTCGCCCCAGGACGCCCCAGCGCGCGTGTGCCGCCGCTGCTGCTTCTATTGCCACTGCTAGCTGCTCCCGCCCGCTCCAAAATGGCTCCCGCCGCGCTCACCTGTGCGCCCACCTGGCTGCTCTGCCCGCGCGCCGCCTCTGCCGCTCGCGCGCTGCGCCCCCTGGCCAGCGCCGTGGCCGCCGGCGCGGCTGTGTGCGTGCGTGCGTGCTGTGTGTGTGGTGTGTGCGCGCGTGCAGTGTGTGTGCGTTGAGTGGGTGGTCGAGCCCGCCTCTGCCCGGCCACGCCCACCTCCAGCCTCGTCGCACCACTGCACTGCTACTGCTCCTCTGCCTCGCTGCTGCTCTGCCTCTGATTACTACTGCAGCTCTCCGCTGAAGCTGCTACCGCCACTGTTCCTCTGTCTGCTGCTGCAGTAACATTCAGTTACGGTAGCAGTAGCTAGCTTTACTGCTTTTACACTGACTAGCCATCTAGACAGCATTTAAACAACAGCAAAACAAGCTCGAACATAGATAAAAATTATATGGGCGTGTAGTACACTTGACAGGGTTCAATTCTTTCCATTAGACCAAATCCAAAAGTCGCTTGGATTAATTCTTATGAAAATGACAAAAGTCTATGTTTTGTTAACAGAAAAGACTGAAAATAGAGTTATTGTGGTAGCTAATTTAGAGCAGAATATAAACAAGTTACAGGGATCTAACAGAGATGCAATTGATACCAACTTGTAGATCACAGAAAATTGATCAAGATTGGTATAAGACACTAACCCATAGGATGAATAGAACACTAGCTATAGCCTTTGCAAAACAACTAAGTGATGTTTAAAACTAAGGACTTAGCCAATTTTCAGAGATTCCAGAAAATGTTTAAATCCTCGGAAATTCGTAGAAATTCATACGTAACTCGGATGGAAAAACCTTATACATCAAAGTTGATCAGAAAGACGAGACGAATCCGAATATGCCCTCTTCATACCTGTCACATGCCTCTAGCATGATGAACATGGAACCTTTCCCTCCGGGTCACCTGTCCGATAGTTGACCAGAGCCGGGAAAATATCCCCAGATATTTTCCCGCCCCGTCTATAACGTGTAGCACTGCGTTAGAGCACCCCTGCATTGCGTATTACCATGTCTTGCTTTGTAATTGCGTTTGTTGGTGTGTATTTATTTGTTTCCTCCCCCTCTTCCCTCTCGGTAGATTCCGGTACCAACGTAGTCCCCGAGACCGACGCAGCTCCGGAGACCGACTACACCGTTGACGACCCTTCTCTTGCCTTAGAGCTTCCAGGCAAGCACCCCCCCTTTTGAACATGCCTATATCGCCTATTCTTTCTCCCTCCTACTTGCATTAGAATTTGCTACTGCTTTGAGTTATCCTATTTCTGATGCATAGCCTGTTTTTGTAACTGCTGTTGATACCTACTTGATTATCCTAAACTGCTTAGTATAGGTTGGATAGAGACCCACCAAAGACACCACTTTGACCCAGTTGGCCCCGCTGGATTATCAGATGACTCGATCAACGTGATCGACATCCAGGCCCCAGTACCGCACATTAACCCCTTAGTTGTATGACACTGCAGCGTTACTATCGAGTGCCGAGGGTGATACCTCGTTTAGCACTTCTGATGTTAACTCTGTAGAGTAGCTATTCGGTTATGGTAATCGAGGGTGATTCCTCCTTCACCACTCACGATAACGACGCCGTCGTACAACACCTCAAGTGTGAACCTCAAGGGTGATTCCTCCTAAGTTCACCTTGACGACTACATCAGGTGGAATCCATCGAGGGTGATTCCTTAGGTTTCCCCCTGGTGTTTGGACACACGGTTACTTTGACTTAACACAGAACCATGATGACATCGGGTGGGCCCTGAGGGGTACCCGCGAGTGATGGGAAGTCGGGTTGACCTGGAGTGTACCCGAGAGATAATTAGGAGGCGTGGCCGGTCATTCTTAGCCCTTGCCGCAAGTCCTCGAGTCAGGGCGACGGGGTTACATCGATCGTGATTCTCTGCTCGTTACCGCACGCTACCAACATACTAACGATTTGGATATTTGATCTGAGTGGGCCTTTGGCCCGATAGCACTAACCATCACACGGGAATAAATATGGGTACTCTGCGTCGTATGCATCAGCCGAAAGCTCTGTTAGACATCCAGTTCAGCATGGCGGCACGGCTGGGCCGGCACCATCCTGTAGTGGTGGAGCCTAGACCCGCCCTGCGCGCAACGACCCGGAGTGCACAGGGCAATGGCCCAAGACCCCTGAGCGCTTAGGATGCAGACCGGAGGGGACCTCTCTGCTGAGCTCTAGGTAGGGCTACGGTGTGTCGTTTGGCCGAGGCCGGGCTTGACCCAGAAAAGTGTGTCTGGCCGGAGTTAATCGAGCGTGGTGGGTAAGTTGGTGCACCCCTGCAGGGAAGAAAACATCTATGCATAGCCGGATCCTCGGTAACGGACGCTCGGAGTTGTATCCCGATCGATACAACTAGAACTAGATATTTGTGATGAGAACTGGATAGTATGGCTCTGAGATTGCTTTCTGGCAGGGAGTCGAGAAAGGATCTCTGGGCGAGGTTGATGACTATATGGCTGTGGGATTGCTTTCTCGCAGGGAGTCGAGAAAGGATCTCTGGGCGAGGTTGATACTACTGCTACTTTATACTGTGCTAATCTACACTCTTCTAATGCTGCAAGACCGCTGAAGATGCTTGAAGATGCTAGTCTTCGATAGGCCTAGGCCTTCTCTCTATTCTGGCATTTCTGCAGCCCAGTCCACATATACAGCCTTTCTTTGATAATGTTGCATATGTAGTGTAGATCCTTGCTTGCTGAGTACTTCGGATGAGTACTCATGGTTGCTTTGCTTCCTCTTTTCCCCATATCCGTTTGATGCAACCAGATGACGGAGCCCCTGAGACAGCTATCCCCACCAACGACCACTGCTACTTCCCCGAGGGTGGTTACCACTACGAGCTTGCCGACGACCAGGAGTAGGATCGGAGGGTCCCAGGTAGGAGGCCTGCGCCTTTTCGATCGTAGTGTTTTCTTTGCCCCGCCTTTTAAAGGCCTATCTGCTTTATCTTTTATATCTGTACTCAGATATCTGATGCTTCTGCTGACGCTTGTAAGCGAGCTTATGTATTCGAGCCCTCGAGGCCCCTGGCTTGTAATATAAAGCTTGTATTATTTTAATTTGTGTCTAGAGTTGTGTTGTGATATCTTCAAGTGAGTCCTTAGGCTTGATCGTGTGCATTTGCGTGTATGATTAGTGCACGATTAAGCCGAGGGCGTCACAGGTTGTTATCAGAGCTGACTGCCTGTAGGATCCTCCTTTCCAACTCCTTGGCCAAAGTTGAGTCTATTCGTCCAAAACTGTTTTACTAACTTGGCTATGTGGCTTACGGGCCCACATCGCCAATTGGGTGGTATTAGGATCTTTTATTCCTCGTCTACTCTGGGACTCTGATCTCTCGTCTACTCGGGTTAAAGATTTTACGACCTCTGACCTTAGGTTCTCGTAACCACTTCATCCCGGAGAGCCCCTTCACTACAGATGATCACTTTCTTCGCCAGAAGATTCTGCAGATACTCCTTGATGTTTCCGAGACCCTGTGCCTACTACTTTGCAGTTCCTAACCACCGATAAACCCCGTGGGTAACATCCTTGCCATTTGTACCTTCACTCCAAGTTGCTCTTGTTGATACAAGTTACCCCTAATACTCTCCGTTCTTCCGAGAATCCTTTGTGCCTACTGCCTTGCAACTTCTTTCGCATTGCGGAGAATTCCTCACACTTACCGGGGATTTGTTCACCCCAGTTGTTCCTATGTTTCCCAAAAATACTTTGTAATACTATCTGATCTCCCGAGAATCCTCTGCAGCTTATTGCTCTTGAAATTTTTGCCTGCTTGTATTATGGGTAATTCCAAATGTCTAACAATATTCATTAGCATCCTTTGTCATTGTCATTCTGAGTCTATTGATTCCATATATATGTGAATGCTCCCTAAACATCAGTACTTCCTACAATTCTTCCTTCCGACTCAGATGTCATCCTGGACATGAGTTGGTTCTCGGACAATCAAGTTACAAATGATTGCCCATCTAGTTCTATTCAACTTACTCATCTTTGATCAGAGCGTCTGCCTCTGATCCTTTATTTTGGAAGTCATAATTCCTTCGTAAATAATTGTCAAATTGTTCAGATGTTTCTATAAGCCGATGCCTTTGCATCCCTTCTCCCTCTGATTGAGTACCGATACTCACAATCACATCCCTTGCGATCCTCCAGATCCTTTGGTGGATTACTATCTAATAGTGTCCTCCATATTCTATAACCTTGTTAGTCCACCCCCCTGTTACATAATGCCTTCGGTAAATTGTATCCTCTGCTTTGACTTCGATACTCTGCTTTCGAACTCGTATCCCTTGCTTTGGTGGATGGTTGTATAGATTCGTAAAATTTTCCCGATGGGTTGTATCTATGCTTCTGCCATCTGCGAGAACCCAGAGACTTCTACGGGTCATAATCTACTGGTGTTACGCCAGAAATTTTTTCAACATTTCAACTTCATTAAAAGCGAGAAGTGAATGAAAGGTTATGCATTGGAGAAGTGGGAGTCGACCTTGAACCTTTGTGTTCATGCCTATGGACCCGATGTAGAACTTATCATGGAAGTTGCTCGTAACAATAATTATTCCCTTGGTATAATTTGATCCTGTATCTGTGAATTGATCCTTTGCAATCGTGGTTCCGACCATATTTTCTCCTTGATTCCATTTCCCGGACAAGTTAAAATACTTCTCTTCTGCAGATCAATTCGCCTGTCCAACCTCTATTCTGATCTACCTTCAAGCATTGCCTCATGTTACCTCAGGGTATTGTGTCATTGCACTACCTCTTGTGAATTCTTATTGGAATGATACTCCATCATATCATTCCTAGCCTGATCGGCTATATCATTATCGTGCTAATTTTAACTGTGCTACCTCGTCCTTATACCCGGAGCACAATTTCCGACGATGAGCTAAGCTTACGTCGATCTTCCTCGTCTTATCATTTCGCCTTGAACAACAAGCTTGATTTCGAGTTTGTGTCGTATCCGTGGTTCCAAAAACCTTTGGGTTCATCACTCCTTTTGCTAGATATCGTCGCTGACCGATACATCTTCTTGAAACCCCTCGACCAATGTGTCGTGATTGTCGTCAACCGCTTGATTTCATCTGAGATGTCAATCGTATTCATGGTGAGAAATACCATCCTTGCCCCTCGATGATCTGTATTATCATCGACAATGTCCTTGACTTCCTGCCAATACAGACTTGGTCTTGTTTTGGTTATACCTTATGTTCCTAGATATTCTTGAAATCGTTCCTTTGTACTTCTTGCGATCTTCAGACCCAACCTTTACTGGAAACACCATATTATTGCTACCTCGAAGCATAACTGTGGTATTCCGAATATCAACAAGAACATTGGAAGCACATTACCAAATGTTTCTTGATCTATTATCCAGACACCGTTGTATGGGTAATATCATGATTCTTCCCTCGCCCCTTTATCTTAACGCTTTTGAACCTACTGACCTATCATGTATATCATGCTCCGCTTTTCCTTGGGAAAGGATTTACTCCTAAATTCTTGTGTGTAAACACATTTTCCTTTCCATTGGTTTGATTAACCAATTAACCACATTTTCCTTTCCATTGGTCTGTTTAACCTCTCAGATAATCTATATGCTCTAAGCAGAGATAATTCCCTGTTTATGAAAACACCTCGATGTACAACCTTGTCAGTGAGACCCTGTTACTATTGTTGATGACATTCTGGTAACCACCGATGGACGAGAACTTTGCCTATTGGTCCGCCTTGTTCAACGAGCAGGAAAATGGTTCTCTTCGTCCCTCGCCTTTGGTACCGATGTTGTCGCCGACATAACTGACAGGCTACCCTCTGACATGCCTTATTGTCGTGACCGTGCAAGATGTCACCGTTCTCTCTACTTTTGATAGATCCTCATCACAGTTCCACAGGGTCGAAAACCTGACCCTCCTGTACATGTTTAATTCCAAAGTATCCTATGCTTTTGGCTTTTTGTGTTATCACGAGCCACCATCCGAGAGATGATCTATTCCCGATGCTCTGAACCCCTTCTCACAATCTGTTCAGGTATCGATCGGATGTCCATTCGCTTGAAACTTCTTACTGTACCTTCATACTTTGCTCTCGATGTTTTCCTGAGTTTCGAAATTCGAGAGATACTTATGTGTTTCATTCATTAGATAACCCCAGTTGATTTCCCCTTGTGAAACTCCATCGATGCCGAGTTACCCCATATCCTTCTCGTAAGAACGATGAAGATTACGAAGGAAGAATGACAACTCCATCACTATGCAACGACGCAAAGAAGTGAAGACTTGAACTCAATGAACCGACCTCTTCGTGGGAGCAACAAGGAACAAAGACTCGTTAGAATTTCGTAACCAGACCTTTTCCCTTACTCGACCTCTTAATTCTCGGGACGAGAATTCCTTTGAGTGGAGGAGAGTTGTGACATCCCCAGACCTAACCCTGTTGTTATGCTAATTAACAAGCCAAGTCATCATCATTAAACCCTAATAAAAATAATTAAGGAATAATCCAAAATCAAGTTCAAATTCAAAACACAAGTCAAATTATTGCTTCTTCAAACTATAAAACTAAATAGTTCATAATTTTGCAAATAATCCTTAGACAATTATAAAATTGAAACCAACATTATTTGAATTAGTAAAATGCCCCTAACCTATTTAAAATAGTACACAAAACAACATTATTAAATCCATTTTCATTTTGGAAAATTCAAACAACTTCAAATATCTCCCAAACTTTTTGTGTCACCCCAAAATCTTGTGCTTGAATTATGTGCCAAGTTTCAGTTATAGCAAAAATCGTTTGCTGCATAAACAAAATGCAAAAGAGTGGTGGAAAATATTACAGAAAATAGAATGCGAAAATATAGGAGACCTACTGGGCACTTAAGTCCTACCACTGCAGTAAACGGCCCAACCCGCCACCACCAGGGCCTTTTCTTCAACCGTTGTACAAAGGGAGACAGTATCATGGCGTGGACGCCGCACGGCCGTTCGAGCCGCCGATGTCGCTCGTGTCGATCATCCCCGACGCCCTGGAGATGGATAAGAATGCCCCCGCACCGCTGGAAACCCTAGTCGCCTCCACTTCCCTCCTCTCACCCCAAATGCACTTCCCCACCTCGCCCGAACGCATCATCGCCGCGCTGCCGCCGTGCACATGCCCACCGGCCACCGTTCGCCGTCCGCTTGTGTCCAGGAGGCTCGTCGCCGTCCCTTACAACGTCTACGCGCCATCGTTCGAGCTCGGAGCCACCGCATCGACGAGATCGACGCAGTGACCTTCCTCGGGCACCGCCGCTTCTCCATCGATCTCGCCGCCGTCTGCTGCTCTCGGCCCTCACCGAGCCTTTCATGTGCTCCCCGGTGAGCATCCACGTGTTTCCCCTTTCTAGCCGCTCTCAATCCGTAGCCATAGCGCCGTCGTCGTCTTCGTTTCTGCTTTGGCAGAAATGAGCCGCCGCTGTCGTGCTCCCTACCGTGGCTACCGGCCATCTCGGGGCCAGCTGGGCACACGGTTGTGCTTAGGGCACTCATGTGATGCCGCCTGGGCCGCTAAATCATTGAGCCCGAGCCCATGCGCTCGAATCCTTCGACCACGAGCTCGGGTCGCTGCCACTCATCGCCGCCGTGATGAGAGCTTCGCTCCTCGGGCATGTGCGCGCTCAACGCGCCTTGTCTCGCCCCAGGCCGCCCCAGCGCGCGCGTGCGGTTGTTGGCCGTGTGCCGCCGCTGCTGCTTCTGTTGCCGCTGCTAGCTGCTCCCGCCCGCGCCCGTGCCAAAATGGCTCCCGCCACGCTCGCCTATGCGCTCCCCTGGCTGCTCTGCCCGGGCGCCACCTCTGCCGCTCGCGCGCTGCGCCCCGTGGCCAGCGCCGTGGCCACTGGCGCGCCCGTGTGCGTGCGTGCGTGCTTTGTGTGTGGTGTGTGCGTGCGTGCAGTGTGTGTGCGTTGAGTGGGTGGTCGAGCCCGCCTTTGCCCGGCCACACCCACCTCCAGCCTCGCCGCGCCGCTGCACTGCTACTGCTCCTTTGCCTCGCTGCTGCTCTGCTTCTGATTACTACTGCTGCTCTCCGCTGAAGCTGCTACTGGCGCCGTTCCTCTGTCTGCTGCTGTAGTAACATTCAGTTACTGTAGCAGTAGCTAGCTTTACTGCTTTTACATAGACTAGCCCTATATGGGCGTGTAGTACACTTGACAGGGTTCAATTCTTTCCATTGGACCAAATCCAAAAGTCGCTTGGATTAATTCCTATGAAAATGACAAAAGTCTATGTTATGTTAACAGAAAAGACTGAAAATATAGTTATTGTGGTAGCTACTTTAGAGCAGAATATAAACAAGTTACAGGGATCTAACAGAGATGCAATTGATACCATCTTGTAGATCACAGAAAATTGATCAAGATTGGTATAAGACACTAACCCATAGGATGAATAGAACACTAGCTATAGCCTTTGCAAAACAACTAAGTGATGTTTAAAACTAAGGACTTAGCCAATTTTCAGAGTTTCCAGAAAATGTTTAAATCCACGGAAATTCGTAGAAATTCATACGTAACTCGGATGGAAAAACCTTATACATCAAAGTTGATCAGAAAGACGAGACGAATCCGAATATGCCCTCCTCATACCTGTCACATGCCTCTAGCATGATGAACATGGAACCTTCCCCTCCGGGTCACCTGTCCGATAGTTGCCCAGAGCCGGAAAATATCCCCAGATATTTTCCCGCCCCGTCTGTAACGTGTAGCACTGCGTTAGATCACCCCTGCATTGCGTATTACCATGTCTTGCTTTGTGATTGCGTTTGTTGCTGTGTATTTATTTGTTTCCTCCCCCTCTTCCCTCTCGGTAGATTCCGGTACCAACGTAGTCCCCGAGACCGATGCAGCTCCGGAGACCGACTACACCATTGACGACCCTTCTCTTGCCGCAGAGCTTCCAGGCAAGCACACCCCCTTTTGAACATGCCTATATCGCCTATTCTTTCTCCCTCCTGCTTGCATTAGAATTTGCTACTGCTTTGAGTTATCCTATTTCTGATGCATAGCCTGTTTTTTTAACTGCTGTTGATACCTACTTGATTATCCTAAACTGCTTAGTATAGGCTGGATAGAGACCCACCAAAGACACCACTTTGACCTAGTTGCCCCCGCTGGATTATCAGATGACTCGATCAACGTGATCGACAACCAGGCCCCGGTACAGCACATCACCCCCTTAGTTGTATGACATTGCAGCGTTACTATCGAGTGCCGAGGGTGATACCTCGTTTAGCACTTCTGATGTTAACTCTGTAGAGTAGCTATTCGGTCATGGTCATCGAGGGTGATTCCTCCTTCCCCACTCTTGATAACGACGCCGTCGTACAACACCTCAAGTGTGAACCTCGAGAGTGATTCCTCCTAAGTTCACCTTGACGACTACATCAGGTGGAATCCATCGAGGGTGATTCCTCAGGTTTCCCCCTGGTGTTTGGACACACGGTTACTTTGACTTAACACAGAACCATGATGACATCGGGTCGGCCCTGAGGGGTACCCGCGAGTGATGGGAAGTCGGGTTGACCTGGAGGGTATCCGAGAGATAATTATGAGGCGTGGCCGAGCATTCTTAGCCCATGCCGCAAGTCCTCGAGATGGGGCAATGGAGTCACATCGATCGTGATTCTCTGCTCATTACCGCCCGCTACCAACACACTAACGATTTGGATATTTGATCTGAGTGGGCCTTTGGCCCGATAGCACTAACCATCACGCGGGAATAAATATGGGTACTCTGCGCCGTATGCATCAGCCGAAAGCTCTGTCAGACATCTAGTTCATCATGGCGGCATGGCTGGGTCGGCACCATCCTGCAGTGGTGGAGCCTGGACCCGCCCTGCATGCAACGACCCGGAGTGCATAGGGCGATGGCCCAAGACCCCTGAGCGCTTAGGATGTAGACTGGCGGGGACCTCTCTGCTGAGCTCTAGGTAGGGCTGCGGTGTGTCGTTTGGCCGAGGCCGGGCATGACCTAGAAAAGTGTGTCCGGCCGGAGTTAATCGAGCGTGGTGGGTAAGTTGGTGCACCCCTGCAAGGAAGAAAACATCTATGCATAGCCGGATCCTCGGTAACGGACGCTCAGAGTTGTATCCCGATCGATACAACTAGAACTAGATACTTGTGATGAGAACTGGATAGTATGGCTCTAGGATAGCTTTCTCGCAGGGAGTCGAGAAAGGATCTCTGGGCTAGGTTGATGACTGTATGGCTCTGGGATTGCTTTTTCGCAGGGACTCGAGAAAGGATCTCTGGGCGAGGTTGATACTATTACTACTTTATACTGTGCTAATCTACACTCTTCTAATACTGCAAGACCGCTGAAGATGCTTGAAGATGCTGAAGATGCTAGTCTTCGATAGGACTAGGCCTTCTCTCTATTCTGGCATTTCTGCAGCCCAGTCCACATATACAGCCTTTCTTTGATAATGTTGCATATGTAGTGTAGATCCTTGCTTGCTGAGTACTTCGGATGAGTACTCACGGTTGCTTTGCTTTCTCTTTTTCCCCATATCTGTTTGATGCAACCAGATGATGGAGCCCCTGAGACAGCTATCCCCGCCGACGTCCACTGCTACTACCACGAGGGTGGTTACTACTACGAGCTTGCCGAAGACCAGGAGTAGGATCGGAGGGTCCCAGGCAGGAGGCCTGCGCCTTTTCGATCGTAGTGTTTTCTTTGCCCCGCCTTTTAAAGGCCTATCTGCTTTATCTTTTATATCTGTACTCAGATATCTGATGCTTCCGCTGACGCTTGTAAGCGAGCTTATGTATTCGAGTCCTCGAGGCCCCTGGCTTGTAACATAAAGCTTGTATTATTTTAATTTGTGTCTAGAGTTGTGTTGTGATATCTTCAAGTGAGTCCTTAGGCTTGATCATGTGCATTTGCGTGTATGATTAGTGCATGATTAAGCCGGGGGCGTCACAGGTAATTTGTTCACCCACCGTATTATTTGCTATCTTGAGAGAAGCCACTAGTGAAACCTATGGCCCCCGGGTCTATTTTCCATCATATAAGTTTCCGATCTACAATATTTGTTTCCGATCTACTATTTTGCAATCTTTTACTTTCCGATCTATAAACCAAAAATACCAAAAATATTTACTTTATCGTTTATCTATCTCTATCAGATCTCACTTTTGCAAGTAACCGTGAAGGTATTGACAACCCCTTTATCGCGTTGGGTGCAAGTTGTTTGATTGTTTGTGCAGGTATTCAGTGATTTGTGAGTTGTCTCCTACTGGATTGATACCTTGGTTCTCAAACTGAGGGAAATACTTATCTCTACTTTGCTGCATCACCCTTTCCTCTTCAAGGGAAAAACCAACACAAGCTCAAGAAGTAGCAGGAAGAACTTCTGGCGCCATTGCCGGGGAGATCTACGCCAAGTCAAGACATACCAAGTACCCATCATAAAACTCTCATCTCTTGCATTACATTATTCACCATTTGCCTCTCGTTTTCCTCTCCCCCACTTCTAAACCGATTTTCGAAAGATTTGCCTTTTTATTCTCCTTCTTTCCATATGCCTTTTTGCTCGTTTGCTATCTTTGCTTGGGTTGCCATGTGCCTTCTATTTGCTTGCATCTTTGCTTGCTAAAAATCTATTGATATGGATCCACTTAAAGTTTTCTACTTGGATCATCTTCGATCCATATGTGCTCGTGCCGAAACCCCAACTAGTTTAGTTGAGGGAAAATCTTTAGATGAGCATGCTCATTTTGTGCGTCATCATTTGTCCAAAAAAGGGAGATTCTTATGGGATCAAATAAATTGTTTGCTATGTTATGCTTGGAATCTTTGTGAACTTTGTGATTTTACTTGTTGCTCTAAGAACCCTAAAAAACACCTTCCCTACCTATGTGAGTTTATTGATAATGAAATCTTATCATCTTATGAAAAGGGTGTTTATAGTTACTATGATATCGAACTAATTGAAGAATTTGTTGCTTTTAAGGGTGCTTATGAAGTTGCTTCTTTGGTTGAAAAGTATGATACTACTCTCTACAAATCTGAAAATTTTGACATACTTAAATATTGCTATGAAAACTATGCTTATAATGCCTATGTTAAGGAATTTATTGAGAGAATGACCGTTGCTTTGGAAGAAAATAATGATATGCATGAGTATACAGATAATTATGATTCCGATGATTTGATTGAAATATCCCTTGATGAACATGATGCTTGCTATTCTTATGGCCATGATGCCAATATTTATGGAGATGAATTTGCTATATTTCCTTTTGTTAAACATGAGATTGTTTCTATTGCACCCATACTTGATAGTGCCTTGAATCAAAAGCATGATTGCAATGATGTCATTATAAATTCTAATAGTGTCAATTGTGCTAATAATATGCAAAACCCCAAGCTTGGGGATGCTAGTTTTGCTATGTCCGCTACTTATTGCAATGATCATGATTGGGGTGATAATGCTTCTTATGATCTTGAAAATTTATTTAAGCCTCATGATGAATATGTTTGCTATAATATTGAAAGTAGGTTTGGAAGAGTGTCAACTTTAGGAATTAATGATCCCACTACTTTAGAGATTGATCGATCTTATGAAATTTTTGATAAAAGTGGGCTTGGAGAAGTAATGACTTTATTTTATGTTGATCCCACTATTTTGGAAGAGTGTCAACTTTGCATGCATGAGGATTATAAAGAGAAAATTTTATGTGATAGCTATATTGTTGAATTTGATTATGATCCTACATGTAATTAATATGAGAGAGGAAAATATGGTTGTGGAAATCTTCATGTTACTAAATTACCTCTCGTTATGTTGAGATTGCTATTGTTTCTTTCTTCTTCTTTGCATATGCTAGGATTAGCTTGCCTTGATAATTTGTTTGCCTATAAGATGCCTATGCATAGGAAATATGTTAGACTTAGATGTGTTTTTCACATGCTTTATGATGCTCTCTTTGTGCTTCAATTCTTGTCTTTCATGTGAGCATCATCAAAATTATCAATGCCTAGCTAAAAGGCTTTAAAGAAAAGCGCTTGTTGGGAGACAACCCAATATTTTTATTTTATGTTTTTGAATAAATAATTCATATAGACTCTGGTTAGATGTGGTTTTGTGTTTTAATTAGTGTTTGTGCCAAGTAAGACCTTTGGGATGGCTTACGGTGATAGTTGATTTGATCTTGCTGAAAAACAGAAACTTTTGCGCCCAGTCCCAGAATTGTTTAAACTCACTGGAGTGTGGAAAAACTCTGAATTTTTTACACAGTATTTATAAGCAAATTTACTATGCTGCCCTAATATTTCAGAAATTTTGGAGTTACATAAGTATTAGAACAATTCAGATCTTCGCAGACTGTTCTGTTTTTGACAGATTCTGTTTTCTATGTGTTGTTTGCTTATTTTGATGAATCTATGGGTAGTATCGGGGGGTATGAACCATGGAAAAGTTGGAATACAGTAGATATTACACCAATATAAATAAAGAATGAGTTCACAACAGTACCAAGAGTGGTGATTTATTTTCTTATACTAACGGAGCTTATGAGATTTTCTGTTGAGTTTTGTGTTGTGAAGTTTTCAAGTTTTGGGTAAGGATTTGATGGACAATGGAATAAGGAGTGGCAAGAGCCTAATCTTGGGGATGCCCAAGGCACCCCAAGGTAATATTCAAGGACAACCAAGAGCCTAAGCTTGAGGATGCCCCGTAAGGCATCCCCTCTTTCGTCTTCCTCTATCGCTAACTTTACTTGAGGCTATATTTTTATTCACCACATGATATGTGTTTTGCTTGGAGCGTCTTGTATGATATGAGTCTTTGCTTTTTAGTTTTCCACAATCATACTTGCTGTACACACCTTTTGAGAGGGATACGCATGAATCGTGATTTATTAGAATACCCTTTGTGCTTCACTTATATCTTTTGAGCTAGGCAATTTTGCTCTAGTGCTTCACTTATATCTTTTTAGAGCACGGCGGTGGCTTTATTTTATAGAAATTGATGAACTCTCATGCTTCTCTTATATTATTTTGAGAGTCTTTAAACAGCATGGTAATTTTCTTTGGTTATAAATTTAGTCCTAATATGATAGGCATCCAAAAGGGATATAATAAAAACTTTCATATAAAGTGCATTGAATACTATGAGAAGTTTGATTCCTTATGATTGTTTTGAGATATGAAGATGGTGATATTAGAGTCATGCTAGTGAGTAGTTGTGAATTTGAGAAATACTTGTGTTAAGGTTTGTGAGTCCCGTAGCATGCACGTATGGTGAACCGTTATGTAACGAAGTTGGAGCATGAGATATTTTTTGATTGTCTTCCTTATGAGTGGCGGTCGGGGACGAGCGATGGTCTTTTCCTACCAATCTATCCCCCTAGGAGCATGCGCGTAGTACTTTGTTTCGATGACTAATAGATTTTTGCAATAAGTATGTGAGTTCTTTATGACTAATGTTGAGTCCATGTATTATACGCACTCTCACCCTTCCACCATTGCTAGCCTCTCTAGTGCCACGCAACTTTCGCCGGTACCATACACCCACCGTATACCTTCCTCAAAACAGCCACCATACCTACCTATTATGGCATTTCCATAGCCATTCCGAGATATATTGCCATGCAACTTTCCACCGTTTCGTTTATTATGACACACATCATCATTGTCATATTGCTTTGCATGATCTTGTAGTTGACATCGTATTTGTGGCAAAGCCACCGTTCATAATTCTTTCATACATGTCACTCTCGATTCATTGCACATCCCGGTACACCACCGGAGGCATTCATATAGAGTCATATTTTGTTCTAGTATCGAGTTGTAATTTTTGAGTTGTAAGTAAATGAAAGTGTGATGATCTTCATTATTAGAGCATTGTCCCATGTGAGGAAACCAAAAAAAAAAGAGAAAAGGCCAACAAAAAAAAGAGAAGGCCCAAAAAAAATGTGAGAAAAAGAGAGAAGGGGCAATGTTACTATCCTTTTTCCACACTTGTGCTTCAAAGTAGCACCATGATCTTCATGATAGAGTCTCCTATGTTGTCACTTTCATATGCTAGTGGGAATTTTTCATTATAGAACTTGGCTTGTATATTCCAACGATGGCTTCCTCAAATTGCCCCAGGTCTTCATGAGCAAGCAAGTTGGATGCACACCCACTTAGTTTTCTTTTTTGAGCTTTCATAAACTTATAGCTCTAGTGCATCCGTTGCAAGGCAATCCATACTCACTCACATTGATATCTATTGATGGGCATCTCCATAGCCCATTTATACGCCTAGTTGATGTGAGACTATCTCCCTCTTTTTGTCTTCTCCACAACCACCATATTCTATTCCACCTATAGTGCTATGTCCATGGCTCACGCTCATGTATTGCATGAAAGTTGAAAAGGTTTGAGAACATCAAAAGTATGAAACAATTGCTTGGCTTGTCATCGGGCTTGTGCATGATTTCAATGTTTTGTGTGATGAAGATGGAGCATAGCTAGACTATATGGTTTTGTAGGGATAAGCTTTCTTTGGCCATGTTATTTCGAGAAGACATAATTGCCTTGTTAGTATGCTTGAAGTATTATTGTTTTTATGTCAATATTAAACTTTTGTTTTGAATCTTATGGATCTGAACATTCATGCCACAATAAAGAAAATTACATGGTTAAATATGTTAGGTAGCATTCCACATCAAAAATTCTGTTTCTATCATTTACCTACTCGACGACAAGCAGGAATTAAGGTTTGGGATGCTTGATACGTCTCCAACGTATCTATAATTTTTGATTGTTCCATGCTATTATATTATCTGTTTTGGATGTTTTATATGCATTAATATGCTATTTTATATTATTTTTGGGACTAATCTATTAACCTAGAGCCCAGTGTCAGTTCCTGTTTTCCTTGTTTTTGAGTTTCGCGGAAACGGAATACCAAACGGAGTCCAAACGGAATGAAACCTTCGCGATGATTTTTCTTGGACCAGAAGATAACCAGGAGACTTGGAGATGAAGTCAGAGGAGCCACGAGGCGGCCACAAGGACGGAGGGCGCGCCCAGGGGGGTAGGGCGCGCCCCCCACCCATGTGGGCCCCCCGTGACCCTTTTGACCTGATTCTTTCGCCTATATATTCCCAAATATCCCCAAACCACCAGAGGCATCCACGAAAACACTTTTCCACCGTCGCAACCTTCTGTACCCGTGAGATCCCATCTAGGGACCTTTTCCGGCACCCTGCCGGGGGGGGGGGGGATTCCATCACGGAGGGCTTCTACATCAACTCTATTACCCTTCCGATGAAGCGTGAGTAGTTTACCACGGACCTACGGGTCCATAGCTAGTAGCTAGATGGCTTCTTCTCTCTCTTTGATTCTCAATACCATGTTCTCCTCGATGTTCTTGGAGATCTATTCGATGTAATACTTTTTTGCGATGTGTTTACCGAGATCCGATGAATTGTGGATTTATGATCAGCTTATCTATGAATATTATTTGAATCTTCTCTGAATTCTTTTATGCATGATTTGATATCTTTGTAATTCTCTTCGAACTATCGGTTTGGTTTGGCCAACTAGATTGGTTTTTCTTGCAATGAGAGAAGTGCTTAGCTTTGGGTTCAATCTTGCGGTGTCCTTTCCCAGTGACAGTAGGGGTAGCAAGGCATGTATTGTATTGTTGCCATCGAAGTTAAAAAGATGGGGTCTTCATCATATTGCTTGAGTTAATTCCTCTACATCATGTCATCTTACTTAATGCGTTACTCCGTTCTTTATGAACTTAATACTCTAGATGCATGCTGGATAGCGGTCGATGTATGGAGTAATAGTAGTAGACGCAGAATCGTTTCGGTCTACTTGACACGGACGTGATGCCTATATTCATGATCATTGCCTTAGATATCGTCAAAACTTTGCACTTTTCTATCAATTGCTCGGCAGTAATTTGTTCACCCACCGTATTATTTCCTATCTTGAGAGAAACCACTAGTGAAACTATGGCCCCCGGGTCTATTTTCCATCATATAAGTTTCCGATCTACTATTTTGCAATCTTTTACTTTCCGATCTATAAACCAAAAATACCAAAAATATTTACTTTATCGTTTATCTATCTCTATCAGGTCTCACTTTTGCAAGTAACCGTGAAGGGATTGACAACCCCTTTATCGCGTTGGGTGCAAGTTGTTTGATTGTTTGTGCAGGTATTCGGTGATTTGTGCGTTGTCTCCTATTGGATTGATACCTTGGTTCTCAAACTAAGGGAAATACTTATCTCTACTTTGCTGCATCACCCTTTCCTCTTCAAGGGAAAAACCAACGCAAGCTCAAGAAGTAGCAACAGCTATCCAGCATGCATCTAGAGTATTAAGTTCATAAAGAACGGAGTAACGCCTTAAGTAAGATGACATGATGTAGAGGAATAAACTCATGCAATATGATGTAAACCTCATCTTTTTATCCTCGATGGCAACAATTCAATACGTGTCTCACTACCCCTACTTTGTCACTGGGTGAAATCACGCAAGATTGAACCCAAAGCTAAGCACCTCTTCCATTGCAAGAAAAACCAATCTAGTTGGCCAAACCAAACCGATAATTCGAAGAGAAATACAAAGATATCAAATCATGCATAAAAGAATTCAGTGAAGATTCAAATAATATTCATAGATAAGCTGATCATAAATCCACAATTCATCGGATCTCGACAAACACACCGCAAAATAAGATTACATCGGATAGATCTCCAAGAACATCAAGGAGAATGTTGTATTGAGAATCAAAGAGAGAGAAGAAGCCATCTAGCTACTAGCTATGGACCCGTAGGTCTGAGGTAAACTACTCATGCTTCATCGGAATGGCAATAGAGTTGATGTAGATGCCCTCCGTGATCGAATCCCTCTCCGGCAGGATGCCGGAAAAGGCCCCAAGATGGGATCTCACGGGAACAGAAGGTTGCGGCGATGGAAAAGTGTTTTCGTGAATGCTTCTGGTGGTTTGGGAATATATGTGAATATATAGGAGGGAGATCTAGGTCAGGGGGTCACCGAGGGGCCCACAAGGTAGGGGGGCTCGCCCTACCCCTATGGGCGCGCCCTCCACCTTTGTCGCCGCCTTGTGGCTCTTCTGAATTCAACTCCAAGTCCCTGGGTGTCTTCTGGTCCAAGAAAAATCATCGTGAAGTTTTATTCCGTTTGGACTCCGTTTGGTATTCCTTTTCTGCGAAGCTAATAAACAAGGAAAAACAGAAACTGGCACTGGGCTCTAGGTTAATAGGTTAGTCCCAAAAATAATATAAAAGAGCATATTAATGCATTTAAAACATCCAAAACAAATAATATAATAGCATGGAACAATAAAAAATTATAGATACGTTGGAGACGTATCAAGCATCCCCAAGCTTAATTCCTGCTCGTCCTCGAGTAGGTAAATGATAAAAACAGAATTTTTGATGTGGAATGCTACCTAATATATTTATTCATGTAATTTTCTTTATTGTGGCAAGAATGTTCAGATCCATAAGATTCAAAACAAAAGTTTAATATTGACATAAAAACGATAATACTTCAAGCATACTAATAAAGCAATCATATCTTCTCAAAATAACATGGCCAAAGAAAGCTATCCCTACAAAATCATATAGTCTGGCTATGCTCCATCTTCATCAAACAAAATATTCAAATCATGCACAACCCCGATGACAAGCCAAGAAATTGTTTCATACTTTTGATGTTCTCTAACTTTTTCAACTTTCACGCAATACATGAGCGTGAGCCATGGACATAGCACTATAGGTGGAATAGAATATGGTGGTTGTGGAGAAGACAAAAAGAAGGAGATAGTCTCACATCAACTAGGCGTATCAACGGGCTATGGAGATGCCCATCATTAGATATCAATGTGAGTGAGTAGGGATTGCCATGCAACGGATGCACTAGAGCTATAAGTGTATGAAAGCTCAAAATGAAACTAAGTGGGTGTGCATCCAACTTGCTTGCTCATGAAGACCTAGGGCAATTTGAGGAAGCCCATCATTGGAATATACAAGCCAAGTTCTATAATGAAAAAAATCCCACTAGTATATGAAAGTGACAACATAGGAGACTCTCTATCATGAAGATCATGGTGCTACTTTGAAGCACAAGTGTGGAAAAAGGATAGTAACATTGCCCCTTCTCTCTTTTCTCTCATTTTTTTTATTTTGGGCTCTTTGGCCTCTCTTTTTTCTTTTTTCTTTTTTAATATTTCGTCCGGAGTCTCATCCCGGCTTGTGGGGGAATCATAGTCTCCATCATCCTTTCCTCACATGGGACAATGCTCTAATAATGAAGATCATCACACTTTTATTTACTTACAACTCAAAAATTACAACTTGATACTTAGAACAAAATATGACTCTATATGAATGCCTCCGGCGATGTACCGGGATGTGCAATGACTCAAGAGTGACATGTATAAAAATTATGAATGGTGGCTTTGCCACAAATACTATGTCAACTACATGATCATGTAAAGCAATATGACAATGATGAAGCGTGTCATAATAAACGGAACGGTGGAAAGTTGCATGGCAATATATCTCGGAATGGCTATGGAAATGCCATAATAGGTAGGTATGTTGGCTGTTTTGAGGAAGGTATATGGTGGGTGTATGGTACCGGCGAAAATTGTGCGGTACTAGAGAGGCTAGCAAAGGTGGAAGGGTGAGTGTGCGTATAATCCATGGACTCAACATTAGTCATAAAGAACTCACATACTTATTGCAAAAATCTATTAGTCATCGAAACGAAGTACTACACTCATGCTCCTAGGGGGATAGATTGGTAGGAAAAGACCATCGCTCGTCCCCGACCGCCACTCATAAGGAAGACAATCAATAAATAAATCATGCTCCGACTTCATCACATAACGGTTCACCATACGTGCATGCTACGGGAATCACAAACTTTAACACAAGTATTTCTACAATCCACAATTACTCACTAGCATGAGTCTAATATTACCATCCTCATATCTCAAAACAATCATAAGGAATCAAACTTCTCATAGTATTCAATGCACTTTATATGAAAGTTTTTATTATATCCCTCTTGGATGTCTATCATATTAGGACTAAATTCATAACCAAAGAAAATTACCATATGTTTAAAAAGACTCTCAAAATAATATAAGTGAAGCATGAGAGTTCAACAATTTCTATGAAATAAACCCACCTCCGCGCTCTAAAAAGATATAAGTGAAGCACTAGAGCAAAATTGCCTAGCTCAAAAGATATAAGTGAAGCACATAGAGTATTCTAATAAATCACGATTCATCCGTGTCCCTCTCAAAAGGTGTGTACACCAAGGATGATTGTGGAAAACTAAAAAGCAAAGACTCATATCATTCAAGACGCTCCAAGCAAAACACATATCATGTGGTGAATAAAAATTTAGCCTCAAGTAAATTTACCGATAGACGAAGACGAAAGAGGGGATGCCTTCCGGGGCATCCCCAAGCTTAGGCTCTTGGTTGTCCTTGAATATTACCTTGGGGTGCCTTGGGAATCCCCAAGCTTAGGCTCTTGCCACTCCTTTTCTATAGTCCATCAAATCTTTACCCAAAACTTGAAAACTTCACAACACAAAACTCAACAGAAAACTTGTGAGATCCGTTAGTATAAGAAAAATAAAATCACCACTTTTTGTACTGTTGTGAAGTCATTCTTTATTTATATTCGTGTAATATCTACTGTATTCCAACTTCTCCATGGTTCATACCCCCCGATACTACCCATAGATTCATCAAAATAAGCAAACAACACAAAGAAAACAGAATTTGTCAAAAGCAGAACAGTCTGCAAAGATCTGAATTGTTCTAATACTTCTGTAACTCCAAAAATTATGAAAAATTAGGAAAACATAGGAAATTTGTGTATAAATCCTGTGTAACAAATTCAGGGTTTTTCCATGCTCCAGTGAATTTAAACAATTCTGTGACTGGATGCAAAAGTTTCTGTTTTTCAGCAAGATCAAATCAACTATCACCGTAAGCCATCCCAAAGGTCTTACTTGGCACAAACACTAATTAAAACACAATTACTACAGAGGTAATAATGTGTATTTTATTCAAAAACAGTATCAAAACGAAAAGCACAAAACTAAAATTGGGTTGCCTCCCAACAAGCGCTATTGTTTGACGCCCTTAGCTAGGCATAAAAACACATAGATCTAGGTATTGTCATCTTTGGTATGCAATCCATAAGTAGCTCTCATAATAGATTCATATGCAACTTAATTTTCTTTCTAGGAAAGTGTTCCATGCCCTTCCTTAACGGAAACCGAAATCTAATGTTTCCTTCTGTCATATCAATAATTGCACCAATCGTTCTAAGGAAAGGTCTACCAAGAATAATAGGACATGTAGGATTGCAATCTATATCAAGAACAATGAAATCTACGGGCACATAATTCCTATTTGCAACAATAATAATATCATTAATCCTTTCCATAGGTTTCTTAATAGTGGAATCCGCAAGATGCAAATTTAAAGAACAATCATCAAATTCACGGAAACCTAGCACATCACATAAAGTTTTTGGAATCGTGGAAACGCTAGCACCCAAATCACACAAAGCATGGCACTCGTAATCTTTAATCTTAATCTTAATAGTAGGTTCCCACTCATCATAAAGTTTTCTAGGAATAGAAACTTCCAATTCAAGTTTTTCTTCAAAAGATTTCATCTTAGCATCAACGATATGTTTAGTAAAAGCTTTATTTTGATTATAAGCATGAGGAGAATTCAACATGGATTGCAACAAGAAAATACAATCTATCAAAGAACAATTATCATAATTAAAATCCTTGAAATCCAAAAGAGTGGGTTCATTGCTACTTAAAGTTTTGACCTCTCCAATCCCACTTTTATCAATTTTTGCATCAAGATCTATAAATTCCGAATCTGTGGGGCGCCTTCTAACTAAAGTTGACTCATCTCCAGTCCCATATTTTTCAAGATTTATATTGGAAAACAAAGATTCAATAGGAGTCACATCAATCACTTTAAGATCTTCATCATTATTTTCACGAAAACTAGAAAACATGTTTTTACAAACCAATCTCGCTTAGCACGCATCTTAGCGGTTCTTTCTTTACACTCATCAATGGAAATTCTCATAGCTTTAAGAGACTCATTAATATCATGCTTGGGTGGAATAGATCTAATTTTCAAATAATCAAGCTCAAGAGAAATTCTATCCACGTTCCTAGCCAAATCATCAATCTTAAGCAATTTTTCTTCAACCAAAGCATTGAAACTCTTTTGCGAAATCATAAATTCTTTAACACTATTCTCAAAATCAGAGGGCATCTTATTATTATTTCCATAAGAATTTTTGTAGGAATTACCATAATTATTAGAGGAATTACTAGGAAACGGCCTAGGATTAAAATTGCCTCTATACGCGTTATTACCAAAATTGTTCCTACCAACAAAATTCACATCCATGGATTCATTATTATTTTCAATCAAAGTAGACAAAGGCATATCTTTAGGATCAAGAGGAGTTTAGTATGCTAGCAAATAATTTCATAAGTTCATCCATCCTTCCACTCAAAACATTAATCTCTTCAATCGCATGCACTTTTTTACTAGAAGAAGATCTTTCGATATGCCATTGAGAATAATTAACCATAATATTATCTAGGAGTTTAGTAGCTTCTCCTAAAGTAATTTCCATAAAAGTACCTCCCGCGGCCGAAACTAAAACATATATAGAAGCAAAATTCAATCCGGCATAAAAAAAATATATAATCATCCATAAATTTTAACCATGAGTAGGGCAATTTGGTATCATCAATTTCATCCTCTCCCAAGATTGTGCAACATGTTCATGATCAAGTTGCTTAAAATTCATAATATCGTTCCTAAGGGAGATGATCTTAGCGGGAGGAAAATACTTGAAAATAAAAGCATCTTTACACTTGTTCCATGAATCAATACTATTTTTAGGCAAAGATGAAAACCAAGTTTTAGCACGATCTCATAGTGAGAACGGAAATAGCTTCAATTTAACAATATCATTATCCACATCTTTTTTCTTTTGCATATCGCACAACTCAACGAAACTATTCAGATGGGATGTGGCATCTTCACTAGGAAGGCCGGAAAATTGATCTTTCGGAACAAGATTCGGCAAAGCGGCATTAATTTCATAAGATTCCGCACTAGTGGCGGGAGCAATCGGAGTACTAATAAAATCATTATTATTAGTATTGGAAAAGTCACACAATTTGGTATTCTCTTGAGTCATCGTGACAAAGCAAGCAATCTAACACACAAGCAAACAAAAATCAAACGAAAAAGGCGAACAGAAGAAGGGCGAATAAAAAGGCAAATCTTTCGAAAATCATTTTAGAAGTGGGGGAGAGGAAAACAAGAGGCAAATGGCAAATAATGTAATGCAAGAGATGAGAGTTTATGATGGGTACTTGGTATGTCTTGACTTGGCATAGATCTCCCCGGCAACGGCGCCAGAAATTCTTCCTGCTACTTCTTGAGCTTGTGTTGGTTTTTTCCTTGAAGAGGAAAGGGTGATGCAGCAAAGTATAGATAAGTATTTCCCTCAGTTAAGAACCAAGGTATCAATCCAGTAGGAGAAGAATGCACAAATCACCAATTCATGCACAAACAATCAAACACTTGCACCCAACGCGATAAAGGGGTTGTCAATCCCTTCACGGTCACTTGCAAAGGTGAGATCTGATAGAGATAGATAAATAAAACTAAACAAAAGATAAAATATTTTTGGGTTTTTTGGTATATAGAACTGAAAATAAAAGATTGCAAAATAGTAGATCGGAAACTAATATGATGGAAAATAGACCTGGGGGCCATAGATTTCACTAGAGGCTTCTCCCTTGAAGGCAAATAATATGGTGGGTGAACAAATTCTTGTCGAGCAATTGATACAAAAGCGCAAAGTTATGACGATATCCAAGGCAATGATTACGAAATATAGGCATCACGTCCATGTCAAGTAGACCGACTCCTGCCTGAATCTACTACTATTACTCCACACATCGACCACTATCCAGCATGCATCTAGAGTATTAAGTTCATAAAGAACGGAGTAACGCCTTAAGTAAGATGACATGATGTAGAGAAATAAACTCATGCAATATGATGTAAACCCCATCTTTTTATCCTTGATGGCAACAATTCAATACGTGTCTCGCTACCCCTACTTTGTCACTGGGTGAAATCACGCAAGATTGAACCCAAAGCTAAGCACCTCTCCCATTGCAAGAAAAACCAATCTAGTTGGCCAAACCAAACCGATAATTCGAAGAGAAATACAAAGATATCAAATCATGCATAATAGAATTCAGAGAAGATTCAAATAATATTCATAGATAAGCTGATCATAAATCCACAATTCATCGGATCTCGAAAAACACACCGCAAAAGAAGATTACATCGGATAGATCTCCTTGAACATCAAGGAGAACATTGTATTGAGAATCAAAGAGAGAGAAGAAGCCATCTAGCTACTAGCTATGGACCCATAGGTCTGAGGTAAACTACTCACGCTTCATCGGAAGGGCAATAGAGTTGATGTAGATGCCCTCCGTGATCGAATCCCTCTCCGGCAGGATGCCAGAAAAGGCCCCAAGATGGGATCTCACGGGAACAGAAGGTTGCGGCGGTGGAAAAGTGTTTTCGTGGATGATTCTGGTGGTTTGGGAATATATGTGAATATCTAGGAGGGAGATCTAGGTCAGGGGATCACCGAGGGGCCCACAAGGTAGGGGGCGCGCCCTCCACCCTTGTCGCTGCCTCGTGGCTCTTCTGACTTCAACTCCAAGTCTCCTGGGTGTCTTCTGGTGCAAGAAAAATCATCGTGAAGTTTTATTCCATTTGGACTCCGTTTGGTATTCCTTTTCTGCGAAGCTCAAAAACAAGGAAAAAACAGAAATTGGCACTGGGCTCTAGGTTAATAGGTTAGTCCCAAAAATAATATAAAATAGCATATTAATGCATATAAAACATCCAAAACAGATAATATAATAGCATGGAACAATCAAAAATTATAGATACGTTGGAGACGTATCAATATTCATGGAATTCATATTGACAACATTGCAATCATGCTCATCATACAAAGATTTTATGCCAAACATTCTATGAACTTCTTCTTCTAACACTTGAGCACAATTTTCCTTTCCATCATTTTCACGAAAGACATTAAAAAGATGAAGCATATTGATACGTCTCCAACGTATCTACTTTTCCTAACGCTTTTCCTCTTGTTTGGACTCTAATTTGCATGATTTGAATGAAAATAACCCAGACTGACGCTGTTTTCAGCAGAACTACCATGGTGTTGTTTTTGTGCAGAAATAAAAGTTCTCAGAATGGGACGAACCTTTGTGAGGATTTTTTATATAATAAAAGAGAATTTCTGGAGCCAAGAACCACCGGAGGGGGGGAGCTGGGTGGGCAAAACCTATCACGGCGCGCCCCCCCTCCAGGCGCGCCCAAGTGGGTTGTCCCCACCTGGTGGCCCCGCAGACCCTGAAACCGACTCTATAAAATCCTATTTTTCCAGAAAAAAATTAGGGAGAAAGAATTGTCGCGTTTCACGAGACGGAGCCGCCGTCACCTCCTGTTCTTCATTAAGAGGCCAGATCTGGAGTTCGTTTGGGGCTCCGGAGAGGGGGATCTTCGATCTTCGTCATCACCAACCCTTCTCCATCGCCAATTCCATGATGCTCCCCACCGGGAGTGAGTCATTCCTTCGTAGGCTCACTAGTCGGTGAGGAGTTGGATGAGATTCATCATGTAATCGAGTTAGTTTTGTTAGGGCTTGATCCCTAGTATCCACTATGTTCTGAGATTGATGTTGCTATGACTTTGCCATGCTTAATGCTTGTCACTTTGGGCCCGGGTGCCATGATTTCAGATCTGAACCGTTTATGTTAACATCATTATATCCATGTTCTAGATCCGATCTTGCAAGTTATAGTCACCTACTACGTGTTATGATCCGGCAACCCCAGAGTGACAACAGTCGGGACCACTCCCGGTGATGACCGTAGTTTGAGGAGTTCATGTATTCACCATGTGTTAATGCTTTGTTCCAGTTCTCTATTAAAAGGAGGCCTTAATATCCCTTAGTTTCCAATATGGACCCCACTGCCACGGGAGGGTAGGACAAAAGATGTCATGCAAGTTCTTTCCATAAGCACGTATGACTATTTACGGAATACATGCCTACATTATATTTATGAACTGGAGCTAGTGCCGTATCGCCCTAGGTTATGACTGTCTCATGATGAATATCATCCAACGAATCATCGATCCAATGCCTACGAATTTCCTTATATTGATCTTGCTAAGTTACTACTGCTATTGTTACAGTTGCACTTGCTACGAAACTACTGCTATCACTGTTACTGTTACTATTGTTGTTGCTACTGCTATCAAACTATTATACTACTTTGCTACTGATCACTTTGCTGCAGATAATTAATCTCCAGGTGTGGTTGAATTGACAACTCAGCTGCTAATACTTGCAAATATTCTTTGGCTCCCCTTGTGTCGAATCAATAAATTTGGGTTGAATACTCTACCCTCGAAAACTGTTGCGATCCCCTATACTTGTGGGTTATCAAGACCTTTTTCTGGCGCCGTTGCCGGGGAGCATAGCTATATTTGTTGAGTCACTTGGGATTATTATCAAATTGCCACTATGAAGAATCTGAAGGATGCTAAGACTAAGATTTTCCCCTCTAAGACGAGGGGAGGTAAGGAACTGCCATCTAGCTCTGTTTTAGATTCACCTTCTGTTATAAGTAAACTTGCAACACCACCACATGCTATCAATCCTGATATGTCGCAAGTTATCGATGATGCTACTTCTGCTATGAATGATGCTTATGATGATGCTAGTACCTTGCTTGATGATAATGTGCCACTAGGTGAATTTTTTGATGAACAAATTGCTAGAGTAAGACAGCATGATATTGTTGAAACTGACGATGAGCTTGAAACTGAAAATCTTGAAACACCTACTAGAACTAGCCCTCCTAGATATGAATTGCCAAAGGTACCAGAAGGTTATGTTATGGGTGAGGAGGCAACTAGAGATATTCTTGCTTGTAAGGATAGAGATGATCTAGAGAAATTATTATGCAAGTATAAGGAGAAATCTTTGAATGCTAGAATGAAATGTGATCCTAAGTTTGCTACTTCACCTATCTTTATTGATGATAAGGATTACGAATTCTCTGTCGACCCAGAGTTAATTACTTTGGTTGAATCTGATCCTTTCCATGGTTATGAAACTGAAACTGTTGTGGCACATCTTACCAAGTTGAATGACATAGCCACGCTTTTTGCTCATGATGAGAAGATTCGCTATTACTATATCCTCAAATTATTTCCGTTCTCATTAAAGGGTGATGCTAAAGCTTGGTACAATACTCTTGCTCCTGGTTGTATGCGTAATCCCCAGGATATGATTTATTACTTCTCTGAAAAATATTTCCCTGCTCATAAGAAACAAGCTGCCTTGCAGGAAATATTTAACTTTGTGCAAATTGAAGAAGAGAGTCTCCCACAAGCTTGGGGGAGGCTTCTCCAATTGCTTAATGCTTTGCCTGATCATCCTCTTAAGAAAAATGAAATACTTGATATCTTCTATAATGGACTAACCGATGCTTCTAGGGATTTCCTAGATAGTTGCGTTGGTTGTGTTTTCAGGGAACGAACTATTGAGCAAGCTGAAGAGTTATTGAATAACATATTGAAAAATTATGATGATTGGACTCCTCCTGAAACACCGCCTAAACCCACTCCGAAGAAGAGGGGTATTTTATATCTCAGTCCTGAAGATATGCAAGAGGCAAAGAAATCTATGAAGGAAAAAGGTATTAAAGCTGAGGATGTCAAAAATTTACCTCCTATTGGAGAAATACATGGGCTTGATACACCACCACCACCTAAGGTGGTAGAGGTAAATTCTCTAATGAAATTCAATGATAATGATAATCCTCACAATATGCACCCTAGCCAATGCTTTTATGAGTTTGAAAACTACATTAGAAAACAAGATCACTTCAATGCAAATGTTATGAAACAATTGAAATACAATTCTAATATGATTGCTCGCTTGAGTGACTTGTTATTTAGAATCTCAAATGATGTTAGAGGTGTGGGGAAGCATGCTTCTATGGTTCAAACCTAGTTAGAACAAGTTGCTAAATCTCAAAGAGAAATGCTTGATGAAATGAATAATAATAATATCAATGATCATGCTGTTAGAGTAATGACTAGAGGAGGTAGGATGACTCAGGAACCACTTTATCCTGAGGGACACCCAAAAATAATTGAACAAGACTCTCAAAGAGTTACCACTGATGCACGTAGTCCTTCTAAAAAAAGAAGAAGAAAAATGATAGGACTTTGCATGCCTCTAGTGAACCTGAAGTAGAAAAACCTCCTGATAATGATAATGAAATTTCTATCTCTAATGCTGAAACTCAATCTGGTAGTGAACACTCACCTTCTGATAATGAAAAAGCTAATGATGAGGTTCATGAAGAAACTCAAACAAATAATAAAGAACCAGACAATGATGTAGAGATAGAACCAGCATGACCCACAACCCAAGAATAAAAGATATGATAAAAGAGACTTCGTTGCTAGAAAACATGGGAAGGAAAGAGAGCCATGAGTTCAAAAACCTATGCCCTTTCCACCTAAGTCAACTAAAAAGAAAGATGATGAAGAATTTGAACGCTTTGCTGAAATGCTGAGGCCAGTCTTTTTGCGTACTCGCTTGACTGATATCTTAAAAATGCCTCCTTATGCAAAGTACATGAAAGACATCACCACCAATAAGAGAAAAATACCGAAAGCTGAAATCTCCACCATGCTTGCTAATTATACTTTTAAAGATGGAGTACCTAAAAAACTTGGAGATCCGGGAATACCAACTATACCTTGCTCCATTAAAAGAAATTATGTGAAAACTGCTTTATGTGTTTGGGAGCTGGTGTTAGTGTTATGCCTCTCTTTATATAAAAGACTTGATTTGAATAAACTCACACCTACTGAAATATCTTTGCAAATGGCCGACAAATCAACTGCCATACCTATCAGTATTTGTGAGGATGTGCCCGTTGTTGTTGCTAATGTTACTATTCTGACTGACTTTGCTATACTTGAGATGCCCGAGGACGACAACATGTCGATTATCCTTGGTAGACCCTTCTTGAGTACTGCAGGGGATGTTATTGATTGTAATAAAAGCAAGGTCACTTTTCATATCAATGGTAATGAGCATACGGTGCACTTTCCGAAGAAACAATTCCAAGTGAATGGTATTAATGTTATTGAAAAATCTCCGACAATCACTATTGGAAGTTTTCAACTGCCTCTACCTACTGTTAAAAAGAAATATGAAATGCTTATTGTTGGGGACATTCAGATCCCCGTTGAGGTAACTTAGTGATTTATGAAAGTTCTTCGGTTTCATGCTAATCGAAAGTGGTTGTTAATAAGACTTGATCAACCTTATTAATGGATCATTTTTTAGAGGTATGAAGTTGATGAATTTAGTGAGCACTACCTTCTGTCACTACCTTTTGTTTTCTATTTTTATTAGTTAAATAAAATAAAATGCCAGGTTTTGCCTGTTTTCTGAATTTTCCGTGCAATAAAAAAATGACCCAAAAATAAAAGTTCTCAGAATGCTCTGAAAATTTAATACGATTTATTTTCTGAAAATTTAAAATTTTTTGGTGCAAATAATATCAGAGGGAGGTGCACCAGATGGGCACAACCCACCTGGGCGCGCCAGGACCCCCAGGCACGCCCTGGTGGGATGTGGTCCCCACGTGGCCCCCCTCACTTATCTCTTCATCCCACGCCACCACCTACCTCCAAAAAAAATCACCATTGCTCTCTCTTTCGTGTTCTCACTCTCAACCCCGTGGATTTCGATCTCTTTGCTCGAAGTTCCGTTACCGAAACTATTTCGGGGGATTGTTGCTTGGTATGTGACTCCTCCATGTGTCCAATTAGTTTTTGCTTTAGTGGTTTATATTTTGAATAATTAGCTGCTCTTGGTGTTTCTGTAGATGAGCTTGCATGTTGAATTCTTAGAGTTCTAAGTAGTTTGAATGCTTGCGATGGCCTCTATACATCCCTATGCATAGTTGTTTACAATCTTGTGAAGTTTTATTGAGAAAAATTTTGTGGACTAAAAAATTCCGAAATTTGTTCATAGGGAAAAGATGAGTATCTTTAGGAAGTTTGCTTCCAAGAAGAACTCCAAGGGAGTTATTGGGGAGTCATCTGATAGTGATCTCCATACCCGGAGATTGGCGGAGATACGGCCGTGCGAATGGCCGCATAATCCGTTCATGGAAGGGGCCGGAATCCTTCAAGAGTTTGCACAATACGCTGCTCATGCCGGCCTCACCGACTTCATCGCAGCTGAGTGTGAACAGTATCATCTCCTCACAAATTCCTTTGTGCAAAGTTTTAATTTCCTTCCTAGGAATAATCCCCCTGAAGTGCAGTTTAACCTTTATGCTGAACCCCATCAGATACCGCTTACTGAATTTTGTGACATATGCCTGATCCCTTCTGATGGGAGTTTAGCAGAGCCTAGGCCTGCAGACTTCGAAGGCTTTTATCGTACTCTATCTATAGGGGATGAGAGAGGGGTGTCAAGTGTCACCGCTACTAGCTTGCATTTTCCTGCCGTTCATTATTTTGCTCTATTAATTGCAAAGTGCTTGCTTGCTAGAGAGAAGGTGGGTGCACTCAGTGCCCCGGACCTTGCTGTTTTACGCCGTGCACTTCAAAGCGACACCACTTATAGCTTGGGAGCTATTGTGGCACGCCGCCTCCACATTAATAAATCCAAGGGCAAAATACAAGGTGGTATTTACGCTACTCGCTTGGCTAATCGCTTTAACATTCAGATACGCCAGCATGATTATCCGTTGCCCAAGGTTCGCCTAGATCGCACGGCCATGGAACACCACCAATTTATTGCAGTCGATTACCCTGACATTCCTATTCCTTATAACCTGGTTTTCAGTGTGAAAACTTGTGATATTATTCCATTGCCTGCACCTGCTTTGTTTGATCCTATTGCCAGGGGTGGATACAGGATTATGCCTGCGGACATCGTCGCCTACCGGAACAACCTAGCTGCAGCAGAGGAGGAGCCTCAGCAGTGGGATCCATGGGTGCCCACTCCTCAGCACTTCAACATAGGACCCCATGGCTTCTACGACTGGTGATTACCAAGTTAGGCCAAAAGCCTAAGCTTGGGGGAGTACGTATTTCCACCGACATTACATTCATGTTCACACATTTCATTCCAGTTGTCAGTGTTCACACTTTTTCATTGTATTATCCATGTTAGATTTATTTTCTCGCCTTCTTCTTGTGTGTTTGAAAAACTTTGAGAAAATCCAAAAATATATTTCTTGCTACTTTTTTATTTTTCTTCCTAGTTTAAATTGTTTTAGCACTAAAAAGAAAACTCAAAAAGATTTCCTTGTTCTTCTTTTGCTTGTTGGGAGCTTTCCCGTGTAAATATTTTTTCTCATTTTTGTTTTTCCTTTTATTTGCTTTCCTTCAGGAAAACCAAAAACTCCAAAAATATTTCAGTGTGTTTCTCTGAATTTATTTTCTATTTATTGAGTCATACTGAGGAGAAGACCACGATGAAAATGTTGAGTGGCTCTCATATGCATTATTATTAATCTAACAAAGAGCCTATTTTACCTTGTCTTCTCCTTTTGAATAAAATGTCTGCAGATTCCAGCTTAGTCCACAGCACTCTTGCACTATTATTATTTTCAAATCGTTCGGTCGTGCAAGTGAAAGGCAATAATGATGATACTTGATGAACTGGTCGTGGCAGAGAGAAACGGGTATGAACTTGACTTGTTCTATTTTTGTAAATATGTTTAACCTAGTATCCATGATTCAGTCCATTATGATTCAACATGTTTGCAATGACCATTAGAGATTATAGTTTCTCATGCCATGCATAAATAGCTAGGAGTGGATAATGATTTATCTTGGATGTCAACATGGCGTTAAAATGATTTTGATGTAGTATGATGATATGGTATCCTCCTCTGAATGTTCGAGTGGCTTGACTTGGCACATGTTCATGCATGTAGTTGAATCAAAACCAACATAGCCTCTATGATATTTATGTTCATGGTGTTCATATCCTACTCATGCTAGTGTCCAATGTTACTTATGCATAATGCATGTTCATGACCGTTGTTGCTCTCTAGCTGGCCGCTTCTCCACCTATTTGCTAGCCTTCACCTGTACTAAGTGGGAATTCTGCTTGTGCATCAAAAACCTTGAACCCAAGTTATTCTAGATGAGTCCACCATATCTACCTATATGCGGTATTACCCTGCCGTCCTAAGTAAATTTGCATGTGCCACCTCTAAAAATTTCAAATAAATATCCTTTTTGTGTGACTGGATTGTTCATGGAACGACAGGAGGTAGTTGGTATCTTCCATGCTAAGCGGATTATTCTCAGGACGAGTGTTTATTCACTTGCCATTGCATGAGAAAGGGGCGGTAATAGGGATTCCCAGTCCCAAATTGCAAAAAGAACTTACAAATAATCAAACAAAAACTCCTATGGAGCAATAACCTTTACTTTATCGCTTGGGAACCGCTACTAATGTGTTTAGCATGGAAGATATTGATAACTGATGGTCGCGAAGTAAACAAGAAGGGTGCATGTCTCAAAATATCATTTACCTCTATTTTTAAAAAAAACTTGAGCCCTGGCACCTCTGCAAATCACTGCTTCCCTCTGCGAAGGGACTATCTATTTACTTTTATGTTGTGCCATCACCTTCTCAAATAAGCGCCAGAACCTGAGAGCATTGTTGTCATGCTGATGCATTGTGTGTAGCTAATGTTGGGTGCATCATGACTGGGTCTTTTCTACCATGAATTACAATGTTTAGTCGCTGCTTGAACTTTGGAGGTGCTCTGCATTTATGTTTTGCGGTCTCAGAATGGGCTAGCGAGATACCACTATTGTCATATTATATCATGGTTGTTTTGATAACATGTTGCTATTTGAGATATCTTATTATTGCTCGCTAGCTGATTATGTCATTGATATGAGTTAATATAATTTTTAAGAGTTATTGTGGACATGGTTAGTTATAATATTGGCTGAAAACCTGGGTGCTGTTTAATCTTATTTATACAAACAAGAGCAAAAGAGTTCGTAAAAGTTTTTGTTTTTCACTTTTAGTTTATCAACTGAATTGCTTGAGGACAAGCAAATGTTTAAGCTTGGGGGACTTGATACGTCTCCAACGTATCTACTTTTTCTAACGCTTTTCCTCTTGTTTTGGACTCTAATTTGCATGATTTGAATGAAACTAACCCGGACTGACGTTGTTTTCAGCAGAAGTACCATGGTGTTGTTTTTGTGCAGAAATAAAAGTTCTCGGAATGGGACGAAACTTTGCGAGGATTTTTTATATAATAAAAGAGAATTTCTGGAGGCAAGAACCACCGGAGGGGGGCACCTAGGTGGGCACAACCCACCAGGGCGCCCCCCTATTCCAGGCGCGCCCAGGTGGGTTGTCCCCACCTGGTGGCCCCGCAAACCCTGAAACCGACTCTATAAAATCATATTTTTCCAGAAAAAAATCAGGGAGAAAAAATTATCGCGTTTCATGAGACGGAGCCGCCGTCACCTCCTGTTCTTCATCGGGAGGCCAGATCTGGAGTCCGTTTGGGGCTTCGGAGAAGGGGATCTTCGATCTTTGTCATCACCAACCCTTCTCCATCGCCAATTCCATGATGCTCCCCACCGGGAGTGAGTAATTCCTTCGTAGGCTCGCTGGTCGGTGAGGAGTTGGATGAGATTCATCATGTAATCGATTTAGTTTTGTTAGGGCTTGATCCCTAGTATCCACTATGTTCTGAGATTGATGTTGCTATGACTTTGCCATGCTTAATGCTTGTCACTTTGGGCCCGGGTGCCATGATTCCAGATCTGAACCGTTTATGTTATCATCATTATATTCATGTTCTAGATCCGATCTTGCAAGTTATAGTCACCTACTACGTGTTATGATTCGGCAACCCAGAGTGACAATAGTCGGGACCACTCCCGGTGATGACCGTAGTTTGAGGAGTTCATGTATTCACCGTGTGTTAATGCTTTGTTCCGGTTCTCTATTAAAAGGAGGCCTTAATATCCCTTAGTTTCCAATATGGACCCCGCTGCCACGGCAGGGTAGGACAAAAGATGTCATGCAAGTTCTTTCCATTAGCACGTATGACTATTTACGGAATACATGCCTACATTATATTTATGAACTGGAGCTAGTGCCGTATCGCCCTAGGTTATGAGTGTCTCATGATGAATATCATCCAACGAATCCTCGATCCAATGCCTACGAATTTCCTTATATTGATCTTGCTAAGTTATTACTACTATCGTTACTGTTGCACTTGCTACGAAACTACTACTATCACTGTTACTGTTACTATTGCTGTTGCTACTGCTATCAAACTATTATACTACTTTGCTACTGATCACTTTGCTGCAGATAATTAATCTCCAGGTGTGGTTGAATTGACAACTAAGCTGCTAATACTTGCAAATATTCTTTGGCTCCCCTTGTGTCGAATCAATAAATTTGGGTTGAATACTCTACCCTCGAAAACTGTTGCGATCCCCTATACTTGTGGGTTATCACATATGAGGCAACCTCAATTCCATTTTTTTGTTGTTTTCTTTTATGGACTAAACTAGAGATAAAACAAGAAACTAAAAGATTCAATTGCAGGATCTAAAGATATACCTTCAAGCACTAACCTCCCCGGCAACGGTGCCAGAAAAGAGCTTGATGTCTACTACGCAACCTTTCTTCTTGTAGACGTTGTTGGGCCTCCAAGTGCAGAGTTTTGTAGGACAGTAGCAAATTTCCCTCAAGTGGATGACCTAAGGTTTATCAATCCGTGGGAGGCGTAGGATGAAGATGGTCTTTCACAAACAATCCTGCAACCAAATAACAAAGAGTCTCTTGTGTCCCCAACACACCCAATACAATGGTAAATTGTATAGGTGCACTAGTTCGGCGAAGAGATGGTGATACAAGCGTAATATGGATGGTAGATATGGGTTTTCATAAACTAAAAATATAAAAACAGCAAGGTAGCAAGTAACAAAAGTGAGCAAAAACGTTATTGCAATGCTTGGAAACAAGGCCTAGGGTTCATACTTTCACTAGTGCAAGTTCTCTCAACAATGATAACATAATTAAATCATATGGCAATCCCTCAACGTGCGACAAAAGTCACTCCAAAGTTCCTATCGCGGAGAACATAAGATGAAATTGCTTGTAGGGTACGAAACCACCTCAAAGTTATTCTTTCCGATCAATCCATTGAGCTATTCCTATAAGTGTCACAAATAGCCCTAGAGTTCGTAGTAAAATAACACCATATGACACACATCAATCAACCCTAATGTCACCTAGATACTCCAATGTCATCATAAGTATCCGTGGGTCAATTATGCGATATGCATCAAACAACTTCAGATTCATAATATTCAATCCAACACAAAGAACCTCAAAGAGTCCCCCAAGATTCCTACCGGAGAAACAAGGACGAAAACATGCATCAACCCCTATGCATAGATTACCCCAATGTCACCTCAGGAATCCGCGAGTTGAGTGCCAAAACATACATCAAGTGAATCAATAGAACACCCATTGTCACCACGGGTATCCCACGCAAGACATACATCAAGTGTTCTCAAATCCATAATAGTATTCAATCCGATAATAGTGAAACCTCAAAGGTAAAACTCAATTCATCACAAGAAGATAGAGGGGCAGAAACACCATATGATCCAACTATAGTAACAAAGCTCGCGGTACATCAAGATCGTGCCAAATCAAGAACACGAGAGAGAGAGAGAGATCAAACACATAGCTACTGGTACATACCCTCAGCCCCGAGGGTGAACTACTCCCTCCTCGTCATGGAGACCGACGGGATGATGAAGATGGCCACCGGTGATGGTTTCCCCCTCCGACAAGGTGCCGGAACGGGCTCCCGATTGGTTTTTCATGGCTACAGAGGCTTGCGGCGGCGGAACTCCCGATCTAGTTTTCTTTTCGGGGGTTTCTGTATTTATAGGAATTTTTGGCGTCGGTTTCAAGTCAGGGGGGGTTCACGAGGCAGCGGCAAGGTAGGGGGGCGCGCCCTCCACCCTTGTGGGTGCCTCGTGGATCCTCTGGTGCATCTCCGATACTCCGTGGGCTTCTTCTAGTCCATAAAAAATCATCGTAAAGTTTCAGCTCGTTTGGACTCCGTTTGGTATTCCTTTTCTGTAAAACTCAAAAACAAGGAAAAAATGGAAACTGGCACTGGGCTCTAGGTTAATAGGTTAGTCCCAAAAATAATATAAAATAGCATATAAATGCATATAAAACATCCAAAACAGATAATATAATAGCATAAAACAATCAAAAATTATTGATACGTTGGAGACGTATCAAGCATCCCCAAGCTTAATTCCTGCTCGTCCTCGAGTAGGTAAATAATAAAAACATAATTTTTGATGTGGAATGCTACCTAACATATTTATCCATGTAATCTTCTTTATTGTGGCAAGAATATTCAGATCCATTAGATTCAAAACAAAAGTTTAATATTGACATAAAAACAATAATACTTCAAGCATACTAATAAAGCAATCATGTCTTCTCAAAATATCATGGCCAAAGGAAGTTATCCCTACAAAATCATATAGTCTGGCTATGCTCCATCTTCATCACACAAAATATTAAATCATGTACAACCCCGATGACAAGCCAAGCAATTGTTTCATACTTTTGATGTTCTCAAACCATTTCAACTTTTGCGCAATACATGAGTGTGATCCATGGATATAGCACTATAGGTGGAATAGAATATGGTGGTTGTGAAGAAGAAGAAAAATAGAAGGAGATAGTCTCACATCAACTAGGCGTATCAACGGGCTATGGAGATGCCCATCAATAGATATCAATGTGAGTGAGTAGGGATTGCCATGCAACTGATGCACTAGAGCTATAAGTTTATGAAAGCTCAAAAAGAAACTAAGTGGGTGTGCATCCAACTCGCTTGCTCATGAAGACCTAGGGCAATTTGAGGAAGCCCATCATTGGAATATACAAGCCAAGTTCTATAACAAAAATTTCCCACTAGTATATGAAAGTGACAAAATAGGAGACTCTCTATCATGAAGATCATGGTGCTACTTTGAAGCACAAGTGTGGTAAAAGGATAGCAGCATTGCCCCTTCTCTATTTTCTCTCATTTTTTTATTTTTTTAATTGGGCTTCTTTGGCCTCTTTTTTCTCTTTTTTTCCTTTTTTTCCTCTCCTTTTTTTTTTATTTTTCGTCCGTAGTCTCATCCCGACTTGTTATTCTTTCTGATCAATCCAATGAGCTATTCCTATAAGTGTCACAAATAGCCCTAGAGTTTGTAGTAAAATAACACCATATGACACACATCAATCAACCCTAATGTCACCTAGATACTCCAATGTCACCACAAGTATCCGTGGGTCAATTATACGATATGCATCAAACAACTTCAGATTCATAATATTCAATCCAACACAAAGAACCTCAAAGAGTGCCCCAAGATTCCTACCAGAGAAACAAGGACGAAAACGTGCATCAACCCCTATGCATAGATTACCCCAATGTCACCTCGGGAATCTGCGAGTTGAATGCCAAAACATACATCAAGTGAATCAATAGAACACCCCATTATCACCACGGGTATCCCACGCAAGACATACATCAAGTGTTCTCAAATCCATAATAGTATTCAATCCGATAATAGTATTCAATCCGATAATAGTGAAACCTCAAAGGTAAAACTCAATTCATCACAAGAAGATAGAGGGGGAGAAACACCATCTGATCCAACTATAGTAACAAAGCTCGCGGTACATCAAGATCGTGCCAAATCAAGAACACGAGAGAGAGAGAGAGATCAAGCACATAGCTACTGGTACATATCCTCAGCCTCGAGGGTGAACTACTCCCTCCTCGTCATGGAGACCGCCGGGATCATGAAGATGGCCACCGGTGATGGTTTCCCCCTCCGGCAGGGTGTCGGAACGGGCTCCCGATTGGTTTTTCGTGGCTACAGAGGCTTGCGGCGGCGGAATTCCCGATCTAGGTTTCTTTTTGGGGGTTTCTATATTTATAGGAATGTTTGGCGTCGGTTTCAAGTCAGGGGGGTCCACGAGGCAGCGGCAAGGTAGGGGGGCGCGCCCTCCACTCTTGTGGGTGCCTCGTGGCTCCTCTGGTCCATCTCCGATACTCCGTGGGCTTCTTCTGGTCCATAAAAAATCGTCGTAAAGATTCAGCTCGTTTGGACTCCGTTTGGTATTCCTTTTCTGTAAAACTCAAAAACAAGGAAAAAACGAAAACTGGCACTGGTCTCTAGGTTAATAGGTTAGTCCCTAAAATAATATAAAGTAGCATATAAAACATCCAAAACAGATAATATAATAGCATGGAACAATCAAAAATTATAGATACGTTGGAGACGTATCACCCGCCCGTCCGCGCATGTCCGTTTCGACGCAAACGCGATCCAAATTTGGGCTGGAAATGGGTCGAAAGTGGACAAAAAATGGACATTTTTTCGTTTGCTCTGGCGCATTGGGCCACAGTTTGTGTCCGTTTAGCCCCAAACGGACACGGCCGGACCATTTAGGGTCGTGCATTGGAGTTGTCCTAAGGTTTGAGTTTCTTGACGTATGTGTAAGATGGTGAGATTTCATGTCAGACGCTTTGGATCAATTCAAGGGTTCAATGGCGACAACTGCAGCTTTGGAACGCTGGTCTTTAGGGCATGTGCGCAAAAACTTTCTAGCTCTCATCGATAAGGTCAGGTTGACTCCGATAAGGCACCGGCGAGAGCGGCACGTCGGTTGCTCATTCTGATGGCGGTAGTGGTCATTCGGTGGTCTAGGAACTCGATATAACTAGTATTATGTTTGGGTACTCTGTATTTCTGGCGAACATATATAATAGATCCGGGGTTTTTTTTTTTGCAAAATAAAAAAGGTCAGTCATGAGTGTACAATTAGGGCTCCTCATTTGATTCAAAGGAGTTTTATAGAAACTTTAGGGGATGATCCTTATGGAAACAAATTGCCAGGACGTTCGATTCACGTGATTGATATTCATATGATTTTTCTACACTCTACAATAAAACTTCTCAAATCTATTGCTATAATTCCTTTTATTTTTATGGTGTCAACACTATTTGATCTAAACTCATGTAAATTTTTTAATCATGTGTGATTAAATAGGACATATGATATTCTAACATAGACCAAATAGTGTTTTAGTGGAAAAATTAACTTGATTGCTTCAACGGAGAAATGCCAAAGCCCCTAATAATAGTGAAAACTGTTGGGAAATGTTGCATGGAAAACGAAAAAATTCTACGCACACGCAAGATCTATCCATTGAGATGCATAGCAACGAGAGGGGGAGTGAGTCTACGTACCCTTGTAGACCATAAGCGGAAGCGTTTAGTAACGCGGTTGATGTAGTCGAACTTCTTCGCCCTCCAACCGATCTAGTACCGAACGTACGGCACCTCCGAGTTCTGCACACGTTCAGCTCGGTGACGTCCTCACCTTCTTGATTCAGTAAGACGGGCGAAGTAGTAGATGAGTTCCGGCAGCACGACGGGGTGGTGACGGTGATGGTGAAATTATCTCCGCAGGGCTTCGCCTAAGCACTACGAAAATATGACCGAGGGACGAACTAGAGGGAGGGGCACCGCACACGGCTAGGGAATCGTGGTGTGTGTTGCCTCTCTCCTTCCTCTCATATTAGGCGGAGACACATGGGGGGCGAGCAGGGGCTAGACCCCCCCCCCCCCCCCAAACGATCGGCCCCCCTCAATGAATCGGAGCAGATACTAATACAGATCCTAGTATATATTACGTACTTGGCTGTAGATTTATTCCTTAACTACCGTTCAACTAGTACTGCATACGAAGGCCCAATGAATTGATTTCCCAAGTTTTGTGGCGCTGCGTGTACGTACCCAAGCCCAAACACAGCCCATGTCTCATCTTTAGGCCACCGTGGAGAATTTTGACCCAGCTTTCCTGTCTTCCAAGTCGTTCAGAATAGATCGATCACGATTTTCTGCTAGCCGCCACCGGCCGCCCTAGCCGATCGACGGACGACACCGCCGCGGCGCGGTGCTAGCCAGCAAACCCCCCGTCTCTGCCTTTGCAGATCCTGCAGCGGCAATGATCTAGTCCGCAAACGCTGAAGTCTAATCCGCGGCGATGATCCTGTCGCAAACGCTGAAGTATAAAGGTATGGCATAGTTAATTAACTGGCTCTCTTGCGATTGCACCTCAGACTATTGATTAAGTAGTACAAATTACTAGATGTGTTTTTCAGTCATATGGGAGATTTTGCTTGTAGTACATCTTAACTGTTGTTTCCTCCTCAGGCTGCCTTTTGGCATTTTCGTTTTTATTGAATGTCGTCTGCACCCTGTCCTTCTATTTCGATGGAAGCAGGGCTGACTGCATTCGTCAATTTATGATATTTGTGTTTCACTGAAAAATAAATAGCTCCAAAGTTGAGATTATGTTATTGTTCGATGATCTTGCTAGTTGTAGACCTAAATTTAATCCTGTAGAAAGGAAGCCCTTTTATGAATTGCCAAAAATGTATTACTATGTTTTGATAAGTCAGTGTGATAGATTATGACATTTTATTCTCAAAATTTTCTTCTAATATAAAACATCACACATTTAGGTGTGTATTCAAAAAAAAAATTTGCATGTACTATCCTTATCTCCTTCGCCCCCCTCATGTCTAAATCCTGGCTCCGCCCCTGCTCATATATATAGGTGGAGGGGGGAGAGGAGGCAGCCCCTAGGGCGCCCCAAGTGGCCGGCGGCTGCCCTAGGGCGCCTGCCCTGGCCGAATCCCCCTTTTCCATATTTGTGTATGGGGGGGAAGGAAAGGGGGGTTGGCTGCCTTTGGGGCGCCTTCCCCTTCCTTCCCTCCCTCTTTGGTACGTGGGCAAGGGGTGGAAGGGGCGCACCAGCCCCTTGTGGGCTGGTGTGCTTCTCCCGCTTTGGCCCATACACTTGCCGGGGGTGTCCGGAACCCCTTCCAGTGCCCCGATGACTACCCGGTGCACTCTGAAACCCTTCCGGTGTCCGAATATCATCGTCCTATATATCAATCTTTACCTCTCGACCATTTCGAGACTCCTCGTCTTGTCCGTGATCTCATCCGGGACTCCGAACAACATTCGGTCACCAAATCATATAACTCATATAACACTATATCGTCAACGAACGTTAAGCGTGCGGACCCTACGGGTTCGAGAACTATGTAGACATGACCGACACACCTCTCCGGTCAATAACCAATAGCGGAACCTGGATGACCATATTGGTTCCTACATATTCTACGAAGATCTTTATCGGTCGAACCGTTATGACAACATACGTAATTCCCTTTGTCCATCGGTATGTTACTTGCCCGAGATTCGATCGTCGGTATCTCTATACCTAGTTCAATCTCGTTACCAGCAAGTCTCTTTACTCGTTCCATGATACATCACCTCGTAATTAACTCCTTAGTCATTTGCTTGCAAGCTTATGATGTGTATTACCGAGAGGGCCCAGAGATCCCTCTCCGATACTCGGAGTGACAAATCATAATCTCGATCTATGCCAACTCAACAAACACCTTCGGAGATACCTGTAGAGCATCTTTATGATCACCCAATTATGTTGTGATGTTTGATAGCACACAAGGTATTCCTCCGGTATCCAGGAGTTGCATAATCTCATAGTCGAAGGAATATGTATTTGACATGAAGAAAGCAATAGCAATAAACTGAACGATCATTATGCTAAGCTAATGGATGGGTCTTGTCCATCACATCATTCTCCTAATGATGTGATCCCGTTATCAAATGACAACACATGTCCATGATTAGGAAACCTTAACCATCTTTGATCAACGAGCTAGTCTAGTAGAGGCTTACTAGGGACACGGTATTTGTTTATGTATTCACACATGTATTTAAGTTTCTGATCAATACAATTCTAGCATGAATAATAAACCTTTATCATGAATAAGGAAATATAAAACAACAACTTTATTATTGCCTCTAGGGCATATTTCCTTCAAAAACTGGTATGTTAATTTTCTAGCTATCAACTAAGTAATACTCGCTCCGTCCCAAAATAAGTGTCGCTGATTTAGTACAACGACGAAGGGAGTATGTAGCAGTTGGTGCTGAGGCTCATCTTTGCACTTACTAAATTGTGTTGGGCTCATCTTTTGTAGCTGTCAACTAAGCAATATGTTTGAGGACTTTTTTGGGAGTAAAAGTTTGTTATCCAAGCGATGAAATCGACAAGTTTAGATAATCAATTTTTTGTAAACCGCCGTGATGGCAAAAACCATACTTAACGATGCTGCACGATCATCCTGTTGTGAGGGATCAACTTGTTTTTCATTTCTGAAATGTCTAAAGCAGAACTGTCCCTTTGATGCTTTTCATTTATTTTATTATTGATCATCATGTTTTCCTATTTAAACAACATTCAAAATACACATTCACAACATTTCCATAACACACATCTACATTCATGTCACGTTTGCATTGCATTTTATAAATAGATTCATACCTATCCAACAGTAAGAGACAAAGTGCTAAAATCTAGAGAGTGTCTAGGGTCAATATATGCAATGTTTTTAAGATAATAAGGTCGGTGGCGTTGCATATTTCACATTCCAATGAGTCCTTCAAATCACTGGAAAGAGTGCCATCTTCTCATGCTATAGGTGAAAAGGGGCGACACGATCAGATCTACAATATAGATATTTTTGCACAAGAATGTAGTAAGTAGTTCATATGGATTTAACAAATTGTAAAGACTTATAAATGATGCACTTGTAGGGTCCTCGTCGTACACCTCCTTTCACTATCTTTGTTTATCGCAACTAAAATATAGTGTCTCTACTGATGGTAGGGGGTTATGTAGTTTGGGTATAACAGCGCGAAATTTATTGGCAAGTGTTAGGGAAAGGATGCCAACGGCCTGATGTGGCAGAAGAAGAGAACGATGTGAGCCGGAATTTGCAAGAAGTAAAAAACTGAGCACCAAACACCTAGTTCCACCTTCGCGCGTATAATATGGATGGTGTAACAAACTCTATTATCCTTCTTAATTAATGGATGAAGTAAATCTTATGTCTCCGTTTTGAGAAAAAAAACTTCACGCGTAGATGATTCCTTATGCCTTCAGTCCGTAAGTGTAACATTATTGCAATACCCGTCTGGCAGTCTGAGCCACTCCATATACACTTCGTGTTTGTAAAAGAGAGATTTTTGCAAACTTTTCACATTCAACTACAGATTTTTGCAAGTAGTGGAGTAACATGAAATATCTTTCATGTTACTGGTAGTCTGGTACGCTACGTACCCATCACCATCAAGGCCATCAGACTTAAACAAGAAATGGCACCACAAAGGCAAAACCATGCAAATTTAAACCACAAAAGCGCTAGCTGCCACCACTACTACTTCCTCTAGCTAAACAACCAAAAGTAGAACTAAATCATCCACTAGTACTACTAGCTTGTGCATGCATGCCAGCTCTAATCTACAATCTGCTGAGTACATAGTCATAATTAATTAACTAGTAGAAAAGCTAGTACTCCTACTAGCTAGTACTGCTACTAGTTTTTCACATAGACGAGTACGGCTTCCACGACTGCATGCATGCACGCGCGCGATTCCGGCGCGGTCACTGGGACTGCTGCTTGCCGGACTTGAGGCTGGCCGCGTTATGGCCGGACGGCTCGCCGCCCTTCGCCAGCTGGGGCGCCGCCATGGAGGAGGCCGCCATGCGCTGCTGCTTGAGCTTGAGATCGGCGAGGAGCTGCTCGTTCTCCTGGGCCAGCAGCTGTGCCTTCCTCCGGAGCCGCTCGTTCTCCTGCATGATGCACAGGTTCTCCAGGTACAGCTCCGTGTTCGCCCGCTCCATCCTCCACGCCCTGCTAGCCACCTGCACCACATTCACATGCACCTATAGTTAGTGTTCAACCTAAAACATACTCCAAATGTTTGCGCTTGATTTAAGAACAACTAGCAGTACCACCTAGCAGCACTCAAGATTCAAGAAAGAAGGCAAGAAATGCACTAGGGATGGATTGTGGAAATGCAGTGCTACTTCTTCATACTACCTCTTTTCTGAGGTACTGAAATGGTAGTACTCGGGCTTGGAAGACTGGCACTTGTAGCAGAGGAAGAAGAAGGCTAGCTAGCTCGAGTGGGGGAGAAAGAACTTGTGGTGGGGGGAGAGGAGACGGGAGAGTGCGTATTTATAGGCCCGCCCCAGCAAAGCAGCAGTGGAACTGGATCGAAATGGTGTTCTCCTGCACAGCTGCGCTTCAATGCAGGCCGAGCTGCCTAGGGCTCTGGAGGATGTGTACAGTGTACATTCATGGTGGTAGTTAGCTGTCAATGAGAAAGTGTGATGATGGTGATGAATTGATGACGCACTTCTGGTTCTCGTCCAAAGATACGCAATCATTCTTATTCTCGGCCGTGCCGTGCGCTTCTTCCGGCCGGCAGCATTTCCAACGTAGTACCCATCCCTCCAGTCTCTCTCTCCAGAAACGGTCAAACTTATGGGGTTACACAGCCCTGAAGAATTTGCAAACCAGGTGTATGCATTCTCGACGAATTGGTAAGCTTTCTCCAGTCAGAAAATGAACAGTATTTGTTTTTTAAAAACTTCAGATCTTTTCATCATGCCATGGTAGTATAAAGAACATAGAAATCCCCGCATAAAAAAAGTAAATACAAAAATAACAAAAATTGCATCCATATTTGTAGATCACCTAGCAATGACTACAAGCACTGGAGAGATCCAAAGGCACACCGTCCTCATCACCGCTCGCTTACCGAAGTCAGGTTGTGTTAAGGCCCTCAAGGACCAGTGCACTAGAATAGCAACCGTCGCCGATGAAGAGAAATATACATCGAAAGGATCCAATAACCCGTACATACATGAACGAAGACGAAGAAAGACTGGATCCAAGCAGATCCATCGAAGACCAGCACCGACCGAATCCCGCGAGATCCGCCGGAGACACACCCCTCCACCGTCGCTAGATGCATCACTGGAGCGCGGGCTAGGCGGGGAGAATCTTATTCCTACTTCAGGGAGCTGCTACCGTCTCGTCCTCTTGAGTAGGACACAAAACCTAAATAAACTCAAAAAACACCTAAAAACGGAGGAAGATCCCTCCCGCTGGCAAGGTCCGAGGTCCACCGCACCTCCATGGCCCTAGGGCCACCGGAGATGAGGCGGACCGGTGCCGGCGCCGACAGGAGGCGGAGGAACCCATAGTATTTTTCTTATAGAGGAGCGGCGGTCGCGTCTAAAAAACCAATAGTATTATCCTTGGGGATATGTCAAATGTGTTAACTGACTGAAACTTGTGTACAGTGACAATAACTTGTTTTTAACTATTGTGTTTGGAGTACTACCTCTGTCTTGGTTTATTGGTCCCTTCGTATTTTGTGTCGAATTTTGACCATACATTTAACTAACAAAATGCTAATACATGTCACCAAAAATTATATCGTTGGATTTGTATTTGAATATAGTTTCCAATAATATAATTTTTTATGACATGTATAGACATTTTGTTAGTTAAATTTATAGTCAAAGTTGGACACGAAATACGAAGAGGACCAATAAACCAGGACGGAGGTAGTACTATCCATGAGGATACGCCATGTAATGACAATGACCGAAATATCTGTGGCGGCTACCAAGGTTACTATGGTGAACAGAAACAAAGAAAATTTTGGGATTTTCCATGGCTCAAGGGTATTGGGCTGAGAGACATCGCCCCAAGATCTACGAGCTCTCGCGCAGGAAGAGTTGCATTGTAAGCAAGGCACTGATGGATAACTTGTGGGTTAGCCACATCGACACCCACCATGACATTTCTTTGGAGCACATTTCAGGAATTCCTCACCCTTTGGAAAAAGCCCTCTCATGTTTAATCTCCCAAGGAATTCAAGACACCATGGCTTGGGAATTCACTTCCAATAAAAATACTCCGTGTCCTCGGCATATAAGGCTCAATCTGCTGGCCTCGCCTCTACTGTCATGGTTCCAACGGTTTGGAAGGTCTGAGCTCCCCTTAAGTGCAAGCTTTTTCGTGTGGCTTGTCATCCAAAATAATGTGTGGGCGACCGATAGATTGCATCGCCATGGATGTATGAACTGCAGTCTGTGCCCTATGTATAAGACAGTGCATAAGTCTATCGTGCATCTCATTTGTCATTGTCGATACATGCACCGGGTTTGGACGGAGATCACTAATTGGCTTGAGCTTCAACACATTATGGCTACGGATTGGCGCCTTGCGACCTTGGTGAATGATTGATGGAACGGCTGGCGGACCTACACTAGTAGAAAACAGGGTTTTGGTTCAGGTCTGCCCAGCCCATTAGTCCCGATTCAGTCACGAACCGGGACCCATGGGGCATACGTCCCGGTTCGTGCGCATAGGGGGCCGGCCGGGCCTCGTGGGGCATTGGTCCCGGTTCGTCTGGACCCTTTTGTCCCGGTTCCAGACACGAACCGGGACCAATGGGCCTCGCTCCTGGCCCACATCCATTGGTCCCGGTTCGTGGATGGAACCAGGACCAAAGGGTAGTCCCGGTTCCATCCACGAATCGGGACCAATGGTGTGGCTATATATACCCCCTCGCCCGCAAGCAGAGCACTCCACTGGTCTGTTTTTTCTGGCCGGCTAGGGGAGGGCTTTGTGGTGCTCTAGCTCACCTCCTATGCACATGAGGTGTTCGATGAAATGCCCGAGCCACACTACTTAAGCTTTCTCCTCTCCAAACTCGACCTCCAAGCTCCATTTTCCTCAAGATTAGTCTAGGTTTAGCGGTCCGTCACGTCCCGTCCCTGTCTTCACCGCCGTCGATCGCCCGCGCCGATCTCGTCGCCGGCACCACCGTGGTGAGCCTCTTGTTCTTATCTTCTTTCTAAAAAAAAATTCTTGTATGATTTAGATAGATACTTGTATAATTTTCTTACTTTTATTATTGTTTGTTATTATGTAGTGCGATGGTTTTGGTATCTGCCCCCGTCGGCCCTCCTCCTGTCTATGATTTGATGTGGTATATATTATATTTTATAACTATTTGATTCATTTATTGTTTATGACAATTATGCCGACCAACGTGACATATTTTTTTTATCTAGGAGGTATGTGAACCGGAAATTCCAACCGACCGTATTGTCGAGAGGTTAAATTTAGTTGAGGAAGAAAACAATTACTTGAAGGAAAAATTGAAAAAAATTGAGGAGGAGAAGATGATATTGGAGTTGCATGTTGCGGATGTTGTCGATGATCACAAGATCAAGATGAATGAAATGCGCTTCAAGATTAGAAAGTATAGAAAATATGCCATTCATACCGAGGCTTGGTATCATTATGCCGTTGGATCAATTGTTACCTTGGTTGCGATTATGATCGCATTTGTTGTTGCATTGAAATGTTTTACATAATTTCAATGTATGGTTTAATTAGATGCTCTGGAGAGCTATATGTTGTTCAATGAGAACTATGTATGTACTTTAGTTTTAATGTGATGATGAACTTCTATTAATTTGGTCACTTACCTATTCATGATGTTCTGTAATGGTTTTTGACACACTTAATTATATATAATGCACGCAGATGAACCGGCAATGGATGTACGGTGACAGCCGCACCTCCGAGTACATTAAGGGCATGCATAATTTTCTCGAAGTGGCTGAGGCAAACAAGCAGAATGGTTTTATGTGTTGTCCATGCCCTATATGTGGGAATACGAAGTCTTACTCTGACCGGAAAATCCTTCACACCCACCTGCTTTATAAGGGTTTCATGCCACACTATAATGTTTGGACCAAGCACGGAGAAAGAGGGGTTATGATGGAAGACAGCGAAGAAGAAGAGGATGATGAAAACTATGTGCCCCCTGAATACGGTGATGTTGCAACGGGGGAAGCTGAAGATCAAGAGGAACCAGACGATGTGCCCGATGATGATCTCCGCCGGGTCATTGTTGATGCAAAGAAACAGTGCGAAAGTGAAAAGGAGAAGCTGAAGTTCGATCGCATGTTAGAGGATCACCAAAAAGGGTTGTACCCCAATTGCGTAGATGGTAACACAAAGCTCGGTACCGTACTGGAATTGCTGCAGTGGAAGGCAGAGAATGCTGTGCTTGACAAAGGATTTGAGAAGCTACTGAAAATATTGTAGAAAAAGTTTCCAAAGGAAAACGAATTGCCCGATAGTACGTACACAGCAAAGAAGGTCGTATGCCCTCTAGGATGGGAGGTGCAGAAGATACATGCATGCCCTAATGACTGCATCATGTACCGTGGTGCGTACGAGGATTTGAACGCATGCCCGGTATGCGGTGCATTGCGGTATAAGATCAGACGAGATGAGCCTGGTGATGTTGACGGCGAGCCCCCCAGGAAGAGGGTTCCTGCGAAGGTGATGTGGTATGCTCCTATAATACCACGGTTGAAACATCTGTTCAGAAACAAAGAGCATGCCAAGTTGATGCGATGGCACAGAGAGGACCGTAAGAAAGACGGGAAGTTGAGAGCACCCGCTGACGGGTCGCAGTGCAGAAAAATCGAGAGAAAGTACTGGGAGGAGTTTGCAGGTGACACAAGGAACGTATGGTTTGGTCTAAGCGCGGATGGCATTAATCCTTTTGGGGAGCAGAGCAGCAATCACAGCACCTGGCCCGTGACTCTATGTATCTATAACCTTCCTCCTTGGCTGTGCATGAAGCGGAAGTTCATTATGATGCCAGTACTCATCCAAGGCCCTAAGCAACCCGGCAACGACATTGATGTCTACCTCAGGCCATTAGTTGAAGAACTTTTACAACTGTGGAATGGAAACGGTGTACGTGTGTGGGATGAGCACAGACAGGAGGAATTTGACCTGCATGCGTTGCTATTTGTAACCATCAATGATTGGCATGCTCTCAGTAACCTTTCAGGACAGACAAACAAGGGATACCACGCATGCACGCACTGTTTAGCTGACACCGAAAGTATATACCTGGACAAATGCATGAAGAATGTGTACCTGGGGCATCGTCGATTTCTTCCGACCAACCATCAATGTCGAAAGAAAGGCAAGCATTTCAAAGGCGAGGCAGATCACCGGAAGAAGCCCGCCATGCGTACCGGTGATCAGGTACTTGCTATGGTCAATGATTTACATGTAATCTTTGGAAAGGGTCCCGGCGGACTATCTGTTTTGAATGACGCTGAGGGACGCGCACCCATGTGGAAGAAGAAATCTATATTTTGGGACCTACCCTACTGGAAAGACCTAGAGGTTCGCTCTTCAATCGACGTGATGCACGTGACAAAGAACCTTTGCGTGAACCTGCTGGACTTCTTGGGCGTGTATGGGAAGACAAAAGATACACCGGAGGCACGGGAGGACCTGCAACATTTGCACGAAAAAGACGGCATGCCTCCAAAGCAGTATGAAGGTCCTGCCAGCTACGCTCTTACCAAAGAAGAGAAGGAAATCTTCTTTGAATGCCTGCTCAGTATGAAGGTCCCGTCTGGCTTCTCGTCGAATATAAAGGGAATAATAAATATGGCAGAGAAAAAGTTCCAGAACCTAAAGTCTCATGACTGCCACGTGATTATGACGCAACTGCTTCCGGTTGCATTGAGGGGGCTTCTACCGGAAAACGTTCGATTAGCCATTGTGAAGCTATGTGCATTCCTCAATGCAATCTCTCAGAAGGTGATCGATCCACAAATCCTACCAAGGCTAAGGAGTGATGTGGTGCAATGTCTTGTCAGTTTTGAGCTGGTGTTCCCACCATCCTTCTTCAATATCATGACGCATGTCCTAGTTCATCTAGTCGACGAGATTGTTATTCTGGGCCCTGTATTTCTACACAATATGTTCCCCTTTGAGAGGTTCATGGGAGTCCTAAAGAAATATGTCCGTCACCGCGCTAGGCCAAAGGAAGCATCTCCATGGGCCATCAAACAGAGGATGTCATTGGGTTTTGTGTTGACTTCATTCTTGGCCTTAAGAAGATTGGCCTCCCTCAATCGCGGTATGAGGGGAGACTGACTGGAAAAGGCACGCTAGGTGGGGACTCAATAATATGTAGGGACGGGCATTCTTGGTCTCAAGCACACTACACAGTTCTACAAAACTCTACCTTGGTGACCCCGTATGTCGATGAACACAAGAACATTCTGCGCTCCAAACACCCGGAGCAGTGTGACGACTGGATTACATGTGAACACATCAGGACTTTCGGCAGTTGGTTGGAAACACGTCTCAGAGGTTACAACACTGTTTCTGATGAGCTGTACTCGTTGTCCAGGGGACCATCTTCGACTGTATTGACTTATAAAGGATACGAGATAAATGGGAATACATTTTACACGATCGCCCAAGATCAAAAGAGCACCAACCAAAACAACGGTGTCCGCTTTGATGCAGCAACCAAGAGGGGAAAGGACACATATTATGGTTACATAGTGGACATATGGGAACTTGACTACGGACATGATTTTAAGGTCCCTTTGTTTAAGTGCAAATGGGTCAATATGTCAGGAGGCGGGGTACAGGTAGACCCACAGTACGGAATGACAACAGTGGATCTGAACAATCTTGGGTACACAGACGAACCATTCGTCCTAGCCAATGATGTGGCGCATGTTTTCTATGTGAAGGACATGTCTACCAAACCGAGAAAAAGAAAAGATAAGGAAGCGAATACATCATACGATGAGCCAAAGCGCCACATAGTTCTTTCAGGAAGAAGAGACATCGTGGGATTGGAGGGCAAGACAGACATGTCTGAATATTATGAAAAGTTTCATGAAATTCCTCCCTTCAAAGTCAAGGCTGACCCAAGCACACTGTTATGCGATGAAGAATATCCATGGTTACGGCGTAATAAGCAAAGGACACAAGCGAAGAAAAAGTGAAGACTTTCTCTCCACAAATATTATGATGATGCCTTTGATCTAGAATATCACTGCAGTTACATGTGAAGAAATGAAATGCCTTTTGTAACAGACGAGTTTCCGGAAACCCTGATACTTCGAAACAGATTGTCCGTTTTGTACACGAAGTGCATCCAGTTTTTGCCGTAACCCTCTCAACTTTTAGCACATGCTATATGGGTGAAATGATGATACCATGCCAATTTTCAACCTCTTCAGAGTTCATTTGAAGTGCTTTTCAATTTCAGGGTCATATAGCTCAAAAAAATCAGTAAATGCATGAAAAATAACAAATGAAGTCAGAAAGGGTTGAAAATTGATGATGTGGCTTTGAATGGTGCATTTTGAACACACAAAAAGTCTGGAGTTCAAAAAAATGAAATGCCTTTTGTAACAGACGAGTTTCCGTATGAAACCGTGATACTTCGAAAGAGATTGTCCGTTTTGTACACGAAGTGCATCCAGTTTTTGCCGTAACCCTCTCAACTTTTTAGCACATGCTATGTGGGTGAAATGATGATACCATGTCAACTTTCAACCTTTTCAGAGTTCATTTGAAGTGCTTTTCAATTTCAGGGTCATATAGCTAAAAAAAATCAGTAAATACATGAAAAATAACAAATGAAGTCAGAAAGGCACTAGTAGAAAAAGGCCCATTTGTCCCGGTTCATAAGGCCCATTTGTCCCGGTTCGGGAACCGGGACTAAAGGGTCGGGACTAAGCCCAACATCTTTAGTCCCGGTTCTTATACGAACCGGGACAGATGGGGCTCCACGTGGCCGCTGCGGCGAGCCCAGAGAGGAGGGCCTTTAGTCCCAGTTGGTAACACCAACCGGGACCAAAGATCATCCACGTGTCAGCAGCTCAGGAGCTGGGGTTTTTGTTTTTTTTTGAAAGGGGGGGGGGGTTTAGGGGTTTTGTAGGGTTAATTTAGGGGTTTCATATATTGTGTTAGCTAGCTAATAGAGAGAAGTGTCCTCTCTTATCTCCGTGCTTGGTCGATGCTACGTACTATACGTATAGAGAGGACTCGACACGCTAGCTAGTAAGCAAAAGAAGGAAACCATTAAGTACACAAGATCGTCATGAACATATACAGAGAGAAGTGATCGACCTCCTCCTTCTCCGAGAGATTGGTCAAACAACAAGTTTTCGTATATCTATCCGACGCTACTAGCTACATATATACAATATAAGATCCCTAACATCTGATGTCAAGTTCCACATGGTATTCTCCGGCTGGATTGATGACGTGGTCAAGAAAGAATCCAGCCAATTCCTCTTGAATTGCCTTTAAGCGATCTTGTGGTAGGAGTTCATCCCGCACCTGCCAAATCTAATTTGAAGAAGGGGGTCAATACATATATATGAATGAAACTCAACACAAATGATGGTAATAAAATAAAATTGTGAATATTATTGCTTACGCACTTCATATTGTTTTTCAGAGTAGCCCCGCTTAGAGGTCGTTGCGTTGTAGATGTACTCGCAAACGTAGTATCCACAAAAATTATTCCCGCCTTCCTGCCACAACCACTTTACGAGAAATAGAGGTCAATCAAACTGATAATCAAGCATTATAAATGGTATTGATGAAACTAGCTAGAATCAATGGGAGATGCGCGGAACTAGCTAGTAGTACTTACTTTCGGGTGTGTAAATCGCAGATCCCCCGGCAGTCCCGGAACTTCTGCGGTGAACACTTTCCAAACCCTGCGAGACAAAGAAAATAATTACTTGATATCAGGAAATGAACAAAGTTGCCAATATGGTGCGATAATGATCGCTTGAACTTACTTCTTGAGCATTTCAGTCATGGCCGCATACTCCTTGGGATCTTTTCGTTTTGAGTCTAAGACGGTTACTAGTCCGTGCTCAAGCTTAATCTCTAGGAGAATAAAGTGGATGCTGCACACGCATGCATAACTCATCAATTACATTACTATAACCTCGAGTAATAATGGAAACCGAATATGCAGAAGACAGTAACACTCACTTGAAGTTGTAAGGAAAGAGTATTTTATCTTTCTTTTGATTTTTAAGCAATGATTGTAGCAAGTTGGCCTCGGTTTCTTTCGCATTATATTTAACCGTCCATTGTTCTATGAGATTTGTGTTAATGAACCCAATATCATAGATTTGTGCATTTCTGCATTCGACGATCTTCAATCTGCATAATATAGTGAGGATAATTATATATACATGCAATGAAAGAGCTGAGCTATATATAGAGACTTAATTACAGAAGTATAGTACTTACAGACAGTAGCAAGTGATGATTATTTTATCGAGGTCCTTTTGATTGAAAAACTGGAAGAACTCCTCAAATGGAACAGACAACAGATCAATTCCAACGAGGTCGTGCTCCTCTTTAACTCTCAGCGTCAAAATATCCTTCCCAGACTTGCAGGTGTCCATGTACCACTTATGGAATCTTCGCATCATCGTTGTTAGAGGAGGATCACCAGGTCTGACGAGAGGCTTCCCGTACTGGTATTTGTGTTCGTCCACCTCCATTGTATCAAAATGTGCATCGTCGGGCAGGTAATCACCAGGATTGGTACCGGGCAGCATCCTCGGCAGATTTGCGACGATATCGCTAGACACCTTGAGCGGGGGGCACGATTGGTTTGCCTGTTCGCCGAGCTGGGGAATTTTGTTCCCACTTCTTTGTTCTTGTAACCTTTTGTCAGTTGATGTAGTTCCCGACCAGCGCGCTCCTTCCACTGCCTTTTTAAGAGCGCGGACATGGTTGTCATCCGGCGGAGGCGGTGGTGGTCGCTTCAGGTTCTTCATAGTGCGCTTCAATTTCACCGGATCCATCTTCTCCTCCGGAGGTGGATTTTTCTTTGCAAAAAAGTCCCTCACTTGGGCTTTACAGATCTCCATGTTTTCCTCGTCGGTAATCTTGTATGGTAACTTCTCTAGAGGCGTGAGAGTCGGACCGAATCTGTATTGCCTCCCGCCTCTGGCTGTACTGCTAGACGCCGGAGCAGTCGGAGTGGCTGCGGCTGTCTTCCTTCATTGCTTACGAGGCGGAGAAGGAGGCGGAGTGCTACGACGCGCCGGAGCAGCCGGAGCGGCGGCTGCTGTCTTCCGCTGTTGCTGACGAGGCGGAGAAGGAGGCGGGCTGCTCGGACGCGCCGGCGCAGGCGGAGAAGGAGGCGGAGTGCCGCCACGCGCAGAAGCAGCCGGAGAAGGAGGCGGAGTGCCCTGATCACTCGCCAGAGGAGGAGGCGGAGGAGGAGGCGGAGTGCCCTAACTCGCCGGAGGAGGAGGCGGAGGCGTCCAGTTCGGAAGGTTGATGAGCTCCTTCCGCCATAGACATGGAGTCTTCAGAGCAAGACCCAGCAGAGTCTCCCCTTCACCGGTAGGGTGGTCAAGCTGGAGCTCCTCAAATCCCTCTGTTATTTCATCGACCATCACAACAGCATAGCCTTGTGGAATCGGAAGGCAGTGAAAAGTTGCGCCGGGTTGAGGAGGTGTAACACAGCCGACAGCCGCCTTGACTTTGAGGTGCTGCCATTGCGTCATAAGGTGGCAATCTTGAGCCTCCGTGATAGCATCCACGGGGTAGCTGGGAGCCGTGAAGTCAGGCTGCTGAAGGACCTCGGTGGAAGCCACGCTGCTTCTCCGCTGAGATGGAGGGGTAGCTTCTGGGGTAGCTCCGGCAGGTCGCTGGCTCTGAACTAGTAGTGCTTGTTCCTCTAGCGCTCGTACCCTTGTATTCAGCGACTGCAGTTCCGTCTGCTCCACTTTCCTCCTCCTCTCCCGGGTTTTGTAACCGCCTGCGCTGGGAAACCCAACCTTCCACGCAACGGAGCCTGCCGTGCCTCGTGTTCGTCCTGGGTGCTCAGGATTCCCGAGGGCCTGTGTGAGCTCATCGTTCTCTCTGTCGGGAACGAACGTCCCTTCCTGCACTGCGGCGATATACTTCTGAAGCTTCTTGACGGGTATTTCAAGTTGCTCCTTCGTCCAATGGCACTTCCCTGTTTCAGGGTCCAAGGTTCCCCCAACCCCGAAGAACCAAGTCCTTGAACGGTCTGGCCAGTTCAATGTCTCTGGTTCGACCCCTTTATCAAGCAGGTCCTTCTCAGCCTTGTCCCACAACGGCCGGGCTTTGAGGTAGCCACCTGACCCCGTGCGATGGTGATACTCCTTCTTTGCAACATTTTTCTTGTTTGTCGCTGACATCTTCTTACTCTTCTCCGATGTCTTGTGGGCCTCAAATGCGGGCCAGTGATCTCTTATCTTCTCAAATCGGCCGGTGAATTCTGGAGTCTTCCCTTTGTCGACAAACGTTGATTTCAACTCATTCTTCCACCTCCTGAATAGATCTGCCATCTTCTTAAGAGCATGAGCCTTGACCAATGGCTCTATAACTGGCTTATCCGGATCCTCCTCTGGCGGTAGGGTGAAATTTGCCTTCAGCGCGGTCCAAAGATCATCTTTCTGTCTATCGTTGACAAAAGACACTTGAGGGTCTTTGCTCTTAGGCTTATTCCATTGGTGGATGCTGATCGGGATCATGTCCCTAACAAGAACCCCGCACTGAGCAGAAAATGCTTCCTTGGTCCGGCTGGGTTCAATCGGTTGGCCATCGCCCTTGATTGCTGTGATCGTGAACCTTTCATCCTGGCGCAACCTTTTCTTCGGGCCTCGTCTCGTTACCGAAGTTTGGCTCGATCCGGAGGGCTAGAAAAGAAGAAAGAAGAGAGTTAATATGTGTACATACTAAAACAATTAATGCATCAATTAGCTAGTCAGCACAGGCTTAATTAATATATATACCTCGCCGGACTTTGCAACAGCTCCTTCCTCCGTTTGCTCATCGGAGCCATCATAATCATGTCCTTCCACCTCCATTATTCGATCACCGGAGCCTGCTTCACCCTCTCCTTCCAGACCATCGGTGTCGTTGAGATACGACAAGATATCACCTCCGCCGAGGATTATGTCCCCCAACAACTGTTCTGCTTCGATGTCTCGGTGCTCCATAGTTTCTGCAAATATTACAACATGGCAATTAATATACAAACATGACAGATGGATATAATAGTGCAAACGTAGACCTAGCTAGCTCGACGCTTCTACGGTTTGGGGTGGCCTCGACAACTCTTCTAGGGTTTGGGGTGGCCTAGGCAACGCTTCTAGGGTTTGGGGTGGCCTCGACAACGCTTCTAGGGTTTGGGCCGGACCGCCTCTCTCATGAATGTCCGACGTCCGGACCGACAAGGGATTTAACAAAATGACGCCATTCTGGATGTGCAGAAAATGGTCCATATTTTTCCTGATCTCATCTACCCTTCTATATGTCACGTTGTCTAGTGTCAAAGAATTCAAGAAAACCATGACTTCATCATTAGCCGGAAATGACAGGCGTATAATGGTACGAAGCTCTTCAAAGTTGTTTTGGAACGGAGTTCCCGATAGAATAATTCGCTTTTTGGTACAAAGTTCAGCAAAGAGCCTTCCGAATATCGCTATTTGGAAGGCCTTGCTTGAGATCATACCAAAAGCCGAATTATTCTATCATGGAAATCCGTTCCAAAACAACTTTGAAGAGCTTCATAGCATCATACGCCTGTTACTTCCGACTAATGATGAAGCCATGGATTTCTTCAATACTTTGACAGACAACGTGACATATAGAAGAATATATATATAGATGAGATCAGAAAAAAAAATTGGATCAACTTGTGCACATCCATAATGGGGGCATTCTTGATAAATCTATATATGTCAAAATTCAAACTTTGACATATGATCAAACTTTGACATATGATCAAATGTTGCATATGTCAAAATTCAAACTTTGACATATGATCAAACTTTGATATATGATCAAATGTTGCATATGTCAAAATTCAAACTTTGACATATGATCAAACTTTGATATATGTCCACCGCGATATAAAATAATACATAGACTTGTTCGGGTGAGAGGGGGTTGATCGACGTCCCCCCTCATGTCAAATTTACCGGAGTTATCTTCTAGTGGTTTGGGTGGCCTCGAGAGTTTGTCGGGTAGGGGCGGGAGGGGGTAGGAGATCGACAACGCTTTTTTTTCTAGGGTTTGGGTGGCCTCAAGAGTTGGTCGCCCGGTATATCGAGAGGGGGGTGAACATTTTACCTTAGTAACTTAGAAAAAAAATGTTATCGAGGAGGGGGTATATCGACCCCCCCCCCCTCATGTCAAAGTTATCGGGGAGGGGCTATATCGACAACGACATACATATAGCCACAAACATATAAAAAATGTTATCGGGGAAGGGATATATCGACCCCCCCCCTCATGTTGAAGTTATCGGGGAGGGTATATCGAGAGGGGGTGAACATTTTACCTAGTAACTTAGAAAAAAAATGTTATCGGGAGGGGGTATTCGACCCCCCCCTCATGTCAAAGTTATCGGGGAGGGGATATATCGACAACGACATACATATAGCCCCATACATATAAAAAATGTTATCGGGGAAGGGGTATATCGACCCCCCCCCCTCATGTTGAAGTTATCGGGAGGGGTTATATCGAGAGGGGGTGAACATTTTACCTTAGTAACTTAGAAAAAAATGTTATCGGGGAGGGGGTATATCGACCCCCCCCCCCCCTCATGTCAAAGTTATCGGGGAGGGGCTATATCGACAACGACTACATATAGCCACATACATATAAAAAAATGTTTCGGGAAGGGGTATATCGACCCCCCCCCCCTCATGTTGAAGTTATCGGAGGGGGTATATCGAGAGGGGGTGACCATTTTACCTTGTAACTTAGAAAAAATGTTATCGGGGAGGGGTATATCGACCCCCCCCCCCCTCATGTCAAAGTTATCAGGGAGGGGCTATATCACACGACATACATATAGCCCCACATACATATTAAAAAAATGTTATCGAGGAAGGGGTATATCGACCCTCCCCCCTCATGTTGAAGTTATCGGGGAGGGGGTATATCGACAACGACATACATACAAGGAAAAAAATGTTATCGGGGAGGGGGTATATCGACAACGACATACATACATGGAAAAAAGATTACGTGTAAATCATTGACCATAGCAAGTACGTGATCACCGGTACGCATGGCGGGCTTCTTCCGGTGTTCTGCCTCGCCTTTGAAATGCTTGCCTTTCTTTCGACATTGATGGTTGGTCGGAAGAAATCGACGATGCCCCAGGTACACATTCTTCCTGCATTTGTCCAGGTATATACTTTCGGTGTCAGCTAAACAGTGCGTGCATGCGTGGTATCCCTTGTTTGTCTGTCCTGAAAGGTTACTGAGAGCAGGCCAATCATTGATGGTTACAAACAGCAACGCATGCAGGTCAAATTCCTCCTGTCTGTGCTCATCCCACACACGTACACCGTTTCCATTCCACAGCTGTAAAAGTTCTTCAACTAATGGCCATAGGTACACATCAATGTCGTTGCCGGGTTGCTTAGGGCCTTGGATGAGTACTGGCATCATAATGAACTTCCGCTTCATGCACAGCCAAGGAGGAAGGTTATAGATACATAGAGTCACGGGCCAGGTGCTGTGATTGCTGCTCTGCTCCCCGAAAGGATTAATGCCATCTGCACTTAAACCAAACCATACGTTCCTTGGGTCACCTGCAAACTCAGTCCGGTACTTTCTCTCGATTTTTCTCCACTGCGACCCGTCAGCGGGTGCTCTCAACTTCCCGTCTTTCTTACGGTCCTCTCTGTGCCATCGCATCAACTTGGCATGCTCTTTGTTTCTGAACAGACGTTTCAACCGTGGTATTATAGGAGCATACCACATCACCTTGGCAGGAACCCTCTTCCTGGGGGCTCGCCGTCAACATCACCAGGGTCATCTCGTCTGATCTTATACCGCAATGCACCGCATACCGGGCATGCATTCAAATACTCGTACGCACCGCGGTACAGGATGTAGTCATTAGGGCATGCATGTATCTTCTGCACCTCCAATCCTAGAGGGTATACGACCTTCTTTGCTGCGTACGTACTGTCGGGCAATTCGTTATCCTTTAGAAGCTTCTTCTTCAATATTTTCAGTAGCTTCTCAAATCCTTTGTCGGGCACAACATTCTCTGCCTTCCACTGCAGCAATTCCAGTACGGTACCGAGCTTTGTGTTGCCATCTTCGCAATTGGGGTACAACCCTTTTTGGTGATCCTCTAACATGCGATCGAATTTCAGCTTCTCCTTTTCACTTTCGCACTGTCTCCTTGCATCAACAATGACCCGGTGGAGATCATCATCGGGCACATCGTCTGGTTCCTCTTGATCTTCAGCTTCCCCCGTTGCAGCATCATCGTATTCAGGGGGCACATAGTTGTCATCGTCCCCTTCTTCTTCGCTGTCTTCCATCATAACCCATATTTCTCCGTGCCTGGTCCAAACATTATAGTGTGGCATGAAACCCTTATAAAGCAGGTGGGTGTGAAGGATTTTCCGATCAGAGTAAGACTTCGTATTCCCACATATAGGGCATGGACAACACATAAAACCATTCTGCTTGTTTGCCTCAGCCACTTCGAGAAAATTATGCACGCCCTTAATGTACTCGGAGGTGCGTCTGTCACCGTACATCCATTGCCGGTTCATCTGCGTGCATTATATATAATTAAGTGTGTCAAAAACCATTACAAAACATCATGAACAGATAAGTGACCAAATTAATAGAAGTTCATCATCACATTAAAACCAAAGTACATACATAGTTCTCATTGAACAACATATAGCTCTTCAGAGCATCTAATTAAACCATACATTATTGAAACTATGTAAAACATTTCAACGCAACAAAAATGCGATCATAATCGCAACCAAGGTAACAATTGATCCAACGGCATAATGATACCAAGCCTCGGTATGAATGGCATATTTTCTATACTTTCTAATCTTGAAGCGCATTGCATCCATCTTGATCTTGTGATCATCGACGACATCCGCAACATGCAACTCCAATATCATCTTCTCCTCCTCAATTTTTTGTCAATTTTTCCTTCAAGTAATTGTTTTCTTCTTCAACTAAATTTAACCTCTCGACAATAGGGTCGGTTGGAATTTCCGGTTCACATACCTCCTAGATAAAAAAAATCTATGTCATGTTGGTCGGCATAATTGTCATAAACAACAAATGAACCAAATAGTTATAAAATATAATATATACCACATCCGAATCATAGACAGGACGAGGGCCGACGGGGGCGGATACCAAAACCATCGCACTATATAATAACAAACAATAATAAAAGTAAGAAAATTATACAAGCATCTATGTAAATCATACAAGTAACAATTTTTTTCTTTTAGAAAGAAGATAAGAACAAGAGGCTCACCACGGTTATGCCGGCGACGAGATCGGCGCGGGCGATCGACGGCGGTGAAGACGGGGACGGGACGTGACGGACCGCTAAACCTAGATAAATCTTGAGGAAAATGGAGCTTGAAGGTCGAGTTTGGAGAGGAGAAAGCTTAAGTAGTGTTGCTCGGGCATTTCATCGAACACCTCATGTGCATAGGAGGTGAGCTAGAGCACCACAAACACCTCCCCTCGCCGGCCAGAAAAAACAGAGTAGTGGAGTGCTCTGCTCGCGGGCTAGGGGTATATATAGGCACAACATTGGTCCCGGTTCGTGGTTGGAACCGGGACTAAAGGCCACCCTTTGGTCCCGGTTCCAGCCACGAACCGGGACCAATGGATGTAGGCCAGGAGCGAGGCCCATTGGTCCCGGTTCGTGTCTGGAACCGGGACCAAAGGGTCCAGACGAACCGGGACCAATGCCCCACGAGCCCCGACCAGCCCCCTGGGCGCACAAACTGGGACGTATGCCCCCATGTGTCCCGGTTCCTGACTGAACCGGGACTAATGGGCTGGGCTGGCCTGGACCAAAGCCCTGTTTTCTACTAGTGAGGGTTGAAAATTGATGATGTGGCTTTGAATGGTGCATTTTGAATACACAAAAAGTCTGGAGTTCAAATAAGTTCAAAAAAATGAAATCCCTTTGTAACAGACAAGTTTTCGTTCGAAACCCTGATACTTCGAAAGAGATTGCCCGTTTTGTACATGAAGTGCATCCAGTTTTTGCCGTAACCCTCTCAACTTTTTAGCACATGCTATGTGGGTGAAATGATGATACCATGCCAACTTTCAACCTTTTCAGAGTTCATTTGTAGTGCTTTTCAATTTCAAGGTCATTTAGCGCAAAAAGAATGAACTAATAGCAAAAAGAATGAACTTAAAATAATCAATTAAAATATTCTATTATGATCAACTAAAACAAAACTATAATATTCTTAAATAGCAAAAAGAATCAACTAAAAAGCTTTTATAAAACTCTAATAGCAAAAGGAATCAACTAAAAAGCTTTTATAAACATCTAGTATTTTTGAAACTAAAATTATTAAAAAGTTATGCAACTAAAATTATCAAAGTATTTTTAGTTCAAAACATTAATAGTAAAAGAATTATCATAAATAATTTTTTTGTTAGAAACTTAATAGCAAAATGAATTATCATAAAGAATTTTTGTTAGAAACTAAAATAACAAAATCTGTTTTTGAATATAATGTTAAAACACAGTAATATTAAAAACCGCCCAGAAAAAGAATCACTCAAAAATCTATTTTAATAGTAAAGTTATTCACAAACTAGTGATTCACACAAATTTCAAAGAATTCAAATTTAAACTATTCAAATTTGAAAACTAATGGCACTAACAGAAAGTTTATAATTTTTGTGACCTAACAGCAAAAGAATTAAAAAAATAAAGCAAAAAACAAAAGAAAATAAATAATGCAAAAAACAAAACAAAAAAACTGGAAAAAAAATATAAAAATGCCGCCTACTGGGCCACCACGGCCTGAATACGACTAGAAACCCAACCCGGCAGGTGGGCCAGGATTCAGGCCCGCAGAAGGCCCAGTAGGCCCACAAGCAGAGAGACACATTTAGGCCAGTAGGCCTGCAATAGAGAGGAGTTCGAAAGGGGAGGCACAACCGCGCTTATAAACTGGTGCCGAAGCTCCTCAGCTAGCGAGGTGGGACTAAACATCCACCGCGACTGTGCCAGGCACAGGCTATTGGTCCCGGTTGGTGGCACGAACTGGGACTAATGCCCACTTTTGGTCCCGGTTCGTGGCACCAACCGGGACCAATGCTACCCTTTGGTCCCGGTTCGTGCCACAAACCGGGACAAAAGGTGTGGGTATATAACCCCACACTTGGAGAAATTTCCCCCCACCCCGCCATTCTTCCCTGAACGCCGCCAGGCTGCCCCTGCTTCGTCGACGCCGTCGCCGCCCCGTGGTCGCCGGCGCCGTCGCCGCCCGCTCCTCGATGCCGTCGCCGCCCACTCCTCGTCGCCGTCGCCCCGCGCTCCTACACTGCACCGACGCGCCGCCCGGCCCGTGCCCCCTGCTTCGTCGACGCCGCCGCCGCCCCGTCGTCGCCGTCGCCGCCCGATCCTCGACGCCGTCGCCGCCCGCTCCTCGTCGCCATCGCCCCGCGCTCCTGCCCTGCCCCGACGCGCCGCCCGGCCCGTGCCCCCTGCCTCGACGTACGCCGGCCGCCCCGTGCCCCTGCCCCGACGCCGCCCCACTCCCCCGGCCTGCCCCGACCACGTCGCACCTCTCCTCGCCGTTCGTTCCGGCCGGCCTCCTCCTCTCTGTTTTTTTAATATGATGATTTTTTTTGTTCATAGATGATATATATGTAGTGTATATGATGATATGTATGTGTATATATATGATGATATGTCCTGTTTTTCATAATTTTTTTGTTCATAGATGATATATATGTAGTGTATATGATGATATATATGTATGTGTATGCAAAAGTTACATTTAATAAAAAAAGAAAATGTATGTATTATGTTCATATGCAAAGAATATGCAAAAGTTAGAATTTTTGTTCATATATGTATTTTTTTGTTCATATGTGTATTAATTTTTTTATTCATACCATTTTTTTGTTCATATATGTATTTTTTTATAGCATTTTTTTCATGTATATATGTATGTGGCTATGTATGTATAGATGGATATCATTTTTTCCATGTATGTATGTCGTTGTCGATATACCCCGTCCCCGATAACTTCGACATGAGGGGGGGAGGAGTCCTCGAAACATATCAAGTGCACTTTATAAATTCATATGTTGAGTTAGTTGATTTAGGTAAGTGCATTTTAGGTTAGTTGATTTAGTGCATTTTAGGTTAGTTGTATTGTTAGTGCATTTTAGGTTAGTAGATTTTAGGTTAGTGGAGAGGAAAAAGGAAAATAAGGAAAAATAAGAAAAGAGGAAGAAGGAAGAAGGAAGAAGAAGAAAAAGAAGTAGAGGAAAAAGGAAAATAAGAAGAGGAAGAAGGAGGAGAAGAAGGAGAAGAAGAGGAGAGGAAGAAGGAGGAGAAGAAGGAGAAGAAGAGGAGAGGAAGAAGAGGAGAAAAAAATAAGAAGAGGAAGAAGAAGAAAAAAAGAGGAGAAGAAGAAGGAATAGAGGAATGGAAAACTAACTTCTTCTCCTCTATTCTATTCCTTCTTCTTCTCCTTTTTTTTTCTTCTTCTTCCTCTTCTTATTTTTTATCGGGAACGAGGGTGTCGAGGATCACCGAGCGGTCGAGGGTCGGGAACTAGGGTAAAGGGTCGCCGAGGGGTCAAGGGTCACCGAGGGGTCGAGGTTCGAGGATCACCGAGGGGTCGAGGGTCGAGGGTCGTCGAGAGGTCAAGGGTCGAGGATCGAGATTTATCAAGAATGCCCCCATTATGGATGTGCACAAGTTGATCCATTTTTTTCTGATCTCATCTATATATATATTCTTCTATATGTCACGTTGTTTGTCAAAGTATTGAAGAAATCCATGGCTTCATCATTAGCCGGAAGTAACAGGCGTATGATGCTACGAAGCTCTTCAAAGTTGTTTTGGAACGGAGTTCCGGATAGAATAATTCACTTTTTGGTACGAATTTCAGCAAAGGCCTTCCAAATAGCGATATTTGGAAGGCTCTTGCTGAACTTCGTACCAAAAAACTAATTATCCTATCCGGGACTCCGTTCCAAAACAATTTTGGAGAGCTTCGTACCATTATGTGCCTGTTACTTCCGGCTAATGATGAGAGAGGCGACATTTTGTTCCATTTTCTGCACATCCAGAATGGCGTCATTTTGTTAAATCCCTTGTCGGTCCGGACGTCGGACATTCATGAGAGAGCACTAGTAGAAAAAGGCCCATTTGTCCCGGTTCCAGAGGCCCATTTGTCCCGGTTCTGGAACCGGGACTAAAGCCCAACACCTTTAGTCCCGGTTCGCTTACGAACCGGGACAGATGTGGCTCCACGTGGCCACTGCGGCGAGCCCAGGCAGGAGGGCCTTTAGTCCCTATTGGTAACACCAACCGGGACCAAAGAGCATCCACGCGTCAGCAGCTCAGGAGCTGGGGTTTTTTTTTTGAAAGGGAAGGGGGGGTTTGGGGGTTTTGTAGGGTTAATTTAGGGGTTTCATATATTGTGTTAGCTAGCTAATAGAGAGAAGTGTCCTCTCTTATCTCCGTGCTTGGTCGACGCTACGTACTATACGTATAGAGAGGACTCGACACGCTATCTAGTAAGCAAATGAAGGAAACCATTAAAGACACAAGATCGTCATGAACATATACAGAGAGAAGTGATCGACCTCCTCCTTCTCCGAGAGATTGGTCGAACAACAAGTTTTCGTATATCTATCCGATGCTACTAGCTACATATATACAATATAAGATCTCTTACAATCCCTAACATCTGATGTCAAGTTCCACATGGTATTCTCCGGCTGGATTGATGACGTGGTCAAGAAAGAATCCCGCCAATTCCTCTTGAATTGCTTTTATGCGATCTTGTGGTAGGAGTTCATCCCGCATCTGCCAAATCTAATTTGAAGAAGGGGGTCAATACATATATATGAATGAAAATCAACACAAGTGATGGTAATAAAATAAAATTGTGAATATTATTGCTTACGCACTTCATATTGTTTTTCAGAGTAGCCCCGCTTAGAGGTCGTCGCGTTGTAGATGTACTTGCAAACATAGTATCCACAAAAATTATTCCCGCATTCCTGCCACAACCACTTTACGAGAAATAGAGGTCAATCAAATTGATAATCAAGCATTATAAATGGTATTGATGAAACTAGCTAGAAACAATGGGAGATGCGCGGAACTAGCTAGTAGTACTTACTTTCGGGTGTGTAAATCACAGCTCCCCCGGCAGTCCCGGAGCTTCTGCGGTGAACACTTTCCAAACCCTGCGAGACAAAGAAAATAATTACTTGATATCAGGAAATGAACAAAGTTGCCGATATGGTGCGATAATGATCGATTTAACTTACTTCTGGAGCATTTCAGTCATGGCCGCATACTCCTTGGGATCTTTTCATCTTGAGTCTAAGATGGTTACTAGTCCCTGCTCAAGCTTAATCTCTAGGAGAATAAAGTGGAAGCTGCGCACGCATGCATAACTCATCAATTACATTACTATAACCTCGAGTAATAAGGGAAACCGAATATGCAGAAGACAGTAACACTCACTTGAAGTTGTAAGGAAAGAGTATTTTATCTTTGTTTTGATTTTTCAGCAACGATTGTAGCAAGTTGGCCTCGGTTTCTTTCGCATTATATTTAACCGTCCATTCATCTATGAGATTTTTGTTAATGAACCCAATATCATAGATTTGTGCATTTCTGCATTTGACGATCTTCAATCTGCATAATATAGTGAGGTTAATTATATATACATGCAATGAAAGAGCTGAGCTCTATATAGAGACTTAATTACAGAAGTATATACTTACAGACAGTAGCAAGTGATGATTATTTTATCGAGGTCCTTTTGATTGAAAAACTGGAAGAACTCCTCAAATGGAACAGACAACAGATCAATTCCAACAAGGTCGTGCTCCTCTTTAACTCTCAACGTCAAAATATCCTTCCCAGACTTGCAGGTGTCCATGTACCACTTATGGAATCTTCGCATCATCGTTGTTAGAGGAGGATCACCAGGTCTGACGAGAGGCTTCCCGTACCGGTATTTGTGTTCGTCCACCTCCATTGTATCAAAATGTGCATCGTCTTGCAGGTAATCACCAGGATTGGTACTGGGCAGCATCCCCGGCAGATTTGCGACGATATCGCTAGACACCTTGAGCGGGGGGCACGATTGGTTTGCCTGTTCGCCGAGCTGGGGAATTTTGTTCCCACTTCTTCGTTCTTGTAACCTTTTGTCAATTGAAGTAGTTCCCGACCGGCGCGCTCCTTCCACTGCCTTTTTAAGAGCGCGGACATGGTTCTCATCCGGCGGAGGCGGTGGTGGTCGCTTCAGGTTCTTCAAAGTGCGCTTCAATTTCACCGGATCTATCTTCTCCTCCGGAGGTGGATTTTTCTTTGCAAAAAAGTCCTTCACTTGGGCTTGACAGATCTCCTCGTTTTCCTCCTCGGTCATCTCGTATGGTAACTTCTCTAGAGGCTTGAGAGATGGACCGAATATGTATTGCCTCCCGCCTCTGGCTGTACTGCTAGACGCCGGAGCAGCCGGAGCGGCTGCGGTTGTATTCCTTCGTTGCATACGAGGCGGAGAAGGAGGCGGAGTGCTACGACACGCCGGAGCAGCCGGAGCGGCGGCGGCTGTCTTCCGCTGTTGCCGACGAGGCGGAGAAGGAGGCGGGCTGCTCGGACGCGCCGGCACAGGCGGAGAAGGAGCCGGAGTGCCGCCACGTGCCGGAGCAGCCGGAGAAGGAGGCGGACTGCCCTGATCACTCGCCGGAGGAGGAGGAGGCACAGTGCCCTGACTCGCCGGAGGAGGAGGAGGATGCATCCAGTTCGGAAGGTTGATGAGCTCCTTCCGCCATAGACATGGAGTCTTCAGAGCAAGACCCAGCTGAGTCTCCCCTTCACCGGTACGGTGGTCAAGCTCGAGCTCCTCAAATCCCTCCGTTATTTCATCAACCATCACAACAGCATAGCCTTGTGGAATCGGAAGGCAGTGAAAAGTTGCGCCGGATTGAGTAGGTGCAATAGAGCCGACAGCCGCCTTGACTTTGAGGTGCTGCCATTGCGTCATAAGGTGGTAATCTTGAGCCTCCGTGATAGCATCCACGGGGTAGCTGGGAGCCGTGAAGTCAGGCTGCTGAAGGAGCTCGGTGGAAGCCACGCTGCTTCTCCGCTGAGATGGTCGGGTAGCTTCTGGGGTAGCTCCGGCAGGTCGCTGGCTCTGAACTAGTAGTGCTTTTTCCTCTAGCGCTCGTACCCTTGCATTCAGCTTCTGTAGTTCGGTCTGCTCCACTTTCCTCCTCCTCTCCCGGGTTTTGTAACCGCCTGCGCCGGGAAACGCAATCTTCCACGCAACAGAGCCTGGCGTGCCACGTGTTCATCCAGGGTGCTCTGGATTCCCGAGGGCCTGTGTGAGCTCGTCGTTCTCTCTGTCGGGAACGAACGTCCCTTGCTGCGCTGCGGCGATATACTTCTGAAGCTTCTTGACGGGTATTTCAAGTTGCTCCTTCGTCCAACGGCACTTCCCTGTTTCAGGGTCCAAGGTTCCCCCAACCCCGAAGAACCAAGTCCTTGAACGGTCTGGCCAGTTCAATGTCTCTGGTTCGACCCCTTTATCAAGCAGGTCCTTCTCAGCCTTGTCCCACAACGGCCGGGCTTTGAGGTAGCCACCTGACCCCGTGCGATGGTGATGCTCCTTCTTTGCAGCATTTTTCTTGTTTGTCGCTGACATCTTCTTACTCTTCTCCGATGTCTTGTGGGCCACAAATGCGGGCCAGTGATCTCTTATCTTCTCAAATCGGCCGGTGAATTCTGGAGTCTTCCCTTTGTCGACAAACGTTGATTTCAACTCATTCTTCCACCTCCTGAATAGATCTGCCATCTTCTTAAGAGCATGAGCCTTGACCAATGGCTCTATAACTGGCTTATCCGGATCCTCCTCTGGTGGTAGGGTGAAATTTGCCTTCAGCGCGGTCCAAAGATCATCTTTCTGCCTATCGTTGACAAAAGACACTTGAGGGTCTTCGCTCTTAGGCTTATTCCATTGGTGGATGCTGATCGGGATCATGTCCCTAACAAGAACCCCGCACTGAGCAGAAAATGCTTCCTTGGTCCGGCTGGGTTCAATTGGTTGGCCATCGCCCTTGATTGCTGTGATCGTGAACCTTTCATCCTGGCGCAACCTTTTCTTCGGGCCTCATCTCGTTACCGAAGTTTGGCTCGATCTGGAGGGCTAGAAAAGAAGAAAGAAGAGTTAATATGTGTACATACCAAAACAATTAATGCATTAATTAGCTAGTCAGCACAGGCTTAATTAATATATATACCTCACCGGACTTTGCAACATCTCCTTCCTCCGTTCGCTCACCGGAGCAGTCATCACGGTCTCCTTCTTCCACTGGCATTCCGTCACCGGAGCCATCATAATCATGTCCTTCCACCTCCATTATTCGATCACCGGAGCCTGCTTCACCCTCTCCTTCCAGACCATCGTTGTCGTTGAGAAACGACAAGACATCACCTCCGCCGAGGATTATGTCCCCCAACAACTGTTCTGCTTCGATGTCTCTGTGCTACATAGTTTCTGCAAATATTACAACATGGCAATTAATATACAAACATGACAGATGGATATATTAGTGCAAACATAGACCTAGCTAGCTTGACGCTTCTATGGTTTGGGGTGGCCTCGACAACGCTTCTAGGGTTTGGGGTGGCCTAGGCAACGCTTCTAGGGTTTGGGGTGGCCTCGACAATGCTTCTAGGGTTTGGGTCGGACCGCCTCTCTCATGAATGTCCGACGTCCGGACCGACAAGGGATTTAACAAAATGACGCCATTCTGGATGTGCAGAAAATGGTCCATATTTTTCCTGATCTCATCTACCCTTCTATATGTCACGTTGTCTAGTGTCAAAGAATTCAAGAAAACCTTGACTTCATCATTAGCCGGAAATGACAGGCGTATAATGGTACGAAGCTCTTCAAAGTTGTTTTGGAACGGAGTTCCCGATAGAATAATTCGCTTTTTGGTACAAAGTTCGGCAAGAGCCTTCCGAATATCGCTATTTGGAAGGCCTTTGCTGAAATTCGTACCAAAAGGCGAATTATTCTATCAGGAACTCCGTTCCAAAACAACTTTGAAGAGCTTCGTAGCATCATACGCCTGTTACTTCTGGCAAATGATGAAGCCATGGATTTCTACAATACTTTGACAGACAACGTGACATATAGAAGAGTATATATATATAGATGAGATCAGAAAAAATTTGGATCAACTTGTGCACATCCATAATGGGGGCATTCTTGATAAATTTAGACCCTCGACCCCTCGGCGTTCCTCGACCCTCTACCCTAGTTCCCGACCCTCGACCGCTCGGCGATCCTCGACACCCTCGTTCCCGATAAAAATTAAGAAGAGGAAGAAGAAGAGAAAACAAAAGAGGAAGAAGAAGAAAAAAAAAAGAGAGAAGAAGAAGGAATAGAGGGGAAGAAGAAAAAAAAGATTAATATATCTATTTTTTCTTCTTCCCCTCTATTCCTTCTTCTTCTCTCTTATATTAATCTATTTTTTCTTCTTCCCCTCTATTCCTTCTTCTTCTCTCTTTTTTTTTCTTCTTCTCTCTTTTTTTTTCTTCTTCTTCCTCTTCTTATTTTTTTTCTCCTCATCTTCTCCTTCTTTCTCTTCTTATTTTTTTTCTCCTCTCTTCTCTTTTTCTCCCCTTTTTCTCTCCTTCTTTTCTCCTTCTTCTTCCTTCTCCTCTTTTCCATACATTAAAAAGTTTAAAAAATACATGCATACATACAAAAAATACATACATACATACATACATACATACATATAAAAAGAAAGCATATATATATAACAAAAAAACATATATAAAAAAATAGCAATGCGGCGGCGGCGGCGGTGCTCAACGAGGAGTCGGGGCGGGCCGGGCGCGTCGGTGGCGGCCTCGGCGTCGGCCGGGCGGCGTGTCGGCGTCGTCGGCATTGGCGGCGGGCGGCCCACCGGGGCATGACCGCGCGCCGCACATCGTCGTCATCTTTGTACGCGCACTCCAGTGCGCTCTCCTCCGACTCTCGCATCTGCGCGCGATGATGGCGGCGCGGACCGGGGCGTTGACAGTGCGGCGCGGCGGCGACGCTCAGGGCAGGGCGCGCGGCACGACGGCGTCGGGGCAGAGGGGCAGCCTGGCGGCGTCGTCGGGCAGTGGAAGAAGAACTGAAACGAATTTTTCACAAGTGCTGGCTTATATAGATGAGCGTTGGTCCCGGTTCGTGGCACCAACCGGGACCAATGCCCCCCTTTAGTCCGGTTGGTTCCACCAACCGGGACCAAAGGTCTCTTTCATCAGCAGCCCAAAGGACGGGAAACAGAGACCTTTGGTCCCGGTTGGTGGCACCAACCGGGACTAAAGGGGGGCATTGGTCCCGGTTGGTGCCACGAACCGGGACCAAAGCCCAGCTTTAGTCCCGGTTTGGTGGCACCAACCAGGACCAAAGGCCTTGTGCTGCCCGCAGCCAAAAGTTTAGTCCCACCTCGCTAGTTGAGAGGGGATCGGAGGGGTTTATAAGCTCCACTGCGGCTGCCCTCTCAAGCTCCTCTCAAATGCAGGCTTACGGGCCTAACCTGACATTCCGCTGCCTGTGGGCCTACTGGGCCTTCTACGGGCCTGAATCCTGGCCCGTGATTGGGTTTCTAGTTGTATTCAGGCCGTGGTGGCCCAGTAGGTGGCATTTTTTTCTATTTTTTTCCAGTTTTTCTGTTTTGTCTTTTGCTTTATTTATTTTCTTTTGTTTTTTGCTTTATTTTTTAATTCTTTTTGCTTTTAGGTAATAAATATTAAAAACTTTCTGTTAGTGCCATTAGTTTTCCAATTCGAATAGTTTAAATTTGAATTCTTTGAAATTTGTGTGAATCACTAGTTTGTGATTAATTTTACTATAAAAATAGATTTTTGAGTGATTCTTTTTCCTGCTATTTAATATTACTGTGTTTTATCATTATATTCAAAAACATTTTTTGTTATTTTAGTTTCTAAAAAAAAATCTTTATGATAATTCTTTTTGCTATTAAAGTTTCTAACAAAAATAGTTCTTTTTGAAAATTCTTTTTGCTTTTAATGTTTTGAACAGAAAATACTTTGCTAATTTTAGTTGCATAAATTTTAGTTGATTCCTTTTGCTATTAGAGTTTCATTAAAGTTTTCTAGTTCATTCTTTTTTCTATTAGAGTTTCATTAAAGTTTTCTAGTTCATTCTTTTAGTTTATTATTTTTGCTATTAGAGTTTCATAAAAGTTGAGAGGGTTACGGCAAAAACTGGATGCACTTCGTGTACAAAATGGACAATCTCTTTCGAAGTATCAGGGTTTCGGACAAAAACTCATCTGTTACAAAGGGATTTCATTTTTTTGAACTTATTTGAACTCCAGACTCTTTGTGTGTTCAAAATGAACCATTCAAAGCCACATCATCAATTTTCAACCCGTTCTGACTTCATCTGTTATTTTTCATGCATTTATTGATTTTTTTTTTAGCTAAATGACCCTGAAATTGAAAAGCACTTCAAATGAACTCTGAAGAGGTTGAAAATTCGCATGATATCATCATTTCACCCACATAGCATGTGCTAAAAAGTTGAGAGGGTTACGGCAAAAACTGGATGCACTTCGTGTACAAAAGACAAGCTATTTTCGAAGGGATCAGCCGCGTGTCTCGGACAAAAAAATCAATCGGTTACAAAGGGTATTTTCATTTTTTTGAACTTATTTGAACTCCAGACTTTTTGTGTGCTCAAAATGAACCATTCAAAGCCACATCATCAATTTTCAACCCTTTCTGACTTCATCTGTTATTTTTCATGCATTTACTGATTTTTTTGAGCTAAATGACCCTGAAATTGAAAAGCACTTCAAATGAACTCTGAAGAGGTTGAAATTTCACATGATATCATCATTTCACCCACATAGCATGTGCTAAAAAGTTGAGAGGGTTACGGCAAAAACTGGATGCACTCCGTGTACAAAATGGACAATCTCTTTCGAAGTATCAGGGTTTCAGACAAAAACTCATCTATTACAAAGGGATTTCATTTTTTTGAACTTATTTGAACTCCAGACTTTTTGTGTGCTCAAAATGAACCATTCAAATCCACATCATCAATTTTCAACGCTTTCTGACTTCATCTGTTATTTTTCATGCATTTACTGATTTTTGTGAGCTAAATGACCCCGAAATTGAAAAGCACTTCAAATGAACTCTAAAGAGGTTGAAAATTCGCATGATATCATCATTTCACCCACATAGCATGTGCTAAAAAGTTGAGAGGGTTACGGCAAAAACTGGATGCACTTCGTGTACAAAATTGACAATCTCTTTCGAAGTATCAGGGTTTCGGACAAAAACTCATCTGTTACAAAGGAATTTCATTTTTTGAACTTATTTGAACTCCAGACTTTTTGTGTGCTCAAAATGAACCATTCAAAGCCACATCATCAATTTTCAACCCTTTCTGACTTCATCTGTCTTCACTTTTTCTTCGCTTGTGTCCTTTGCTTATTACGCCGTAACCATGGATATTCTTCATCGCTTAACAGGGTGCTTGGGTCAGCCTTGACTTTGAAGGGAGGAATTTCATGAAACTTTTCATAATCTTCAGACATGTCTGTCTTACCCTCCACTCCCACGATGTCTCTTTTCCCTGAAAGAACTATGTGGCGTTTTGGCTCATCGTATGATGTATTCGCTTCCTTATCTTTTCTTTTTCTCGGTTTGGTAGACATGTCCTTCACATAGAAAACCTGCGCCACATCATTGGCTAGGACGAATTGTTCGTCTATGTACCCAAGATTGTTCATATCCACTGTTGTCATTCCGTAATGTGGCTCTACCTGTACCCCGCCTCCAGACAGATTGACCCATTTGCACTTAAACAAAGGGACCTTAAAATCATGTCCGTAGTCAAGTTCCCATATGTCCACTATGTAACCATAATATGTGTCCTTTCCCCTCTTGGTTGCTGCATCAAAGCGGACACCGCTGTTTTGGTTGGTGCTCTTTTGATCTTGGGCGATCGTGTAAAATGTATTCCCATTTATCTCGTATCCTTTGTAAGTCAATACAGTCGAAGATGGTCGCCTCGACAACGAGTACAGCTCATCAGAAACAGTGTTGTCACCATTGAGACGTGTTTCCAACCAACTGCCGAAAGTCCTGATGTGTTCACATGTAATCCAGTCGTCACACTGCTCCGGGTGTTTGGAGCGCAGAATGTTCTTGTGTTCATCGACATACGGGGTCACCAAGGTAGAGTTCTGTAGAACTGTGTAGTGTGCTTGAGACCAAGAATGCCCGTCCCTGCATATTATTGAGTCCCCTCCTAGTGTGCCTTTTCCAGTCAGTCTCCCCTCATACCGCGATTGAGGGAGACCAATCTTCTTAAGGTCAGGAATGAAGTCAACACAAAACCCAATGACATCCTATGTTTGATGGCCCATGGAGATGCTTCCTTCTGGCCTAGCGCGGTTATGGACATATTTCTTTAGGACTCCCGTGAACCTCTCAAAGGGGAACATATTGTGTAGAAATACGGGGCCCAGAACGACAATCTCGTCGACTAGATGAACTAGGACGTGTGTCATGATATTGAAGAAGGATGGTGGGAACACCAGCTCGAAACTGACAAGACATTGCACCACATCACTCCTTAGCCTTGGTATGATTTCTGGATCGATCACCTTCTGAGAGATTGCATTGAGGAATGCACATAGCTTCACAATGGCTAATCGAACGTTTTCCGGTAGAAGCCCCCTCAATGCAACCGGAAGCAGTTGCGTCATAATCACGTGGCAGTCATGAGACTTTAGGTTCTGGAACTTTTTCTCTGCCATATTTATTATTCCCTTTATATTCGACGAGAAGCCAGACGGGACCTTCATACTGAGCAGGCATTCAAAGAAGATTTCCTTCTCTTCTTTGGTAAGAGCGTAGCTGGCAGGACCTTCATACTGCTTTGGAGGCATGCCGTCTTTTTCGTGCCAACGTTGCAGGTCCTCCCGTGCCTCCGGTGTATCTTTTGTCTTCCCATACACGCCCAAGAAGCCTAGCAGGTTCACGCAAAGGTTCTTTGTCACGTGCATCACGTCGATTGAAGAGCGGACCTCTAGGTCTTTCCAGTAGGGTAGGTCCCAAAATATAGATTTCACTTCCACATGGGAGCGCGTCCCTCAGCGTCATTCGGAACAGATAGTCCGCCGGGACCCTTTCCAAAGATTACGTGTAAATCATTGACCATAGCAAGTACGTGATCATCGGTACGCATGGCGGGCTTCTTCCGGTGATCTGCCTCACCTTTGAAATGATTGCCTTTCTTTCGACATTGATGGTTGGTCGGAAGAAATCGACGATGCCCCAGGTACACATTCTTCCTGCATTTGTCCAGGTATATACTTTCGGTGTCAGCTAAACAGTGCGTGCATGCGTGGTATCCCTTGTTTGTCTGTCCTGAAAGGTTACTGAGAGCAGGCCAATCATTGATGGTTACAAACAGCAACGCATGCAGGTCAAATTCCTCCTGTCTGTGCTCATCCCACACACGTACACCGTTTCCATTCCACAGCTGTAAAAGTTCTTCAACTAATGGCCTTAGGTACACATCAATGTCGTTGCCAGGTTGCTTAGAGCCTTGGATGAGTACTGGCATCATAATGAACTTCCGCTTCATGCACAGCCAAGGAGGGAGGTTATAGATACATAGAGTCACGGGCCAGGTGCTGTGATTGCTGCTCTGCTCCCCGAAAGGATTAATGCCATCCGCACTTAAACCAAACCATACGTTCCTTGGGTCACCTGCAAACTCAGCCCGGTACTTTCTCTCGATTTTTCTCCACTGTGACCCGTCAGCAGGTGCTCTCAACTTCCCGTCTTTCTTACGGTCCTCTCTGTGCCATCACATCAACTTGGCATGCTCTTTGTTTCTGAACAGACGTTTCAACCGTGGTATAATAAGAGCATACCACATCACCTTGGCAGGAACCCTCTTCCTGGGGGGCTCGCCGTCAACATCACCAGGGTCATCTCGTCTGATCTTATACCGCAATGCACCGCATACCGGGCATGCGTTCAAATCCTCGTACGCACCGCGGTACAGGATACAGTCATTAGGGCTTGCATGTATCTTCTGCACCTCCAATCCTAGAGGGCATACGACCTTCTTTGCTGCGTACGTACTGTCGGGCAATTCGTTATCCTTTGGAAGCTTCTTCTTCAATATTTTCAGTAGCTTCTCAAATCCTTTGTCAGGCACAGCATTCTCTGCCTTCCACTGCAGCAATTCCAGTATGGTACCGAGCTTTGTGTTGCCATCTTCACAATTGGGGTACAACCCTTTTTGGTGATCCTCTAACATGCGATCGAACTTCAGCTTCTCCTTTTCACTTTCGCACTGTCTCCTTGGATCAACAATGACCCGGCGGAGATCATCATCGGGCACATCGTCTGGTTCCTCTTGATCTTCAGCTTCCCCCGTTGCAGCATCACCGTATTCAGGGGGCACATAGTTGTCATCGTCCCCATCTTCTTCGCTGTCTTCCATCATAACCCCTATTTCTCCATGCCTGGTCCAAACATTATAGTGTGGCATGAAACCCTTATAAAGCAGGTGGGTGTGAAGGATTTTCCGGTCAGAGTAAGACTTCGTATTCCCACATATAGGGCATGGACAACACATAAAACCATTCTGCTTGTTTGCCTCAGCCACTTCAAGAAAATTATGCACGCCCTTAATGTACTCGGAGGTGCGTCTGTCATCGTACATCCATTGCCGGTTCATCTGCGTGCATTATATATAATTAAGTGTGTCAAAAACCATTACAAAACATCATGAATAGATAAGTGACCAAATTAATAGAAGTTCATCATCACATTAAAACCAAAGTACATACATAGTTCTCATTGAATAACATATAGCTCTCCAGAGCATCTAATTAAACCATACATTATTGAAACTATGTAAAACATTTCAATGCAACAACAAATGCGATCATAATCGCAACCAAGGTAACAATTGATCCAACGGCATAATGATACCAAGCCTCGGTATGAATGGCATATTTTCTATACTTTCTAATCTTGAAGCGCATTGCATCCATCTTGATCTTGTGATCATCGACGACATCCGCAACATGCAACTCCAATATCATCTTCTCCTCCTCAATTTTTTTCAATTTTTCCTTCAAGTAATTGTTTTCTTCTTCAACTAAATTTAACCTCTCGACAATAGGGTCGGTTGGAATTTCCGGTTCACATACCTCCTAGATAAAAAAATCTATGTCACGTTGGTCGGCATAATCATAAACAATAAATGAACCAAATAGTTATAAAATATAATATATACCACATCCGAGTCATAGACAGGACGAGGGCCGACGGGGGCGGATACCAAAACCATCACACTATATAATAACAAACAATAATAAAAGTAAGAAAATTATACAAGTATCTATCTAAATCATACAAGTAAGAATTTTTTTTTCTTTTAGAAAGAAGATAAGAACAAGAGGCTCACCACGGTGGTGCCGGCGACGAGATCGGCGCGGGCGATCGACGACGGTGAAGACGGGGACGGGACGTGATGGACCGCTAAACCTAGACAAATCTAGAGGAAAATGGAGCTTGGAGGTCGAGTTTGGACAGGAGAAAGCTTAAGTAGTGTGGCTCGGGCATTTCATCGAACACCTCATGTGCATAGGAGGTGAGCTAGAGCACCACAAAGCCCTCCCCTCGCCGGTCAGAAAAAAACAGAGCAGTGGAGTGCTCTGCTCGTGGGCGAGGGGTATATATAGGCACAACATTGGTCCCGGTTCGTGGTTGAAACCGGGACTAAAGGCCACCCTTTGGTCCTGGTTCCAGCCACGAACCGGGAACAATGGATGTGGGCCAGGAGCGAGGCCCATTGGTCCCGGTTCGTGTCTGGAACCGGGACCAAAGGGTCCAGATGAACCGGGACCAATGCCCCACGAGGCCCGGCCGGCCCCCTGGGCGCACGAACCGGGACGTATGCCCCATGGGTCCCGGTTCCTGACTAAACCGGGACTAATGGGCTGGGCAGGCCTGGACCAAAGCCCTGTTTTCTACTAGTGGAGGCGGTCCGGCCCAAACCCTAGAATCATTGTCGAGGCCACCCCAAACCCTAGAAGCGTTGCCTAGGCCACCCCAAACCCTAGAAGAGTTGTCGAGGCCACCCCAAACCATAGAAGCTTCTCCGGCGTCTAGCAGTACAGCCAGAGGCGGGAGGCAATACAGATTCGGTCCATCTCTCAAGCCTCTAGAGAAGTTACCATACAAGATGACCGAGGAGGAAAATGCGTAGATCTGTGAAGCCCAAGCGAAGGACTTTTTTGCAAAGAAAAATCCACCTCCGGAGGAGAAGATAGAACTGGTGAAATTGAAGCGCACTTTGAATGCCCTAAAGCGTCCACCATCGCCTCCGCCGGATGACAACCATGTCCGCGCTCTTAAAAAGGCAGTGCAAGGAGCGCGCCGGTCGGGAACTACTTCAAGTGACAAAAGGTTACAAGAACGAAGAAGTGGGAAAAAAATTCCCCAGATCGGCGAACAGGCGAACCAATCGTGCCCCCCGCTCAAGGTGTCTAGCGATATCGTCGCAAATCTGCCGGGGATGCTGCCCGGTACCAATCCTGGTGATTACCGGCCCGATGATGCACATTTTTATATACTGGAGGTGGACGAACACAAATACCGGCACGGGAAGCCTCTCGTCAAACCTGGTCATCCTCCTCTAACAACGATGATGCGAAGATTCCATGAGTGGTACATGGACACCTGCAGCGAGTCTGGGAAGGATACTTTGACGCTGAGAGTTAAAGAGGAGCACGACCTCGTTGGAATTGATCTGTTGTCTGTTCCATTTGAGGAGTTCTTCCAGTTTTTCAATCAAAACGCCCTCGATAAAATAATCGTCACTTGCTACTGTCTGTAAGTACTACTTCTGTAATTAAGTCTCTATATATAGCTCAGCTCTTTCATTGCATGTATATATAATTATCCTCACTATATTATGCAGATTGAAGATCGTCGGATGCAGAAATGCACAAATCTATGATATTGGGTTCATTAACACAAATCTCATAGATGAATGGACGGTTAAATATAATGCCAAAGAAACCGAGGCCAACTTGCTACAATCGTTGCTTCGAAATCAAAACAAAGATAAAATACTCTTTCCTTACAACTTCAAGTGAGTGTTACTGTCTTGTGCATATTCGGTTTCCTTTATTACTCGAGGTTATAGTAATGTAATTGATGAGTTATGCATGCGTGTGCAGCTTCCACTTTATTCTCCTAGAGATTAAGCTTGAGCAGGGACTAGTAACCGTCTTAGACTCGAGACGAAAAATCCCAAGAAGTATGCGGCCTTGACTAAAATGCTCGAGAAGTAAGTTCAATCGATCGTTATCGCACCATATAGGCAACTTTGTTCATTTCCTGATATCAAGTAATTGTTTTCTTTGTCTGGTAGGGTTTGGAAAGAGTTCACCGCAGAAGCTCCGAGACTGCCGGGGAAGCTCCGATTTACACACCCGAAAGTAAGTACTACTAGCTAGTTCCGCGCATCTCCCATTGATTCTACCTAGTTTCATCAATACCATTTATAATGCTTGATTATCAGTTTGATTGACCTCTATTTCTCGTAAAGTGGTTGTGGCAGGAAGGCGGGAATAATTTTTTTGGATACTACGTTTGCGAGTACATCTACAACGCGACGACCTCTAAGCGGGGCTACTCTGAAAAACAATATGAAGTGCGTAAGCAATAATATTCACAATTTTATTTTATTACCATCACTTGTGTTGAGTTTCATTCATATATATGTATTGACCCCCTTCTTCAAATTAGATGTGGCACCTGCGGGATGAACTCCTACCACAAGATCGCATAAAAGCAGTTCAAGAGGAATTGGCAGGATTCTTTCTTGACCACGTCATCAATCCAGCCGGAGAATACCATGTGGAAACTGACTTTAGATGTTAGGGATTGTAAGAGATCTTATATTGTATATATGTAGCTAGTAGCGTCGGGTAGATATACGAAAACTTGTTGTTCGACCAATCTCTCGGAGAAGGAGGAGGTCGATCACTTCTCTCTGTATATGTTCATGACGATCTTGTGTACTTAATGGTTTCCTTCATTTGCTTACAAGCTAGCGTGTCGAGTCCACTCTATACGTATAGTACGTAGCGTCGACCAAGCACGGAGATAAAAGAGGACACTTCTCTCTATTAGCTAGCTAACACAATATATGAAACCCCTAAATTAACCCTACAAAACCCCCAACCCCCCCCCCCCCCCCCTCAAAAAAAACCCCACCAGCCCCTGACTGCTGACGCGTGGATTCTTTTTGGTCCCGGTTGGTGCTACCAAACCGGACAAAAGGCCCTCCTGCCTGGGCAAGCCGCAGCGGCCACGTGGAGCCCCATCTGTCCCGGTTAGTAGGTGAACCGGGACTAAAGGTATTGGGCTTTAGTCCCGACCCTTTAGTCCCGGTTCCAGAACCGGGACAAATGGGCCTCTGGAACCGGGACAAATGGGCATTTTTCTACTAGTGCTAAGGGTGCAATATAGAAGGTCCATCCGCTCCTCGATGATGCTTGCACTAGTAGAAAAAGGGCCTTTAGTCCCGGTTCCAGAGGGCCTTTAGTCCCGGTTCTGGAACCGGGACGGGACTAAAGGGTCGGGACTAAAGGTCCCCCCCCCCCCCCCCCCCCCCCCCCCCCCCCTTAGTCCCGGTTCTGTTACGAACCGGGACTAAAGGCCCTCCACGTGGCCGCTGGCTGGGCGGGGGCGGGAGGACCTTTAGTCCCGATTGGTGTTACCAACCGGGACTAAAGGTACCGGGACTAAAGGTAACCTAAAGGCTCCACCTTTAGTCCCGGTTGGTAACACCAACCGGGACTAAAGGAATTTTTTCGAAAAAAAAATTTCAAAATTTTTTTTGAACTTTTTTTTTGTTTTTCCGATTTTCAAATCTTTGAATTATTTGACAATTTAATCTCTAATCACCCCTCCTCACTGCTTCAGAATTTAATCTCTAATCAGCACTCATTCCAAATCGTCTAACTTCCCAGCCGGTAACCCATCCTCTCACTACTCCAGCCCGAGCACGCTTAACTTTCAGGTTCTATTCCCCCTAGTTTCCAAGTCTGCACTTGTTGTTTTCCTGACAATAGTAAGCTATCAATCATGTTAACCCTTAGGTCTTGATGTCACATGATTTAATTTTTTGAATTCCAAACAATTATTAAAATAAACAACAATGATTAACAAACAACAATGATTAATTTAAAAACTAAAAAATACTTCAAAAAAATGAAAAAATTTCAAAAAAATCAAAAATCCAAAAAATCCAAAATAATACAAAAAGTTCAAAATAAAATAAGTAATAATAATATTGAATTTCAATGAAAATAAAATAAGTAATATTATTATTATTATGCCATTTATTCATTTAATATGGCATAATTAATATCTTTAAATCTGTAAATCAAAATTTGACAAATAATATATCCATTATTATCAGAAAAATGTGACCATGATGTCACACGCTTCACCGTTTGAGTTTGAAACTATTATTCTAAAAAATAATTATTATTTAGTAGTTTGACCACAGTTTGACCACTGTTTGACTAGAGTTTGACCACATTTCATTTTTTTAACTTATATTAACTGAAGAATTTTTGTGTGTTCAATATGAACAATTCAAAGCCACATCCTCAAATTTCAATCATTTCTGACTTTATTTGCCATTTTTCATGTATTTAATGGTTTTTTGAGCTAAATTAGCCCGAAATTGAAAAGCACTACAAATGAACTCTGAAAAGGTTGAAACTTGGCATGGTATCATCATTTCACCCAAATAGCTTGTGCTAAAAAGTTGAGAGGGTTATGGCAAAAACTGGATGCACTTTGTGTACAAACTGGACCATCTCTTTCGAAGTAACAGGGTTTCAAACGAAAACTCAGCTGTTACAAAGACATTTCATTTTTTTTAATCTTATTTCAACTCCAGAATTTTTGTGTGTTCAATATGAACCATTCAAAGCCACATACTTAAATTTCAACCTTTTTTGACTTTATTTGCTATTTTTTCATGCATTTAATAATTTTTTGAGCTAAATTATCCTGAAATTGAAAAGCACTACAAATGAACTCTGAAAACCCTAAACCCGGGACTTAAAACGTCTGAAACTCTATTCTAAACAGTAAACATTAAAGGGTCAAATTCTAAAACATAACCCTAAACTTAGAAATCTAAACCCTAGCCCTAAACCCTAAAAACGTCTAAAACGTCCAAAAACTCTATTTTCCCTTTGGAATTTGGTGAATTTAAAAATTTGTCGAAACAGAAAACTTGTTGTTTCATCGGACAAAACTTTTTTTCTGCAAATTTTGATATATTATTTGTATTTACAATGATTTAGTTATGATTTTTCTAACATTAATGTGGTAAAGGGGTTTAGGGTTTAGGGGCCCCCCTTTAGTCCCGGTTGGTATCTCCAACCGGGACTAAAGATAGACTTTTAGTCCCGGTTGAAGACACCAACCGGGACTAAAGGGCTGGGAAAAAAATTTGAAAAAAAAAATTGAATTTTTTTTCAGTCCCGGTTGGTATCTCCAACCGGGACTAAAGGGGATACCAACCGGGACTAAAGGGGCTGGCACCGTTCGAGGCCGGTCGCAGACCCTTTAGTCCCGGTTGGAGACACCTGCATGGTATCATCACGAACCGGGACTGATGCCTGCCCCTCACGAACCGGGACTAATGCCACCTTTGGTCCCGATTCGTGAGTGAACCGGGATTAATGCCCTTATCCTACCTCAACCAAAGCCCTGTTTTCTACTAGTGTTGTAAATTTGGAAATATGGAAAGAACGGAATGTGGGATTTTTTTCACAACCTTAGGGCCCCGACGATGGTCATCTTGGCTTCTTGAGCATGATCAAGATGGAGGCCTGTCTTTGGGGTTTGGCAGATGCTATGCATTTGAGTAATGTAATTCCATGATAGTAATCCCTTTGCTTCCCCGCTTGGCAGGTCTTTGTTTAAGTCTCCATCCTTAATCAATGAAAATGACTAGATTTTTTGTCTTGCTTAAACAAAATATTGTAATCCCAAACTTGATTCAACATAATTATATGGGACACTGTAGATCATGATGGCAAATGTGAAACTATGAGTAGTACTCACATTTGAAAGGTTTTCCCAAAAGATTGATAGAAAAACAGCTTCACGTTACTCAGATGGGCGGCTAACTTAGCCGCCACCAGCGCGAGCCGTTCGTCCTCCTGATGTCCCACCGCCGCCGCCGGATGATGCCTAGGGGCCTCCTATGGTCGGTGGTAGCAATAGGGCGGATGACTGCAAGTGGCCGGAATGTTTAGTGAAGGTGCCGGCATGCGTGAAGAGGTCTGGCATCAAAGATGGTTGTGGAGGGCCGACGGTTTGCTGGTGCTGTTGTTTGTGGTGGCTTGTTGTGGGGTGCGGCAAGATTTGGCTAGACTTGGTGCGAGGCATGCAACGCGTGGCCGGGTTGGGGGGCTGCCTCTCGGTGGGATGCACATGCGCAGAGGTGGCGCTTCGATGACGGAGCCCCGTGCGGATCTGCTCGTCTGCCACCTCCGGCAACTCTCTCGAGAGGATGGTGTTGGATGGTGATGCGGGCTTCAGCATCAAGGAGGTTGCGGCATGGTGTGGGATACGGCATGGCGTGGTGCCTGAGGAAAGTGGGTGTGGACACTGGGAGGGTGACCCTAGGTCAGTGGCATCGACGGCTTGGTCCATTGCGGTGGCTAGGGAGTGGAGGGCAGGTAGTGCAACTGGTTTGGTCTTGGAAGTGTGAGGTAACGCCGGGCGAAAGCTTGACTCCGATTGTGTGAGCCGTCAATGGTGGCTCCCATGGGCGTCGCTGCTTTCTTGAAGGCGTTCTCGTGGTGAAGTGCTTCTCTCCCCTACCAGCCCTTGCTCCGAGGGAAAGCTCAGATCTGTGCATTCCCAGATTGGACGATGTCGACGCCTTGCATCGTGCCCTTGTTGAGGGCTTTATTTATGGAGGAGTTCTCGGCTAGAGGGACAAGTGGCAGGTGTGTAGATGATGGTAGTGTTGGCGTTAGGGCTCCCTATGCCAATGATGATGGGGTGAGCGATGTTGGGGTCGTGGTAGTGGTTGCGATAGTCGTGTCTTCTCCAGCGTCTCCGTGAGATTTCCTCAAGTTGTTTGTTGCTATGAAATCGGAGTTGCAGCGGCGTGGTCCCGGTGGCGACGATGACATCTGGTAGGTAGTTTGCTCGGTGATCTTCAGTGGCGCTAGCCTCGCATATCTCCCCTTCATACATCTCTGTCTGAATCCGAGTTGTGTTGTCCTTGTCGCGGATGGCTAAGTGCTTTGCATGGATATTCATTTGACTCCGTACGGCCTCTAAAATACGGGTTGAGTCGGTGGTCGTCTACGGTAAAATTGGAGTCGCTTGCTCATGGAGAAGGGATGGCGATGACATTTGCTCAAGGAAGAAGTAATGATGATGACACCATTGTGCTAGCTCGACGAGGCCTTCTTCGTAGTGTGGTATGCATGGTATATTGTGTATGCCACTCAACAGATTGTGATTGTTTTCGTCTGGTTTTCCATCAATTAACCAAATAATTCTCTTTTTTTAATTAAATCAATGAACCAAATATTTTGCCCCTGTTTCAATTTTTTTGAAAGATTACCACCATTAGAAAAAGATTTTTTTTACTACCTGCCATTAAAAAAGCCTGTTTTTCTTTTTATATAATTTTTCATTGGAAGATGTACCAGTACGTCATGGTGAAAAAAACAGAGGTAAGCTTGGCTACCCAAGTCAATGGCAGAACATTTGATTAATACACTTTACTCCCGTACTCGAGTGCAGCAGCGCGATAAGTCTTCCTTTGAAATCAAATTCGCCCTAGCTCTAGCTGATCTCCACACAGGGCTCGTACGTCCCGATGCATCGACATGATGATGGGATGCATTCAAGAAGGTGCAGCTGGTCTTCACTGCTCTATGTGTTGCCAAGAGCAAGCATCTAGAGCAGTACCAGTACTGTGATGCTCTATGTATACCTCATCTATTCAAGCGCCCATCATAATGGCACATCACTTCATTCTCCAAAATTCAATGTGCAACAATGACCATATCTTGTTCAAGATTTTGGAAACTGTCAACAATGTGATGATTTTTTTTCCTTCGGGGTTCTATATATTCTGCAGACAGTTCTTCAACATCTTGACCGGCTAGTACTATAGTACAAGTTTTTCTCTGTAGCAGAATGAAATTTAGCAGCAATGTGCAAGTTTTCCCTTGAACAAAGTCCTTTATGTATCTCATCTTAGGAAGAATAATCCTCTTTGTATCTGTAATCAAGACTCAAATTCAGCTCACTTTTGTGGGTTTTTTTATCATACTTTGATTTACAGTATTTACCTTGCAGAATAATCCAAGAATTGGATTCTCGGTCTGACTGGAACATTGACCTTGGAACCCAGCTGCAGATCTGTCTAGCTCTGCCTCTGCCTCTCTGGCTCTCTGCCTACAAAAATCATGATGGCAGAGCCAACTGAAGTCGCTGTCTGTTGTTCCTTCCTCCATTCCTGTGAAGGCAGTGTGTCATGGCTGGAGACTGATAAGAAGACTGAAACACAGTACAGACAGACACAAGGGAGGAAGAACAAAAGCCTGCTATGGACGTGCACCTTCCCTTGGAATAAATACGAATGCACTGTGATCTTGGAGAGGTTTCGGACGAGTCCCGAGGGAGATCTATTCCCGAGCTCGCCATCCTTACCGGAATAAATACGAATGCACTGTGATCTTGGAGAGGTTTCGGACGAGTCCCGAGGGAGATCTATTCCCGAGCTCGCCATCCTTACCATGACGTAGTATGCAGTAACTCAGCCGATGGGGTGCTGGACAGGGAACGTACTCCCGCTGCCAGTAGCTTTTCTTTAGTCAAATGAAGTTCTACCTGCAGCTGGAGTGAGATGATTTGATAGGGAGACCTGGGATACATTCACTTCCGAGACAAGTAATTCCGAACGGAGGGAGTATCTGCGTAGAGTATAGACGCACTTGAGCATCTTCAGGACTGCGCGAGTAATCACCAGTAAAAAACAGGGCTTTGGTTGCGGCCAGGATAAGTGCATTAATCCCGGTTCACTCATGAACCGGGACCAAAGGGGACATCAGTCCCAGTTCGTGAGGCCAGTGCGCCGGCCGGGCCTCGGGGGCCACTGGACCCGGTTCGTCTGACCCCTTTGGTCCCGGTTGCAGACACGAACCGGGACCAATGGGCTTTACTCCTGGCCCACAACCTTTAGTCCCGGTTAATGGCTGGAACCGGAACCAAATGTAGTCTTTTAGTCCCGGTTTTAGCCACCAACCGGGAATAAAGAGATGCCTATATATACCCCTGCCCCTGCCCGCGAGCAGAGCCACTGCTCTGTTTTTTTGGCCGGCCGTGGGAGAGCTTTGTGGTGCTCTAGCTCACCTCCTATGCACATGAGGTGTTCGATGAAATGCTCGAGCCACACTTAACCTTTCTCCTCTCGAAGCTCCTTGTCCAAGCTCCATTTTCCTCAAGATTTGTCTAGGTTTGGCGGTCTGTCCTGTCCCGTCCCCGTCCTAACCACCGTCGATCGTCCGCGCCGATCTCGTCGCCAGCACCACCGTGGTGAGCCTCTTATTCTTATCTTCTTTCTAAAGAAAAAAATCTTACTTGTATGATTTAGATAGAAACTTGTATAATTTTCTTACTTTTATTATTATTTGTTATTATATAGTGCGATGACTTTGGTATTCGCCTCCGTCGGCTCTCGTCCTGTCTATGATTCGGATGTGGTATATATTATCTTTTATAACTATTTATTTCATTTAGTGTTTATGACAATTATGCCAACCAACGTGACATAGATGTTTTTATTTAGGAGGTATGTGAACCGGAAATTCCAACCGACCATATTGTCGAGAGGTTAAATTTAGTTGAAAAAGAAAATAATTACTTGAAGAAAAAATTGAAAAGAATTGAGGAGGAGAAGATGAGATTGGAGTTGGATGTTTCGGATGTCGTCGATGATCACAAGATCAAGATGAATGAAATGCGCTTGAAGATTAGAAAGATTAAAAAATATGCCATTCATACTGAGGCTTGGTATCATTATGCCGTTGGATCAATTGTTACCTTAGTTGCGATTATGATCGCATTTGTTGTTGCATTGAAATGTTTTACAAAGTTTCAATGTATGGTTTAATTAGATGCTCTGGAGAGCTATATGTTGTTCAATGAGAACTATGTATGAACTTTATGTATTTATTTTTTCAGTAATAACATTTGATCACTACTGTACTTTGGTTTTAATGTGATGATGAACTTCTATTAATTTGGTCACTTCTCTATTCATGATGTTCTGTAATGGTTTTTGACACACTTAATTATATATAATGCACGTAGATGAACCGGCAATGGATGTACGGTGACCGACGCACCTCCGAGTACATTAAGGGCCTGCATAATTTTCTCGAAGTGGCTGAGGCAAACAAGATGAATGGTTTTATGTGTTGTCCATGCCCTATCTGTGGGAATACGAAGGATTACTCTGACTCGAAAACCCTGTACGTCCACCTGCTTGAGAAGGGTTTCATGTCACACTATAATGTTTGGACCAAGCACGGAGAAAGAGGGGTTATGATGGAAGACAGCGAAGAAGAAGAGGATGATGACAACTATGTGCCCCCTGAATACGGTGATGCTGCAACGGGGGAAGCTGAAGATCAAGAGGAACCAGACGATGTGCCCGATGATGATCTTCGCCGGGTCATTGTTGATGCAAAGAGACAATGCGAAAGTGAAAAGGAGAAGTTGAAGTTCGATCGCATGTTAGAGGATCACAAAAAAGGGTTGTACCCTAATTGCGAAGATGGCAACACAAAGCTCGGTATCACACTGGAATTACTGCAATGGAAGGCAGACAATGGTGTATCTGACAACGGATTTGAGAAGCTCCTAAAAATATTGAAGAAGAAGCTTCCAAAGGATAACGAATTGCCCGACAGTACGTACGGAGCAAAGAAGGTTCTATGCCCTCTAGGATTGGAGGTGCAGAAGATACATGCATGCCCTAATGACTGCATCCTCTACCGTGGTGCGTACGAGGATTTGAACGCATGCCCGGTATGCGGTGCATTGCAGTATAAAATCAAACGAGATGACCCTGGTAATGTTGACGACGAGTGCCCCAGGAAGAGGGTTCCTGCCAAGGTGATGTGGTATGCTCTTATAATGCCACGGTTGAAACGTCTGTTAAGAAACAAAGAGCATGCCAAATTGATGCAATGGCACAAAGAGGACCGTAAGAAAGACGGGAAGTTGAGAGCACCCGCTGACGGGTCGCAGTGGAGAAAAATTGAGAGAAAGTGGGGGGACTTTGCAGGTGACGCAAGGAACGTATGGTTTGGTTTAAGCACAGATGGCATTAATCCTTTTGGTGAGCAGAGCAGCAATCATAGCACCTGGCCCGTGACTCTATGTATCTATAACCTTCCTCCTTGATTGTGCATGAAGCGGAAGTTCATTATGATGCCAGTTCTCATCCAAGGCCCTAAGCAACCCGGCAATGACATTGATGTGTACCTAAGGCCATTAGTTGAAGAACTTTTACAGCTGTGGAATGAAAAAGGTGTACGTGTGTGGGATGAGCACGACCAGCAGAAATTTGACCTACATGCATTGCTGTTTGTAACCATCAATGATTGGCCTGCTCTCAGTAACCTTTCAGGACAAACAAACAAACAAGGGATACCACGCATGCACACACTGTTTAGATGACACCGAAAGTATATATTTGGACAAATGCAGGAAGAATGTGTACCTGGGGCATCGTCGATTTCTTCCGACCAACCATCAATGTCAAAAGAAAGGCAAGCATTTCAAAGGCGAGGCAGATCACCGGAAGAAGCCGGCCGGCCGTACTGGTGATCACATACTTGCTATGGTCAATAATTTACAAGTAATCTTTGAAAAGGGTTTCGACGGACTATCTGTTCCGAATGACGCTGAGGGACGCGCACCCATGTGGAAGAAGAAATCTATATTTTGGGACCTACCCTATTGGAAAGACCTAGAGGTCCGCTTTGCAATCGACGTGATGCACGTGACGAAGGATCTTTGCATGAACCTGCAAGGCTTCTTGGGCGTGTATGGGAAGACAAAAGATACACCGGAGGCACGGGAGGACCAGCAACGTGTGCACGAAAAAGACAGCATGCCTCCAAAGCAGTATGAAGGTCCAGCCAGCTACGCTCTTACCAAAGAAGAGAAGGAAATCTTCTTTGAATGCCTGCTCAGTATGAAGGTCCCGTCTGGCTTCTCGTCGAATATAAAGAGAATAATAAATATGGCAGAGAAAAAGTTCCAGAACCTAAAGTCTCATGACTGCCACGTGATTATGACGCAACTGCTTCCGGTTGCATTGAGGGGGCTTCTACCGGAAAACATTCGATTAGCCATTGTGAAGCTATGTGCATTCCTCAATGCAATCTCTCAGAAGGTGATCGATCCAGAAATCCTACCAAGGTTAAGGAGTGATTTGGCGCAATGTCTTGTTAGTTTCGAGCTGGTGTTCCCACTATCCTTCTTCAATATCATGACGCACGTCCTAGTTCATCTAGTCAACGAGATTGCCATTCTGGGCACTGTATTTCTACACAATATGTTCCCCTTTGAGAGGTTCATGGGAGTCTTAAAGAAATATGTTCGTAACCGTGCTAGGCCAGAAGGAAGCATCTCCACGGGCCATCAAACAGAGGAGGTCATTGGGTTTTGTGTTGACTTCATTCCTGACCTTAAGAAGATTGGTCTCTCTCAATCGCGGTATGAGGGGAGACTGACTGGAAAAGGCACGCTAGGAGCGGACTCAATAATATGTAGGGACGGGCATTCTTGGTCTCAAGCACACTACACAGTTCTACAGAACTCTACCTTGGTGACCCCGTATGTCAATGAACACAAGAATATTCTGCGCTCCAAACACCTAGAGCAGTGTGACGACAGTGTCAGGACTTTCGGTAATTGGTTGCAAACACGTCTCATGGGTGACAACACTGTTTCTGATGAGCTGTACTCGTTGGGCAGGGGACCATCTTCGACTGTATTGACTTACAAAGGGTACAAGATAAATGGGAATACATTTTACACGATCGCGCAAGATCAAAAGAGCACCAACCAAAACAGTGGTGTCCGCTTTGATGCAGCAACCAAGAGGGGAAAGGACACATATTATGGTTACATAGTGGACATATGGGAACTTGACTATGGACATGATTTTAAGGTCCCTTTGTTTCAGTGCAAATGGGTCGATCTGTCAGGAGGCGGGGTACAGGTAGACCCACAGTATGGAATGACAACAGTGGATCTAAAAAATCTTGGGTACACAGACGAACCATTCGTCCTAGCCAATGATGTGGCGCAGGTTTTCTATGTGAAGGACATGTCTACCAAACCGAGATAAAGAAAAGATAAGGAAGCGAATACATAATACGATGAGCCAAAGCGTTACATAGTTCTTTCAGGAAAAAGAGACATCATGGGAGTGGAGGGCAAGACAGACATGTCTAAAGATTTTGAAAAGTTTCATGAAATTCCTCCCTTCAAAGTCAAGGCTGACCCAAGCACCCTGTTAAACGATGAAGATTATCCATGGTTACGGCGCAATAAGCAAAGGACACAAGCAAAGAAAAAGTGAAGACTTTCTCTCCACAACTATTATGATGATGCCTTTGATCTAGAATATCACTGCAGTTCCATGTGAAGAAATGAAATGCCTTTTGTAACAGATGAGTTTTCGTATGAAACCCTGATACTTCGAAAGAGATTGTCCATTTTGTACATGAAGTGCATCCAACTTTTGCCGTAACCCTCTCAACTTTTTAGCACATGCTATGTGGGTGAAATGATGATACCATGCCAACTTTCAACCTATTGAGAGTTCATTTGTAGTGCTTTTCAATTTCAGGGTCATTTAGCTCAAAAAAATCAGTAAATGCATGAAAAATACCAAATGAAGTCAGAAAGGGTTGAAAATTGATGATGTGGCTTTGAATGGTGCATTTTGAACACACAAAAAGTCTGGAGTTCAAGTAAGTTCAAAAAAATGAAATCCCTTTGTAACAGATGAGTTTTCGTCCGAAACCCTGATACTTCGAAAGAGATTATCCATTTTGTACACGAAGTGCATCTAGCTTTTGCCCTAACCCTTTCAACTTTTTAGAACATGCTATGTGGGTGAAATGATGATATCATGCCAACTTTCAATCTTTTCAGAGTTCATTTGTAGTGCTTTTCAATTTCAGGATCATTTAGCTAAAAAAATCAGTAAATGCATGAAAAATACCAAATGAAGTCAGAAAGGGTTGAAAATTGATGATGTGGCTTTGAATGGTGCATTTTGAACACACAAAAAGTCTGGAGTTCAAATAAGTTCAAAAATGAAATCCCATTGTAACAGATGAGTTTTTGTCCAAAACCCTGATACCTCGAAAGAGATTGTCCATTTTGTACAAGAAGTGCATCCAGTTTTTGCCGTAACCCTCTCAACTTTTTAGAATATACTATGTGAGTGAAATAATGATACCATGCCAACTTTCAACCTTTTCAGAGTTCATTTGAAGTGCTTTTCAATTTCAGGGTCATTTAGCTCAAAGAATGAACTAATAGCAAAAAGAATGAACTAGAAAACTTTTATGAAACTCTAATAGAAAAAAGAATGAACTAAAAATAATCAATTAAAATATTTTGTTATGATCTAACAAACAAAACTATAATATCTCTCAATATAAAAAAGAATTAACTAAAAAGCTTTATAAAACTCTAATAGCAAAAAGGAATCAACTAAAAAGATTTTTAAACCTCTAGTATTTTTGAAACTAAAATTATATAAAATTTATGCAACTAAAATTATCAAACTATTTTTTGTTCAAAACATTAATAGCAAAAAGAATTTTCATAAAGAATTTTTTTGTTAGAAACTTTAATAGCAAACTAAAATAACAAAATATGTTTTTGATTAAAATAGACATTTAAAATAATCTAAAAATTATTCAAATTGAATATAATCATAAAACACAGTAATATTAAATAGCAGGAAAAAGAATCAACAAAAATCTATTTTTATAGTAAAGTTATTTAACAAACTAGTGATTCACATAAATTTCAAAGAATTCAAATTTAAACTATTCAAATTTGAAAACTAATGGCACTAACAGAAAGTTTATAATTTTTGTGACCTAAAAGCAAAAAGAATCACTGAAAAACTGTAAGTATTTAGCTGTAAGTAGAAACAAAAGAAAATAAATAAAGCAAAAAACAAAACAAAAAAAATTAAAAAAAATGCCGCCTACTGGGCCACCACGGCCTGAATACGACTAGAAACCCAACCAGCTAGTTGGGCCAGGATTCAGGCCCGCAGAAGGCCTAGTAGGCCCACAGGCAGATACAGTGTGTTTAGGCCCGTAAGCCTGCATTTGAGAGGAGCTCGACAGGGAAGGCGCAGACGCGCTTATAAACAAGTCCCGACACCTCTCAGCTAGCGAGGTGGGACTAAACATCCACCGCACCGCGGCTGTGCCAGGCACAGGCTATTGGTCCCGGTTGGTTGGTCCCGGTTCGTGCCACCAACCGGGACCAAAGGTCTCTGCTTCCCGCCCTTGGGGCTGCTGAAAACTGACCTTTGGTCACGGTTGGTGGCACGAACCGGGACTAAAGGGGTGTATTGGTCCCGATTTGTGCCAGGAACCGGGACTAAAGACTTTGCTATATAAGTGGCACTTAGGAATTTTTCCACATTCTCCCCTGACGCCAACGCCCCTGCGCCCCGACGCCGCCAGGCTGCTCCTCGTCGCTGTCGCCGTCGCTGCGCCCTGCCCCGTAGCTGCCCGCTCCTCGTCGCCGACGCCTTCCCGACGCCTCCCCGACCTCGTCGTCGCCTCCCCGACGCCTCCCCGCGCCCCTGCCCTGCCCCGCGCCTCTGCCTCAACCCCGACCTCGCCGCCCCCAGTGAGCACCCCGCCTTCCCCCGCGCCCCTGCCCTGCCCCCCCGCCGCCGCCGCCTTCGGCTTTTTTTTTGTTCATATAAATTTTTAGTAAATGGATATGTATGCATATTGTTTTTCTAAATATATGGATGTATGTTGATGTATGGATATGTATGGATATATATGGATGTATGTTGATGTATGGATATTTGACGCTCGGATCTGTCTAAAACGCCCGTATTTTCTGCAGTAAACATCATATGTGCATTTTGAACTTGCTGTAACTTTGCACATGTTGATCCGGTTGGAGTGTGTAATATGTCAAAATATTCTGCTCTTCATGCTCTACATGATGGTTGCATTTGCATTCATTTTAGGATTCATGTTGATACCATTATCATCGTTGCAAATTTGCTAAGTGATATTAAGTGCAGAAAACTGCTGTAACATGTCATTTTGTCTTTTTCATAGCATTTTCTGTGATTTTATTTTGAGCAACATGCCTACATGTTTTAGGAGCATAATCATGTCATATTTGCAATGATTTGATCCATTCTTATGATACGCCCTGTGGTGACTAGCACAAGCTTGCAAAGTGGTCTACTCACTGTTTGCTGTTTTCATAGACTAGTAAATTCTGCCAAGTCTGAATCTGTTATATTATGGTGCCATGTTTACTTGATGCTACCATCAAATCTATGCATATTTTTGAGATGTTCGGTAATAATGTTTTTAAGACCATGTTATGCTCTATCCATCTATGCCGTTGTTTGCAATTTTGGTCTACTGTAGCTTGTTCTTTTCATGCTCTCAAATTGCTTAAAAATATATCTGTCAGCCTGTTAGCAGTAAGTTCAATTTTGCAAAGTGCATAGTTAGTGTTTTGTGCATCCTATGACCATATTCTCGACATGAGTAGATGGACAAACATGCCATCTTACTGTTGGTTGTATTTGCATGCCATGATATGTTGTGTGTTGAGTTAAACAATCTTGCAAATATGGCTACTTAATTCTATTTCTGCCATGTCCAGTAAATTCCACCAAGTCTGAAAACCTGTTATCATTTGCAATCTTGCCATGATGTTTTAAACATGTTCTAGTAATAAGGATGGATGTATATATATAAGTTGTTGATCCGCTCGTCGATTTGTTCATAGAAATTTGTTCATATGTATGCAAGCGACGTCGTTGTTGATCTACCCCCTCCCCGATAACTTCGACATGAGGGGGGACGTCGGACATGCATGAGAGAGAGGCGGTCCGCTCGTCGGACATGTCATGTGGATTTTTTTTTGTTCATATAGAAAACTCTGGTAACTTCGACATGAGGGGGGACGTCGATCAACCCCCTCTCGCCCGACCAACTCTCGAGTCCACCCAAATCGGGACTAAAAAAGCGTTGTCGAGGCCACCCCAAACCGAAACAAGTCTAGATATATCGGAAAAACAAGTCTAGATATATCGGACGATATGTAGATATGTCGGATATCGGGTTTGCTTTCTAATAAAGAATTGTTGTCATCTATGTATCATTTTATATCGCGGTGGACATATCGGGCGACCAACTCTCGAGGCCACCCAAACCCTAGAAAAAAAAAGCATTGTCGATCTCCTAACCCCTCCCGCCCCTACCCGACAAACTCTCGAGGCCACCCAAAAAATGCATATGATTCCTTGTTGTGATATTAGCTAGGTCTATGTTTGCCACTAATATATCCATCTCTCATGTTTGTATATTGCCATGTTGTAATATTTGCAGAAACTATGGACAGAGATTTAGAACAAGAAGAGTTGTTGGGGGATATAATCCGCGACGGAGGTGATCCCTTGTCGTTTCTCAATGACACTGATGGTCAGGAAGGAGAGGATGACGGCTCCGGTAATCCAACAATGGAGGAGGAAGGAGATCATGACGGCTCCGGTGACCGAATGGCGGAGGAAGAAGACCATGATGACGGCTCCGGTGACAGAACGGAGGAGGGAGCTGTTGCAAAGTCCGGCGAGGTATATATATTAATTAAGCCTGTGCTGACTTGATGCATTAATTGTTTTGGTATGTACATATATTAATGCTTCTTTCTTCTTTTATAGCCCTCCGGATCGAGCCAAACTTCCGTAAGGAGACGAGGCCCGAAGAAAAGGTTGCGCCAGGATGAAAGGTTCACGATCACAGAAATTGCGGACGATGGCCAACCGATTGAACCCAAGCGGACCAAGGACGCATTTGTACATCGGTGCGGAGCTATTGTTAGGGACAGCGTCCCGATCAGTGTCCAGCAATGGAATAAGAGTAAGGACGACCCTGAAGTTTCTTATGTTCAGGATAGACAGAAAGGTGATCTTTGGGCCTCGCTGATGGCAAATTTCAGCCTGCCGCCAGAGGAGGATCCGAATAAGCCAGTTATAGAGCCAAAGGTCAAGGCGTTTGCTCTTAAGAAGATGGCAGATCTATTCAGGAACTGGAAGAAAGAGTTGAACACAAAGTTTGTCGACAAAGGGAAGACTCCAGAATTCACCGGCCGATATGAGAAGATAAGAGATCACTGGCCCGCATTTGTGGCCTACAAGAAATCGGATAAGGGTAAAAAAAGGTCAGAGACAAACAAGAAAAATGCTGCAAAGAAGAAGTATCACCATCACACGGGGTCAGGTGGCTACTACAAAGCCCGGCCGTTGTGGGACAAAGCTGAGCAAGACCTGCTTGCTAAAGGGGTCCAACCAGCGACATTGAACTGGCCAGATCGTTCTAGGACTTGGTTCTTCGGGGTTGGGGGAATTTTGGACCCAGAAACAGGGGAGTGTCGTTGGACGGACAAGAAACTTGCAATACCCATGAAGAAGCTTCAGGAATATATCAGGGCAGCGCAAGAAGGGACGTTCATTCCAGACAGAGAGAAGGACGAGCTGACAGAGGCCCTCGGGAATCCTGAGCACCCTGGACGAACACGAGGCACACCAGGCTCCGTTCCGTGGGTGGTTAGGTTTCCCGGCAGCGGTGGTTACAGAAGCCGAGAGAGAAAGAGGAAAGCGGAAGTGAGCGAAATACAGAAGCTCAATGCAAGAATAGCAAAGCTAGAGGAACTTGCAGCTACCGGCCAACCATCTCAGCGGCACGAAGATCCTTACTTCGACGCTACCCCAGAAGCTACCCACCATCTCAGCGGAGAAGTAGCGTGGCTTCCACGGAGCTCGTTCAGCCTGATTTCACGGCTCCTCGCTAACCCGTGGATACTATCACGGAGGCTCAACATTGCGAGCTGATGACGAAATGGCAGAACCTGACTTTGAAGGCGGCGGTCGGCTCTGTTGCACCTCCTCAAGCTGAGGGAACTTTCCATTGCCGTCCGATTCCACATGGCTATGCTGTTGTGATGGTGGATGAAATAATGGAGGGATTTGAGGATCTGGAGCTTGACTACCCTACAGGTGAAGGGGAGAATCATCTGGTTTATGCTTTAAGGAGTTCCTGTCTATGGAGGAAGGAGTACATCAAGCTTCCAAACTGGACGCCTCCTCCTCCTCCTCCGGTGAGTCAGGGCACTCCGCCTCCTCCTCCGGCGAGTGATCAGGGCACTACGCCTCCTCCGGCACGTGAGAGCACTCCGCCTCCTCCTCCGCCTCCTCCGACGTGTCAGCGGACTCCGCCGCATCAACAACGGCGGAAGAGAGCCGCCGCCGCTCCGGCGGCTAGCAGTACAAGAGGCGGGAAGAAATTCAAAGCTGGTCCAAGCCTGAAGCCTCTTTCAAAGTTACCATATAAGAGGACTGACGAGGAAACCGATGAAATCGTGGCAGTCAAAGTGCAGGCCCATTTTGAACGGAAACCTCCACCTCCGAAGGAAAAGGCAGATCCGGTGAAAGTGAAGCGCACTCTGGATGCCCTGAAGCGGCCACCACCGCCTCCGCCGCAATCCAACTATGAGCGCATTATTGAAAGGACATATAAGGCAGCGTAGCGGTCGGGAAGTACTTGCAGTGATGCAAGGCTAGCAAAACGAAAAAGTGGGAAAACAATTCCCTAGCTCGGCGAACAGGCGAAGTAATCGTGCCCCCCGCTCAAGGTGTCTAGCGATATCGTCGCTAATCATCCGGGGCTAGTGCCCGGTACCAATCCTGCTGATTACCTGGGCGATGATGTACAGTTTAAAATGTTAGAGGTAGTAGATATCTTCAGATACGAGTACGGGAAGCCTCTCGTCAAACCTTATCATCCTCCTCTAACAACGATGATGCAAAGATTGCATGAATGGTACATGGATACCTGCAGAAAGTCTGGGAAGGATAGTTTTATGCTGGGAATTAAAGAGGAGCACGACCTCGTTGGAACTGAGGTGATGCCTGTTGAATTTGTGGAGTTATTCCAGTTATTCAATCAAGACGCCCTCGACAAACAACTCATGACTTGCTACTGTCTGTAAGTATTACCTCTGTAATTAAGTCTCTATAGCTCAGCTCTTTCATTGCATGTATATATAATTATCCTCATTATATTATGCAGACTGAAGATCGTCGAATGCAAAAAAGCACAAATCTATGACATTGGGTTCATTAACCCAAATACCATAAATGAATGACCGGTTAAAAACAGAGTCGAAGATACCGAGGACAACTTGCTACAATCATTGCTTCGAAATCAAAACAAAGGGAAAATACTCTTTCCTTACAACTTCAAGTGAGTGTTACTGTCTTGTGCATATTCCGTTTCGCTTACTCGAGGTTATAGTAATGTAATTGATGAGTTATGCATGCGTGCGCAGCTTCCACTTTATTCTGCTAGAGATTAAGCTTGACCGGGGAGTAGTAATTGCCTTAGACTCGAGACGAAAAGATCCCAATAAGTATGCGGACATGACTGCAATGTTCCAGAAGTAAGTTCAATCGATCATTATCGCACCATATCATATCGGCAACTTTGTTCATTTCCGGATATCAAGTAATTATTTTCTTTGTCTGGCAGGGTTTGGAAAGAGTTCACCGGAATCGTTCCGGGACTGCCGAGGGAGCTGCGATTTACACACCCGAAAGTAAGTAGTACTAGCTAGTTCCGCGCATCTCCCATTGATTCTAGTTTCATCAATACCATTTATCATGCTTGATTATCAGTTTGATTGAACTCTATTCTCGTAAAGTGCTTGTGGCAGGAAGGCGGGAATAATTTATGTGGATACTATGTTTGCGAGTTCATCCGCCAATCGACCTCTGAGCGGGGCTACTCTGACCGACAATATGAAGTACGTAAACAATAATTTTCACAATTTTATTTTATTACCATCATTTGTGTTGAGTTTCATTCATATATATGTATTGACCTCCTTCTTTAAATTAGATGTGGCAGATGCGGGATGAACTCCTACCACATGATCGCATACGAGCAATTCAAGAGAAATTGGCGGGATTCGTTTTTGACCACGTCATAAATGAGAAGGGAGAATACCATCTGGAAATTGAAATGGATTTTAGATGTTAGGGATTGTAAGAGATGTTATATTGTATATATGTAGTAGCGTCGGATAGATATACGAAAACTTGTTGTTCGACCAATCTCTCGGAGAAAGAGATGTCACTTCTCTCTGTATATATATATTCATAACGATCTTGTGTAATTAATGGTTCCTTCATTTGCTTACTAGCTAGCGTGTCGAGTTCTCTCTATATGTATAGTAGCTAGCGTCGACCAAGCACGGAGAAAGAGAGGTCACTTCTCTCTATTAGCTAACTAACACAATATCAAACCCCTAAATTAACCCTTCAAAACCCCTAACCCCCCCCCCCCCCCCCACCCCCCCCCCCCCCCCTTTCAAAAAAAAAACCCAGCGCCTGCGAGGTGCTGACACGTGGCTTCCTTTTGGTCCCGGTTGGTGTTACCAACCGGGATTAAAGGTCTTCCTGCCTGGGCGCCCCGCAGCGGCCACGTGGAGCCCCTTCTGTCCCGATTCGTAAGCGAACCGGGACTAAAGGTTTTGGGGTTTAGTCCCGACCCTTTTGTTCCGGTTCCAGAACCGGGTCTAAAGGCCATCTGGAACCGGGACTAATTCCCTAGTACTCCCAGGAAACAGTGGGGCAGGCCCTCTAGTCATGTAAAAAAAATCACCACCCTAATCAAACAACAATAACCCCTTTCTTTTAGTGTTTTTCCGACCATTCATTTTTTTAACTATATCTGATATTGCTTTTTTTTTTTAAAAAACTTCCGAACTAATCATCAAATGCCATGGCGAACACAAAAAGCAATAGAAATGACATTCATATCCGATATTGCTACTTAGCTAAATAAATTACAGCGGATCAAGAAAGATATATGACGCATCAAACAATCGCATGAAACTCGTTCAAAGCCGTTGTCTCTAGCTCTATCTTCTGTGTCAAGATTTTTCTCCGAGTTTTCGGCGAAAACCACCGATGACCAAACTTGCACAAGTTGGGCTATGCTCATATGTTCCAGGAAGCCGTATGATCATATTACCCTAAATAGGTGAGAAGCTAAGATAGTTGAACTCTGGCAAATGACTCATCTTGTCAGCACTCGCTCTACTACTCGTTGGGTCTAGCCGCCAGGAAGGAGAGAAATGGCTTGTCGTCATGTATGTCCACCCAACCACCTACATGTATCGGATGACAAGCCAAGCTTAGCTTTTTTTTTTTTTTTGAGACATTGAGAAGTTGTTAACTTTTTTTTTTTTTGAGACACGAAAAGTTGTTAGCTATTTAAACTTGGAGGCTTTACAGTCATTTCACCCATTTTGGGCCCGCAAGCCTCTTAGTCGGAACATGCTCACGAGCGGCCCTGGACTGGATGACCCAACATTGGTAGTTGAGGCCTCGGTTGCCTTGGCGCCCTTCACACTCCCCCTTCTTCAGATTTGGCTTAACCCCAAGCTAATGCCGGTGGGAATTGTTGCCGTACGGAATCTATAGAGATACTAAGCTCCCATGATTTGATGCCTTCTGGTGCTTCGGGGATTATGGGGTCGCTGAGTGCCCCGCTTGTAAGGTTGTGTGATGTTTAGTTTATTTCTTGTTTTTATTTTGATTCTTTCCGCATTTAATTCATGAGCGCTTATTAAACTTCGTAAACATAAAAAAAACATAACATTTGTTTAAATTCACTTTTACTCGGATTCACTAATATTAAATTCACTGATATTTTTAATTTCAAGACCATTTTTAGATTTTTGAACTTTTTAAAATTTGAAAACCTATTTTATTGTGAACATTTTTTTGAAATTCATAATTTTTTTCTAAAATTCATGATTTTTAAAATTTACCATATTTTTAAAAACCCTTGAACATTTTTAATTAAGCTAAAAAATTGACTAAAAAAAGTTAGCCTATTTTTTTTAGCTAGACATGGGGTGAGCGGGAAAAAAAACTAAGTACGCGAGAGGAGCAGGGAGCTAAACTGAGCGAGGGAGAACTTTGTGGGGCAGCCCATGTGAGCGCTATAGCAGCAATTTCTCAGTTTCAACGTGAAATATGAGCTCCCGAAAGGCTCAAACAACCACCACGAGCTGACATCAAAACTGGAACGTGTAAAGACACCACAACCACTGTCTCCAACACTAACCAGACACGGTGTATGAACACTAAACACCGCTAGAACATAAATTAAACACAAGCCAACACAGATAAAATCTAAACAAAACAACCGATTATCATAATCTACTAGATACAAAAGAGTTAATCCCACGACTGAAAAACGGCGCGGCGAAGCGCGCGTTAGCCTCTAGTCCATTTGATGCCGGTGGGAATTGATTCGGCTTGACGAATTGTGTGCACCCCGTGTTGACGAACACGCCATTGCAGAATCTTGACTGGTACCTGTAACTGAGCATCGGCAGGAGGTAATGTAGACTGTACATGATGAGGAGGAGCGACAAATTGCTTCAACTAGGAAACATGGAACACTCAATGGATACAACTTGATGCAGGTCAACCGAGACGATACGCCAATGCTCCAATCTTCTGAGTGATCTCATATGGACCATAGTATTTCAAGGATAATTTGTGATTGGCGCGTCAAATGACTGATGACTGAATATATATGGCTGTAGTTTCAGAAACAAAATCTGTCTCACAATGCAAAGGACCTTTCAGTGTGATGTTTATCATCTTGTTGGTTCATCCTATGTTGAACTCCAACTAGATGCTAATGAACAGAATCGAGCACCACTGCACGCTACGTCAACCATTCTTGAATGTCCACATGAGCAACAATATCAGTACCAGATATACCAAAGTAACAAGGGGCATGTCTATAAGATCTCAAAAGGAGTTTTGCCCACAGCTGAGTGCCAATTAGTATTGTACCAAAACTCACAAAGGGGACAATGATTTAGACGACCGATGAGCATGAGCACTAATAAAACATCGAAGATAGCATTCAACCTGTTGATTAACACGTTCTGTCTCAGGATGATTGGTTGTGCACTTGTGCTCATTTTCAGTTCAGTCACAGCTTGCCAGAAGATGCTTGTAAATATAGGGTCCCTATCTGAAAAAATGTACTTGGGCATGTTTTGTAATTTATACACATTATCAATGATATCTAAGCCACCTTTTGAGCATTAAAGGGATGTCGGAGGCGACGCGGATTAACTGAGAAAATTGAAAAAAAAATTGTGCCAATGTTTGATAAATGTTTGAAATGCTTGCAAAATTTCATCACAAAATAACATTCGAGGAAGTCGTGGTAAAAAATCAAAATTAGCACTTCAAAAATAACTTTTTTTAAGCATCGTTTTTTTTTTGTCATGACTTCCATGAATGTAATTTCATGATGAAACTTTGCAAGCATTAAAAAAATTTGTGATGGAAAAATTTCATAATTTTTTGAATTTTTTTTGGATTTTACTGTTCACCAGAGCTCATATGTGGTCGAGCTGGGAATGTCACTTTCATGTCACAGGGGAATAAAATGCCCATATTTTGTAAACTTATCAATAACCACTAAAATGCAGTTGGAACGACCAGAGGCAGGCAATCCACTAATAAAATCCATTGTAATTATTTCCCAAACTTGAGTAGGAACAAGTAATGGACAAAGCAGACCTGGATATGGCACTCTTTCTGGTTTGGCCTATTGACAAGTAATGCAACACTTGACCATATCCCTGATGAAAGTTTTCATGCATGCCCAACAAAATAAGGAATGAACCCTCCTATAAGTAACAAGGAACCCTGAATGCCTTCCCAATGGACTGTCATGAAAAACCTTGAATATTTACATATGTAAATCAGAACTATTGCCAACCCACAAGCTGTCGTTGTATTTGAGTAATACATTTTGTTAAAAAAACTTTTTCTTGGAGTTTGGGTTCAAAGAGAATTGTTGTAAAAAAATCTTGTGCCTTCTGGTCATTAGAGTAAAATTCAAAAATGTCCAGTAACCAAGCTAGGGTAGTACTGGACAATGTCAGGATATGTTCAGAACAAAATGGCATCCTAGAAAGAGCATTAGCTGATGAATTTGTAGTTCCTTTCTTGCAAGTGATCTTATGTTGTAGGCCCATTATTTTAGTCAGAGCTTTCTGCTGCCAAGCTAGATGTAAATGTTACTGTTCCAAATGAGCTAAATTCTTTTGATCAGTTTTGATCTCAAATTCTTGCACTTGCAAATAAGACCTCCACTATTCAATAGCTAATAAAATAGCTAAGTACTCCTTTTTCATACACTAACAAGGTTAGATTCCTAGGACCCACAGATTTGCTAACATAGTAATGTATCACAATGGATATCCATCTTGCATTAGCACAACACTAACTCCCACATCACAAGCATGTGTTTCTACAACAAAAGGCTTACTGAAGTCAGGTAAAGCAAGAACAAAAGGAAACATCAAGGCTTGCCTAAGCGTTTGGATGGCAAGTCATGTAAGAAAATTGCACCTTTCTTCAGTGGGTTTGTTAAAGGTTTGATAATAATCCGATAATGCATAATGAATTTTCAATAGTAACCAATGAAAACCAGAAATGCTCTCACTTCCTTTGTGTTAACTGGTGTAGTCCATTGAGCAATTATCATAACCATAGAGTTTAAACCAATTTGAACTAAGTTTAGGGTTTAACTATAAGTGTGTTGTGGATGATTCCAAAATTAGTAGAATAAATTTAGTAGCTTCCCAATAATATTGAAAGGTTAGATATAGGTTTTTTACTCAATTTAAAATAGAAAAAATTCATTCATTTTATGAATTATAGTTTAATTAAAATAAATCCTTGCATTCTTTTAAATTGGGGAGGGCCCATGTATTAAATATGAGGCTCTTCACGAATATTAGGGTTTGGAAAGGGTATTTTGAACATTTGGCAAAATTTAGGGTTTTGGCCCTTTAGGAAAAAGGTGAGGATTGCAACTATCCTCATTTTCATATTATAATGAGATGAAATGTTTTCATATTATAATGAGATGAAAATGATACTTATGATGCACAAATCAATTCCTAAGCATAGTGCTAGTCCTGGTTGTTACATCGCTAAAGGCCTATATTTTGTTAAGATGTTTCAGTGAACTGCCTAGTGTTGTTTTAAGGTCATGCTATGTCTTACTCGTTTTGCCCGCTGAAGGCCTGTGTTTTGATAAGATGTTTCAGGGACATGTCTAGTGTTGTTTCAGGATTGTGCTAATTGATTCGTACCGTGTGATTGTCTAGCTTATTTCGAACTTGCCATCTTGGTTCATCATATTCATGCATGACAAGACACCCAAACTCTGCAACACAAATGAATAGGATAGCAACATATGAACAGAGGACAGGAAAACACAAGTTTCATAAACTCAGTTACCTAAATCTTGGTTCATTCATGGGAGTAGAAAAAACAGTCAAATTGAAGTCCAACCACATGAAAATGCTCTAGCCATCGATTCTACCTCTCAAACTCTCATAACCATAGACACATGAAGCCGTCTAGCCTAAAATTGCCCCCTTTGACATAAAAAAGAAGGGCTAACATCCCACTAGACCAAGATTCCGGAACATCTGCGGCCATAGAAGGTGAAGCCCTCACGTCTTGGCTACCGACTGTCATCGAGGGGGAACTCAATGTGTGCAAGAGACACTGAAGCATAGCTGTCATCATCACTCTAGGCAAACTGGTTGAGGAATGGGAAGCAGTAGCCTTGCCATCATTTACTGGACTGACTTGACATCGCTAGCAAAGGAGGCAACCTTCAACTCCAAAGATGTGAATCTCTCATCCACCTTCTTCCCGAATGTATCTTGGCGGCTAAGGAAAGCAGCCAAAGAGCCTCTATGCTCTCGACCATTCGGCACTAGAGCAGGGACACTAGCCTTCGGAATTATTTACATACATACACGAGCGCACGATCCAAATCCAGACGGACCTCGGAGTTGGGACTCTGTTAGGGTACCAGTAGCAACCTTACTCGATCTATCAGTGTAGCTCACAAATTTCGGGATACAAGTCTCGATTACACAGGATAGGTTACGAACAGGGGAAGGGGAACGAGAGGAAGAAGAGAGCCGAGCCGCCGCCATTGCCGTTGATCCACTGGATACCCTCTCCTTCTGTGTGATTGGCTTAAGTAGCTGCAGCAATGGTCTTTGACGGGCCAAGTCCATGGGCTGGCCCAAGGGGCAGCCCATGTATGTGCACAAGTTAGGAGGGCTCCTAACATCCCTCCCTCCTTGAGATCCGGCTTGACCCCAAGCCAGCACCGCTGAGAACCACCCGGGTCCCATTGCACTCGATGGTCCTTGGCTAGCTCGAAGTCGCGGTGGTACCCGAAGGCGGGGATGGCTTTATCGACATGGGATTAGTAGTCGTAGACGATGGCGTAGTCGTGGACGATGGCGTAGTCGTGGACGATGGCGACCCAGCCAAAGGAACTGTCGAGGAAGTAGTCATTGTTGAAGCCGATGTAGTACTTGTGGTCGACGGAGCCTTGCGCGAAGCGGGCAGCGACAACAAGGACACCCCTTCCTCCTTGAGAGTGTTCTTGGTCGGAGCTGGTAGAGGGCACTATACCACCCCTGGCATGTGCTCTCTTGCTGATCACCTCCGCCATCATAATTGTCGAGGGATGAAGAGTAGAAGTTGGGTAGGTGACAAGACAGCGGAGAACCAAGATGGCGCACGTCCCTCCTTGAAAGACCTTACGCCGAGTCAATTTCCTTAGCAACAGCCATACTACCAGTCCTCCAGGATCCCAAGACATGTCCAATAGGTAGATGCGCATGTCAGACCCCAACACATCAACAGCATAATTGAGCAGATAATCTGAACCGAGCCACAACAGAGAGCACCAACTTGTATAATCAGCAAGCTGTGAGTTCGAGATGTCCCACTTCTAATCTAGATATATCATACGTTCTTCACTGAACATTTTCCATAGCATCGACATGCTCATAATCTTATTTGTCTCCTGCAACTTATCACACCCAGAAATACGACAGGCAGTAGCACGCTCCCGTACAAGATGCTCATATATTTTCCATTGTTTCTGGTTTTGTATTGCTCGCCGATTGTAGGAAAAAGATGGCCCCTGTAGCATCATCTTGACATTCTTTTGACTTAACCCAGGTATTGGTTGTGCACCCTGAGCACGAAATTCATAAGACGGATGTACATCAAAGAAAACAGAGCATTGTTCTGTAGCACACAAGTTCAAATTAGACATTATTTGCATCATCTTCTGACTTGGGGCGGGAATATATCTTGGTATAGTAGGAATCCAGCAAGCAACCTTCTGAAAAAGCTCAGGTGACCGAAAAGGAATCAAGAATATTAGCTTCCCCGAAGTCCATGGTTGCAGCTTCATTGAAGAGACTAGAAACACTTGCCATTTTCTGAACTTCCCAAGCAAACCAAGAATTTTTGTTCGAACTAGATAAATCTGAAAAACTTCACTTGGCTGTAGTTCATAGCATGAATTGGACTGCAAGTTTTTGTAGGCAAACTGCTTCTATTTAGCCTTGAGTGTTGCCTGGTCCGATGGACGCTCGAAACAGAGAAACAACTCCCGTATTTGAATAGTACTATGCTCAAACAGGTAAACAACAGCAGCAGCACAAGTTGGTTGCATAGTGTGGCCTCCCTTGCATAATTTTTCCTTCACCACGCTATCGCCATAATTTTCTGGACTAATTGGTGGCCACAGGAGCAACCTTAGATCATCAGGTATATACTGCCAAGTTTCAACAGCTTGCAAACTGAAACTATCTTCCATGGGAATAGCAGCAGCAAGTGACCCTAGACATTCAGACCAAGTACCCACATTGAGAGATTTCAATTCAGTCAATCCTTTAGCAGAGTGAGTAGTTGTAACACCCCCGGTGATTAGCAACAGTAATCACTTTTGATAATGACATGTCAGCATGGTTAACACTGCATAATCATCATTAGCATCATATTGCATTTCAACTCCTAAGTCAAATTCAAATTTAAATGAAAGTGAAATATAAAAGTTGTCCAACATAAAAACTAAAATGTTCGATAAATAACAAATATTGCAGAGGCTAGTCTAAAATTGAGACCAACAAAAAATAAAATAATTAGGTGGCTCTAACATCATTAAAACAGTGAGGATTAATGCATATTAAATATTATAAAATTTGTGGGAGCTCCTATTGACTCCAAACTAATTTTTGGTAGTGTTAGGTAGTGCCTAGTATTTGTTGGAGCAGTTCCTATATTTTACAAAATTCAATATGTGGCCTAACTATTTACTAAACTGAGAAAAGAAAATAAATAAAAGAAAAAGGTAAACGAAAAACGAAAAGAAGAAAAGGAACCCCCCTCTCCCCGCCCACGGCCCAACGGCCCGGCCCACCTCTCCCCTATATGGCCTCCCCCAGGAGGCCAAACCCTAATCCCCACCCCCCCCCCGACAGATCCCCCCACCCCCCCCTCGCTCACTCCCCCCCCCCTCGACCACCCCTTCACCCCCCACACCCCCCCTCCCCCCCCCCCCCGCCCCCCCTGCCCCCGCACCGCCACCCCACACTCCGGGCACGCGACTCCTCCAGCCCCCCCGCAGTCCACGCAAATCCCGTGATCTCAGATACCCCCGACACCAGTCCCTCAGCCCGTGCAAGTCGACCTCCCCTCCCACACCTCCATGCACCCACGCCCGCAGCCCCCTCACTTTTCGATCCCCCCCCACCCCCCCAGGCTCAACGGACCGTGCCCCTCACGCCTTACCGTCTCTCCCTGCTCGCTCCAAAGCGTCACCACCCGAGTCCCCCACACCCTCAAACCCAACCCAAAACCGCCCCCCCCCCCCCACCGATCCAGAACCGGTCAGGCCAGCCCGCTGCTCGACGCGCTCCCGCCGTCCTGTTACGCCGGCGCCGCGACCTCGTCCCGCTCGCCGGACCCGCTTGGTCGCCTCCCGGCATCGTCTCTGGACCATCCTCCAAAGCCGCTCATCATCCTCTCTCTCCGCCTCCCGGTCATCTACAACGTCGGTGAGGCCCCGGGCCTCCCCCCCTCTCTGCTCCCGCACCTCACCGCGCACCCCACGCGCCCCGCGCGCGCCGCCACGCCCTGGCCACGCTCACCGCGCCCGGCCCCTGCTCCTCGCCGCTCCCGCCACTGCAGGGCTTCCCCTGCTCACCCCGCTCCGGTTCCCCTCGCCCCGCGCTTCTCCTTCCCCCCGGTGCTCTGCTGCAACTGCTGCTACTGCGCCTCGCCGCGCCCCCATGCTCCTTGCTGCTGCAGCTGCTGCCCTGCTGGACCTCGCCTCCCTCACTACCGCTCGTCGGAGCCGCCGCGTCGCGCCACCCCGCCTCCCGCGCTGTTCCGTTCACCGCTCCCAACCCTCGCACCGCGGACCCGCCTCTGCGTCCACCGCATCGCGCCCGGGCTCGCCAGCTCCATGCGCGCCCGCGCCCTTGGAGCTCCGCGCTCGCCCGCACCCTTCGCCCCGCCGCCTCCCTTGGCTTTGGCCGCCGGCGCCGGCGTGCGCCGGGCGTGCCCCGCGCCCCCGAGGACGCGCCCGCTCGGGCTGCGCCCGTGCCCGCCCCGTTAAGGCCTCTGGCCCAATGATGGCTGGGCCCCGCCCCTCTGTGCCTATGACAGATGGGGCCCACGCCCAAAAACATTTTTATAAAAAGAAAATAAAAATAATTAAAATAATTAATTAATTAATTAATTAATTAGTTAATTAATCTTGATTAGGTTAATCTAATTAACTAGTTAGTGTTAATTAAACAGTAATTTAATTAGTTAATCCTAATTAGCCTAACAGTCTATGACAGGTGGGACCCACCCTGTCAGGACGCCTGCTGACGTCAGCATGATGTCATGCTGATGTCATCGCAGCACTGTTTCGGATCATGTTGAATTAAATAATTAATTAAATTCCAGAAATTAATAAAAACTTTAGAAAATCATATTAAATAAATTGTAACTCCGATGAAAATACTTTATACATGAAACTTGCTCAGAATTCCGTTACGAACCCGAATACGCCCTCCGTATTCCCGTCAGACGCCCGCAGCTATAAGAACATTGAACTTTTAGACCATTTTCAGTAAATGAATAGTGCCCAACTTTAATTAAATAAATCCAAATAAATTCCTAAATTAACTAAATCATTTAATTAGGCAGTAGAACACCCCAGCATATCATTTAGCTATGTCATACATATTGTTTGCATTATTGCCGTGAATTTATTGTTTCTCTCCCCCTCCTTCTCTCTCTCGATATACGCTGATGAGACGATTGAGACCGACGACGCTTGCACCTGGATACGACTTCACTACCGACGAGAAGCCCGTTGACGCCCCTCTCTCTGCCAGAGCAACCAGGCAAGCCCCCCCCCCCCCCCCCCTTGAGCATTCCAGATATCGCCCATTCTATTCTCCTGCTTGCATTAGATTTTGCTACTGTTAAATGGTGCTCCTATTCTGATGCATAGCCTGCTGTTGTAACCAGTTCATTGCTACCTTACCTGCCTATGATAAACTGTTTAGTTTAGGTTGGAGTGAACCATCAGTGACCCCACCACCTTTCCTTTGTTGCCCCTGCTTGATCATCGACGACTCGATCAACGTGATCGTCGACCAGAGACCGACACCTCACTTCACACCCCCTTAATTGTACGACTCTACGTAGTAACTATCGAGTGCCGAGGGTGATACCTCGTAACGCACTCCCGATGAATACTCTGCAGTGTAGCTGTCCGGTCGTGGTCATCGAGGGTGATTCCTCCTTCTCCACTTCCGATACGACTCTTTCGTGCAACCCTCAGTGTGAACCTCGAGGGTGATACCTCATACGTTCACCCTGATGTTTTCGTCGAGTGGAATCCTCCGAGGGTGATTCCTCGGGTTTCCCCCTTGATGTTATGACCACACGATTACTTTGACCCTTGTTATAGGCGGGTCCACCCTGGTGGGTACCCGCTGGGGATCTATGATTTTGGGTGTGCCAGAAGGGCACTCGAGTGTGACATTGTGGCGGAGCATCAGAGACTCTGATTGTCTCCGCGTGATACTAATTGAGCCTATTGGATTTGGGTGTGTGATCTGAGTGGGTCGACGTGCCCTATACGCACTACCACCACGCGGGATAATGGTTATGGGACCCTCTGCGAAGTACGTTTCTCCGAAAGCTCGTCTGACGTCACGATTCACCGTGCGGGCTGATTGTCGGGATTGGGCTGGATACTTCACTGACGAGTTCAGTGTCGCGCCTGCACCCCGGCCAGTCTCGCAACGCGCAGGATGCCCAGGGCGATGGCCCGAGACCTCTGGGTGCATAGGTTAGCCCGGCGTGCTGACCTCTCTGCCGAGCCTAGGTAGAGCGCTGCTTTGTGTTGATCTTCCGAGGACGGGCATTACCCAGCAAGTGTGTCCGGCCAGAGTTGATCGAGCGTGTTGGGTAACAGTAGTGCACCCCTGCAGGGATGAATCTTCTATCGATAGCCGGTCCTACGGTAAAGGACGCTCAGTTTGTGTATCCCGATCTACTACTTAAACTGGATACTTGTTACTTAATTGAAGCTTCGGGATCGCTTTCTCGCTTGGGAGTCGAGGAAGGATCTTTAAGCTGTACTTCAACATGTTTGCTAAATAAAATGCTATTCTACTCTCTTCTACTGCTGCAAGATGATGGCCTTGTGAAGATGTTTGAAGATGCTAGTCTTCGATAGGACTAGGCCTTCTCTCTCTTCTAGCATTTCTGCAGCCCAGTCCACATATACAGCCTTTCTCCATTGATAATGTTGCATATGTAGTATAGATCCTTGCTTGCTGAGTACTTCGGATGAGTACTCACGGTTGCTTTACTTTCTCTTTTCCCCATATACCCCACCTTGATGATACCACAGACGATGGAGTCCTGGAGCCAGATGCCACCACCGGGGCTTACTACCAGGAGGGTCCAGAGGGTACTTACTGCTGGATCGAGCCAGATGACCAGGAGTAGGATCGGAGGCTCTCAGGCAGGAGGCCAACGCCTTTCGATCTAGTGTCGCTGTTTGTGCTAGCCTTCTTAAGGCAAAACTTGTCTAACTATGTCTGTACTCAGATTATATTTGTATGACTGACTTGTGTATTCGGATCTTCGGATCCCTGGTCTGTAATATTGTGGACCTCCGTTTAAATTGTGTTAGAGTTGTGTTGTGATATCTTCCCGTGAGTCCCTGTGCTTGATCATACACGTTTGCGTGTATGATTAGTGTACGATTGAGCAGGGGGCACCACAAGTTGGTATCAGAGCCGACTGCCTGTAGGACGCCCTCTCCAAATTCCTTGGCCGAAGTTGAGTCTAGAAACCGAAAAACTAATTTACTAACTTGGCTGTGTGGCTTACGGGCCCACGTCGCCAACTGGGTGGTATTAGGATCTTTTATTCCTCGTCTATACTCTGGGACTCTGATCTCTCTTCTACTCGGGTTAAATAAATTTTACTAACGCCGACACTTAGGATCTCGTAAAACCCATCTACCCGGAGAGCTGGATATCTGTGCGATTTCCCTGTCATTGATCTGATTAGTCTGATAATCATTTTCCTTTTCATTGTTTTGTTTAACCTTTCTCTCCGAGTTGAGTTAAACTTCTCATTGTCATTTGACCAATCTGAATTTCCTCTGTTTCAGATGGACCATTTGTTTCCACCACATCCTACGACACAGCTTGTGCTTCGCACTTGGGCTCGTAATACCCCTGGGTTTCCAGCTGTCCTGATCGCTCTCATGACCAGACTTGGCTACCGTTGGTATCCCGAGTACATGGTCTATGAGGTTTACCGCGAGTTCAACCAGGAACAGTACTATGCTGAAGTTCGGATTTATGATCAGCAGAACAACTCAGACACCGAGCTACACCTTTTTCACGGATTAGGCGTGACGATTGAGATGGCAGTCCATGATGCCGCCTACTCTGCTGTCGTACGTCTCCGAGGGGAGCACAATGCTAACTTGGATGATACTGTGTTTCGGTACATTCCGTATGCACCTGTTGGAGATGCTACTGGATACTACACAGCTATCTGTGCCCCGTACGAGTCTCGACTCTACGACCCGCAGGTTCTGATTCAGTGCACTCAGGCTCTGGATCGCACTGTTCGGGCTCTTGCCGTCGAGTTGTTCGCCACTCGAGCACGCTACTACGAGGCTATGACACAGTTACTACCAGCTGTTCGTGCAGGGATACATCCGGAGTATATCCTTTACCCGCGCAGGACTCAGATGTATGCTGGTATTGATTGGCCTGCTGTTGGAGGTCATACACCTGCACGTGGACCTCTTCTTACAGCTCGAGACCGGCTTCTGCATCAGAGTGCACACGGAGAGTAGGATCCAGCAAGTTGATCGATCATCGGTGTTCTCTAAACTCGACCTGAGGTTGGGTTATCACCAGATCCGTGTCCGTGAAGAGGATATTCCCAAGACTGCATTCGTCACTCGTTATGGCTCCTATGAATACACCGTCATGTCATTTGGCCTAACGAATGCTCCAGCAACTTTCTCCCGTCTGATGAATTATATATTCATGGATTACCTCGACAAATTCGTCGTGGTTTATTTGGATGATATTCTGGTTTATTCTAAGAATAAAGAAGAACATGCTGAACACCTCCGTTTGGTACTAGAGAGGCTTCGAGAACACCAGTTGTATGCCAAGTATTCCAAATGTGAATTTTGGCTTTCTGAAGTAACTTACCTTGGACATGTGATTTCCAAGGATGGAATTGTTGTTAACCCCGAACGAGTTCAGGCTATTCTTGACTGGACTCCCCCGAAGAATGTTAAGCAAGTCAGAAGTTTTCTCGGACTTGCTAGTTATTGCCGTCGATTCGTTGAGAACTTTTCCAAGATTGCAAAACCATTGACAAATCTGCTTCACAAAGGTGTTAAATTTGAGTGGACAGAAAAATGTCAAGAAAGCTTTCAGACACTAAAAGATAAATTGACATCTGCCCCAGTATTAGCACCCCCGGATTCCCAAAAGGATTTCGTGATATACTGCGATGCCTCCCGTCAAGGATTAGGCTGTGTCCTAATGCAAGAACGCAAGGTGATTGCTTATGCCTCCCGACAATTGCGTCCTCACGAAGAAAATTACCCAGTGCACGATCTCGAACTTTCTGCGGTTATTTACGCCCTGAAGCTATGGCGACATTACCTTCTCGGTAACCGTTGTGAGATATATACGGATCATCAAAGTTTGAAGTATTTGTATACTCAACCGGATCTGAATCTTCATCAACAAAGATGGCTCGAAACAATTGCCGATTATGATATGAATATCTCATACACCCCTGGCAAGGCAAATGTAATGGCCGATGCGTTGAGCCGTAAGGCTTATTGCAGCAACCATATGGTTCAGGAATCACAACCTCTTCTTTATGAAGAGTTTCGTAAATTGAACCTCCATATTGTTCCACAGGGTTATCTCAATACCCTCGTTGTCGAACCAGATTTAGAACACAGCATCAAGACTATGCAACGGTATGACTCTGAAGTTGAAAGGATCAAGCGATACCTTGAAAAAGGAAAACCGTCGGAGTTCCATCTTGATAATGATGGGATCCTATTTTTCCAACACCGCCTCTTCGTACCTAAGTTCAAAGATGAGAGAGAACACGTTATGATGGAAGCTCATGACACTCCTCTGTCAATTCATCCTGGTAGCACAAAGATGTACCGTGACATTTGCCAGAGATACTGGTGGCCTAATATGAAGCGAGACATTGCTCGTTATGTTTCTGAGTGTGACGTTTGCCGCCGCGTTAAAGCTCAACATCAAAGGCCCGCAGGAACTCTGCAACCCCTTGCAATTCCTGAATGGAAATGGGACAAGGTCCAAATGGATTTCAATACTGGTTTTCCCAAATCCCAGAAGGGTAATGATGCTATATTTGTCGTCATTGACCGATTCTCTAAGGTTGCTCACTTTCTACCAGTTAAGGAGACAATCACTGCTAGCTAGTTAGCAGACTTGTATGTTTCCCGAATTGTGTCACTCCACAGTGTTCCGTTGGAGATCAGTTCTGATCATGGCAGCCTCTTCACCTCCAGATTCTGGAATAGTTTCCAAGAAGCTATGGGAACACATCTGTCTTTCAGCACCGCTTTTCACCCTCAGTCTCAGGGTCAAGTTGAACGAGTTAATCAAGTGCTCGAAGATATGCTTCGAGCTTGCGTCATCTCCTTCGGTAAGAAATGGGAGGAATCTCTCCCGTATGCCGAATTCTCTTACAACAATAGCTATCAAGCTAGTCTGAAGATGGCACCGTTTGAAGTTCTATACGGTCGTAAGTGTCGAACCCCTCTGAATTGGTCAGAAACTGGGGAACGCTCACTCGTCGGACCGGACATTATTCAGCAAGCAGAAGATCAAGTCCGCATTGTCCGTGAACATTTGAAAGCTGCTCAGTCTCGTCAGAAGAGCAACTATGACCGAAAGCACCAGGAAATGGTCTATCAACCTGGCGAGTAAGCTTACCTCCGCGTCACTCCATTGAAAGGCACTCATAGGTTCGGAATCAAAGGCAAGTTAGCTCCTCGCTACATTGGCCCGTTCCGTATTCTTGCCCGTCGAGGAGAATTGGCATATATATTGCAGTTGCCGCCAAATCTTTCTCAAGTACATGACATTTTTCATGTATCCCAACTCCGTCGCTGCTTCAAGGATCCTATTAGAGCTGTGGATCACGAAGTGCTTGAATTACGGGAAGATCTGTCTTATCCAGAATATCCCATCCGTGTTCTTGATGAAGCTGAACGTCGGACTCGTCAAAAGTCAATCAAATTCCTCAAGGTTCAGTGGTCAAATCATTCTGAAGATGAGGCCACTTGGGAACGCGAGGATCGTCTTCGCGAAGAATACCCCGCCTTCTTTCAGTCTTCCTCTTAATTCTCGGGACGAGAATTCTTGATAGATGAGGAGAGTTGTAACACCCCCGGTGATTAGCAACAGTGATCACTTTTGATAATGACATGTCAGCATGGTTAACACTGCATAATCATCATTAGCATCATATTGCATTTCAACTCCTAAGTCAAATTCAAATTTAAATGAAAGTGAAATATAAAAGTTGTCCAACATAAAAACTAAAATGTTCGATAAATAATAAATATTGCAGAGGCTAGTCTAAAATTGAGACCAACAAAAAATAAAATAATTAGGTGGCTCTAACATAATTAAAACAGTGAGGATTAATGCATATTAAATATTATAAAATTTGTGGGAGCTCCTATTGACTCCAAACTAATTTTTGGTAGTGTTAGGTAGTGCCTAGTATTTGTTGGAGCAGTTCCTATATTTTACAAAATTCAATATGTGGCCTAACTATTTACTAAACTGAGAAAAGAAAATAAATAAAAGAAAAAGGTAAAAGAAAACGGAAAAAGAAGAAAAAGGAACCCCCCCTCCCCCCCGCCCAACTAGGCCACCGCCCCACCTCTCCCCTTATGGCCTCCCCCAGGAGGCCAAACCCTAATCCCCACCCCCCCCCCCCCCCCCACCGACAGATCCCCCCACCCCCTCGCTCACTCCCCCCACCCTTCTAGAACGGGATCGGGCCAGCCCCGCGCTCGACGCGCCCCGCCGCCTCGACGCTGCGCCGCCTCGTCCCGCTCGCCTCGCCGGACGTCTCCGACCTCTCCCCCAGCCTCTCCATCACGCCTCGCCGCCGGTCATCTACAACTCGGTGAGGCCCCGGGCCTCCCCCCCCCCCCCCTCTCTGCTCCCCCCGCTCGCCGCGCACCCCACGCGCACCCCTCACTCGCCGCCACGCCCTGGCCACGCTCACCGCGCCCGGCCCCTGCTCCTCGCCGCTCCCGCCACTGCAGGGCTTCCCCTGCTCGCCCCGCTCCGGTTCCCCTCGCCCCGCGCTTCTCCTTCCCCCCGGTGCTCTGCTGCAACTGCTGCTACTGCGCCTCGCCGCGCCCCTATGCTCCTTGCTGCTGCAGCTGCTGCCCTGCTGGACCTCGCCTCCCTCACTACCGCTCGTCGGAGCCGCCGCGTCGCGCCACCCCGCCTCCCGCGCTGTTCCGTTCACCGCTCCCGACCCTCGCACCGCGGCCCCGCCTCTGCGTCCACCGCATCGCGCCCGGGCTCGCCAGCTCCATGCGCGCCCGCGCCCTTGGAGCTCCGCGCTCGCCCGCACCCTTCGCCCCGCCGCCTCCCTTGGCTTTGGCCGCCGGCGCCGGCGTGCGCCGGGCGTGCCCCGCGCCCCCGAGGACGCGCCCGCGCCCGCCCCGTTAAGGCCTCTGGCCCAATGACGGCTAGGCCCCGCCCCTCTGTGCCTATGACAGATGGGGCCCACGCCCAAAAACGTTTTTATAAAAAGAAAATAAAAATAAAAATAAAAATAATTAAATTAATTAATTAATTAATTAATTAGTTAATCCTGATTAGGTTAATCTAATTAACTAGTTAGTGTTAATTAAACAGTAATTTAATTAGTTAATCCTAATTAGCCTAACAGACTATGACAGATGGGACCCACCCTGTCAGGACGCCTGCTGACGTCAGCATGATGTCATGCTGATGTCATCGCAGCACTGTTTCGGATAATGTTGAATTAAATAATTAATTAAATTCCAGAAATTAATAAAAACTTTAGAAAATCATATTAAATAAACCGTAACTCCGATGAAAATACTTTATACATGAAACTTGCTCAGAATTCCGTTACGAACCCGAATACGCCCTCCGTATTCCCGTCAGACGCCCGCAGCTATAAGAACATTGAACTTTTAGACCGTTTTCAGTAAATGAATAGTGCCCAACTTTAATTAAATAAATCCAAATAAATTCCTAAATTAACTAAATCATTTAATTAGGCAGTAGAACACCCCGGCATATCATTTAGGCATGTCATACATATTGTTTGCATTATTGCCGTGAATTTATTGTTTCTCTCCCCCTCCTTCTCTCTCTCGATAGACGCTGAGACCGACGACGCTGCACCTGGATACGACTTCACTACCGACGAGAAGCCCGTTGACGACCCCTCTCTCTTGCCAGAGCAACCAGGCAAGCCCCCCCCTTGAGCATTCCAGATATCGCCCATTCTATTCTCCTGCTTGCATTAGATTTTGCTACTGTTAAATGTATGCTCCTATTCTGATGCATAGCCTGCTGTTGTAACCTGTTCATTGCTACCTTACCTGCCTATGATAAACTGTTTAGTTTAGGTTGGAGTGAACCATCAGTGACCCCACCACCTTTCCTTTGTTGCCCCTGCTTGATCATCGACGACTCGATCAACGTGATCGTCGACCAGAGACCGACACCTCACTTCACACCCCCTTAGTTGTACGACTCTGCGTAGTAACTATCGAGTGCCGAGGATGATACCTCGTAACGCACTCCCGATGAATACTCTGCAGTGTAGCTGTTCGGTCGTGATCATCGAGGGTGATTCCTCCTTCTCCACTTCCGATACGACTCTTTCGTGCAACCCTCAGTGTGAACCTCGAGGGTGATACCTCATACGTTCACCCTGATGTTTTCGTCGAGTGGAATCCTCCGAGGGTGATTCCTCGGGTTTCCCCCTTGATGTTATGACCACACGATTACTTTGACCCTTGTTACAGGCGGGTCCACCCTGGTGGGTACCCGCTGGGGATCTATGATTTCGGGTGTGCCGGAAGGGCACTCGAGTGTGACATTGTGGCGGAGCATCAGAGACTCTGATTGTCTCCGCGTGATACTAATTGAGCCTATTGGATTTGGGTGTGTGATCTGAGTGGGTCGACGTGCCCTATACGCACTACCACCACACGGGATAATGGTTATGGGACCCTCTGCGAAGTACGTTTCTCCGAAAGCTCGTCTGACGTCACGATTCACCGTGCGGGCTGATTGTCGGGATTGGGCTGGATACTTCACTGACGAGTTCAGTGTCGCGCCTGCACCCCGGCCAGTCTCGCAACGCGCAGGGTGCCCAGGGCGATGGCCCGAGACCTCTGGGTGCATAGGTTAGTCCGGCGTGCTGACCTCTCTGCCGAGCCTAGGTAGAGCGCTGCTTTGTGTTGATCTTCCGAGGACGGGCATTACCCAGCAAGTGTGTCCGGCCAGAATTGATCGAGCGTGTTGGGTAACAGTAGTGCACCCCTGCAGGGATGAATCTTCTATCGATAGCCGGTCCTACGGTAAAGGACGCTCAGTTTGTGTATCCCGATCTACTACTTAAACTGGATACTTGTTACTTAATTGAAGCTTCGGGATCGCTTTCTCGCTTGGGAGTCGAGGAAGGATCTTTAAGCTGTACTTCAACATGTTTGCTAAATAAAATGCTATTCTACTCTCTTCTACTGCTGCAAGATGATGGCCTTGTGAAGATGTTTGAAGATGCTAGTCTTCGATAGGACTAGGCCTTCTCTCTCTTCTGGCATTTCTGCAGCCCAGTCCACATATACAGCCTTTCTCCATTGATAATGTTGCATATGTAGTATAGATCCTTGCTTGCTGAGTACTTCGGATAAGTACTCACGGTTGCTTTACTTTCTCTTTTCCCCATATACCCCACCTTGATGATACCACAGACGATGGAGTCCTGGAGCCAGATGCCACCACCGGGGCTTACTACCAGGAGGGTCCAGAGGGTACTTACTACTGGATCGAGCCAGATGACCAGGAGTAGAATCGGAGGCTCCCAAGAAGGAGGCCAACGCCTTTCGATCTAGTGTCGCTGTTTGTGCTAGCCTTCTTAAGGCAAAACTTGTCTAACTATGTCTGTACTCAGATTATATTTGTATGACTGACTTGTGTATTCGGATCTTCGGATCCCTGGTCTGTAATATTGTGGACCTCCGTTTAAATTGTGTTAGAGTTGTGTTGTGATATCTTCCCGTGAGTCCCTGTGCTTGATCGTACACGTTTGCGTGTATGATTAGTGTATGATTGAGCAGGGGGCGCCACAGTAGTTGCACACCTCACTAAGATCTTCATAAATTCCGCACGAACACTTCCCTGAAATTCATATTGACTCAAAAATTGCCACCACCTTGAGATATTTTGCATCTGCATTATCATCTGCAAGTTGTCAGGACTAGGCATACTATCTATAGCAGCAAGCCTCAGTATGCGATTCTCATATACTTTCTGATGCACCTGCTCAGATATAGGCCAGAACAAATTTCCAAGGTGAGATGTTTCCTGGATGACTGACTGGATGCAACCTACTTGATTGGACTGTTTAGCATCAGATGGTGCTCGATCCAGTGGGGGCCAAAACTGCAGCTGTGCACCTGGGAAACAACTGAAATATTCTTCCACGGAAAGCATCTCACAACAAGAAAATTGAAGAGGGATCACATCTCTGAAGAACAACACCACTAGCCAAGAACTGACACATGAAACTTCATGTGGCTGATTATGTATACCTGAACATGGCTCCGGTGGATAGCCAGCATCCGAATCAGACTTGAACGGTGGCCATGGTCTAGGCCTGAACAGGGATCCCATGTGTTTGATCCTCACCCGTATAGGTGGCGGCCATGGTTGCCACTGTAGTTCATCCGCTTGTAATTCTTCTGTAGGCAACACATATGCGATGATGTTTTTGGTGTCATTGCCCAATACAATTGTCTGGTCGGGGAAAGTGTGGACAATGGCCATGGGCGATGTAGGTGGGACGGCTGGGTGGAGCACCGACTTGAAATGGCTGGTGTCGTGAAGGGAGCGTTTCATCGAACACCCGGTCAGCGTCGGTGCAGCAAGGTCGTTAGGGACGATGAGGGCGACGTCGGGGTCCTCCTCGTTCATCACCGGGGTGGAGGTGTTGACAGAGAGGGCATCGAACGCCTGCACGCCGGCCTTGGGGTCGACGTCGGTGCTGATCGCCACGGGAGGAACAACCTCCGCGTCGAGAGAATAGGTGTCGATGAACTGGTTCGAGCAATACGTCGAACAGGTCATGGGCGCCCTGGCGATGCAGTCAGAGGACGCATCACGGAGGACTTCCTTGTCCTTGGTGGTGGAGGAGGAGACTCCGGAGAGGACAGCGAGCTTGATTGCGACGTCTGAAGTGGCCGCCACAGGTTCGTACTCGTCCGTACCGGCAACAGCGACGCGGCGCATGTCGTCGGGGGAAGACTTGGGGAATGGGTCCTGGACGTGGGCCGGCGTGCTGGTGCTGGCCGTCACAGGGATGTCGATGGCGAGGTTGGAGCAGACGGATGTGGCGTTGCTGGTGTCACGGACCTCCTCGGTGATGGTGGTCGGGGCGGCCGAACTGAGTCGCGAGGTAGAAGCGACGAGCTCAGCTATCATGCCCTCAATCTTGTCTATCAACGATGCGAGATACCAGATCGTCTGCTCCTTGGCAGACATGGCATCCCACTCCGGTGGTAAGATAGTGGGCATGGTGTCGTCGCCGGTGGAACTGAAGGAATCGCGTGTGGGAGAAAAATTGGGAAAAATTGGAGGGTGGAAGGGTGGAGGCCTGGCTCTGAATAGTAGGTGTTAGGGTACCAGTAGCAACCTTACTCGATCTATCAGTGTAGCTCACAAATTTCGGGATACAAGTCTCGATTACACAGGATAGGTTACGAACAGGGGAAGGGGAACGAGAGGAAGAAGAGAGCCGAGCCGCCGCCGTTGCCGTTGATCCACTGGATACCCTCTCCTTCTGTGTGACTGGCTTAAGTAGCTGCAGCAATGATCTTTGACGGGCCAAGTCCATGGGCTGGCCCAAGGGGCAGCCCATGTATGTGCACAAGTTAGGAGGGCTCCTAACAGACTCCTCCTAACTCGTTCCTAACCAAAATTTATCTGGATTATTGGGGGCTGCGTGATCCCTCGGAGGCTTCGAGCAGCATACCGCTTGTTGATAACTATATTTTGAAGTGCTTGTATCCATAGTCCGAGCTCGTCATGCCTTCCTCCCAGTCGCCCAGTTTTCTGCCGCCAAAAACCACCTGTTTGATGCCCAAGTATCTGCAGTGTTTGTCAAATCAACAGACCGGGTGAGTTACAGTCGCTACGATGGTTAAATCTGGAAAACTGTCCTATCACATTTTGTAATCTATATTATGCGTTGATGTTGTGTAGGAGGGTTTTAAAAAGCAGAAATTATGAAGCTGGCAAACTATACATGAAACAAAAAGCTGCAAGTTTGGTTATACAATTATCTTAAGTCTCACAATTGGGGTTCAGCTAATATATGGTTACAGAGTTAAGGTGCCAGTGCCAATTTATCTCCACAATCTAATTGAAAATCATTATCTGTGATGATACTTCCTCCAAGCTAAACTGCTACTGTATTGTACTACGTCAGTGAGGGATGCCTTACTCCGAGCTTAATTGTGTAAGACAGTTCAGTAGTACATCCAATCCAAGATGATCTGAAGTCCCAAGGTCCACCCTGAAATTAATAGAAGATTATTTTCAGAGTAGCATACACCACTTTACAAGGCTTCAAACTTATTCAATGTTTCCAATCCTTACCATACTCTGCCCCAATTGTCTTGAAACTCGACATCACTGATATCATGGAAAGATGAAGGCATTACAGCAGAAGCTTCCTCAGAATCGTACGAAGGGTCAAAGTCCAGCATTGAGTTGGCCAGCTGAGATCAAATTTTACAAATCACAAGTCTAATATAGTGAGGAAACAACTAACTTATCATAGAACATCAGAAGAAGCATGCGAGCTTTATATACATAAACTTACAACGTCTGCTACATAGATGTTGTAACCAGATGATAAAGAATAGAAAACACTACTATAAGACGTCGAATGTTTTTTATCTATATCTTGGCCCACGTGATTGCTGGGTTGAGTTTGCAATACTATTTAGGTGGTATCCCAAAGATGGTTCACAAATTGCATAAAAAACAGGAAGAGAGGTGGTTCACAAATCACAGTAGTGCTTGCATTTTTTCCCCAAAATTTAGAAGACATCAGATACAATGTGCGAATTATTTCATGCTTCCAAAAACTCGGAGGGTTTCTCCTAAAAGCGGATGCACAGTATTAGCTTTCAGTTATCACTTGGGCTTCATGAGTGGAGGAATCCAACTGGAAATGGAAATAAAAACATGATGGCATTGTAGGTTTCAATATCAAACAAGTCCAACCTGCAAATTTGAAGAGTTGAAAGCTCCTAGTCTTCCCATGACATACCAAGCCTGAATAACCTGTGAAGAAACAGTTGGTGTCAAGACAGGGTGGTTGCTTTCTACTAAGGAGAATCCAAAGAAAAATATACAATGCCACTTTACACCGCCAAGAAGGTCAACATCTCGGTCGGTTGGTTCTCCAAAGAGCTCAAACCAGATGAAAGCATTTAACGGGTTGAAGCTGCAACGATACAAAGATAAACGAGATTCAGTGTTCATGAGCCTCAACTTCCTTGAACCTGGAAAAGGTACTGTTGCTTTCACAACAACCATCATATCAACTGTCTGTGTGATTTTGATTGTCAACTTAGCTGTTACATTGTTGATGTATGGACTAGAGTGGCCAAATTCAGATTGTCACCTCAGATTGAAAAATGGGAAATACTACTCCCTCTGTTCCTAAATATTTGTCTTTCTAGAGATTTCAACAAGTGATTACATACGGAGCAAAATGAGTGAATCTACGCTCTAAAATATGTCTATATACATCCGTATGTGGTAATCCATTTGAAATTTCTAAAAAGACAAATATTTAGGAACGGAGGGAGTAGATGAAAGCAGAAGTTGTTTTGGATTATGGATGTTTCTGGAGATGCTGTGTCATTATTATTTCACTAAAAAAGAAATCCAGTTATATCAACGAGAACAGAATCATGGATACAGAGAGAGCAAATCGATGTTTGGCAATGAGTGCCGCTACTGATTGAAGCTGTCCAGAATCACTTCATCTATCATGCATGCAGAGAAGATAAAAATGCATGAGTGTTCATCATCTACACGACAACTCACTCTCGGAAGCTGACTTTGAACGCGGCGACCGAGCCCGTCTTGGGTCTGTTGAACCCCTCCCTGCCTTTCGCGCGCACCCTCTCTTGTATCTGCACAGCAAGCAGACAAAACTCTACAATTTCAAAACAGCAGATGCACTGCACTTTGAGGCCCCAAGAATCTAACACCCGGTTATTTATTTTTACAGAAAAACGCACCCTCTGCTTCATGAGTTCCGGGTTCCCGATGCTGTCACCGAGGATGGCGCGCATCTCCTCGTCATCCCTGCAGGCGTTCTCCAGGACCCTAAACCGCCACAGCAACAGCCAGTGAGCTAGCTAGCTAACTGAGCAGAGGGTTCATACATTCATTTCAACAGCCGGGATCCAAACACACACAGCCCACACATACATACAGTAGCAAAGCAGAGGGATTCAGGAAGGAGGCGACGGGGGGAGATGGCGGACCGACCTGGCCCAGCCGGGGTAGGTGTGCTCGCGGTCGTACTCGCGGCGCCGCCGCTCCTCCCGCACCCTGGCCAGCCGCCGGTCCCTGGCCGACGTGCCGGACGCCGCCGACGCTGCCGCCGCACCGTCGCCCCTCCCGCCGGCAGCGGTGGCGGTGGCGCGGCGGAGGTGGAGGCGAGGCGAAGTCGGAGGCGGGTGGCGGGAAAGGAATAGGGTTTTAGCAGCTGGGGCTAGCAGCGGCATGGTTACTGCGAGGGGAGCGCGCGGCATGCCACCACCTTATCTTCGTATTCCTGTAGCTCAAGAAGCAACTCCGGTGGGTCAATCAATACTGCAGGTCTGTCACTTGGGTTGGGCTCCTTGGCCCGATCCAGTTGTCAAACAGGCCCAAAGCCACACAAACCAGTTTTTAATTCTTTTTTTTACTAACTAAATAGCAAAACAGGATAGAAGTTTTGCCATCTACTCAGAAAAACAGCCAATTTTCAAATATATTCTCAAAAAGGCAAATGAATGGATCCACCCAGAACAGAACAGGCCTAATGTAGTCTAAGCATCTAGGTTTATTTGCCTATTTGTTGCTACCTTGCTGAGCTCAGAAAATAGATAAGCATGCACATTGCTTCCTTTTCGCTAAACAGAATTTGATATCAGAGATACATAATTGAGTTAGCACACTCTTTTTTTTTTTGCGGGGGAGTTAGCACACTCTTAACTGAAAAAAAAAACAGATTGCGCTGTGAATCCCTAGTGAAACCAAAGTATCAGACATGTCCTGCTTCTGTCCGGCTAACAAGGTGTTTTCCACCACCTCAACTGTCCTATTGCTGCCATACATTGAATATGCTTCTGTTGACAAGGTTCGTGCACGCGATATGGATATGCAAGGAGCACAGCTCATAACCTTCAGCGCCAACAAGATGCGATGCCGATTCACAGGGCACCTGAAAACAATTTTTGATAAGCAGTAAATACACGAGATCGGTATTATAGTAGACCAACAAAGAACAGAGAGATGCCACGAATTACCAGAGTGTGTTTCGTACCCTTGCACGTTGGAAGGTTCACAAAGGGAGCATATGGTAATGATACATGAAACTGCCGGATAAGTCCGCCGAGGTCTCATTTCGAAGACGCCGATAAGCTAGGCCTTGAAACAGGAGCATGTCCCTCGTTCTCAACTCCAGGATTTGATGATTTCACCCTTGCTTGGTGCATCAGTTTGTACACACTCTTCCCAATCAGGGCTCTCTCGATGGCATGAACCCAGAACATGTTCAGTGTCTCCTTCTCGTCCCCATAAGAAGTGCACAGGCAGTTGTAGATCTGTGGCGTCACGGACAGCTGCCTCTTCGACATTTCGTCCAATGTATCGGAAGCAGCAGCCAGCTTTCCTGTGCTCAGCTGTGCGTATGCAAGTGTGGCATACACCAGACAGTCAGCTTCTAGGCCTTTGCCTTGCATTTGGTGAAGTACTTTTTGTGCAAGATCAACCAGCCCCTTCTTGCAGAGCCTTCGGATCAGAGACCTGTATACTGATTTATCTGGAGGAAGGCCCCTTTTCATAAGCTCATCAGGAATGAGTAGCACTGCATCTGCATTACTCTTCTTGTAGAAACCATCGACGAGCCATGAAAACACACTATAATTGGGTGAAAATCCTGCATACAGATAAACCAAACATCATTAGTAGAGACTAATATGCCTAAGTAACCAGTGAAGTGATGTAAAGAGTTGTTTTTTTACAAAAGGTGATGTACAGATTTAGTCACTGGCTTGAACACTAATTGTTTTCGGAGTGAAGTGCATCGTAGGTCCTCGAACTATTTCAGAGGTGTCACGTAGGTCCCCGAACTATGAAAATCGTCATCTAGGTCCTCAAAGTGCAATATGTGTGTCATCCTGGTCCTCAAACTATTTCAAAGTTGTCACGTAGGTCCTTGAACTATTTCAGAGGTGTCACATACATACACACTTATTACACTTCAAGGATTTCTGAGGACCTAGATGACACTTTTCATAGTTTGAGGACCTACGTGACACATTAAAAATAGTTCAAGGACCTAGGATGCAATTCACTCTTGTTTTCTATTGTAACATAAGGATCAAACACAACTCAACTTACTGGTTGGTGGTTAGACATTATATATTTATTCTCCTTTACTGATTGAAGCCGCAAAATAAGATAAATTTGGAGTACCTGCACCCATCATCTCAAACAAGGCTTCTTTGGCCTCATCTAGCTGCTTGGCCTTGCTGAATCCATGGATGAGAGCCTTGTAAGTGAACTGATCCAACTGCAACCCTGACTCCATCATCCTCTTCTTGACCTTGCACGCCGAGGGCATGTCCCCCTTCTTGGAGTATGAGTTGATCAACGTGTTGCACGTCACATGGTCAGCCTGCACCTTCCTCTCATCCATTTCGCTAAGCAACCCGTTCACTTCCTTCATCTTGCCATCCTCACAGAGCTTCCTAATGATCGCGTTGTACATAGCCACACCCGGTAACATCCCCCTTGCCTCCATCGCCCCTCGCAGTTTCATCGCTTCCCCCACATCACCTGCCCGGCAATACCCATCCACAAGCGTGGTGTACGTCACCGTGTCTGGCTCTACGCCTGCTGCCACCATATCCCTATGGAGCTGGGCTGCCTCCTTCATCCTCCCCTCCTTGCACATCCCGTGGATCACGGTGTTCCAGGTGACAATGTCCGCCTCGACACCGTCGTTCGCCATCCGGTCCCGCACGCACATCGCCTCGTACTGCATCCCCTTCCTGACGTACAGCGCGATGGCGGTGTTAAAGGAGAAGAGGTCCAGCGGGACTCCGGCGGCGTCCATCTTCGTCATCAGCGCCTCGGCGCGCGCGGCGTCCCCGGCCTTGAGACACACGTGCAGCATGGCGTTGTATACGTGCGTGTTCATGGCGACCCCGGCGAGGCCCATTTCGTCGAACACCCTGCGCGCGGTGGCCGTCATCCGGGCCCTGGCGAGCGTGGTGAGGAGCGCGGTGCAGGCGTGGGCGTCGGGCGCGAGGCCCTCCGCGCGCATGTGGTCGAAGACCCGGACGGCGTCGCCGGCGCGGCCGCCCTGGGCGAGCGCGAGGAGGAGCCAGCTCGGGACGCGGGGCTCGGCGAGGAGCGAGGGGAGGATGAGCGGGGAGGAGAGCGGGTGGCGGAGGGAGAGGTCGCGCAGGAGGGAGCGGGCGACCGGGTGGTGGCGCGGGTGCGCGGCGAGGAGGCGGACGAGGGCGAGGGAGGCGTCGAGCGGGTGCGGGGGCGGCAGCGCGCGGAAGAATGAGAGGGCCGCGGAGGGCAGCGGGGAGAGGCGGCCGAGGACGGCGGCGAGGAGGGACGGGTCGGCGGCGAGAAGGTGCGCGTGCGGCTGGAAGGAGCATTTGATGACGGCGGCGCAGATGGCGCGCGGGAGGTCGACGCCGGCGTGCGGCGGCATCGGACCGCCACGAGGAAGTGAAAGGGGGATTGTGATTTTTTTTAGGCAAGGCAACTCAACTCTACCGCATGCCCTTATCTTTTTTTTTTTTTGAACGATAGCAGGAGAGCTGCTATATTCATTGATTGATTTTAGAGAAATGGTACAAGAGACCGCTCGGTTAATTAAAGAAAAACCGGGCTAAAACCCTAACAAACGGGCAAAACACTAGCAAAACTAGGTCTAAAGCACCGCAAGTCGCAACCACCGGCCAACGGCCAGCTACAAGCTGCTCCCCCGACAACCACACAACTCAAGCTCCACCTACAGCTAGGCACGCCATTAGAAGCCGTCGTCTAGGTCTTCAAAGTGACGACTCCAAGGAGGAAGCGATGTCGCAGACATCACCATCACCCGATCCGGCAAAGCCAAATCGTAGGTTTTCACCCGAAGATCACTAGAAATGAGATGTCGAGGTACAGCAAGATCCACAACGGCACCTTCAAGAAGGATAACAACATCCACAGATGATGTTGCCGCCGGCATCAACAAGATCAATGCGAGATTTTCATCCGGAACCAAGCCTTCCAACAAACCATCTCGACCTCCGAGGTCACCCAAGCGCCTCCGAGCAAAGATGAGGCCGAAACACACACCACCGAGACCAGACTGAACGCCGGAGCTGGGCGAATGCCACACCAACTGGCCGTTCACACCGCCGCACGCAGGAACTAGCTGGGACCTCGTCAGATCTGACCGACCCGCGCCACCGCGCGCAGGCATTGGGCGAAAAACGTCACGCACCGCCGCGCACAGGATCTGGCCGGGACCGCGCCGAAATTAGACCGGCCCATGCCGCCGCACGCCGGAACTGGGCGGAACTGCACCCAAGCTGGCAGGCCCGCATCGCTGCGCTCGAGATCTGACCGGGGATGCGCTACATCAGACTAACCCGCGCCACCGTGCGCGGGATCTGGGTGGAACCACGCCTAAGTTGGCCCTCCCGCACCCCCTCCACTCGAAGCCGCCTCACGCCGGAGCAGCAGGGCAGACAGCTGCGAACGTTGTGCACAAAGGCAGCGCCAGCCAGAAGGGAGGAGCACCACCGAACACGCCCGGATCAGGGGGAGAGCAACACCCTTGCCGCCACCGCAGCAAGCCACCATCTGCGCGCATGCCCTTTTCAGGGCGGTAAAAAAACCACTCTACCAAATTCTCTAATACCATCTCATTCTCTAGAGCACTTCACAACAACTAGAGGCTATCGCGCACTTCGCCACGTGTTCTTCACTCATGAGATTGTCTTTTTTCTCTAGCGGGTTATTGCGGTTGTTGTTTCGTTTTGGTTTTATATGTGTTCGATTGGGTTTTAATTATGTTCTGATGATGTCCTTTTTTTTGTTCGTATATCGCGATGGGTGCTGCTACAGACGGTATTTGTTTTGAGAGGAGAGTGGAGTTATTTGATATGTGGTTATAGTGTCATCAAACATTTCGCTTTCGGTGAGTCAATAATCGTTATGTGAGCCCCTTGAGAGCTTTTATTTCATGTTGAAACCGTAGAATTGCCACTATAACGTTCACAAGAGCCCTCCACTTGCTCGCTTAGTTTGGCTCTCTGTTCCACTCACTCGCATAACATTTTTTTCGCTCGCTCCACTGATATCTTATAAAAAGTTGGCTGTCATTTTATTTTGAAAAGTTAAATCATTTTTACGTATTTTTAAAATGTTAAAAATAAAAATGTGTAAAAACAGGAATTTAAACAAAGCCATGGATTTAAACAATATTGATAAATTTCAAATAAATTTTGTCAATTTAAAAAATATTCACAATCTTTAAAAATGTACGTGAACTATAAAATATTCATGAATTTTAAAAATATTCGAGCATTGTAATTGTTCATGAATCAAAATGTGGAACAATAAAATCAAAAGTAGAGAATAAAAACAAAAAAGAAAAATAATAAAAAGAAAAAAAAACATGAACCCTCAACCAATGATACACACACTTACAGGCGGGGCCCAGCGAACCCTACAACCTTCGACACATTAGGAGACTCCAAATGTAGGGAGCTTAGTATCTTAATTAATTTGAGGATTGTATAAATTGTTCATGAATCAAAATGTGGAAAAATAAAATTAAAAGTAGAGAATAGAAACAAAAAAGAAAAAACAAACATGAACCCTCAATCAATGATACACACCCTTACAGGCGGGGCCCAGCGACCCCTACATCCTTCGACACATTAGGAAACTCCAAATGTAGGGAGCTTAGTATCTTAACTAATTTGAGGATTGTAAAAATTGTTCATGAATCAAAATGTGGAAAAAAAAGTAGAGAATAGAAACAAAAAAAGAAAAATAATAAAAAGAAAAAACAGACATGAACCCTCAACCAACCATGCACACCCTTACAGGCGGGGCCCAGCGACCCCTACATCCTTCGACACGTTAGGAAACTCCAAATGTAGGGAGCTTAGTATCTTAATTAATTTGAGGATTGTAAAAATTTGTTCATGAATCAAAATGTGGGAAAAAATTAAAAGTAGAGAATAGAAACAAAAAAGAAAAATAATAAAAAGAAAAAACAAACATGAACCCTCAATCAACGATACACACCCTTACAGGCGGGGCCCAGCGACCCCTTCATCCTTCGACACATTAGGAAACTCCAAATGTAGGGAGCTTAGTATCTTAACTAATTTGAGGATTGTAAAAATTGTTCATGAATCAAAATGTGGAAAAATAAAATTAAAAGTAGAGAATAGAAACAAAAAAGAAAAAACAGACATGAACCCTCAACCAACGATACACACCCTTACAGGCAGGGCCCAGCGACCCCTACATCCTTCGACACATTAGGAAACTCCAAATGTAGGGAGCTTAGTATCTTAATTAATTTGAGGATTGTAAAACTTGTTCATGAATCAAAATGTGGAAAAATAAGATTAAAAGTAGAGAATAGAAACAAAAAAGAAAAATAAAAAAAACAAACATGAACCCTCAATCAACAATACACACCCTTATACGCGGGTCCCAACGACCCCTACATCCTTCGACACATTAGGTGATTCCAAATGTAGGGAGCTTAGTATCTTAATTAATTCGAGGATTGTAAAAATTGTTCATGAATCAAAATGTGGAAAATTAAAATTAAAAGTAGAGAATAGAGACAAAAAAGAAAAATAATAAAAAGAAAAAACAAATATGAACCCTCAACCAACGATACACACCCTTACAGGCGGGGACCAGCGACCCCTACATCCTACACATTAGGAAACTCCAAAGGTAGGGAGCTTGGTATCTTAATTAATTCGAGGATTGTAAAAATTGTTCATGAATCAAAACATGGAAAAATAAAAATAAAAGTAGAGAATAGAAACAAAAAAGAAAAATAATAAAAAGAAAAATAAACATGAACCCTAAACCAACGATACACACCCTTACAGACGGGGCCCAACGACCCCTACATCCTTCAACACATTAGGAGACTCCAAATGTAGGGAGCTTAGGCCCAGTTCTTTTGCAAGATTCTCCCAGAATCTGACCCCTCCCCATCTTCTCTCAGAATCTTTGAGACCCATTTTTTTACACTCCTAACTAATTAGACCCTAACTAGATAGGATTGTAAAACAAAAGGGGCCCAAAGATTCTGGGAGAATCTTGCAAAAGAACTGGGCCTTAGTATCTTAATTAATTCGAGGATTGTAAAAATTGTTCATGAATCAAAATGTGGAAAATTAAAATTAAAAGTAGAGAATAGAGACAAAAAAGAAAATAATAAAAAGAAAAACAAACATGAACCCTCAACCAACGATACACACCCTTACAGGTGCGACGCCCCCGGCTTAATCGTGCACTAATCATACACACAAATGCACACGATCAAGCCTAAGGACTCACTTGAAGATATCATAACACAACTCTAAAACATAAACAAAGTCATACAAGCATTTATTACAAGCCAGGGCCTCGAGGGCTCGAATGCAAAGCTTGATGACAACAAGCATTAGCGGAAGCGTTAGATATCTGAGTACAGATATAAAAGAGAAACAGAAAGGCCTTTAGAAAGGCGGGGCAAAATAAAATGCTACGATCGAAAGGCGTAGGCCTCCTGCCTAGGACCCTCCGAACCTACTCCTGGTCGTCGGCCAGCTCGTAGTAGAAGCCACCCTCGGGGTAGAAGTGGTAGCTGAAGTCGTCAACCGGAGCAGCGGTCTCAGGGGCTCCGTCATCTGGTTGCATCGAATGGATATGGGGAAAAAAGAAAGTAAAGCAACCGTGAGTACTCATCCGAAGTACTCAGCAAGCAAGGATCTACACTACATATGCAACATTTTCAAAGGAAGGCTGTATATGTGGACTGAGCTGCAGAAATGCCTGAATAGAGAGAAGGCCTAGTCCTATCAAAGACTAGCATCTTCAGCAACTTCAAACATCTTCAACGATCTTACAGCATTAGAAGAGTACAGTATAGCATAATGTAAAGTAGCAGTAGTATCAAGTAACAGTCTCGCCCAGAGATCCTTCCTCGACTCCCTGCGAGAAAGTGATCCTGGAGCCACATATCCAGGTATCATCTCAAGTTCTAGTTGTACCGATCGGGATACAACTCCGAGTGTCCTTTACCGTAGGACCGGCTATCGATAGATGTGTTCTTCCCTGCAGGGGTGCACCAACTTACCCACCACGCTCGCTTAACTCCGGCCGGACACACTTTCCTGGGTCATGCCCGGCCTCGGCCAAACGATACACCGCAACCCTACCTACAGCTCAGCAGAGAGGTCCCCGCCGGTCTACCTCCTAAGCGCAAGGGCGTCTTGGGCCTTCGCCACTCGCCCTCCGGGTCGTTGCGTGCAGGGCGAACCAGGCTCCACCACTACCGGATGGTGCCGGCCCAGCCCGGCCGCAGTGCTGAACTGGACGTCTGACAGAGCTTTCGGCTGATGCTACGATGCAGAGTGCCCATAACCATTCCCACGTGATGGTTAGTGCTATCAGGCCGTAGGCCTACTCGGATCAAATATCCAAATCGTTAGGGGACTAGGGGCTTGCGGAAACGAGCAGAGACTCACGATCGATGTGACCCCGTCGCCCCGTCTCGAGGACTTGCTGCAAGGGCTAAGAATGCCCGGCCGCGCCTCGTAAAATAACTCACGGGTAACTATCCATCATTCGCGGGTACCCCTCAGGGTCGACCCGCCTTTCCAAATATCAGTATCAACAGTAATGTAAGGCATCCGTGAGGCTACCATATCAAGGGGAATCCGAGGCATCACCCTCGTTGGACTCCCACCTGATGTAAAATCAAGGTGGACGTAGGAGGAATCACCCTCGAGGTCCACGCTTGAGGTGTTGCACGACTTCGTCATTATCGGGGGTGGTGTAGGAGGAATCACCCTCGCTTACCACGACCGATTAGCTAACCTACAAGGTTATCATCAGAAGTGCTGACGAGGTATCACCCTCGGCACTCGATAGTAACCCAGTATTGTCGAGCAACGAAGGGGAAGTGAGGTGCGGTGCCGGGGTCTGATCTTCGATCCCGTTGAACGGGTCTTCTGATACTCCAGCGGGGCAGTCGGGATAAGTGGGGGTCACTGATGAGGCTCTACCCAGTCTATTCTAAACAGTTTAGGATGAGTAGGTAGGTATCAACAGCAGGTTACAATAAACAGGCTATGCAGCAGAAATAGGATAACAGTAACAGTAGCAAAATTCTAATGCAAGCATGAGAAAATAGAATAGGCGATATCGGGATGATCAAAGGGGGGGCTTGCCTGGTTGCTCTGCGGCAAAGGCAAGGTCGTCAGGGTTCGTCGATCTCCGGGGCTGCGTCGGTACCGGGCTCTATCAAGAGAGAAGAGGGGGAGGAAACAGTATAAATACAAGGCAGACAAAGCAACACAGAGCAGGCTACGCTAACGTGCGGTGCAGGGCTGCCTAAAAGCATGTCTAAGGCATAATAGTTATTTTTAGGGTTAAAGTTGGAATTATTAACCGGTGGTTAAGCACTATTCATCTACCGGAAACAGGCTAAAAGTTATGGGTTCACCTCCGTAGAAGATCCCGTCACGGAAACAGATGGCACGGTTAACTTCGTCTCGTCGTTCTGATCAATTTTTATGTACAAAGTTTTTCGATCCGAGCTACGGTTTATTTTCTACGAATTTCTAAAGTTTTAATCATTTTCTGGAATTTCTGGAATTAATTCAAATTCGAAATTAAAAGGAAAATTGCTAAGTGCACACAGCACAGTGTACACAGCAGAGAGCTGAGAGGCTGACATGTGGGGCCAGTCAACTGCCCAGTCAGCAGTTGACTGGGTCAACGGGAGTGGGCAGTGGGTCCAGTGGGACCCACCTGTCATTGACTGGGTCCAGCCCAGTCAGCTGGTTGACTGGTCAGCGGGTCCGGTGGGGCCCGCATGTCAGTGTCGGAAAGTACTAATTAAAACTTAACCATTTAAACAGTACACTGGGCCCACATGTCATACACTGTGTAATCATCCCAGTTAATTTTAACAGTGGATTAATTAGAGGCGGCGGGGCCCGATGTCAGTCAGAGGGTTAGGGGGTTAATTAACAGCATTAGTTTGGCTAATCTAATAGCTACAGTAAAGGGCCCACATGTTAGTGGCACTAAGGTGGGACCCAAGGTGCCACGTCGGTCGGCCGGCCACCGGAGCTCTCCGGCGAGCCGCAACGACGGCGACATCTCCGGCGAGCTCGCAAACTCGCGTTGGGGCACGGTTTCGGGCGTTTTCGGGCTCTACCGAACGAGTGGAAGGCGCCGCGTCGCGTGTGACGACCGGTTGGACGCGGGGATGGCCAGAGAGACGCCGGCGACGACGCCGGGCGGAGGCCGAAGCGCAAGCTCGTCGGGTTCGGCGTTTGAGCGCACGAACGGCTAACCTAGCTAGCTACTCGAGGTCTACAGCGCGCGGGGAACAGACCGGAGCGGTCGAGCGAGCTTGCAGCGGCTCGGGAGCATGGCCATGACGGTAAAGGCGGCGGCCGAAGCACGGTTGCAGTGGCGGCCGCACACGGGTCCGAAGTCGAGCAGGAAGAAGAGGGAGGATGGACGAGGCTCACCGCAGCGGCGCAAGGAGGCCGTCGAAAAGCTTAGGAGCAGCAGACGGGCTCGAGCTCGCCGGATTCAAGCCGGAGATGCAGAAGAAAGGCGGAGCTCGATGCGGTCAGGGTAGGGCTTCCCCGGCTCCGGCTGGTAGGCTTGGGCGACGCGGACGGCACAACGCTCCTTCCGGACACGGTGGTGACCTGCGGGGACGCCGGTGGCCGTGAAGACGACGTAGCTGCAGCGGTGGTGGCGCTCGGTGGTGGAGGTCACGGCGAATCTGGAGGAGGGGAAGGTGGAGAATGAGAGGGAGAGGCGAGGGAACGAATGGATGGGGACGCCGGGGAGTCGAGGGCGTCGACCTTATCCCCTCGACGGCCCCTGTAGCGCCGCGGTGTCGACAGACGACCGGAGCGGCGAGCTGTGGCCATGGGGACGACGACACGGCGACGAGGAACATGTGAGGGAGTGAGCTGGGCCGGCTCAGCCCAGCGCCAGGTAGGCCTTTTCCCTTTTTCTATTTACTGTTTTAGCTTTTATTTATTAACAGAGGGAGAAAAGGAATTGTTTGGGCATCTATTTCACTTAGGAAAAATATGGGGAGTGTCCCAATAATTCCCTGTTGTTTTTAGACAGTGCCACAAACAGTTTGGGAATTTTTGAAACTCATTTGAATTTTCCAATAATAGAATAGCATTTAAAAATGCTGAAATGGTGCTGTTTTAATTGATAATGCTCATCTTTGCTCAAGAGTGATGGTGTGTTCCTTAACATATAATTGTTTTGGAATATTTGCAATAATGTGAACATTTTTCCCACAAGCTTTGAGCAACTTCATATTTCACTTTTGTATTTGAGTTGATTTTCAGGATAGAGTTTGAATTGAATAATTAACCAAAGTGATTAAGCACTGCAAATAGGAGTGACTTGGCATTATTAGCAGTTGATCACAGGGGCTATTACACAGGGGTGTTACAACAGGTGGGGCCCAGCGACCCCTACATCCTTCGACACATTAGGAGACTCCAAATGTACGGAGCTTAGTATCTTAATTAATTCAAGGATTGTAAAAATTGTTCATGAATCAAAATGTGGAAAATTAAAATTAATAGTAGAGAATAGAGACAAAAAAGAAAAATAATAAAAATAAAAAACAAACATGAACCCTCAACCAACGATACACACCCTTACAGGCGGGGCCCAGCGACCCCTACATCCTTCGACACATTAGGAGACTCCAAATGTAGGGAGCTTAGTATCTTAATTAATTCGAGGATTGTAAAAATTGTTCATGAATCAAGATGTGAAAAAATAAAATTAAAAGTAGAGAATAGAAACAAAAAGAAAAATAATAAAAAGAAAAAACAAACATGAACCCTCAGCCAATGATACACACCCTTACAGGTGGGGCCTGGCGACCCCTACATCCTTGGACGCATTAGGAGACTCCAAATGTAGGGAGCTTAGTATCTTAATTAATAGATGCAGCCTTCATTTTTAGAGGTTTCTCAAGAAATATCCAAATTATCATAAAATCGATGTTCAACTCCGTCTCTGACTCAGAATGTTCAATAGGTAAATATACACATTGCACGAACAAAAGAACACCATCATTTGTGGAAAGAAACTTATAAGGACTTTGGGATGGCTGTTTTGGCTCTGCAGATCATATGCTCTCTGATGAATAGTAAATTCAAAACAAATAGTAAATGAATTTTTAAAATTCTGATTTTTTTGGTAGATGTTCATGATAGTGTAATAAGGCTGCTTTAAATTTTTCATGTGAAACGGAATAACAGTGCTTCATTGGTGAAAAAAAACAAAATTAAGTGTAACATTTGAAGGTAACACTTGACGTTTTACTTATTATTATTATTTTGCACAAATCAAAATGCTTAAGCTTTCCCCCTAAAAGTTTGAAGGTAGCATTTGAGTGTGACAATGAACATATTTATTTTTTTCTCTTTTTTTTACATTTGCAAAATACATCTTTGTCGCGCAAGACATATGCTCCCTAGACCCAAATTGGATTTCCGACTTATAAGCTCTCTCGTTCTTTTTAGACACTAATGTGTACTCTCGTGAGCTCAAATCAACTTCATATAGAAGCTCTCCATCTCACGGCCTTTTATAGCCTAGCCCACTTGAAGCATTTTAGTAATAAGCTCACATTAACCTTTTGATAGGTTGCCAAGGCATCATGGCATGTTACTAATGACATTACTTACTATTTTTCTGACTCGTAGAAATCAGTTGAGTAGCACACATGGATTAATGTTGCGTAACACTCCTCCTTGGATGTTTACTTTGAAATGCACATGCCTCGTTAAAATTCATCCCGTATGACCCGTGTGAGGTGAAAAATCTCATGTACGGTTCTGCAAAGCGACGGTAAGAGTGACTTATCTGTTGATTTTTTCGCTATCATAGGATATCTCTAAACTTTCCTATAATAACTGCAATTATTTTATCCATTTTGCGTGGGAAAAAAAGATGGACAAAAGATTGCACCGCATACATATATCAAGTTGCACTTGTTGCCTCGTTAAAAACCTACATGAGAAAAAACGTTGGGAAAAAAAACTCTCCAAGAAAAAAAAAGAGTACAACCTTTAATCTCCAGGATTATTATTTGTCCTCTAGACCAACGACCTTTAAAGATCATCAAAGGGAGCTATGATTTAGGGGTTCTCTCCCCCTGGACCTTGCAACTCTTAGCTTTCTCATACTAATGCCACCAAATATCTTTGAAAACTTGATGCAGGTAGAAACTTTGTGAATAGTCAGCAAGATCATTACAAGATTTAGTTTGCAAGATCCTCACTTTCCCAATCTTCTGGAGTTCATGAGGGTAGAAGAATTTAGGAGCTATTATATGCTTAGTGAGATTGCTCTCTGACATAACTCATTTGTTCTTTAAAGAAAAATATAATCATTTGCATTTGTGCAACACAAGCAACATTATCGTATATAATTGTGGTGGTGTTGACGGTATTGAATCCACATGACTTCTGGATGTGATTAGTAATCCGTCTGAGCCAACACATTCTCGTGAGGCTTCATATAAAGCAACTATCTCTACGAGGGTCTGCTTACATGACCGCCAAGATATTGATGTTCCACTATAGAGAAACACAAATCCACCCATCATAGTCAAGTCTTGGCTCTTCTGTTAAACAATCCAAGATCATGAGTACCTTCGAGGTACGTAAAGATAGTTTTGATGCCAACGCAATGCGTTCAAGTTGGGGGTTGCATTATATTTTTAAGAGGGTGAGACTTGTCCATATTTAAATATTTAAAGAACCCTCTATATATGCAGACTAGGGAACAAGAACTCCTCCAAGAAGGGGCTCAAGTTGTAAGCCTAAACAGAGCCTGGTTTTAGCCAAGTCTTCCAACTCAAACTCCATCTAGAACTAGCTTCCTTTATGTCCTTTGTGTTGCCGGTTATATTCAGATCATTGATATAGACTGAGATATTATTGGGGACTTTGGAGATGCTCTAACCGTCTTAATTTTGAAAAGTAAATCCATGTCACACACAGCCTATGTTCACAAAACTCATGCCATTTATTTTGCAAGAAAGGTTCAGCTGTACATGGCAAACTACATTTATTCACCACTACAAAGGCCGGCGCACAGATTTATCCTGATGAAACAGATCCAAGTCCTCGAGCCAGCTCAATTACATCTTAGTTAGCCGGAGCTTTGTACCAACCCCACGGCGCATCAGATGTGTACTCGGTGACCTGCTTGATGCTCAGGTAGTTATCGATCCCCCTGCAAAACAAAAGGCGCGGGCGGCGTCAGGTAGAAACCCTCGACAGTTATAACATGCCTCAGAGAACCCGATCTTGGCTCACCCTTCTCCGAGCTCACGCCCAAAGCCGCTGCGTTTGTTCCCGCCCCACGGAGCTTGGCAGAAGCAAGGCTGCGAGCAGTTCACCCAAATGCATCCAGCATCGATCTCCTGTAGTTGGAATCGCCATCAGACACTTGTTACAGAGTCGCAGCAAAACAGAGTTCCAGGATCGATTTGCAAGACATACCTCAGCTAATCTCTGGCATCGCTCACGGTCACCGGAAATCACGGCGCCAGCCAGACCATAACTGTCGAAAGGGAACAAGTTATCCGAGTAAGCTCACACGCAATAGGCTAACATATATGCTGCAGACCTTCAAAAAGTAGCAATGGCATAAATGATCTATCGAAACGAGTAAGTAGCTCACTGAGTATCATTGGCCAGTTCAATGGCTTCCTCTTCGGTAGAAAATTCTTTCACACACAGGACTGGACCAAAGACTTCCTCCCTCCAAATCTCCATTGATGTGTTGATGTCAGTGATGATTGTGGGTTCAATGAAGAAACCTTTCTCCAGATGCTGCAAAAACACAGAACGTTAGCTCTACTCTAGTGACGCACATGAATGCCTGTAGATCAAAGTGCGAACTGGGAATTACCTTGGGCCTAACACCCCCAGTCAGAATGGTGGCGCCTTCACTTTTAGCATTCGCTACGAATTTCTTGATCTTCTCATACTGAAACCGGGCAATACCACAAGTAAGACAAACAACAAGGAATGAGTCTAAGCAACGAGTAATATGCAAACACAAAGAAGATTGGCAAAGCTGGATGGTGATGGACTGATCGTGATGTTTATTTTTCTCAGTCAGTGTCATGCGCTATGACAGAAACATAATCCTTGGGAGTGAAAAACAAATCCAAAGAATGTGGTGCTTCCGTGCATTTGGACACAGGTCCTCCAAGTATAAGTTGCAGTTTGTAATAACTAGCAAGAACAAGAGCGGCTACAGCTGCTAACTCAAAGGAGCAAACTACATCACTATATATAAACTAAAGGAGAACATAAATCCAGCAAAAAGACAAAAGGACCTGCCCTGTTTTCTCTCCCTGAATTTATATAAAGGTAACATGTAGTACCTGTCCTTCACTAACAACTGGCCCAAGCCTGCAACCCTCCTCAAGCGGGTCTGACACCTTGATATTTTTGGACCATGCAACCATCCTGTCGACGAATTCTTTAGCGATATTTTTCTGCAAAGAGTTTGATGTCAGGAATGCAAAGCTGACTGCCATATGCTCAAGAGCAATAAATTAATAAATCTGGGATATAGCTTCCAGAGCAACATTTTAAAAATTGCTCTCGATTGCCAGCCATACAGTACAGCAACCTAGCTTATAATGTGCTAAAACATGTACTTTAAACAACGGGCAGTCCATATGTTAGTAAGAAAAGCATACTGTACAAAACGCAATGACATATGTCACTTGAACTGATAGTGGTGCATCATACAATAATCATAAGTGAAAAGTTGATGACCGGTCTGAGCTATCGTTGAATCCCATCAAACATGTAGAGTTCTTCATTAGCATTACAGCTAAAGTTACAACATTAATACTTACATGGATAAGAAGACGAGATGTCGCACTGCAAATCTGACCGTTGGTCCAAAAGCACCCAAATAGAGTCCACTCAACAGCTGTTTAAATAGAAGGATTCAAGGATCAACAATCAAATCTAACTAAAGGTCACAAAAGGCACTTAACAGAATCATATTATTCAATCAAAATGTATGTATCTACTAACTTGAGTGAATCACTGTCTAGAAATATTTAGATCGTAAAGGTTTCCAGAGCTAAAGCATACTACTCATGTTTTAATAACCAGTTCAAAATAAGTGCTTGCTTGTCACCAAAAATTAGTGATGAAATAATTTCCAGTATGTCGCCTCAAGCAAGAAAACCCCTAGACTAGCCCAGCAAGGTTGTGCGTTTTGGAACAACCAGAATTTACTATGGCGGCAACGTGGCCTAAGATGGTTTCAAAAGTAGTTGCATGAGCCGAATCCACTTGCACTTTTGGGCAAGAATTGCACACAAGAACAGCTCTTTGGTAACTCATATGGATCTCTGAGGGGGCTTCCCTACAAAACGTAACTATCCTCCAAAACCAAATAGCCAAGGCTAGCACAACAAAGCCGGGATAAGTTACTTGGGCTATAGCCCAGCTTAGCTAGGAACCAAATGTATCCTTCGTTTCATTATTCAGCTTGTATGTACCCTCCGTAAAAAATTACGCCAGTTTGAACAAGCAGAAAGTCTGGTGAAATTATAGACATCATTCTTTTTAATCATTTTAGAGGTTACTAATCCTAAGTTCTATCAATCATTTATCATGACAAGCCCCAGACACCAAATGAAAGCTTTGGGGTGTGTAACACCATGCTCTATTAAGTGATTCCACACAGGGCATTTCGAATTGGATAAGTCTCAGCATGCTATGTACCTTTGTCAATGTCGACATCATCAAATACTACAATAGGACTTTTGCCACCAAGTTCCAATGTAACAGGCTGTCAAGAAAAGATGCAACACAAAAGGTGAGAATGGTCTGCTATCAGGAGAGCACTCGTAGTATCTTGGTCAATATTCTAAAAATCTAAAGGAGGGAAAAAACGGATACTTGGTGATAAATTAATACAAAGATTAAAAAAATAGAGACATGTGGAACAAACCTTGACTGTAGGAGCTGCAGCAACCATAATCTTTTGACCGGTTGCATAGCTCCCGGTAAATGCAACCTAAAAGCACAAATAAGCCATGTATTGTGAGGAATATGCTCCATCAACATAGATGATGGATCACAAAAAGATATAGGACAAATATATGTACCTTGTCGACGTCAGGGTGTGACGACAAAGGAGCGCCAGCTTCATGACCTAATCCAGTCACAATGTTTAAGACACCTGATGGAAGACCAATCTCTTTACACACATCACCAAGCTCTAAGCAAGTCCTGGTAATTACAAAAATATAGAGATTTTTCAATTCCCATTGCTTATAAAATGGAAACGCGGACAAATGTTAAACTTACACGGAAGCTAATTCAGATGGTTTCAGTACAGCTGTACAACCAGCTGCCAGAGCAGGGGCTACCTTCCATACAGCCATCAGGAGAGGATAGTTCCTGTAGCACAATATGTCAAACAAAGAATATTATATGTCAGGACCAAATAATTTAAAGTTATAGCATAAAACTATAAAAAAGAAAAAATACAACTAAAACCACAAAGTTGAATGTAATCAATAACCAATTACTGGATCAACTGTTCTCATTCAGCAGTAAGATTCTAAACAATGAGATCTACGCAATTAGATTAAGTGAGCAAGGCTGACAACAGATTACCAGGGCCAGTAAGGAAAAGAAATATTTGGATGAGGAGAAAACACGTGGTTGAGGGTTGTATCGATCCATAATAATTTTAGTGACACTATCCAGAACTTTCACATGCACACGCACACGCACACACAAATGACATTGTCTCAGCTGCGTGAGCTTCAACACTCGATAGTACTTACAAATCCGGAGAACATGAGCATAATATGCAGACAAGGAAAGAGAGAGAAAGTGTACTAAAGCAGCAACAAGTAGTTTGGATCGGAGGGCGTATCAAATTACTTGGATTGTGATGGCTAACCTAATAGTCGTCGACGCCAATTTAAAGCTCCTTTACTATATGAAGGATTTGCGGTAGCATGCTTCAACCATATATAGAGATACAAGCAGGACAGGAGGGGAATGGGAAATACCAAGGTGTGATTAGAGCAACTACACCAATAGGTTCCTTCTTAAGATGGCATTTAAAATTCTCCGGGAGAGAAACTGCAGCGTTTTGCCTTTTGTCCAAGGCTTCAGCATGGCCTGCGAAGAACTCAAAGCAGCCGGCAACATCGTCCTGATAAAAAGAACATCATGCACATCAGTACATCATGTGTACAAAAATACGATGCATGCAGACATTCAAAAGGTGGATCGCATACCATGTCCCATGCCGCTTCATCAAGAGGCTTCCCGCAATCAAGTGCCTCTAGCCTAGCCAGATCAGATTTCCGCTCAATCATCTGAACGATGAAAATTAAATGCATCAAAAACTGGCATACATGTGAAAAATTACCATGTTTTACAAAAGCACATCTAATTATGTTTACTCATTTAGACTAAATAGGCTACAATTCATATAGAAAGCAGGTCTTATAAATCTAAAACACACCACGGCTTTCCTCCAAGAGGTTCTAATTTTTGTTAAATCACTTTTGGGACACATAAACAGAGTGCACTACTGTGGTACACCATAACAGTAATTTGTGTGATCATGCATAATTCGATACAGATCAACATATGCCCAAAAAAAGTTGCTAAACAAAAACTAGCAGCTGTTCATATCTGTTCATGGAGAAGCCAGATCCAGGACGAAAAGTGATTTTTGCTATTCACCACTACCATTCATGTTGCTGCTTGCCAATTTCATCTCTTTCAAAATAGACTGGTCTTGGTCTTGAATGTTTTCTCACCTCACCTACGAATTATATATTCTTGAGTATTATTTAGAGCTTGTATATGTGATTTCCTACTGGATCACTGACAAATCTAGCATTCATTTGGCACCCATAAGTACGTCAAATACTAAGAAGACTGATTGGCCGACTGAGTAGGCACAATTAATACACGGCCTATAGTGTTTCAAAAAAAAAAACTACTACACAGCCTACTGAGTTGCGGGCGGAAGCAGCGGACGTACCTTGGCGGCGATTGCGCGGAGGTACTTGGCCCGGACGGCGCCGGGGGCGCGGGACCAATCGCGGCCGCGGTTCCTCTTCAGCGCCGCCCGCGCGGCCGCCACCGCCGCGTCCACGTCCTCCGAGGTGCCCGCCGGGATCTCGCCTGCGCAAACCTACCCATGAGCACCCAACGACACGGGCCAACGGAAAGTAGAGAGAGATAGAGAGAGGCGGATGGATCTGGTACAGACCGATGGAGGCCTCCGTGGTGGGGTTGATGACGGGGAGGCGGCGGCCGAGCGCGGGCGCGCGCCAGTCGCCGTCGATGAAGAGCTGCCGCTGCGGGATCTTCGCCGTCGCGACCATCGTGGCGGGCGGGTGGTGACTGGAGCTGCGCCGGCCGGGGTTGGTTGGTGCTACTGCGAGGTGCGAGGTGGGGAGCGCTATCCTCTCTCGTTCCGTTATTTGTAGACGGACGGACGCGGCGCACGCTTCGCGCGGCGCCGTTATCATTTTGGTTCTACCAGGATCCAGTGTCCACCGTACGTCGTGTTAAAAAAAAAAGGATCCACCGTACGTCTCGGATCAGAGCCACAAAAAAGCGCTCGATGATCTGCACGTCACAGGTGGTTGGTGGAACGCCGCTATCCACTCTCATATTAGAAAAGGAAAAAGGACGTGATGACAAATACGTATGTCACGGCGAATATGCTTGTGTTGGGTCGAGATCGGGTCGACACAGATGGGGAGCCATGCCATCCATGGTTCGTACACGTGTCAGAAGCAGACGCGCGCTTCGCCGCGCCATTCTCTGTTTGACGTCGACGTTGCTCCTTTTAGGAGCCGACTGACAATTATCGAAGCAATCCATTGGGTTGCATGGGACCGGGGCAATAAGGGCGCTCCAAATCCGATCGGTCACGATTTTTCGATTCAAACAGATTTCTCAAATGAGCCTTAAAACCCGGGCTGACCGACACCCTTCATATCCAGCCCAAATATGGGGCGTCCTGACATGATTGCCACGTCGGACCCGACAGCCTGACCCCACCACAAATTGCATCAAATCCACCCTCTCGGACCTGCCGGATCCATTTGATATCTCCTCTCTTCTTCCTCCTCCGCGCCGTCCGTCTCGCAGCTTCGCCATCGCGCGCGCTTCGCAGCCGTTCCTAGTCTCTACGCTGCCAACTCCGGCGGAGCAGTCCTCTCCCCCATCCTCGCCGCGGGGGGCGTCGTCGCCGGCCCGGACGCCATCGCGGTACGTGATGTCTACTACGCAACTTTATTCTTGTAGACTCGTGTTGGGTCTCCAAGCGCAGAGTTTTGTAGGACAGTAGCAATTTTTCCTCAAGTGGATGACCTAACATTTATCAATCTCTCTCTCAAACAACCCTGCAACCGAATAACAAAGAGTCTCTTGTGTCCCCAACACACCCAATACGATAGCAAAATTGTATAGGTGCACTAGTTCGGTGAGTAGATGGTAATAAAAGTGTAGTATGGATAGTAGAAATATAATATTTATGATCTGAATAAATAAAAATAGCAAGGTAGCAAGTGATAAAAGTGAGCACAAACAGTATTGCAATGCTTGAAAACAAGGCCTAGGGTTCGTACTTTCACTAGTGCAATCTCTCAACAATGCTAATATAATTGGATCATATAACCACCCCTCAACGTGCGATGAAGAATCACTCCAAAGTTCTTATCTAGCGGAGAACATAAGAATAAATTATTTGTAGGGTACGAAACCACCTCAAAGTTATCCTTTCCGATCGATCTGTCCAAGAGTTCGTACTAAGATAACACCAAGTTATTCTTTCCGATCGATCTATCTAAGAGTTCGTACTAAAATAACACCATATGATACACATCAACCAACTCTAATGTCACCTAGATACTCCAATGTCACCACGAGTATCCGTGAGTTGATTATATGATATGCATCAAACAATTTCAGATTCATAATACTCAATCCAACACAAAGAACCTCAAAGAGTGCCCCAAGATTTCTACAGGAGAAACAAAGACGAGAACGTGCATCAACCCCTATGCATAGATTACCCCAATGTCACCTCGGGAATCCACGAGTTGAGTGCCAAAACACACATAAAGTGAATCAATATGAAACCCCATTGTCACCACGGGTATTCATAGCAAGACAAACATCAAGTGTTCTCAAATCCATAAAAGTATTCAATCCGGTAATAACGAAATCTCAAAGGGAAAACTCAATTCATCACAACAAGATGGAGAGGAAGAAACACCATATGATCCAACTATATTAACAAAGCTCGCGATACATCAAGATCGTACCAAATCAAGAACACGAGAAAGAGAGAGAGATTAAACACATAGCTATTGGTACAAACCCTCAGCCCCGAGGGTGGACTACTCCCTCCTCATCATGGTGGCCGCCGGGATGATGAAGATGGCCTCCGGTGATGATTTCCCCCTCCGGTAGGGTGCCGGAATAGGGTCCAGATTGTTTTTTCATGGATACAAAGGCTTGTGGCGCCGGAACTTCCGATTTAAGGTTATTTTCGTGGGTTTACGAATATATAGGATTTTTTGGCGTCGGTTTCACGCGAAGAGGGGCCTCAGGGGGCCCACTACCCACCAGGGCGCGCCAGGGGGTGGCGCGCCCTGGTGCCTTGTGGGCAGCAGGGGCCCCCCTCCAATGGTTCTTTGCTCCAGTATTTTTCTTTTCTTCCAAAAAAATCGTCAAAAAGTTTAGTCCAATTCCGAGAACTTTTATTTCTGCACAAAAACAACACCACAGTAGTTATGCTGAAAACAGCGTCAGTCCGGGTTAGTTCCATTCAAATCATACCAAAACCATATAAAATTGTTGTAAACATGGCATGAATACTTCATAAATTATAGATACGTTGGAGACGTATCAACATCCCCAAGCTTAATTACTACTCGTCCTCGAGTAGGTAAATGATAAAAGAAATAATTTATGAAGTGTGAATGCTAGCAAAGTGCATAAGTTTGATCAATGATAATTTCAATCACTTTTCCTAGCATCATAACAGCAACTCTTTCTCATAAAACTCACCATGATAAAAAAGTAATCAATTCACATGTTATGGTTCAAATAATGCCTTCTCTTGAAACTTAACAACCTATGTTCTTAGTCACCAAATAATTGCAATTCAACTTATTCTCAACAAAGTCTAAGTAAGAGCTCCACATACTCAATCATCATATAGTCTTCTATGATTGCTAGTACTCAAAGCATATTTCTAGAGCAAATGGCATCCATCGAACACAGAGAAAGATAGGGGGTTAATGTTTCGCCTCCCAACTCATTTATCATAGAGATAATTGTCAACAATAATAAATCATGATCAAATATATTTGACTGCCCATATGTGCCTAGATCTTTCCCCACCACATGATGCTTGTCAACTATAGAATAATTGAGGTTGAAATGAGAATGCATATTGTTGACTCTTGCATAAAAGTAAATACTGAAAAGTAAAAGATAGGCCCTTTGTAGAGGGAAGCAGAGGTTGTCATGCGCTTTTTATTTTTGGATGCGCATGCTCTTAATGCAAAGGAACGTCACGTTATATTGCCCCTTATGATAGCACCTTTATTATGCAATCCGTCGCTTTTATTACTTTGCCATCACAAGTTTGTACAACGCTTATTTCCCCTTACAATAAAAGATCAAATATATTTAGGAGCATTTTTTATTGCTTTATACACCGATGACAACTTACTTGAAGGATCTTGTTCAATCCATAGGTAGATATGGTGGACACTCATGGCGAGAAACTGGGTTTAAGGGTTTTTGGATGCACAAGTAGCATTTCTACTTACTACGATTTTTTTGGCTAGCAAAGATCCTAAGCAAGCACCACATGTTGGAGGATCCATAACAATATAACTTCTATGCAAATATACACAACCATAACTCATTACGTTGTCTTCCTTGTCCAACTTCAACTAATTTTCTCAAGTTTGAAAATAATTAATGGGTATTCACAATCATAAAAGATGTCCAAGATAATATATTTGTATGTGAAAGTTCTCTTCCTTATACTAATCATTCATGAATTTTTGTGATTGTCAAGCTTCAAAAGATTTCACTTTCTAAACCCAATGTGAAGCTACTACTAGTCATGATATGAACATATAATTTCAACTTCGTGAAATTCAATTCATTCAACAATTTACTCATAGGATATAAGTGAAGCACAAGAGTAAATGACAAAGTACTCCAAAAAGATATGAGTGAAGATCAAGCGATTAGTTAAGTAAACAGGTAGCTATTTGAGGACTCTCTCTTATTTAGAAACTTTCAGATCTAAGTATTTTATTAAAACAACAAGCAAAACAAAATAAAATGACACTCCAAGAATAGCAACTCATGTGAAGAAGCAAAAACTTAGGCTCAACCGATACTAACCGATAGTTGTTGATGAATAAAGGTGCGATGCCTACCGGGGCATCCCCAAGCTTAGATACTTGAGACTTCTTGAAATATTAATTTGGGATGCCTTGGGCATCCCCAAGCTTGAGCTTGTGTCTCCTTAATTCCTTTTATATCACGATTTCTCTAAATCTTAAAAACTTCATCCACACAAAACTCAACAAGAACTCGTGAGATAAGTTAGTATAAATCAATGCAATAACCTTATCATTCTCTACTGTAGCAAATCACTAAAATTATTATTATTGCATACTAAATGCCTCTGCATATTTAATACTCCTATCCCCAAATAGAATCATTAAACAAGCAAACATATGCAAACAATGCAATCATAACAGCAATCTGTCCAAACAGGATAGTCTGTAATGGATGAAGAAGTATCCATACTTATTTAACTCAAAAATTCTGAAAATTTACCACACTGTATAAAATTTATCATATCTTATTGTGCAAAAAATTTCAACATTTTATCACATTCTGACTTTTCTCAAGAATCCACGCACTAGCGTGCAACTTTCTGTTTTCAAACAGCAACATATAGACTTGCAAAATAAGCATGGTAAAGGCTATACTTGACATTTTTAGTGAAATAAAAGACACAAAACATTATTCTAAATAACAAAAAGAAAATACTAACAAAATAAAATGACGCTCCAAGGAGAACACACATCATGTGACGAATGAAAATATAGCTCCAAATAAGGTTACCGATAATGTTGGAGACGAAAGAGGGGATGCCTTCCGGGGCATCCCCAAGCTTAGTTGCTTGGATATTCCTTGAATATTAACTTGGGGGTGCCTTGGGCATCCCCAAGATTAGGTTCTTTTCACTCCTTATTCTCCTCATATCGATATCTCACCCAAAACTTGAAAACTTCAATCACACAAAACTTAACGGAACTTCGTGTGATAGGTTAGTATGATAAAGAGCAAACCATTCACTTTGGTACTATCAAAGACAAGATTCATAATTGTTCTCACACAATTCCTACTGTACCTTATCATTTCCAAAATTTATATTGAGCAATATAAGCCATAGAAACTAGGAAACAAGCAAACTATGCATTGAAAACAGAATCTGTCAAAAACAGAACAGTCTATAATGATCTGGACATTGATCATACTTCTGCAACTCTAAAAATTCTGAAAAATTAGGAAAACGTAGAGAATTTGTATATAAATCATCTGTAAAAAAGTCAGATCAAAAGCACATTTCTGTGAATTTACAAAATTCCAGAACTGGGTGCAAAAGTTTTTTGTTTTTGCACAAAATCAAATCAACTATCATCCACACTATCCCAAAGACTTTAATTGGCACTTTATTAAAACAAAAGCTATGAAACATGATTACTAAATTAGCTTAATCATGTGAACACACAAAAATAGTAAGGTTAAATGTTGGGTTGTCTCCCAACAAGCGTTTCTCTTTAATGCCTTTTTAGGTAGGCATGATGATTTCAATGATGCTCACATAGAAGTAAAGAATTGAAACACAAAGAGAGCATCATGAATCACATGACAAGCACATTTAAGTCTAACCCACTTCCTATGCATAGGGATTTTTTGAGCAAACAAATTATGGGAGCAAGAATCAACTAGCATAGGAAGGCAAAACAAGCATGACTTCAAAACTTTCAACACATAGAGAGGAAACTTGATATTATTGCAATACCTACAAGCATATGTTCCTCTCTCAAAATAATTTTCAGTAGAATCATGAATGAATTCAACAATATAACTATCACATAAAGCATTCTTTTCATGATCCACTAGCATAGAAATTGTATTACTCTCCACATAAGCAAATTTATTCTCATTCATAGTAGTGGGAGCAAAGTCAACAAAATAAATATCATGTGATACTTGATTGACATAATCAAATTGAACATTAAAATCATGATGACAAATTTCATGGATATCATTACTCTTTATAGCATATATATCATCACAATAATCATCATAGATAGCAACTTTTTTATCATAGTCAATTGAAACCTCTTCCAAAATAGTGGATTCATCACTAAATAAAGTCACGACCTCTCCAAATCCACTTTCATAATTATTAGAATAAGATTCAACACCCTCCAAAATAGTGGGATCATTACTTCCTAGAGTTGACACTCTTCCAAACCCACTTGCATCAATATAATCATCATAAATAGGAGGCATGCAATCACTATAACAAATTTGCACATCAAATCTTGGGGGACTAAAAATATCATCTTCCTCAAACATAACATCCCCAAGCTTAGGGCTTTGTATATCATTAGCATCATGGATATTCAAAGAATTCATACTAGCAACATTGCAATCATGCTCATCATTCATGGTTTTTATGCCAAACATTTTATTGAATTATTCTTCTATCAATTGAGCAAAAATTTCCTTTCCATCATTTTCAAGAAAGACATGATAAAGACGAATAATATGAGGCAACCTCAATTCCATTTTTTTGTAGGTTTCTTTTATAAACTAAACTAGTGATAAAACAAGAAACTAAAATATTCAATTACAAGATCTAATGATATACCTTCAAGCACAGGGGCGGAGCTGGGCCCCGGGCACCCAGGGCCCATGCCTGGGGCATGAAAAAATTAATACGCTATGAATATATAGGTTTTTGTTGCAGGCCCGGGGCGCCCAGTCAAAAGAAGAAGGCCCAAAGCCTTGATGGGCCGTCTTACCAGAAACCCACGCACGAGGCAACGCCACCCCACGATCTAGCATGCACAAGGGCACAGGAGAACACAACGCTATTGGATGAAACGCTCGCGTGGCCGCCGCCAAGTCACACGCACGCGGACAGCGCGAATGCGCGATCGATCTTCAGCAGCAGCAGGGACTCCAGCGCCCGCGCCGCCGTCTGCCGTGGCTCCGCCCCTAGCCCACCCACTTTCCCTCTGCTCCCGGGCTATAGGCCGCCACCCTCCTGTTCGTCGTTCGCCCGTGTGACGTTGCTTCACTGCCTACTGTCGTAGCTTGTAATTTTCTTTGATGCTTCCCCTGTTACCTTCTTGATGCTTTCTAATTAAGCCATGTTCAACTTGTATGAGTTGTGTCAGTGTACAAGTTGCTTTGAACTCAAATTTATACCATGTTGTATCCAGTCATATATCTAGGGCATTGTTGAACTCAAATTAATCTAATTGCCAATTTCATTTTATATTGTAGAAAAAGAAGATGAAGAAATTTTGCCTGTTGCAACCTCATCAGTGGAAAGAGCTTTCTCAGCTATGAGTATAATCAAGACTGAGTTGAGGAATAGAATGAGTGATGATTGGCTGAATTTTAGAATGATTTGCTATATTGAGCAAGATGTATTTGCAAGTATTGATGATGATGATGATGATATTGTGTATCGCTTTCAATCATATAGGACTTGCAAAGGGCTTTTGCCTCATCGAAGTGGTACGTTTAACAAAAAATATCAATGATAATTGTTTCACATGATGTTTATGCCTTCTTTTTAAAAAAAATCTTTTGATGTCTTGAAGGTGTTGACTCTTCCTCCACCATTGATGATGTTATGCGAGGCACTAATGAAGCAAACCATTGATTTGGTACTCTTTTTTATCACATATTATTCTTTGTAGTTTTTGTCATTTTTTAATCTATTGTGTTGTATTGTTAAGCATTGAATTTAAATTCTAAATTTTTCGTGCAATTGAGCCATATTTTGTATGGGGTTTTCTTTTGAGGTAGCTAAAAGCCTTATGAATGTTAAGTTTTTCCCTCGCGGAGAAAAAAATTGGGCCCGGAGCTTGCTCCAATCCTGGCTCCGCCACTGTTCAAGCACTCACTTCCCTGGCAACGACGCCAGAAAAGAGCTTGATGTCTAATATGCAACTTTATTCTTGTAGACTCGTGTTGGGCCTCCAAGCGCAGAGTTTTGTGGGACAGTAGCAATTTTCCCTCAAGCGGATGACCTAAGATTTATCAATCCGTGGGAGGCGTAGGATGAAGATGGTCTCTCTCAAACAACCCTGCAACCAAATAACAAAGAGTCTCTTGTGTCCCCAACACACCCAATACGATGGCAAATTGTATAGGTGCACTAGTTCGGCGAAGAGATGGTAATAAAAGTGTAGTATGGATGGTAGAAATATATTTTTATAATCTGAATAAATAAAAAACAGCAAGGTAGCAAGTGATAAAAGTGAGCACAAACCGTATTGCAATGCTTGAAAACAAGACCTAGGGTTCATACTTTCACTAGTGCAATCTCTCAACAATGCTAATATAATTGGATCATATAACCATCCCTCAACGTGCGATGAAGAATCACTCCAAAGTTCTTATCTAGCGGAGAACATAAGAAGAAATTGTTTGTAGGGTATGAAACCACCTCAAAGGTATCCTTTTCGATCGATCTATCCAAGAGTTCGTACTAAGATAACACCAAGTTATCCTTTCCGATCGATCTATCTAAGAGTTCGTACTAAAATAACGCAATATGATACACATCAACCAACTCTAATGTCACCTAGATACTCCAATGTCACCACGAGTATCCGTGAGTTGATTATACGACATGCATCAAACAATTTCAGATTCATCATACTCAATCCAACACATAGAACCTCACAGAGTGCCCCAAGATTTCTACCAGAGAAACAAATACGAGAACGTGCATCAACCCCTATGCATAGATTACCCCAATGTCACCTCGGGAATCCGTGAGTTGAGTGCCAAAACACACATAAAGTGAATCAATATGAAACCCCATTGTCACCACGGGTATTCATAGCAAGACATACATCAAGTGTTCTCAAATCCATATAAGTATTCAATCCGATAATTACGAAATCTCAAAGGGAAAACTCAATTCATCACAACAAGATGGAGAGGGAGAAACACCATATGATCCAACTATATTAACAAAGCTCACGATACATCAAGATCGTGCCAAATCAAGAACACGAGAGAGAGAGAGATAGAGAGAGTTAAACACATAGCTATTGGTACAAACCCTCAGCCCCGAGGGTGGACTACTCCCTCCTCATCATGGTGGCCGCCAGGATGATTAAGATGGCCTCCGGTGATGATTTCCCCCTCCGGCAGGGTGCCGGAATAGGGTCCAGATTGGTTTTCGTGGATATAGAGGCTTGCAGCAGCGGAACTTCCGATCTAGGGTTATTTTCAGGGGTTTCTGAATATATAGGATTTTTTGGCGTCGGTTTCACGCGAAGAGGGGCCTCAGGGGGCCCACTACCCACTAGGGGCGTGCCAGGGGGGTGGCGCGCCCTGGTGCCTTGTGGGCAGCAGGACCCCCCCTCCAGTGGTTCTTTACTCCAGTATTTTTCTTTTCTTCTAAAAAAATCATCAAAAAGTTTAGTCCAATTCCGAGAACTTTTATTTCTGCACAAAAACAACACCACGGTAGTTCTGCTGAAAACAGCGTCAGTCCGGGTTAGTTCCATTCAAATCATACCAAAACCATATAAAATTGTTGTAAGCATGGCATGAATACTTCATAAATTATAGATATGTTGGAGACGTATCAGTACGTCCGGCAACTCTTTGGCTCCGCCTTGCGCTTAATTTGTTCGACACATTGTTTGGCTGGATTTTTTGTGATTTTATTAGGGAAAACAATGGATTCTGATGCTTGGTCGGACAAGGAGTATGACCAGCAGAGCTTGATCAAATGATTCAAGATGAGTTCTTCGATTCCTCGGATTCGGACGAAGAAGTGGACATGATCATTGATACGTCTCCAATGTATCTATAATTTTTTTATTGTTCCATGTTGTTATATTATCATTCTTGGATGTTTTACAATCATTTTATAGCAACTTTATATCATTTTTTGGGACTAACCTATTGACATAGTGCCCAGTGCCAGCTGCTGTTTTTGCTTTTTTTTACTTCGCAGAATATCAATACCAAACGGAGTCCAAATGCAGCAAAACTTTTTGGAGAATTTTTTTGGACCAGAAGACACAAGATGGGCCAAAGAAGTACCAGAGGGGAGGCCCAAGGGGAGCACAACCCCCCTGGGCGCACCCTGGTGGGTTGTGCCCGCCTCGGTGGCCTCCCGCATCGTCTCTTTGCTCTATAAATACCCCAATATTCCAAAAACCCTAGGAGAGTCGACGAAACACAATTTTCCAGTCGCCGCAAGTTCCAGAACCACGAGATCCAATCTAGACACCATCACGGAGGGGTTCATCATCCTCATTGGTGCCTCTCCGATGATGCGTGAGTAGTTCATCAAAGACCTACGGGTCCGTAGTCAGTAGCTAGATGGCTTCTTCTCTCTTTTTGATTCTCAATACAATGGTCTCTTGGAGATCTATTTGATGTAACTCTTTTTGCGGTGTGTTTGTTGGGATCCGATGAACTTTGAGTTTATGATCATATCTATACATCCATGAAAGTTATTTGAGTTTTTGATCTCTTATATGCATGATTACTTATAGCCTCGTATTTCTTATTTGAATCTTTGGTTTAGTTAGGCCGACTAGATCGATTTTTCTTGCCATGGGAAGAGGTGCTTTGTGATGGGTTCGATCGTGCGGTGTTCTTTCCCAGTGACAGAAGGGGTAGCAAGACACGCATGTATCATTTTCATTAAGTATAACAAGATGGGGGCTATTCCTACATGAATAGATCTCGTCTACATCATGTCATCATTCTTATTGCATTACTCTGTTTTTCCATGAACTTAATACACTAGATGCATGCTGGATAGGAGGCCTTAATATCCCTTAGTTTCCATTAGGACCCCGCTGCCACGGGAGGGTAGGACAAAAGATGTCATGCAACTTCTTTTCCATAAGCAAGTATGACTATATACAGAATACATGCCTACATTATATTGATGAATTGGAGCTAGTTCTTTGTCATCCTAGGTTATAACTGTTGCACGATGAATGCCATCCGACATAATTATCCATCGTTGATCCAATGCCTACGAGCTTTTCACATATTGATCTTTGCTGAGTTACTTTTGTTGCTACTGCTGTTACCATCACTACAAAACTACTACTGTTACTTTTGCCACTGTTACCGTTACTATCATACTACTTTGCTGCAGATATTAAGTCTTCCAGGTGTGGTTGAATTGACAACTCAGCTGCTAATAGTCGTGAATATTCTTTGGCTCCCCTTGTGTCGAATCAATAAATTTGGGTTGAATACTCTACCCTCGAAAACTGTTGTGATCCCCTATACTTGTGGGTTATCAAGACCTTTTTCTGGCGCCGTTGCTGGGGAGCATAGTTCTATTTTCTGAGTCACTTGGGATTTATATCTGTTGATCACTATGAGAAATTTTAAAGATACTAGAACCAAGATGTTTCCCTCTACTACGAGGGGAGGTAAGGAACTGCCATCTAGCTCTGCACTTGATTCACCTTCTGTTTTGAGTAAGCTTGCGACACCTACACCTGCTATTGATTCTGATATGTCACAAGTAATTGATGATGCTACTTCTACTATGAATGATGCTTATGATGCTACTACTTTGCTTGATAATACTATGCCACTAGGTGAATTTCTTGATGAACAACTTGCTAGAGCCAAAAATATTGAAATTGTTGAAACTGATGAAATTATTGAAACTGAAAACTTTGAAACACCTGCTAGACCCAGCTCTCCTAGATATGAATTGCCTGTTATACCTGAGGGTTATGTTATGGATGGAGAGGTAGCTAGGGACTTTCTTGCTTGTAAGGATAGAGATGATCTTAAGAAATTACTATGCAAGTGGAAAGAAAAATCTTTGAATGCTAGAATGCAATATGATCCTAAGTTTGCTACTTCACCTATCTTTGTTACTGATAAGGATTATGAATTCTCTGTCGATCCTGAGTTAATTACTTTGGTTGAATTTGATCCTTTCCATGGTTATGAATCTGAAACGGTTGTGGCACATCTTACTAAACTGAATGATATATCCACCCTATTTGCTCATGAGGAAAAAATTCGCTATTACCATATTCTTAAGTTATTTCCTTTCTCATTAAAGGGTGATGCTAAGATATGGTTTAATTCTCTTGCTCCTGGTTGTGTGCGTAGTCCCCAGGATATGATCTATTACTTCTCTAAAAAATATTTTCCTGCTCATAAGAAACAAGCTGCTTTACAGGAAATATTTAACTTTGTGCAATCTGAAGAAGAGAGTCTCCCACAAGCTTGGGGGAGGCTTCTCCAATTACTTAATGCTTTGCCTGATCATCCTCTCAAGAAAAATGAAATACTTGATATCTTTTATAATGGACTAACCGATGCTTCTAGGGACCACCTAGATAGTTGTGCTAGTTGTGTTTTCAGGGAATGAACTGTTGAACAAGCTGAAGAACTATTGAATAATATATTGAGGAATGATAATGATTGGAGTCTTCCTGAACCACCTCCTAAGCCGACTCCTAAGAAGAGAGGTATTCTATTTCTCAGTCCTGAAGATATGCAAGAGGCAAAGAAATCTATGAAAGAAAAAAGGTATTAAAGCTGAAGATGTTAAGAATTTACCACCTATTGAAGAAATACATGGTCTCAATACTCCAACACAGGTAGTAGAGGTAAATTCTCTCTATAGATTTGATGAAGGTGATATTCCTTATAATAAGTCTGCTAGTCAATGCTTGGATGAATTTGATAACTTTATTGTTAAACAAGAAAACTTCAATGCTTATGTTAGTAGACAATTGAAACGTAATGCTTATATGCTTGACTGCTTGGGTGACTATATGTGTAGAACTGTTAATGATCTCAAGATTATTAGTAAACATGCTTCCATGGTAAAGACTCAAGTAGAACAAGTTCTCAAGGCACAATATGATTTGTTGAATGAGTTGAATAATAAGAACAATGATCATGTTGTTAGAGTTATGACTAGAGGTGGTAAAATGACTCAAGAACCTTTGTATCCTGAAGGCCATCCTAAGAAAGTTGAGCAAGACTCTCAGAGAATTAATACTGATGCACGTAGTCCTTCTAAAAAGAAAAAGAAAACTGATAGGACTTTGCATGCTTCTAGTGAACCTGCTATAGACACACCTGAAAATCCAAATGATATTTCTATTTCTGATGCTGAGACACAATCTGGTGATGAACATGAACCTAGTAATAATGATAATGATGATGTTCATGTTGATGCTCAACCTAGTAATGATAATGATGTGGAGATAGAACCTGCTGTTGATCTTGATAACCCACAACCCAATAATAAAAGATATGATAAGAGAGACATTATTGCTAGGAAACATGGCAAAGAAAGAGAACCATGGGTTCAGAAACCCATGCCCTTTCCTCCTAAACCATCCAAGAAAAAGGATGATGAAGAATTTGAACGCTTTGTTGAAATGCTTAGGCCTGTCTTTTTGTGCTTACGCTTGGCTGATATGCTGAAAATGTCACCTTATGCTAAGTATATGAAAGATATTGTTACAAATAAAAGAAAGATACCTGAAGCTGAAATTTCCACCATGCTTGCTAATTACACATTTAAGGGTGGAGTACATAAGAAAGTAGGAGATCCTGGAATACCAACTATACCATGCTCCATTAAAAGAAACTATGTTAAAACTGCTTTATGTGATCTTGGAGCCGGTGTTAGTGTTATGCCTTCTCTCTGTATCGTAGACTTGATTTGAATAAGTTGACACCAACTGAAATTTCTTTGCAAATGGCCGATAAATAAACTGCTATACCCGTCAGTATTTGTGAGGATGTGCCCGTCGTAGTTGCAAATGTTACTATCTTAACGGACTTTGTTATTCTTGATATACCCGAGGATGACAGTATGTCGATCATCCTTGGTAGACCCTTTTTGAATACTGCAGGGGCTGTTATTGATTGCAACAAAGGCAATGTCACTTTTCATGTTAATGGTAATGAGCATACGGTACACTTTCCGAAGAAACAACCTCAAGTGAATTGTATCAATTCTATTGGAAAAATTTCAACAATTACTATTGGAGGTTTTGAATTCCCTCTTCCTACCGTCAAAAAGAAATATGATATTCTTATTGTTGGCGACATGCATATCCCCTTTGAGGTAACCTAGTGTCATATGAAGGTTCTCCGGTTTCATGTCATTCGGAAGAAGTTTGTTAATGAGACTTGATCAACCTTGTTAATGGATTCCTTTTGATGGGCATGAGATGGATGAATTTAGTAAACATAACTCTCTGTACCCACTTTTTACTTTCTGTTATTTAGAATAAATAAAGCAAAAATACTGTTATTTTTCTGTTTTCTGAAATATTCATGCAATAAAAAATGACCAGAAAATAAAAGTTCTCCAAATGCCCTGAAAATTTAATATGTTTTTTCTAGAATATTTAAGAATTTTTGGCACTGAAAACACCTCAGGGAGGTGCAGCAGTGGGCCACAAGCCCACAGGGCGCACCCACCCCCATGGGCGTGCCTACAGGGCTTGTGGGTCCCACGTGGGTCCCCCTCACTTATTCCAGCACCCATTCACTTGGTCTTCCTCCAGAAAAAATCCCACCATTGCTCAAACCCGTGTTCTTGCTCATTTTGCTGCCATTTTCGATCTCCTTGCTCGGAACTCCATTTTCGAAACTATTTTGGGAGATTGTTCATCAGTATGTGACTCCTCCAATGGTCCAATTAGTTTTTGTTCTAGTGCTTTATATATTGCAAATTCTTGCTGCTGTGGTGACCTTGTTCTTGAGCTTGCATGTCAAATTTATATGGTCCAAAGTAGTTTTGTTGCATGATATAGCCTCTATACACTTGTGGGAGTAGTTGCTATTAGTTTTGTTGAGTTTTGTTCACTTTTATTTTGAGTCACTAAAAATTTCAGAAATTTTCAGAGAAGAAAGAAACTATGAAGAGGTGGTTAAGGGGTTCTTCAAGCTGGAATTCTAATGAAAATAAAAATGAGGAGAAGAAGAAGCCCAAGTACAATCTTCCTCGTGTCGCGGAGGTTCAGCCATGTGAATGGCCAAGCGATGCATTCTTGAGGGCAGCCGGATGTGACCAATATCTCCTACTCACTAATACCTTCGTGCAAAATTTTCACTTTCATTCTAGGAAGGATCCTCCCATGGTAGAATTTCACTTGTATGATGTGCCTAAGCGGATGACACTTTATGATTTTTGCGATGTTTGCAAATTACCTTATGCGGGCAGCGTCAGTGAACCGCGTCCTAGGGACGTGGAGGTCTTCATTGCGGAAGCTACTGTAGGGGAAGAGAGAGGGGTGTCGGAAACGAGAGTGGCTAGTTTACATTTCCCTGTTTTACGCTATTATTCACTATTTGCTAGGGATGTTTGATTGGTCGTGGGGAGAGTGGAGGCCTCAGTGCCCCTGACCTCGCCATTTTGCGCCATGCTTTATATTCTGATAGAACTTTTAGTTTGGGCACCATTGTTGCTCGACGGTTGAACACGAACCGCTTGAAGGGTCCTGTTTTCGGAGGTATCTATGCTTCTCGCCTTGCTAAACATTTTGAGATACCCATTAGGCATGATGAGGAGGAGGAGATGTTGCTGCCCGTTAAGTATTTAAACTATTCTAGTATGGTAGCGCATGATTTTATTAAGAAGGATAAGGACAAGAGGCTTCTCTACAACCTAGTATTTAGTCAGGGTACTTGTGAGACTATTGCTTTGCCTGCTTCTTCTTTGTTCAATATTCATTCAGGCAGGTACACTATTATGCCCGAGGACATCTACAAATTTTGGGGTCTTTCACAACCCCCAGCACCTGAGCCAGCACCAGTTCCTGATCCATATCAGGAGCCTGTTTACCAGTGGGAGCCGCAGGAGCTCGCCAACCAGTGGAACCCTCAGGACCCTCCGGAGTATCGAGGAGAGGATTATTTTGAGCGGTGGCCCTAGACCAACTTAGGCCAAAAGCCTAAGCTTGGGGGAGTACGTATTTCTCACCGACATTACATTCATGTTCACACACTCAATTCCAGTTGTCGGTGTTCATACTTTTCCATTGTATTATCCATGTTAGTTTATTTTTCCTGCTTTCTTCTTGTGTATGTGAATTTTTTTGAGAAAAACCAAAAATATTTCTCATTTCTTTTTTGTTTTTCTTTCTAGTTTAATTAGTAGTAGTATTAAAAGAAAATCCAAAAAGATTTCTCGTTCTTCTTTTGCTTGTTGGGAGCTTTCCCGTGTAAATAGTTTTTCTCATTTTTGTTGTCTCTTTGTTAATTTGCTTTCTTCAGAAAAACAAAAACTCCAAAAATATTTCAGTGTGTTTCTCTGAATTTCTTTTCTTTTCTTTGGGTTGTAAGGAGAAACCCACGATGAAAATGTTGAGTGGCTCTCATATGCATTATTGTTGATCTAACAAAGAGCCCATATTACCTTGTCTTCTCCTCTGAATAAATGTTTGCAGATTCTAGCTTAGTCCAATGCACGTGCACTCTTATTATTATTCACATCGTTCGGTCATGCAAGTGAAAGGCAATAATGATGATATTTGATGAAGTGATTGAGATGAAGAAAAGCTTGTATGAACTCGACCTATTTTGTTTTTGTAAATATGATTAGCTCATCATTCCTGATTCAACCTATTATGAATGAAACATGTTTGCAATGACAATTAGAGATTATAGTTACTCATGCCATACTTAATTAGCTAGGAGTGTATAATGGTTTGTCTTGAGTGCCAACATGCATTTTAAAATAGTTGTGATGTAGTATGATAGGATGGTATCCTCTTCTGAATGATTCAAGTGGCTTGACTTGGCACATGTTCACACATGCATGTAGTTGAATCAAAATTAGCCTCCACGATATTTATGTTCATGGTGATTTATATCCTACTCATGCTTGCATTCAATGTTAGTTAATCTCAATGCATGTTTATGACCGTTGTTGCTCTCTAGTTGGTCGCTCCTCAATCTTCTGCTAGCCTTCACTTGTACTAAGCGGGAATACTGCTTGTGCATCCACTTCCTTAAACCCAAAGTTGTTCCATATGAGTCCACTATACCTACTTATATGCGGTATTTACCTGCCGTTCCAAGTAAATTTGCATGTGCTAAACTCTAAACCTTCAAATAATAATCTGTTTTGTATGCCCGAATCGCTCATGTAGCGACTGGGGGCTGTCAGTATCTTCCATGCTAGGTGGGTTATTCTCACGATGAGTGTTTATTCACTTATCATTCATGAGAAAGTGGCTGGTAATCGGGATGCCCAGTTCCATGCTCAAAATCAAATCAAAATATAATCATAAAACAAAACTCCCACAGGACTGTTGTTGGTATGGACGGTACCCGTGGATTCGGTTAGCCGTGGAGTGTGATTGTTGGTGGAGGGGGAGTAAAAACTTTACCATTTTGTTTGAGAACCGCCTATAATGTATCTAGAATGGAAGATAGTGAGATCTCTTGGTTGTTATGTTGACAATGAAAGCATACCACTCAAAATTATATTTATCTCTGTTTTAAAAGCTTCGAGCTCTGGCACCTCTGCAAATCCCTGCTTCCCTCTGCGAAGGGTCTATCTATTTACTTTTATTGTTGAGTCATCATCTTCTTATAAAAAGCACCAGTTAGAGAGCACCACTGTCATTTATATGCTTTGTTATTAATTTATATTGAGTATGAGTGTGACTGGATCTCTTTTGCCATGAATTATAATGTCTAGTCAGTCCTTGATCTTCAGGGGTGCTCTGCATTTATGTTTTGCGGTCTCAGAAAGGGCTAGCGAGATACCATTATGTCATATTATATTATGATTGTTTTGAAAAATGTGTTGTCATCCGAGATATCTTATTATTGCTCGCTAGTTGATTATGCCATTGATATGAGTAAATGTGAGACCTAAATGTTATTGTGAATATGATTAGTTCATAATCTTTGCTGAAAACCTGAACATTGGCTAGACATATTTGCAACAACAAGATCAAACAGAGTTTGTAAAAGTTTTTCTTTGTCACTTTCAATTTGTCAACTCAATTGCTTGAGGACAAGCAATGGGTTAAGCTTGGGGAGTTGATACGTCTCCGTCGTATCTACTTTTCCAAACTCTTTTGTCCTTGTTTTGGACTCTAATTTGCATGATTTGAATGGAACTAACCCGGACTAACGCTGTTTTCAGCAGAATTGCCATGGTGTTATTTTTGCGCAGAAATAAAAGTTCTCGGATTGACATGAAATTTTACGGAGAATAATTTTGGAATTAATAAAAAATACTGGCGCAAGAATTAACCAGAGGGGGTCCACCCAGAGGCCACAAGCCTGGGGGGCGCCCCCCCTGGGGCGCGCCTAGAGGGCTTGTGGGCCCCCTGGAGCTCCTCCGACCCTAATTCCAACACTATATATTCACATCCGTGGAGAAAAAAATGAGAGAGAAGCATTCATCGAGTTTTACGATACGGAGCTGCCGCAGCCTCCCGTTCTTCCTCGGGAGGGCTGATCTGGAGTCTGTTTTGGGCTCCGGAGAGGTGAATCCATCGCCATCATCATCATCAACCTTCCTCCATCGCCAATTCCATGATGCTCACCGCCGGGAGTGAGTAATTCCGTCGTAGGCTCGCTAATCAGTGATGGGTTGGATGAGATTTATCATGTAATCGAGTTAGTTTTGTTAGGGTTTGATCCCTAGTATCCACTATGTTCTGAGATTGATGTTGCTATGACTTTGCTATGCTTAATGCTTGTCACTAGGGCCCTGTGACGCCCCCGGCCCGATCGTGCACTAATCATACACGCAAATGCACACGATCAAGCCTAAGGACTCACGGGAAGATATCACAACACAACTCTAAAACATAAATAAAGTCATACAAGCTTTATATTACAAGCCAGGGGCCTCGAGGGCTCGAATACATAAGCTTGCGAACAAGCGTCAGCGGAAGCATCAGATATCTGAGTACAGATATGAAATAGAAACAGAAAGGCCTTTAGGAAGGCGGGGCAAAATAAAACACTACGATCGAAAGGCGAAGGCCTCCTGCCTGGGACCCTCCGATCCTACTCCTGGTCGTCAGTCAACTCGTAGTAGTATCCATCCTCTGGGTAGTAGTAGTAACGATCGTCGGGGCATCTGTCTCAGGGGGCTCCGTCCTCTGGTCACGTCAAACTGGTATGGGGAGAAAAAGGAAATCAAAGCAACCGTGAGTACTCAGAAGTACTCAGCAAGCAAGGATCTACACTACATATGCAACATTTTCAAAGGGAGGCTGTATATGTGGACTGGGCTGCAGAAATGCCAGAATAGAGAGAAGGCCTAGTCCTATCGAAGACTAGCATCTTCAGCGGTCTTGCAGCAGTAGAAGAGAGTAGAACATTACAATATAATGTAGTAGTAATAATATCAACCTCACCCAGAGATCCTTTCTCGACTCCCTGCGAGAAAGCAATCCCAGAGCCATACATTCATCAACCTCGTCCTGAGATCCCTTCTCGACTCCCTGCGAGAAGCAATCCCAGAGCCATATATACAGGTCTCATCACAGGTATCCAGTTCTAAATTGTATCAATCAGGATACAACTCCGAGTGTCCTTTACCGTAGGACCGGCTATCGATAGAAGTGTTCTTCCCTGCAGGGGTGCACCAACTTACCCAACACGCTCGATTAACTTCGGCCGGACACACTTTCCTGGGTCATGCCCGGCCTCGGCCAAACGACACATCGCAACCCTACCTACAGCTCAGCAGAGAGGTCCCCGTCGGTCTACATCCTAAGCGCTCAGAGGTCTTGGGCAATCGCCCTGTGCACTCCGAGTCGTTGCGTGCAGGGGGAAGCCAGGCACCAGGGGGGCGCCGGTCCGTCCCGGCCGCAAGGCTGAACTAGACGTCTGACAGAGCTTTCGGCTGATGCTACGATGCAGAACGCCCATACTATGCCCACGTGATGGTTAGTGCTATCAGACCAGAGGTCTGCTCGGATCAAATATCCAAATCGTTAGGACTAGGGCTTGCGGTAACGAGCAGAGACTCACGAAAGATGTGACCCCGTCGCCCCGTCTCGAGGACTTGCGGCAAGGGTTAAGAATGCCCGGCCGCGCCTCGTATTCACCACTCGGGCACCACACTGGCAACCCGCCTTCGCATCACACGCGGGTACCCCTCAGGGTCGACCCGCCTTTCCAAGTAACAATGTAAGGTCCAAGTATCCGTGTGTCCATAACATCAGGGAATCCGAGGTATCACCCTCATTGAATTCCCACTTGATGTATCCATCAAGGTGAACTAGGAGGAATCACCCTCACTGGGTCCACACTTGAGGTGTTGTACGACAGCGTCGTTATCGGAAGCGGTGAAGGAGGAATCACCCTCGATGACCACGACCGAATAGCTACTCTACAGAGTTAACATCAGAAGTGCTACAAGAGGTTTCACCCTCGGCACTCGATAGTAACGCTGCAGTGTCGTTACAACTAAGGGGGGTGATGTGCGGTGTCGGGTCCTGGTCTTCAATCCCGTTGATCGGGTCTTCTGACGATCCAGCGCGGCAGTCGGGATAAGTGGGGTCACTGATAGGTCTCTACCCAGCCTAGACTAAACAGTTTAGGATATGTAGGTAATTATCAACAGTAGGTTACAATGAACAGGCTATGCATCAGAATAGGTAAAGCAGCAGCAGCAGTAATTCTAATGCAAGCATGAGAAATTTAGAATGGGCGATATCGGTATGCTCAAGGGAGGGGCTTGCCTGGTTGCTCTGGCAAGAGAGAGGGATCGTCAACGGTGGCGTCGGGCTCCTGAGTTGCGTCGGTCTCGGGGATGACGTCGGTGTCAGGGTCTACCGAGAGAGAAGAGGGGGAGGAAACAGTATAAATATAGAGCAAACTGGAGCAACACAAGGTACGACATGATAATACGCAGTGCCGGGTGTATCCTAACGTATGGTTGCACGTCACCGAGGAAGGAGGAATCCATCCGGGAATGTTTTCCCGGTTCCGGACATTTGTCAGACAGATGACCGGAGAGGGACGGTTGCATGTTCTGATAGTTAGGGACGTGTGACGGACGAACGGACCGCGTATTCGGATTCGTCTCGTCGTTCTGAGCAACTTTCATGTACAAAGTATTTTCATCTGAGCTACGGATTATTTTATATGATTTTCTAAAGTTTTTATTAATTTCTGGAATTTAATTAATTATTTAAATTAACATTATCCGAAACAGTGTCTTGCTGACGTCAGCATGACGTCAGCATGACGTCAGGACCAGTGGGTCCCACCTGTCATACTCACATTAGGCTAATTAGTGATTAACTAATTAATTAACATTTAATTAAACTAATTAATTAAATTAGACTAATCTAAACAGGGTTAATTAACTAATTAATTAACTAGTTAATTATTTATTTTATTTATTTTTATTTTTCGTTTTTAAGGGCTGGGCCCCGTTCGTCAGCGTCACAGGGGCACTGGGCCCCACCGGTCAGTGGCACAAGGGCCACGGGCGGGCCACGGGCGCGGCGCGGCGCGCGTGCGCGGGCGTGCGCGCGCGTGGGAGTGCGCGAGCGGCGGCGGCGCGTGCGCGCGAGCGCAGGCAGGCGCGGGCGAGGCAAGCGGGCGATGGGCGGAGCAGCGACGCTAGGCGAGCAGGGGCGGCGCGCGGGCGGTCGGCAGCAGCGGCAGGCGGCACGCGTAGGCAGCATCAGAGCGGGGTGGCCATGCGCGGGCGGTGAGGCACGGCCAGAGGGCCGGCGACGCGGTCAGCGCCGGTGCGGCCGCGTGGTGGGCGCGGGCGACGGCCGGGGCAAGGCCGGGGCGCGGCCCAGGCGTAGAGGCGGAGCGGGGCGAGGTGCGGGCGCGGTGCGGGGCTGCGGTGAGCGCGGCGGTGACCGAGGGGAGAGGAGGGGCGCGGGCAGCGCGGTGCTCACCGCGAGCTGTAGGGGGGTGGCAGCGGTGCTCGAGCTCGAGGGGGAGGACGGGGACGAGGTCGACGACGGAGAGGGGGAGGCGCGACGAGGTCCGGTGAGGGAGAGGACGAGGAGGACGGGGCGGCGGCGTCGGGCACGGGGTCGAGGTCGAGCGACGGGACGAGGAGGCCCGGCGGAAGGGCGGCACTGGCGAGGTGGCGTCGAGGCGCAGCGGCGATGGAGAGCGGGGCGGCGCGGTCGCCGGGGTCGCCGGCCCGATCCAGATGGGATCGGGTGGAGGGAGTGGAGACCGAGGGGGTGGGGGAATGGGGTGTCGGTGGGCTAGGGTTACGGGGAGTGAGGGGATAAGGGGATGGGGTGGGCCGGCCAGGGGGGAATGGGCCGGCCTGGTTGGTGGCCTGGTGGCCAGCTGGGCCACGGCCCAGTTGGTCCGGGGGGGGGAGGGGCTTTTCCTTTTTCTTTTCTTTTCTCTTTTTATTTATCCATACCCCTGTTTTGTAAATAGTTAGGGCTCAAATTGAATTTTGTAAAACATGTGACCTGGTCCATAAATACCAGTGCTCAATTCCCTAACACCTAAAATTAGTTTGGACAAAACAACATTTCTTATTTGTTTTAAATAAATTAAAAGGTCATTAAATATTATTTTCAGCCACTGTTTGAGGACGTTCAAGCCACTTATCCATTTTTAATAATGTTGGTTTCAATTTTAGAAGTGCCTCTGGAACGTTTGTTATTTATCTGACATTTTAGTTTATGATTTGAATAACTTCTATTTTCCACTTTCATTTAAATTCGAATTTGACTTAGGAGTTGAAATGCAATATGATGCTAATGATGATCATGCACTGTTAATCATGCTGACATGGCATAATCAAAAAGGTGATTACTGTAGTTAACCACTGGGGGTGTTACAAATCTCCTCTACTAACAAGAATTCTCGTCCCGAGAATTAAGAAGTAGAAGGAAAAAGTTCGGGGTATTCCGCACGAAGATTATCCTCGCGTTCCCAAGTGGCTTCATCTTCAGTATGATTTAACCACTGTACTTTGAGGAACTTGGTAACCTTCTGACGGGTTCGACGTTCAGCTTCATCGAGAATGCGGATCGGATGTTCCTTATATGAAAGATCATCATGCAATTCGAGCATCTCGTGATCCACAGCTCGGTGCGGAGATTCCTTGAAGCATTTACGAAGTTGCGACACATGGAAGACGTCGTGGATATGAGAGAATTGCGGCGGCAAATCCAATTTATACGCCACTTGACCACGTCTTGCAACAATGCGGAAAGGACCAATGTAGCGTGGAGCTAGCTTGCCCTTGATTCCGAAACGGTGAGTGCCTTTCATAGGAGTGACACGAAGATAAGCTTGATCACCAGGTTGATAAGTCAAACCCCATCGTTTGCGATCATAGTTGCTCTTCTGGCGGTCCTGAGCCGCCTTGAGATTTTCCCGGACAATTCGGACTTGTTCTTCGGCGTGTTGAATAATATCTGGACCCACGAGCGGTCGTTCCCCAGCTTCTGACCAATTCAGAGGGGTTCGACACTTACGTCCATAGAGAACTTCAAAGGGGGGCCATCTTTAGACTGGCTTGATAGCTGTTGTTATAGGAGAACTCGGCATATGGAAGAGATTCTTCCCACTTCTTGCCAAACGATATAACACAAGCTCGCAACATGTCTTCAAGCACTTGATTAACTCGTTCAACTTGGCCTTGGGATTGAGGGTGATAAGCTGAACTCCAGGTGATATGAGTTCCCATAGCCTTTTGGAAACTTTCCCAGAAATGACCAGTGAATATGCTGCCACGGTCTGAACTGATCTCTTTCGGAATACCGTGGAGTGAAACAATTCTGGAGATATATAACTCTGCTAACTGACTAGCAGTGATCGTCTCCTTGACAGGCAGAAAGTGTGCAACTTTGGAGAGTTGGTCGACAACGACAAGAATAGCATCGTGACCCTTCTGTGACCTGGGAAGTCCTGTAACAAAATCCATCTGAACCTTATCCCATTTCCATAAAGGAATAGGAAGTGGTTGCAGAATTCCAGCAGGCTTCTGATGTTCTGCTTTAACGCGTCGACACACATCACATTCAGCAACATATCGAGCAATGTCTTGCTTCATTCTAGACCACCAGTACCTTTGACGGAGATCACGATACATCTTGGTGCTACCCGGATGAATAGACAGCGGGGTATCATGTGCCTCCTTCATAACTTTGTCAGTCATAAGCTCGAAGCGAGGTACGACAATGCGGTCTCTGAAATACAAGGTTCCATCTTCAGACAGCGAGAAATCCCTGTACTTTACAAGGTGAAGGTCTTTCTTCATCAGATCAATTTCAGCATCCTTAGCTTGCGCATTCTTAACAGCTTTCTCAAGGTCTGGTTCAACAACCAAGGTTTTTAGGTATCCTTGGGGAACTATCTCGAGATTTAGCTTTCGAAGCTCTTCATACAGAAGTGGTTGCTGTAGCTGAACCTCAAGTTCGCAGCAATAGGATTTGCGGCTCAACGCATCAGCCATTACATTAGCCTTGCCAGGGGTATAAGAAATACCCAAGTCATAGTCCGCAATGGTCTCCATCCATCTTTGCTGACGGAGGTTTAGAGAAGGTTGAGTGAACAAGTACTTCAGACTTTTATGATCCGTGTATATCTCGCAACGATTACCGAGAAGGTAATGTCGCCATAACTGCAATGCATAGATGACAGCAGCTAGTTCTAGATCATGTACCGGATAATTCTCTTCATGTGGGCGCAACTGACGAGAGCCATAAGCAATCACCTTACGCTCTTGCATTAGGACACAGCCTAATCCTTCACGGGATGCGTCACAATAGATCACAAAGTCTTTGCGGGTATCTGGAGGAGATAGTACTGGGGTATTGTAACGGATTGACATCTGCCCCAGTGGATAAAGAATGTACTCTGGATGTATCCCTGCTCGAACAGCTGGTAGCTGCGTCGCAGGGTGTGGTGGAAACAAACGATCCATCTGAAACAGAGGAAACTCATGATTGTCAAAAGACAAGGAGAAGTATAACCGATCTCGGAGAGAAAGGTTAAACAAAACAATGGAAAGGAAAATGATTATCAGACTAATCAGATCAATGTCAGGGAAATCGCACATATATCCAGCTCTCCGGGTGGACGAGAATTACGAGATCCTAAGTGTCGGCGTTAGTAAACTTTAGTTAACCCGAAAGGAAGAGAGGTCAGAGTCCCAGAGTAAAGATGAGGAATAAAAGATCCTAATACCACCCAATTGGCGACGTGGGCCCGTAAGCCACACAGCCAAGTTAGTAAAACAGTTTTCCGGTTTCTAGACTCAACTTCGGCCAAGGAGTTGAAAAGGGGGTTCCTACAGGCAGTCGGCTCTGATACCAACTTGTGACGCCCCCGGCCCGATCGTGCACTAATCATACACGCAAATGCACACGATCAAGCCTAAGGACTCACGGGAAGATATCACAACACAACTCTAAAACATAAATAAAGTCATACAAGCTTTATATTACAAGCCAGGGGCCTCGAGGGCTCGAATACATAAGCTTGCGAACAAGCGTCAGCGGAAGCATCAGATATCTGAGTACAGATATGAAATAGAAACAGAAAGGCCTTTAGGAAGGCGGGGCAAAATAAAACACTACGATCGAAAGGCGAAGGCCTCCTGCCTGGGACCCTCCGATCCTACTCCTGGTCGTCAGTCAACTCGTAGTAGTATCCATCCTCTGGGTAGTAGTAGTAACGATCGTCGGGGCATCTGTCTCAGGGGGCTCCGTCCTCTGGTCACGTCAAACTAATATGGGGAGAAAAAGGAAAACAAAGCAACCGTGAGTACTCTGAAGTACTCAGCAAGCAAGGATCTACACTACATATGCAACATTTTCAAGGGGAGGCTGTATATGTGGACTGGGCTGCAGAAATGCCAGAATAGAGAGAAGGCCTAGTCCTATCGAAGACTAGCATCTTCAGCAGTCTTGCAGCAGTAGAAGAGAGTAGAACAATACAATATAATGTAGCAGTAATAATATCAACCTCACCCAGAGATCCTTTCTCGACTCCCTGCGAGAAAGCAATCCCCGAGCCATATATACAGGTCTCATCACAGGTATCCAGTTCTAAATTGTATCAATCAGGATACAACTCCGAGTGTCCTTTACCGTAGGACCGGCTATCGATAGAAGTGTTCTTCCCTGCAGGGGTGCACCAACTTACCCAACACGCTCGATTAACTTCGGCCGGACACACTTTCCTGGGTCATGCCCGGCCTCGGCCAAACGACACATCGCAACCCTACCTACAGCTCAGCAGAGAGGTCCCCGTCGGTCTACATCCTAAGCGCTCAGAGGTCTTGGGCCATCGCCCTGTGCACTCCGAGTCGTTGCGTGCAGGGGGAAGCCAGGCACCAGGGGGGCGCCGGTCCGTCCCGGCCGCAAGGCTGAACTAGACGTCTGACAGAGCTTTCGGCTGATGCTACGATGCAAAACGCCCATACTATGCCCACGTGATGGTTAGTGCTATCAGACCAGAGGTCTGCTCGGATCAAATATCCAAATCGTTAGGACTAGGGCTTGCGGTAACGAGCAGAGACTCACGAAAGATGTGACCCCGTCGCCCCGTCTCGAGGACTTGCGGCAAGGGTTAAGAATGCCCGGCCGCGCCTCGTATTCACCACTCGGGCACCACACTGGCAACCCGCCTTCACATCACACGCGGGTACCCCTCAGGGTCGACCCGCCTTTCCAAGTAACATTGTAAAGTCCAAGTATCCGTGTGTCCATAACATCAGGGAATCCGAGGTATCACCCTCATTGAATTCCCACTCGATGTATCCGTCAAGGTGAACTAGGAGGAATCACCCTCACTGGGTCCACACTTGAGGAGTTGTAGGACAGCGTCGTTATCGGAAGCGGTGAAGGAGGAATCACCCTCGATGACCACGACCGAATAGCTACTCTACAGAGTTAACATCAGAAGTGCTACCAGAGGTTTCACCCTCGGCACTCGATAGTAACGCTGCAGTGTCGTTACAACTAAGGGGGGTGATGTGCGGTGTCGGGTCCTGGTCTTCAATCCCATTGATCGGGTCTTCTGACGATCCAGCGCGGCAGTCGGGATAAGTGGGGTCACTTGATAGGTCTCTACCCAGCCTAGACTAAACAGTTTAGGATATGTAGGTAATTATTAACAGTAGGTTACAATGAACAGGCTATGCATCAGAATAGGTAAAGCAGCAGCAGCAGTAATTCTAATGCAAGCATGAGAAATTTAGAATGGGCAATATCGGTATGCTCAAGGGAGGGGCTTGCCTGGTTGCTCTGGCAAGAGAGAGGGATCGTCAACGGTGGCGTCGGGCTCCTGAGTTGCGTCGGTCTCGGGGACGACGTCGGTGTCAGGGTCTACCGAGAGAGAAGAGGGGGAGGAAACAGTATAAATATAGAGCAAACTGGAGCAACACAAGGTACGACATGATAATACGCAGTGCCGGGTGTATCCTAACGTATGGTTGCACGTCACCGAGGAAGGAGGAATCCATCCGGGAATGTTTTCCCGGTTCCGGACATTTGTCAGACAGATGACCGGAGAGGGACGGTTGCATGTTCTGATAGTTAGGGACGTGTGACGGACGAACGGACCGCGTATTCGGATTCGTCTCGTCGTTCTGAGCAACTTTCATGTACAAAGTATTTTCATCTGAGCTACGGATTATTTTATATGATTTTCTAAAGTTTTTATTAATTTCTGGAATTTATTTTTATTATTTTCAACATTATCCAGAATAGTAACTGATGACATCAGCATGACATCATGCTGATGTCAGCAGTCATTAGGGTTAATTAACAGTAGTTAATTAGGTTAGGTTAATTAACAGGATTAATTAAGTTAATTAATTAATTAAATTTAATTATTATTATTATTTTCATTTACTTTAAAACGTTTTCTGGGCGGGGCCCATATGTCATTGGCCCATAGGCCATAGCGGGTTCGGGCGAACGGGCGTACAGGTGCGGGTGCTCGCACCCGAGGCCACGAGAGGCGAGGGCGAGCGCGCCCGAGGCCTCGATGGCCGGCGACGGCGGAAGCAGCGCCGGGCGCGGGGAGCTACGGGGCACCGGCGGCCACAGGCGCCCTGCCGCGGGGCGGAGGAAGGGCGGCGGCTCGCACAGCAGTGGGCGGCGCGGGCGAGCGGACAGGGCGAGGCCGGGCGGTGGCGCAGCAGAACCGCGCGGCCGACGAGCGAGCCGGGCGTGGCGCGGGCGAGGTCAGCGCGCGGCTGCGGGGAACGCCCGCGGGGCGCCACGTGCGCCAGCGGGGCGAGCTGCGGTTGCGGCGGCGAGAGCGGGCACGCGTGGCTGGGCGCAGGTGGGTGCGGCCAGGGTGCAGAGGGAGTGGAGCAGGCGCAGGGGAGAAACTCCAGGCCGCGCCACAGGAGTCCGCGGGCGCGACGAGCGCGGCCCGGAGCGTGGCAGGGCGCGGCGGAGCGCAGCTCGAGGTGCAGGCGCCGTCGAGGTGCGTGCAAGCACGGTGACCGCGTTGCGCTAGCGAGGGGAAGCGGGAGCAGAGAGGAGGCGCCGTGCGGGGCTGCCCCTAGGCGCGGACACGCGTGTCGATGGGCAGCGGGGAACAGGGGAGAGAGGAGGAGAGGTCGGAGCTCACGGCGGGGCCGTAGGGTCTTAGGCAGCGGGGCGTGGGGAGGACGACGGGACGACGGCGCGGGGTCGACGACGGGATGGCGGTCTGCCGAGGTGGTCCGGCGATGTGGTGTGGCGACGACGGGCGATGGCGTCGGGCCGGCGCACGAGTCGAGGCCGAGGCTTCAGGCGGGTGCCGCGCGAGGGAGAGGAAGGCGCGGAGGAGCCCGAGAGGGGTGGCGCCGGCGATAGCGAGCGCGACGGGGTCGCAGCCCCCGATCCAGATCGGGGGAAGTGGAGCAAGGGGGGAGTGGGGGTGACGGTTAGGGTTTCTGGAGTGGGGGGATAAGGAGGCAACGGGGTGGGCCGGCCTGTAGGGTGGCCGACTGGGCCGGCGGGGTTGAGGCCTGGTGGCCAGCTGGGCCACGGCCCAGTTGGTCCGGGGGGGGGGGCTTTTCCCTTTTTTTTTTTATATTATTTATTTTCCTTTTCTGTTTTCTCTTTATTTTTATTCCAAAAGACTTTTGTAAAATACGAGACTTGCTCCATTATTTACAGTGCATTATCTGTCACTGCGAAATTGGTTTGGGGTCCATAACTTTTTGTTTGGATTTTATTTAAATTGAAAAAGGATTGAATAGTGCTATGTTGCTGCTGTTTCTAGTTGTTCGAGTCCTTTTACAATTCCAACTAATGTTGCAATCATTTTTATAAATGCTATGGGAATATTTGCAACATGAGGCACATTTTAGTTTTCCAGTTTGAACAACTTTTATTTTCCACTTTCATTTAATTTGAATTTGAGTTAGAAGTTGAAATGCATTATGATGCAAATGATGATCATGCACTGTTAAACATGATGACATGGCATAATCAAAAGGGTGATTACTGTAGTTAACCACTGGGGGTGTTACAGGCCCGAGTGCCATGAATTCAGATCTGAACCTATTATGTTTTCATGAATATATGTGTGTTCTTGATCCGATCTTGCAAGTTGTAGACACCTATTATGAGTTATGATCCGCATACCCCAAGGTGACAATAATTGGGATTCTTTTTGGTGATTACCGTAGTTTGAGGAGTTCATGTATTCACTAAGTGCTAATGCTTTGTTCTGGTTCTCTATTAAAAGGAGGCCTTAATATCCCTTAGTTTCCATTAGGACCCCGCTGCCACGGGAGGGTAGGACAAAAGATGTCATGCAAGTTCTTTTCCATAAGCACGTATGACTATATACGGAATACATGCCTACATTATATTGATGAATTGGAGCTAGTTCTGTGTCACCCTAGGTTATAACTGTTGCATTATGAATGCCATCCGACATAATTATCCATCACTGATCCAATGCCTACGAGCTTTTCACATATTGATCTTTGCTGAGTTACTTTCGTTGCTACTGCTGTTACCATCACTACAAAACTGCTACTGTTACTTTTGCCACTGTTACCGTTACTATCATACTACTTTGCTATTAAATACTTTGTTGCAGATATTAAGTCTTTCAGGTGTGGTTGAATTGACAACTCAACTGCTAATACTCATGAATATTCTTTGGCTCCCCTTGTGTCGAATCAATAAATTTGGGTTGAATACTCTACCCTCGAAAACTGTTGTGATCCCCTATACTTTGATGGGGAACGTAGTAGTAAATCAAAAAATTTCCTACGCGTCACCAAGATCAATCTATGGATAGACTAGCAACGAGAGAGAGAGGAGTGCATCTTCATACCCTTGAAGATCGTGATGCGGAAGCGTTGCAAGAACGCGGTTGGAGGAGTCGTACACGCAGCGATTCAGATCGCGGTTGATTCCGATCTAAGCACCGAACAATGGCGCCTCCGTGTTCAACACACGTGCAGCCCAGTGACGTCTCCCGCGCCTTGATCCAGCAAGGAGGAGGGAGAGGTTGGGGAAGACAACTCCAGCAGCACGACGGCGTGGTGGTGGAGTTGGCAGTTCTCCGGCAGGGCTTCGCCAAGCTCAACGGAGGAGGAGGGGGTGTTGGAGAGGGGGTGGGCTGCGCCTTGGATGAGGTCCTGCTGCCCTCCCTCCTCCCCTCTATTTATAGGGCCAAGGGGGAAGGGGGCCGGTCCCTCTAGATCAGATCTAGAGGGGGGGCGGCGGCCAGGGGGAGGGGGCTTGCCCCCCAAGCCAAGGGGGGCGCCCCCCTTTAGGGTTTCCCCCAACCCTAGGCGCATGGGCCCTAGGGGGGAATGGCGCCCAGCCCACTTAGGGGCTGGTTCCCTCCCCCATACAGCCCATAGGGCCCTCCGGGGCAGGTGGAACCTCCTGGTGGACCCCCGGAACCCCTTCGGTGGTCCCGGTACAATACCGGAAAACCCCCCAACACTTCCGGTGACCGTATGATGACTTCCCATATATAAATCTTCACCTCCGGACCATTCCGGAACTCCTCGTGACGTCCGGGATCTCATCCGGGACTCCGAACAACATTCGGTAACCACATACTATTTCCCATAACAACTCTAGCGTCACCGAACCTTAAGTGTGTAGACCCTACGGGTTCGGGAACTATGCAGACATGACCGAGACATCTCTCCGGCCAATAACCAACAGCGGGATCTGGATACCCATGTTGGCTCCCACATGTTCCACGATGATCTCATCGTATGAACCACGATGTCGAGGATTCAATCAATCCTGTATACAATTCCCTTTGTCTACCGGTATGATACTTGCCCGAGATTCGATTGTCGGTATCCCTATACCTTGTTCAATCTCGTTACCGGCAAGTCTCTTTACTCGTTCCGTAACGCATGATCCCGTGGCTAACTCTTTAGTCACATTGAGCTCATTATGATGATGCATTACCGAGTGGGCCCAGAGATACCTCTCCGTCATACGGAGTGACAAATCCCAGTCTCGATTCGTGCCAACCCAACAGACACTTTCGGAGATACTTGTAGTGCACCTTTATGGTCACCCAGTTACGTTGTGACGTTTGATACACCCAAAGCATTCCTACGGTATCCGGGAGTTGCACAATCTCATGGTCTAAGGAAATGATACTTGACATTAGAAAAGCTTTAGCAGATGAACTACACGATCTAGTGCTATGCTTAGGATTGGGTCTTGTCCATCACATCATTCTCCTAATGATGTGATCCCGTTATCAACGACATCCAATGTCCATGGTCAGGAAACCGTAACCATCTATTGATCAACGAGCTAGTCAACTAGAGGCTCACTAGGGACATGTTGTGGTCTATGTATTCACACATGTATTACGATTTCCGGATAACACAATTATAGCATGAACAATAGACAATTATCATGAACAAGGAAATATAATAATAACCACTTTATTATTGCCTCTTGGGCATATTTCCTACAGTCTCCCACTTGCACTAGAGTCAATAATCTAGTTACATTGTGATGAATCGAACACCCATAGAGTTCTGGTGTTGATCATGTTTTGCTCGTGGAAGAGGTTTAGTCAACGGATCTGCGACATTCAGATCCGTATGCACTTTACAAATATCTATGTCTCCATCTTGAACATGTTCACGAATGGAGTTGAAGCGACACTTGATATGCCTGGTCTTCTTGTGAAATCTGGGCTCCTTGGCAAGGGCAATAGCTCCAGTGTTGTCACAGAAGAGAGTCATTGGGCCCGACGCATTGGGAATAACTCCTAGGTCGGTGATGAACTCCTTCATCCAGACTGTTTCCTGTGCTGCCTCCGAGGCTACTATGTACTCCGCTTCACATGTAGATCCCGCCACGACGCTTTGCTTGCAACTGCACCAGCTGACTGCCCCACCATTCAAAATATACACGTATCCGGTTTGTGACTTGGAGTCATCCAGATCTGTGTCGAAGCTAGCATCGACGTAACCCTTTACGACGAGCTCTTCGTCACCTCCATAAACGAGAAACATATCCTTAGTCCTTTTCAGGTACTTCAGGATGTTCTTGACCGCTGTCCAGTGTTCCATGCCGGGATTACTTTGGTACCTCCCTACCAAACTTACGGCGAGGTTCACATCAGGTCTGGTACACAGCATGGCATACATAATAGACCCTATGGCTGAGGCATAGGGGATGACACTCATCTTTTCTCTATCTTCTGCCGAGGTCGGGCATTGAGCCGTGCTCAATCTCACACCTTGCAATACAGGCAAGAACCCCTTCTTGGACTGATCCATATTGAACTTATTCAATATCTTGTCAAGGTACGTGCTTTGCGAAAGACCAATGAGGCGTCTCGATCTATCTCTATAGATCTTGATGCCTAATATGTAAGCAGCTTCTCCAAGGTCCTTCATTGAAAAACACTTATTCAAGTAGGCCTTTATGCTTTCCAAGAATTCTATATCATTTCCCATTAATAGTATGTCATCCACATATAATATGAGAAATGCTACAGAGCTCCCACTCACTTTCTTGTAAACACAGGCTTCTCCATAAGTCTGTGTAAACCCAAACGCTTTGATCATCTCATCAAAGCGAATGTTCCAACTTCGAGATGCTTGCACCAGCCCATAAATTGAGCGCTGGAGCTTGCATACCTTGTCAGCATTATTAGGATTGACAAAACTTTCCGGCTGCATCATATACAACTCTTCCTTAAGGAAACCATTAAGGAATGCCGTTTTGACGTCCATTTGCCATATCTCATAATCATAGAATGCGGCAATTGCTAACATGATTCGGACGGACTTCAGCTTCGCTACGGGTGACATGGTCTCATCGTAGTCAACCCCTTGAACTTGTCGATAACCCTTAGCGACAAGTCGAGCCTTATAGATGGTCACATTACCATCCGCGTCTGTCTTCTTCTTAAAGATCCATTTGTTCTCTATGGCTTGCCGATCATCAGGCAAGTCTGTCAAAGTCCATACTTCATTTTCATACATGGATCCTATCTCGGATTTCATGTCTTCAAGCCATTTGTTGGAATCCGGGCCCGCCATCGCTTCTTCATAGTTCGAAGGTTCACCGTTGTCTAACAACATGACTTCCAGGACAGGGTTGCCGTACCACTCTGGTGCGGAACGTGTCCTCGTGGACCTACGAAGTTCAGTAGCAACTTGATCCGAAGTTTCATGATCTTCATCATTAACTTTCTCTCTAGTCGGTGCAGGCACCATAGAAACATCTTCCTGAGCTGCGCTACTCTCCGGTTCAAGAGGGGGTACCTCATCAAGTTCTACTTTCCTCCCACTTACTTCTTTTGAGAGAAACTCTTTCTCGAGAAAGGATCCATTCTTGGCAACAAAGATCTTGCCTTTGGATCTAAGGTAGAAGGTATACCCAATAGTTTCCTTAGGGTATCCTATGAAGACGCATTTTTCCGATTTGGGTTCGAGCTTTTCAGGTTGAAGTTTCTTGACATAAGCATCGCATCCCCAAACTTTCAGAAACGACAGCTTAGGTTTCTTCCCAAACCATAATTCATACGGTGTCGTCTCAACAGATTTCGACGGAGCCCTATTTAAAGTGAATGCGGCAGTCTCTAAAGCATAACCCCAAAATGATAGCGGTAGATCGGTAAGAGACATCATAGATCGCACCATATCCAATAGAGTGCGATTACGACGTTCGGACACACCATTATGCTGAGGTGTGCCAAGCGGCGTGAGTTGTGAAACAATTCCACATTTCCTTAAGTGCGTGCCAAACTCGTGACTCAAATATTCCCCTCCACGATCTGATCGTAAGAACTTTATTTTCCTGTCACGTTGATTCTCAACCTCACTCTGAAATTCCTTGAACTTTTCGAAGGTCTCAGACTTGTGTTTCATTAAGTAGACATACCCATATCTACTTAAGTCATCAGTGAGGGTGAGAACATAACGATAACCACCGCGAGCCTCAACGCTCATTGGACCGCACACATCAGTATGTATGATTTCCAATAAGTTGGTTGCTCGCTCCATTGTTCCGGAGAACGGAGTCTTGGTCATTTTGCCCATGAGGCATGGTTCGCACGTGTCAAATGATTCATAATCAAGAGACTCCAAAAGTCCATCTGCATGGAGTTTCTTCATGCGTTTGACACCAATGTGACCAAGGCGGCAGTGCCACATGTGGGACTATCATTATCAACCTTACATCTTTTGGCATTCACACTATGAATATGTGTAACATCACGTTCGAGATTCAATAAAAATAAACCATTGACCAGCGGGGCATGACCATAAAACATATCTCTCATATAAATAGAACAACCATTATTCTCGGATTTAAATGAGTAGCCATCTCACATCAAACGAGATCCTGATACAATGTTCATGCTCAAAGCTGGTACTAAATAACAATTATTGAGGTTTAAAACTAATCCCGTAGGCAGATGTAGAGGTAGCGTGCCGATGGCGATCACATCGACCTTGGAACCATTCCCGACGCGCATCGTCACCTCGTCCTTCGCCAGTCTCCGCTTATTCCGCAGCTCCTGTTTTGAGTTACAAATATGAGCAACCGCACCGGTATCAAATACCCAGGAGCTACTACGAGTGCTGGTAAGGTACACATCAATAACATGTATATCATATATACCTTTGGTATTGCCGGCCTTCTTATCCGCTAAGTACTTGGGGCAGTTCCGCTTCCAGTGACCGTTTCCCTTGCAATAAAAGCATTCAGTCTCAGGCTTGGGTCCATTCTTTGGCTTCTTCCTGGTAGCTTGCTTACCGGGCGCGGCAACTCCCTTGCCGTCCTTCTTGAAGTTCTTTTTACCCTTGCCTTTCTTGAACTTAGTGGTTTTATTCACCATCAACACTTGATGTTCCTTTTTGATCTCCACCTCCGCTGATTTCAGCATTGAATATACCTCAGGAATGGTTTTTTCCATCCCCTGCATATTGAAGTTCATCACAAAGCTCTTGTAGCTAGGTGGAAGCGACTGAAGGATTCTGTCAACGACCGCGTCATCCGGGAGATTAACTCCCAGCTGAGACAAGCGGTTGTGCAACCCAGACATTTTGAGTATATGCTCGCTGACAGAACTATTCTCCTCCATCTTACAACTGTAGAACTTGTCGGAGACTTCATATCTCTCGACCCGGGCATGAGCTTGGAAAACCATTTTCAGCTCTTGGAACATCTCATATGCTCCGTGTTGCTCAAAACGCTTTTGGAGCCCCGGTTCTAAGCTGTAAAGCATGCCGCACTGAACCAGGGAGTAATCATCACTACGCGACTGCCAGGCGTTCATAACGTCTTGAGTTGCCGGGAAAACAGGTGCATCACCTAGCGGTGCTTCAAGGACATAAGCTTTCTTGGCAGCTATGAGGATGATCCTCAGGTTACGGACCCAGTCCGTGTAGTTGCTACCATCGTCTTTCAGCTTGGTTTTCTCTAGGAACGCGTTGAAGTTGAGGGCAACATTAGCGTGGGACATTTGATCTACAAGACATATTGTAAAGTTTTTAGACTAAGTTCATGATAATTAAGTTCATCTAATCAAATTATTCAATGAACTCCCACTCAGATAGACATCCCTCTAGTCATCTAAGTGATACATGATCCGAATCGACTAGGTCGTGTCCGATCATCACGTGAGACGGACTAGTCATCAACGGTGAACATCTCTATGTTGATCGTATCTTCTATACGACTCATGTTCGACCTTTCGGTCTTCCGTGTTCCGAGGCCATGTCTGTACATGCTAGGCTCGTCAAGTCAACCTAAGTGTTTTGCATGTGTAAATCTGGCTTACACCCGTTGTATTCGAACGTTAGAATCTATCACACCCGATCATCACGTGGTGCTTCGAAACAACGAACCTTCGCAACGATGCACAGTTAGGGGAAACACATTCTTGAAATTTTAGCGAGGGATCATCTTATTTATGCTACCGTCGTTCTAAGCAAATAAGATGTAAACATGATAAACATCACATGCAAATCATAAAGTGACATGATATGGCCAATATCATTTTGCTCCTTTTGATCTCCATCTTCGGGGCACCATGTTCATCATCGTCACCGGCATGACACCATGATCTCCATCATTGTGTCTTCATGAAGTTGTCTCGCCAACTATTACTTCTACTACTATGGCTAACGGTTAGCAATAAAGTAAAGTAATTACATGGCGTTTTCATTGACACGCAGGTCATACAATAAAATAAGACAACTTCTATGGCTCCTACCGGTTGTCATATTCATCGACATGCAAGTCGTGATTCCTATTACAAGAACATGATCAATCTCATACATCACATATATCATTCATCACATCCTTTTGGCCATATCACATCACACGGCATATGCTGCAAGAACAAGTTAGACGCCCTCTAATTGTTGTTGCAAATTTTTACGTGGCTGCTATAGGTTTCTAGCAAGAACGTTTCTTACCTGCGCCAAAACCACAACGTGATATGCCAATTTCTATTTACCCTTCATAAGGACCCTTTTCATCGAATCCGATCCGACTAAAGTGGGAGAGACAGACACCCGCTAGCCACCTTATGCAACCAGTGCATGTCAGTCGGTGGAACCTGTCTCACGTAAGCATACGTGTAAGGTCGGTCCGGGCCGCTTCATCCCACGATGCCGCCGAATCAAGATAAGACTAGTAACGGCAAGTAAATTGACAAAATCGACGCCCACAACAACTTGTGTTCTACTCGTGCAAGAAACTGCGCATAGACCTAGCTCATGATGCCACTGATGGGGAACGTAGTAGTAAATCAAAAAATTTCCTACGCGTCACCAAGATCAATCTATGGAGAGACTAGCAACGAGAGAGAGAGGAGTGCATCTTCATACCCTTGAAGATCGTGATGCGGAAGCGTTGCAAGAACGCGGTTGGAGGAGTCGTACACGCAGCGATTCAGATCGCGGTTGATTCCGATCTAAGCACCGAACAACGGCGCCTCCGCGTTCAACACACATGCAGCCCGGTGACGTCTCCCGCGCCTTGATCCAGCAAGGAGGAGGGAGAGGTTGGGGAAGACAACTCCGGCAGCACGACGGCGTGGTGGTGGAGTTGCCAGTTCTCCGGCAGGGCTCCGCCAAGCTCAACGGAGGAGGAGGGGGTGTTGGAGAGGGGGAGGGCTGCGCCTTGGATGAGGTCCTGCTGCCCTCCCTCCTCCCCTCTATTTATAGGGCCAAGGGGGAAGGGGGCCGGCCCCTCTAGATCAGATCTAGAGGGGGGCGGCGGCCAGGGGGAGGGGGCTTGCCCCCCAAGCCAAGGGGGGCGCCCCCCTTTAGGGTTTCCCCCAACCCTAGGCGCATGGGCCCTAGGGGGGAATGGTGCCCAGCCCACTTAGGGGCTGGTTCCCTCCCCCATACAGCCCATAGGGCCCTCCGGGGCAGGTGGAACCTCCCGGTGGACCCCCGGAACCCCTTCGGTGGTCCCGGTACAATACCGGAAAACCCCCGAACACTTCCGGTGACCGTATGATGACTTCCCATATATAAATCTTCACCTCCAGACCATTCCAGAACTCCTCGTGACGTCCGGGATCTCATCCGGGACTCCGAACAACATTCGGTAACCACATACTATTTCCCATAACAACTCTAGTGTCACCGAACCTTAAGTGTGTAGACCCTACGGGTTCGGGAACTATGCAGACATGACCGAGACATCTCTCCGGCCAATAACCAACAGCGGGATCTGGATACCCATGTTGGCTCCCACATGTTCCACGATGATCTCATCGGATGAACCATGATGTCAAGGATTCAATCAATCCCGTATACAATTCCCTTTGTCTACCGGTATGATACTTGCCCGAGATTCGATCATCGATATCCCTATACCTTGTTCAATCTCGTTACCGGCAAGTCTCTTTACTCGTTCCGTAACGCATGATCCCGTGGCTAACTCTTTAGTCACATGAGCTCATTATGATGATGCATTACCGAGTGGGCCCAGAGATACCTCTCCGTCATACGGAGTGACAAATCCCAGTCTCGATTCGTGCCAACCCAACAGACACTTTCGGAGATACCTGTAGTGCACCTTTATGGTCACCCAGTTACGTTGTGACGTTTGATACACCCAAAGCATTCCTACGGTATCCGGGAGTTGCACAATCTCATGGTCTAAGGAAATGATACTTGACATTAGAAAAGCTTTAGCAGACGAACTACACGATCTAGTGCTATGCTTAGGATTGGGTCTTGTCCATCACATCATTCTCCTAATGATGTGATCCCGTTATCAACGACATCCAATGTCCATGGTCAGGAAACCGTAACCATCTATTGATCAACGAGCTAGTCAACTAGAGGCTCACTAGGGACATGTTGTGGTCTATGTATTCACACATGTATTACGATTTCCGGATAACACAATTATAGCATGAACAATAGACAATTATCATGAACAAGGAAATATAATAATAACCACTTTATTATTGCCTCTAGGGCATATTTCCAACATACTTATGGGTTATCAACGCGCCATGGTGGGTTATGCCCTCCTCGGTGGCCTCCCGCACCGCCTCTTTGCTCTATAAATACCCCAATATTCCAAAAACCCTATGGGAGTCAACGAAACACAATTCCAGCCGCCGCAAGTTCCAGAACCATGAGATCCAATCTAGACACTATCACGGAGGGGTTCATCATCCTCATTGGTGCCTCTCCAATGATGCGTGAGTAGTTCATCAAAGACCTACTGGTCCGTAGTCAGTAGCTAGATGGCTTCTTCTCTCTTTTTGATTCTCAATACAATGGTCTCTTGGAGATCTATTTGATGTAACTCTTTTTGCGGTGTGTTTGTTGGGATCCGATGAACTTTGAGTTTATGATCAGATCTATATATCCATGAAAGTTATTTGAGTTTTTCATCTCTTATATACATGATTACTTATAGCCTCGTATTTTTTCTTCGAATCTTTGGTTTAGTTAGGCCGACTAGATCGATTTTTCTTGCCATGGGAAGAGGTGCTTTGTGATGGGTTCGATCGTGCGGTGTTCTTTCCCAGTGATAGAAGGGCCAGCAAGACACACATGTATCGTTGCTATTAAGGATAACAAGATGGGGGCTATTCCTACATGAATAGATCTCGTCTACATCATGTCATCGTTCTTATTGCATTACTCCATTTTTACATGAACTTAATACACTAGATGCATGCTGGATAGTGGTCGATGTGTGGAGTAATAGTAGTAGATGCAGGCAGGAGTCGATCTACTAATCTTGGGCGTGATGCCTATATAATGATCATTGCCTGGATATCGTCATAATTATTCGATGTTCTATCAATTGCCCAACAGTAATTTGTTTACCCATCGTGTGCTATTTCTTGAGAGAAGCCACTAGTGAAATCTACGGCCCCCGGGTCTATTTTCCCATCATATATTTGCAGATCTATATTGCTATTTGCCTTTTCCTTTATTTGCATCTTTTATTTTTCAGATCTATATTATAAAAAACCCAAAAATACCTCGCTGAGTTTTATTTGTCGGTATTTGCATCTATCAATCTATCACAATTTTTATCCCGTCAACTTGAAAATTTCTGGCACCGTTACCCGAAAGGGATTGACAACCCCTTTTTCACATCGGGTTGCAAGTATTTGTTCTTTGTGTGCAGGTACCGTTTACATAGTGTTGCTTGGTTCTCCTACTGGTTCGATAACCTTGGTTTCATAACTGAGGGAAATACCTACCGTAGTTGTGCTGCATCATCCCTTCCTCTTTGGGGAAATACCGACGTAGTTCAAGGCACATCAAAAGGAATTTCTGGCGCCGTTGCCGGGGAGTCATCATGAACATCTATCAGGTTCCTAATCACAAATCTCATCTCCTTGCAATTTACATTATTTTCCATTTGCCTCGCGTTTTCATCTCCCGCACTTCACAAAAATTTGCCGTTTTATTCGCCCTCTTTTTCGTTCGTCTTTTTCTCGTCAGATCTGCTTGCAATCTTGTTTGCATAGTCACGATGACTCAAGAAAACACCAAGTTGTGTGATTTTTCCAATACCAATAACAATGATTTTATTAGCACTCCGATTGCTCCTCCCACCACTAGTGCGGAATCTTGTGATATTAATGCCGCTTTGTTGAATCTTGCCATGAAAGATCAATATTACGATACTCCTAATGAGGATGCCGCGTCCCATCTAAACACATTCGTAGAATTGTGTGATATGCAAAAGAAAAAAAGGTGTGGACAATGATATTGTGAAGTTGAAATTATTTCCTTTCTCTTTGATGGATCGTGCAAAAATTTGGTTTTCTTTCTTTGCCTCGTAGTAGTATCGATTCTTGGGACAAGTGCAAAGATGCTTTTATTACTAATAATTTTCCGCCCGCGAAAATTATTTCCCTTAGAACTCAAATCATGAATTTTAAGCAACTTGAGCATGAACATGTTGCACAATCTTGGGAAAGAATGAAATTGATGCTAAGAAATTGTCATACTCATGGTTTAAATCTTTGGATGATCATACAAATTTTTTGCGGGATTGAACTTTGTTTCTAGAAATCTTTTAGATTCCGCCGCGGGTGGCACTTTTATGAAAATTACTTTGGGTTAAGCTACTAAATTGCTAGATAATATCATGGCAAATTACTCACAATGGCATACCAAAAGAGTGCCTACTAGTAAAAAGGTTAATTCGGTTGAAGAAATTAATTCTTTGAGTGAAAAAGTTGATGCTCTTATGAAAATGGTTGCTAGTAAAAGTGCTCCTATTGATCTTAATGATGTGCCTTTGTCTACTTTGATTGGCCAAAATAGTGATGCAGTAGATGTGAATTTTATCTCGCGAAACAATTTCAATAACAATGCTTATAGAGGTAATTTTAATCCTAGGCCTTTTCCTGGAAATTCCTCTAACAATTATGGTAATTACTATGGTAATTATTCATACAATAATAATAGGAACCCCTCTGATCTTGAGAATTATATTAAAGAATTTATCTATACTCAAAAAGCTTTCAATACTACGATAGAAGAACAGTTGAATAAGATTGATGATATGTCTAGAAGTATTGATAGAATTTCTCATGATGTAGAAAATCTCAAGTTGAAAATTTTTGTACCCAAGGTTGATGAATCAATTAAAGCTCTATATGTTTCTATGGATGAAAGTAAGAAAAGAACCGCTATGCTAAGAGCTAAAAGAGAATTTTTAGAAAGAGTGTTTTCTAGTGGTTGCTTTCATAAAAATGATGAAGATCTTAAAGTAATTGGTGTCTCTTCTATTGATTCCTTGTTTAGTAAAATTAAAATTGATGATAAAGGGATTGGAGAAGAGTCAACTTTAGCTAGAAGGCGTCCCGATAATTCGGAGGGTGAAAATCTTGATGAAAAATTTGATAAAAGTGGGTTTGGAGAGGTCAAAACTTTAACTAGTGATGTGCCCACTCTTTTGGATTACAAAGACTTTAATTATGATAGTTGCTCTTTGATTGAATGTATTTCTTTGTTGCAATCCATGATAAATTCACCTCATGCCTATGAACAAAATAAAGCTTTTACTAAACATATTGTTGATGCCATGATGAAAGCTTTAGAAGAAAAGTTGGAATTGGAAGTTTCAATTCCTAGAAAATTACATGATGAATGGGAACCTACCATTAAAGTCAAGATTAAAAATTATGAGTGTTTTGCTTTATGTGATTTGGGTGCTAGTGTTTCCACAATTCCGAAATCTTTATGTGATGTGCTTGGTCTTACCAACATTGAAGAGTGTTCTTTAAATTTGTACTTGGTGGATTCTACTATTAAAAAGCCTTTGGGAAGAATTAATGATGTTCTTATTCTTGCAAATAGGAACTATGTGCCCATAGATTTTATTGTTCTTGATATTGATTGCAATCCGTCTTGTCCAATTATTCTTAGTAGACCGTTTTTACGCACTATAGGTGCGGTGATTGATATGAAAGAGGGCAATATTAAATTTTAGTTTCCACTAAGAAAGGGTATGGAACACTTCCCTAGAACAAGAATTAGGCCACCATATGAATCAATCATGAGATCAACATATGGATCAAAAACAAAAGATGACAATACTTGAATCTATGAATTATGCCTAGCTAGGGGCGTAAAACGATAGCGCTTGTTGGGAGGCAACCCAATCTTTATCTTTTTGCTTTTTGGTTTTCTTCCTGTTTTGTAATAAATATACAAATATGCCTCTGATTAGATGTGTTTTTATGTTTTTTTTAGTTTTTGTGCCAAGCTAAGCCTTTGGGATCATGTTGGGTGATAGTTGATTTGATCTTGTTGAAAAACAGAAACATTTGCGTCCAGTAAAATATTTTTCATAAATCACAAAAATGTGCTTTTGCTATGAATTTTTTACACAAGATTGATATACAAATTTACCATGTTGTCCTAATGTTTCAGAATTTTTTGAGTTACAGAAGTATACGAAGTTCCCTGATTACTACAGACTGTTCTGTTTTTGACAGATTCTATTTTTGTTGCATTGTGTGCTTATTTTGATGAATCTATGGATTGTATCGGGGGGTATAAGACATGGTAAAGTTAGAATACAGTAGAAATAATGCAATAATAAAATATGAATGGGTTTGCAACAGTACTTAGAGTAGTGATTTGCTTTCTTATACTAATGGATCTCACGAAGGTTTTGTTAAGTTTTGTGTGATTGAAGTTTTCAAGTTTTGGGTGAGATCACAATGGATGATGGAATAAGGAGTAGCAAGAGCCTAAGCTTGGGGATGCCCCATGGCACCCCAAGATAATATTCAAGGAGAAACAAGCAACTAAGCTTGGGGATGCCCCGAGTGGCATCCCCTCTTTCTTCTAACGACCATCGGTATTTTACTTGGAGCTATATTTTTATTCGTCACATATCATGAGTTTTGCTTGGAGCATCTTGTATTATATGAGTCTTTGCTTGTTTTGATTTTTAGTTTGTCACAAGTATCCTTGCTGGACACACCTATTTGAGAGAGCCAAAATTATGCTATGATTTATTTGAATTGCTCTATGCTTCACTTAAATTTTTTGAGCTATGGAATTGCTCTAGTGCTTCACTTATATCTTTTTGAGCACGGTGTGCTTTAACATGTTTTGAAGAAATGCTCTCATGCTTCACTTAGATTTATTTGAGAGTTAGTAATTTTGAAGAAATTCTCTCATGCTTCACTTATATTATTTTGAGAGACAAATTTTTTTTATGCTCATGTTCTTCACTTAGATTTGTTTGAGTTGTCAAAAGTAATTGCAATATATGAAACTAGTCCCGAAGTGACAGATATTCAAGAGGGATATAATAAAAACTTTCATGAAGATCATTGGACAAAATAAACTTGATTCTTTGTAATAGTTTTGAGATATGATGATAGTGATACGTGAGTCATGTTGATGAGTAATTATGCTTTAGTAAGAATATTGGTGTTAAGGTTTGTGATTCCCTATGCAAGCATGAAAGTCAATAGTTATGCAATGAAACTATATCCTACTTGTGGTGCATTATTCGGTGTTAGTTATGCTTAATGCTCGCTTATGTGATTTTTCGTTTCTTAGTTGGTTGCTTCTCAATCTTTTGCTAGCATCCACTTGTACTAAGTAAAAATACTACTTGTGCATCCAAAATCCTTAAACCCAGTTTTGCCATATGAGTCCACCATACCTACCTATATGCTGTATTTCCGTGCCGTTCTAAGCAAATTTGTATGTGCCATCTCTAATTTTCAAAATGAATTTCCTTTTTGTGTGCTCGTACCGCTCATGAAGCGGCAGGGGGTAGCCAATATTTTCCATTCTAGATGTGTTATTCTCAATATGAGTGTTTATTCACTTGTCATTGCACGAGAGTACGGTGGTAATTGGGATGCCCAGTCCCGAAATGAAAAAGAAATTTACTTTATGTTGTCAAATAATAAATTCCTTGGAAAGTGTTGGTATGGAAGGCACCCATGGATACGGCTAGCCATGGATTGTGAAAGAATGGTGGAAAAAGGAATAAACTTTATTTTCTGTTTGGGAACCACCTATGATATATCTAGCATGGAAAGTGTTGGGAATTACTCGGTTGTTTCGTTGACGGGAAAAGTATGCCTCTAAAAAAATTATCTCTCAATTTAAGCTTTGAGCTCTGGCACCTCTACAAATCCCTACTTCCCTCTGCGAAGGGCCTATCTATTTACTTTATGCAATTTTTATTTTTATTTGAGTCTCCATCTTCTCTTATAAGCACCAACTAAGGGGCACTATGATCGTACTTGAGCATTGGATGTAGCTAATATGCGAGTGTGTTTCATGAATGGATCAATGATTGAGCATGATGGGCTAGGGATAACTTGCTTTAGTGTTGATATTTTGAAAGACATGGTTGCTTGTTGATATGCTTGAGTATTTAAATCTTCAGTCAAAACTAGACTATTGCTTTGAACCATATAAAAGTCCAAATGTCTATGCTACAAAAGAAAAGAATATGTGATGAACATGTTAGGCAGCATTCCACATCAAAAATTCTGTTTTTATCATTTACCTACTCGAGGACGAGCAGGAATTAAGCTTGGGGATGCTGATACGTCTTCAACGTATCTATAATTTTTGATTGTTCCATGCTGTTATATTATCATTCTTAGATGTTTTACAATCATTTCATAGCAACTTTATATCATTTTTTGGGACTAACCTATTGACATAGTGCCCAGTGCCAGTTGCTGTTTTTGCTTGTTTTTTACTTCGCAGAATATCAATACTAAACGGAGTTCAAACGCAGCGAAACTTTTTGGAGAATTTTTTTGGACCAGAAGACACAAGATGGGCCAAAGAAGTACCAGAGGGGAGGCCCAAGGGGAGCACAACCCCCCAGGGCGCACCCTGGTGGGTTGTGCCCGCCTCGGTGGCCTCTCGCACCGTCTCTTTGCTCTATAAATACCCCAATATTCCAAAAACCCTAGGAGAGTCGACGAAACACAATTTTCCAGCAGCCGCAAGTTCCAGAACCACGAGATCCAATCTAGACACCATCACGGAGGGGTTCATCATCCTCATTGGTGCCTCTCCGATGATGCGTGAGTAGTTCATCAAAGACCTACGGGTCCGTAGTCAGTAGCTAGATGGCTTCTTCTCTCTTTTTGATTCTCAATACAATGGTCTCTTGGAGATCTATTTGATGTAACTCTTTTTGCGGTGTGTTTATTGGGATCCGATGAACTTTGAGTTTATGATCAGATCTATATATCCATGAAAGTTATTTGAGTTTTTGATCTCTTATACGCATGATTACGTATAGCCTCGTATTTCTTCTTCGAATCTTTAGTTTAGTTAGGCCGACTTGATCGATTTTTCTTGCCATGGGAAGAGGTGCTTTGTGATGGGTTCGATCGTGCGGTGTTCTTTCCCAGTGACAGAAGGGGCAGCAAGACACGCATATATCGTTGCTATTAAGGATAACAAGATGGGGGCTATTCCTACATGAATAGATCTCGTCCACATCATGTCATCGTTCTTATTGCATTACTCCGTTTTTCCATGAACTTAATACACTAGATGCTTGCTGGATAGCGGTCGATGTGTGGAGTAATAGTAGTAGATGCAGGCAGGAGTCGGTCTACTAATCTTGGGATGCCTATATAATGATCATTGCCTGGATATCGTCATAATTATTCAATGTTCTATCAATTGCCCAACAATAATTTGTTTACCCACCGTGTGCTATTTCTTGAGAGAAGCCACTAGTGAAATCTACGGCCTCCAGGTCTATTTTCCCATCATATATTTGCAGATCTATATTGCTATTTGCCATTTTCTTTATTTGCATCTTTTATTTTCAGATCTATATTATCAAAAACCCAAAAATACCTCGCTAAGTTTTATTTGCCGTTATTTGCATCTATCAATCTATCACAATTTTTATCCCGTCAACTTGACAATTTCTGGCACCGTTACCCGAAAGGGATTGACAACCTCTTTTTCACGTCGGGTTGCAAGTATTTGTTCTTTGTGTGCAGGCACCGTTTACATAGTGTTGCTTGGTTCTCCTGCTGGTTCGATAACCTTGGTTTCATAACTGAGGGAAATACCTACCGTAGCTGTGCTGCATCATCCCTTCCTCTTTGGGGAAATATCAACGTAGTTCAAGCGACATCAATCATGCTCATGAGCATGCAAGAGGAAAATGGATCGGCAAGTGGAGCATATTCTTATCTTCAAGGGCTCAATCAAAGGGAGAAGAGTGATCAACCGGATAGGGTGTCCAGAGCAAAGCTACTACACAAGGACTACTTTGCTCCCAAGCCTACTTTCCCGGATGATCCATATTTTCGTCGTTGTTTTTGCATGCGAAAACCACTGTTTTTGCTCATTGTGGAGGGAGTGGAGGCACACGACGACTACTTCAAGCTCACAAGAGATTGCTGCAGACAACTCTGTTTCTCTGCCAAGCAGAAGTGCACGGCTACTCTGAGGATGCTTGCACTTGGTATTGCTGCAGATACCATTGGTGAGTTGGTCAGGATGCGTGGATTTGCCAAGTCTGACGATTGATGCTCTAATAGATCAGTTGAAGCAAAGAGCTTGAATAATTTTCAAACAGGAACCAGCACCAGCGCCCCACCATTTTGCCTTTGATAAATGATTTCAGTGCTAGCTGTGATATAGAGTGGTAATGTTTGATACATCAATTCACTAAACTATGTTAATGTTAAAATAAAATCGTATTCTCTTATATATCTCTTGCCAATATTGTATCGTAAATATTCCTCCCAGGCTACATGCACGAGGTCTCGATCTGTAGCATTTGGATCAATAGCCAACATGCATTGCTCGACAACGTAGCAGCCGGTGCCGTGTGTCTCAGTAATGGCACCATCGAGAGCTTGATCCTCATTCTGCATCATTCCTGGAAATATGCTAGTACTTCCTCCTTATAATTGTACACTAGTAGAACGTATGCAGCATATGTGCGTAACAACATGAGCAACACGTGATGCCAACATGGATAGAAGATCGCTTCTTGGGTCGATAAGTTTGTGATAATATCACCCAAAAGTCCCTATTTCCTTTAGGGTATGCCTAGAACTCAGTTAACTGGGACGTACGTCAGAGTAGTTGTGGTGCTACAAACGGCAGGGCTGGATGCTGCAAACAGCAACGATAGTCGTTGCGATACATGTTGTGAGCAACGAGAACAAACGCAGGAACCGATGAGACTTCATGTTCCAAACGGCAATGGCAAATGTTGTGGATGATGGGACGACGTGCTGCGAGTGATGAGGGAAACATTGTGACCGGTGAGACGACATGCTACAACCAGCATAGATGGACACTGCGACTTATGGGATGACGTGCTGCAAGCGGTGGGACGACGTGTTGCGAGGGCTATTGGACGATGCTTAGTCTAGCAAAAATCTCCACACAAAGATCTAACGATTAAGTAGTTGACAGAAACTTGGTTAAGTCTCGGTGGGCTAAGTTTTAGATAAGTCATTCCTTTAGTGAATCCAACTCACATGCTTCTTGAAGATCTTTCTTTTTTGCCATGGCATGGCAATCAAATTTTTTGTATTTTAGCTTCTGATTATGCAAACATAAAACCCAAACCAAAATGAACCAACCCTAAATACTCATGGCTCCCGGTTGGCAAGGGCCCAAATCCTGGAGTGCCCCCTTCAAGCCCCAACGAGAACCCGTTCGAAATCCCAAACGGGGGCAGATATTCGGGCGCCCCTATGTATCGCGTTCACCGAGAGGGGAGGAACCCTCGTTGAAGGGGAGACCAAGATGGGCCAGCCCAAGAACATAGGAGGCCACAAACTCCTTTTTCCTTTTTTTTATGTTTTCTTTGTCCTTTATTTTTGCATTATATATATATATATAATCAAGCATTCGGGAAATGTTAAAAAAATTGAGGGGGGGGGGGGATGTCAAATGTGTATAAAAAACCTTGACCATGTATTAGAAAAAGGTTAATATTTCATTTGAAAGATCTTAATCAAGCATTTAAAAAATGTTGACCATGTGTTAACAAAATGTTAATCTTGTATTTAAAAAATGTTGAAAATGTGTATAGAAAAAATGTTGACCATGTAATAAAATTGCAAATCTTTTATTTGGAAATTGTTAATTAAGCATTTAAAAAATGTTGAAAATGTGTATAGAAAAAATGTTGACCATGTATTAAAAAATTGTTAAACTTGTATTTAAAAAATGTTAAATGTGTATTTCAAAAATGATCTTGACATATACGAAAATGTAGAATGGAAACTCAAAAAAGAAAAACAATTGCTAACCTTGTATTTCAAACATGTTAAACAAGCATTTGAAAAATGTTAATTGAGCATTTGAAAAATGTTGAAAATGTGTATATATAAAATGTTGACCATGTATTAAAAATGTTAAACTCTTATATCAAATGTTAAAATCATATTTTAAAAATGTCAACCGTGTATTTGAAAAATTATCTTGACGTATAAGAAAAATGTAGAGTGATAACTAAAACAAAGTAAACAAAAGAAAAGAAAAGAATGAAACCGAAAAAGAAACCAAAGAAAAAACAAAGCAAAAAAATAAAACCGACGAAACAAATTAAAAAAATGGGAAAACTGAAAAATCAATAAAGAGATAAGGAATAACGAAAAAGTTGAAAACTAAGAAAGCAACAAAAAGCAAAAGAAAAAGAGTAGGAAAAGAAAAAAGATAAAAACAATGAAAAAACAAAGAAAAATTGGAGAGGAAATAAGAAAACCAAACCAAAAACAAAATAAAACGAGAAATAAGAGAAAAACCCAGAGAAAACCGAATAAAAATGAAGCAAAAAAAAGAGAAAACCGAATTTCATGAACATAATTTGAATTCAAGAACATTTGTTTGAATTGGATGAACATATTTTGAAAGTACATGAGTAATTTGTGAATTTGATGAACATTTGAAATTCGATGAACTTTTTTCTGAAATTTTGAACATTTTTTTGAATACATCGATTTTTCTAAGTATATTATTTTCTTTAAATTGATTTAGATTTTTTGCATTTGACGAAGAAAAAAGTTCACGATTTTTTAAATTTAAAATTTCAAAATGAAAATTTAAAATAAAAAGGAAAAATAGAAATTAAAAGAAAGAAATAATGAAAATAAAAAAATAAAATCAAAACAAAAAAAGGAAAAGAAAATGGTCTGGTAAGTTCCAAAACCTTCCCAAAACCGAAAGAGGGTCCTGCGTTGGGCCGGCCCAACTCACTTAGCGAGCATGCAGGGTGCGCGTTTGGTCGACTTTCGTCGATTTCAGGCTCGATAATCCGACATCTACCAAACAAACTATGAAAAGTTACGTAAACTTTCCTAACTAAATCTCCCCCCTGAATTTAAATGGGGTGGGCCCCAACCACTAATACTGATCCAATTAATTACCTCCACGTCAGGCTCGTGGGTCTAGCATTACTCCCGTCTCCGCCGATCCCCTCAACGACTCCGACAACGCCTTCCCCTGTCCGACGGGCGCGGATGGGTCGATCCTCCTCGCTTAGCAGGCGTACGTCGCCGCCAGCAGGAACGACACAACGGCCACGGCCAAATCGACAACCAATCACACCGTGGAGATCACCTCTTGGATCGTCGACCCCCAAGCGGTGTCCACTGCTCCAAGGACGCCATACATCACTTGTGGCATCACTCCCATTTGAGTTCTAGCATGATGACTTTTTAGTAGTCATGTGAACCTTGTATGTTGATTTCACTAAAAACACACCGTTGCATCAATGCAAGGCCGTAAAAGTCGTCATTTTGCTTACAGATTGGGGTCTCCAAAATAGTAGAGACATCCTCCTGTAACAAGATTTGTCGGACGAGTTATTTGTCCCAAGAGCAGGTATGTGTGGGTCAATTAGTTCACTAACTCATGTGAGCAGCTGTTGTCCCCGACAAGTTCTTGGTCCATGAATACTTCCCCTAGGCACCCAAGGGTCATTCCATATTTGTATGTTTACACCGGACCCAACTCTCCAAATCATGCCTTCCTTTACCACTTCAAGGCCCCTGAAAATACTCCTCCAAACATAGTTAATCTCAGCCGATGGTTGTGAAGGAAGAAGATCCATGTCCGAAAAGTAGCCAGCTCTCAAGACACGAGCACAGAGGGAATCCGGATATTTTTAGCAGCCGTCATGCCTGCTTTGATAGCATCACAAAATTGAACGAGTATAGATCACGGAAGTCCAGATCTCCTTCCTCCTTTGTACACATCATCCTCTCCTATTCTATCTAGTGAGTTCAATGCTCATCATTTTGCTGTGACCACTAGAATTGACATATCATCTGACTAATGCCATCACATAGGAATTGTGTAAGATCAAAATACCCCATAGCACAAATCGGAATTGCAAGTACATTTATAAGAATTTATTTGCCAGCCAGTGACAGGAACTTCTCCTGCCAACCCTGAATCCTCTTCCAAAATTTTCCCTTCAGGCATTTCAAACTTTTAGCCCTTGATCATCCAACATAACCAGTCCCAAGTATTTGCCGCTTGTGCTTCAGACTGGAGGCCTAGTTCAGTCATAATCAAGTCTCTGGTCTATCTCGGCGTATTGGTGTTAAAGAAGATAGAAGTGGTGTGATAGGTTCATTTGACACGACATATAACATCATGTGACGAAAAATTAGAATCAGAATTGCCTCTTAATGTGTCGTCGATTGATTTAAGCATGAGTAGAGTTTAGTTACCTGAGAATAAAAAAAAGTGAAGATATCCAAATATGACGAGAAAAAAACAGACATGAGCTACTTGGGCCACTTGAACGCGCATCTCCCCCTCTTCCCCTCCATTTTTGTCTCTTTTCTTTTGAATAGAAGAAGGGCACGCCTCTTCCCCGCCTTTAGCCAGACAGAAGGAGCTAACTCCTATTGGACGCCCATTGGCGTCAAATAGGGGAGCCTCCGCTTGAAAGCCAGGGCAAATGGGCTGACCCACTCTGCCGCGAGCAATTTTTTCTTGTTTTTATTTATGGAGCTTGATAGTTAAAAATGTTTAGATGTGTATTTGTAATCATTGTATATTATAAAAGGTTTCACCGTGTATTAAAAAATACTCTATGTGTATAACAAATGTTCATCGTATATGTAAAAAATATCATCATATATTAAAAATGTTTAATAATACAAAAAAGATCATACATTAAAAAATCCAGTGTGTATTTGAGAAATGTTCACCAAATACTAACAAAGTCATTTTGTACTTGAAAATTCTTCATCATATATAAAAAAAATCTAGAATGTGCGAAAAGAGAAACAAATCTGAATAGTGAAAAGGAAAAAAATAGGGAAAATATGTTAAAAGTAAAACGAAAAATAAAAAACTGAAACAAAAAACAATTCAAGAAAAAACTAAAAAAAACCAACATCTAGTGAACAACCGAAAAAAAAGCCACTGAAGGAACACAGAGCGCATGCTGTCGAATTTGTTCCCGTGGTTTAAAAAAATACTCGTCACATTAACAAAAAGTAACACATTTAAAAATATGTCGATGGTAGTTTTAAAACTGGTCATAACATATAAGTAATTTTCATGACATTAAAAAGAGTTCACAACAATAAGAAAATGTTCGCATGTTTTAAACAAATGTTCATGGATATTTGAAAAAATGCTTAATATTTGTTTAAAAAGTATATACCATTTTTTTAAAATTTGTTTGATGTGCATTTGAAAAATATTTAAACATGTGTTCAGATAAATGGTCAACATGTATTGAAAAATAAATTCAACATGAGTTTGACCTGTATATAAAAAAATGTTTGACATGCATTCACAAAATGTCATTGTATGCTGCAAGGTCGGAAGAAGAAGTGTGATAAGCCCCGGTAAACGGCGACAGAAAAGTAAAAAGAAATAAAAGCAAAAGAAAAAAAAGTAAGAAACAAAAAAGACGAAAGAAGGGAAAACCAGTAGAATTTGAAATTTATGGTAGGAACCAATAAAACTTTTACACGATGAGTCAATACAAACGCTGAATCAAATTTGTCTAAGAATTTATCTTTTTTTCCTAAGGGATTCTAAGAATTAGTTTGACAGAGTCCAGATAAAAACATTTCAGTAGGAAAATTATAATTTTTCAGTAATAAATGATTATTTTTTATTAACAAACTAATCATAATGCATCTTCTCGAGGAAAAACCAAGATTCTTGTTATAAACTACTTCCTCCGTCCACAATGTAAAACATTTTTGCAAGGCTATATTAGCAAACATCCTTTAATACACTAAGCTGCCTAATTTTAGAAGCCCCACAGTCAATTGAGGATGGAAAATTTCGGTTGTGCCGTTCGATTTTGACCCGGTCGTCTCGCTGGGTCGCCTGGAGGGAATCGGTGCTAAGTGGGTTCCCTTTGTCAGCTCGAAGGGGTTCGTTCTTTTTGGATCGCGTGTACACGGTGGAGTCCAGGAAACCTGTCGCCTCGCCCTCTCCCTCACCCCAGGCAGAAAAGGAGGCGGTGGCACTTCAAAAAAAGGAGGCGGTGGCGGCTAAGGGCATGTACAATGGTGCTATCTTAGGAGTGCCACATAGGATAAATGATGAGGTGGAGGAGAGGGAACTCATAAGAAAATGTTTGTCTTCTCTTATTTAAGAGAGATAAGAGAAGACAAGAGATGATCTCTTAGCATAATATGTCTCACCACGTTTTTAGAAATGGCTAGTTATTGAAGATAAGACTAAGAGATGACCCATTGTAGATAATTTTTTTTGTTATCTCTAAATTACATGCAAGATTTAAGATAAGACTATCTTATCAACCATTGTACATGCCCTGAGATTTCGCATCTGCGGCAGCACGTGTGAACTGCGGGCGGCACCGGCATGAACGGAGGGCGGTGGCGCCGTGGAACAGGTGCTTTCCTCTCTAGGCCCCGCCTCTCTCCATTTGGTCTTGTCCTTTTCTTTCTCTCGACTCGGGACGGGTGGCTGCGGACAGAATGTAGTGGATGGCGGGTGACGACCAGGACGGGGATTAGTTAGTTTCAAAAGTATTACAACCGCCCACCTTCGCCACCGAATCCCCGATGTAGTTTGCTCCTCCCCCTACCTCTATTTTTCTCGTGCGTGTGCTGCCTTTGCGTGTTCTGTATGTGCTGCTTGTGCGTTGCCGAGCTCGCCGACACTTCTGCAGCTGCTATGCTGTTGGACGTTGCTTGTGCTGATATGCAATGTATACTGAATAACTACAGTGTCCAATTTCTGGCAAAATAATTTCAAAATGCTCACTGAATGTCCAATTTCTATCAATATTGTGTGAAGCTTCTCACTGAAAATTGTGTCCAGATGACCTAATTAGGCTCTCAAAGCACCAACCATGTATCATACGTTTGATCTGGTAGATAGATTGTTTATGCTAATGTTGTTATGTGCCAGCTGAACAACTAATTTGTTTTTTTGGAGATGGAATGGGTTGCCTAACTTGTTAATATTTCAGTATATGGCTTAATTACTCTCTCAGATCAGTTGTGGAAGTCTAGGAATCACTAAATGATAATGCTCAAATTACCCCATATATATGTAAGGTGTTTAAGATGCTTTGTTGCAGTTTAAGATCCCTTTTGTTGTCAGTAGTCCCTAATTCCCTATGAACGGTCTGTTATAACAATAACATTTATTTGATACTTAGCACTCCATTGGATATGCTTGTGCTAACTTTATAAAATATTGTGGCTTCATTTGTTGCGACTCTGAATTTCTCACACTCTTGACTACCTGGATCATTGCAATAATGGTTGTAGAATTTCATGTGCCATGCTAATCCTTTGGAGATTGTTGTTTCACTTATGAAAAAAATGTTCTACTCTATGGCAAAACAAGCATTGCTGATAAAGTGTGGTGTGTAGTATGCTGCACATTCTTCTGGAATCATAGGCACTATTAATCAACCGAAGAGTCTTGAGACATCAGCGCAACTTGGCATGCTAAACCAGTAGTTCCAGTCAAAATGGTATGCTAAAGTTGCAGCTCCCGAGATAAGTCGCTTGATGCTAGAGTAAATATGATGAATGTTGGAAACTCAGAACCTCACTTCGCACCAATCTTATGAAATGTGTTCAGTTCAAGTTGATCTACCCATAGGGCAAAAGAGAAGACATAATTTTGTTTTTTTTATAGCTGAGTATGTGAAGATGGATTGATGCTTTTGTCCTAGGAATGTGCTGTAATTTTTTTCATCATAATTAAGATCTTTAAGAGAGAAAATTTTATTGCTTATGTAATTCCCATGTTTTGCATTTAGTGCAGCGAAGTGAATGAAAAAACACGCTAAAATGAAAAAAACGGTGTAGCAAAGCGCGCATAAATCCTTCTAGTTTTATATTATGAGAAGGAGTGGTAAAAGTTACATCGCATATCTTGGAAGCATCCTCTCTAACCCCACCTTTTACATCAGCATTCCTCCGAATCTCCAACGCAGATGGAAAAAAATGGTGCAAGAAGGTAGAAGAACAACACTCGAAATAATTTTTTTGTGGGTTTTTTTTAGGGGTAACACTGGAAATAAAAAAAAAACTGCGAGGAGAAACAGAAGCCCAGCAGGTCAATATTGAAGCCCACGAACTAACAGTCCCCAAATCTCCCGTCAAAAAAAGAAAAAAAAAGAAACAATCCCCAAATCTTCGAGCGCCTCCTTCAATCCCTAGCAGTAGCACTTGGCCGATCGAAATCTGAAACGTCCGGCGGATCGATGACCGACGGCGACGCCGACAGCGCCTCCCCCTGGCTGGCGTCGATCCTCCTCGCCCGGCAGGCGTACGTCGCCGGCAGCAGGAACGCCACCACGGCCACGGCCAAGGCGAGGTCGATAGGCAACCACACCGTGGAGGTCACCTTCTGGATCGCCGACCCGCCGGCGGTGTCCTTCTGCACCTGCCAGTGCTCCAAGGCCGCTGACCTGAAGGACCCGCCAGAGGTGGTCGGCGCGCAGGGCAGGTTCGTCCTCCTCCGCGCCGTCTTCGCCTCCGGCTACTACTACAGCAAGGATGAGGAGGAGTACTTGGTCTACACGGGCGACCCGAGGTCCCCGTCCCTTGAGAGCATCCCGCTTCCCGAGGACGATGACGGGGGGCTGCGCCGAGTCGGCGAGTTCGGGATCGTGCCCCGCGACGGCGAGGATGCCGGCGGCCATTACCTCGTGGTGGCGCTCCGCAGCGCGGCGACCAGCTTCAAGGAATACCGGCTCCACATCTACTCGTCCGAGGACAGGACATGGAGGAGCAAGGAGCTGCTCAACCCATGCCCGGGGGAGTACGCGATCTGGCCGGACAAGGTGATCACGGTGGGAGACGGCGTGCTGGCGTGGGTCAGTCTTCAGGAAGGCATGGTGGTGTGCGACGTGCTTCAGGAGGAAGAACCCCTCCACGCGCGCTACATCCCATTGCCGGCGCCATTGCCTGAGAACAGACAAGATACCTATTTGAAGAAATTCCGGGATGTCGCCTGCTGCATCGATGGTCTGATCAAGTTCGTGGAGATGGAGCACCGTGTGATCGTGACGGAGATCAGAGAAGAGCCGCCGTTGGATCCCAGGGACAATGACGTGCTCTACGATTCAGATCTGATCAAGCTGAGCAAGCGCAAAGGCGTGGAGAACAAGCCCAAGATCCTGCGCACGGTGAACGGTTGGAGCGCCATGACATGGACTAGGGAGCTCGGGTCCGACTGCTGGCACAAGGGAAGCATCGTCGATGTCGATGACATTTCGGTCGATGATGCGGCGTTACTGTCAGGCCAAGGGAATGATGAACCCACTGGGATCTTGCCATTCAGGAACCTGTACTCGGCTTGGCCCATCCTGTGCGAAGATGGTAATGACATGCTTTACCTCAAGTCATCCAGGCATTTGTCCGATTCAAATAAATGGGTGGTTGCCGTGGATCTTGCCAAGAAGACACTGAAAGTGGAAGCACCTGGGGAGCACCCTTTTGGAGGAGTCCCCCCCTGGCAGCAAATATGCCATCCCTCCGCATTGGCGAACCATCTGAAAATGACTCCAGGTAATTGTTGCTGGCCTTCTCTTGTTATATCAACATGCTTGTTACTTGTGATTTTTCTTGTTTGCCGCTTAGACCCTTTCAGTGGCTAGGCACAATGCTGTTGGCTATCTGGTTTTTCTACCTTCCCTTTAATTATGGATATATCTTAATCTTGTATAAATGCCTGTTAGGTTTATGACTAGGGAGTCCCTGTTTATGAATTATGACTACTATGGCATTGCTTATGAGTTTTTTCGCTATCTGTAGGCATTAAAGTCTCAGCAATCCTGATCACGCAGAAGGGCAGCTCCGCAAATGAGCCAAATAATACATCTGTAAGTATTGTTCTATTATGTCCTGCTTTTCATATTTCAAAGAATTCCCACCGGCTAAAGTTGCCTCCCTCGTGTCGGTAGATCTGCGTCGGCGAGCCTGATTCATACGAATCCAAGAACAAACGTCAAAGGCAGGTTTCTTATCTTACTTTGTTACGAGAACACTATTCTTTGAAGATCCGTGCCATATGTTGATCTGTTTTACTTACACCATCAAACCATCGAATATTCTGAAAGCTATGCTTCAACAGGTGCGTGGAGCCCGGCTACGGTGGGTACCCGTCAATGTCATGGCCCCATCAAAACATTCTGGTATGCTGCATTTCAAATGTACTGTTTCCCATGTTTCCATATTTGATCATCATACATCAACATTAACCAGACCGCGCCACTCCAGCCATCGCCACCACCACCGCTACCACCACCACCACCGCAATGTTTCAACGTGTGGGCTGGACCCTTCCGCAACCCTATGTATGCGCCACGGGCCCTTGGTCCTGACGTGTGTAGCTATGACAATTATTAGCCGCCGTGGCAACAGCCACTACCGCAGGAGCAGCAGACGACATCGACACCTAGCAGAGCATTTGGACCTCATCAGGTAAAGAAACTTGTGAAGTTTATGATATATGATCCCGTGTCCTCAGTCGACCCGCGTCGGTAGGAACTGCTACAACATTCTCCTCCTTGTGCTGTTTGATTAGAAAGTTCAAGAAATTCAATCATGGGCACCATGTTTATAAATGCGCTTATAATTCATTGAGGAACTGCTAAAACATTGGACACTACGTTTTATTCTAATTCATTGTCATATACTCGCTCCGTATCAAAATTCAAGACGTTTTTTGACACTGTCATGGTGTAAAAAAAAAAACATCGTATGTTTTGATACAGAGGGAGTAACATGTTAAAAATATGAAATTATTCATGTCTGCTATGTAGTATCGCTTTTGTCCTGTTACCTACAGTAAAACTGAACAGAGGTTGCTGTTTGTTTCCAGGCACCCAGTCCATCCTTCAACCACTGGTGGGGAGCCAGTTACCATGGGAGTTCACAGCAACGCCCTGCCGGCAACTCATATTCCTACGGTGAGCACTCAGCCAGTGCCAACTACCATCAACGGTGATAGCTGCTGCTTACCTCTCCCTACACGGTTGCGGCAAACACCTAATGCTGTCAGCAGTGTACTCACCTTTACTGAGTTTCTTCTTCTAGGTAGCTATTATTTGCTGGTAATTCAGCACCTGGTTTTATTTATCGAGTTCGGTAGTTGAAGGATGAACGGGATGCCTCGTTTTTGAGATTTACTTTTTTTTCTTCTAAAAAACGATTGTTGTTCCGAACTCGATACATAAAACAATTTTGACCCTTAATCCCTTATATGACAATGCATACATGATTAACATTTTTTTCAATAGATTTTTTAATGCCTATTTATTTTCATACATGGTGTATATTTTTTGTATACATCTAAAATATTTTGTATACATGTTTTATATTTTTTCATATATATGATTAACAGTTTTACAAAAACAAATGTTTTGAACGTTTTTCAAATACGTGTTAAGGAAATACAATTGGAACATTTTTTGGATGATAAAAAACTAAAATTTATAACTATGCAATTTTTTTACATACATTTTTTGAAATGTCACGAACATATTTTTGAAATTTGTGAACATTTTATAAAATGTAAGGTACATTTTTTAAAATTTACAAACCATTTGTTTTTGAAATACACGAACATTTTATACATTGTATAAACATTATTTTTGACATGGCCTGCGGTTGCGGGGCTGGCCCAGTACTAACTCCCAGAAGGCGAGCCGTGGTTAGGTCTCGATAGAAATTGATGCAACCCACTTAACGGCTGACCAGCCTCTGGGCCGCAGCTAGCAGGTCTTGAGCGCGTGGCCTGTTTGCGCAAAGACAAAATTGTTTATACCCCTAAAAAAGACGGAATTTTATTTATGCACACGATTTCTAGAAATCGATCCTTTGGAAGAAAGATCCCTAGTGGCGAATGTACATTTTTGGAGCATCAATTTTTTTTATCACGCCTTCCATGAATGTGATCTCATGATAAAAAATTTCAAACACTTAGAACATTTGTCAAAGTTTATCACAAATTTTTTTAATGTACTTTCATTTTTTTAAAATTTTACTGTTCATCCGAGCTCATTTGAGCTCGAGCTAAAATATTCCGTGTCCCCCTAGTGGAGTACTACTACAGGGAGGCCAAGAGGAAGAGTCATGAAGGTCCTCCCAGGGTTGCAAAGGCAGCAGCATAACAGAGCGGGGTTCATTTAGCTTAATCAACATATATCACATGAGATGCTTTTATTTTTGATTAAATGACCCAACCTATGTACTGTAGTATGTACTCAACGCAAAATAGGTTTAACATTTTTCGCATACATTAGTAATATTTTTATACACAGTTAACATACACGTTGTACATCTTTTAGCATGTAATAATTTCCTCAAAGACATTTTTCATTGATGAGTTCATTTTAGTGCAGTGTGATCTTGAGTTCTTGACTACAATTAGGTAGCTAGCACCAAGAATTGCATAGGAATTAGTGTTGTCATAGCAGACAAACAAGTAGGAGTAGAGTAGGTGATAGAAATTTATGACGATGACAGATTTGGAGAAACAAGTAATCATCAGCAGAAACATCATATCATACACAACCAGCACACACGAACAGTCGGAGCGAACCAAACAGGCACACCCGAGTGGAAATCGGTTCACAAACGAGACATGAGATACTTGTAGTAGTAGTAGTAGTAGGAAGCAGCTAAGGTAGGCGATCACGTAGCAGTACGCACGCAGGCGAGGCGCGCGGTACCGGCCATCACGCGTGGTTGCAGTTGAGGTTCTTGAGGCAGGGGAGGTTCATCTCGGCGATCTTGACCTTCTTGTCGGCGCGGCTGCAGTGGTGGCCGGGCGCGCACTGGATCTCCACCTCCCGCTCCACCAAGCAGTAGCACGCGGGGTTGGCCACCACGCCTGTGCAGCACCTCTCGCCCATGTCGAGGCGGAGGCAGTTCTTGAAGTACTTGGCCTGCTTCTCGCAGGGCTCGGGCTCCGGCTGGTACGGCGCGTACGCCGCCGCCGTCGCCATGAGCGCGGCGCAGGCCAAGAGGGCGACGGCGAGCTTCACGGACGCCATGGATGGATGGATGCGGATGGAGCTTGGCTAGCTAGTGGTGGAAGCAAAGTGGAAGGAACACCCGACGACAGGGGTCAGCGCGGATCGATGGATGGATGGGCTCAGCGCACGGCGTCTCCGCGAATTTTATAGGCGATCGATCGATGGCGCCTAGCAGCGGCGGGGTAACGTGCGGCGGAAGCGCGGAACCCCCGATCGAGATAGCGTGCGTGGTACAGCGGACCATGTTACGACCTCTGTCCTCCTCTCTCTCCTCTCTTGTTTTCTGCTTAATTAGTTGAGTTGTCGGGTCGAATCAGGCTTATGCATGTGACAATCCACTGGCGCATGTGATTGGTGGGCGCATGCTGGTTATCGTGCATATCCATGCATGTGCTTGCTAGCTAAGCTCACGCGAATTAAGGGAATATAATCTTAGTTAACTGCTGATTTGGTGAAGCTCTCTGATCGACGGATCCCAGAAGAACAGCTAGCGTAGGAGGGGTAGATACGCAACGTTTGCATCTCGGGGTCTGCTGTAGGTTTATCTTAGCCGGTGCAAGTTCTACCGGGCCAGGCTCGACCGTGGCTTATATCTTATCTTTCATTTTGAACACAGTACAACACGCATACATACGCATGCACATATACTCACATCTATGAACGCATGCATACACATCCTATCCTATTAGCAGCTCCGAGAGACTGACTCAGCAAATTATCTTTGAGACCGACGAAGTCATCATAGACACGGGAACGCCTCTTCATATGTTGTCTGTCTAGGAGTACTATCTACCACTAATACTCTGTTCGCTACACCATTCAATTGTACAACTTAGCCTTGTGTTTAGCGACACTGCGACATGACACACCCTAATCACGCGTCCTCTTCCTCCACGCTCCGTCCCGTCCCAATGAAAATTAATTAGATGAAAATGAAAAGAAAAACAAATGATACATACATAGTTTGTACCTCTTCCTCCACACTCCTTCCCGTCCCAATGGAAATAAAAATTTGATCATTTGCACAGTTTCACTTTGTAGTTTGATCAGTTGCGCAGTCTTGCTTTGTAGTTTGATAATTTGCTCTGCCTTATCTCAATCGAAATGGGCCCACATCAAAGTGAGAAATAAAACGGGTCAGACGATGAAATCTTTCCCCAATCACGCCCCTGTCTAGACGCCTCACCGCCCTTCATGATGTCACACTTGCATCGCTCCCAGTGGCGCTTCCATCGCTACTATTCCCGGTAGCGTTGTCCCTACTTGACATCCGCATCCCTGGGAAAATGCACATAATAGGAAAATACACAGAAAAATGATGCCATTATTTGCTTGAATCAAAACGACCATTCGCCAAGGACTCCACATGGTCCAACGAGTGTGGCCATGCACCCTTGGTCAAGCTCGACCGGATGTTCTGCACAGTGGACTACAACTGCTCACTTCGATGTCTCTCCATTGTCATCTCCACCCATTGCCACATTCTCTTGGACTACACTTTGTGACCCCCTTGTTGGCGACGATTCTAGTTTGAGAGGGTTGGGCGCTTGCTGGTGATGAGGCTAACCCGCCGGCTCGTCCTTCGGTTTAAGTGGCAGAGGGACACACATGTGGGTTGTGTTAGGATGCGACTCATGATGGCTCACGAGCTCATCTTCTGGTTCGATGTGGCTATGGAGTTGTAGCAGTTAAGGTATCATATTGGAGACTTATCGGTTGTAAATTTCTAAGGGATAAGTATTTTTAAAACATATGAGTAACTACCTATATAAACTGTAATGAGTAGTAAAAAAAAATATAACTTGAATATTGTGAACCACTACTAACTCTGCATGATAGACACATGTCAACTAGGTGAGCTCCGACTTCTTATGCTTCAAAATGTCGCGAATTTTGGTTCCGAGGGTTGTCTTATGCTTTGCTTGTTGGAACTCCATAAAACCCAAAACTTTGTTTTCAAGCCCAACGAACATTTTGTTATCCTTTCCCAACCCGTCGATCATTTTCTGTGATGTCATAAATCATCGCAGAATATGGACATATGTAGTGACGGTCAAATGTGTCGCGTAAAACAAGGCTAGAACACCACCAACGCACCCAAGATGGTTACCCCGGGAGGAAAAAAGCTGATGACGGTTGGCCGTCACAGAAAATGATTTTAGGCGACATTTTTTGGTTCGTCACCAGAGTTTTTGTCACTGAAAAGAGCATATTTTGCAGTGGGTGGAATGCGAGGCTTTGTAGGTCCCATGACTATGGTACTTGCATGATCCATTCATGATTTCCTCATAGGTGCGGCTTGGATGCCTGGACTTGTTGTCCCATCATTGCTTCTTTGCCCCACCTGAACCGGCCTCATTCATTGCCGCGACGAGGTCAGGTTGTAGCTCATCCTTCCTCTTGCTGTCTCGATTGTTGTTGTGTTTTTTTGTTGCCCTCGCCGTCCCAGGCTCCAGATTCTCTAGAGTCGCGGTCAGGCAGCAGCTTGTGCGGGCCGTCTCTTCGCCGGTTGTATAGTCATTTGCGACCTTCATTAGTTCTGACATTGTTCTTAGATTCCCATTGACCCGCTTCTTGCCTAGCTTGTGACGAAGAAACGAGTCCTAGGTGCAGTTGATTAAGGCGTCTATTGCTTGTTCGTACGTACACCGTCGTCAGCGTGTTTCTCTTTTGTTGGGAAATTAGCACACAAATGCACTTATGGTTAACTGGCAGCGGAAACAAGTAATCCCAGCACCACATCCTGTACTAATTCAAAAGATCGTTGCTTAGCATGGAAGGAAACATATGCAACAGCATATATGGAGGCAACCACGCGGCGAGCGTGGTAGAAGGAATTTCAAAAAAAAAAAAAATGAAGGCAGAAAATGTTACTCAGCAGGCAAAACACTCCTCAGCCTAGTGTCTTGTGGCAGGAGTAAGTTTTCTGGATAGCAGCAAGCATCAACAAGGAGACACCAGATTTTACGTGGAAAACCCCTCAACTTGAGGGGAAAACCACGGGCCGCAGCCACCCAAATCCTCTTCCACTATTATCAAATGTGGGATACAACAAGTTCTTCTCTAGACAACACTAGAGGATCTCATACATTAAGATTTCTGAATCTTGGATGAACACAACAAGATTTGAGGCTCAAGAACTAGGGATTGGAACAATCTCACCAAAGATGATGGAACCAAAGCTTGAAGGAGACAAGGTAGTGGATCTGGACCATCACAACCTTGGGGAGGAGCTCCCTTTGCTTCTTCCTTCAATCTTCCTCTTCTTCCCTTGCTCTCTTGTTTTTCTCTCTTCTTCTCCCTTGGAGGATGAACTGATTTTCGTCACACTTGGTGGTGGTTGCTGGATGGAGGGTAAAGCATCCCCATCCTCTCATGTGCAAAGTCCAAAATGACCCTAGGTCATAACCCTAATGGGTAGTGGGCTTCTGCACCTCTTTGGGCTGCCTAAAAGGCTTCAAGTGGTCATCTCCTCACAGCCCACATGCGGAGGATATCCCAACAACTTTTTCAGCCAGTGTTTGATGAACTCTCGGAGAAGCTTGTTGTCTCCCTTTATGCAGTTGTGGAGGTCGTACGCGCTGCCAGGGCGTTGATATGTGCCCTTGAAGTTGTTGATCAAGGCAGGTTCAAAATCTGTCCAGGTGAGGATGGACCTAGGTGTGAGCCCATTTAACCATGTACGTGCTGAGCCTGTTAGGCATAAGGCTACACATCGTAAGGTGTTGCCAATGTCACCGCCTGCCATGTAGCCATGAGGTAGTCACTGAGCCAGTGGTCCAGCTTCTACTCACCGGATTACTTGTCAATGCGCTGGACTATGAAGGGCTTTCAGGAATGGGTGTGTAATCACCTCATACATGAAGCATGGAGGAGTTATCTTGGCTGACAGGGGTGTGGAGCGGGCCACCACGGGTTCGTAGTTGTTCCCAGATCAAGGCGATCATGGAGGTCTGGGTGATGACCGAGGCGGTCATGCACCTGAGGAGCCCATGGGGGAAGTGACACCGGGTTTCATCCGGTGACGACGAAGATCGCCTGTCTCATGGCTCTGACTTCGTTTGCTGGTGTGGCCAATGGTCGGGTCGCAAAGCCCCCATGGTTTTCCTGTGGCGGGTGGCTTGCGGTGGGAGGATGGTATCTATGTCAGCTAGGCGTAACCTAGATTTGCTAATAGTTTCTTGGAGTTTATTTACCGTGTTCCGGAGAACCCACTGATACGTTTTCAACGTATCTACAATTTTTAATTGTTTCATGCTATTATAGTATCAATCTTGGATGTTTTATATGCAATTATAGATCATTTTTGGGCCTAACTTATTAACTTAGTGCCCAGTGCCAGTTGTTGTTTTTGGTTTTTCAGGAAATCAGTAGCAAACAGAGTCCAAACGCTACAAATTTTTTTGACAATTTTTTCTGGACCAAGAGAGACCCTAGAAGGTTCGGGAGAAGACCAGAGGAGCCATGAGGGAGCGACAAGCTCACCAGGCGCGCCCCAGGGGGCGTCCCTGGGCTTAAGGGCCTCTTGTGGCACATCTTGACCTAATCCTACCTCTATAAATTCTCAAATATTCCCAATACATTAGAGAGCCACTAGAAACACTTTTTCGGCCACTGCAAGCTTCTGTTCTTCCGCGATCCCATCTGGAGGCCTTTCCAGCACTCCGTCGGTGGGGGAATCGATCATGGAGGACTTCTACATCATCCTTGCTGCCCTTCAATGATGCGTGAGTAGTTCACCACAGACCTACGGATCCATAGCTAGTAACCAGATGACTTATTCTCTCTCTTTGATCTTCAATACAATGTTCTCCTCGATGTTCTTGGCACTAGTGGAGAAAAGCCTAGCTATGGCGTGCCAAAAACAACCTTGCTGGTGTAGACACACGACGCCACTAATACGACGCCATTACTAAAATGTAGTGGTGGTGTTGGAGGACACATCAGCAGTATCCTACATCGTGCTGGCGTATCACCAGTCCAGTGCCAGCACTAAGTTCATCATAACTCTGGCGTGCCTGCTCGTCCAACGCCAGCAAATGTTTTTTTTTGTAATAAAAAAAATTTACTCATCAACACTAGCTACTTACTTAATAGATACTACTGAACACAATATACTCATCAACACTAGGTACTTACTTAATAGATAATCATTACATAAGAGGCTCATGAACTCAACAAGTTGATATTAAACTTCACAAAAGTTCACTCAAGTACTCTAGTTACTCGACCATCATCAACTAGTAAGATGAACTAGCTAGCTACTTGAAAAACTAATCTTCATTAAGGAGTATGCCTAGCTGGATCAGCTTCTTTCTATCCGCCTCTCCTTCTCTTCTGAAATGATCTATGTCCATCTTTAGGTCAATCCTCTCAGCCCTGAGGCGTCTCCTCTTCTCCTTCAGTTTATCCCGATCCTCGACGAGCTTATCCCTCTCGTCCCTAAGCTGATTAGTCTCCAGAACGAGCCGAACAACATCCTTGCGTAGCTCTTTAATCTTCCCCTTTAGATCGTCATTTGCCCCTTGCACGCTCTTGATGATATACTCAAAAGTGTTTAAGAATTCATTGTTGACCATGTCCACATCGCACACCGACTCGTTGTTGTCTCCAGAATTGACCATGACCTACAAACACATCGCGTATATATACGATCAAGATAATATGCAATGTAAAATAGTTCATGTGTTGAAAAGATATGATTTGTAAAGTTTCATTATCAAATACTTGGTGTGAGCTGTATCAAAACAAAATCAGATACTTTTATAGTGAATAGTGCATGTGTTGGAAAGACATGATTTTGTTAATTAAGTAGAATAGATAAAATTATGAATCTATTTTGATAAATAAGATATAGCAAACTGACTTCTATACACACATACTATCATATATAAGAATAACTTATGTATGCAAAGCTATTTGATTTACATATACCAGTCAACCTATACAGAAATGTGTAAAGAAAACTAAAATGATAACTTTGAAGAATATGGAGATGGAAGTCTGGTGTCGACTGCCAGCAGCGGATAAGTATTAAATTTGGATGAATCAAATACTGTATGAATGTATAAGAGTCCCATACAAGACTGGCCCTACAACAGCAAATTGCCCTGATTTTTAAACGTAACACATTCTATAAATTTGTACTCTCTCTCTCTCTCTCTCTCTATATATATATATATATACCAATTTCTACTATATATATACCAATTTCTACTAAACTAACTCAGATCCGCCAACGGAGGGAAGACACAATAGCAATTGGACGATTATCACTACGATTTCTACACAAAGCAATCCATGCAACTAACTTTGGAATCTACATGACATAAAGCAAATCCCGGCCGTTTGGCGTGTCCGCGAACGGAGGAGTAGTGGATCTAACCTTGGTGCCGGCGAGGGGCGACGACGGGCCGGTGGCGGGGGCGGTGACGGGGGCGGCGGTGGCTTTGGTCTAGGGGTAGTTGTGTTTACGACCGGGCCGGGTGGGGTGTGAAATGAGAGAAAGCGGTGACTTAGGTATTTTACTAAGTTGACTCAGATAGGTTATTACTGACGTTGGATAAAATGGCAACGCCATAGTCAATCACAGGCCAAATAAAAAAAGACTAAAATTAATGAAAGACTTGACAAAATAAAGACTCAAAATTTGACCTGGTGGTAAAAAATAAAATTCCTAAAATGATAAAAACTGTAAAAATAATGATGATAAAAAAGCATAATATAATAAAATACTTAAAACACTTGATCAAATGGGAAAAGTGTTTCTGGCGTGTAAAGAAAAAGAACGCCAGCACTAACAAAATAACTATGTCGTGCAAAGAAAACCAACGTCACCAGTGGTTTCCAAACGGTGAGTGTATATGGGCCAATAGATTTGTGGCGTTTACAAAACAAACAACGCCAGCACTATGCTTGTAAAGCTGACGTGCTGATTTGGCCTACGTCAGCACTATTTGAAAATAATAGTGATGGCGTGGATGTAAAATGCCGCGCCAGCAACGAAAATTGTGTCTAGCATTTTTTCCACTAGTGTGGAGTTCTATTCAATGTAATCTTTTTTTGTTGTGTGTTTGTTGGGATCCGATGAATTGTGGGTTTATGATCAGATTATTCATGAATATTATTTGAGTCTTCTCTGAATTCTTTTATGCATAATTGTTATAGCATTGTATTTCTCTTCGATCTTTCCGTTTGGTTTGGCCAACTAGATTGATTTATCTTACAATGGGAGAGGTGCTTTGTGATGGGTTCAATCTTGCGGTGCTCCATCCCAGTGACAAAAAGGGAAAGGACACGTATTTGTATTGTTGCCATTAAGGATAAAAAGATGGGGTTTATTCATATTGATTGAATTTAGCTTATCTACATCATGTCATCTTACTTAGAGCATCTCCACTTGCCCCCCTACAGCCCCCAGGGCCCTTTTTTACCGCCGGCGTCTAAAAATCGGCCCAGTCTCGCCCCCAGTGGCCCAAATTTCGCCGGTTAGGGCCGAAATTGGCGCCGGCGGACCCAGGCCGAACCCGGCGCGCTGGGGTGCGCCCGGGGCACGGGGAAGTGTTTTTGGTGCGAAAGTCCCGCGGGCCCGCCGAGTTAGCGACCAGCCGCGTCTCGTCTTCCTCATCGCCTCGTTTCCCGCGGGGAATCAATGCCAAGGCTGCCGCCGGTCAGCCTTCCATTGATTCCCCACAGGCGGCGTAGTGATGGCCCGGCGACGCGCCATCCCCCTCCCGCCACACGTACACACACGTATGCCGCCCCCTCGGCGGCTATAAAAAGCCGCCCCCTTCTCGCCGGTGGTCGCACTCACCTTCGCCCGCAGTTCCTCTCTCTTCGCCGCCACCCCATCCCGTCTCTCTTCCCCCGACACCAGCCACCGAGTCTACATCCTCCCGATGGGCGAGCGCTTCCCCGGCGATCGTGCGATGGCCAACGGCTTCGGCCGCCGCACCTTGCATGAGTGGGAGGCGCACCTCCTCCACCAGGCCAACTACCCGGCGCCGCCTGACACGCGCGCGCCGGGGCAGTGGAGGCTCAACGCCGGAGGCGTCCCAGTTCCCACGCAGCCCGACACCGAGCACCCCGCCTACTTCCACGACGAGATCGAGCGCGTCCGGGCCTCCCTGCCAGAGGACGTGCGCGGCCGACCGTAGTACGCCGCCGACAACCACGCCAGCTGGGCGGCGTACTTCCAACGCCACCACGAGGAGCAGCTCGACTCCACCAACGACGCGCCGGTGAGGGGACGCCGCAACGCCGACGGCCGCCGTCTATGGTGGGGCGTCCCCGGGCGGACGCTGCACTTCGTCCTCGGGCACCTCGAGGGCGGCAACCAACCACCGCTCCAGTACCCGGAGGCCCCGGCGCCTGTCCCCCACCGGAGCGGCGACGGCATTTGGCTGCTGCGGCGCATGGCGGGTGGTTCGTCGTCGTCATCGTCGTCCTCCTCCCACTCCCACTCGTCCGAATCGCCGGCGCTCGCCAGCGTCAAGCCCGAGCCCATGGAGACGCAGCTCGAGCGGCGCACCCGCGGCGGCGCCCTCGTCATCAACGAGGGCGGCCGTGGCTCCTCCTCCTCCCGCCTCATCAAGCCCAAGACAGAGCCGGGGCTCGTCGCCGTGAAGAGTGAGCACGGCGACGCGGCCGCCCTGGACGATGAGGCCGCAATCAAGTGGGCGCGTGAGGACTACGTCCGGCTGGAGACGGAGCGCCAGCGCCGCGCCCTCGAGGAGTTTGCCGCTCGTTGCCGCGGCCGTGACGAGGGCGGCGTCATCGTCCTCGAGGACAGTGATGACGAGGACGCACCACTGCCTCCAACCAAACCCGTCCGCCAAGGCGACGCAGGGCAGGAGTGAAGCACGGACGGCGGCGGCGTGAAGAAGGAGGCCGACGACGGCGACGACTACAGCGCCTTCAGCGCGTTCTTCGGCCTATAGACGGCGCAGTAGTTTTTTTATGTTTTTTAGTCTCCGAATTATGTTTTTAAGTTTTTATGTACAAATATCAATGAAATCGCCTAAATTTGTGTCGAATTTGGCCGAATTTTGTCGTGTTTGGCCGAATTTATTTTTCAAAAAGACGGCGTTTGGGTTGGGCTTGGGGCGGCGGTTGGGAAACCACCCACCCCCATGCCGAAAATATCACCGGCGCGCCCCCAGGCAGCGATATTTCAGGCGCCTGGGGGGGCCGAACGGCCGGAGATGCTCTTAAGGCGTTACTCTGTTTTTGTAGCTTAACACCCTAGATGCAATGCTGCATAGCTGTCGATGGGTGGAGTAATAGTAGTAGATGCAGGCAGAAGTTGGTCTACTTGTCTCGGACGTGATGCCTATATACATGATCATTGCCTTGAATATCGTCATAACTACGCGCTTTTCTATCAATTGCCCAGCAGTAATTTGTTTACCCACCGTATGCTATGTGTTCGAGAGAGAAGCCTCTAGTGAAAACTATGGCCCCCGGGTCTACTTTTATCATATATAAAATCCAAAATACCTTGCTGCACTTTTTCTATTTTATTTTATTTTGTATTTTATTTTAGCTGTCTACCACTACGAGAGTTGATCCTTGCAAATAACCCCCGAGGGGATTGACAACCCCTTGATCGCGTTGGGTGCAAGTATTTGTTTTTGTGTGTGCAGGTTCTGCTAACGAGGTTCTGCGTGGTTCTCCTACTGGATTGATAATCTTGGTTCTTAACTGAGGGAAATACTTATCTCTACTATACTGCTTCTTCCTCTCCTCTTCGAGGAAATCCCAACGCAGCTCACAAGTAGAACCCACCTCAAATTGGCGATGAAGTTGGGATCTCCTCACTTGGCGTGCAACTTATCTGCGAGCACCACGACTGCCTGGAGGTTGCGAACTGGTGTTCAGAGGAGGCCAACATCCGCATTCTTGTCAAAGCCGATGACCGCCTCGAGTCCGAGGGCTGCGAGGTTGGTGGTCGATTCTAGTTGCCGACATGGTTGGCATCGCCTTTCGTTTACCATTGTTTCCTGCCACTGCGCCTACTGCGTGGCAGCCTCTGCCATGCTTTGTTGTAGTTGTAACTGGGTGGCCACGGTGGCCTGTTCGAAGGCTTCCATGGCCTACGTGGCGGGGTCATTCTCGGGTTGGGCGTCCTGAGAAACCGCGTTGCCTCTTCGGTGATTACTGGTTTTGTCATTGTTGTCCTGGCGAGGTTGAAGATGTCCGCCCAAGGATTCATGAACCCCGGGGGCGTTGCCAAGAACAGTGCGAAGCTGCTGGGGTGTCGCCCGATAGGGATGGGAGCTAGAGGTGTGGTAGGAACAACGGTTATCTGCTCCGAGGCCCGGGGTGCTGTAGCCGGTGGGACCATGTGTGTTGTCCCGGCTCCGATTGTGTTGGTGTCTCGATCAGAGCCATGCCTGGTGCTGAGGAGTTGTGTTCCATGGGGCCATCTGGTGCCGTCATCAGGACTTTCTCCAAAGTGATGGCCTTTGGGGTTGCCTCGCTGTCAGATGCTAACATTGGTGCTAGGGTCACCTTGCTGTCCCTGGTCTCTGAGATGAAGATGATGTCGACCTCTTCGTCCTTTGTTGGGAGTGAGACGAGGCTAGCTGAGCTGAGACTGCAGTCCGAGACGTATGTGTCCCAGATGCAATCTTTCGGGACGTGATCATTGAAGTAGTTGTCGCATACCATGGTGACTAGATGTGACATCGGGGCGGGTTGGTGGTATGTCTTGAGGTCGATGTAGCGACCCGGTCTCGAAGCCAGGATTCTGGCCTTGAATCCCAGATCCGTTGGTGTGAGATCATCGTCCTCCGAGTCAGAGGCTGGTGACGTATACGACATGGACCTCGATGGGGCTGTGCATGCGATCTGTCGAGACAGTGAGATGCATAAGAGGAGGTCGTGATAGCGGTCGATGACGAATGACAGTGACCCAAAGAAGATGGGACAGGCCAGGGACATCAGTGGGTTGACGTGAACCGGCCTGGCCTGTCCGCAACAAAGGTGAGGGTCAAAAGCTAAGGCTCTCTCCTAGTGCAAGGCTGCTAGGAGTGATTGGAGCTCCGATCTGGATTCGTTCTCCGGCCGGTGCAACCCCTTCCTAGCATGCCAACTGATGGTCCGGAAAACCTTCAGTACCCTCGGTAGGGTGGCGAACGCAGCCGAAAGTACCAGAACGAAGGTCGCACTAAGGGGTTACCCAGACTGGGGCCCTCGTCGTGAGGTAATACCCTACATCTTGCTTCTGATTTTTATTCATGTTGGAGCACCTCTACGAGGGGCTTACAGTGGAGACAAATATATGGCTTCCGAGAGTATAATGTTGTAGATGGGAATGGCTACCCCTAGCCCCACCTTATATAGGTGATGAGGGCTAGGGTTTACATAGGATCTAACCGATCTCATGCCGCCACTATCCTGGCTTGCACACCAAGATGATCTCCTGATGCTTATCTGGGCCTTTGGGCTCCCTCAGGTTGTCGGACCTTTGCCAGGCCGCCTGGGCCCCGAGGCAGGCCTGTTGCGAGGCCTCCCACAGAGGGGCCGCCCCCGGTGTATTACACCATCAGGGAGGCATCTAATAAGTGAGGCATGAGGAGGGGGTGGGGTGAAGGTGCCTCTGACGCACGCCGAACAAACAATATTATAGGCGGCACACCCCGAGAAAAGCAATGGTCACTGTAATTCAATGCATAAGTCAGCAAGGTAGGAATGATCAACCAAGTTTCCTCGTCAACATTATCGAGCTCCACATCAGCCGGTATGGTCTACCGGATCTTCTCGGCATTTGGTTCATGAGGCGAGGGTGGGTCCTAGATGGAAGGAAACAACGCAAAGGAGATGGCGCGACAACAACTGCCGGTGATGACGACATGCAAGGGCATGTAGCTAACTTCTTGGCAAACGGTAATGGCATAGATCGAATTCACGAAGTTTGAGTGGCAAGCTCCACTATTCCAGTTCAGTAGTGGCACAAACCCCCAAAACCCTTATATCTTAACAATTGTGGCCTACGAACAGTTTTGTCGTTTGGTTAAAAGACACACCTCGTGGTGAAAATATGTATCTTCATGGAAAGACACGTTCTTTGATGAAAACGTCTCTTCATGAAAAGATAACTCACTTGGTGAAATGATGTCTCTTTGTGAAACGAATATTAAGGAAAATGAAAAAGGCATAATAATTATTAGATTAACACATTACAAAATTTATTTTGTAAAACTATCCAAAAACACGACCATTGAAATTGTATAAAAAATTTAACATGTCAATTTATTTATGCACGTTAATAACATTTGAACTTTGCAAATCTATGCTCAAAGAAATGCACATTTTATATCTAAATATTTCAAAATATACTCCAAAAATTCTGCAGGCATGTAATAATAAATTAACAATAACCCACAACAACAACAACAACAACAACAACAATAATAATTAAAAATAACCGCAGCAAAGCATGGGCTTTACTCGTCTTTGTGTGATCGTGACATCCAAAATTTTCAACACGATTTGTAATATACTAGCAAAAGGGACGTGCGTTGTAACGGGAGACCGTGCTTCACCATGGAGAAAACTTATGGAGGCATAATTGCATATCCTCTCCCACTATTCTCCTTGAAACCATAATCATAATATACCATATACCTCCACAATTTTTGAGTTCTCTTAGATTTAAATTGATGTTTTTTAGTGTCGATGCCACTTCTTAATTAGCCTAAAAAACAACAGCCTCCGAATGTAAACATCACATTTTTATTAACAACATTCGAAGGTAAAATATAGTATCATTTGATGTCTAGGATATCCTGCCCATCCTAGCTTGCACGCCAAGATGATCTCCTGATGCTTATCTGGGTCTCTGGGCTCCCTCCCGTCGCCGGACCTTTGCCAGGCCGCCTGGGCCTCGAGGCAGGCCTGTTGCGAGGCCTCCCACAGAGGGGCCACCCCTGGTGTATTACACCATCAGGGAGGCATCTGACAAGTGAGGCACCAGGAGGGGTGATGTCTACTACACAAGTTGTTCTTGTAGACTCGTGTTGGGCCTCCAAGCGCAGAGTTTGTAGGACAGTAGCAAATTTTTCTCAAGTGGATGACCTAAGATTTATCAATTCGTGGGAGGCGTAGGATGAAGATGGTCTCTCTCAAACAACCCTCCAACCAAATAATAAAAAGTCTCTTGTGTCCCCAATACACCAAATACAATTGTAAATTGTATATGTGCACTAGTTCGGCGAAAAGATGATGATACAAGTGTAGTAATGATATTATATATTGATTTTTGTAATAGTAATAATAAAAAACAACAAGGTAACGAGCAACAAAAGTGAGCTCAAACGGTATTTCAATGCTTGAAAACAAGGCCTAGGGTTCATACTTTTGCTAGTGCAATCTCTCAACAATGCTAATATAATTGGATCATATAACAATCCCTCAATGTGCAACGAAGAATCACTCCAAAGTTTTTATCTAGCGGAGAACATAAGAAGAAATTGTTTGTAGGATACGAAACCACCTCAGAGTTATTCTTTCCGATCGATCTATCCAAGAGTTCGTACTAAAATAACACCAAGTTATCCTTTCCGATCGATCTATCCAAGAGTTTGTACTAAAATAACGCCATATGATACGCATCAACCAACTCTAATGTCACCTAGATACTCTAATGTCACCACAAGTATCCATGAGTTAATTATACGATACGCATCAAACAATTTCAGATTCATAATACTCGATCCAACACAAAGAACCTCAAAGAGTGCCCCAAGATTTCTACCGGAGAAAGTAGGATGAAAACGTGCATCAACCCCTATGTATAGATTACCCCAATGTCACCTCGGGAATCCATGAGTTGAGTGCCAAAACATATATCAAGTGAATCAATATGATACCCCATTGTCACCACGGGTATTCATATGCAAGACATATATCAAGTGCTCTCAAATCCATAAAAATATTCAATCCGATAATAACAAAATCTCAAAGGGAAAACTCAATTCATCACAACAAAATAGAGAGGGAGAAACACCATACGACCCAACTATATTAACAAGGCTCGCGATACATCAAGATCGTGCCAAATCAAGAACACGAGAGAGAGAGAGAGATTAAACACATAGCTATTGGTACAAACCCTCAGCCCCGAGGGTGGACTACTCCCTCCTCATCATGGAGACCATAGGGATGATGAAGATGGTCTCCGGTGATGATTTTACCCCCCGACAGGGTGCCGAAACAGGGTCTAGATTGGTTTTTCATGGCTATAGAGGCTTGCGGCGGCGGAACTTCTCATCTAGGGTTATTTCTGGGGGTTTCTGTATTTATAGAATTTTTTGGCGTCGGTTTCACGCGAAAAAGGGCCTCAGGGGGCCCACTACCCACCAGGGCACGCCAGAGGGGTGTGGCGCGCCCTGGTGCCTTGTGGGCAGCAGGGGGCCCCCTCCAGTGGTTCTTTACTCCAGTATTTTTCTTTTCTTCCAAGAAAAATCATCAAAAAGTTTCATCCAATTCCGAGAACTTTTATTTCTGCACAAAAAATAACACCGCAGTAGTTCTGCTGAAAACAACGTCAGTCCGGGTTAGTTCCATGCAAATCATACCAAAACCATATAAAATTGTTGCAAACATGACATGAATACTTTATAAATTATAGATACGTTGGAGACGTATCAAGGGGGTGTGGTGAGGGTGCCTCTGACGCATGCTGAACCACCAATATTATAGGAGGCACACCGTGAGAAAAGCGATGGTCGCCGTAATTCAATGCATAAGTCAGCGAGGTAGGAATGGTCAACCAAGTTTCCTCATCAATATTATCGAGCTCCACATCAGCCGGTACGGTCAACCGGATCTTCTCGGCATGTGGTTGACGAGGTGAGGGTGGGTCCTAGATGGAAGGAAGCAACGCAAAGGAGATGGCACGGCAACAACAACTGTCGGAGATGACGACACGCAAGGGCATGTAGCTAACTTCTTGGCAAGCGGTAATGGCACAGATCGAATTCACGAAGTTCGAGTGGCAAGCTCCACTATCCTAGTTCAGTAGTGGCACGGACCCCAAAAACCCTTATATCTTAACAATTGTGGCCTACGAATAGTTTTATCCTTTGGTTAAAAGACACACCTCGAGGTGAAAATATGTATCTTCATGGAAAGACACGTTCTTTGATGAAAATGTCTCTTCATGCAAAGATAATTCACTTGGTGAAATGATGTCTCTTTGTGAAACGAATATTAAGGAAAATGAAAAAAAAGCATAATAATTATTAGATTAACACATTACAAAATTTAATTTGTAAAACTATCCAAAAACACGACCATTTTAATTGTATACAAAATTTAACATGTCAATTTATTTATGCACGTTAATAACATTTGAACTTTGCAAATCTATGCTCAAAGAAATGCACATTTTATATCTAAATATTTCAAAATACACTCCGAAAATTCTGAAGGCATGTAATAATAAATTAACAATAACCCGCAATAATAATAATAATAAATTAAAAATAACCGTGCGTTGCAACGGGAGACCGTGCTTCGCCATGGAGAAAACTTATGGAGGCATAATTGCATATCCTCTCCCACTGTTCTCCTTGAAACCATAATCATAATATACCATATACCTCCACAATTTTCGAGTTCTCTTAGATGTAAATTGATGTTCTTTAGCGTCGACGCCACTTCTTAATTAGCCTAAAAAACAACAGCCTCCGAATGTAAACATCACATTTTTATTAACAACATTCGAAGGTAAAGTATAGTATCATTTGAGGTCCAGGAGATCCTGGTCCTCCCAAGATCCCCTTTGGCCCATTTTCGGCTGTATGTTATGTGCACATTCAACCCTAGTTTGCCTTTCTTCTGAAGTTAAAGATTCAGTTGTCACATCATTTCCGGTCCGCCTTACCCTTAGTTGTAAACCTCAAGATGTCATGCAACTTCAAGCTTGCTTTTACTACATTGAAAGAGATGCTACAGTGAAAGTGTTCCAAGCATTTACACCGATAATGTTGTGCAGCCATATATAATTGATTAACTGATTTTGAGCAGCTGATGGTTGGGGCTTAGCTTTGTTTCTCTTGCGGAGAGAGATGCATGATCTCAAAATATTGACTACACCCGCTACTCTAGATCATAACCATGGAGTATCTTGAAAAACAGTAGTTGTATAGATACTAACCTTTGCTCCGTTCCTTCTAAACTTGTCTTTCTCTGCCACGTCATGTGTGTTTCCATCGGCAGATGTCTTTCCTTCGGATGACGTCCTGAGTCATGGGCAGCTTCTTAAATTGGGATTTTTCAATAAGTTTGCACTTCTCATCCATCTAAGCAAACTGACTTTGCTGAACGAATGATTGCTCAATGAACAAGGAGTTCTTCAGACCATATATCACAGGAACACCAGGAACCTACGACGAAACAAAATATACAAGAGCTCATTCTGCTATGTCATTTATGTTAAGTAGATGATATGGTGCTTGTCGATTGTATTAATATCCCTGAGCAAATTCTTTCACAAATCAAATTCAGGTGACAAAATGGTAAAAGCAGATGCTAACTAATCTTCATACTCCCATAGCTTTGCACGGAGCTTAGAATCCTGGGTGGCAAAAGAGTAATGTTCCCGATTCTTATCACATACCAGTGACATAATACAATCCATCGCAGTGACCCTGCCTCGAGCTCATCAAGTCATGAAACGGCAAAACTATCCTGACGGAATGTAGTAGCAGTATTGTATATACAAACAAACTGAAAAATAAAACTGGCGTGATTCGAATTCAGTATGCAATTTCAAAACTCTCAGTGAGGTTTCTTACTGTACTTTGGTTTAGTAGAACCAAACTAACCAGTGTGATGCCAAAGGCCTAACAGTGGAGGCTTGAAGTTATCTCTACATAATTTGGATTGCAGGAATGAACATATCAATGACAGAGAGCCCCAAACCAAATTGGTTTATCAGGCAAGTGACATGACAGAGAGAATTATCAGGTAACTACATGACAGAGAGAAGAAATGCTCCATGCTTGAAACTACATCAACTGCCAGTGCGTACATAGATTAGAGTGGTAAAGTTGTAGAAAGGAGCTTGGATGAGCGATCGAGAGAGAAAACCTAACGGTGGCAAGGAGCTGGGCTCCATAGATCAAGATCCCTGCCAGGTACAGGGAAGCTTGATCCCACTCTGACGTGGCAAGAACCTGGGCTCTATAGATCAAGATCCCTTCCTGATGCTGCAGGAGCGGGTCGTGTCACTCCTGCGAGATCTATGGAGCCTTGAAAGCGGGCAGCGTGTTTGGATCGAAGCCGGTCAATTGAGGGATTTCCTTCTCTGCTCCACGTTTGTAGATCACAAATCTCTTGCTTTGTTTCGAGTTGGAAACGAATCAAACACCGAGTGAGCGAGGGTAAGAAGACGCTGGCTCTATCTCTATGTCAAAATCAATTAAAAGGGAAAAAAGGAGAAAAAAGAGAGAAGAGGCCTGTGGTTAGGTGTTTCACGGCTTTAGGGTTTCCCATGGATGAGACCGGAGCAGCCGACCACATCAGCTCCCTCCCTGACGATCTGCTCCACCTGGTCCTCCTCCGCATCCGCTGCGCCCGCGCCGCCACGCGCACCAGCGTCCTCTCCCGCCGGTGGCGCCGCGTCTGCTCCGGCCTCCCCGTGGTCGACGTCATCCTCACCGACGTCCCGCTCGGCTCGCTCGAGGCCGCGCTCGACCGCGCCGCCGGGCCCCGGGTGCACCTCCTCGACATCCGCGTTCCGCAAGAGTGCAGGCCACAGGCCACCAGCGTCTCCTCGGTGCTCCGTGCCGCCGCCGCGCTCACGCCAGTGGAGCTCCGCTTCAACCTCACGCAGTACGTGACGCAGATCCATTCCCGCATAGCGCTGCCCCGCTTTCACCGCGCCACCACGATCGAGCTGCACGGGCTGTCACTGAGCCTCCGCTTTGCCCACTCAGGGCAGGGTTTCTGTTGCTCGAGAGGTTGACCCTCTCGGGCTGCTACCTCGACCTCCACCACGCCACCTTCATCCCCTGCTACCCACGCCTGCACGTGCTCACGGTGGACGGCTTCACCGTGCACTCGCCGTCACTGCAATCGGTCCTCGTGGACCGCCTAAAGGTGCGGATAGGCCGGGTAGACGTAAGTGTGCTTAAGCAATTGACGACACTGCCCCTCTATGACGGCGGTGAGCTTCGGAGCACCATGTTGGCACCAATGGTGGAGAAGGTCTCCTTGAGGTGCACGTACCCCAGGTTCACGCATGGGCTTGGTCTTTGGGGACTCTTGGAGGTGGGCTTTGAGTCGCCGGAGAGGCATGGATCCGAGGTGCACCCTCGCGTCGACGTCTTGTCCCTGCACATGTGCGCCTTAGTATGTCTCCTGCATGCATGTCCTGCCCAATTTAATTTATAGATCTACCGACTAAATTGATCTTATTCATGAATATGCATGTCTTGCTGAATTGATTTTGGAGGGTCGTTTATCTTATTTTCAAAATGCACAGTGTAGCTTTGCGACAGAGATAGGTAGACATATGGGCAACCACTTCTCCTGTTTGAACCTACATCTCACAACTAGAGGGCACGCGATTGGAGCATTTGTGTTGCATCTCCTAGGCATGCATCGTATATCTCGAGATATACGAAACCTTAAGATCGTCATATTGAGACCAGAGGTAATTTATCAACTTGATTTGGAATACATACTTTCTCAATAAAACTTAAGGGGGCATCTACAATGCATTGATGCGATTCTCACATTTATCATAGGTGAAAGAAGTGTGCCCACTTAATTGTCCTTGGGATGACCCAAAGGGCTGGAGAACCTAAACTGTCTCCTTGAATCTTGAAAAGGTTGAAATCAAAGGTTTCAAAGGGGAGGATCATGAGCTTGATTTATTGAGAGTGCTATTTAGATGTGCACCTCTGCTTAAAAGTGTGACGGTGAGGCAACTGCCAAATCAGGACATGCCAAGTGATGATTGGTTCACAAAAATAAACAACATCTTCCGGGAGTATCTATATGTGGAAAGCAACATTGATCTTATTTCTGGTTAGCAGCTCCGCTTACATGATTTGCATATTCCTAGAAGCAACATTTACTTTTCTCTTATCCATGATTAGGTTGTTTCCTATATCTACACAATATATAGTTACTTTGATCTTATCCATGATTAGCATATTTCCTAGATCAACGCTATAGTTACTTTATCTTTTGTACACCCGCTTTCCTAGAAAAAGAAGATAAAGTCATGACTATAAATTTTGCCTAAAGTTATACGGTGTAAATTTTGACTAAGTTTATATGAAAAATTACCTACAACTACAATAATAAAATATACTTTCAAACTTTCAAGTATTGATTTTGGAAACAAATCAAGGTACGTAGTATAGGAGTAGATCTTAACACATCACTGGTTAATTACTACCCCATGAGTTATATCTCCCTCAAATAATTCGGTTGTAGGTATCGCGTTGGGGTTTCCCGTGGAAGATTCAGAGTCGGACAATAGACCACGCCATGGCTCCCATGGTTCAGTAGACCTCATCAGCACCCTCTCGGATGGTCTGCTCCTCCAGGTCCTCAAGTGCCTCAGTTGTGCACGTGCTGCTGTGCACACATGCATCCTCTCCAGCCGGTGGCGCAACTTCTGGACCCGCCTCCCCAAGGTGGCTGTCACCCTCCATGATGTTCCGTTCGGCTCGCTCGAGGCCGCTCTCCACCGTGCCGCTCGTCCCGGGGTGTTCCACCGCCTCCTTCTCGACATAAGCATCCCCTGGCAAGCCGACATCCTCCCCCCTGGAGCTTCCCCTCGCAAGACGACATGCTCACCTCCTCGAGTGTCTCCTCACTGCTTCGAGCCACCGCAAGGCTCGCGCCAGTGGAACTCTGCTTCACCCTCTCACAGAACCTACAAGTCCACTGTCTGGACGTGAACCTCCCCCGCTTGGACTGCAGCACCTCCATCGACCTGCGTGTAGAGTACCTCCGCTTAGCCCCACCACGATCCGGTGTCAGGTACCCCTCGTTAAAGAGACTCTCCCTCTTAGGCTGCCACGCCGATCTCGCCGCGTTGATCCCACGCTGCCCATGCCTGCGCTTGCTCACGATGAACACCACCAGTTTAGTAGGCATGGACAAACTCACAATGCATTCAAAGTCGTTACAGGAACTTGTTATAGAGAGCAGTAGCACGTGGACATCACGTATCGATGTCGAGGCCCCCATGCTTAAGCAATTAAGTGTGCACTTCCATGCCCGCAGCCACCTTGGGGTCTCCGTCATAGCACCAATGGTGGAGAAGGTCTCGTGGCGGTGCTCGTATGCCAGAGCGTTCTACAGGCTTGGTCTTTGGGGCCTCCTGGAGGTGGGCTTAAACACGGCAAAGAGGCACGGGCTGACGGACCCAGGAAAAAACACATCTTTGCAGCTCCCCATCGTCCATGTCCTATCCATGCACATGTCTGCCCAAGTACGTCTCATGTAATCCTTAGCTCAATTTACCGTAAATTCGATTTGTTTGTAACGTGTGTCTGAAACTCTGAATTGATTTTGCAGGATTCATTTAATTCTCGAAATACAGAGATCCGCTTTGAGTCAGAGATACATAAACATATGTTCACCAACTTCTCTTGTTTGGACCTGCATCTCAGAACCAAGGGGCATGTGTTTGGAGCATTAGTGGTGCGCCTCCTTGGCATGAGTCGTATTCGTATGGCTATACGGAACCTTAAGATCGTCCTACTAAGATCAGAGGTAAATTTATCGCTCTGCTTATACATTTGGGATACATGTTCTGATGTTTAACAGAAAACATTAGGTACATTCTTGAGCTTCTGTTATAGTTAAACATCTATAATATATTGTGGAACTTCATACTTGTTTTAGGTGAAAGATGTATGCCCAGTAAATTGTCTTTGTGATGAGCCTAAGGACTGGAGAACACAAACTACCTCCTTGGCTGATCTTGAAAATGTGGAAATTCAGGGCATGAACGGGGAAGATCATGAGTTTTATTTCTTGAAAGTGATATTTACATGTGCTCTGGTGCTTAAAAGAGTGACTCTAAGACTGGTAGATGGTGTCACTCCATGTGCCGATTGGTGCTCAAAAGTAAAAAACATCTTCATGGAGTATCCTTTTGTGGAGTGCAACATTGTGAACTGGTAAGCAGGTCTGATGCATGGTTTGCATACTCATAGATGCAAATATTATTTTACCATATTAGAGTTTAGAAATCTGAACTCATCCTGTAGCCTTGTGCATGTATTTTGATCTAAAAGTTCTGCAGTTATGTTATCTCAATGTCTTTCTTGGTTTGCAAATTTCTAGGGTTGTTGGACTGTGTTAGTGACATGCTAATTATCTGTTCAATGCTGACTTAGTTTTAGCTTGATTATACCCTCTTTGTTTCTTGAAAAAAATGACATTGAGACAGTCCACATGCTAAAGTGATGTTCTTCTGTTTTCATGCTTGCCTTTTTACTAGGTGCAGTTTCCCTTTAGGAGAACTTTGATTCGCAAGATTTTGTACATAAGCATGAATACAAGAAACATAGGATTTTGAGTTTATTTGATTGCATCCCAGGAAAAACATTTCCAAGAGATTTGAGTGGATGCTAGATTTTCTATGGAATGTGGTACATATGATTACTTAGGAAAAAATCATGGCATATCCTTTTATTGAGTGCAACATTTATCTGGTAAGCAGGTCTGATGCATGGTTAGCATACTCATAGATGCAGAAATTATTTGTCGTTCTACAGTTTTAGAAGTCTAAACCCATCCTTTAGCCTTCTGCCTGTATTTTAATCTAATTGTTATCTCAGTGTTTTTCATGGCTTGCAAATTTGTAGGGCTGTTGGGATGTGTCAGTGACATGCTAATTATCTGTACAATGCTGACTTAGTTTTAGCTTGGTTATATACCCTCTTTGTTTCCTAAAAAAATTGACACTGTGATGGTCCACATGCTACATCGATGTTCTTCTATATTCATGCTTGCCTTTTTTTAGGTTCTGTTTCCATTTAAGACTCTTTGAGTCGCAGGATTGTAAAAATGCAGAAATAGGAAAAACATATGATTTGAATGTCATGTCCATTCGAACCCTACAAGATTTGAGATTGTTTGATTGCATCGTAGGAAAAAGAAAGGATTTTTTTTCCAAGAGGTTAGAGTGGGTGTGAGATTTCCTATAGAATATAGTATAAATGATTCCATAGGAAAAACTCCTATAGGATTCAATCCTACGAATCTTATGACCAGTGTAAGAAAAGATCATAAGGATTCTTATCCTTCAAAATCCTATCAAAACCCTTTGAATCAAAGACCTAATGGTGGCCCAGAGGACTAAAAACTCTTTATTTTATATATAAGTCATCCATGCCATGTACTTGGTTTCGCATGGTATACTGTCAGATGCTATATTGTTTTTCATGCTATACTATTTTTCTAGTCCACTGAAGTATGCTTGTGCACGCACTCCAGTAATTGGCTGAATATGCTATATTTCTTTGTTCACTCTTTAGTCTATGCCAACTTTCTTAGCTTAGTCACACCATGTTGCTCTATGCATTTTTCTCAGTACTAACAAGGGCAGACTTCATATTTCCATATGACTAAAACTGTTTTTGTTTTACCTCCTCTGCATATGCAGGGTCTACATACGGCAGCCAAAGTTGTGGGTTGACAAGATTCTCATGCTTACGTTTGTGGACTCAGGATGCTCATTAACAAGACAATCCTCTCCCACACGTTTCAGGATTTTGCTTCATGGCTTCAGTCCATACTACGTTCTGTTATTTTGCGCCGTGGGCCTACAGGCTCGAAGTGGTGCACTCATGCAATTCCTAGCATGGTTGCTCTGGTCTTTAAATATTGTACTACTCCTTTTGGTTGGCTGCCATGGAAATTGCCAAGATTAATAGCGTACTCAACCTATGCTGTATGCATGGTTGCGATTGTTGATTATGGACGTGTTTGGTTGCTCCCACTGTTTTTGTTCTTGGTGATATGAGTTTCTAGCCATGTTCCGCAAGTTGTTTGGTTGCCCAAATTGCCTCTTCTTGCATGAGACCCAAAACACAAGCACATCCTTTGGTTGCATTTATGTGCTCCCCAAATGCAACGTTCGGGTGGTTGATTACATGTCCGTTGATGGTTACTCTCATCTCTTGCTCAAGTGGTGAACTTACCTCATACCATCAAATTTGAAACAACTTCATCTATGAGCGTTGAAATAAAAAAAAGTTACAACATGATAGTTGTGTGGAACAACGAGATGAAACTAGTGATCGAAGAAAATTTCAAAAGATCGGTCGTGTGCAATGAATTTGAAGAAATTCATCTAAAATACGTCCAAGCTTGAACATGCAATTGAGTTATAGACTTATAGTTAACAAAACTCAGAATATATCGCCAAAATGGAATCACATCGTCAAACTGCATTTGTTTTCTTGTAGACCTGATCGTGAAACCGTGGACTGACAAAGTAGATGATTAAGGGGTAGCTGAGAGAGAGGTTGAAGAAAACAGGTTCATATCACACACACACGCGCGCGCGCACCTGAACATGAACATGTTATAGTACAGTAAAGTACGGAGATGTTGATCATCTATTTGTCTATGACCATTGAAAAGGAAAACTTACAACACGAAAGTTGTGTGAAACGGCGAGAAGGAGCTACCCCTCAAAGGAAATTACAATCCGTTAATCATGTACGACTATTTTTTTAACACAGTACAAACACGGATGCTTACGTGTCACGCACATACACTCAACACTATAAACACACGCATGCACACCCTATCCTTATGAGCACCTTCAAGATACTGAGCCGATACAATATTTTGAGATTGAGAAATCTCCACAGACGTCTTCGTAGTAGACAGGAGCGTCTCCTGCCACTAAACTCACATTGCTGGAAAGCTTGAAATAAAATCAGGAAAATACGACCACCAATGCCAAGTCTAGAATTTGAATCCTGGTGGGTTGGTTCCACCACAAAGAACCTAACCATCTGAGCTACGCCCACTTCTCCATGTGCGACGAATTTGAATTTGATAAAATTCATCTAAGAAAGTTCCAAACATAAATAAAAAAATGGAGATTAAACATCAATGTGCATCTTTTATATGTAGAGCTTATGTCAAATCGAACCATCATTGTGTAGATTAATTAGAAGAGATTAGATGAAAGAGATCAAGAAAGGCAAGGAGAACAGACCGCATGCAAAGGCTATATATGTACCAGCCGCACTGTCAGAGCCACTACCTACGAACGCGAAGCCCCTTTTACACATGCTTAGCATGGCTCCACGAAAACTATTGATTTGGGCATTCCCTAAGGTGCAGGCTATGGAGTGCTTTGAGGATCATGGGGGCAAAAAAATAGATAGCCCACCCATGCAGAGTTTCTGAACCGTGTAATAGACGGCCATTTCGTGCAGTATAGGGTGCACTAGTGTAGGGTAACGCAGTAGAAAACAAAAAATTTCCGACCTACGCATCAGCCTAGGACCACTATGGAGACTGCATACAAGGTTTGATCATTTTCGTTACCGACTCGTAGCGCAGCGGAAGTAGAGTCGATGGCGATCGGCGGTGCAGACCCCGCAGCTAGGATTTACAACCTCCCAACCACGAGGATGTAATCCCTCATCTGCCCCTCGGACAGCTCTCCGGGAGGCGGTCGAACAGTCCCCGGACGGTGTCGCGGACAGCCTTTCGGGAGGACCCACAGAACTCGGACCGTCACTTGGACAACCCTTCGGGAGGCACTCTCGAACAGCCCCTCGGGCACTAAGATCGAAACTACGACCTCTCTACAGAGTTGCACACATACGGTGTCATCTATCCGGCAGGGCTTCGCCGTCTAGAACTAGTTCCCACCGGAACCCAGACAGCCTTTCGGCTCTACGAAACTCTTTTCGTGGGAGGGAGAGAGAAGCCAGATCATTGCATGGCATGAGTATGAGAGCAAGGGATGAGTGTGGAGGGCTGCCCCTCCACCTCTATTTATAGGAAATCCCAAGGGGTAGGGTGGTTTTACAATAAAACCCAAAAGTACATGAATGAAGTCATTCCACCAAGGGCATAGAAGTGAAACCAAGGAACAAGAGGGGCTCCATGGTGGAGCCCCAAGTGTGGCCGGCCACACCCCTTGGGGGGCCCCAAGAGGGCCTCCCAATCCATCCATGTCATCCCTAGATATTTTGGGATAAAGCCCAAACAAGTGGCTTTCCAAAAAGTAACCCAAAAAGCACTTTCACTATTCATGACGACATTTTTCAGCGTCCGTTCAAACTGGAAATATTTATGTGGGCTTAGAACATTTCCAGTACCCACCATAATAATTTTCAACGCGTTCTGGAACAATTCCAGTTTAGTGATTTCATCTGCGAAAAGCATCTGAAGCGGTTCCGGCAGCTCCGGAACATTTCCGGTTTTCATCTCGGAAAATTCCCAGAAGTTTCCAGAATGATTCTGGCACCCTCCAAGAATTATCAAGCATGTGCCGAAACCAATTTGACTTAATGGAATACCCCGAAACAACTTTTCAGTTTCACCGGAACTCATCCGGTGACCTCTCTCTGCGGAACTGTTCCGCTGTCCAAAACTTTTTCGGTGTCCGAAACTTTTTCGGTGATTTTCTCTCTGACTCCTTGTCTAGTATTCAGCAGATAGATGACCCTTAAGTGTGTGACCCTATAGGTTCGGTGAAGTATAGACATGACACGGAACCCTTTCCGATCGATGACCAACATCGGAGCCGTGGACACCCATATTGACCCCTATACCCACACGAATGAGTATTCGAGTGAACTTCCAGTTGCCGTGTGCTATTCCTGTTGCTTCACGATATGTTACAAATACCCGAGGTGAGACATGATGGCATCCCCGTGGGTCAACAACTTGTCCACTATGCCAGTTACCTCGTTACTGGTATTTGTTCTCTTTTCTCGTTACCGTGTTCCGGCATCCCCGTGATCAAATCACAAAGTGTCTGGTCAGACGATGATGGATACCGTAACACCGAGAGGCCCCAGAGATATCTCTCCAACGTCGGAGGAGCAAATCCCAATCTTGAGCTATCAAGTTGCTTGACATACTTTTCCATGAACCCGTAAGCCGCCGTAATAGCCACCCATTTACGGATGACGTTTAACAAACCCCAAAGTTCATGAAGCAAGCATGAAGAAACTCGATACTCTCATGATCTAAGAAATCATGCAAACATTAACCATCTCTGTGTTATTAACCATTAACTTGTGACGAATGTATCTCATAGCATAACATCAATTCGGGTCGATTCAACACAAATGTTCTTCTAACATTGTGTCCTCAAAGTTGCAGGCATAGACATGCCCATGATCAGGAAAACAGAACCATCATGCAACACTTGAGCTAGTCTTAGAGGCCAGACTAGGAATACATTTTACCGTTTATTATTCCACACATGCATATGAGTCTTTCTCCGAGCCTCGTTTTATTTGTAGACTCGAGAACCATAGCAGTTATAGCATGGAACATAAACCTAATTATGAACAGGGAGATAAATAATAACATTTATTATTGCCTCTGGGGCATATCTCCTACAGACTCCCACTTGCACTAGAGTCAATTATCTAGTTAATGCTAATGCACTTCACACCTGTGGCACACCGGTGTAAATATGCTTCGCTTGTGGTATAGCCTGATGTCCAACGGATCTGACGACTTCAGCTCCATGTGTATCTTTGCATATCCTCGCGTTTTCATGCTTTCACAAAATTCATATTTTGTGTGGACTTGGCTTTGTATGTATGTGAATCACAGGTCGAACCTGGATTCCTCAGACTGAGTTATAGAGCAACTACCTGCAATAGTGTCCCATTGACAAAAGCCATCTTGGAACCATACTAAGTTCATGAATGAACTATATGATTCAACATCTTCTTTGTCGCTTTTAAAAGCGGCAACATACTTCGCCTCTGTTATAGAATTCGCCACAGTAACTTGTTTGGAACAATTTCCAACTACCGTGCCACCATATTGTGTATTGCACAAAACCCTTAACTTAAATCGAAAATCGCTTGGAGCATGGATGAAGACTGTGTCGATGTAAGCTTTTACAACAAACTCTTCATGATCTCCGCTTGCGAGAAAACATGTCATCAGTGCTACTATAGTACTCAATGACCCTTTTTCACTGTTGTCCCATGATCAGTACTTTTGATCACTTTGGTATCTATACTCGCAACAACTTTGGGAGTATTGGACATATCTGGTTGTGTTACATACCATGGAATACATGATTAATCCAAACACAAGAGTGTGTGGAATCTCCATCATGTATTTTGCTCATCAGTGTTTTGGGACACCAAGTCTTGCAAAAACTCTTTCCATGTGACTTCGGCAAGAATCACTCCTTGACGTTTTTAATGCTAAAAGGTTTTAACATCTTGTCAATATGTATCTTTTCTCGGCCCCATTAGGTAAATCTATCTCCATAGATCATCATGCCTAATATAAAGGCTATTTAGCCCAAGCACTTCATCGAAAAACTATTTTCAAATGAAGTCCTAATTCGTGTCAAGAAATTTATTTCCAATTAACAATGTGTCAAGCACACAACGTTTTTTAGAAATTTTATTATGCTCCCACTTACTTTCTTGAATCATAAGCATCTTCGTTACCCATTGATGAAGTCAAACCCCTTTGACTATTTCATCAAAACACGAAGATTCCAACTCCATTTCGCTCTCTTCTGTCCATTACTGGAACTCTGAAGTTTGCATACTTACTAGCATCCTCTGGACTGACAAAATACCTTGGACTGTAACACATGCAAGTCCTTGGTTTCATTTCCATCAGATGGAAATCCTATTGTCATCCATGTTTCATATCTCATGATTGAAATATGTATTAATTGCTAGTTCAACCCGAACCGACTTTAAGCATCGCTACGATGAAACAACCTCATCATAGTCAACTCCTTGAACTTGTTATTGCAACAAGTCGAGCTTTATGGATAAAACATTTTTATCCGTATCAGTTTTTAAGTTCCATAAATATTCGTTAGACTCTAAGTCTTCCGAAAGGTGTATCAAGGTTTTAATCTTGAATCACTTATATGGAAACTAACTCGGGTTGTATTGGCATTTAGCCAATTCTGGAGTCAGGGCCCATCAACGCTTCCTTGTGTATCGTAGGTATATTGTTGTCTAACAACAATATCTCGTTTGCGCATCTGAGAGGTTTGCATGAGCTTTGCCTACGTGGTTCAGCTGCAAGTTCGACCGAAGTCCATACATTTTATTGTAGAGACTTCCGTATCAGTCGCAGTAGGAAACTCCGGAATGACTTCCAAGGTTCCTTTCCTTCGACCTGATGACGAAGATACTGTTTATCTTGTCGAGTTGCATTATTCTCCCACTCACCTTTTTGAAAGAACCATTTTCTTCAAAAAGCATACCGTTCTTTGTGGCAAACCTTTTGCCTTGGCATAGTGAGGGAGGAATACCCAACATTTTGGGATAACCTACAAAGTAGCACTTGTCTGATTTGGAATAGGTTTGTAACCTTTTACACAATCCCCATATTCTAAATGTTAAGAAAAGATATAACATGGTTGGGCGTACCATACCATGGTGTCATTTCAACAGACCCGATAGAGCTCTTTTCAGTGTAAAAGCCGCAGTCTCTAAAGCATCACCTTTTAAAAGGGATAATGGCAAATTTATTTATGTCATCTTTGATCTTACCATGTCATAAATGGTTCGAGTACATCTTCACGGACTTTCCACTTGCAGTGGTGTTCCGGGAGGTGCAAGTTATGAAACCCCTTTCACAACTCATCAGACATTCGCTAAACTTGTAACTCAGATATTCCTTTCTGCAATCGAATTGTAGAAACATAATTTTCTTGTTACAATAACTTCTACTTCATATTTGAAAACCTTTTGAATGAATTCAAAAGATCCAGACTTACGTCTCATCAAGTACATATCCACATATCTACTTGAGTCATTTCTGAAGATAGATAAATCCACTACTTGCAACAACATTTATTGAACTACATACATCAAAATGTATGATCACCAATAAGTTCTTTGCTTGTTCCTTATGGCCTGTGAACGGAATTTCAGTCACTTCACTTTTCGGAGGAAAGTTGCAAGTGTCAGATGATTCAAAATCAAACGACTTCAAAATCCATCATAATGGAATTTATCCATGCGGGTTTCTCCAATGTGACCAAATGCAGTGCCACACTTGTGTGATATTCTCTTAGTCTTACGACATTTAGCGTCAATGTTATGGATGTATCATATTACTATCAATATTCATAACATACATCCCATCTGGATGGAAGCATGGCCCTTCATGTTATTCATAATACTGAACAACAATTGTTCTTTTATGAACAACCCTTTTGCAACAACATTGTGCAAGGGGCTAGAGTGTAAAACTCTAAAATGAATTATGAAAGTAAATCCAGAGATAATATATTATTTATCATTATTCATAACATATATCTCATTCTCAATGAAAGTATGGCCCTTATGTTATTCATAACATCGAACATAAAAAGTTCTCTTATGAACAACCTTCTTGCAAGATACCTTATGCAATGGGCTAGAGTTTGTGAAACTCTAAATGAATTATGAAAATAAATACAGACGGTAATACACAGATGGAAGGTATAGTAACATTTACTATGTTCCCTGTGTATACCTAAACCTTATTCCTGGCTAGTCTTTCAGGCCATAGTAGTTCTTACATCGAGTTGCAACAGAATGCAATCGAGCGGGTATCTTTGTGATTAACTCACAATACCCAAGAATTAGTGATTAACATGTTTAACCATAATTCCCAAGAACTATATCTTTGACCAGCCTTCTATACATCAAAAACTTGTATGACATTCATACATGAGCGAGATATTCCAGTCTTTTTTCTTTCTGCCTTTATACTTCTAACAGTTTAACTTTTAGTATTTCTCCTACTCTCAGAAGAAGCATCCAACTCAAGAGTGGCGTTAGCCCCGGACTTCCTAGGCGTGAAAGTTTCACTAACACCCTTCGGACACTTCCTTTCTCTTTAAGTTGTTTGTTTTATTCACCTTTCATCATATGACAGGCGTTCTTCTGGATCCCTCTCTTATCAGTCTAATGCATAGTAAACTCCTTTACTAATAGTTTGCAAACAAACATTGCTTTGGATATCTCATATCTTTTAGCCTTTGTCCGTCTCTGAAAATGATTTTCAGATTCCATGAATATCACATAACTATCCAAACTTTCGAAGTTCGGGTCTCATGGAAGCAAACATTTTGCACTTTGACCGTAACGGGATTCTAGCTTTTGGATCGAAGGACGAGAGTCACATGATCCATAGCATTAGCGAGAGAATACCGAAAGTATGCGATAGGACAAAATCCTTCTCAGCACTCTTGAGGACAATCCTCACATTACGTTATCAACCGTAAAGTTTTAACCAGATATTTAACAACTATTCAATTTTAATAGGGAAGGTGGAAACGGGAGCCATTATTCTACAACTATTTTGCAAATCACACTTTTGACAGTGTTCAAAATTAATTGCACAGAGAATTAAACAAGTTAATTCTAAAGTGTGCTCCCACTCAAATCAATATCTCTCATAATTGATTGTGAATGATTCAAGACCCGAGTTTTGATTGTTTGCCATGATGGTAGCATCACAGATGACAAAAATCTCAACCGGTAGGCCAACTTGCCAATCACATCTCTATGTGACTCTTGTTCATCTTTCGATGCGTGTGTTCCAAGCTCATGACTTTCATGCCTGAATGTCAAGACAACCAAGTGATCTCGCTGCGAGGTCTCAACTCACCCGCCTCACACATCCCTAATCGTTCGTACCCATGGTAGCATGTGATACCCCGAAAAGTTAGGTGCCGTGACGGTGCTACACTTGGGAGAACACTAACTACTTGATATTTTTGTGAGAGATCACCCTAATAAAAAGCGACTACCGCGCAATCAAAAAGGGTGCATCATAAGGGATAAACATCTCAGGCAATTCATAATAGCATGATATGGTATAGCCCCTTCTGACGGAGAAGTCTTGTATTTCTTCGTCTTCGGCATTCGCGTCGGTGTTCACCTTTGCGAAGATTGCCACCACCTTGTCGATGCACCAGATAATATTGCTATCTCTATTGCTAATAAAATAAGTGCATTACAAAAGGTTGACACGCAGGTCATTTAAAGTGACAATCATATGGCTCCAGCCATCATGCCGAATCATGACACGCAGGTCATGTTAATCAATTTACATCATACAGTCATCTCATACATAATCAAATTATTATGAGCACTGCTATACCACATCATATGCACATGCAAACCCTCCTGCAAAACCAAGTTAAACGTCTCTAATCGGTTCATGCAAAAACTTGTTTTTCGTGGCTTCTAAGGTTTCGAAACAAACCGAAGCTACCAACGTCCATCATCAAGCATGATTATCCAAGTCGCTAGATTAACATTCCGGGGTGTATGAAACACGAGATAATAAAATCTCGAGCCCCATACTGAACTTCGTCATACGCATGACCCCCGTGCAGATCATATCTGCATTGCCCTTTCATTTGCGAAATTTCATCTTTCTTTTTAACTACGGTGGAATTCAATGAACTGTTAGCACTTCGTTGATCAATCAGGATCGTGGATTGCCAGAACATTGAAACTCCACCATGCTGTTATCAAGATCAGAAATATGCAAATTCTAGGGAAGCAACAAGAGCATCGGGTAACAGATTTCATCTGCTACCCGCACAAATAATTTTCAGTAATAGATCTCATCTACTACCTAATAATATTGTGCAACACCCATACATCTCCATGTATTCTAGATCGCAACCTGCATCTACGCATAGCACGGCTCATGATGCCACTGTAGGGTAACGCAGCAGAAAACAAAAAAATTCCGACCTACGCACCAGCCCAGGACCACTATGGAGACTGCATACAAGGTTTGATCATTTTCGTTACTGACTCGTAGCGCAGCGGAAGTAGAGTCGATGACGATCGGCGGTGCAGATCCCCGTAGCTAGGATTTACAACCTCCCAACCGCGAGGATGTACTCCCTCATCTGCCCCTCGGACAGCCCTCCGGGAGGCGGTCGAACAGTCCCCGGACGGTGTCGCGGACAGCCCTTCGGGAGGACCCACAGAACTCGGACCGTCACTTGGACAGCCCTTCGGGAGGCACTCTTGAACAGCCCCTCGGGCACTAAGATCAAAACTATGACCTCTCTACAGAGTTGCACACATACGGTGTCATCAATCCGGCAGGGCTTCGCCGTCCAGAACTACTTCCCACCGGAACCCAGACAGCCTTTCGGCTCTACGAAACTCTTTTCGTGGGAGGGAGAGAGAAGCCAGATCATTGCATGTCATGAGTATGAGAGCAAGGGATGAGTGTGGAGGGCTGCCCCTCCACCTCTATTTATAGGAAATCCCAAGGGGTAGGGTGGTTTTACAATAAAACCCAAAAGTACATGAATGAAGTCCTTCCACCAAGGGCATAGAAGTGAAACCAAGGAACAAGAGGGGCTCCATGGTGGAGCCCCAAGTGTGGCCGGCCACACCCCTTGGGGGGCCCCCAAGAGGGCCTCCCAATCCATCCATGTCATCCCTAGATCTTTTGGGATAAAGCCCAAACAAGTGGCTTTCCAAAAAGTAACCCAAAAAGCACTTTCACTATTCACGACGACATTTTTCAGCGTCCGTTTGAACTGAAAATATTTATGTGGGCTTAGAACATTTCCAGTACCCACCATAATAATTTTCAACGCGTTCTGGAACAATTCCAGTTTAGTGATTTCATCTGCGAAAAGCATCTGAAGCGGTTCCGGCAGCTCCGGAATATTTCCGGTTTTCATCTCGGAAAATTCCCAGAAGTTTCTAGAATGATTCTGGCACCCTCCAAGAATTATCAGGCATGTGCCGAAACCAATTTGACTTAATGGAATACCCCGAAACAACTTTTCAGTTTCACCGGAACTCATCCGGTGACCTCTTTCTTCGGAACTTTTCCGCTATCCGAAACTTTTTCGGTGTCCGAAATTTTTTCGGTGATTTTCTCTCAGACTCCTTGTCTAGTATTCAGCAGATAGATGACCCTTAAGTGTGTGACCCTATAGGTTCGGTGAAGTATAGACATGACACGGAACCCTTTCCGATCAATGACCAACATCGGAGCCGTGGACACCCATATTGACCCCTATACCCACACGAATGAATATTCGAGTGAACCTCCAGTTGCCGTGTGCTATTCCTGTTGCTTCGCGATATGTTACAAATACCCGAGGTGAGACATGATGGCATCCCCGTGGGTCAACAACTTGTCCACTATGCCAGTTACCTCGTTACCGGTATTTGTTCTCTTTTCTCGTTACCGTGTTCCGGCATCCCCGTGATCAAATCACAAAGTGTCTGGCCAGACGATGATGGATACCGTAACACCGAGAGGGCCCAGAGATATCTCTCCAACGTCGGAGGAGCAAATCCCAATCTTGAGCTATCAAGTTACTTGACATACTTTTCCATGAACCCGTAAGCCGCCGTAATAGCCACCCATTTACGGATGACGTTTAACAAACCCCAAAGTTCATGAAGCAAGCATGAAGAAACTCGATACTCTCATGGTCTAAGGAATCATGCAAACATTAACCATCTCTGTGTTATTAACCATTAACTTGTGACGAATGTATCTCATAGCATAACATCAATTCGGGTCGATTCAACACAAATGTTCTTCTAACATTGTGCCCTCAAAGTTGCTGGCATAGACATGCCCATGATCGGGAAAACAGAACCATTATGCAACACTTGAGCTAGTCTTAGAGGCCAGACTAGGAATACATTTTACCGTTTATTATTCCACACATGCATATGAGTCTTTCTCCGAGCCTCGTTTTATTTGTAGACTCGAGAACCATAGCAGTTATAGCATGGAACATAAACCTAATTATGAATAGGGAGATAAATAATAACATTTATTATTGCCTCTAGGGCATATCTCGTACAACTAGAGTATCTGACACCCAGCTAGGTCTTTATCCCTATCCAATATGTGGACCAATACCAAACGCTCCAAACACACCCTCCACTAATGAATAGTTGAATACAGATACGTGATATATGCTGCAGAGAGGACTCATGATGCCGTAGGGCAACAACATTGCCGACGCCGTGCCAATCGATGGAATTTGAAGAACCGGACGCGAGCCTTGAACCGAGATGATAACACAGGCCGATGATGGGAGGAGAAACGTGGCCCTGCTCGCACATTATTAAAGTTACAACTTTTTAGTTTTTACTAGTTGAATCTCTGTGTGTTGCTGCAGACAAACAAATATCTATATGTTAACACCAAGAATATCAAGCCAATATTAAATCATCACTTAGTTTTGAATACCGTACACTGTGCCATGCAACATATTTCAACTCAACTCAACTGATCACCCATAAAATTTCTGGCTGGAGCTTGCCATCATTTTCCACACATGATAAATCCCGAAGCGGTTGAGATCATGGCCTGCAAGCGTGCTCTTCAAGTCGCTGCCGAGGTAAATGTCCAGACGGTTCACGTCGAGCTCGACAGTCTGGCAGTTGTGCAGATGATCAATCAATCGACAAAGAACTTTTTAGCTGCAGGGCCATGGGTGGAGGAGATAAAAGAGCTGCTTCACTCGTTTTCTGATTTCAAAGTGTCTTGGGTCAGGCGTTCTGCTAATGTTGATGCGCATAAGCTAGCTAAGGTAAGGGCAGGGGAAGAACTTTGTAAGGTCTGGTTAGGTGTCCCTCCAGATTGCATTCTGGATGTTATCGGACGGGATTCCAAACTTCGTTGATTAAATAAAGCGGCAGTATTAACACTCAAAAAAAAAAACCAGTCATACTTATGTAAGGCATACTAGATCGGACGGTGCCAAGCATATAGGTGCATATATACGAGCTCAACCACAACTTTCCCGTGGTTCACGCCACGACAGAAAATCTGCACGAATCATGACACTCAATCGGACGATCCAAGATTTGAGTGAAAGCCAATTTCATTTCATTCGGATGAAAAAAAAGAGAGCAAAACCGTCTATTTTCTGGACACGTATCTTTGTCTAAGGCGGCTGCTAGGCGCCGGCGCGCCAGCCCAAGCGTTTCGGCCGGTCACGCGCTAGCCCTTAGATTCGGTCGGTAACAACCGTGGGATCGCAGTCGTCTTCCTCCCTCATCCCCACTTCGTCAACGCGTAGGCGGAAAAAAATCCCCATCCCCACGACGCGCACATCTCTCGCCCCGCCCATCCTCGTTGCAACGCCGGAAGTTGCTCCCCCGCAAGGAGCAGCAGGACCTCGCCGTTTGCCAAATGCTCGCCGCCATCCCCTACCACGGGTGCTCGCCAATCGTTGCAGCATTGCCGCCGGGGTTGCAGCTCTGTGGTCGATTGTTCTAGCACGCGACATCACGGGCGCAACTAACCCCGCCATTGGCCGGTTCCAGCATGCCGCAACACCAGGTTGAGCACGCCTAGATGCCGGCCTGAGCAGCCGCCGCATGCAGCTCGCCGTGCTCGCATCTCCTAGTGCAGGACATGGTAGCAAGCCGTGGCGCCGGTCCCAGCAAATCAGGGTGCCGATTCTAGCAAATCAAGTCGCCGATGCCAGCAAAAATTGGGCGCCGGTTCCAGCTTGCGGTGACTACGGTCGTAACATCCACACCGTCTGGTTCCAGCTTGCGGCTAACACGGATGTAGCAAAAACGGGTGCCTGGGAGTGCCATTGTAGCACAACACGCCGGTTGTAGCACCATGCCTAGCCGGTTCCAGAATCCCGCCGACTTGGTTCCAGCATCGACGTTCGGTGGTTCCAGCTCGCGGTGACCGCGGTGCAGCGTCGCCGCTGGTTGGTTCCAGCTCACAGTGACCGTGGTCGCAGCATCGTCGCCGCTTGCTGGTTCCAGCAAAACTCAATGGTGGTTCCAACAAAAATCTCAGCAGCAAAAAAACTCTGATAGTCATTGTAGCAAATGAATTAGCCGGTTCCAGCAAAAACAAATACTTGTTCCAGCAAAAAAATGTGAACAACAAAAAACACCAATTCTGTATGTTTACAACAAATACTACCGCCGGATCCAGCAAAATTTCTGCCGGTTGTAGCAAAATCAAACGTTCGCTCCCCAAAAATGACTTGACGGTCTCTGGTTCCAGCATTTGTTAATGTGGATGTAGCTTTTCACCGGCCGGTTCCAACAAAAAAACTCACGGATTGAAGCACCGGGAGGCCATCATCTCCGTCGCCGGGAGCTGCTGGCCGCCGCTGATGCATGCAGCGCGGTCTATCCCAGCAAAAACAAACACCCCCTGGCTGTAGCATATGTGACTATCTCCTACCCAAACAACGCGGCCGGTCATCTCCGCAGCGCCGCGCTGTCGCCGTATCACGGCTCGCCGGCGGAGAGAACTAAGAAAAAAGAGACGATGAGTGTGCGCATCTGAAGTGCAACAAAAGCAGCAGTGCGTGGGGGATAGCGCGCGTAGTTGGTGGCGGCCATCGCCGGCGCGAGCTACTCAGGCATGAATGGGATGGAGGAAAAGGGGATGAACCGGCCAGAGCAAATGGATAAGGGACGAGGGAGTGTGCGGTGGAGCAGAGAAAAAAAAAAAAAGAAAAACAGAAAAAAGATAGCGTGGCGACGTGGCACAATGAAGAGGCCTCGATTCAATGTGGATCGCACGACCCAAGCGCGACCAGCCGAAGTTTCAGCCGGTCCGCCGGGTGCAAACGTTTACCTTTGTCTAATCGTGGTATCAAAAAACTTCAACACGATGAAGGACGGCTCGATCGGTACCCTGCAGGTTCGGTGTTCGCTTTCGTCTCGTCCCCGACGCAATCTCTCTCGATCGTGCACCGCACGCATGCAATAGGACTAGGGTTTCCCATGGACGAGACCAGGGCGGCCGACCGCATCAGCTCTCTGCCGGACGGTCTGCTCCACCAGGTCCTCCTCCGCCTCCGCTGCGCCCACGCCGCCGCGCGCACCAGCGTCCTCTCCCGCCGGTGGCGCCGCGTCTGCTCAGGCCTCCCCGTGGTCGACGTCACCCTCAACGACGTCCCGCTCGGCTCCCTCGAGGCCGCTCTCCGCCGCGCCGCCGGGCCCCGGGTGCGCCTCCTCGACATCCATGTCCCGGAAGAGGGCAGCAGGCTGCCCGCCGACAGCGTCTCCTCGGTTCTCCGTGCCGCCGCGGCGCTCGCGCCGGTGGAGCTCCGCTCACCCTCACGCGGTACGTGGACTGGACGCGCCCCATAGAGCTGCCTTGCCTTCACCGCGCCACCTCGATCGAGCTGCGTGGGGTGACACCGCACGGGTTGTCGCTGCGCATACGCGTACCCCACTCAGGGTTCCCGGCGCTCGAGAGGCTGACCCTCTCCGCCTGCTACCTCGACCTGGCTGCCTTGATCCCCTACTGCTCGCGCCTGCACGTGCTCACGCTCGATGACTTCACCATCCACTCGGCGTTCCTGCAAAAGGTAAAATTAGACCAACTCTTCGAGCTCCTCAAGGCGCTTCAAGGACGTGTAAATACAAGTGTGCTTAAGCAATTGACGACGGTGATCACCGTCTTGGCACCAATGGTGGAGAAGATTTCCAAGAGATGCCCGCAGTACGCCGACAGGTTGACCCATGGGCTTGGTCTTTGGCACCTGGACCTCTTGGAGGTGGGCTTCGAGTCGCCGCCGGAGAGACACGGAGCCGGGGTGCTCGGTCGGGTCGAGGTCTTGACCCTGCACATGTGTGCCAAAGTATGTCTCCTGTCCTGCACAATTTATGGACTACCGGCTAAATTAAACTTATTCATGATCATGTCTTGCTGAATTGATTTTGCAGGGTTCATATTGTCTTCAACCAGTGGCAGAGTACCACCTTGCCACAGAGATACGTAGAAGTATGGGCACCCACTTATCTGGTTATTTGAACCTACATCTCACAACAAGAGGGCACATGCTTGGACCATTTGTGTTGCGTCTCTTCCGCATAAATTATCTAGGTCTTTGTCTTACCGATATAGTAAGCCTTAAGATCGTGCTGTCGAGAACAGAGGTAACTTATCACCATGCTTATATATTTGAAACGTATGCGTGCAGTACTTCTCATCATTTCTCAGTGAACATCTAAGGGGTCGGAGCATCTATATATAATGCATTGATGTGATTCACATTTATCTTAAATATATAGGTGAAAGAAGCGTGCCCACTTAATTGCCCTTGTCATGACCCAAAGGGTTGGAGAATCCAAATTTTCTCCTTGAATAATCTTGAAAACGTGGAAATTGAAGGATTGGACGGGGAGGATCATGAGCTTGATTTATTAAGAGTGGTATTTAGATGTGCACCGATGCTGAAAAGTGTGACGGTGAGGCTGATAGATCAGGACATGCCGAGTGATGATTGGTGCACACAAATAAACAACATCTTCCGGGAGTATCCATATGTGGAAAGCAGCATTCATTTTATTTCTGGTTAGCAGTTCTTCTTACATGATTACCATATTCCTAGAAGCAACATTTACTTTTATCTTATCCATGATTAGCATATTTCCTAGATCTACGTGATAGTTACTTTTATCTTTTGTACAGTCTAAACTCATGCTTTCCTACAAAAAAGAAAATAAACCGATTCCTCTAAATTTTATCAAAAGTCTGAAAATCTAAGGTTGACCAAATTTGTAGAAAAAAATAATGAACTACAAGAATAACAAGATATACTTTCAAACTCTGGAGTGTTGATTTTGGAAACAAAGCAAGGTCGTATAAGAGCATACTATTGCCCCATGAGTTATATCCTCTAAAATAATTTATTTGTAGGTGGGTTTTCTATGGAGGAGTCGGAGTTGCACAATGGATCGCGCCATGGCTCCCATGGTTCAAAAGACCTCATCAGCACCCTCTTAGATGATCTGCTCCTCCAGGTGCTCAAGCTCCTCAGTTGCGCCCGTGCTGCAGTGCGTACATGCATCCTCTCCCACCGGTGGCACAGCTTCTGGACCCACCTCCCCAAGGTCACCATCACCCTCCATGATGTCCCGTTCGGCTTGCTTGAGGCCGCTCTCCACCATGCCACTCGTCCCGGGGTGTTTCATCGACTCCTCCTCGACATCAGCATCCCCTTGCAAGATGACATGCTCCCCTCCGGTGTCTCCTCTCTACTACGTGCCGCCGCAAGGCTCACACCATCCGAACTGCGCTTCACCCTCCCACAGAATCTACAAGTCCACTGTTCGGGCGTGGACCTGCCACGCTTGGACTGCGCCACCTCCATTGCCCTGCATGTTGGATACCTCCTCTTGGCCCCACTACGGTGTAGGGTAACGCAGCAGAAAACAAAAATTTTCCGACCTACGCACCAGCCCAGGACCACTATGGAGACTGCAAACAAGGTTTGATCATTTTCGTTACCGACTCGTAGTGCAGCGGAAGTAGAGTCGATGACGATCGGCGGTGCAGATCCCCGCAGCTAGGATTTACAACCTCCCAACCGCGAGGATGTATACCCTCGTCTTCCCTTCGGACAGCCCTCCGGGAGGCGGTCGAACAGTCCCTCGGACGGTGTCGCGGACAGCCCTTCGGGAGGACCTTCGAAACTCGAACGGTCACTCGGACAGCCCTTCGGGAGGACTCACAGAACTTGGACCGTCACTTGGACAGCCCTTCGGGAGGCACTCACGAACAGCCCCTCGGGCACTAAAATCGAAACTACGACCTCTCTATAGAGTTGCACACATACGGTGTCATCTATCCGGCAGGGCTTCGCCGTCCAGAACTAGTTCCCACCGGAACCCAGACAGCCTTTCGGCTCTACAAAACTCTTTTCGTGGGAGGGAGAGAGATGCCAGATCATTGCATGGCACTTGTATGTGAGAAGGAGTGAGTGTGGAGGGCTGCCCCTCCACCTCTATTTATAGGAAATCCCAAGGGGTAGGGTGGTTTTACAAGAAAACCCAAAAGCACATGAATGAAGTCCTTCCACAAGGACCCAAATGTGAAACCAAGGCACAAGAGGGGGCTCCAAGGAGGAGCCCCCATGTGGCCGGCCACACCTAGGAGGGCCCCCCCCCAAGGGAGCCTCATCCATCCATGTCACCCCCCAAAAAATATCTTGGGACAAAACCCAAAATAATGGCTTTCCAAAAAGTAACCCAAAAAGCACTTTCACTATTCATGACGACATTTTTCAGCGTCCGTTCGAACTGAAAATATTTATGTGGGCTTAGAACATTTCCAGTACCCACTAAAATAATTTTCAACGCGTTCTGCAACAATTCCAGTTTAGTGATTTCATCTGCGAAAAGCATCTGAAGCGGTTCCGGCAGCTCCGGAACATTTCCGGTTTTTCTTGCAGAAAATTCCCAAAAGTTTCCAGAATGATTCTGGCACCCTCCAAGAATTATCAGGCATGTGCCGAAACCAATTTGACTTAATGGAATACCCCGAAACAACTTTTCAGTTTCACCGAAACTCATCCGGTGTTCTCTCTGCGAAACTTTTCCGCTGTCCGAAACTTTTTCGGTGATTTTCTCTCAGACTCCCTGTCTAGTATTCAGCAGATAGATGACCCTTAAGCGTGTGACCCTATAGGTTCGGTGAAGTATAGACATGACACGGAACCCCTTCCGATCAATGATCAACATCGGAGCCGTGGACACCCATATTGACCCCTATACCCACACGAATGAATATTCGAGTGAACCTCCAGTTGCCGTGTGCTATTCCTGTTGCTTCGCGATATGTTACAAATACCCGAGGTGAGACATGTTGGCATTCCCGTGGATCAACAACTTGTCCACTATGGTAGTTACCTCGTTACCGGTATTGTTCTCTTTTCTCGTTACTGTGTTCCGGCATCCCTGTGATCAAATCACCCTGTGTCTGGCCAGACGATGATGGATATCGTAACACCGAGAGGGCCCAGAGATATCTCTCCATCGTCAGAGGAGCAAATCCCAATCTTGAGCTATCATGTTACTTGACATACTTTCCCATGAACCCGTAAGCCGCCGTAATAGCCATCCAGTTACGGATGACGTTTAAGAAACCCCAAAGTTCATGAATCAAGCATGAAGAAACTCGATACTCTCATGGTCTAAGGAATTATGCAAACATTAACCATCTCTGTGTTATTAACCATTAACTTGTGACGAAAGAATCTCATAGCATAACATCAATCGGGTCGATTCAACACAAATGTTCTTATAACATTGTGCCCTCAAAGTTGCTGGCATAGACATGCCCATGATCAGGAAAACATAACCATCATGCACCACTTGAGCCAGTCATAGAGGCTTGACTAGGAATACATTTTATCGTTTATTATCCCACACGTGCATATGAGTCCACTGTTCGGGCGTGGACCTGCCACGCTTGGATTGCGCCACCTCCATTGCCCTGCATGTTGGATACCTCCTCTTGGCCCCACTACGGGCCAGTGCCGGGTTCCCCTCACTGAAGAGACTCTCCCTCTCGGGCTGCCACGTCGACCTTGCCGCGTTGATCCACCGCTGCCCGTGCCTGCGCTTGCTCACGGTGTACAACACCGGTTTGGTAGGCATGGACAAACTCACAATGCACTCACAGTCGTTGCAAGAAATTGTTGTAGAGAGCAGGAACACATGGACAACCCGTATTGACGTCGAGGCTGCCATGCTTAAGCAATTGACAGTGCACTTCCATGCCCGCGGCGACCTCGGGGTCTCCGTCTTAGCACCGATGGTGGAGAAGGTCTTGTGGCGGTGCTCGTATGCCAGGGTGTTCTACAGGCTTGGTCATTGGGGCCTCTTGGAGGTGGGCTTAACCACGACAGAGAGGCACAGGCAGGCGGACCCAGGAAAAAACACATCTTTGCCGCGCCCCATCGTCCATGTCCTGTCCCTGCACATGTGTGCTCAAGTACGTTTCATCTAATCCTTCACCCGGTTTACCAGAATTGTCGGCTAAATGGCTTTGTTCATGAGATGTTGCTGAATTGATTTTGTAGGATTCATTTAATTCTCGAAATGCAGAGCTCCGCTTTAAGTCCGAGATACATAAACATATGGTCACCAACTTCTCTGGTTTGGACCTGCATCTCAAAACGAAGGGGCATGGGTTTGGAGCATTAGTGTTGCGTATCCTTGGGATGAATCAGATTCGTACAGCTATATGTAATCTTAAAATCGTCCTACTAAGATCAGAGGTAAATTTATCGATGTTCTTATAATTTTGGAATACATGCAGTAATGCTCAACGGAAAAAATTAGGTACATTATTGAGCTTCTATAATTGTGAAACATCTATAATATATTGTTGCACTTCATAGTTGTTTTAGGTGAAGGATGCATGCACAGTAAATTGTCTTTGTGATGAGCCAAAGGACTGGAGAACACAAACTACCTGTAACACCCCATGTCATTAGCCACAGTAATCACTTTTGATAATGACAAGTCAGCATGATTAACAGTGCCGAATCATCATTTGCATCATATTGCATTTCAACTCCTAAGTCAAAATTCAAATTAAATTAAAGTGGAAAATAAAAGTTGTTCAAACACAGAAACTAAAATGTTCATTAAATAACATATATTCGAGAGACTATTCTAAAATTGTAACCAATATTTAATAAATTAATTAAGTAACTCAAACATCCTCTAACAGTGGCTGAAAACAATATTTAATAGCCTTTTATTTAATCTAAATTAAATATAAAATTATGTTTTGCCCAAACTAGTTTTTGGTGTTAGGATACAATGCACTGTGATTTATGGGCTAGGTCACACTTTTTACAAAATTCATTTAGTGCCCAAGCATTTAGCAAACAGAAAAGAAAAGAAACATAAAAAGAGAAAAAGAGAAAAGGCCTAATATGCTACTGTGCACTTAAGCCTACCGCTACAGCACCGGCCCAGCCCACCCCGCACCTCCTCCCACCTCGCGCTGTTCACGCGCGCCGCTGTCACCGCGCGCGCTCGCCGCGCACCGGCCCCCCCTCGCCTTTGCTCGACAACGCACGCTGCTGCCGCCGCGGACGCCTACAAGGACCCCCCTCGACCCCGCGGACGAACCCTAGCCGCCCCATTCGCCCCTCTCCCTCGTTCCCCACCTCGCCCGACGCCGCCATGGATGTGCCGCCGTGAAGCTCACGCCCACCGTCGCCCGTTCGCCGCCCCGACAAGTCCAACAGCACCGCCGTGGTCTTCTTCATCGACTACGCAACCGGATCGAGCCCGGGAGCCCCTCGCGCCGTCACATTCCTCCTCTTCTCATCTGCGGCCGCCGTGCAACCTCGCCTTCGATCTGCCCCAACGGTCCACCCCGAGCCCACTGCCCAGTCCCCACGCCTCCCCGGTGAGCCCCTGCGCCGAACGCGCCCTCCCCTGCCTCCTCTCGTCGCCCGTAGCGACCGCACCAAGTTCACCCGAACCCTCTACCGTCTGGCCTCGTCGCCGGTGTGGCCACGGCGACCATTTGGTCCCGTGTGTGCCTCCGTTGCATTTGCCGCATCGCGTAGGCCTCGCCTAGCTGCTCCGCTTGCTCGCATTCGCACCGTAGCCCCGTTCCCGTCGACTGCCGAACTCCGGCGTCCGCCTCGCTGCTCGCCGCCGTCGCTACACGCCGTCTCTGGCCGCGCTTCCACCACCACTCGACGCGGCGTGGAGTTGCCTTTCCAGATCACCAAACCGCGCGCCAAACCGTGCACCACAGCCGAATCCCTTGCTCGCCGGAGTTCCACCACCGTTCGGGCTCGCCGGCGCGCTCCGGTGGCAGGTGCCGACGTGGCTGCCACTTGGCACCGCGGGCCCCGCCTCCCTGCCACTGACCACGGGCCCCACTGGGCCCGTTGACCCCAGTCAACACGCTGACTGGGCGCAGTGGCCCACTGACATGCGGGCCCCACCCCATTAAACGTTTATTAAAAATAAATAAAATTGATAATTAATTAATTATTTAATTAGTATACTAATCTCTCACAGACGAGTGGGCCCCACCTGCTAATTAGTTTAGTTAGATTAAATTAACCTTGTTTAATTAGCTCTGTCAATGACATGTGGGCCCCACATGTCAGGTTTGACCCTGGTCAGCCCCTGTTGACCTGCTGACGTCACACCTAGGTCATGCTGACATCATCATTCACTATTCTGGATAATTCGAATTTAAATAAATAATTAAATTCAGAAAATGATTAAAACTTTAGAAAATCATATAAAATAATCCGTAACTCCGATAAAAATAATTTATATATGAAAGTTACTCAGAATTTTGATACGAATCTGAATACGCCCTCCGTATTCCTGTCAGAGGCTTCTAGCTACCTGAACATGGAACTTTTTGCCCGATTTCAATAAATGAATAGTGCCCAACTTTAATTAAATAAATCCGAATAAATTCCTAAATTAACTAAATCATTTAGTTAGGCAGTAGAACACCCAGGCATATCATTTAAGCATGTCATGCATCTTGTTTGCTTTTTTGCCGTGAAATTTATTGTTTCTCTCCCCTCCTCTCTCGATAGACCCCGAGACCGACGCCGTTGCAGCTGGGTACGACTACGCTACAGACGAGCAGCCCGTTGATGACCCCTCTCTCTTGCCAGAGCAACCAGGCAAGCCCCCCCCCTTGAGCATCCAGATATCGCCCATTCCATTTCTCCTGCTTGCATTAGATTTTGCTACTGTTACTGTTTGTTCCTATTCTGATGCATAGCCTGCTTTTGTAACCTGTTTATTGCTACCTTACCTGCCTATATTAAACTGCTTAGTATAGGTTGGTAGTGAACCATCAGTGATCCCACCATCTTACCCTTGTTGCCCCTGCTTGATCATCGACGACTCGATCAATGTGATCGCCGACCAGAGACCGACACATCACTTCACCCTCTTAGTTGTACGACTCTGCATAGTTACCATCGAGTGCCGAGGGTGATACCTCGTAACGCACTCCTGATGAATACTCTGCAGTGTAGCTGTTCGGTCGTGGTCATCGAGGGTGATTCCTCCTTCTCCACTTCCGATACGACTCTGTCGTGCAACCCCTTAGTGTGAACCTCGAGGGTGATGCCTCATACGTTCACCCTGATGTTTTCATCGAGTGGAATCCACCGAGGGTGATTCCTCGGGGTTTTCCCCCTTGATGCTATGACCACACGGTTACTTTGACCTTTGTTACAGACGGGTCGACCCTGATGGGTGCCCGCAGGGGATCTATGATGTCGGGTGTGCCGGAAGGGCACTCGAGTGTGATATTGTGGCGGAGCTTCAGAAACTCTGATCACCTCCGCGTGTTACTAAATGAGCATATCGAATTTGGGTATTTGATCTGAGTGGGTCGACGTGCCCTATACGCACTACCACCACGCGGGATTATGGTTTATGGGGCCCTCTACGTCGTACGTTCCACCCGAAAGCTCATCAGACATCACGTTTCACCGTGCGGGCTGATTGTCGGGAATGGGCTGGATACTTCACTGACGAGTTCAGTGTCGCGCCTGCACCCCGGCCAGTCTCGCAACGCGCAGGGTGCCCAGGGCGATGGCCCAAGACCTCTGGGTGCATAGGTTAGTCCGTCGTGCTGACCTCTCTGCTGAGCCTAGGTAGGGCGCTGCTTCGTGTTGATCTTCCGAGGCCGGGCATTACCCAGGAAGTGTGTCCGACCAGAGTTGATCGAGCATGTTGGGTAACAGTAGTGCACCCCTGCAGGGATGAATAATCTATCGATAGCCGGTCCTACGGTAAAGGACGCTCAGTTTGTATATCCCGATCTACTACTTGAACTGGATACTGGATTACTTAATTGAAGCTTCGGGATCGCTTTCTCGCTGGGAGTCGAGGAAGGATCTCTAGGCTTTGCTTCAACATGTTTGCTTAATAAAATACTATTCTACTCTCTTCTATTGCTGCAAGATGGTGGCTTCGTGAAGATGTTTGAAGATGCTAGTCTTCGATAGGACTAGGCCTTCTTTCTATTCTGGCTTTTCTGTAGCCCAGTCCACATATACAGCCTTTCCCCTTTGATAATGTTGCATATGTAGTGTAGATCCTTGCTTGCTGAGTACTTCGGATGAGTACTCACGGTTGCTTTGTTACCTCTTTTTCCCCATACGCCACTTTGATGTTACATCAGACGATGGAGCCCCGGAGCCAGATGCCACCTCAGGAGCTTACTACCAGGAGGGTCCAGACGGCACTTACGACTGGATCGAGCCAGCCGACCAGGAGTAGGATCGGAGGTTCCCAGGCAGGAGGCTTACGCCTTTCGATCTAGAGTCGTTGTTTGTGCTAGCCTTCTTAAGGCAAAAACTTGTCTAACTATGTCTGTACTCAGATAATTGTGGATCTCTGTTTATTTGTGTTACAGTTGTGTTGTGATATCTTCCTGTGAGTTCCTGTGCTTGATCGTGCATGTTTGCGTGTATGATTAGTGCACGATTAAGTCGGGGGCGTCACACTACCTCCTTGGCTGATCTTGAAAATTTGGAAATTCAAGGCATGATCGGGGAACATGATGAGTTTGATTTCTTGAAAGTGATATTTACATGTGCTTTGGTGCTTAAAAGAGTTACTCTAAGACTGGCAGATGGTATCACTCCAAGTGCGGATTGGTGCTCAAAAATAAAAAACATCTTCGTGGAGTATCCTTTTGTGGAGTGCAACATTGAACTGGTAAGCATGTCTGATGCATGGTTAGCATACTCATTGATGCAAATATTATTTTATCATTTTACAGTTTAGAAATCTGAACTCATCATATCGCCTTGTGCCTGTATTTTGATCTGAAACTTATGTAGTTCTATTATCATATTTCCTTTCATGGTTTGCAAATTTCCAGGATTGTTGGAATGTGTCGGTCAGATGCTATTTATCCGTTCAACGCTGACTTGGTTTTTGCTTCGTTCTACATTTTTTGTTTCCTGAAAAAAAATTCGACATTGTGACAGTCCACATGGTACAATGATGTTCTTCTGCTTGCATACTTGCCTTTTTCTTAGGTACACTGTCCCTTTAAGAGAATCTTTGATCCGCAAGATTGTGTACAAAAGCAGGAATAGAAGATACATAGGATTTCACAGGAAACACAAGGAATTTTTTTCAAGAGGTTAGAGTGGATGCTAGATTTCCTATGGAATATAGTACAGATGATTACTTAGGGAAAATTCATATATGATACATTCCTACAAATCAAAGGAGCAACGTAAAGGAAAAGTACGCAAGGATTGTAATCCTCCAAAATCCTATGAAATCCTTTGAATCAAATAGGACCTAATCGATGCCAAGAGGACTAAAAACCCTTTATTTTATATATAAGTCACATCCATGCTTTTGGATGGTATACATGTCAGATGCTATATTGTTTTTTCTAGTCCACTGAAGTCTGCTTTAGCATGCACTCCGATAATTGGCTGAGCATGTTATATTTCTGCTGATTTTTCTATGAGGGGATACTAGTTCTGAATTTCTGCATACATCCTCAGATTTTCTTTGTGAACTTTTTGGTCTATGCCAGCTTTGTTAATGTAGTCACCCTGTTGTTTTATACATTTTTCTCTGTACTTACAAGTGCAGACTTAATATTTCCATATTATCAAAGTTCATTTTATATGCAGGGTCAACATACAGCAGCCAAAGTTGTGCGTTGACATGATTCCCATGCTTACTAGTTTGCGGATTCAGGATGCCCACTGACAAGACCATCCTCTTCCATGCCGATCAATTTCTGTGTGTTTTCAGAATTTTGCTTCGTGGCTTCAGTCCATACTACTTTATGTTATTTTGCTAGAATAGTGGAGCTACGTGCTCAAAGTGGGGCACTCATGCAATTCCTAGCATGGTTGCTCTAGCCTGCAGGTGTGATACTACTGTTGGTCTGGAAGAGGGGCAAACTTATGCCTTGCAGAAGGTACGTTGTGTTCAGTCTGGATGCTCTAAGCTACCGATTGGTTGCAACTTCACCTAGCATAGCAAAGATGTTGTGGATCAAGCCCGTTGGTGTCAGTGATAAAATTAATAGTGTAGAGATATTTTTTTTGTAGTGATCAAATTACACATGTAGAAAGATTAGGAATTAATAGGTTGAAGTGTCAATATATGATGTACGCAATAAGCTATTTGCAGATTGTGTCACGGACTCACGGGATCAAGTTTCAGATTTTTTGGACTTATGGTTTAGAAGATATGTATTTTCCACATTCTCTATCCTAAAAGACTGACATATTTCTTCGTCAAAACTGAGAATTGTTCCTCCATATTAAGGTGTCCTCAAGGCAAAAATATCAAGAGAGTTGTATAGGATAAAAAGATCCTTGCTCTAGTGAAATTTCATGATTTTTGTGCTTGTGGTTTATAAGCTACAAAAACAATGAAAGATGTTGCCTGGATTTTCAGATAGATTGTGTTGTCATATAAATCATTTTTTGCAAGATATCCATCAAGTTGAAGATTTCAAATCATCCATATGTATGTCGGATAAGAAGACACATTGTACTCTTGTACTAAATCAGCGACAATTATTATGGAACGAAGGGAGTACATTATAGATTGTCACAAAGAGAAATTAGCTCTAGATTGGTGCAGCATTTGTCGTGAATTCAATTCCAAAGTTGCAAGATTTGATATTCCTAGCCTATCTAAGTGTAAGAAATCGAAGAGCATTCCATCTTCTCTAATGGTTTCCTTGACCACTGTGTTGTTGGCTTGTTCTAGCGGTGTAGTTGAGGGCTTTTGTCCAGGAAACAGACATCAGATCCTCAGTAGGCCTCCCTTTGCTCTATGCTCCCTCCTCCAGCCCTGAGGATGCATCGTCAAGGCTCCCGCCTCTCGAGAAGGCGTCGTCGCTGTTGAAAATGCCCATCCTTCTTGGATTACATATGCTGCCCTCCTTAGGTCAAGAGTAGAATCATGAGAAAACTTTCATATCTCGGCCTTTTTTTTAACACAGAACAGACGCAAGCGCTCATATACACGCGCATACACTCACCCCTATGAACGCACACACGCACACCCTACCTCTATGAGCACATCCGAAAGACTGAGCCGGCATATCATCTTGAAATTTACGAAGTCACCGTAGGCACCTCGTCGTCGACGGGAACGTCTCCTCCCATTGAATGCGCATGACCGAAAATCCTGAAATAAATTCTGTAATAAATGCGAGCACCAGGATTTGAACCCTGGTGGGCTTGGGATACCACAGTCCCTCTAACCATCCAACCACAGGTTGGTTCGCTTTCATATCTCGGCCTTGTGCTCACTTTGATTCATTCCGAAGATGTCTTTCCAACCAGGGTTAAACATCTGGTTACTTTGGTCCAGGTTTTTCCTCGGGCAAAAGAAAGGAAAAAGTCAGCGTGAAATGAAAACCTGATTATGAAAACTGGAACATGCAATAAAAACAAAACTTTATCAGAAAAAAACAGGGGGTCCATATTGTCCTTTACTTGTTGCAAAGAAATGCATTGATATACTTTTGCCATCTTGTTTGTCCTAAACAGATATCTTCTCTAATATTTCCCTTGTTAATCCACGCAAACCATTGAGCCAACATACTGCTTGTACACGGAAAACTGCATATTTTTTTTAGATTGTACACAAAGCCACCAAGGTTGTCTTGAAAAAAAGTGATTACATGACCAATTTATCTCTTGCATGTCTTTTAACCATACTTTAGTATATTTGAAGGCATGTCTAGGGCACATCTAGATGTACTGATCTAGGTATTGCACATCTAAGGACTCAATCAAACAGAAAAAGGAAAAGGAAAATATCCACACAAATCTCCATGTAAAATCAATTACACATGACTTACATGTGTAATACTTAGGGCAAATCTAGATGTGCTTTAGCAAAACCGTATTTGAAAATGCATCTAACCATCTAGTAGTCTTTTATTTATGATAGATTTGCAAGTACAGTAATTCCCTGATGCCCAATTCCACTAATTTGTTGCTTATTATTGTCATCGAAGGAAGTTTCTCACATGTACTAGTTCACCAAGCAATGTTTCATCAGCACGAACACAGGACAACACGGCAGCAATTCATCAGCCCGGACGGCCTGCTCCACCAGGTCCTCCTCCGCCTCCGTTGCGCCCGCGCCGCCGCGCGCACCAGCGTCCTATCCCGCCGGTGGCTCCGCGTCTGCTCCAGCCTCCCCGTGGTCGACGTCACACTCAACGACGTCCCGCTCGACTCGCTCGAAGCCGCGGTCAGCAGCGCCGCTGGGCCCCGGGTGCACCTCCTCGACATCCGAATCCCGCAAAACCGCAGAAGCAGGCTGCCCGCCGACAGCGTCGCCTCGGTGCTCCGTGCCGCCGCGGCGCTCGCGCCGGTGGAGCTCCGCTTCACCCTCACGCAGTACCTTGAGTGGACGCAGGGCCCTCCCCACGTAGAGCTGCCCCGCTTTCACCGCGCCACCTAGATCGAGCTGCATGGGCAGTCGCTGTACCTCAGCGTAGCCCACTCAGGGTTCCGGTTGCTCGAGAGGCTGACCCTCTCCCGCTGCTACCTCGACCTCGCCGCCTTGATCCCCTGCTGCCCGCGCCTTCACTTGCTCACAGTGGACGGCTTCAGCGTCCACTCCTCGTCGCTGCAACAACTCCTCGTGAAGCGCCTGAAGCCGCTTCAAGGCTGTGTAACTGCAAGCGTGCTTAAGCACTTGACGACGCTGTCCCTCCTCCATGACGGGCCTAGGAACACCACCATATTGGCACCAATGGTGGAAAAGATTTCCATGAGATGCGTGCAGTACGCACTATGCACCCACCGCCGGGTTGACCCATGGGCTTGGTCTTTGGCACCTCAGCCTCTTGGAGGTGGGCTTAGAGTCGCCGGAGAGACACGGAGAGGGCGTGCTTGGTCGGGTCGAGGCCTTGTCCCTCCACATGATGTGTACCAAAGTATGTATGTCTCCTGTAGTCCTATCCTGTCCAATTTGTCGATCTACCGATCGACTAAATTGAACTTATTCACCATGATGATGCCTTGCTGAATTAATTTTGCAGGATTCATATTGTTTTCAAGATGCAGAGCGCCGCTTTGACGCAGAGATATTTAGTCACATGGGCACCCACTTCTCTGGTTTGAACCTACACCTCACAACACAGGCCACATGCTTGGATCATTTGTGTTGCGTCTCCTTGGCATAAATTATCTTGGCCTTCGTATACGAAGCCTTAAGATCGTCCTATTGAGATCAGAGGTAATTAATTTATCACTGTGATTAATTATATATTTGGAATGTATACGTATAGTTTTTCTGAATGAACATAGCATCTATAATGCATTGATGTGATTCACATTTATCTTAATTAGGTGAAAGAAGTGTGCCCACTTAATTGCCCTTGTGATGACCCAAAGGGTTGGAGAACCCAAATTGTCTCCTTGAATAATCTTGAAAAGGTGGAGATCGAAGGATTCAAAGGGGAGAATCATGAGCTTGACTTACTGAGAGTGGTATTTAGATGTGCGCCGATGCTTAAAAGTGTGACAGTGAGGCTGCTAGATCAGGACATACCGAGTGATGATTGGAGCACAAAAATAAACAACATCCTCCGGGAGTATCCATATGTGGAAGCCACCGTTGGTTTTATTTCTGGTTAGCAGTTATTTTTACATGATTAGCATATTCCTAGAAACAACATTCACTTTTATTCTATCCATGATCAGCATATTTCCCAGATCTAGATGTGCTTTAGCAAAACTATTTATGTTTTGCACAGTCCTAAACTCATGCTTTCCTAGAAAAAGAAAATAAACTCACTATCATGCCTATAAATTTTATCTAAAGAAAGACTGTAAGGTTGACCAAATTTGTAGGTAAAATGATCTACAACAATAAAAAAATATTCTTCAAACTGTAGAGTGTTGATTTTGGAAACAAACCAAGGTAGTATAAGAGCATATTATTGCCCCATGAGTTATCACTCTCTAAAATAATTCAGTTGTAGGTATCATGTTGGGGTATTCTATGGAGGTGTCAGAGTCAGACAATGGACCATGCCATGCCTCCCATGATTCAACAGACCTCATCAGCACCCTCCTGGATGATCTGCTCCTCCAGGTTCTCAAGGGCCTCAGTTGCGCACATGCATCCTCTCCCACCGGTGGCACGGCTTCTGGACCCGCCTCCCCAAGGTCGTCGTCACCCTCCATGATGTCCCGTTCGGCTCGCTCGAGGCCGCTCTCCAACGTGTTGCTCATCACGGGGTGTTTCACCGCCTCCTCCTCGATATCAGTGTCCCCATGCAAGACAACATGCTCCCCTCCAGCGTCTCCTCTCTGCTCTGTGCCGTTGCAAGGCTCGCACTAGCAGAGCTGCGCTTCACCCTCCCACAGAACCTGGGAGTCCACTGTCTGGGTGTGGACTTGCCGCGCTTGGACTGCACCACCTCCATAAACTTACACGCTGGATACCTGCTCTTGGCCCCACCACAGGCCGGTGTCGGGTTCCCTTCACTGAAGAGACTCTCCTTCTCAGGCTGCCACGTCGACCTCGCCGCGTTGTTCTGCCGCTGCCCATGCCTGCGCTTGCTCACGGTATACAACACCGGTTTGGTAGGCATGGACAAACTCACAATGTACTCACAATCGTTGCAGGAACTTGTTGTAGAGAGCAGGAACACGTGGACAGCCCGTATTGACGTCGAGGCCCCCATGCTTAAGCAATTGACAGCGCACTTCCATGCCGGTGGCCACCTCGGGGTCTCGGTCTTAACACCAATGGTGGAGAAGGTCTCATGGCGGTGCTCATATGCCAGGGCATTCTACATGCTTGGTCTTTGGGGCCTCTTGGAGGTGGGCTTAAACACGACAAAGAGGCACGGGAAGATGGACCCAGGAAAAAACACATCTTTGCGGCACCCCATCGTCCATGTCCTGTCACTGCACATGTGTGCCCAAGTACGCTTCATCTAATCCTTCGCTCAATTTACCGGCTAAATCGATTTCTTCATGACATGTTGCTGAATTGATTTTGTAGGATTCACTTAATTCTCGAAATGCAGAGCTCCGCTTTGAGTCCGAGATACATAAACATATGGTCACCAACTTCTCTTGTTTGGACGTGCATCTCAAATCCAAGGGGCTTGGGTTTGGAGCATTAGTGTTGCGTCTCCTTAGGATGGATCAGATTGGTACAACTATACGTAACCTTAAGATCGTCCTACTAAGATCAGAGGTAAATTTATCAATTTGCTTATAATTTTGGAATACATGCAGTAATGCTCAACAGAAAAAATTAGGTACATTCTTGAGCTTCTATAAAAGTGAAACATCTATAATATATTGTTGCACTTCACACTTGTTTTAGGTGAAGGATGCATGCCCAGTAAATTGTCTCTGTGATGAGCCTAAGGACTGGAAAACACAAACTACCTCCTTGGCTAATCTTGAAAATGTGGAAATTCAAGGCATGAACGGGGAAGATCATGAGTTCGATTCCTTGAAAGTGATATTTACATGTGCTCTGGTGCTTAAAAAAGTGACTCTCAGACTGGCAGGTGGCATCACTCCATGTGCCGATTGGTGCTCAAAAGTAAAAAACTTCTTCATGGAGTATCCTTTTGTGGAGTGCAACATTGAACTGGTAAGCATGTCTAATGCATGGTTAGCATACTCATAGATGCAAATATTATTTTATCGTTTTACAGCTTAGAAATATGAATTCATCCTATTGCCTTGGGCCTGTATTTTGATCTGAAACTCATGCAGTTCTGTTATCTCAGTGTCTTTCATGGTTTGCAAATTTCTAGGGTTGTCTGAATGTGTCGGTCACATGCTAACTATCTGTTCAACGGTGACTTAGTTTTAGCTTCGTTCTACACTCTTTGTTTCCTGAAAAAAAATCAACACTGTGATGGTTCAAATGCTACAGTGATGTTCTTCTGTTTCCATGCTTGCCTTTTTCTTAGGTTCGGTTTCCCTTTAAGAGACTCTTTGAGTTGCAGGATTGTGTACAAAATCAGGAATAGAAAAAATATAGGATTTTGAGTTTGTTTGATTACATCACAGGAAAAACAAAGTATTTTTCCAAGAGGTTAGAGTGGATGCTAGATTTTCTATGGAATATAGTACATATGGTTACTTGGGAAAATTTCCTATAGGATTCAATCCTACGAATCAAAGGAGTAGCGCAGGAAAAGTTCGCGAGGTTATATTCCTCCAAATCCTATGAAAATCCTTTGAATCAAGGAGAGCCTAATGGAGGCCAAGAGGACGAAAAACCCTTTGTTTTATATATATAAGGCATCCATGCAATGTACTTGGTTTTGAATGGTATACATGTCAGATGCTATATTGTTTTTTCTACTCTCACTGAAGTCTGCTTGTGCATGCACTCCAATAATTGGCTGAATATGCTATATTTCTGCTGATTTTTCTCTGAAGGGATATATTTCTGAATTTATGCATTCATCCTCAGATTTTCTTTGTGAACTTTTTAGTCTATGCCTGCTTTTCAAACTTAGTCACCCTGTTGTTTTATGCATTTTTATCTGTAGTAGTACTTACAAGTGCAGAATTCATATTTCCATATTACCGAAGTTGATTTTGTTTTACCTCCTCTGCCTATGCAGGGTCAACATACAGCAACCAAAGTTGTGCGTTGACATGATTCTCATGCTTTTGTGTTTGCGGATTCATGATGCTCACTGACAATACCATCGTCTTCCATGCCGATCAATTCCTATCTGTTTTCAGAATTTTGCTTTGTGCCGTCAGTCCTACTTTCTGTTATTCTGCTAGTATAGTGGAGCTACATACTCAAAGTGGCGCACTCATGCAATTCCTATCATGTTTACTCTGGCCTTTAAATATGGTACTACTACTTTTTGTTGGCTGCCATGAAAATTGACAAGATTACTTGTGACAATGGCTTACATTGAAGAGCAGTGGCACAAGGCTTCTCCTGTGGTCAATATTCAAGATGGACCGACCATGTATGTGCTTCTTCGTTTCTCCAGCATAGCATCCAATCAATGTCATTTTCTACTACTAGCCATTGCAAGCCTCAAAGGAGCCCACAATGCATGTTTCTGCAATGTTTATCTCAAACCGCAGTACATGCATCCTTTTAAAGTTTAAACACATTTTACTTCACCCTACTATTCCCAGAATTATTGATTGAAGAATCTATGCGAAAAGAAAGACAAATGAATCGAGAGTAGACAAAGAAGAAAGGAAGTTATTTCTCAAGACCCTGGTTTGAGGCCGTATTCAAATTTCCTTTCCGATGATGACCAGTGGCAATCTATCTAGTGTAAAATGAGGACTTTGGTATGCCCTATTTATTTATTTATTTTTGACAAGGTAATGCTTTCATTCATCAGAGTATCAATGTCATTTACAATCAGTGATGAAATGAAGTCAGGTGGTTCGGTGTCCCTGGCATAAGAATTCTTCAATTTGTATGCTTCTTTAGCTAGAGCATCTGTCACTTGGTTTGCTTCTCGATCGCATGCTAGAAACTGAACCTGTCCGAATTCGCTAGCGAGTTGTAAGCATTCAACAATAGTCGCTGTTTGCGCGTCAAAGAAACTAGATGGGTCTTTAACAGCCTCAATCACAAGATCACAGTCAGACTCGGCTTCAATCTTTGACCATCCTACAAGCGCTGCCAAATTCAGACCATTCCGGCGTGCCATTGCTTCAGCTGTAGCGGCATCGGAGACATTTGGACTAAACCATGTTGCAGCAGCAACAGAAGGGCCCCATTCATCTCTAAGGACAGCTCCTAAACCATTTGGTACGCACTATGTTCAAGAAAGAGAGAAAATAAAGTGTGTTTCAAATTCTCAAGAAAATTCTAAATTTTTTGGCAGTGTCTATGTGGTAATGAATTATGCTACTGTCTTATTCTTTAAAAAAAAGGTCAGATAGGATATTTTACTAGTCTGAATTGATTGTTTCTACACATAAAGCAAATAATATATTTTTCTACGAAAATTGTCATTTTCCATAACATTGCAATAGTTACACTTGTATTATATTCACCTTTCTAGGGAATGCCAAAAACTCGAGATCGGTTGCTCCAAAAGCAAGTAATGGTGTACATTTTGTAAGTTATTTGTTTTTTTAGAACACAGTATAGACGCAGGCGCGTATATATACGCACATACACTCATATCTAAGAACACACACGTGTAGACCCTACCCCTATGAGCACCTCTGAGAGACTAAGCCGGACATATCATCTTGAGCTTGGCGAAGTCACCACATGCGCCTCGACGGGAACGTCTCCTCCCACTGAACGCACATCGCCGGAAATCCTAAAATAAATCCAGAAATAATGCGAGCACCAGGACTTGAACACTGATGGACTGAGGATACCAATGCCCTCCTAATCATCCAACCACATATTGGTTCGCAAAGCTACTTGTTTTAACAGTCAATAGTTATATCATGATGACTAGTGTAACACGGTATTCACTACATAGACTGCGTGACTCCATATACAGCAGATCAGACAGCCGAGATCGCCTAAAACAAGCGAGCAGACGACCAGAAACGTCCAGGTCGTGAGAGGGCTGGATTAAGCTCAGTTTTCCTGTCCTGTTTATTTTCTTGGTGTGAGAGCATGAAATGGCCCGGCCCAGTACTCCCTGATCTTGCTGCTTTTCAGGACTGACAGTGGGGGGGAATTAATGGCAGTGAAACTGGGACAACATTCTGGAAAAAAAATGGTTACATTACATGAATGAAAAAGATGTGCCAATGGTGGACAAATGGAATGGATACAACATCAGCTACATGGTAGATGTTCATAGGGACACCCTGATGCTTCAGCGGCAAACCGACAACCTGATTCTAACTAACAAATGATGTGGTTCCTTTTTTTTGCAGATATGAACAAGTCTATGTCGAATCTGCCTCTTAGCTAAAAGAGGGAGGACACTGTGCATGAATCTTCATGGTTTATTATATATATTCTGACTTGCTACTCAGTCAAGGATGGCACACAACGATCTTAAACATCAGTGGCTAATGATTGGCTAATGAATGGTACAAGGTCACCACTCGGACGGGGTGGGCGCGGTGTCGGCTTCACGGCTCTCCGGATGTTAGGAAGAGATGATGAGTCCATGTCAGAATCTGCATCTTAGATAAAAGAGGAGGAGACTGTGCATGAATCTTCATGGTTTATTATATATTCTGACTTGCCACTCAGTTAAGGATGGCGCACAACGATCTTAAGCATCAGTGGCTAATGATCGACGAGCAACTAATAAAGGGTACAAGGTCACCACTCGGACGGGGTGGGATCGGTGTCGGCCTCGCAGCTCTCCGGGCGGAAGGTGGTCGTGTTGGCCCTAAGGTCAAAAATGAATCGCGTATCCACCTGTTGTATGGCGCCGATGACCATCGGGTTGCCCGTGGTCGTGGCGTACAAGCCAAAGCACAATAACTGCTCGTTGTCAACCTTTAGGAAGAGGCCCCGCGGGCCAATTTCCAGGTGCGCGAGCGTGTGCTCCCCGCGCCGAGTAGTTGAACCCTCGAAGTCGAGCGTCAGCCTCGGGATGTGCGACCAAATCGCGGGCTCCTCACGGAAACAAAGGCGGAAGTTGGGGTCGCGCACGCGCTTGTACCCCCACTGCTGCAGCACATTGGCCACCGCATGCTCCACGGGCACATATGCTGCCCACACCGGATGATCTATGTGCCAGGGTCCACAAAGCAACCTCCTGACCCGTCGCGCTGCAGCTCGAACATGGTCCGGTGGATACCTGGAATCGGGGACCCATTGAGGCTCACACCCAGAAGTTTCACGTAGTAGGCCGAGTCGGCGATGCCATGCGGGAGGTGTGGCGGCATAGGAAGGACCTTGATGCGATGATGATGTCAACACCGATGTAGTCGTGTGCCTCCTCTAGGTGGAAGGAGCACTTGTCGCCAGTGGGGTGGATGGGGTTGGGCGACCGGCATAGGGAGCTCATCGGATCACTAGTAGAAAACAGGGCATCAGTCCCGGTTCCAGAGGGCCTTTAGTCCCGGTTCTGCAATCGGGACTAAACGATCAGGACTAATGCCCACAACTTTTAGTTCCGGTCGTGTTACGAACCGGGATTAAAGGGGCTCCACGTGGCCGCTGTGGGATGCCCAGGTAGGAGGACCTTTAGTCCCGGTTGGTAACACCGCCCAGGACTAAAAGACAGCCACGCGTCAGCAGCTGCCAGACGCTGGGGTTTTTGTTTTTCTCTTTTGAAAGAGGGGTTTTGGGGTTTTGGAGGGTTTAGGGGTTTCATATTGCGTTAGCTAGCTACTACATATAGAGAGAAGTGACCTCTTTTTCTCCGTGCTTGGTCGACGCTAGCTACTACATATAGAGAGAACTCGAAGCTAGATAGTAAGCAATGAAGGAACCATTAATTACACAACATCGTCATGATCAATATATAGAGAGAAGTGACCTCTCTTTCTCCGTGCTTGTTGGTCGAACAACAAGTTTTCGTATATCTATTCGACGCTATTACATATAGTACACGTTGATGCATATATACAATATAACATCTCTTACAATCCCTAACATCATCTACCAGAATCGCATTGCAATTCCCGATGGTATTCTCCGTCTTCAAGTATGACGTGGTCAACAAAGAATCCCGCCAATTCCTCTTGAATTGCTCGTATGCGATCATTTGGTAGGAGTTCGTCCCGCTTCCGCCAGATCTAATTTAAAGAAGGGGGTCAATATATATATATATGAATGAAACTCAACACAATTGATGATAATAAAATAAAATTATGAATATTGTTTACGTACTTCAAATTGTTGCTCAGATAAGCCCCTCTCAAAGGTCGAGTGGCGAATGAACTCGCAAACATAGTATCCACATAAATTATTCCCGGGTGCCTACCACAAGCACTTTACGAGAATAGAGTTCAATCAAAATGATAATCAAGCATGATAATGGTATTGAAACTTAGAATCAATGATAGATGCGCGGAACTAGCTAGTACTACTTACTTTGGGGTGTGAAAATCGCAGCTCATTTTTCCATTCACCCGGTACCTTGCTGGTGAACTTTTTCCAAACCCTGCCCGGCAAAGAAAATGATTACTTGATACCAGGAAATGAACGAAAGTTGCCGATATGGTGCGATAATGATTGAACTTACTTCTGCAGCATTTCACTCATGTCCGCCCACTCCTTTTGGTCTTTACGTCTCGAGTCCAAGACAATTACTACTTCCGCGTCAAGCTTAGTGGATAGCAGAATAAAGTGGAACCTGTGCACGCATAACTCATCAATTACACTTAACCTCGAGTAAGCGAAACAGAATATGCACAAGACAGTAACACTCACTTGAAGTTGTAATGAAAGAGTATTTCCCTTCTGTTTTGTTGTCGAAGGAACGAGTTTAGCCAGTTCTCCTCAGTAACTTCGGGGGTCTTTTTTACCGACCATTCATTTACGGTATTTGGGTTAATGAACCCAATGTCATAGATTTGTCCTCTTTTGCATTCGAGGATCTTCAATCTGCATAATATAGTGAGGATAATTATACATGCAATGAACGAGCTGAGCTAGAGACTTAATTACAGAAATAATACTTATAGACAATAGCAACTGACGATAGTTTTGTCGATGGCATCTTGATTGTAGAACTGAAAGATTTCTTCAAATTCAACGTAGATCGCGTCGACTCCAATGAAGTCGTGTTCATCTTTAATTCCCACCAAGATACTGGTTGTCCCATCCTTGCAGGTTTCCAAGCACCAGTCATGGAATCTTCGCATCATTGTTGATAGATGCGAGAGCTGCTCAGGTTTGACGAGAGGCTTCCCGTGCTTGTATTTAAAGGCTACAACCTCAGCCATCTCGAAGTGTACATCATCGCCTAACTAATCACCAAGAGTGGTACCGGCCGCTACCTCCGCATCATTAGTGATATCGGTAAACACCTTGAGCGGGGGGCACGATTGCTTTTCTTGTTCGCTGAGCTAGGGAATTGTTTTCCCACTTCGTCTTGCAGCACTGCTAGTACTTCCCGACCGTTGCGCTTCATCAAATGTCTTTTCAATACAGCGGTCATAGTGTGATAGCGGCAGAGGCGGTTGTGGTCACCTAAGGGCATCCAGAGAGCGCTTCGCTTTTATCGGATCTATTTTCTCCTTTGGAGGTGGACGTTTCGGCGCAAGCTGGTGTTTCACATCAGCAGCCATGATGTCCTTGTTTTCCTCGTTAGTCATCTCATATGATAACTTGGCAGGAGCCTTGAGGCTTGGACCAGCTCTGAATTTCTTCCATGTTGTACTGCTAGCCGCCGAAGCGGCGGCGGCTTTCTTCCGCTGTTGCTGAGGCGGCGGAGTCAGCTGACGCGGCGGAGGAGGCGGAGTCCGCTGACGCGGCAGAGGAGGCGGAGTCCGCTGAGGCGGCGGAGACAGTTGAGGCGGAGGAGGATTCTGCTGAGGAGCCTCCTCCACCGGAGTCCGCTGACGCGGCGGAGACGGCTGAGGCGGCGGAGACAGCTGACGCACCGGAGACGACTGAGGCAGCGAAGATAGCAGAGCTGGACTGTGAGGAGTCTGCTGAGGGGCCTCCTCCGGCTGAGTCTGCTGAGGCGGCGTCCAGTTTGGAAGCAAGATGTTTTCCTTTTTCCATAGACAGGTAGTCCTTAAGGCATTTTCTAGATGAATCTCCCCTTCATCTGTAGGGTACTCAAGCTCCAGCCTCTCAAATCCGTTCTTTATTTCATCCACCCCGACAATAGCAAAGCCCTTTGGAATCAGAGCGAAATGGAAAGTTCCATCAGGTCGAGGAGGTAAGACATAGCCGACCGCCACCTTCAAGGTTAGGTTATGGCATTTCGCAATTAGCTCACAATGTTCATTCTCCATGATACCATCCACGGGCTAGCGAGGAGCCGTGATATCAGGCTGAACGAGCTCCGTGGAAGCCACGCTACTTTTCCGCTGAGATGGTGGGGTAGCTTCGTGGGCAGTATCGAATGAAGGATCTTCGTGCTGCTGAGAAGCTCGCTGACAGGTAAGTGCCGCCTCTAGTTTCTTCTCATGCAGTGTTAATCTTTCTTCCAAATTCTGTAGCCGGTCAGCTTCCTCTTTCTTCTTTCTCCCTCAGCTTCTATAAGTGGCACTGCTGTCCGAAAACCCATACTTCCACGCAACGGGGCCTGATGTGCCTCGTGTTCGTCCAGGGTGTTCAGGATTCCCGAGGGCGCGTGACAGCTCGTCCTTCTCTCTGTCGGGATGGAACATCCCTTCCTTCACGTCCTTGATTGCTTCCTGAATCTTTTTTACGAGTGTTTCAAGTTGAGCTTTCGTGAAAACACACTTCCCTGTTTGTGGGTCCAAAGTTCCCCCAACCCCGAAGAACCAAGTCCTTGCCCGATCGGGCCAGTTCAATGTCGCTGGTTCGACCCCTTTAGCAAGCAGGTCGTTCTCAGCTTTGTCCCACGTAGGCCGGGCTTTACTGTAGCCACCTGACCCTGTAACATGGTGATACTTCTTCTTTGCAGCATTTAGCTTATTTGTCTTTGACCTTTTCTTAGCTTCCTCCGATTTCTTGTACGCCACAAATGCGGGCCAGTGATCTTTTATCTTCGCATATTGACCGGTGAATTCTGAAGTCTTGTCTTTGTCGACAAACTCGTTCAATCTTTTCTTCCAGTTCTTGAATAGTTTTGCCATCTTCTTAAGAGCCCACGACTTGACTTGTCGCTGTATAACTGGGTTATTTGGATCCTCATCTAGCGGTAGGCTGGAATTTGTCATCAGTGAGTTCCAAAGCTCATCTTTCCGTCTATCGTCGACATAAGAAACTTCATCGTCCTTCTTCTTATTCCATTCTTGGATGCTGATCGAGACGTTGTCCCTAACAATAACTTCGCACTGATGTACAAATTTGTCTTTGGTCCGCTTGGGAGCAATCGGTTGGCCATCTGGAGCGACTTCTTCGATTGTGAACCTTTTATCCTGGCCCAACCTTTTCTTCGGGCCTCGTCTCCTTACAGAAGTTTGGCTCGATCCAGAGGGCTAAAAGAAGAAAGAAGCGTTAATATATGTACATACAAAACAATTAATGCATCTAGTCAGCAGAGGCTTAATTAATATATATATATACCTCGCCGGACTTTGTAACAGTTAAGGCTCCAGCACCGGCGGAGCCGTCATATCCTCCCTCCTCCATTCGATCACCGGAGCCGTCATGATCTCCTCCCTCCTCCATTCGATCACCGGAGCCATCATCCTCTCTTCCCTCACCATCGGTGTCGTTGAGAAACGATAAGGTGATATCATCACCCCCGTCGCGGATTATATCCCCCAACAACTCTTCTTTTTATAAGTCTCTGTCCATAGTTTCTGCAAATATTACAACATTGCAATATACAACCATGAGAGATGGATTAGTGGCAAACATAGACCTAATCACAATAAGGAATCATATGCATATGAGCAATGGATTAGTGGCAAACATCATGCAAATTTGACAAGTTTTATAATAGTTAGTTTCAGACGATCGTCGAGGACTCCTCCCCCCTCATGTCTGATGAGTCGTCCTATCTTTCGGGAGAGGATACTTTGCGGACCGCCTCTCTCATGCCTGTCCGATGTGCAAATCATGTTTTTATATGCCTCAAATTCAAAGTTATCGGGATTATGTTTTAACGACCCCCCCCCTCATGTCGAAGTTATCGGGGTTATGTTTTAACGACCCCCTCTCTCATGTTTTCATATGCCTCAAAATCAAAGTTATCAGGGTTATGTTTTAACGACAAGATGAATACAAAATTTATACACAAGATGAATACAAGATTTATACACATGGATGAATACACAACTCAACAAATGAACCAACCATCATCCTATGAACAAAACTCAACATACAAGAAATGGACACCTTTTGTCGAACAGTGGAGGGACGATTAGGGACCAACTCCACGGAGATGCAACACCACAACCTGTAATTCCACTGATTCAAAAAATTTAGGCAAAACCCAAGTATAGTAGCGCTTGCATGGCAAAAAAACCTAGTAAACCTAGTAAAAAGAAGTATATTTGCCACCAAAATACAACACTTGACATGGCAAAAAAACAATTTTTTATGAAGGAGAAAATAGATCCTGTTGAACTTGAGCATTTCTCAGACTTTGAAATGCTCCAGTTGAACTAGAACTATTTCAATAGGATCAATGCAAAATGCAAAGTTCTGTTACAGATTATGACTTGGTGAAAAACAGAGCACATACACTGGAGGGAGGAGAGGGGTGGAGGGAGTATACCTGGCCGGCGGCGTCGGGGCAGGGGCGCGGGGAGCGGCGGCGTCAGGGCAGGGCGCACGTCGGGGCAGAGGGGCAGGGCGCAGTGAGGGCGTCGGCGAGGGGCAGGGCACGGCGAGGGCGTCGGCGAAGGCGTCGACGGCGAGGTCCAGCAGCCTGACGGCGAGGGGGAAACTGTAGATGAAAATTGGAAATTTTTCTAAGTGCTGGTTATATAGCCCCCCTTTAGTTCCGGTTGGTGGCTCCAACCGGGACTAAAGGCCCCCCTTTAGTCCTGGTGCGAGCCACCAACCAACCGGGACTAAAGGTGAATTTCACCAGGCGAAAGGGCGAGAAGCCCAGGCCTTTAGTCCCGGTTGGTGGCTCGGACCGGGACTAAAGGCCTTTAGTCCCGGTCCGAGCCACCAACCGGGACTAAAGGCCTTTTCCTGGCACAGCCACGGGGTGGTGGAAGTTTAGTCTCACCTCGCTTGGCGAGAGGCGCTCGCAGTGGTTTATAAGCCCTTCTGCGGCTATGCTCTCGAGCTCCTCTCTAATGCAGGCAGTACATGCCTAACGTTCTTCTCTCGTCTGTTGGGCCTACTTGCCCCGTGGGCCTGCATCCTGGCCCATGTATAGTTGGGTTTCTAGCTTATGCAGGCCATGGTGGCCTAGTAGGCGGCATTTTTTTATTTTTTATGTTATTTTTTGCAAAAATATATTTTGATCATAACTAGAGGTTTATAAAAGCATTTTAGTTGATTCTTTTTGCTATTGAAGAATATTATAGTTCTGTTTTAGTTGATCATATCAAAATATTTTAATTGATTCTTTTTAGTTGATTCTTTTTGCTATTAGAGTTTTACAAAAGCTTTTTAGTTTGCTATTAAAGTTTTTAATAAAAAATACTTTATGAAAATTCTTTTTGCTATTAAAGTTTTTAACAAAAAATACTTTGATAATTTTAGTTGCATAATTTTATATAATTTTAAGTTAATATATTTTGATCATAACTAGAGGTTATAAAAGCTTTTTAGTTGATTCTTTTTGCTATTGAAGAATATTATAGTTTTGTTTTAGTTGGTCATAACAAAATATTTTAATTGATTCTTTTTGCTATTAGAGTTTTATAAAAGCTTTTTAGTTGATTATTTTAATGATTTTTTTGAGCTAAATGACCCTGAAATCAAAAAGCAATACAAAAGAAGAATATTATGAAATACTGTTTGTTAACCTAATTTATTTTGATGCATAGACACATAGTGATTCAAAAAAGCCAATACCATTGTTCTATGTTAAGGAGATAGACCCTTACTACAAATCTTAAGAAGATTCGTAGTAAGAGTCCATATCCTTAACAAAGGATGCAATGGTGTCACAAGCTTATCCCTTCTGGACGACCCGGATATTTAAGGTGGTCGACTAGCTCGTCACTTGGCGAGGTGGGACTAAATACGGGTGTGAAAATCTGCGGTAGGCCTTTAGTCCCGGCTGGTGCCACCAACTGGGACTAAAGCTAGGTTTTAGTTTAGTATTTTCTTTTTTCATGCATTTAATGATTTTTTGAGCTAAATGACCCTGAAATTGAAAAGCACTACAAATGAACTCTGAAAAGGTTGAAACTTGCCATGCTATCATAATTTCACCCACATAGCATGTGCTAAAAAGTTTAGAGGGTTACGGCAAAAACTGGATGCACTTCGTGTACAAACTGGACAATCTCTTTCGAAGTATCAGGGTTTCGGACGAAAACTCATCTATTACAAAGGGATTTCATTTTTTGACATGTAACTGCAGTGATATTCTAGATCAAAGCCATCTGATATGTTGTCTTCGCTAGAGAGAAAGTCTTCACTTTTTCTTCGCGTGTGTCCCTTGCTTATTGCGCCGTAACCATGGATAATCTTCATCGTTTAACAGGATGCTTCGGTCAGCCTTCACTTTGAAGGGAGGAATTTCATGAAACTTTTCATAATCTTCAGACATGTCTGTCTTGTCCTCCACTCCCACTATGTTTATTTTTCCTGAAAGAACTATGTGGCACTTTGGCTCATCATATGATGTATTCGCTTCCTTATCTTTTCTTTTTCTCGGTTTGATAGACATGTCCTTCACATAGAAAACCTGCGCCACATCATTGGCTAGGAAGAATGGTTCGTCTGTGTACCCAAGATTGTTGAGATCCACTGTTGGCATTCCGTATTGCGGGTCTACCTGTACCCCGCCTCCTGACAGATAGACCCATTTGCACCGAAACAAAGGGACCTTAAATTCATGTCCATAGTCAAGTTCCCACATCTCCTCTATGTAACCATAATATGTGTTCTTTGCCCTATTAGTGTTTGCTGCATCAAAGCGGACACCAATGTTTTGGTTGGTGCTCTTTTTATCTTGGGCGATCGTGTAAAATGTATTCCCATTTATCTCGTACCCTTGGTAAGTCAATACAGTCAAAGATGGTGTCCTGGCCAACAAGTATAGCTCATCTCCAATAGTGTTGTTACGCATGAGATGTGTTTGCAACCAACCGCCGAAAGTCCCGATGTGTTCACGTGTAATCCAGTCGTCAGACTGCTCTGGGTGTTTGGAGCGTAGAATATTCTTGTGTTCATTGATATACGGGGCCACCAAGGTAGAATTCTGTAGAACTGTGTAGTGTGTTTGCGCCCAAGAACGCTTGTCCCTACATATTATTGAATCCGCTCCTAGAGTGCCTTTTCCACTCAGTCTCCCCTCATACCACGATAGAGGGACACCAATCGCCTTAAGGTCAGGAATAAAGTCAACACAAAACCCAATGACCTCCTCTGTTTGATGGCCCATGGAGATGCTTCCTTCTGGCCTAGTACGGTTACGAACATATTTCTTTAAGACTCCCATGAACCTCTCGAAGGGGAACATATTGTGTAGAAATACAGGACCCAGAATGACAATCTCGTCGACTAGGTGAACTAGTACGTGAATGTGCAACTTTCTTCGCTGTCAGGTAAATGCCATAGACAAGCTTTTGTTAGTGATGATATCTCTGCTTAGACGGAGTCAGGACTTCAGAAATGTAATATACTGGTCGATGAACCTTATAAGCCTTGCCTTCTTCCTCTCGCTCCACTGTGAGGACCGTACTGACGACTTGGCCAGTGGCTGCTATGTACAAAAGTAGAGGTTCTTTGCTGTTCGAAGCAGCAAGCACCAGTTGGGTGGAGAGCAAGACTTTGAGCTCAACAAACGCTGCTTCTGCTTCTGGAGTCCACTCGAACATGTCAGATTTCTTCATCAGTCGGTACAGAGGCAATGCTTTTTCTCTGAGGCGAGAAATGAACCGAGTGAGAGCTGCAAGACAACCTATGAGCTACTGGACGTCGTGCATGCGCACAGGGCGCTTCATTCAGAAAATCGCACTGATTTTCTTGGGATTGGCATCTATTCCTCGTTCGGAAATGAGAAAACCGAGTAACTTGCCTCCTGGCACTCCGAAGGTGCACTTGGATGGGTTCAGCTTGATATCATACCTTCTCAGGTTGGCAAATGTTTCAGCGAGATCAGTCAGCAGGTCGGAACCTTTGCGTGACTTGACCATGATATCATCCATGTAAGCTTTGACGTTCCGACTGATCTGAGTGAGCAGGCACTTTTGAATCATGCGCATGAATGTGGCGCCAGCGTTTTTGAGACCAAATGGCATGGTGACATAGCAAAAACACCCGAAAGGGGTGATGAAGGCAGTTTTTATTTCGGCTGGCCCATATAGTCGGATTTGATGGTACCCGGAGTACGCATCAAGAAAAGACAGACGCTCGCTTCCTGCAGTCAAATCAACTATTTGGTCGATGCGGAGGAGCGAAAAATGATCCTTCGGGCAGGCCCGATGGAGATGTTTGTAATCAATACACATACGGAGTGACTTGTCCTTCTTGGGGACCATGACGACGTTCGCGAGCCACTCGGAGTGGTAGATCTCGCGTATGAACTCAGCTGCCAGGAGCCGAGCCACCTCCTCGCCAATCGCCTTTCGCTTCTCTGTCGCAGATCGACACAAATGTTCTTTCACAGGTTTGACCTTCGAATCAACTCTAAGTCGGTGCTCAGCCAGTTCCCTGGGAACACCCGGCATGTCAGAAGGTTTCCATGCAAAGATGTCCCAGTTCTAACGGAGGAACTGGACGAGCGCGGCTTCCTATTTGTCGTTGAGTGTCGTTGAGATATTGGTTGGAGCGGCGGTAGGGTCTTCCGGGTGAACGTGGACTTGCTTGGTCTCTCCTGCCGACTGAAAAGCGGACTCAGAAGCTGGCTTCTTAGAGCAGAGCAAATCACTCGGGTCGGCGTTCTTCTTGTCTTCTTCCAACTTCACTACTGCCATCTGCTCGTCCGCAATTTTGGACCCCTGCTGCAGACATTCCTCGGCTCTCTGCCTATTCCTTGTGATGGTGATCATGCCCTTGGGTCTGGGCATCTTCAGCTTAAGGTACACGTAACATGGACGGGCCATGAAGCGAGCATAAGCCGGTCGGCCCAGAATAGCATGATAGGCACTGTGAAAATCCACCACTTCAAACGTCAACTTTTCCTTCCAAAAATTCTTCGAGTCGCCAAAAACTACATCCAAAGCAATCTGACCGAGTGACTTTGCCTTTTTCCCTGGGATGACTCCGTGAAACTGCATGTTGCTCTCACTGAGTCGGGACATCGGAATGCCCATCCCCTTGAGGGTTTCGGCATAGAGAATGTTCAAACCACTGCCGCCATCCATGAGAACTTTGCGCAACCGAGTGCCTCCTACGACTGGATCCACTACCAGAGCTTGCTGCCCGAGGGTAGCAACATGAGCTGGGTGGTCCGACTAGTCAAAGGTAATGGGAGTCTTAGACCATTTGAGGTATGTCGTAGTTGCCGGAGCAACCATATTCACCTCACGGTTGATGACTTTCAGTCGACTTTTGCTCTCAACGTCAGCAAAAATCACCAGAGTGGCATTGACCTTAGGGTAATCCTCTGCCTTTTCCTCGTCATCGTCCTTGTCAGAGCCCTTTTCACTTGGCTGACCTTCACGGAACTGCTGAATCAGAAATCTGCATTGTCGAGTGGTATGCTTGGGTAATATCAAGTTACCCTCTTCGTCTTTCTTGGTGTGAATGGCACATGGCAAATCGAGGACGTCCTGTCCCGACTGATATTTCACTTTCTTAGGGGTCCACTGACCCTTGGGATTTCCTTTGAACTTGCCCTGCGCAGCTACAATGGCCGCCTCTGCCTGACCTGCTCCTTCAGCCTTGCGCTTCTGCTTCCGACTGGGATTAGTGTTGTTGGGGTCATGCTCATGAGCTTTTCCTTTACCGCTGTGGAGGCGGTCCTCTTCTTCGCCATTCGCATACTGAGTGGCAATTTCCATCATTCAGTTCATTGTCAGGGCCCCGGACCGCCCAAATTTCAGGTTGAGCTCTCTGTATCGGACACCTTCTTTGAAAGCACAGACTGCTTGATGCTCCGTAACATTCTCCACTACATGGTGAAGTGTGGTCCAACACTGTATGTACTCTCTCAAAGTTTCATTCGGCTTCTGGACGCAATGCTGCAATTCAGTCAGTCCAGCAGGTCGCTTGCAAGTGCCTTCGAACATTTTAATAAACACTCGGGCCAAGTCTTCCCAGCAGTGAATGCTGGCAGGAGCCAACTGGTTCAACCATGCCCAGGCCGATCCTTCTAGCATCAAGGGCAGATGTTTCATAGCAACATCATCATTGCCTCCACCAATCTGTACGGCCACTCGGTAATCCTTCAGCCACGTGTCTGGCTTTGACTCACCAGTGAATTTGTTCACGCCCATGGCCAATCTGAAATTGGGCGGTATCTCAGCGGCTCGTATGGCCCTGCTGAAACACTTGGGCCCAGAAACAAACACGCCACTTCCACTCAGACGATCCCTGTCCATGCTTTGACGGCGAGCTCTGCCTCTGTCGACTAAACCTTGCACAAGGACTGACCTTGCGTTGAACCTCGGATCTCTGGGATCGATTGGCTCCCTCCGCTCATCCCCGTATGGTCGCCTGTCGTCGTACTACCGGGGCGCGTACGAGCCACCTCTCGGGAGAGGCGATGGCACTCGACGGTGGTCATCACGGTGATGTCGAGGAGCAAAATGACCGTGGCCTTGATCCAGGTACTGGCGATAACCACGATCCTCATGCCGCGGAGGCGATCTTGGGCTGTGTGCCGACTGAACTGTATCTGCCCTTACTGACCTGCGATGGATTCTGTTGTGCGACTGGGAAACAGACGAGTTCTGTTCCCCAGCTGCCCTGAGCAACGCTCGAATTTGCCGTAGTCCTTCTCCGGCTTCAGATCGGGATGGTTGGATGGAATCTGCAATTCATGCCGCAGTAGCAACATTCTGAATTGGAGTGCGGAATACCTCAAACTCGCCTTGCGGTCCACTCGGAAATAACTGCCGCGGCCGTCGATTGGAACTTGGGGGTTGCCTACGAGCGCGATCGTCGAGTGACTTCTGGAGATCTTCCGGACACGCGCGTTCAGTCAGAGTGGCTATGTGTGCGGCTTCCAAGGCCTGGGCCTCGGCAGTCTCCCCAGCAATGGGGGTCTGGAGGACCTGCTTGTTCCTGCGCTGCAACTCTTCTCTCTGTTCCGCAGTGAGGGCCTGCGGGTAGCACTCGTCGTTGGCATGCGACGGACCACCACTTTCACCTTCACCATGGGGAAATCTGGGTGGGCTACGCTGGGAGCCAATCACGAGGACTTCCGTTGCCGGTTCGTTGCTTTTGCACTCGGAAAGAGTATCCGAGTGACCAGACGATAGATCGAACAAGCCATAAAGGGACTCATCGGGCTCGATTACCGCGATCTGAGGAGCGGACGACTGACGAGCCACCGCGTGCTACACCCACCGCAGGAGCCGCGAGCGACCGGATCGCTTGCGACGACGAGCTGTGAGGAGGGAAGACACCACCGGAGCCGACCGATACTGAGTCGACAACTGCCATAGGAGGACGCTGCAGGAACTTGCACGGAAGTGCGCCGCCCCATGAATAGGGAGCGCCTCGATGTTAAGGGGGCTTCCTGGAGCCAGGCTGAATCATCGGTGATGAAACTGAGTGCGCCGAGACGGATCTCGCGACCCAGAGACAGTCCGCCACCGGAAACCACGTCGAAGGAGTTCGAAGAACGCAACCTCGCTGGAAGTCGCTTAGACGCCTGCCCCATGGTGGGCGCCAACTGTCATGGGAACAGATCCGACAATAGAGATTAGGGGTACGTAGGAGATGGCAGAGCCTAGCTACGGCGAAGTTGTACACTCGGATTTACGAGTTCAGGCCCCTCTCGGAGGAGGTAATAGCCCTACGTCTTGGTGCTGCGGGAGCTTTGTTGTATCGAGTGTTGAGTTACAGGGGGTGCGAACCCTTGTGAAGGAGTGGAGGTGTGGCTTATATAGAGTCCGCTGACCCCTCATCTACCTCCATTACACAAGGGTTCAATGAGACAGTAAAAGGAGTGAGCGTTACTGGTAACGCCTATATTTAATGGTTTTTACAGCGACGGACTGGTGGCCTGACCGTTGTCATCCCGGAGTGACTCTAGATCTTCTGCCTTCGAGTGAAACCAGAATCTCCGAGTGAATAACGATGGTCGTGTGGAGGTGGAGTAACCGAGTGGATCTTCTCTCGAGTGACTTGTGCGTCGTGGTCATTCCAGTCGGTACCTCCTTTCTAACTTTGTAGGTCTTGGATTCTTTGGGTAGTGCCCTTGGGTAGGGCATGTCGATCAGGCCTAGGACCCTACCCTAGGTACATGTCATCGTCAGGGAGTACCTGCTCTGATACCAATTGTTAGGACCGAGAGTATATCGACCAGAGGGGGGTGAATGGGAGATTCAAATTTTCTTTCGAAAGCTTTGAAACTTAACCCAAACACAACAGCGGAATAGAGTATCGAGAGAAATGCACTAAATCAGTTTTCTTTGTGAGAGACATATTCATCGATGAAAGCATTTACAATAGAACGAGCTTGATAGATTATAGGTTTAACTACGATGAGGGTTAAGCAGCAAGCGAACAGATGTAACAGAGTGGGACATAGCATAGCTGAGCTAAGAGAAAAACAACTGAAGGGTCACACAATATACAGACTGGCAGCGAAAGAATATAGATGATGATAATGATATGAGTTAACACAGATTCACGGGATGAGAGTAACACAACAAGGCAAACGATCAGGTAATCTATCGGCACAGAGCACGAATGAAAACTATTGAATGAAATGCAGTAGACTAGATTTAACCGGTTGTGCTCGATGGCGACAAGAGATTTGGTAGACCAGTTCACCCTTCTGCCAAAAGGCTACGTCTGGTTGGAGGGGCTGTGACTTAACACGGAAGGTAAACTCTCTTCACCCTATTCTCCTTCAACGCAGAGCTGATCAGACTCAGGTTGATTTCACTCGTGGTAGATCCTTGTCGGCGATCTCCAAACCTTCGGTCAACCTTCGTGAACCACAATCACTCTTGGTTGCTGAAGATCAGGCTCGGTGAAGACAACAACTCTTCAACACTCGATGCCAAACCTATCCGTCTAGAGAGTGCACAGCTCTCAAGAGTAATAGGTACAAGAACTCTCACTCAGAACTGCTGTGATGCTCAACCACTGTCTAAGTTTGGGCTCTTGGTTTTCTCTCGATGGATCTTAAACTCAAATCACTCGGAGAGGGGTTGCTCAAATCAATCTTCTCAGAAATCTCAAGCGGAGCAGCCAACGGACAACGTTGGAGCAGGGTGGCTATTTATAGTCATAGCCTTCCCTGATGGGAAATGACCAAATTGGACATCGGCCTCAGCCAATGGCCAAACGACACGATTCCAATGGTCGGATTTTTTAGCACAACGGTAACATTTCTTGCGAAGCAAGAAATGCTAACTCCTCGGTCCAAGGCAAATCTCTTGCGGCGAAGAAGAACACAGTCTCTTGCTGACAAGTATTTGCTCACTCGCATCTTTCATAGGTTATGGCCAAGCATCACAGCTGATCTAAGCATCGAGAACCTATACCCCTCTTCATAGTACGGAGGTCCTATGACTCAAAAGACTGAAAGAAGAAAAACGAAATGAATGCTACGTCTTCACTTTGTCTTCGACTTCAATCGCTTCGGACGACAGTACCGAAACAAAAGCTTCGCTTCAGCAGTAAACTTTCGAGGGGTCGATTTCTTCACATTAGTCTTGTCGACTCTATCACTTCAACAAATATGGCTCGTTCTTCTCTGTAACGCAGATATGCTTCGGTGAAGTTCCTCGAACTCAGCACTGAAGACAGCATTCTCTTCGGTTGTGTATGGACTTTACTCTCTGTATGCACTCGCAAACAAATTAGTCCATACCTGTTTCTGTCAACAATCTCCAAAACACAAGGTAGGTAGATATTGCACCAACAAAGGTCTTATGAAAACAAATTCCTATGCAATAATTATCCTTTTATTATGCTACTCATATTTAATAAACTTTTACAACTCATTAACAATTAACATCCCTTTAATTAACTTCCATATATATATTCTTATGAAAACAAAGTACATTAAACCTAACATTTCCATCTACACAAAAAAGTGTAGGCGGGCATTTTTTGTTAATTTTTTTAATTTGTAGTCCCAGTTTGTGGTGGAAACCGGGACTAAAGGTCTTTTTCCAGTTTTTTGTTTTGTTTTTTGCTTTATTTATTTTCTTTTGTTTCTATTTACAGCCATATATTTAGATTTTTTGAGTGAATCTTTTTGCTTTAGGTCACAAAAATTATAAACTTTCTGTTAGTGCCTGTAGTTTTCAAATTTTAATAGTTTAAATATGAATTCTTTGAAATTTGTATGAATCACTAGTTTGTGAATAACTTTACTTTAAAAATAGATTTTTCAGTGATTCTTTTTCCTGATGTTTAATAGTATTAGTGTGTTTTATCATTATATTCAATTTGGTAATTTTTAGGTTATTTTAAATGGGTGTTTTAATCAAAAACAGATTTTATTTAGCTCTTTTAGTTTTATAGCTCAAAAAATTCATTAAATGCATGAAAAATAGCGAATGAAATCAGAAAGGGTTGAAAATTGATGACGTGGCTTTGAATGGTGCATATTGAACACATAGAAAGTCTGGAGTTAAAATAAGTTTAAAAAATGAAATGCCTTTGTAACAGATGAGTTTTCGTCTGAAACCCTGATACTTCGAAAGAGATTGTCCATTTTGTACACAAAGTGCATCCAGTTTTTGCCGTTACCCTGTCAAAGTTTTAGCACATGCTATGTGGGTGAAATGATGATTCCATGCCAACTTTCAACCTTTTCAGAGTTCATTTGTAGTGCTTTTCAATTTCAGGGTCATTTAGCTCAAAAAAATCAGTAAATGCATGAAAAATAGCAGATGAAGTCAGAAAGGGTTAAAAATTGATGATGTGTCTTTCAATGGTGCATGTTGAACGCACAAAAAGTTTGGAGTTGAAATAAGTTTAAAAAAAAATGAAATGCCTTTGTAACAGATGAGTTTTCATCCGAAACCCTGATACTTCGAAAGAGATTGTCCATTTTGTACACGAAGTGCATCCAGTTTTTGCCGTTACCCTCTCAACGTTTTAGCACATGCTATGTAGGTGAAATGATGATACCATGCCAACTTTCAACCTTTTCAGAGTTCATTTGTAGTGCTTTTCAATTTCAGGGTCATTTAACTCAAAAAAATCAGTAAATGCATGAAAAATAGCACACGAAGTCAGAAAGGGTTGAAAATTGATGATGTGGCTTTGAATGGTGCATGTTGAACACACAAAAATTCTGGAGTTGAAATAATTTAAAAAAAATGAAATGCCTTTGTAACAGATGAGTTTTCGTCCGAAACCCTGATATACTTCGAAAGAGAATGTCTATTTTGTACACGAAGTGCATCCAGTTTTTGCCGTAACCCTCTCAACTTTTTAGCACATGCTATGTGGGTGAAATGATGATACCATGCCAACTTTCAACCTTTTTAGAGTTCATTTGTAGTGCTTTTCAATTTTAGGGTCATTTAGCTCAAAAATATAGCAAATGAAGTCCTACATAATGCATGAAATATTTTGTTTGGACATAATATTTCTTCGTGTTTCAAATGCCAAAACACATAAGTACCCTAACTATTACAAAGATTCCCTCCGGTTTGTCCGAAGTGGGACTTTCTAGATATATAAGTCCGGAAACTCACTAGAGAAGAAAGTGATGACGGTGAAGCCGGTCACATCCCACAGTAGGACCTTGGGGTATAAAACTTTTTCTTCGCGTGTGTCCCTTTGCGTCGTAACCATGGACAATATTCATCATTTAACAGGATGCTTGGGTCAGTTTTCACTATGAAGGGAGCAGTTTCATGAAACTTTTCATAATCTTCTGACATATCTGTCTTGTCCTCCACTCCCACAATGTTTCTTTTCCCTGAAAGAACTATGTGGCGCTTTGGCTCATCGTATGATGCATTTGCTTTCTTATCTTTTCTTTTTCTCGGCTTGGTAGACATGTCCTTCACATAGAAAACTTGTGCCACATCATTGGCTAGGACGAATGGTTCGTCTGCGTACCCAAGATTGTTTAGATCCACTGTTGTCATTCCGTACCGCGGGTCTTCCTTTACCCCGCCTCCTATCAGATTGACCCATTTGCACCAAAACAAAGGGACCTTCAATCAAACCACGTCCATAGTCAAGTTCTCATATCTCCTCTATGTAACCATAATATGTGTCCTTTGGCCTATTGGTGTATGCTGCATCAAAGCGGGCACCACTGTTTTGGTTGGTGCTCTTTTTATCTTGGGCGATCGTGTAAAATGTATTCCCATTTATCTCGTACCCTTTGAAAGTCAATATAGTCGAAGATGGTAACTTGGCCAGCAAGTACAGCTCATCTGTAGCAGTGTCGTCATGCATGAGACGTGTCTGCAACCAACCGCAGAATGTCCCCGTTTGTTCACGTGTAATCCAGTCGTCAGACTGCTCCGGGTGTTTGGAGAGTAGAATATTCTTGTGTTCCTCGATATATGGAGCCACCAAGGCGGAATTTTGTAGAACTGTGTAGTATTCTTGCGCCCAAGAATGCCCGTACATACATATTACTTGGTCCTTTCCTAGCGTGCCTTTTTCACCCAGTCTGCCCTCATGCCGCAATTCAGGAACACCAATCGGCTTAAGGTCAGGAATAAAGTGAACACAAAACTCAATGACCTCCTCTGTTTCATGGCCATTGGAGATGCTTCCTTCTGGCCTAGCACGGTTATGAACATATTTCTTTAAGCCTCTCATGAACCTCTCAAAGGGGAACATATTGTGTAGAAATACAGGACCCGGAATGGCAATATCGTCGACTAGGTGAACTAGGACGTGTGTCATGATATTGAAGAAGGATGGTGGGAACACCAACTCGAAACTGACAAGACATTGCACCAAATCATTCTGTAACCTTGGTAGGATTTCTGGATCGATTACCTTCTGAGAGATTGCATTGAGGAAGGCACATAGCTTCACAATGGCTAATCGAATGTTTTTCGGTAGAAGCCCCCTCAATGCAACCGGAAGCAATTGCGTCATAATCACGTGGCAGTCATGATACTTTAGGTTCTGGAACTTTTTCTCTACCATATTTATTATTCCCTTTATATTTGACGAGAAGCCAGATGGGACCTTCATAATTAGCAGGCATTCAAAGAAGATTACCTTCTCTTCTTTGTTTAGAGCGTAGCTGGCATGACCCTGATACTGCTTTGGATGCATGCCGTCTTTTTCGTGCATACGTTGCTGGTCCTCCAATGCCTCCGGTGTATCTTTTGTCTTCCCATATGCGCCCAAGAAGCCTAGTAGGTTCATGCAAAGATTCTTCGTCACATGCATCACGTCGATTGGAGAGCGGACCTCTAGATGTTTCCAATAGGGTAGGTCCGAAAATATAGATTTCTTCTTCCACATGGGTGCGTGTCCGTTAACGTCATTCGGAACAGATTGTCCGCCAGGACCCTTTCCAAAGATTACTTTTAAATCCTTGACCATATCAAGTATATCACGACCGGTACGGTGGCGAGGCTTCTTCCGGTGATCTGCCTCACCTTTGAAATGCTTGCCTTTCTTTCTTAAGAGATGCTTGATCGGAAGAAATCGACGATGTCCCAGGTACACATTCTTCTTACATTTATCCAAATATATACTGTCGATATCATCTAAACAGTGCGTGCATGCTTGGTATCCCTTGTTTGTCTGTCCTGAAAGGTTACTAAGAGCAGGCCAATCATTGATGGTTACAAACAGCAACGCTCGCAGGTCAAATTCCTGCTGTTTGTGCTCATCCCACACACGTACACCTTTTTTGTCCCACGGCTGTAAAAGTTCTTCAACTAATGACCTTAGTTACACATCAATGTCGTTGCCAGGTTGCTTGGAGCCTTGGATGAGCACTGGCATCATAATGAACTTCCTCTTCATGCACAACCAAGGAGGAAGGTTATAGATACATAGAGTCACAGGCCAGGTGCTATGATTGCTGCTCTGCTCCCCAAAAGGATTAATGTCATCTGCACTTAAACGAAACCATACGTTCCTTGCGTCATCTGCAAAGTCCTCCCACTTTCTCTCGATTTTTCTCCACCGCGACCCGTCAGCGGGTACTCTCAACTTCCCGTCTTTCTTACGGTCTTCTTTGTGCCATCGCATCAACTTGGCATGCTCTTTGTTTTGGAACAAACATTTCAACCGTGGTATTATAGGAGCATACCACATCACCTTGGCAGGAATCCTCTTCCTGGGGCACTTGCCCTCAAAATCACCAGGGTCATCGCGGCTGATCTTATAGCGCAATGCACCGCATACCGGGCATTCATTCAAATCCTCGTACTCATCGCGGTAGAGGATGCAGTCATTAGGGCATGCATGTATCTTCTGCACCTCTAATCCTAGAGGGCAGAAACCTTCTTTGCTTTGTCCGTACCGTCGGGCAATTCGTTGTCCTCTGGAAGCATCTTCTTTAACATTATCAGCAACTTTTCAAATCCCTTGTCAGATACACCTTTGGGTACAACAATTTCTTGTGATCCTCTAACATGCCTTCCATTGCAGCAATTCCAGTGTGGCACCCAGCTTTTTCTTGTCATCTTCGCAATTTGGGTACAACAATTTCTTGTGATCCTCTAACATGCGCTGCAACTTCAGCTTGTCCTTTTCAGTTGCGCAGTTTCTCTTTGCATCAGCAATGGCCCAACCAAGATCATCAGCGGGCTCATCTGATGCCTCTTCTTCAGCTTCTTCCCCCATTGTAGTACCATCGTATTCAGGGAACCCATGGCCAGGATAGCTGTCATCATCCTCTTCTTCTTCATTCTCTTCCATTAGAACCCCTCTTTCTCCGTGCTTGGTCCAACAGTTATAGCCGGACATGAAACCAGACGTAAACAGGTGGGTGTGAATGGTTCTTGAGTTAGAGTAATTGTGATCTTTCTTACAGACAGCACATGGACAACACATAAAACCATCCGCCCGCTTGTTTGCCTCAGCCGCAACCAGAAAAGTATGCACACCATTAATGAACTGGGGAGAGCATCGGTCATCGTACATCCATTGCCGGCTCATCTTCATTACACAACACCGAAAAGACCAAATTAATACAAGTTCATACATAAAGTTCATACACACTTATTCTCATAAAACAACATACAAACTCTCTAGCTAAATCATTTAAATGCAACAACAAATGTGATCAAGATCGCAACTAAGGTAACAACTGATCCAACAGCATAGTGATACCAAGCCTCTTGATTAACAACATATTTTCTAATTTTTCTAATCTTCAAGCGCATTGCATCCATCTTGATCTTGTGATCATCGATGACATCGGCAACATACAACTCCAGTTTCATCTGCTCTTCTTCAATTCTTTTCAATTTTTCTTTCAAATGCTCGTTTTCTTTTTCAACTAAATTTAACTTCTCGACAAGAGGGTCGGTTGCAATTTCCGGCTCACATACCTCCTAGATAAAAAATATCTATACCAACTTGATGGGCATAATTGTCATAAACACGAAATGCAACAAATAGTTATAAAAGAGAATATATGTACCACATCCGAATCATAAACCGGACAAGGGCCGATGGGGACGGATATTGTCGGGGGGATGAACCCCGGGCAGGCAACGAAACCCAGATCCTTTTCAAAAACTTCAGGGCTAGCAATGCCCCTCAATCCGGCTTGCCCTTGGCCGGGTTCCCGCAACCCGGCCAGACCCGCTGGCGCATGCCGGCCGGACCCGGCAAGTCAAAGACTTCTTCAACAAGCAAGCACAACCACGGTGCGCCCCTCAACCGGCCGCGGGTCAGCTCCCGTCCCATCCAACGGGCGTACGACGGAACAAGTCCCCATGAAGGGATGAGCATGGCAACAGTGGCCCACCAACCCCGCTGACCGGCAGGAGCGTGGCAACAGTGGCCCACCTACTCCGCTGACCGGGGCCGGCATGGCTACAGTACATCCCTTGTCCTGCTGACGCAAGACGATGGCGACCAGGCGACGTGCCACTGTAGCCGAGCCGGCCCAACCACTCCGTGACACACGACAAGATGGGAAATAGTGCCCTCTGGCGCATGGGGCCCGCGCCCGAAGAACCCGACGTATCCTGGTACCCGGCGGCCCCATCGCTGGCTTCCCAGACGCTGACATCCCGGCCCCGCACCAATGTAACTTTACCATTGTATCCCTGGGGGGTTGACCTATAAAACCCCCCAGGAGCCCTCCATGTACACGGGCGAACACAAACACCAGAGAGAGAGAGAGAGAGAGAGATCATCAGTAGAACACACACAAGGAGAAGGAGCAGCCTATGCTTTGGCCAGTCTTCCTTCCTCCCCGAAACAGCTCCAGGAGCAAGCTTGTATCCTCCACATATAAACCACACTCGGCAGGACTAGGGGTGTTATCTCTCCGGAGAGCCCCGAACCTGGGTATGTCTTGCGTCCCTCGCTCGCTCATGCTGACCTCGTCTCTGGAGCCCACCGGTGCCCTCGAGCCTGTCCCTCTCTTTAGCCATCCTTTGGCATCTACCGTGCGCCCACCACGAGAGTTGGCGCCCATCGTGGGGCATCTCGAGATCCTGGCCGGAGACATGTTCCAGACGGGGCCCTTCATCGACTCCGGTGAGCCCATCGTGCACTGCGCGTTCCCCGCGCCCGGTGCGCCGATGGTCGACGTCATCGACCTACTCACCGCGTTGCGCATCTCCGACGTGTCCGCGTCTGATGAGTACCCTAGCGGGGTGCTCGACGTCACTGACTCGCCCGTTCCCCTCGACGACGACATCTCCGCCGGGGTGACAGATCTTTGCACCAGGGCAGAGGTGCTCATCACCGGCTCCGACTCCGGTTCATCCAGCGTCGTGCGGAAGGCTGCCCAGGCCGCAGCTGCGCGCATCGGAGGGTCTGACCCGCTACGCACCACGATGCAGAACCTCAGTGTCGCCATCGCCACCGACATCAACGCCGCCAACGCCGCAGAGGCGCGGGCCTGGCTCGAGGAGGAACGCAAGCGCCTGCTGGACGAGGCCGCGGCGCTCGCTGCTATGCAGCGCCGGTTGGAGTGCGCCCAGCAGGAGCGCGAGGCCGCGTACGGCTTCACGCCGGTCGCAGCTGAACCCAGCCGAGTTGCCGAAGTGCGAAACCGTGGCGCCGCCATCGGCCGCGCGCTGGGGGCGGTCCCACCCGTCTACGACACTCCCGTTAAGAACATGCGCGCCGCGCAGGCGGCTACCGTCGGCATGGAGCAGCTGCAGGGAGAGGAGCTGTAGGAGTGCCTGCAGCGCATGACCGAGCTTCTCGACGCTGCCAATTCGCAGCAAGACCGCCTCGACCGCCCTGCCGCGTCCGGCTCGAGCCGCTCCAAGGACCCCGAGCAGCGGAACACGGCGTCTTCCCCGCGCCCGACCGAGGCCCACTCCGGCCAGACAAGAACCCGGCGCAACCGCACCGCGACGGCCGGTGACGGCTTGGGCGACGAGCCGGCTTCCGGAGACCGGCATCGGCAAGACCCTCCCCCACCATCTGGCCGGCGTGGCAACCCGGCTTCGGTCAACCCGGCCCCCCGCGGCCCAGTCGCAGGCCGACTGGGTCCGCGCGCCATCGACAACGCCGACGCTCGCCACCACCTTGATCAGCTCGCCCTCTCCCTCGTGCTGGAGGAAGACAACGCTGTCGGGCCGGCTTGCTCCGGGCCACGCATCCGGGATGAGCCCTTCCACAAAGGGTTCATGCTCCCCCGCGACACCCCCAAGTACAACGGCACCGTCAAGCCGGAGGACTAGCTCATCGACTACACCACCGTCATCGGCATCGCGGGCGGCAATCACCGCCTTGTCGTGCGCTACGCCCCACTCATGCTCCTGGGTTTGGCCCGGACGTGGCTCAACAGTCTGCCAGCCGGCAACATCAACGCGTGGGTTGACTTCGAGCAGGCCTTAATGTGCAACTTCACCGGCACCTACAAGCGTCCCGGTCGTCCCAGCCAGCTCGCCATGTGCATGTAGGGGCCAACTGAAACCGGCCGCGAGTACCTCGCACGCTGGACTGAGCTCCGAAACAGCTGCGAGGGCGTCCATGAGGTCTAGGCCATTTAGTACTTCGTGAGAGGCCGCCGGGATGGCACCCTCCTCACGCACAAGCTCCTGCGCTCCGAGCCAACCACCATGGCCGCACTCATGGTCATCGCGGACAAGTACGCCAACGCCGACTCTGCCATGAAGATCTAGGTGGTGTTGGATGAAGCCGGCAAAGCGTTGCCGGCATCCCCCTCCAAGCCGGCTGGCGAGAGCAGCCGCCAGCAGAACCAGCAGAACAACAGACGCAAGGCCGGCCAGCAGGCCCCCTGCTACGACAGCCGCCTCGTCGTGGCGGCCGAGCCGGCCGGCAAGCGCCGGCAAACCGGCAAGATGGCATGGCAACCCGCCATGAGCTTCGAGGAGATGCTCGACGCTCCCTGCAAACACCACAGCGGCGCAAGGCCGTCCATGCACACGCTTCGGCAGTGCGCCATCACCATGCGCATCATGAGGGGCGACATCCTGCCGCCTCCGGCTCCGGCTCCGGGTGCAGGGCAGCCGCCTCCGCCTCCTCCCCCTCCCCCGGCAAATGGCACGATGCGCGATGATGTCTTCCCCAACCAGAACGCGAGCTACGTCGTCTTCACCAGCCTGGGTGACGACAAGTGTAGCGAGCACATGCTCCGGCAGGAAGTGAACACCATCGTCCTGGCCGTGCCGGAATACATGCACTGGTCGGAGCGCCCGATCAGCTGGACCCGGGAGGACCACCCGGCCATCAAGCCCAACCCGGGTGGCTACGACCTCGTCCTCGACACTACCATAGTCGCTGTCAAGCGCACCTGCAAGTTCTCGCGAGTTCTCATTGATGGCGGCAGCAGCATCAACATCCTCTACCGCGACACCATGACCAAGCTCGGCCTCGAGGCCAAGGACCTGCAGCCATCCCGGACGGTGTTCCATGGCATCGTGCCGGGTCTCTCCTGCTCCACCATCGGCCGGATTCGGCTCGACGTCCTCTTCGACACGAGCAATCATTTTCGGCGCGAGCCGATCTGGTTCGAGGTGGTGGACCTGTCCAGTGCATACCACGCGCTGCTGGGCCGGCCTGCGCTCGCCAAATTCATGGCGGTCCCCCACTACGCCTACCTGAAGATGAAGCTGCCGGGACCCAAGGGCCTCATCACCGTCGTCGGCGACTACCAAAAATCCCTAGAGTGCGCTCAAGCCGGCGCCAGATTGGCCGAGTCGCTAGTCATAGCCGAGGAGCGGCGCCAACTCGACCGGATCGTCGCGCTAGCCAACGAGATGCCGGCTATGCCGGCTTCAGCCAAGGAGTCGGCGGGCGAGGCCTCGTTCCAACCATCCAAGGAGACCAAGAAGATCAAGCTGAACCCGGAAGACCCCAGCTGCAGCAAGTACATCGTCGTGGGCACCCGCCTCGACAGCAAATAGGAAGGCGAGCTCGTCGACTTCCTCCGTGAGAATCGGGATATCTTTGCATGGACCCCAAAGGACATGCCGGGAATTCCGAGGAAGTACGCTGAGCACAAACTACACGTTCGCAAGGACGCCAAGCCTGTCCGTCAACCCTTACGTCGCGTTTCTGAAGAGAAGAGAAGAACTATCGGTGAAGAGGTCGCCAAGCTACTCGCGTCCGGCTTCATCATGGAGGTGTTTCACCCCGAGTGGCTGGCCAACCCGGTCCTCGTCCTGAAGAAGAACAATACCTGGCGCATGTGCATAGACTACACCAGCCTGAACAAAGCCTGCCCCAAGGATCCTTTCGCTCTCCCGTGGATAGATCAAGTGATCAACTCCACCGCCGGCTGTGAGCTCCTGTCCTTCCTGGATGCTTACTCCGGCTATCATCAGATCAAGCTGGACCCAGCCGACGCCCTGAAGACGTCCTTCATCACGCCCTTTGGGGCGTACTGCTACATCACCATGTCGTTCGGCTTAAAGAAGGCCGGCGCCACCTTCCAGCGCTGCATGCAGAAATGCTTGCTGACGCAACTCAGCCGCAACATCCATGTCTACGTCGACGACATCGTGGTGAAGACCAAGTAGCACCTCACGCTCCTCGACGACCTGAAGGAGACCTTTACCAATCTGCGTGAGTACCAGATCAAGCTCAACCCGGAGAAGTGCGTCTTTGGCATGCCGTCCGGGAAGCTGCTCGGCTTCCTCGTCTCGGAGCGCGGCATTCAGGCGAACCCGGAGAAGATCAAGGCCATTGAGCGCATGCGCAAACCAACCCAGCTGCGAGATGTCCAGAAGTTCACTGGCTGCTTGGCCTCGGTCAGCCAGTTTCTCAGCCGGCTGGGCGAGAGGGCCTTGCCCCTATATCAGCTGATGAAGAAGACGTCGCCGTTCGAACGGAACGACCAGGCGGACGAAGCATTCCGGGATCTCAAGCGCATGCTCTCCACCGCGCCTGTCCTGGCCGTGCCGTCTGATAAGGGGCTGCTGTTGCTATACATTGCCGCCACCTCGCGGTCGGTCAGCACGGTGCTGGTGGTCGAGCGACCAGAGAAGGGCAAGATCCAGTCTGTCCAGCACCCGGTCTACTACCTGAGCGAGGTGCTCTCCGCCTCCAAGCAGAACTACCCGCACTACCAGAAGATGTGCTATGGCGTGTACTTCACCGCCAAGAAGCTGAATCAGTATTTCCAAGAACATGTCATCACTGTAGTCAGCACGGCCCCCATCAGCGAGATCATGGGCTGCCGGGATGCCTCTGGCCGGGTTGCCAAATGGGCCATCGAGCTGGCCAGCCACACCATCCTCTACGAGCCCCGCACCACGATCATGTCCCAGTCCCTGGCCGACTTCCTCGACGACTGGACAGAGACCCAGTACCTGCCACCGCCGCCGGATTCAACGCATTGGCGCGTGCACTTTGACGGCTCCAAGATGCACTCCGGCTTGGGAGCCGGCATCGTGTTGTCTTCCCCAAAGGGCGACCGGCTACGGTACGCACTCCAGATCCACTTCGCCGCCTCCAACAAAGTCGCCAAGTACGAAGCCCTTGTGCACGGCCTCCGGCTTGCCAAGGAACTCGGCATCCGGCGCATCCTATGCTACGGCGACTCGGATCTGGTGGTGCAGCACTGTTCCGGCGAATGGGACGCCCAGGATGCCAACATGGCCAGCTACCATTTCCTGGTCTAGCAGCTCCGGCAACTTCGATGGCTGCGAGTTCCTCCATGTTCCGCGTGCGGAAAACGAAGCCACTAATACGTTAGCCAAGATTGGCTCATCCCGGCAGGCCATACCGTCCGGCATCTCCCTCGAGCACTTGCACAAGCCGTCTGTCAAGCCGTCTCCGGATTCTAAGTCCATCTCCATCCCGGACGACCCTGCAGCACCCCTCCCCAACCCGGACCCGGGGGCTGCCACTCCAAGCTCGGGGGCCCCCGCCCGCAAACCAGTCCCGGGGGCTGCGGATCCCGACCCGGGGGCTGCTGATCCCGGCCCGGGGGCTGCCTTCTCCAATCCAGCGACCAACGAACCCAACCCGGGGGCTGCCCAACCCGGCTCGAGGGCTGCCGCCGCCAATCCGGCCGCCGCTGTCTCCAACTCGGGGGCTGCCGTCCCAGAACCCGTCTTGGTGGCCGTCTTCACCGTGGTAACGGCTCCGTCTTGGGCCCAGCCGATCTTAGCGTTGATGGAGAGCGGAGTACTCCCCATGGACGAGACCGAGGCCCGGCAAGTGCAACATCGGGCGTCCGCCTACAGCATCATCAACAACGAGCTCGTCAAGCGCAGCGCGACAGGCGTGTTCCAACGCTGCGTCGAGCAAGACAAGGGCATAGAGATCCTCCTCGACATACATCAGGGCGAGTGCGGGCACCACGCCGCCTCTATGTCCCTGGTGGCCAAGGCTTTTCGCCATGGTTTCTACTGGCCCACGGCCCTCAACGACGCCGAGTCACTCGTCCTCAAGTGCGAGGGTTGCCAACGCTTCAGCAAGTGCAGCCACTAGCCGGCTTCAGCCCTGCAGACCATCCCGATCACGTGGCCCTTTGCGGTCTGGGGGCTCGACATGGTAGGCCCCTTCAAGACCGCTCGGGGCGGCATGACGCATTTGCTGGTGGCAGTCGACAAGTTCACCAAGTGGATCGAGGCGCGGCCGATCAAGAAGCTGGACAGGCCAACGACCGTCCCGTTCGTCAAAGACATCGCGGTACGCTACAGCGTCCCGCACGGCATCATCACTGATAATGGCACCAACTTTGCCAAGGGTGCTCTGGCGCAATACTGCTCCGTCTCCGGCATCCGGCTTGACCTGGCCTTCATGGCTCATCCTCAATCCAACGGCCAGGTCGAGCGGGCCAATAGCCTCATCTTATCCGGCATCAAGCCACGGCTCATCGAACCCCTCATCCGTTCACCCGGCAGCTGGCTTGACGAGCCGTCGGCCGTCCTCTGGAGTTTCCGGACAACGCCAAACTGGTCGACCGGGTTCACCCCGTTCTTCCTTGTCTACGGAACAGAAGCCGTCATCCCGACCGACGTCGAGTTTGACTCGCCACGAGTCATGATGTACACAGAAGCTCAAGCCAAGGAAGCCCGCGAAGACGGCGTCGACTTACTCGAAGAAGCATACCTCTTGGCCCTTAGCCAATCCGCCATCTACCAGCAAGGCCTGAGGCATTACCACAGCAAAAAGATCAAGCCCCTCGCATTCCGCGAGGGAGACCTCGTCCTCCGGCTTGTCCAGTAGCAAGCCGGCCAGCACAAGTTGGCCTCCCCATGGGAGGGCCCCTTCATCGTCAGCAAAGCCCTATGTGACTGCAACGCCTACTACCTCATCGATGCCCGCAAGCCGAACAAGCGCAAGAGAGATACCACCGGCGAAGAGACAAGCCGGCCCTGGAATGCCGAGCTCCTCCGCCCATTTTACAGTTAGCTGTATGCACGTATGTATCGCTACCTTTCGTAATTCTATGAAAGACAATGGGACCCCCGAATGACACTCGAGGGCTACCCTTTCCTATCAAGTTATTGTGTTTCACACACCCCTGTAAATTTTCTTAAAACCTCCACCGCCGGGTTGGTGCGATCAACCCGGGGGCTCGGGGCTGGCCGGCTTGGCCACAACCCGCCATCCTCCTTAGCACATCCTGGCGTGTTCGGGTAGCCAAGGCCCTCCACTTCGCCCTACGCCACAGTCCGGCTTCGGCTGTTGGCCGGCAAGAACTATGGGCCAAAGCACCTACACGCCGCGAAACACTAAGTTGGATCTGCCGGATTGGCCAACCCGGCCTCACCGCACTAAGTTGCCGCACGACCGGCTGCTCGTCCGCCGGCTTCGCTGGCTGCCGCCAGCCGGCCCAGTGGGTGTTTCGCTCGCGCTCAACGTTCGAAGGCCTAAGTATTGCGTGGTGTTTCCAAGGACCGAACTCCTTGTCACAGACCGGAATCCGGTTGTTCGACTCGCGGGGGGAGGCCCAAAGAAGAAGCAAGCAAGGAAAAAGGCTTAGAAAACAAAGAGCAAAAGCGCAAACATTCGCGAAAATATTTACATTACAGTAATATGGTCCCAAGGCCAGAGTTCATTACATTCACCAACACACCCCAGTGGGTGGGTGGGTGGACCTGCTACCTAACAAAAGTACGAAAAAAATAAGCAGGACGGCCTCGGCTTCAAACGGCTCCCGCGTCGGGTTGCGCAACCGCCGGCTCCTCCTCCGTGGCCTCCATATCCATCGAGGTGCCGGTATCGGCCAACCCGGCATCGTCATCCGCCTCCTCCTCCGTGGCCTCCGGGTCCATCGAGGCACCGGTATCAGCCAACTCAGCGTCGTCATCCGCATAAGGGCTTGACTCCTCGGAGCTGCCCGACGGGTCATCAAGCAGCAAGCCGAAGTTGTCAGGCGGCACCACCTCGCCGTCTTCGGTCCGCTCTACCTGGAACTCGTCATGCAATGCAAACAAGGCCAGGTAGCTAGCCCGGGCGGCGATCCGGCCTGCCTCCGCCTGCAGCTGGGCCTCCGCGCTGGCTCGCTAGGCCGCCAGCCGGTCCAGTGTAGGGTAACGCAGCAGAAAACGAAAATTTTCCGACCTACGCACCAGCCCAGGACCACTATGGAGACTGCATACAAGGTTTGATCATTTTCGTTACCGACTCGTAGCGCAGCGGAAGTAAAGTCGATGACGATCGGCGGTGCTGATCCCCGCAGCTAGGATTTACAACCTCCCAACCGCGAGGATGTATACCCTCGTCTTCCCTTCGGACAGCCCTCCGGGAGGCGGTCGAACAGTCCCCCGGACGATGTCGCGGACAGCCCTTCGGGAGGACCTTCGAAACTCGAACGGTCACTCGGACAGCCCTTCGGGAGGACTCACAGAACTCGGACCGTCACTTGGACAGCCCTTCGGGAGGCACTCTCGAACAGCCCCTCGGGCACTAAGATCGAAACTACGACCTCTCTACAGAGTTGCACACATACGGTGTCAGCTATCCGGCAGGGCTTCGCCGTCCAGAACTAGTTCCCACCGGAACCCAGACAGCCTTTCGGCTCTACGAAACTATTTCGCTGGGAGGGAGAGAGAATGCCAGATCATGCATGGCTTGTGTGAGAGCTAAGGATGGGGAAATGGCTGCCAAGATCACTCCTATATATAGGCTAGCCAAGGGGTAAAATTGTCACACAAAAACCCCAAAGTGCCCTTGGAATATCCCTTTCCAAAAGGGAATATGCCATATGGGAGTGCCATGTGGAGCACCATGGTGCTCCACCTCCTTGGCCGGCCACCCTTGGGGGGGGACCCCCCCCATGAGGTGCCATGCCCTCCTTCCCCTTCTAGAAGGCCCTTTTGGAATTTCCAAAAAGGTGCTTTCCATAAAATTCCCAAAAAGCACTTTCACTATTCACGACGACATTTTTCAGCGTCCGTTCGAACTGAAAATATTTATGTGGGCTTACAACATTTCCAGTACCCACTAAAATAATTTTCAATGCGTTCTGGAACAATTCCAGTTTAGTGATTTCATCTGCGAAAAGCATCTGAAGCGGTTCCGGCAGCCCCGGAACATTTCCGGTTTTTCTTCCAGAAAATTCCCAGAAGTTTCCAGAATGATTCTGGTATCCTCCAAGAATTATCAGGCATGTGCCGAAACCATTTTGACTTAATGGTATCCCCTGAAACAACTTTTCAGTTTCACCGGAACTCATCCGGTGACCTCTCTCTGCGGAACTTTTCCGCTGTCCGAAACTTTTTCGGTGATTTTCTCTCAGACTCCCTGTCTAGTATTCAACAGATAGATGACCCTTAAGCGTGTGACCCTATAGGTTCGGTGAAGTATAGACATGACACGGAACCCCTTTCGATCAATGATCAACATCGGAGCCGTGGACACCCATATTGACCCCTATACCCACACGAATGAATATTCGAGTGAACCTCCAGTTGCCGTGTGCTATTCCTGTTGCTTCGTGATATGTTACAAATACCCGAGGTGAGACATGTTGGCATTCCCGTGGATCAACACTTGTCCACTATGCTAGTTACCTCGTTACCGGTATTGTTCTCTTTTCTCGTTACCATGTTCCGGCATCCCCGTGATCAAATCACAAAGTGTCTGGCCAGACGATGATGGATACCGTAACACCGAGAGGGCCCAGAGATATCTCTCCATCGTCGGAGGAGCAAATCCCAATCTTGAGCTATCAAGTTACTTGACATACTTTCCCATGAACCCGTAAGCCGCCGTAATAGCCATCCATTTACGGATGACGTTTAACAAACCCCAAAGTTCATGAATCAAGCATGAAGAAACTCGATACTCTCATGGTCTGAGGAATCATGCAAACATTAACCATCTCTGTGTTATTAACCATAAACTTGTGACGAATGTATCTCATAGCATAACATCAATTCGGGTCGATTCAACACAAATGTTCTGCTAACATTGTGCCCTCAAAGTTGCTGGCATAGACATGCCCATGATCAGGAAAACAGAACCATCATGCAACACTTGAGCTAGTCTTAGAGGCTAGACTAGGAATACATTTTACCGTTTATTATTCCACACATGCATATGAGTCTTCCTCTGAGCCTCGTTTTATTTGCAGACTCGAGAACCATAGCAGTTATAGCATGGAACATAAACCTAATTATGAACACGGAGATAAATAATAACATTTATTATTGCCTCTAGGGCATATCTCCTACATCCAGCGCCAGATCTGGATACCAGGACATGACAAACCTTAGCGCCAAGTGGCACTGGCACGAGCGGCAGAGACACACCACGCGTGAAGCCGTGCCGGTCCGGCTTCCAGCCACCGCGCCAGCCACGTGAAGCTGTTGGGCTCAACGGCGCCGGGCCAGAGGGACGCCGTCATCCCCACTCTGGCTGCGGACACCCGCGACATCTGTGTACCCAGGACCTGCAGGCGGGCCTCGGCGGTGTGCATGATCTCCGGGAAACTCCAGGCGACGTTCGGGTCAAGCCCGGCACCCGCGTCCGCCTGGGTCGACCGGTGGGCAAGCACGGCCTTGTCCGCCGTTCCCTGCGTCTCTGGGAAGTGCCCTCTCAAGAAAAGAAGCAAGACAGCTAGCAACAAAATAAACCAGCCGGCTCCCAACCCGGCGACACCAACGAAGAAACACTTACTGGCGAAGACCTCATCCAGGTGCTGCGCTTCGAGCAACGTACCATGCCGCTCCAAGTCCCCAGCACGGTTGCGCGCTTCGAGCGCCTTCTCTAGCTCGGTGCACTTGTCGACGGCCGCCTTCAGCTCGACGTCATTAGCGGCGGCCGCCTTCTCGTGCTCCTCCTTGAGGCGGAGGAGCTCCGCCTGGTGGGCCTCCGCCACACTGACGGCCTCTACCTTCAGGCGCTCCACCTCAGCCTGGAGCTGGCTCTTGTCACCGGCCAGCTGGTCGCGCTGCTGGCCAGCTTCGGCGAGCGCCTGCTGGGCCTCCGCCGCCTTGGCCGCCTCCGCCTTCAGGCACTCAACTTCAGCCTAGAGCTGGCTCTTGTTGCCGACCAGCTGGTCACATTGCTGGCCGGCTTTAGCAAGTGCCTGCTGGGCCTCCGCCACCTTGGCGGTTTCTGCCCTCAGCCACTCCACCTAGGTCCGGAGCTGGCCGGCGTTGGCGATCGCCTCATCACGCTGTTGGCCGGCTTCTGCCAGCCGGGTTCGCAGGTCCGGCACCTCGGCCACGGTAGCTGCGCGGCAAAGACTCGAAGTCAGGATGACGGAAGAAAAGGAAAAGATAAAGTATTTGAAGATTCAACCCAACTACTACGTAGTTAGCCCGAATCTCAGGGGCTACACCCAGTGGGTGCGCTAGCGCGCCCCCACTAAGAGCACGCAAGACGTACTTTCAGCAAGGCGGAGCGCCTCCTCCTTGGCGGCAAGCCGCGCCATGATCCGCTGGTGCTTCTCCAGAAGCCGGTTGTAGACGCCGACCCGAAAGGCATCCAGTTGCTGCAAAAAAGCAAGAATCAACACAAGTAGCCCCCGAGATTCGGGCCAACTACTAATCTCTGCGGCTACACCCAGTGGCTGCGCTGGCGCGCCCCCACTAACCGGCTACAAAGAAAAAACCAGAGAAAGGAAGACTCACAAACACGGAGCGCTCCAGCTCCCGTGCCCGCTCCGTCTCGGCCTGGGCAAAGGCCTGAACCCGGTCCGCGCGCTCGCGGAGATGCTGCCGCACGGCGACCATCGACGCCTCCTCCTGCGTCGGCGGCCCGAAGACGGCTCGCCTAGACCCGGCGGCAGGACAACTTCCCAGCGCCACTGGCGGCTGCCTGATCACCAAGGCATGCTCGCCCCTCGCCGTCTCCTCCGCGGCGGGCCTCGATTCCGGCACGCCGGCCGGCGTCACCTGCGGCACGACGTTCGGCGTCGCTTGCGGCGCCCCGTCCGGCGTCGCCCGTGGCGCCCCTTCCGGGGCGGACCCCCCGCCGCCTCCTCCGACCTCCACCCGCTTGACCACGTCGTCCCGGGGCGGGGTGTCGTCGTCGATCTCCACGACCTCCCGGTGGCCCACCGCCACCTCAACTCGGCCGTCCAGGTTGCGCCCCTCCTCCATCGGCAGCACGAAAACCGTCCCCGCCGGCTCCAAGCCCGCCGACATCTCCGGCCAAGTCGGCTCCCCGACGGCCCGCTCCCTCGCCTCCGCGGCCCTGGCCCAGGCCTGGGTCGACACCGCCTCCATATCCTCCACGGCCCTGTTCCGGTCCCGCCAGGCCATGCCCTCGGCGTCCTCCGGGTCCAGGCCAAGGTCCTCCTCGAGCGCCTCCTCATCCCGGTCGACGGCGCTGCTCTGCGTCCACCGGAACGAGGAGCCGCCCCCGGACGCGGCGTCCGTCGCCGCCAGCGCCAGCGCCAACGGCGACCTGGATCACAACAAGAATAGCATGAGAAAAGAACGGCTTGGCGGTTCGCCGGGGTCAGCAAGAAAGCATACCCGATCGCCGTCGGGATGGTCGGTCTTGCCGGCGCCGCCGGGATAGCGCGACGCCTCTTCTTGGCGACCAGCTTGCCGCCTGCGGTCGGGTCCGCTGAGCGCTTCGCGGCTGGCTTCCTTGGCGCCACGTCCGCCTTCCTGTGAGGCAGACTAGCCGCGGCCGGTACGCGGGACGACCCGGCCTCGGCCGTGTTCTTTGGCCGTCTTGGGGGGGGGGGGGGGGGCGGGGGGGCGGCGACGTTGCCGTCTCCGCCCCTCGATGGCGCTGCACCACCAGCTTGCGTCAGAATCTCCATGTCGTCGTCATCCGACCAGTCTCGCAAGAGATCTGGGTGCGAAGACTTACCCGCTCAGCGGGTCACGTCGGCCGCAGCGTCTGCCGGCTCCGGGTTCTCGACGTAGGACTCTTCTCCCTCTGATCGGGCCCGCTCGACGACAAGAACCTGCGCCCTCGTCCAGTCACGTGTTGGCCGGATTGTGTTCAGCAGCACCTCCCGCGTCGCATCCGGACGAAGAAGGAGATGGCACATAGCGAAATATGGGGACCAATGACTCACCACGGGCGCCGGGTACTCGGTGTTGTAGGGCGCCTTGCCGAAGCGCCAAACCGGAGCCAACCCGGCCTTGGAGATGGCATTCACCCGCTCGGCAACCTGCTCCAGGTCCAGCTTCCCGAACGACATCTGGGTAGGGTCCCGGCGGTCACCCATCAGGCCGATGATGTGCGCCTGGTGCTGCAGCGGCATAATCCAGCGCGCGACGAAGGCAGCGACAAGGTCCGTCCCCTTGAGGCCCTCCCGCGTCGTCATCTCCTGAATCCAGTCGCACAGATTCAGCATCCCCTGCGGTGGGTTCTTGGGCATGTAGCCCCAGTTCATCTTGGCGAGCGGCTGCTCGTTGATGAACGAGGGCAAGTTGATGGCGTCGCCTCCTCCGCCGACGCGGCGAACATTGAAAAAGGTATTCTGCCACTTCTTGGCAGAATCCTCGATGGGTATCTTGGCGAACACCCCGTTCGGCCGGACCGAGACAACGGCGGCCCCACAATCCAACATAACCCCGGCCTCTGGCCCCTGCTACTTGAGGAAGAAGAGGCGGCTCCAGAGCTCCACATCTGGCTCCACCCCTAGATACCCCTCGCGAAGGGTGACGAAGCCTGAGAGCTGCAGCACGACGTTGGTGCCTAGGTGGTGCGGCTGCAGCCCGAAGAAGGAGAGGAAGGTGCGGAAGAAGGCGCTCGCAGGAAGGCCGAGCCCGCGCTTGAAGTGACTATAGAAAACCACGCGCTCACCGTCCTGCGGCTGCGGCTCCACCTCCCCTCCGGGCGCGCGTGCGGCCACCTCTGCCGCTGGCGGCAGGCGTCGGGTGTCGCGAAGATACTGGATATCGTCATCAGTGATGTTGGATCCCTCCCACGGCCTTTCGGCGGTGCCATCCGCGGTGCTCGGCGTGGGTGCGGGGCGCGTTGGCAAGAAGGAGCTAGCACGGCAGGCGGGCGACTCGAGCGGCGCCTAGTTCTCCGATGGGCGGTGAGCTCAGGAACTGGGCGAAGGAAGAAGAAGGAGGTGGGGGGTGCTTTCGTGAATGATTTCCGCCGCCCCCTTCCCCCAATTTATAACCACGGGCGGAACGTGGGGAAGTGGGATCGGTTGCGCCCACCCCTCCCACTTCCCCGCATCGAGTGGGCACGATCCGCGCGCGAATTAACTGCATCGAGAAGGGCAACCGTCCGCGGCCGCCACATTAAATCCCCGCGCGGGGGCCGAGGGCGCGGAGTGGCGGGCCCCAGCCCGCTGTCGCGTCCCGTCATGCGCGTCGCCTGTCAGGGCCTCTTCAGCTACTATTCGCCACGTGGCACCCGCACCGAAACCAAGGGGTCGCGTCCCTTCCCCTCCAAGATGCTGCGATCCGGCTTCTGGAAGCCGGCACACAGTGGGTGTTGCCGGACCCGGCGGTCACAAGCTTCATCGACATCAGCCGCCTCCTCAGGGGGTGAAACTGCGAAGGCCCCCCTGCCCGAAGCCGGCGAGCCTTCACAGCTTCGGGGACTACTGTCGGGGGGATGAACCCTGGGCAGGCAATAGAACCTGGATCCTTTTCAAAAACTTCAGGGCTAGCAATGCCCCTCAATTCGGCTTGCCCTTGGTCGGGTTCCTCAACCCGGCCAAGTCCCGCAACCCGGCCAGACCTGCTGGCGCATGCCGGCCGGACCGGCAAGTCAAAGACTTCTTCAACAAGCAAGCGCAACCACGGTGCGCCCCTCAACCCGGCCACGGGTCAGCTCCCGTCCCATCCAGGGCGTACGACGGAACAAGTCTCCATGAAGGGATGAGCATGGCCACAGTGGCCCACCAACCCCGCTGACCGGCAGGATCGTGGCAACAGTGGCCCACCTACTCCGCTGACCGGGGCCGGCATGGCTACAGTACATCCCTCGTCCTGCTGACGCAAGTCGATGGTGACCAAGCGACGTGCCACTGTAGCCGAGCCGGCCCAACCACTCTGTGACGCACGACAAGATGGGAAACAGTGCCCTCTGGTGCATGGGGCCCACGCCCGGAGAACCCGACGTATCCTGGTACCCGGCGGGCCCCAGCGTCGGCTTCCCAGACGCTGACATCCCGGCCCCGTGCCCATGTAACTTTACGATTGTAACCCTGGGGGGTTGACCTATAAAACCCCCCAGGAGCCCTCCATGTACACGGGCGAACGCGAACACCAGAGAGAGAGAGAGATCATCAGTAGAACACGCACAAGGAGAAGGAGCAACCAATGCTTTGGCCTGTCTTCCTTCCTCCCCGAAACAGCTCCAGGAGCAAGCTTGTATCCTCCACATATAAACCACACTCGGCAGGACTAGGGGTGTTATTTCTCCGGAGAGCCCCGAACCTGGGTATGTCTTGCGTCCCTCGCTCGCTCATGCCGACCTCGCCTCTGGAGCCCACCGGTGCCCTCGAGCCTGTCCCTCTCTTTAGCCATTCTTTGGCATCTGTCGTGCGCCCACCACGACAGATATCAAAACCATGCCACTATGTATAACAAACAACGTACGGGTAAGAAAATTATACAAGTAACTGTCTAAATCATACAAACATGATTTTTTTTATAAAAAAGATAAGAACAAGAGGCTCACCAAGGTGGTGCCGGCGACGGGACGGTGCGAGTGATCGATGGTGGTTAGGACGGGGACGGGAAGGCACTAAGTAAACCACACCTACATATGCAAACTAAGATGTTAATTTGAGCTCAAATTGCATATAAATCAAATATAACTCCCACATATAATTACTCCCAAACTAAAACCCACAAATCACTATACTTATAGAGCATTGCAAGAGCTAATCTAGCAATGAGAGATAAAAGGACAAAGTTGCTAACCTTTGTAAACACTTGGATGGATGGGGTGCCTTCAAATCTTGACAAATCTTTGGCAAAAATGGAGGTGAGCTCGAGCAAGGGGAAGAACAGAGGAGAGAAAGGGGAAAACAGAGAGCTTGGGCTCAGGCTGGACGAAGCACTATATATAGTGATCTCTTTAGTCCCGGTTGGTTATACAAACCGGGACTAGAGGGTAATCTCTAGTCCCGGTTTGTGACACGAACCGGGACTAAAGGGGCTCGTGGGGGCCCCAGCCCGACACCAGCCTGCCACCACCCCTTTAGTCCCGGTTTGTGTTACAAACTGGGACTAGAGGTTCAAAATGAACCGGGACTAATAATGCCCCTGCCCGAGCCGATGGAACCGGGACTAATGGTCACATTAATCCCGGGCCATAATCAAACCGGGACTAATGATGCGAACGTAAAGTCGTTTTTCTACTAGTGGACTTCAGCTGGTTCAGCAGATTGGATGCACCAGGGTCCTAGTTGAATCGGACTCCCTGGAGGTCATCAAGGCATGTAATGGAGAGACAGATATTTTGGCTCCTTACTCACCAATACTTGTGGATTGTTTTCATTTGGCCCAAGAAATTCCATCTATAAGATTTGAGCATTGCTCTCGGGAGGCCAACACCTTGACACATTTCCTTGCTAGACATGTTTATGATGTAAACTTGATGTACTGGTGGGATGATGATCCACCTAGTTTTCTTCTTCCTCATGTCTTAACGGATGTAACATTTTCGAACCAGCAATAAAGTGCCAACTGGCTTTCCCTAAAAAAAAAATCAATGAGATATTATTAGACTGAAATTAGTTAGCTGCAGCGTCCAATACACTTGACATATCAACTTAGTATCTAAGTTTGTCCAGGTCGAAGGAAAATTATTCAAGCAGAAGCAGTGGCCTGCACAGGCAGGCAGTGCGCTGAGAATTCGAGACGTCCAACATGTCGAAATGGAACTTTTTCATCATGGAAATTGCAAAACGATAAATGCATATTGTGTCATCAGATGGTAGTGTGAGCTACCTTCTGAAATTTCAATTGCTAAAGGAAGGAAAATAAACGCATCATATCATAGGGTTTAAGTTACAAAAATCCGTACCGGGAATCAGTGCCAGATAATAATATATGAACCCATCCTACTGGCTTTGAAAGGTCCACCGTTTTAATTTCCTTGGAAGCATGGTATGAACAAGTCTATTTGAATCTGCTGGTCGAAGGGGGGCAGCCCATGTACATGAGGTTCTTAACACCAAAGCGTTATTTTCGGATCCTAACTAACTAATGATGTGATTCCTTTTTTTGAAGATATGAACAAGTCTAGGTAGAATCTGCTAGTCTACTACTATTAAACAATCGAGTTGTGGCAGAAACATTACATCACAACCATACATCCTCCGTCTCTCAATGGACCGGATTGCCTCAATGTTGTATCACACCATTTACCAAAATCAATTACCAATAATTACCATGATCTACGCCATCATAATTACGCAAAACTTACCAACCTGGGCCTATTTTAATCATAATTAATTAACCTACGCCATCATAATTACGCAAAACTTACCAACCTGGGCCTATTTTAATAATAATCAATTAGCAATAATTACCATGATCTAATAATTACGCAATAATTACCGCGATCTCGCTCCAACCTGGAGACCTCCACCTTGGGCCGTCCGGTTCTCGCTCAAACCTCTCGACCCGAATTTCTCAGGCAGCCCTCCTCGCGCCGCCGTCGACCTTCTTGCTCCAACCCCTAGCTGTGTTGTACTTTGAGCGAAGCTTTGCGTATGTGTGCTCCCGCTCCTTTGTGAATTGGTTTAACGTTCTGAATCCACCATATTTTTTATATTGATCTTTTGCCAGATGTTTCAACAGCCCTTGCTACGTCGACGAGCGAGCGAGCAAGCGGACGTGTTACGTCTGATATGCAATCGGGGATCAAATCCACTAGGACCGATCAACATAATTCAAAGGTGCGTGTACTGACCAAATAAATTCAACCAAATAAATACTGCAATCTGACCCAACTTTACACAATGCAGATATGAAAGCGAAAATCCAAATTGCCGTGATATGGGATTCACACTGATGTTTCATGACCTTTGGTCTCTGTAATACTGGAAGCAATCCAATCGCTTGTTCAGGTGTCAAATAAGAGGATGTGCATGTTTCCAACACTTATCTTCAGAAGTGAAATTGTTTTGCCACTGAAAAGGAGCATGTGTCTTTTGTCTTCCCTGTCATGTAAAAAACATGTTTATTTTCCTTAAATTAGAGTAAAAACAGGGTAGACTATTCGTTAATGTGATATTCTATTTTTGTCAGATGACTTGAAATTTCTTTAACATCACTTTTAATGTTAATGTCATGTACCATCATATTTATTTTCAAACTGTGGCATGAAGTTATATTGCCAGTTTATGTCATGTTCGGTTCATAAATATATATTGACAGTCCGTGCCTTGAAGCTTTGTTGGTAGATTCTGTCATTTACAGTGCATAAAATCTATTTCTACTTTTAGTGTAAAATTGACTTGTACGTAGTTTGACATTTTCAGACATTGTGCTTACATGTGCTTGCTTTCGCTATATTTATTATAGATAGTGTTCTGACAGATTTTATAAAGTATGTCAATAGTTAGATCATGTATCCTTGACTTGATAGACAAGTTCAAAGATTTACATTCTTCAGAGTGCATAACTGACACGCTAGATCCTAACTTCGACTGCTTGCATAACCAACTTTCAGTTCAAGGAAGCTTTAGGTCTTACCTTGCAAATTTCTTTTACCTCTTCCATCTAGCACGGACATGTTTTCCAATTATTAATTACTGATTGTACACAAAAAAAAGTTCCCAATAATCTTTTCTACAATAGTCCAACATAATCAAATGAGTCACTAAAAGTAGCTGGGAAATACCAAGAAAACCTACAGGCATGGCCACAGCAATAATCAATCCTCCTCCCTCGACACTTATGACACCGCTCCCCTTCCTGCGATCCAATTTTCTCTCTATTTCATAACTCTATGATACGTGCATTGCACGTGCACACTTACTAGTAAACTAAAAACAGGAGGAGACTGTGCATGAATCTTCATGGTTTATTATATATTTTGACATGCCACTCGATTAAGAATGGCGCACAACGATCTTAAACATGAGTGACTAATGATCAACGAGTAGCTAATGAATAGTACAAGCCTCGTCACCACTCAGACGGGGTGGGCTCAGTGTCGGCTTCACAGCTCTCTGGGTGGATGGTGATGGTGTTGGCCCTGAGGTCGAAAATGAATCGCGTATCCACCTGCTGCACGGCGCCGATGACCGTCGGGTGACGCGAGGTCGTGGGGTACACGCCAAAGCACAACAACTGCTCGTTTTCAACCTTTAAGAAGAGGCGTCGGGAGCCGATTTCTAGGTGCGCGCGCGTGGGCTCCCCGTGCCGAGTAGGCGGACCCTCAAAGTCGAGCGTCAACCTCGGGATGCGCGACCAGATCCCGGGCTCCTCCCGGAAACACAGGCGGAAGTCGCGGTCGCGCACGCGCTTGTACCCCCACTGCTGCACCACATGGGCCACCGCCTCCTCCACGAGCGTGTACGCCGCCGGCACCAGATGGGTGATCTCTGTGCCGGCATCCACGAAGCACCCGCCTGACCCGTCGGGCCGCCGCTCAAACATAGTCTGGTGGATGCCCCGGATCGGGGACCCGTTGAGGCTCACGCCCAGAAGCTTCACGTAGTAGGCCGAGTCGGCCACGCCGTGCGGGAGGTGTGGCGGTGTGGGAAGGATCTTGATGCGATGGTGGTCCAGAGGCGGGGGCTCCAGGATGTCGGCGCCGAAGCGGATGAAGCCGTGTCGGTCCTGGCTGTGACCTGGGCCGATCAGACAGTAGGAGAAGCGCCAGGCGACACGGTCCTTGATCTGCATGATGAGGGAGGTAGGCAGCCTGCCCATGCCCAGTGTGCCTGCGAACGTGCCTTTGGTGTCGAACCCCTCGGTGGTCTGCGCGCACCCGAAGGCAATGCCATGGATAGGCAAAGTCGGATTACCCAGAATGATGGTGTCGACGCCGACGAAGCCGTGTGCCTCCTCTGGGAGGTGGAAGGAGCACTTGTCGCCGGCGGGGTGGACGGGGTTGGGCGGCCGGCACAGGGGGCTCGTCGGATGGAGAGGGCGGTAGCTGCTCGAGTGGCTAGGGTCGAACACCGGGCTACGTTGCCGGAGCACCGGCAAGCAGTGCGCGCACCGCATCCACGGCAGGCTGCTGGCCGTGTCCAGCACGAGGAAATGGGTACTCTTGCCGCGGCCCGTGCCAATGGTCACGGCCACGCCATACGTGTACCTCAGGGGGGCCGTCAGGGAGGGACGGTGGTGGAAGCTCGTGGTGTTCACGACCATGAAGCCGTCGGCGTCCACACGGTACGTGCCCCCGCCGTGGTTGGCGACCAGCGGGAGGCTGAAGCCACGGACCGCCGTGCATATCGTAGGCAGGACATGGACTAGTACGGTGGCAACAAGCAGCAGCACGGTGGAGGAGGTTATCTCCATGTTATGTTTCTGGTTGCCATGGCTGCCGTTGCAACACCATTATATATTGATGTACGGATATTGTTTGGGCGGCGGATTAATGCGGGGGTATCTGCAGGGGATACATTGCAATCATGCAACAAACCCTGACCATCATAAATTAATTAGTATATAGCCCGGGGGAGGGATTTGCATATCTCCATCATTTAACACCCACGGTATCCAATGCAAGAGACGGAGATGTGTATTAGTACTAGATTCAGTGGCATTTTAGATACTACTAGTTGAGTGTCCGTAGGTTGCCACAGACTAATGATGAGATATACTCCCTCCGTTCCGATTTACTCGTCGTGGTTTTAGTTCGAGTAAATCGGAACGGAGGGAGTACATATACATTATTTACCGTGAGCATACGGTGTAGAACACAATGTCAATACAGTTTATCACCATGTCACAAACCCTTGCATGTTTTTTTTTCATTTTGTATACACATTTAATATTTTCAAAATACATGATTAACATTTTCTCAAATATATATTTTGATGTCAACTTTTTTTCTCATACAAGGACATCGGGAACATTTTGTTATAGATGTTTAACATTTTTGAAATAAAAGATTAACATTTTTTTCAAATATGTGCTCGAATGCCTAGTTTTTCTCATACATGACGGGAGTAGGCCCACTTTTCAAATATGGTGGGATGCCTAAATTTTTTCAAATACATGTCAGCGGCGGGAGCTACAACCGGAGACGACAGGTGTTGCGATTGGCGGTGGCTGGATGCCTGGATGGTCGAGCAGCAACCCTCCTGAACGAGCAGCAACACTTCTGGACGAGTGGCGATGCGGGGTAGCCGGGGCTCCTAGACGAGCAGCGGAGTCACTGCCCTCCTGGACGAGTGGCGGCGGTGGCGACACTCTTGGACGGCTGGACGAACGGCGGCAACCGGGAAGGGGTTTGGTTCGTCAGCAGGCTCCTCTCGAGTCAGTTTAGTTCGTGGGCTGCCTGTCTTGGCCCAGCACGGAGCAAGCTGTAGGGTAACGCAGTAGAAAACAAAAATTTTCCGACCTACGCATCAGCCCAGGACCACTATGGAGACTGCATACAAGGTTTAATCATTTTCGTTACCGACTCGTAGCGCAGCGGAAGTAGAGTCGATGACGATCGGCGGTGCAGATCCCCGCAGTTAGGATTTACAACCTCCCAACCGCGAGGATGTATACCCTCGTCTTCCCTTCGGACAGCCCTCCGGGAGGCGGTCGAACAGTCCCCCGGACGGTGTCGTGGACAGCCCTTCGGAAGGACCTTCGAAACTCGAACGGCCACTCGGACAGCCCTTCGGAAGGACTCACAGAACTTGGACCGTCACTTGGACAGCCCTACGGGAGGCACTCACGAACAGCCCCTCGGGCACTAAGATCGAAACTACGACCTCTCTACAGAGTTGCACACATACGGTGTCATCTATCCGGCAGGGCTTCGCCGTCCAGAACTAGTTCCCACCGGAACCCAGACAGCCTTTCGGCTCTACGAAACTATTTCGCTGGGAGGGAGAGAGAAGCCAGATCATTGCAATGGCACTTGTATGTGAGAAGAAGTGAGTGTGGAGGGCTGCCCCTCCACCTCTATTTATAGGAAATCCCAAGGGGTAGGGTAGTTTTTCACAAAAACCCAAAAACCATATGAATGAAGTCCTTCCACAAGGGCACAAGTGTGAAACCAAGAGACAAGTGGGGGCTCCAAGGAGGAGCCCCATTGTGGCCGGCCAACACCTTGTAGGGGCCCCCCAAGGGGGCCTCATCCATCCATGTCACCCCCAAAAATATCTTGGGACAAAGCCCAAAATAATGGCTTTCCAAAAAGTAACCCAAAAAACATTTTCACTATTCATGACGACATTTTTCAGCGTCCGTTCGAACTGAAAATATTTATGTGGGCTTAGAACATTTCCAGTACCCACTAAAATAATTTTCAACGCGTTCTGGAACAATTCCAGTTTAGTGATTTCATCTGTGAAAAGCATCTGAAGCGGTTCCGGCAGCTTCGGAACATTTCCGGTTTTTCTTCCAGAAAATTCCCAAAAGTTTCCAGAATGATTCTGGCACCCTCCAAGAATTATCAGGCATGTGCCGAAACCAATTTGACTTAATGGAATACCCCGAAACAACTTTTCAGTTTCACCGAAACTCATCCGGTGTTCTCTCTGCGGAACTTTTCCGCTGTCCGAAACTTTTTCGGTGTCCGAAACTTTTTCGGTGATTTTCTCTCAGACTCCCTGTCTAGTATTCAGCAGATAGATGACCCTTAAGCGTGTGACCCTATAGGTTCGGTGAAGTATAGACATGACACGGAACCCCTTCCGATCAATGATCAACATCGGAGCCGTGGACACCCATATTGACCCCTATACCCACACGAATGAATATTCGAGTGAACCTCCAGTTGCCGTGTGCTATTCCTGTTGCTTCGCGATATGTTACAAATACCCGAGGTGAGACATGTTGGCATTCCCGTGGATCAACAACTTGTCCACTATGCTAGTTACCTCGTTACCAGTATTGTTCTCTTTTCTCGTTACCGTGTTCCGGCATCCCCGTGATCAAATCACAAAGTGTCTGGCCAGACGATGATGGATACCGTAACACCGAGAGGGCCCAGAGATATCTCTCCATCGTCGGAAGAGCAAATCCCAATCTTGAGCTATCAAGTTACTTGACATACTTTCCCATGAACCCGTAAGCCGCCGTAATAGCCATCCAGTTACGGATGACGTTTAACAAACCCCAAAGTTCATGAATCAAGCACGAAGAAACTCGATACTCTCATGGTCTGAGGAATCATGCAAACATTAACCATCTCTGTGTTATTAACCATTAACTTGTGACGAATGAATCTCATAGCATAACATCAATCGGGTCGATTCAACACAAATGTTCTTCTAACATTGTGCCCTCAAAGTTGCCGGCATAGTCATGCCCATGATCAGGAAAACAGAACCATCATGCAACACTTGAGCTAGTCTCAGAGGCCAGACTAGGAATACATTTTACCGTTTATTATTCCACACGTGCATATGAGTCTTCCTCCGAGCCTCGTGGTTATTGTAGACTCGAGAACCATAGCAGTTATAGCATGGAACATAAACCTAATTATGAACAGGGAGATAATCAATAACATTTATTATTGCCTCTAGGGCATTTCTCCTACAGACTCCCACTTGCACTAGAGTCAATAATCTAGTTAATGCTAATGCACTTTACACCTGTGGCACACCGGTGTAAATATGCTTCGCATGTGGTATAGCCTGATGTCCAACGGATCTGACGACTTCAGCTCCGTGTATATCTTTGCGTATCCTCGCGTTTTCACGCTTTCACAAAATTCATATTTTGTGTGGACTTTGCTTTGTATGTATGTGAATCACAGGTCGAACCTGGATTCCTCAGACTGAGTTATGGAGCAACTATCTACAGTAGTGTCCCATTGACCAAAGCCTTCTTGGAACCATACTAAGTTCATGAAAGAACTAGATGATTCAGCATCTTGTTTGTCGCTTTTAAAAGCGGCAACATACTTTGCCTCTGTTATAGATTTCGCCACAGTAACTTGTTTGGAACAATTTCCAACTACCGTGCCACCATATTGTGTGTTACACAAAACCCTCAATTTAAATCGAAAATCGCTTGGAGCATGGATGAAGACTGTATCGATGTAACCTTTTACAACGAACTCTTCATGATCTCCGCTTGCGAGAAAACATGTCATCGGTGCTACTATAGTACTCAAAGACCATTTTTCACTGTTGTCCCATGATCAGAACTTTTGATCACTTTGGTATCTATACTCGCAACAACTTTGGGAGTATTGGACATATCTGGTTGTTTTTACATACCATGGAATACATGATTAATCCAAACACAAGAGTGTGTGGAATCTCCATCATGTATTTTGCTCATCAGTGTTATGGGACACCGAGTCTTGCAAAAACTCTTTCCATGTGACTTCGGCAAGAATCACTCCTTGATGTTTTTAATGCTAAAAGGTTTTAGCATCTTGTCAATATGTATCTTTGCTCAGCCCCATTAGGTAAATCAATCTCCATAGATCATCATGCCTAATATAAAGGCTATTTAGCCCGAGCACTTCATCGAAAAACTATTTTCAAATGAAGTCCTAATTCGTGTCAAGAAATTTATTTTCAATTAACAATGTGTCAAGCACACAACGTTTTTTAGAAATTTATTATGCTCCCACTTACTTTCTTGAATCACAAGCATCTTCGTTACCCATTGATGAAGTCAAACCCTTTTGACCATTTCATCAAAACACAAAGATTCCAACTCCATTATGCTCTCTTCTGTCCATTGCTGGAACTCTGAAGTTTGCACACTCACTAGCATCCTCTGGAATGACAAAATACCTTGGACTGTAACACATGCAAGTCCTTGGTTTCATTTCCATCATATGGAAATCCTATTGTCATCCATGTTTCATATCTCATGACTGAAATATGTATTAATTGCTAGTTCAACCCGAACCGACTTTAAGCATCGCTACGGTGAAACAACCTCATCGCAGTCAACTCCTTGAACTTGTTATTTCAACAAGTCGAGCTTTATGGATAAAACATTTTTATCCGTATCAGTTTTAAGTTCCATAAATATTCGTTAGACTCTAAGTCTTCCGAAAGGTGTATCAAGGTTTTAATCTTGAATCACTTATATGGAAACTAACTCGAGTTGTATTGGTATTCAGCCAATTCCGGAGTCAGGGCCCATCAACGGTTCCTTGTGTATCGTAGGTATACTGTTGTCTGACAACAATATCTCGTCTGCGCACCTGAGAGGTTTGCACGAGCCTTGCCTACGTGGTTTAGCTGCAAGTTTGACCGAAGTCCATACATTTTATTGTAGAGACTTCCGTATCAGTCGCAGTAGGAAACACTGGAATTACTTCCAAGGTCTCTTTCCTTTGACCTGATGACGGAGATACTGGTTATCTCGTCGAGTTGCATTATTCTCCCACTCACCTTTTTGAAAGAACCATTTTCTTCAAAAAGCATACCGTTCTTTGTGGCAAACCTATTTGCCTCGGTATAGTGAGGGAGGAATACCCAATTGCTTGGGATAACCTACAAAGTAGCACTTGTCTGATTTGGAATAGGTTTGTAACCTTTTACACAAGCCCCATATTCCAAATGTTAAGAAAAGATATAACAGGTTGGGCGTTACCATACCTGGTGTCATTTCAACAGACCCGATGGAGCTCTTTTCAGTGTAAAAGCCGCATTCTCTAAAGCATCACCTTTTAAAAGGGATAATGGCAAATTTATTTATGTATCTTTGATCTTACCATGTCAAAAATGGTTCGATTACATCTTCACGGACTTTTCACTCACAGTGGTGTTCCGGGAGGTGTAAGTTAAAACCTTTTTCAAAACTCATCAGACATTCGCTAAACTTGTAACTCAAATATTCCTTTCTGCAATCGAATTGTAGAAACAGAATTTTCTTGTTACAATAACTTCTACTTCATTCTTGAAACCTTTTGAATGAATTCAAAAGATCAGACTTACGTCTCATCAAGTAAATATACATATATCTACTGGAGTCATTTCTGAAGATAGATAAATCCACTGTTTGCAATAACATTTATCGGACTACATACATCAAAATGTATGATCACCAATAAGTTCTTTGCTCGTTCCTTAATGGCCTGTGAACGGTATTTCAGTCACTTCACTTTTCGGAGGAAATTTGCAAGTGTCAGATGATTCAAAATCAAACGACTTCAAAATCCATCATAATGGAATTTATCCATGCGTGTTTCTCCAATGTGACTAAATGTAGTGCCACACTTATGTGGTATTCTCTTAGTCTTACGACATTTAGCGTCAGTGTTATGGGTGTATCATATTACTATCAATATTCATAACATACATCCCATCTGGATGGAAGCATGGCCCTTCATGTTTTTCATAATACTGAACAACAATTGTTCTTTTTATGAACAACCCTTTTGCAACAAACATTTTGCAATGGGCTAGAGTGTATGAAACTCTAAAATGAATTATGAAAGTAAAAACAGAGGTAATATATTATTATCATTATTCATAACATACATATCATTCCCAATGAAAATATGGCCCTTATGTTATTCATAACATCGAACATCAAAAGTTCTCTTATGAACAACCTTTTTGCAAGATACCTTATGCAAAGGGCTAGAGTGTGAAACTCTAAAATGAATTATGAAAATAAATACAGACGGTAATACACCGATGGAAGGTATAGTAACATTTACTATGTTCCCTGTGTATACCTAAACCTCATTCCTGGCTAGTCTTTCAGGCCATAGTAGTTCTTACATCGAGTTGCAACAGAAAGCAATCGAGCGGGTATCTTTGTGATTAACTCACAATACCCAAGAATCAGTGATTAACAATTTAATCATAATTCCCAAGAACTATATCTTTGACCAGCCTTCTATACATCAAAAACCTGTATGACATTCATACATGAGCTGGATATTCCAGTCTTCTTTCTTATTTCCATTATACTTCTAACAGTTTAACTTTTAGTATTTCTCCTACTTCCAGAAGAAGCACCCAACTTAAGAGTGGCGTTAGCCCTGGACTTCCTAGGTGTGAAAGTTTCACTAACACCCTTCGGACACTTCCTTTCTCTTTAAGTTTTTATTCATCTTTCATCATATGAAAGGCGTTCTCCTGGATCCCTCTCTTATCAGTCTAATGCATAGTAAAACTCCTTTACTAATAGTTTGCAAACAAACATTGCTTCGGATGTCTCATATCTTTTAGCCTTTGTCTGTCTCTGAAAATGATTTTCAGATTCCATGAATATCACATAACTATCCAAACTTTCGAAGTTCGTGTCTCATGGAAGCAAACATATTGCACTTGACTGAAACAGAATTCTAGCTTTTGGATCGAAGGACGACAGTCACATGATCCATAGCATAAGCGAGAGAATACCGAAAGTATGCGATAGGACAAAGTCCTTCTCGGCACTCTTGAGGACAATCCTCACATTACGTTACCAACCGTAAAGTTTTAACCAAATATTTAACAGCTATTCAATTTTAATAGGGAAGGTGGAAACGCGAGCCATAATTCTACAACTATTATGCAAATCACACTTAGACATAGTTCATAATTAATTGCACTGAGAATTAAAGAAGTTAATTCAACAGTGCGCTCCCACTCAAATCAATATCTCTCATAATAGATTGTGAGTGATACAAGATCCGCATTTCCATTCAACGCCATTGAACGAGATGAACACTGATGGCGCGAACTTCAATCGGTAGGCAAACTTGCCGATCACATCTCTATGTGACTCTTGTTCATCTTTCGATGGGCGTGTTCCGAGCTCAGGGAGATCCTTCCAGAACGTCAAGACAACCAAGTGATCTTGCTGCGAGGTGTCAACTCACCCGCCTCACACATCCCTAATCGTTCGTACCCAGGGAGATCCAGTGATACCCCGAAAAGTTAGGTGCCGTGACGGTGCTACACTTGGGAGAACACTAACTACTTGATATTTTTGTGAGAGATCACCCTAATAAAAAGCGACTACCGCGCAATCAAGAAGGGTGCATCATAAGGGATAAACATCTCAGGCAATTCATAATAGCATGATATGGTATAGCCCTTTCCGACGGAGAAGTCTTCTATTTCTTCGTCTTCGGCATTCGCGTCGGTGTTCGCCTTCGCGAAGATTGCCACCACCTTGTCGATGCACCAGATAATATTGCTATCTCTATAGCTAATAAAATAATGCATTACAACAAGGTTGACACACAGGTCATTTAAAGTGCAATCATATGGCTCCAGCCATCATGCCGAATCATGACACGCAGGTCATGTTAATTAATTTACATCATATAGTCATCTCATACATAATCAAATTATTATGAGCACTGCTATACCACATCATATGCACATGCAAACCCTCCTGCAAAACCAAGTTAGACGTCTCTAATCGGTTCATGCAAAAACTTGTTTTACGTGGCTTCTAAGGTTTCGAAACAAACCGAAGCTACCAATGTCCATCATCAAGTATGATAATTCAAGTCGCTAGATTAACTTTCCAGGGTGTATGAAAACCGAGATAATAAAATCTCGAGCCCCATACTAAACTTCGTCATACGCATGACCCCCGTGCAGATCATATCTGCATTGCCCTTTCGTCTGCGAAATTTCATCTTTCCTTTTAACTACAGTGGAATTCAATGAACTGTTAGCACTTCGTTGATCAATCAGGATCGCGGATTGCCAGAACATTGAAACTCCACCATGCTGTTATCAAGATCAGAAATATGCAAATTCCAGGGAAGCAACAAGAACATCGGGTAACAGATTTCATCTGCTACCCGCACAAATAATTTTCAGTAATAGAACTCATCTACTACCTAATTATATTGTGCAACACCCATACATCACTATGTATTCTAGATCGCAACTTGCATCTACGCATAGCAGGGCTCTTGATGCCACTGTAGGGTAACGCAGCAGAAAACAAAAATTTTCCGACCTACGCACCAGCCCAGGACCACTATGGAGACTGCATACAAGGTTTGATCATTTTCGTTACCGACTCGTAGCGCAGCGGAAGTAGAGTCGATGACGATCGGCGGTGCAGATCCCCGCAGCTAGGATTTACAACCTCCTAACCGCGAGGATGTATACCCTCGTCTTCCCTTCGGACAGCCCTCCGGGAGGCGGTCGAACAGTCCCCCGGACGGTGTCGCGGACAGCCCTTCGGGAGGACCTTCGAAACTCGAATAGTCACTCGGACAGCCCTTCGGGAGGACTCACAGAACTTGGACCGTCACTTGGACAGCCCTTCGGGAGGCACTCACGAACAGCCCCTCGGGCACTAAGATCGAAACTACGACCTCTCTACAGAGTTGCACACATACGGTGTCATCTATCCGGCAGGGCTTTGTCGTCCAGAACTAGTTCCCACCAGAACCCAGACAGCCTTTCGGCTCTACGAAACTATTTCGCTGGGAGGGAGAGAGAAGCCAGATCATTGCAATGGCACTTGTATGTGAGAAGGAGTGAGTGTGGAGGGCTGCCCCTCCACCTCTATTTATAGGAAATCCCAAGGGGTAGGGTAGTTTTTCACAAAAACCCAAAAACCACATGAATGGAGTCCTTCCACAAGGGCACAAGTGTGAAACCAAGAGACAAGTGGGGGATCCAAGGAGGAGCCCCATTGTGGCCGGCCAACATCTTGTAGGGGCCCCCCAAGGGGGCCTCATCCATCCATGTCACCCCCAAAAATATCTTGGGACAAAGCCCAAAATAATGGCTTTCCAAAAAGTAACCCAAAAAGCACTTTCACTATTCATGACGACATTTTTCAGCGTCCGTTCGAACTGAAAATATTTATGTGGGCTTAGAACATTTCCAGTACCCACTAAAATAATTTTCAATGCGTTCTGGAACAATTCCAGTTTAGTGATTTCATCTGCGAAAAGCATCTGAAGCGGTTCCGGCAGCTCCGGAACATTTCCGGTTTTTCTTCCAGAAAATTCCCAAAAGTTTCCAGAATGATTCTGGCACCCTCCAAGAATTATCAGGCATGTGCCGAAACCAATTTGACTTAATGGAATACCCCGAAACAACTTTTCAGTTTCACCGAAACTCATCCGGTGTTCTCTCTGCGGAACTGTTCCGCTGTCCGAAACTTTTTCGGTGATTTTCTCTCAGACTCCCTGTCTAGTATTCAGCAGATAGATGACCCTTAAGCGTGTGACCCTATAGGTTCGGTGAAGTATAGACATGACACGAAACCCCTTCCGATCAATGATCAACATCGGAGCCGTGGACACCCATATTGACCCCTATACCCACACGAATGAATATTCGAGTGAACCTCCAGTTGCCGTGTGCTATTCCTGTTGCTTCGCGATATGTTACAAATACCCGAGGTGAGACATGTTGGCATTCCCGTGGATCAACAACTTGTCCACTATGCTAGTTACCTCGTTACCGGTATTGTTCTCTTTTCTCGTTACCGTGTTCCGGCATCCCCGTGATCAAATCACAAAGTGTCTGGCCAGACGATGATGGATACCGTAACACCGAGAGGGCCCAGAGATATCTCTCCATCGTCGGAAGAGCAAATCCCAATCTTGAGCTATCAAGTTACTTGACATACTTTCCCATGAACCCGTAAGCCGCCGTAATAGCCATCCAGTTACGGATGACGTTTAACAAACCCCAAAGTTCATGAATCAAGCACGAAGAAACTCGATACTCTCATGGTCTGAGGAATCATGCAAACATTAACCATCTCTGTGTTATTAACCATTAACTTGTGACGAATGAATCTCATAGCATAACATCAATCGGGTCGATTCAACACAAATGTTCTTCTAACATTGTGCCCTCAAAGTTGCCGGCATAGTCATGCCCATGATCAGGAAAACAGAACCATCATGCAACACTTGAGCTAGTCTCAGAGGCCAGACTAGGAATACATTTTACCGTTTATTATTCCACACGTGCATATGAGTCTTCCTCCGAGCCTCGTGGTTATTGTAGACTCGAGAACCATAGCAGTTATAGCATGGAACATAAACCTAATTATGAATAGGGAGATAATCAATAACATTTATTATTGCCTCTAGGGCATTTCTCCTACACAAGCTAGTGGGCTGTGACCCGGGCCTAATGTTATACCCTCAAAGATAGAAAAAAATTCTTCTCCACTGATGGAATGGAATACAAGATCAGATGTAGTGTTTTCCCTCTAGCTAGGGTTTTCCTTCTCCCAGAGGCGATCTAGCCACCGTCGAGAGATTTCCTTCCCTGGCTGTCGGAACACCTCCAGCAGCCGAGTTCGGAGCGAACAAGGGGCGGTCTACGGATTGCTGCCCGCTCTTGGCTCGGGGTTGGGGTAGGCGGGTCTAGGGTTCCACCTTCATATAGCCCGATCTCAGTCCTCGGGTTAGGGTTCCAATATGTCATCTTCGAGCGCTTCGGGCACTGCAGCAGCGGATGATGTGGCGCGTATGATGGAAGAACTAGGGCTGCGGGAGGAAGATTTGGATGATGTGGTTTTTGATGAGAAGGATGCACCGCAGGCGGAGGCAAGATGGATCGCATTGGTGAGGGTGAACACGGAGAAGACCTACAGTAAGACATGGTTCTATAGGAATATGAGAGCAGCTTGGGACATTGCGCAGCAGGCGAAATTCGGACCTCTGGAAGACAACCTGTACACCGTCCAATTTTCCTGCCTAGGAGATTGGGAGCGGGTGATGCAAAATGGACCATGGAATTTTAGGGGGGATGCGGTGATCATGAAGCCGTATGATGGAGTCACAAAACCCTCCCTGATCCCGCTCGATTCCATAGATGTATGGATTCAGATCCATGATGTTCCGGAGCTCTATGCACACCTTGTCGAGCCGTTAGCAGCCAAGGTGGGGGAGGTGTTGTTTGCAGAGACACGGTCTCAGGATTTCACGGGCAATTTCTTTCGTGTGTGGGTGAGAATCAATGTGAACAAACCCTTGAAGAATGATGTCTCTATGATCCAGGATGGAAAGCGACAGATATATAGGGTCAAGTACGAGAGGCTTCCGGACTGGTGTGCTGTCTGTGGCATGTTAGGGCATCTGTATAAGGAGCACGGGAATGGAATCCATCCCCCATCCGCATTGGTGTTCAAGGATCTCAGGGCTACCTGGTTTATGCGAGCAGGAAGAGGCCCAGGCGAGGGCCGGGGACGCAGAGGGGGAAGAAGAGGTGGCCGTTCCGGCAGAGGGAGAGGTGAAAACTCATATACCCAGGAATTTCATGAAGATGTGGAAGAGGATTTGGAGGACCAGGGAAAGCTATCGGATGTGGACATGGCAGATCAGAATAGAAAGCGCTCTGGGAGATCGGATATGGCACCGGTGTCTAGTGGGGGCGGAACCCTGGCACCTCCCGAAGCTCGAGCAGATGATAATCAGATGGCGATTGTGCCAGTGAGCAACAACCCGATAAGCACCCTCCAAAGAGGGATCCGAAGAAGGCACGAACCGGGTCAGAAAGCAGTGAAGTAAGCAGTTCAACAACAAAAGCAAATTTGGCGGGCTCCCTGGGGGGGCGCCGCCGTCCCCATGAGTGCCTTATGTTGGAATTTCGCTATGAAGTTTGCCCCTACCGTGTTGTGCGTAGTTGAAACACAGATTAGAGGAGCACGTGTAGAAGCTTTAGCAAATACTCTGGGTTATGAGAAGGCGTTTGCAATTAACAGTCAGGGGAGAAGTGGAGGACTAGGTATTTTCTGGAATAATATTACCAAAGTTGAGATCTAGGGCGATTCCTGTTATCACATTGATGCCAAAGTGCATGAGGAAGGACTGGACCCCTGGATGTTAACTATTGTTTATGGAGAGGCCCAAGCTCATCTTAGGCACCAAACCTGGGACATACTGAAGGGGATCTCGAGTTTGAGCGATCTACCATGGATCTGTATGGGGGACTTCAATGAGGTTCTACGTCCGGAAGAGCACCAAGGGGTAGCTGATCGTAGCAATGCTTAGATACAAGCATTTAGAGACACTGTTGACATTTGCATGCTCATGGATTTAGGCTATCAGGGCCGTTTCTGGACTTGGGTGAAGAAAGTGACGGGAGGCTCTTATACGAGGGTCAGGTTGGATCGGGCAATGGCATCTCCGTCCTGGATGTCGAGGTTCCCCTTGGAGACAGTGAGCCACCTAACAGCTGCATCTTCTGATCATGGGCCTATCTTGCTTCGGTGGAGGGAAGGAAATCAAGGACCGAGAACAACAAAGAGTTTCAAGTATGTGGTAATGTGGGAATCTCATGAGGATTGGCACAACACTATAGCCTCGAAGTGGACTGGAACCTCGCCAGGCTATGGGGTGGGTGATTTTAGAGATAAGCTCCTCAGAATCTCGAGGGATCTCACGTCGTGGAGTAAAGAATCGTTCGGGAACGTAAGAAAGGAGATTAAGCAGCGAACCGCTCAACTACAGTAGCTCCATGATGATCCTGCGTGGACGGGGCCGGTCCACTTGGAAATAAAGAGCAATGAGCGTCTTGTTGAATTATACCACCGGGAGGAGATAATGTGGCGCCAACAGTCTAGGCTACAGTGGTTGAGTGAAGGTGACAGGAACACCAAGTTTTTCCACATGCGAGCTAGCATGAGGCACAAGAGGAATATGATAAAGGCCCTGTACAATTCCTTCGGCATTCTATCAGAGGATCCCAGAGAGTTAAAAGCGCTAGTGCTTGATTTCTATAAGTCGCTATACACATCAGAGGGTGTAGTAGGAGTTGAGGAGGTACTCATGCATGTGTCATGCAAGGTTACGCCGGCCATGAATGAAGCTCTGTGTGCCCCCTATTCGAACGACGAGGTGAAGAAAGCACTATTCCAGATGTTCCCTACAAAGGCACCGGGGCCGGACGGCTTCCCGGCGCATTTTTACCAGAGACATTGGGACATTTGTGGAGATGAGATCACTGCGGTTGTTCTTCGCATCATCAGAGGAGAGGAGAATCTATAGAGTATTAATGATACGGTACTGGTGTTGATCCCTAAGGTAATGAGCCCAACTTCGATTACACAATTTCATCCCATCAGTCTTTGTAATGTATTGTACAAGATTGCATCCAAGGTGGTGGCTAATAGGTTGAAAGAAATACTTCCTGAGATTATATTTGCTGAGCAGTCAACCTTTGTGCCAGGACGTCTTATAACTGATAACATCATATGTGCCTATGAGTGTCTCCACTTCATGAAGAGGAACATATCGAAGGCCAACAGTTCATGTGCTTTGAAACATGACATGATGAAGGCATATGACAGGCTGGAGTGGGACTACCTTCAAGCTATCATGGCCAAATTGGGGTTTGCTCCAACCTGGATTGAAATGGTAATGTCCATGGTGAGATCGGTGTCTTTTTCTATATTATTCAATGGAGAGAAGCTTGAGCATTTTAAACCTTCGAGAGGTATTCGACAGGGAGATCCAATTTCCCCTTATCTATTCTTATTGGCAGCAAAGGGCCTTTCGTGCCTTTTAAAAAACAGTCCTAGGTCATCCGCACTTGGAGTTCAGGTGGCATCAATAGCGCCATCAGTTAACCACCTTCTGTTTGCAGATGATAGCCTGTTGCTTTTCAAGTCTAGTATTGAGGGTGCAAATGCAGTATCACACCTGTTGGAGACTTATTGTAATGCTTCAGGGCAGAGAGTGAATCATGACAAGTCATCTATCTTTTTCAGCAAAGGGTGCCCAGCCCCTCTCAGACAAGTTGTCAAGGATTGTCTCAATGTGCATAATGAATCATTAACTGAAAAATACTTGGGGCTGCCAACAGAGGTAGGGCAATCCAAGAATGGCTCCTTCAAGTATCTTCGAGATAGAGTGTGGGAGAAAATTAAAGGGTGGATGGAGAAGCTACTGTCGGCTGCAGGGAAGGAGGTGCTTATCAAATCCGTAGCTCAAGCCATTCCGGTCTTCTCTATGTCGTGCTTTCGTCTCCCTCGCGGGCTTTGTGAGAGTATCACCTCCTTGATTCGCCAATTCTGGTGGGGGAGCGAGCAAGGGAAAAGGAGACCATGTTGGGTTGCTTGGGATGTGATGATCCAGCCGAAGAATCTTGGGGGGCTGGGTTTTCGGGATATGGAGTTATTCAACCTAGCCCTACTCTCACGCCAAGCTTGGCGATTGCTGCAAGATCCCAGCTCTCTGAGTGCCCGAATACTGAAGGCAGTTTATTACCCAAACACACCACTTCTGAAGCTCAGTTGGGGCCGCATCCTTCCCAGATTTGGAGGGTTGTCCTAGACGGAAGAGATATTCTGAATTTGGGTGTTATTAGGCGTATCGGAGATGGCTCAACAACTGATATATGGACACATAACTGGATTCCTCGCGATGGCTTTATGCGCCCGGTAACCTCCCTCATTGCTTCACCCCCACAGAAAGTGGCAGAACTCATAGACTCAACAAATGCTTGCTGGAAGGAGGAGTTAGTGCGCGAGATTTTTGTCCCAATGGATGCCGAGGCAATACTGAAAATTCCTATCTGCTCTAGACAGGTAGATGACTTCTGGGCGTGGTCTGAGGATCTACTGGGCGTCTTCTCTGTCAGAACAGCCTATAGGCTTATTTCGCGTGTGAAAGCGAGCCGGGAGGCGTGGCTGGAAGAGCAAGGAGGAGGAGCTAATCATGCAAACGAAAATCGGGGATGGGCGTCGGTCTGGAAGATGCAAGTGCCATCGAAGCTTAAGTTGTTTACATGGCGGCTGGCTTTGCACTCACTCCCGACAGGAGACACCTTGCATCGGAGGAATATGGCCACCTCACAGGTATGTGCGATATGTGGAGACGAAGATTGCTGGAGACATGCCCTCCTCGACTGCTCTCTGGCAAGGAGTGTTTGGGCACTCTCCAGTGAGGAGATGGTCGAGCACATGTGTTTCAACAGGGAGGAGAATGCCAAGGGGTGACTGTTCACCATGTCGGAATCGCTGCCACAACACGAGTTCACGAGGATGATCACCACACTCTGGGCCATATGGTATGCACGTCGGAAGGTCATACATGAAGGAATCCTTCAAACTCCGTATGCTACGCATGCGTTCATAGAGAGATACAATGGCAGACTTGGAGTGTCTGAAGAAACCGCCGCCGACAGCTCACTCTGGAGGAGTGGCAAGGCCGACAGGATGGATTGCTCCGGAAGAGGGACACGTGAAGATCAATGTCGATGCAGCCGTGGAGTTTTGGAGCGGCGGCGGCAATTTGCCGGGACAGTAACGAATCCTTCCTGGGAGCTTCAGCCATGGTGTTCAAGAATATAGTGGATGCAGAGGTGTTGGAAACTCTTGCTATCCGGGAAGCACTGGCATTGGCAAATGATTTGTATACCCACAGGATCACGGTGGCGTCAGATTGCAAGGCGGCGGTGGATGCTCTGAGTATCGGAACATCGTCTCCAAGTGGTGCAATTAGTCATGAGATTAAGCTGAGTACTAGTAATTTTCTTTTTTGTATTTTTTTGCATGAGTTCAGAACCTCGAATGTAGAGGCTCACAAGCTTGCAAAGCATTCACATTAAGCTTAGGTGCAGGTCGCCACGTCTGGTTGGGCGTACCTGGGATCTTTTGTTCGTCCCTGTAAACTATGTGACGGATCAATAAAGCTTTGCAAGTTTGCCTCCAAAAAAAAAAGCTACATGGTAGATGTTCAGAGAGACACCCTGATGATGCTTCAGCGGCAACTCAATCCACAATAACATAGGCTGAATACTTCATCGGCTACTTAGTCCATGTCGGCGTTCTTACAGAAGCGCGCAGGCCACAATCAAGGTCTGCACCTTGACCGAGGATGATCCCTCCCACGTGAGGCGGCGAGGGTTCAGGGAATCTCATTCTCACCTGACGGTGGAATACATTATGCATTCCCTGGAAATGAAGTGGAAACGCTGGTGGGGCACGGGGTTCCTGAAACACAAGATAACAGGGCCTGCCTGAGTAAAAACCACGAGACCTATGTCACTATTTAAATCAGGGTCATTAGTGTGTATAAACTGTCTGTTATTCTCATCTCAAAAAAAAAAAACTGTCTGTTATTCACACATAAAACATCTACTATTTTTATATCTGAACTCTGACTCGGTAGTAAGCAATGGGTGTTCCTGTCTGGTATTTTCTTCTATCCTTTTATGTCTGGTGGTGCTTGGATTTAACCTTTCTCACCAAGGAATAGGAATAATTGACTATATATTCTTGTGTTATGGAATGCAAATAGATGGTTGTTTGGCTGCTTGTAAAGTATCCAACTTACGGTCGCGGCCCGTATATCTTGATCTGTCGGACATGAGTGTCCCTCCCGTTCAGGTGATTGGCCAACACCGCAATTTGGAGCATAAATGTATGAATGAAAGTTTCTCTGCACAAACATGCCAAGAACGAGTATTATAAAGTATGCAGTTGCCTGCAAAGGCCATACGCTTTAAGCAGTGGGATCCAAATAGTGCCACTCATAAACTAGTTCTGAAAACCTTCTGTACTTCTAGAGTATATATACTCATGGGAAAATTATATGCCTCATGGAAAGCTAATTAATGATACTTTATTATTAGACTGAAATGAGTTAGCTGCAGCGTCCGATATACTTGACACATCGACGGAGTATCTTTTTTTTTTTTAACACCATCAACAGAGTATCTAAGTTTGTCAAAGTCAAAGGAAAATTATTCAATCAGTGGCCTGCACAGGCAGTGTGCTGAAAATTCGAGACGTCCAACACATGTCGAAATGGAACTTTTTCATCATGGAAATTACAAAACGATAAATGCATATTATGTCATCAGATGGTAGTGTGAGCTACCTTCTGAATTTCAATTGCTAATAGAAGGAAAATAAACGTATCATATCATAGCGTTTAATTTACAAAATCCATACCGGGGATCACTGCCAGATAATGATATATGAACCCATCCTACTGGCTTTGAAAGGTCCACCGGTTTAATTTCCTGGAAGTATGGTATGAACAAGTCTACGTTGAATCTGCTGGTCGAAGGGGGGCGGCCCATGTACAAGAGGTTCGTAACACCAGAGCGTTATTTTTGGATCCTAACTAACTTAATGATGTGGTTACCTTTTTTGCAGACATGAACCAAGTCTAGGTTGAATCTACAACTCAACTAAAAAAGGGAGGACACTATGCATGAATATTCATGGTTTATATATATTCTGATTTGCCACTCAGTTAAGGATGACGCACGACGATCTTAAACATGAGAGACTAATGATCGACGAGTAGCTAATAAATGGTACAAGCCTCGTCACCACTCGGACGGGGTGGGCTCGGTGTCGGCTTCACAGCTCTCCGGGTGGATGGTGATGGTGTTGGCCTTGAGGTCAAAAATGAATTGCGTATCCACCTGTTGCATGGCGCCGATGATCGTCGGGTGGCCCGTGGTCGTGCGGTACAGGCCAAAGCACACCAACGGCTTTGTTGTCAACCTTGAAGAAGAGGCCCCGCGAGCCGATTTCCAGGTGTGCGCGCGTGGGCTCCCCGTGCCGAGTAGTCGGACCCTCAAAGTCAAGCGTCAGCTTTGGGATGCGCGACCAGATCGTGGGCTCCTCCCGGAAACAAAGGCGGAGGGTGGGGTCGTGGACGCGCTTGTACCCCCACTGCTCCACCACACGGGCCACCGCCTCCTCCACGGGCGCGTACGCCTCTGGCACCAGATGGGTGATCTGTGTACCGGCGTCCACAAAGCACCCTCCTGACCCGTCGTGCCGCCGCTCGAACATAGTCTGGTGGATACCCCGGATGGGGGACCCATTGAGGCTCACGCCCAAAAGCTTCACGTAGTAGGCCGAGTCGGCGACGCTGTGCGGGAATTGTGGCGGCGTGGAAAGGATCTTGATGCGATGGTGGGCCAGAGGCGGTGGCTCCGGGATGTCGGCGCCGAAGCGGATGAAGCCGTGCCGGCGCTGGTTATGACCTTGGCCGATTAGACAATAGGAGAAGCGCCAGGCGACACGGTCCTTGATCTGCATGATGAGGGAGGTAGGCAGCCTGCCCATGCCCAGTGCGCCTGCAAACCTGCCGATTGCAGCACCATTATACATATATATATTGACATACGGAGATCGTTTGGGAGCTAGCGGGCGGCGGATTAATGCGGGGGTATCTGCATGGGATGCATTGCAATCATGCAACCAACTCTGATCATCACAAATTAATTACTAGTATATAGCCAGGCTGAAGGATTTGCATGAAAACCAAAAGAACGGATCTCCATCATTTAACACTCACTGTATCACTTTCGGTCCTGCCCTGGTGCACTTCATGCTTAGGCTGGTTGTAACGGGGAGTATCATATACTAGTATCATGCATATGATACTAGTCTATGATACTATATCCGTAATGCATAGTATCAAATGTTGGTATCATAGAGGACTATATTTATTGCCATGCATGACACAAAGTAGCACATCATTTAATATAATACAGTATCATGATATGATACTCAAATCTCTCTTTCTTCATCTAATACTATGCCACCTCATCAAAATTGCTTAGTTGGCATGCATGATACTACGTATGATACTCCCATTACGGGCAGCCTTAGCTAGCGGGTTGTATGGAGGGATTGGTTCTTGCACATCAATGGAGGAATTTACCGATTATCCTTGAGATTCACAGCAAGCAATCAGTCCAGATGATTACTGCGCAGGACCAAGATCGCTTCCAGTACTCGATGGTGGTCATGGTGATGAAGAGACTTCTGGGTGAAAGAGAGTGTAGTGTTACTAATATTGGTAGAGAGCAAAATAATGTTTGTCGTGTCTTAGCAAGCTTTGATAGTACGGAGGATGGCACTGTTGTTTGGATCGGCTCCAGTAAGAGTAATATCCTAGACTGTGTAGGGAAGAACTACTTTGCTCTTGAGTAATACAACTTCTTTACCCCCGCAAAAATAAAACACTCACAGTATATGTACAGAGATCGTTTGGAAGCTAGAAGGCAGCGGATTAATGTGGGGGTATCTGCAGGGGATGCACTGCAATCATGCAACCAACTCTGATCATCACCAATTAATTAGTATATAGCCAGGCTGAAGGATTTGCATGAAAACCAAAGGAATGGATCTCCATCATTTAACACTCGCGGTATCCGATGCAGGAGATGGAGATGTGCGATATATATTAATTAGTAATAGAGGGCTGACATTTTAGATATTCATGCATTAGTACTAGTAAGTGACATTTTAGATACTCCTACAGGAACTTCAAGATACAATTTTGACCAATAGTTTGCTTGTAGTGTTTTCCTCTTTTTAGTACTAGTAAGTGACATTTTAGATACTCCTACAGGAACTTCAAGATACAATTTTGACCAATAGTTTGCTTGTAGTGTTTTCCTCTTTTTAGAAAAACAAGAGGGCTGACTCTGGCCTTGCATCGATGTACACATATCCCTCAATCAATTATTGTAGAGCTTACACAGTACATTCTCTGTCCAGGTTTATTAGTCCCTCCTATTTTGGATCGAATTTTAACCTTAGATTTAACTAGCAAAACATAAGTTATAGGTACCTTAAAAATAGTATCATGAGAAACTTCTTTCAAACAAGAATCCAACAATATATTTTTTGTGGCACTCAACTTATACTTTGCTAGTTTGCTACTACTAAAGATGACACTCTACACTACTCTAAAATTTATAAGGCTGAAGCTGAAAATTAACTTGAAAAGAAAATCAAATAAGCTCGGACTGATCATGGTGGATAGTACTTCTGTGCAAAACATGGTATTATTCATGAGAGGATGCCTCACTGTTCACCCCAATCAAACGGGGCTGCTGAACGAAAAAACGTACTCTTAACATGCCAAGAAAGAGAATTAAAGTATGCGACCGCCTGCAAAGGCCGTACACATAAGCAGTGCGATCCAAATAGTGTCACTCATAAATTAGTTCTGAAAACCTTGTATATTTCTAGAGCATACTCAGTGGCCAAATTATATGCCTCATGGCAAGCTAATGGGACCTCTATTATCTGACTGAAATGAGTTAGCTGCAGTGTCCGATATACTTGAACTTCGTCAGAGTATCTAAGTTTGTCAAAGCCTAAGGAAAATTATGCAAGCAGTGGCCTGCACAGGCAGTGTGCTGAAAATTTGTGACATCCAACATGTCAAAACAGAATTTTATCATCATGGAAATTCCAAAACGAGAAATGCATATAATGTCATCAGATGGTACTGTCAGCTACTTTCTGAAATGTCAATGCTAGAGGAAGGAAAATAAAGGCATCATAGGGTTTAAGTTACAAAATTCATACCGGGGATCAGTGCCAGATAATGATATATGAACCCATCCTACTGGCTTTGAAAGTTCCACCGTTTTAATTTCCTGGAAGCATGGTAGATATAATGGTTCATCATTTGAGATCAAGATAATACTGGCACTGTAAATTTGAATTTCCAAGGATCAGTTGAGTGTCCATTGGACAACTACACCCAATGCAAAATCATTGCAGAATATTACTGTAAATGCAATCCTATGATCCGTCAGAATATGATGCAACAATAAGGTAGTATAATAATCCTATAAGACATCAGACTATTCAAGCTGCACCAATTTTTTATTTTTACTCAGGACACATGTAGTCATGTTTTCGTACCAAAACTTTCATTTGGACATGTTAGAACCTGATGGACATGCATGATTTGTTTTTAAAAACATAGTGCATTTTGAAGTGGGCAAAACATATCACAAATATAGTGCCCCCCACCCAGGCGTGCAAAATCCGCTTTATTTCTTATATAGTTCAATTAAATTTACAAAGTACTAGTTAGCTGTCAAAATTTGTGAACAAAAATGTACATGGTTGGAAAACATGCCTGTAAAATATTGGAACCTGGTTAGTTATGGGCAATAAAACTTAGTGCATTCCAAAACCGAAGGACATTAGGTTCAGCTAAAGACAAGTATGTTTGTGCGAACACGACACTACCTTTTGTGGTTGGCAAGTCACAGGCAAGCATGCCAAATGATATATTTGTGAAAGGTGCACCATGACACACAAAACTGTGATGTGCCACAGCTGTGGCAACAATCCACATACTGACTGCCACAAATGCAGTGAAACTACCAGCTGAAAGGCCGACACCGCTCATCTTTTTTCACACTTGCTCAACAGTTTGGACATAGCAGGAAAGCTAGTGCTGCTCAGGTAATATAAAGGTAATGAATATGAATACTCTATGAAGTTCTGAAGAACATAAAATTTTAGTGGCCGCTGGCTACAGCCGTTTAGGCATGCGTATTTGAGTTCTAAACTGAACCATAACTAGTGAATGCACGCATGCATATCTTAAGGTAAACACTGTCTGAGCTGAAATGGTGCTTTTGTTCTTTCATGACAACTTGCTGCTTGCCTGATTTTCCCCACAATATCCAGTTGTTTTCCTGTTTGCTGCTATAAATAATTTTGTTTCAATACAATGAACTTTATTGAATTGCAAACTTTTAGTGCGCCAAGATTACTTTTATTCTCAAGCAACAATTTTAGCCAAGTGCTCTCACCATCGAGCACAGATCATGACTTAAGACTTCAGAGATACATGTGTGCTATCTATCACTGGGCACCTCGCTGCTATGTTCACAAGGCCCTGAACATTCTCAAAACGATATATCGCGGAGTAGCCGGAGGGGGTCACCTTGAGATTGTGCAAGCCGTCGCCGGCCCGGATGGAGATCTTGCTCGGCGTGTAGCTCTCGTCCAGCTTGAAATCCACGTACAGCACAACAAGCTGCAGCTGCACCTTCTTCTGGAACTGGATGTTGACCAAGTGCGGGTGCGCACCGTCCGATCTGACAATACGCCCAAAACAGATACAGTGATTCCCTGAGAAACAAAGAGGGAGAGATTTCGATGCAGGGGAAGAGGGTGCTCACTGCCAGTAGGTGTCGAGGCTGTCATCGCGTAGGGAGGCGACGCCATTGCCGGGCTTGCTGGAGCTGACGCTCCAGACGGCCGTCTTGGCCATCTCTCGCATGTCGCCCTCCAGCGAGAGCTCCGGGCAGCCCTTCAGCCGTCCTGCCGCGGAGGCTCCCAGCGTCGGCGTGGCCGCCGCCTCCTGCTCGCCGTCGGACTCCATCGGCGCGCGATCACGGTTGGCTGACGCCCCAGGCCAAAAAACTAAGGGCAAAAAATCAGCCCCAGTTTTAAGGCATACCATAAGTCAAGTTCCTCTCACAGGAACAAAGATTACTAAAATTAAAATTATTATTTTTTACGAAAAGGCTTTCTACATTGAACTAATAAGTAATAACCTCTATACTACAGGAGCTAACCATCAATAATGTTGAACATTTGAACTAATCTATTGACAGGAAAAATCATTCAAGTCAGCAAGGCATCAAGTAGTGCAAGAGGGAATTAGGATTTGGGAAAGGTCAGAGGGGCTGAGGGGGGATACCGTGCGGAGGCGGGAAGCGGGAGGCCGGGGGCAGCGGAAGGCCGGATGGGCGGGCGGCAACCCTCCTGGACGAGCAGCAACACTTCCTGGGCGAGTGGCGACGCGGGTCGCCTGGGCACCGAGACGAGCGGCGGCGGCGTCATAGTCCTCCTGGACGAGTGGCGGCGGCAACGAACGGCGGCGACCGGGAAGGGGTTTGGTTCGTCAGCAGGCTCCTCTCGAGTCAGTTTAGTTCGTGGGCTGCCTGTCTGGGTCCAGCAGGGCGCAAGCTAGTGGGCTGTGACCCGGGCTGTGATCCTGGTTTGCCTGGGCCAGCTGCGTCTTTCGCCGAAATCAGGTTAAAGTTCATTCTCCAGCTTCTCAAACGCTGACAAGTGACACACTGCACGTACGTTGTTTTGTCGTAACAAAAGGGTTTTTCATTTTTATAGATTTTTTTATTCAAACTTTTTTTCCTTAAGCCTTGCATCGAGATCCCATGCTAATAGGTTTCAACGAACTTTTACTTCACAAAAAACTAAAAATAAACAAAAAATGAATACCAGAAAAACAAAACAAAAAGAAAATAGGAAAAAGAAAAACAAAGAACAAAAGCACACTTGTGATTTTAAAATTTTGTTACTTTTTTTTATAAACTAACTGTAACTCTCGCGGAAGCAAATATGTGCTTTCATGATAATCAAATACATGCTTCTGATGGAAGCATGAATTTTTTTTTCCTTTTTGAGAAGCACAGTTGTGCTTCTCACGGAAGCAAATATGTGTTTCTTATGAAAACACAAATAAACATAATTGTGCTTCTCGCGGAAGCAAATCTGTGTTACCACGAAAAAAAAAACATATGCTCAGATTTTTCTTCCTTTTCAGGAAGTACAGCTCGCGGAAGCAACTATGTTCTTCTTGTGAAAATACATATTTTATTTTCCTTTTCAAGAAGTATAGTTCGCAAAAAAAAATCTTCAAAACATAGAAAAAAACATGTGAAAACCAGAAGATGACAAAAACTGAAAAAATAAACATCTAAATATTAAAAACACGTATAGAAAAATAAAAAAATAAAAATTTATAAAAGCACCCAGCACGTGACACATGGCATCGACTAGGCGCATCACTTGATGCACTCCGAGGCCACAACAATGACCCTTGTGGGAGCCCCGCAAGGATAACACTTAGTTAGTTGCTCTCACCCTAACTATTTCTCGTCTACTGTGAGGCAAAAGCTCCATCCCCGCATTGGATTTTACTTTTAATTTTTGTTCTTTTTATGTTTTTATCTTTTCTTTCTTATTCCGTGCATTTTTTTTGTTTTTTCTTGGTTTCTTTTTTTATTTATATTACTTTTCTTTTTATATTTTCTCATTTTCCCTTTTTTTTCAACTCATGCGTATTTTTCTAACATATGGTGTACATTTTTAGTATACATAAGGAACATTGCCTATACATGTTTAAAATATCTAAATACATGTTTTTAATATAAGTTTTGATGTCTATTTTTCATACACATTGTAAATTATTTGTATACATCTCAAACGCATATTTACATGTTTAAAATTTTCAAAATACATGATTATTAATTTTTTAGAATATATGCTTTCATGTCTACTTTTTTCATACACATTGAGAATTTTCTTACACATAAGGAACACTTTTATACACGTTTAACATTTCTTAAATACATTATTTACAAATATATGATTCGATGTCTACATTTTTCATACACATTGTACATGCTTTGTATACATTAGGGACATTTTTTATACATATTTAATATTTTCAAAATACATGATTAACTTTTTTTCAAGTATATATTTTGATGTCAACATTTTTCTCATACATGTTGTTCATTTTTCATGGACATTGGAAACCTTTTGTTATACATGTTAAATATTTTTCAAATACATAATTAACATTTTTTTAAATATATGCTGGAATGCCTACTTTTTCTCATACATGATGGGAGTAGGCTTACTTTTCAAATATATGTTGGGATGCCTACATTTTTTTTCAAATACATGTCTGCGGTAGGAGCTACAATCGGAGACGACGGGTGTTGCGATTGGTGGCGGACGGAGTTGAAGGTCAGCGACCAGCAGGTGACAAAGTGCTACAGTCGGCCACACGATTGCTGCGAAACCGTGGTCGCTGGTGCTGCAACCTCTGATGAGGAAGCAACAAAAAGAGACGGCGGCGATAATCATGTGGATGTTTTTTTTTCCTTTGAGCGGTGCTGCGACGCGGGCGGCAGTCGTCACCGATGCCAGCAGCTGCTTTTTCCCTCCGATGAGATGTGCTAGGTGATGGGGTGTTTGTCGAACTTTTCCTTTTTTTCATCCTATACGTGTGAGAGTTGGAGGGGAATGAAGATAACGCTCTTAATCAAACGGTTGTTCGTGGATAGATCGGACGCACACATGGCGACCGACCGAAAATTGGGCCGGTTGACTGGCGCCTATCGTTCGCCTTTTTCCGCAGTTTTTTTTTGGAACGGAGGCTTCAATCAGTGGTGGTAGATAAAAAAACCCATTCCCTTTCTATGCCTGTTTTCATCGAACACCCTAGAGAGTGGGGTGAAAATATGGGGGAGTTTGACATATCTGAGCGGTGTCCGGTGGCGACAACCTTGTCCGATGGCGGCCTGGTCGGCGCGGGTGTGCATTAGGGCGTCCGGGCGCGAAGCCCTGAGTTGGAGATGGCGACAGAGCACCGATAGTGGCGGAAGTCCGGTGACGGTTGTGCGGAGGAGGGCGAACATAGAACAGGAGATGGCTGCTCGGGCAAGGAGAGGGGAGGTGGATATGAGCGAATTGGTGCGGGCCCTAGCGTTCAGTCCGACGTGGCGGGCACGTCCAGGCGTACCCACATCCGTCCCAGATTTGAGAGAGGAGGCCGGTTGGGTGATGTTTTTCCGTCCGGACACTGACCAGACAGCCCATCCGAACGTTTGGGGCTGGTATAGGGGGTCCGGTTGTCGATGCTCTCAGACAAAGTGTTTTGGCTCGATTTATACACTCCAAGTTTTCTTTTGGTACATGGAAGCTCATGAAAATTGCAGAAAACCCTTCGAAGAGTTCTGAAATTTAGCCCAGGTCCCGAGGCTGAGGCTCCAATGCTCACCTTTGGATCAGATCCATGATCCAACGGTCCAGCAGCTGTGTCATGGGAGCAAGGGAATCCAACGGCCCAGGAGCTCTCTTGTAACACCCCTGTGTATTAGCCACTGTGATCAACTGCTAATAATGTCAAGTCATATCATTTGCAGTGCCTAGTCATAGTGGTTAACCAAAACAATTCAAACTCTATTCTGGATATCAACTCAAATTCAAAAGTGCAAAATAAATTTGCTCAAACACTGTTGGAAAAATGTTCACTAAATAGCAAATATTCCAGAAGCACTTATAAAAATACAACCAATGATACTTGGATTAGTTAAATGACTCCAACAACATGAAACAGCACCAAAACAGCACTATTTAAATCATCTATAATCATATCAAATTCAAATAAAATCCTACTTTGCACAAAAAAGTTTTTGGTGACAAGAAATATTGCATTGTAATATTTGGGCCAAGTCCCACATTTTACAACATAGCAAAAGTGGCCTAACAATTACAAACAGAAAAGAAAACAAAAGAAAAATAAAAACAGAAAGTTAAAAAGAAAAGAGGCACTGTGCACTGGCCTAAGTGCACAGTGCCCCTGTTCCGGGCCACCTGGCCCATTTCCCTCTCTCTCCATCGTCGTGTCGTCACCGCCGTGGCTACGCGCGCGCGCCGGTGAGACGCCGACACGGCGGCAGTCACCGACAGATGAGGGGGATAAGGACGAGGCCGTGCTTCTCCCCTGGACCTCCCCGCTCATTCCCCACCTCTCTTCCTCGCTCGCTCTGCCTTCTTCCCCTTCAGATCCATCGCCCGGCACGGTCGCCGCCGCACCTCCGACGACTCCGCAGCCACCGGCGTCCGTTCATTCCCCCGACGCATCCACAAGCTACGCCGGCGTCTACTCGTTCGCCTGGAGCCCTCTGACGGAGCCAGGGACCGCTGCAGCTGCCGAATCGACCTCGACTACATCTCCGGCCACCGAACGCCGCCGTTGTCTCCGACGGCCTACTGCTGCTACTAATCCAACGAGGGCTTTTCGTAGCCGTTCGGTGAGCTCCCCTCTTTCCTCTCCATCAATTTGCGCTGTCTGCCGTCGCCTGTAGCTAGCTGCCGTCGATGCCGTGAGCTCGCTGCCACAGAGCACTTCGCCGCCGTGGCTATGGCCCCTGACGTGCTCGCCTGGGCACGGCGTCGAGCTCCTGGTGCTCCCCTGAGCCCAACGAGCTCGAGCCCGTGCCTCCCCGTGCCCTCTAGCCCCTAGCTCGACGCGCGCCCGAATGCGCCTTCGCCCACGCTCGTCGCCGGCGTGATTCCGACGACCAAATGGTCACGGAGCTGAGCCCGTTGAGCTCAACGCGTTGCGCAGCACCTCCCCAGCCCTTCCATTCGCCTTGGTGCGCGCTGAATCGACGACTCCGTCGCGCACCTGTAAGCACCGCCGCCTCCGCCGCTCGCCGGCGCCGTTTCCGGCCATCCCTGCTTCGGCCAGCACTGTAGGGTAACGCAGCAGAAAACAAAAAAAATTCCGACCTACGCACCAGCCCAGGACCACTATGGAGACTGCATACAAGGTTTGATCATTTTCGTTACCGACTCGAAGCGCAGCGGAAGTAGAGTCGGTGACGATCATCGGTGCAGATCCCCGCAGCTAGGATTTACAACCTCCCAACCGCGAGGATGTATACCCTCGTCTTCCCTTCGGACAGCCCTCCGGGAGGCGGTCGAACAGTCCCCCGGACGGTGTCGCGGACAGCCCTTCGGGAGGACCTTCGAAACTCGAACGGTCACTCGGACAGCCCTTCGGGAGGACCCACAGAACTCGGACCGTCACATGGACAGCCCTTCGGGAGGCACTCACAGAACTCGGACCGTCACTTGGACAGCCCTTCGGGAGGCACTCTCGAACAGCCCCTCAGGCACTAAGATCGAAACTACGACCTCTCTACAGAGTTGCACACATACGGTGTCATCTATCCGGCAGGGCTTCGCCGTCCAGAACTAGTTCCCACCGGAACCCAGACAGCCTTTCGGCACTACGAAACTATTTCGTGGGAGGGAGAGAGAATGCCAGATCATGCATGGCTTGTGTGAGAGAGTTGGAGTGGAGTTGGAGAGCACCTCTCCTCCTCCTTATATAGTGGTGGAAGGGGTGAGGGGGGGCTGAAAATCAGCCCACTAAACATGCACCCACCAAACAAGGAAAACATGTTCCCACCAAACATGGAGAAAACATGTTCCCTTGTCCATGGTGTTCCCCCATGGGGCCCCACCTTCCTCCCAACACTCTCCACCATTTGTGGGGGCTGCCCCCCACCATGGGGGGCCCCCCAACATTTTGTCCAGCCACAAGGGGGCTGCCCCCAAAGGGGGCCCCCCCAAAAACAGCCCCCACGATCCGTGGGATCTTGTCCCCTCACGCTGGGACAAGATGTTTTCCGCGACTATTATTTCTGAAAAATTCCAGAAGGTCCCAGAACATTTCCGGCACCCTCTAAAATTATCTGGACGCGCTCTGGAATATTTCCAGTATGGTGGTTTAATTTAAAACCATCTTTGTTTACCCGGTAAACAACTCCGGCAGCTCCGAAACTTTTTTTTCGGTTTTTTCTCCAGAAAAATTCCAGAAATTACCAGACCAATCTGGCAACCTCCAAAACATTCCCGGTGCTTGCCGAAACCTTTTTGGATCAATGGTTTTATCCGAAACAACTTTTCGGTTTTACCGAAACTTTTTCAGTGTTCTCTCTCCGGAACTCTTCCGTTGTCTCCGAAACTTTTCGGTGATTTTCTCTCAGACTCCCTGTCTAGTATTCAGCAGATAGATGACCCTTAAGCGTGTGACCCTATAGGTTCGGTGAAGTATAGACATGACACGGAACACCTTCCGATCAATGATCAACATCGGAGCCATGGACACCCATATTGACCCCTATACCCACACGAATGAATATTCGAGTGAACCTCCAGTTGCCGTGTGCTATTCCTGTTGCTTCACGATATGTTACAAATACCCGAGGTTAGACATGTAGGCATTTCCGTGGATCAACAACTTGTCCACTATGCCAGTTACCTCGTTACCGGTATTGTTCTCTTTTCTCGTTACCGTGTTCCGGCATCCCTGTGATCAAATCACAAAGTGTCTGGCCAGACGATGATGGATACCGTAACACCGAGAGGGCCCAGAGATATCTCTCCATCGTCGGAGGAGCAAATCCCAATCTCGAGCTATCAAGTTACTTGACACACTTTTCCATGAACCCGTAAGCCGCCGTAATAGCCACCCATTTACGGATGACGTTTAACAAACCCCAAAGTTCATGAAGCAAGTATGAAGAAACTCGACACTCTCATGGTCTAAGGAATTTTGCAAACATTAACCATCTCTGTGTTATTAACCATTAATATGTGACGAATGTAACTCATAGCATAACATCAATTTGCTCTCTTCTGTCCATCGCTGGAACTCTGAAGTTTGCACCCTTTCTAGCATCCTCTGGATTGACAAAATACCTTGGACTGTAACACATGCAGGTCCTTGGTTTCATTTCCATCAGATGGAAATCCTTTTGTCATCCATTGTTTTATATCTCATGATATGAAATATGTATTAATTGCTAGTTCAACCCGAACCGAATTTAAGCATCGCTACGATGAAGCAACCTCATCGTAGTCAACTCCTTGAACTTGTATATTGCAACAAGTCGAGCTTTATGGATAAAACATTTTTATTCATATCAGTTATAGTTCCATAAATATTCGTCAGACTCTAAGTCTTCCGAAAGGTGTATCAAGGTTTTAATCTTGAATCACTTATATGGAAACTATCTCGGATTGTATTGGCATTTAGCCAATTCCGGAGTTAGGGCCCATCAACGCTTCCTTGTGTATCGTAGGTATACTGTTGTCTAACAACAATATCTCGTTTGCGCACCTGAGAGGTTTGCACGAGCCTTGCCTACGTGGTTCAACTGCAAGTTCGACCGAAGTCCATACATTTTATTGTAGAGACTTCCGTATCAGTCGCAGTAGGAAACTCTGGAATTACTTCCAAGGTCTCTTTCCTTTGACCTGATGACGAAGATATTGTTTATCTTGTCGAGTTGCACTATTCTCCCACTCACCTTTTGAAAGAACCATTTTCTTCAAAAAGCATACCGTTCTTTGTGGCAAACCTATTTGCCTCGGTATAGTGAGGGAGGAATACCCAATTACTTGGGATAACCTACAAAGTAGCACTTGTCTGATTTGGAATAGGTTTGTAACCTTTTACACAAGCCCCATATTCCAAATGTTAAGAAAAGATATAGCATGGTTGGGCGTACCATACTATGGCGTCATTTCAACAGACCTAATGGAGCTCTTTTCAGTGTAAAATCCGCAGTCTCTAAAGCATCACTTTAAAAGGGATAATGGCAAATTTATTTATGTCATCTTTGATCTTACCATGTCATAAATGGTTCGATTACATCTTCACAGACTTTCCACTCACAGTGGTGTTCCAGGAGGTGTAAGTTATGAAACTCTTTTCACAACTCATCAGACATTCGCTAAACTTGTAACTCAAATATTTCTTTCTGCAATCGAATTGTAGAAACATAATTTTCTTGTTATAATAACTTCTACTTCATTTTGAAAACCTTTCAAATGATTTCAAAAGATCCAGACTTACGTCTCATCAAGTAAATATCCATATATCTACTTGAGTCATTTCTGAAGATAGATAAATCCACTACTTGCAACAACATTTATCGGACTACATACATCAAAATGTATGATCACCAATAAGTTCTTTGCTCGTTCCTTATGGCCTGTGAACGGTATTTCAGTCACTTCACTTTTCGGAGGAAAGTTGCAAGTGTCAGGTGATTCAAAATCAAACGACTTCAAAATCCATCATAATGGAATTTTCCATGCGGGTTTCTCCAATGTGACCAAATGCAGTGCCACACTTGTGTGGTATTCTTTTAGTCTTATGACATTTAGCGTCAGTGTTATGGATGTATCATATTACCATCAATATTCATAACATACGTCCCTATCGATGATGGAAGTATGGCCCTCATGTTATTCATAATACTGAACAGCAATTGTTCTTCTATGAACAACCCTTTTGCAACAAACATTGTGCAATAGGCTAGAGTGTGTGAAACTCTAAAATGAATTATGAAAGTAAACCCAGAGGTAATGTATTATTATCAATATTCATAACATACATCTCATTCATAATGAAAGTATGGCCCTTATGTTACTCATAACATCGAACATCAAAAGTTCTCTTATAAACAACCTTCTTGCAAGATACCTTATGCAATGGGCTAGAGTTTGTGAAACTCCAAATGAATTATAAAAATAAATACAGACGGTAATACACCGATGGAAGGTATAGTAACATTTACTATGTTCCCTGTGTATACCTAAAACTCATTTCTGGCTAGTCTTTCAGGCCATAGTAGTTCTTACATCGAGTTGCAACAGAATGCAATCGAGCGGGTATCTTTGTGATTAACTCACAATACCCAAAAATTAGTGATTAACATGTTTAACCATAATTCCCAAGAACTATATCTTTAACTAGCCTTCTATACATCAAAAACTTGTATGACATTCATACATGAGCTGGATATTCCAGTCTTCTTTCCTTTTTGCCATTATACTTCTAACAGTTTAACTTTTAGTATTTCTCCTACTCTCAGAAGAAGCACCGAACTTAAGAGTGGCGTTAGCCCCGGACTTCCGAGGTGTGTAAGTCACACTAACATCCTTCGGACACTTCCTTTCTCTTTAAGTTGTTGTTTTATTCACCTTTCATCATATGACAGGCGTTCTTCTGGATCCCTCTCTTATCAGTCTAATGCATAGTAAACTCCTTTACTAATAGTTTGCAAACAAACATTGCTTTGGATATCTCATATCTTTTAGCCTTTGTCTGTCTCTGAAAATGATTTTCAGATTCCATGAATATCACATAACTATCCAAACTTTCGAAGTTCAGGTCTCATGGAAGCAAATGTATTGCATTTGACTGAAACGGAATTCTAGCTTTTGGATCGAAGGACGAGAGTCACATGATCCATAGCATAAGCGAGAGAATACCAAAGTATGCGATAGGACAAAGTCCTTCTCGGCACTCTTGAGGACAATCCTCACATTACGTTACCAACCGTAAAGTTTTAACCAGATATTTAACAGCTATTCAATTTTAATAGGGAAGGTGGAAACGCGAGCCATTATTCTACAACTATTATGCATATAACACTTAGACAGTGTCCATAATTAATTGCACTGAGAATTAAACAAGTTAATTCAACAGTGCGCTCCCACTCAAATCAATATCTCTCATAATTGATTGTGAGTGATTCAAGACCCGCATTTCCATTCAACGCCATTGAACGAGATGAACACTGATGGCGCGAACTTCAATCGGTAGGCAAACTTGCCGATCACATATCTATGTGACTCTTGTTCATCTTTCGATGGGCGTGTTCCGAGCTCAGGGAGATCCTTCCAGAACGTCAAGACAACCAAGTGATCTCGCTGCGAGGTCTCAACTCACCCGCCTCACACATCCCTAATCGTTCGCACCCAGGGAGATCCTGCGATGCCCCGAAAAGTTAGGTGCCGTGACGGTGCTACACTTGGGAGAACACTAACTACTTGATATTTTGTGAGAGATCACCCTAATAAAAGCGGCTACCGCGCAATCAAGAAGGGTGCATCATAAGGGATAAACATCTCAGGCAATTCATAATAGCATGATATGGTATAGCCCTTTCTGACGGAGAAGTCTTGTATTTCTTCGTCTTCGGCATTCGCGTCGGTGTTCACCTTCGCGAAGATTGCCACCACCTTGTCGATGCACCAGATAATATTGCTATCCCTATAGCTAATAAAATAAGTGCATTACACAAGGTTGACACGCATGTCATTTAAAGTGCAATCATATGGCTCCAGCCATCATGCCAAATCATGACACGCAGGTCATGTTAATCAATTTACATCATATAGTCATCTCATACATAATCAAATTATTATGAGCACTGCTATACCACATCATATGCACATGCAAACCCTCCTGCAAAACCAAGTTAGACGCCTCTAATCGGTTCATGCAAAAACTTGTTTTACGTGGCTTCTAAGGTTTTGAAACAAACCGAAGCTACCAACGTCCATCATCAAGTATGATAATTCAAGTTGCTAGATTAACTTTCCAGGGTGTATGAAAACCGAGATAATAAAATCTCGAGCCCCATACTAAACTTCGTCATACGCATGACCCCCGTGCAGATCATATCTGCATTGCCCTTTCGTCTGCGAAACATCCATCTTTCTTTAACTAAAGTGGAACCCAAAGAACTGTTAGCACTTCGTTGATCTGTCAATCAGCATACTCAGGAGTAGCATGAAAGGATCGTGGATTGCCAGAACTTTGTGAGATTCCACAATGCTGTCAAGATCAGGACTACGCAAATTCAAGGGAAGTAACAAGAACATCGGGTAACAGATTTCATCTGCTACCCGCACAAATAATTTTCAGTAATAGAACTCATCTACTACCTAATTATATTGTGCAACACCCATACATCTCATGTATTCTAGATCGCAACCTGCATCTACGCATAGCACGGCTCTTGATGCCACTGTAGGGTAACGCAGCAGAAAACAAAAAAATTCCGACCTACGCACCAGCCCAGGACCACTATGGAGACTGCATACAAGGTTTGATCATTTTCGTTACCGACTCGAAGCGCAGCGGAAGTAGAGTCGATGACGATCATCGGTGCAGATCCCCGCAGCTAGGATTTACAACCTCCCAACCGCGAGGATGTATACCCTCGTCTTCCCTTCGGACAGCCCTCCGGGAGGCGGTCGAACAGTCCCCCGGACGGTGTCGCGGACAGCCCTTCGGGAGGACCTTCGAAACTCGAACGGTCACTCGGACAGCCCTTCGGGAGGACCCACAGAACTCGGACCGTCACTTGGACAGCCCTTCGGGAGGCACTCTCGAACAGCCCCTCAGGCACTAAGATCGAAACTACGACCTCTCTACAGAGTTGCACACATACAGTGTCATCTATCCGGCAGGGCTTCGCCGTCCAGAACTAGTTCCCACCGGAACCCAGACAGCCTTTCGGCACTACGAAACTATTTCGTGGGAGGGAGAGAGAATGCCAGATCATGCATGGCTTGTGTGAGAGAGTTGGAGTGGAGTTGGAGAGCACCTCTCCTCCTCCTTATATAGTGGTGGAAGGGGTGAGGGGGGGCTGAAAATCAGCCCACTAAACATGCACCCACCAAACAAGGAAAACATGTTCCCACCAAACATGGAGAAAACATGTTCCCTTGTCCATGGTGTTCCCCCATGGGGCCCCACCTTCCTCCCAACACTCTCCACCATTTGTGGGGGCTGCCCCCCACCATGGGGGGCCCCCCCAACATTTTGTCCAGCCACAAGGGGGCTGCCCCCAAAGGGGGCCCCCCCAAAAACAGCCCAAAAACAGCCCCCACGATCTGTGGGATCTTGTCCCCTCACGCTGGGACAAGATGTTTTCCGCGACTATTATTTCTGAAAAATTCCAGAAGGTCCCAGAACATTTCCGGCACCCTCTAAAATTATCTGGACGCGCTCTGGAACATTTCCAGTATGGTGGTTTAATTTAAAACCATCTTTGTTTACCCGGTAAACAACTCCGGCAGCTCCGAAACTTTTTTTCAGTTTTTTCTCCAGAAAAATTCCAGAAATTACCAGACCAATCTGGCAACCTCCAAAACATTCCCGGTGCTTGCCAAAACCTTTTTGGATCAATGGTTTTATCCGAAACAACTTTTCGGTTTTACCGAAACTTTTTCAGTGTTCTCTCTCCGGAACTCTTCCGTTGTCTCCGAAACTTTTCGGTGATTTTCTCTCAGACTCCCTGTCTAGAATTCAGCAGATAGATGACCCTTAAGCGTGTGACCCTATAGGTTCGGTGAAGTATAGACATGACCGGAACACCTTCCGATCAATGATCAGCATCGGAGCCGTGGACACCCATATTGACCCCTATACCCACACGAATGAATATTCGAGTGAACCTCCAGTTGCCGTGTGCTATTCCTGTTGCTTCACGATATGTTACAAATACCCGAGGTTAGACATGTTGGCATTCCCGTGGATCAACAACTTGTCCACTATGCTAGTTACCTCGTTACCGGTATTGTTCTCTTTTCTCGTTACCGTGTTCCGGCATCCCCGTGATCAAATCACAAAGTGTCTGGCCAGACGATGATGGATACCGTAACACTGAGAGGGCCCAGAGATATCTCTCCATCGTCGGAGGAGCAAATCCCAATCTCGAGCTATCAAGTTACTTGACACACTTTTCCATGAACCCGTAAGCCGCCATAATAGCCACCCATTTACGGATGACGTTTAACAAACCCCAAAGTTCATGAATCAAGCATGAAGAAACTCGATACTCTCATGGTCTGAGGAATTATGCAAACGTTAACCATCTCTGTGTTGTTAACCATTAACTTGTGACGAAGGAATCTCATAGCATAACATCAATCGGGTCGATTCAACACAAATGTTCTGCTAACATTGTGCCCTCAAAATTGCTGGCATAGTCATGCCCATGATCAGGAAAACAGGATCATCATGCAATACTTGAGCCAGTCATAGAGGCTTGACTAGGAATACATTTTATCGTTTATTATTCCACACGTGCATATGAGTCTTCCTCCGAGCCTCGTTTTATTTGCAGACTCGAGAACCATAGCAGTTATAGCATGGAACCTAAACCTAATTATGAACAGGGAGATAATCAATAACATTTATTATTGCCTCTAGGGCATATCTCCTACAAGCACCACCACGAGATGTGCGACACCGCCAGCAGTCGAACGCAAGTTGCCGCGCCGCGTTTGAGCCCGTGTACGCAAAACCCGAGCGACTTCGGCGAGCTCCGCCGCAAATTTGGTCGCCGGAGTAATCTCCGGCGCCGGTCGCCGACGTGGCATGACAGGTGGGGCCCCTGGGACGCTGACGCTGGGCCCCACGAGTCTCCGTTGACTGGGTTAACCCAGTCAACGTGCTAACTGGGCAACCCCAATCACTGACATGTGGGCCCCAGGTTATATTTAGTCTAATTAAACGTTTTATAATTAAGGACTAATTAGATTAACCTAATTACCCACTGACGTATGGGGCCCACCCCTATAATTAGCTTAATAAGTCAGTTTAATTCACTGTTAAAAGTAACAGAGGCTGACATGTGGGTCCCACTGGACCCACATGTCAGGTTTGACTCTGGTCAGCCGGTTTGACTCGCTGACGTCACAGCTGACATCATATATCAATTTCTGTTAAATAAATAAATTCCAGAAAATCATTTAAACCTTTGAAAATTAATAACTTTTAAACCGTATCTCGGATTGAAAAACTTAAAACATGAAAGTTGCTCAAAACGACGAGACGAATTTGATCGTGTCGTCATTTTCCATGTCGGAACCCCCTATGTAGGAGAACTCGTAACTTTGAGCCCAATTCCGGTATATGAATAGTACACACATACCGGTTAATAAACCCCACGTTAATCCTAAAATAACTAAAATGACCTAGATGCATCTTTAGGCAACCCTGCACTGCATCCTAGGCATAGCATGCTCCGTGTTGCATTAATTGCCATGTATTTATTTGTTTCCTCCCCCTCCTCTCTCTCGATAGACCCCGACGTCGACGTAGCTCCTGAGACCGACGCAGCTCCGGAGTACGACTACGTCCCCGACGACACCGTTGACGACCTTGCCGTTGCCGCAGAGCAACTAGGCAAGCACCCCCCTTTTTGAACATGCCTATATCGCCTATTCTCTTCTCTCTTATGCTTGCATTAGAATTGCTGCTGTTACTGTTATCCTATATCTGCTGCATAGCCTGTTTATTGTAACCTGCTTTGTTACCTTCCTGCTTATCCTAAACTGCTTAGTATAGGCTGGGTAGAGACCCGACAGAGACCCCACTTTATACCGACTGCCCCGCTGGATTATCAGAAGACCCGATCAACGGGATTGAAGACCAGGCCTCGGCACCGCACCTCACTTCCCCCTTAGTTGCCGACACTACTGGGTTACTATCGAGTGCCGAGGGTGATACCTCGTCAGCACTTCTGATGATAACCTTGTAGGTTAGTTAATCGGTCGTGGTAAGCGAGGGTGATTCCTCCTACACCACCCCCGATAACGACGTCGTCGTGCAACTTCTCAAGTGTGGACCTCGAGGGTGATTCCTCCTTCGTTCACCTTGACGGTGACATCAGAGGGAATTCCATCGAGGGTGATTCCTCAGGGTTTCCCGTTGGTGTTAGACACACGGATACTATTGATACTATGACTTACACTGAACCATGTTACTAAAGACGGGTCGGCCCTGAGGGGTACCCGCACGAGCTTAATTGCGAGTGATGTGGGATCGGGTGTACCTGGAGGGTACCCGAGAGTTGAACACGAGGCGTGGCCGGGCATTCTTAGCCCTTGCCGCAAGTCCTCGAGATGGGGCGATGGGGTCACATCTTTCGTGAGTCTCTGCTCGTTACCGCACTCCCAACACACTAACGGTTTGGATATTTGATCCGAGGGGCCTCTGGCCTGATAGCACTAACCATCACGTGGGCATAGTATGGGCGTTCTGCGTCGTATACTTCAGCCGGAGCTTAATGGACGTCAGTGACTGAGCGGCGCGCGCTGGATTGGACTGGTTACGCAACCGCGTTTGTATTAAGGGGTTGCTAGGTCTGCTTCCGGCCGCCCTCGCAACGTGCAGGAGTTTCCGGGGCGATGGCCCAAGACCCCTGGGGGCATAGGTTTAGTCCGGCGTGCTGACCTCTCTGTTAAGTATTCGATCGGGTTGCGGCGTATCGTTTGGCCGAGGCCGGGCACGACCCAGTAAAGTGTGTTCGGCCGGAGTTAAGCGAGCGTGGTGGGTAAGTTGGTGCACTCCTGCAGGGAAGAACTAATCTATCGATAGCCTGTCCTACGGTAACAGACACTCGGAGTTGTATCCCTATCGGTACAACTAGAACATGAGATGATAACTGGATAGTATGGCTCTGGGATTGCTTTCTCGCAGAGAGCCGAGAAAGAATCTCTGGGCGAGGTTGATAACACTACTACTACTTTACATTATGCTAATCTGCACTCTTCTAATGCTGCAAGACTGCTGAAGATGATGAAGAAGCTAGTCTTCGATAGGACTAGGCTTTCCCCTCTATTCTGGCATTTCTGCAGCCCAGTCCACATATACAGCCTCCTTTGATAATGTTGCATATGTAGTGTAGATCCTTGCTTGCTGAGTACTTCGGATGAGTACTCACGTTTGCTTTGCTTTTTTCCCCCATATCCTTTTGTTGCCTTCAGACGGCGGAGCCCCTGAGTTAGCTGTGTTGGGGAACGTAGTAATAATTCAAAAAAAATCCTACGTGTCACCAAGATCAATCTAGGAGATGCTAGCAATGAGAGAGAGGGAGTGCATCTTCATACCCTTGAAGATCGCTAAGCGGAAGCGTTACAAGAACGCGGTTGATGGAGTCGTACTCGCGGCGATCCAAATCGCGGAAGATCCGATCCAAGCGCCGAACGGACGGCGTCTCCGCGTTCAACACACGTACAGCCCAGGGACGTCTCCTCCTTCTTGATCCAGCAAAGGGAAAGGAGAAGTTGAGGGAGAACTCCGGCAGCACGACGGCGTGGTGGTGGAGCTCATGGTTCTCCGGCAGGGCTTCGCCAAGCACTACGGAGGAGGAGGAGGTGTAGGAGGAGGGAGGGCTGCGCCAGGGAAGGGGGTGTTGAGCCCTCTCTATCCCTCACTATATATAGGGGAAGGGGAGGAGGAGGAGGCGCCCTAGGGTTTCCCTAGGGGAGGGGCGGCGACCACAGGGGAAACCCTAGATGGGTTTGGGCACCCCTACCCCTAGGAAACTTGCCCCCCAAGCTGGGAGGGGCGGCTGCCCTAGGGGAGGCGCCCCCACCTCTCCAGGTGTGACGACCCCGGCTTAATCGTGCACTAATCATACACGCAAATGCGCACGATCAAGCCTAAGGACTCACTTGAAGATATCACAACACAACTCTAAAACATAAATAAAGTCATACAAGCTTTATATTACAAGCCAGGGCCTCGAGGGCTCGAATACATAGCTCGATGGCATACAAGCGTCAGCGGAAGCATCAGATATCTGGGTACAGATATTTTACAGAGAGAGAGAAATAGGCCTTCACAGAGGCGGGGTAAAATAAAATACTACGATCGAAAGGCGTAGGCCTCCTGCCCTGGACCCTCCGATCCTACTCCTGGTCGTCAAACGGCTCCTCGTAGTAGTAGTACTCGCCAGGCGGGTAGTAGTACTGGTCGTCGGCTGGGGCGTCTGGCTCAGGGGCTCCGTCGTCTGGTGGCATCAAATGGAATATGGGGGAAAAAGAAAGTAAAGCAAAGGTGAGTACTCATCCGAAGTACTCAGCAAGCAAGGATCTACACTACATATGCAACATTTTCAAAGGAATGGCTATATATGTGGACTGGGCTGCAGAAATGCCAGAATAGAGGGGGAAGCCTAGTCCTATCGAAGACTAGCATCTTCAACAATCTTCGACAGTCTTGCAGCAATAGAAGAGAACAGATGAACATAATGTAAAGTAGTAGTAGTAGTATCATCAACCTCGACCTGAGATCCTTTCTCGACTCCCTGCAAGAAAGCAATCCCAGAGCCGTACTATCCAGTTCTCATCACATGTTCTAGTTGTACCGATCGGGATACAACTCCGAGTGTCCGTTACCATAGGACAGGCTATCGATAGAAGTTTCTTCCCTGCAGGGGTGCACCAAGTTACCCACCACGCTCGCTTAACTCCGGCCGGACACACTTTTCTGGGTCATGCCCGGCCTCGGCTAAGCAACACGCCGCAACCCGACCTAGGCTTATAAGAGAGGTCAGCACGCCGGACTAAACCTATGCCCCCAGGGGTCTTGGGCCATCGCCCCGGGAACTCCTGCACATTACGGGGCCACCGAGATGTAGGGTAACGCAGCAGAAAACAAAAATTTTCCGACCTACGCACCAGCCCAGGACCACTATGGAGACTGCATACAAGGTTTGATCATTTTCGTTACCGACTCGTAGCGCAGCGGAAGTAGAGTCGATGACGATCGTCGGTGCAGATCCCCGCAGCTAGGATTTACAACCTCCCAACCGCGAGGATGTACTCCCTCATCCGCCACTCGGACAGCCCTCCGGGAGGCGGTCGGACAGTCCCCCGGACGGTGTCGTGGACAGCCCTTCGGGAGGACTCACAGAACTCGGACCGTCACTCGGACAGCCCTTCGGGAGGACACTCGAACAGCCCCTCGGGCAAAAGGACGAAACTACGACCTCTCTACGGGGTTGCACACATACGGTGCCATCTATCCGGCAGGGCTTCGCCGTCCAGAACTAGTTCCCACCGGAACCCAGACAGCCTTTCGGCACTACGAAACTATTTCGTGGAAGGGAGAGAGAATGCCAGATCATGCATGGCTTGTGTGAGAGAGTTGGAGTGGAGTTGGAGAGCACCTCTCCTCCTCCTTATATAGTGGTGGAAGGGGTGGAGGGGGCTGAAATTTCAGCCCACTAAACATGGGGAAAACATGTTCCCACAAAACAAGGAGAACATGTTCCCACCAAACAAGGGAAAAACATGTTCCCTTGTCCATGGTGTTCCCCCATGGGGCCCCACCTTTCTCCCAACACTCTCCACCATTTGTGGGGGCTGCCCCCCACCATGGGGGGCCCCCCCAACATCTTTGTCCAGCCACAAGGGGCTGCCCCCCCAAGGGGAGCGCCCCCAAAACAGCCCCCACGTATCGTGGGATCTTGTCCCCTCACGCTGGGACAAGATGTTTTCCGCGACTATTACTTTTGAAAATTCCGAAAGGTCCCAGAACATTTCCGACACCCTCTAAAATTATCTGGACACGCTCTGGAACATTTCCAGTATGGTGGTTTAATTTAAAACCATCTTTGTTTACCCGGTAAACAACTCCGGCAGCTCCGAAACTTTTTTTTCGGTTTTTTCTCCAGAAAAATTCCAGAAATTACCAGACCAATCTGGCAACCTCCAAAACATTCCCGGTGCTTGCCGGAACCTTTTTGGATCAATGGTTTTATCCGAAACAACTTTTCGGTTTTACCGAAACTTTTTCAGTGTTCTCTCTCCGGAACTCTTCCGTTGTCTCCGAAACTTTTCGGTGATTTTCTCTCAGACTCCCTGTCTAGTATTCAGCAGATAGATGACCCTTAAGCGTGTGACCCTATAGGTTCGGTGAAGTATAGACATGACACGGAACACCTTCCGATCAATGATCAACATCGGAGCCGTGGACACCCATATTGACCCCTATACCCACCCGAATGAATATTCGAGTGAACCTCCAGTTGCCGTGTGCTATTCCTGTTGCTTCACGATATGTTACAAATACCCGAGGTTAGACATGTAGGCATTTCCGTGGATCAACAACTTGTCCACTATGCCAGTTACCTCGTTACCGGTATTGTTCTCTTTTCTCGTTACCGTGTTCCGGCATCCCTGTGATCAAATCACAAAGTGTCTGGCCAGACGATGATGGATACCGTAACACCGAGAGGGCCCAGAGATATCTCTCCATCGTCGGAGGAGCAAATCCCAATCTCGAGCTATCAAGTTACTTGACACACTTTTCCATGAACCCGTAAGCCGCCGTAATAGCCACCCATTTACGGATGACGTTTAACAAACCCCAAAGTTCATGAAGCAAGTATGAAGAAACTTGACACTCTCATGGTCTAAGGAATTTTGCAAACATTAACCATCTCTGTGTTATTAACCATTAATATGTGACGAATGTAACTCATAGCATAACATCAATTTGGGTCGATTCAACACAAATGTTCTTCTAACACTGTGCCCTCAAAATTGCTGGCATAGACATGCCCATGATCAGGAAAACAGAACCATCATGCAATACTTGAGCTAGTCTTAGAGGCCAGACTAGGAATACATATTACCGTTTATTATTCCACACGTGCATATGAGTCTTCCTCCGAGCCTCGTTTTATTTGCAGACTCGAGAACCATAGCAGTTATAGCATGGAACATAAACCTAATTATGAACAGGGAGATAATCAATAACATTTATTATTGCCTCTAGGGCATATCTCCTACAGACTCCCACTTGCACTAGAGTCAATAATCTAGTTAATGCTAATGCACTTTACACCTATGGCACACCGGTGTAAATATGCTTCGCTTGTGGTATAGCCTGAATGTCCAACGGATCTGACGACTTCAGCTCCGTGTGTATCTTTGCATATCCTCGCGTCTTCACGCTTTCACAAAATTCATATTTTGTGTGGACTTGGCTTGGTATGTATGCGAATCACAGGTCGAACCTGGATTCCTCAGACTGAGTTATGGAGCAACTACTTGCAGTAGTGTCCCATTGACAAAAGCCATCTTGGAACCATACTAAGTTCATGAATGAACTATATGATTCAACATCTTCTTTGTCGCTTTTAAAAGCGGCAACATACTTTGCCTCTGTTATAGAATTCGCCACAGTAACTTGTTTGGAACAATTTCCAACTACCGTGCCACCATATTGTGTATTGCACAAAACCCTTAACATAAATCGAAAATCGCTTGGAGCATGGATGAAGACTGTATCGATGTAACCTTTTACAACGAACTCTTCATGATCTCCGCTTGCGAGAAAACTTGTCATCAGTGCTACTATAGTACTCAATGACCCTTTTTCACTGTTGTCCCTTGATCAATACTTTTGATCACTTTGGTATCTATACTCGCAACAACTTTGGGAGTATTTGACATATCTGGTTGTTATACATACCATGGAATACATGATTAATCCAAACACAAGAGTGTGTGGAATCCCCATCATGTATTTTGCTCATCAGTGTTTTTGGGATACCGAGTCTTGCAAAAACTCTTTCCATGTGACTTCGGCAAGAATCACTCCTTGGCCTTTTAATGCTAAAAGATTTTAGCATCTTGTCAATATGTATTCATTGCTTAGCCCCATTAGGTAAATCTATCTCCATAGATTATCATGCCTAATATCAAGGCTATTTAGCCCAAGCACTTCATCGAAAAAACTATTTTCAAATGAAGTCCTAAATCGTGTCAAGAAATTTATTTCCAATTACCAATGTGTCAAGCACACAAGGTGTTTAGAAATATTATTATGCTCCCACTTACTTTCTTGAATTACAAGCATCTTCGTTACCCATTGATGAAGTCAAAACCCTTTTAACCATTTCATCAAAACACAAAGATTCCAACTCCATTTTGCTCTTTTCTGTCCATTGCTGGAACTCTGAAGTTTGCATACTTACTAGCATCCTCTGGATTGACAAAATACCTTGGACTGTAACACATGCAAGTCCTTGGTTTCATTTCCATCAGGTGGAAATCCTTTTGTCATCCATTGTTTTATATCTCATGATATGAAATATGTATTAATTGCTAGTTCAACCCGAACCGACTTTAAGCATCGCTACGGTGAAGCAACCTCATCGTAGTCAACTCCTTGAACTTGTATATTGCAACAAGTCGAGCTTTATGGATAAAACATTTTTATTCGTATCAGTTATAGTTCCATAAATATTCGTCAGACTCTAAGTCTTCCGAAAGGTGTATCAAGGTTTTAATCTTGAATCACTTATATGGAAACTATCTCGGATAGTATTGGCATTTAGCCAATTCCGGAGTCAGGGCCCATCAACGCTTCCTTGTGTATCGTAGGTATACTGTTGTCTAACAACAATATCTCGTTTGCGCACCTGAGAGGTTTGCACGAGCCTTGCCTACGTGGTTCAACTGCAAGTTCGACCGAAGTCCATACATTTTATTGTAGAGACTTCCGTATCAGTCGCAGTAGGAAACTCTGGAATTACTTCCAAGGTCTCTTTCCTTTGACCTGATGACAAAGATACTGTTTATCTTGTCGAGTTGCACTATTCTCCCACTCACCTTTTGAAAGAACCATTTTCTTCAAAAAGCATACCGTTCTTTGTGGCAAACCTATTTGCCTCGGTATAGTGAGGGAGGAATACCCAATTACTTGGGATAACCTACAAAGTAGCACTTGTCTGATTTGGAATCGGTTTGTAACCTTTTACACAAGCCCCATATTCCAAATGTTAAGAAAAGATATAGCATGGTTGGGCGTACCATACCATGGCGTCATTTCAACAGACCTAATGGAGCTCTTTTCAGTGTAAAATCCGCAGTCTCTAAAGCATCACTTTAATAGGGATAATGGCAAATTTATTTATGTCATCTTTGATCTTACCATGTCATAAATGGTTCGATTACATCTTCACAGACTTTCCACTCACAGTGGTGTTCCAGGAGGTGTAAGTTATGAAACTCTTTTCACAACTCATCAGACATTCGCTAAACTTGTAACTCAAATATTTCTTTCTGCAATCGAATTGTAGAAACATAATTTTCTTGGTACAATAACTTCTACTTCATTTTGAAAACCTTTCAAATGATTTCAAAAGATCCAGACTTACGTCTCATCAAGTAAATATCCATATATCTACTTGAGTCATTTCTGAAGATAGATAAATCCACTACTTGCAACAACATTTATCGGACTACATACATCAAAATGTATGATCACCAATAAGTTCTTTGCTCGTTCCTTATGGCCTGTGAACGGTATTTCAGTCACTTCACTTTTTGGAGGAAAGTTGCAAGTGTCAGGTGATTCAAAATCAAACGACTTCAAAATCCATCATAATGGAATTTTCCATGCGGGTTTCTCCAATGTGACCAAATGCAGTGCCACACTTGTGTGGTATTCTTTTAGTCTTATGACATTTAGCGTCAGTGTTATGGATGTATCATATTACCATCAATATTCATAACATACATCCCATCTAGGATGGAAGCTTGGCCCTTCATGTTATTCATAATACTGAACAACAGTTGTTGTTTTTATGAACAACTCTTTTGCAAGAAACATTGTGCAATGGGCTAGAGTGTATGGAACTCTAAAATGAATTATGAAAGTAAACCCAGAGGTAAATTATTATCAATATTCATAACATACATCTCATTCATAATGAAAGTATGGCCCTTATGTTATTCATAACATCGAACATCAAAAGTTCTCTTATAAACAACCTTCTTGCAAGATACCTTATGCAATGGGCTAGAGTTTGTGAAACTCCAAACGAATTATAAAAATAAATACAGACGGTAATACACCGATGGAAGGTATAGTAACATTTACTATGTTCCCCGTGTATACCTAAAACTCATTTCTGGCTAGTCTTTCAGGCCATAGTAGTTCTTACATCGAGTTGCAACAGAAAGCAATCGAGCGGGTATCTTTGTGATTAACTCACAGTACCCAAGAATCAGTGATTAACAATTTAATCATAATTCCCAAGGGCTATATCTTTGACCAGCCTTCTATACATCAAAAACTTGTATGACATTCATACATGAGCTGGATATTCCAGTCTCCTTTCTTTCTGCCTTTATACTTCTAACAGTTTAACTTTCAGTATTTCTCCTACTCTCAGAAAAAGCACCGAACTTAAGAGTGGCGTTAGCCCCGGACTTCCTAGGCGTGAAAGTCTTACTAACACCCTTCGGACACTTCCTTTCTCTTTAAGTTGTTGTTTTATTCACCTTTCATCATATGACAGGCGTTCTTCTGGATCCCTCTCTTATCAGTCTAATGCATAGTAAACTCCTTTACTAATAGTTTGCAAACAAACATTGCTTTGGATATCTCATATCTTTTAGCCTTTGTCTGTCTCTGAAAATAATTTTCAGATTCCATGAATATCACATAACTATCCAAACTTTCGAAGTTTGGGTCTCATGGAAACAAACATATTGCGCTTGACTGAAATGGAATTCTAGCTTTTGGATCAACGGACGAGAGTCACATGATCCATAGCATAAGCGAGAGAATACCGAAAGTATGCAATAGGACAAAGTCCTTCTCGGCACTCTTGAGGACAATCCTCACATTACGTTACCAACCGTAAAGTTTTAACCAGATATTTAGCAGCTATTCAATTTTAATAGGGAAGGTGGAAATGCGAGCCATTATTCTACAACTATTATGCAAATCACACTTAGACAGTGTTCAAAATTAATTGCACTGAGAATTAAAAGAATTAATTCTACAGTGCGCTCCCACTCAAATCAATATCTCTCATAATTGATTGTGAGTGATTCAAGATCCGCATTTCAATTCAACGCCATTGATGGTAGCATCACTGATGACGAAAATCTCAATCGGTAGGCAAACTTGCCAATCACATCTCTATGTGACTCTTGTTCATCTTTCGATGCGTGTGTTCCGAGCTCATGACTTTCATGCCTGAACGTCAAGACAACCAAGTGATCTCGCTGCGAGGTCTCAACTCACCCGCCTCACACATCCCTAATCGTTCGTACCCATGTTAGCATGTGATACCCCGAAAAGTTAGGTGCCGTGACGGTGCTACACTTGGGAGAACATTAACTACTTGATATTTTTGTGAGAGATCACCCTAATAAAAGCGACTACCGCGCAATCAAGAAGGGTGCAACATAAGGGATAAACATCTCAGGCAATTCATAGTAGCATGATATGGTATAGCCCTTTCTGACGGAGAAGTCTTGTATTCCTTCGTCTTCGGCATTCACGTCGGTGATCACCTTCGCGAAGATTGCCACCACCTTGTCGATGCAGCAGATAATATTGCTATCTCTATAGCAAATAAAATAATGCATTACACAAGGTTGACACACAGGTCATTTAAAGTGCAATCATATGGCTCCAGCCATCATGCCGAATCATGACACGCAGGTCATGTTAATCAATTTACATTATATAGTCATCTCATACATAATCAAATTATTATGAGCACCGCTATACCACATCACATGCACATGCAAACCCTCCTGCAAAACCAAGTTAGACGCCTCTAATCGGTTCATGCAAAAACTTATTTTTCGTGGCTTCTAAGGTTTCGAAACAAACCGAAGCTACCAACGTCCATCATCAAGTATGATAATTCAAGTCGCTAGATTAACAATGCGGGGTGTATGAAACACGAGATAATAAAATCTCGAGCCCCATACTGAACTTCGTCATACGCATGACCCCCGTGCAGATCATATCTGCATTGCCCTTTCGTCTGCGAAACATCCATCTTTCTTTAACTAAAGTGGAACCCAAAGAACTGTTAGCACTTCGTTGATCTGTCAATCAGCATACTCAGGAGCAGCATGAAAGGATCGCGGATTGCCAGAACTTTGTGAGATTCCACAATGCTGTCAAGATCAAGACTACGCAGATTCAAGGGAAGCAACAAGAACATCGGGTAACAGATTTCATCTGCTACCCGCACAAATAATTTTCAGTAATAGAACTCATCTACTACCTAATTATATTGTGCAACACCCATACATCTCTATGTATTCTAGATCGCAACCTGCATCTACACATAGCACGGCTCATGATGCCACTGTAGGGTAACGCAGCAGAAAACGAAAAATTTCCGACCTACGCACCAGCCCAGGACCACTATGGAGACTGCATACAAGGTTTGATCATTTTCGTTACCGACTCGTAGCGCAGCGGAAGTAGAGTCGATGATGATCGTCGGTGCAGATCCCCGCAGCTAGGATTTACAACCTCCCAACCGCGAGGATGTACTCCCTCATCCGCCACTCGGACAGCCCTCCGGGAGGCGGTCGGACAGTCCCCCGGACGGTGTCGTGGACAGCCCTTCGGGAGGACTCACAGAACTCGGACCGTCACTCGGACAGCCCTTCGGGAGGACACTCGAACAGCCCCTCGGGCAAAAGGATGAAACTACGACCTCTCTACGGGGTTGCACACATACGGTGCCATCTATCCGGCAGGGCTTCGCCGTCGAGAACTAGTTCCCACCGGAACCCAGACAGCCTTTCGGCACTACGAAACTATTTCGTGGGAGGGAGAGAGAATGCCAGATCATGCATGGCTTGTGTGAGAGAGTTGGAGTGGAGTTGGAGAGCACCTCTCCTCCTCCTTATATAGTGGTGGAAGGGGTGGAGGGGGCTGAAATTTCAGCCCACTAAACATGGGGAAAACATGTTCCCACAAAACAAGGAGAACATGTTCCCACCAAACAAGGGAAAAACATGTTCCCTTGTCCATGGTGTTCCCCCATGGGGCCCCACCTTTCTCCCAACACTCTCCACCATTTGTGGGGGCTGCCCCCCACCATGGGGGGCCCCCCCAACATCTTTGTCCAGCCACAAGGGGCTGCCCCCTCAAGGGGAGCGCCCCCAAAACAGCCCGCACGTATCGTGGGATCTTGTCCCCTCACGCTGGGACAAGATGTTTTCCGCGACTATTACTTCTGAAAATTCCGAAAGGTCCCAGAACATTTCCGACACCCTCTAAAATTATCTGGACACGCTCTGGAACATTTCCAGTATGGTGGTTTAATTTAAAACCATCTTTGTTTACCCGGTAAACAACTCCGGCAGCTCCGAAACTTTTTTTTCGGTTTTTTCTCCAGAAATTACCAGACCAATCTAGCAACCTCCAAAACATTCCCGGTGCTTGCCGAAACCTTTTTGGATCAATGGTTTTATCCGAAACAACTTTTCGGTTTTACCGAAACTTTTTCAGTGTTCTCTCTCCGGAACTCTTCCGTTGTCTCCGAAACTTTTCGGTGATTTTCTCTCAGACTCCCTGTCTAGTATTCAGCAGATAGATGACCCTTAAGCGTGTGACCCTATAGGTTCGGTGAAGTATAGACATGACACGGAACACCTTCCGATCAATGATCAACATCGGAGCCGTGGACACCCATATTGACCCCTATACCCACACGAATGAATATTCGAGTGAACCTCCAGTTGCCGTGTGCTATTCCTGTTGCTTCACGATATGTTACAAATACCCGAGGTTAGACATGTAGGCATTTCCGTGGATCAACAACTTGTCCACTATGCCAGTTACCTCGTTACCGGTATTGTTCTCTTTTCTCGTTACCGTGTTCCGGCATCCCTGTGATCAAATCACAAAGTGTCTGGCCAGACGATGATGGATACCGTAACACCAAGAGGGCCCAGAGATATCTCTCCATCGTCGGAGGAGCAAATCCCAATCTCGAGCTATCAAGTTACTTGACACACTTTTCCATGAACCCGTAAGCCGCCGTAATAGCCACCCATTTACGGATGACGTTTAACAAACCCCAAAGTTCATGAAGCAAGTATGAAGAAACTCGACACTCTCATGGTCTAAGGAATTTTGCAAACATTAACCATCTCTGTGTTATTAACCATTAATATGTGACGAAAGTAACTCATAGCATAACATCAATTTGGGTCGATTCAACACAAATGTTCTTCTAACACTGTGCCCTCAAAATTGCTGGCATAGACATGCCCATGATCAGGAAAACAGAACCATCATGCAATACTTGAGCTAGTCTTAGAGGCCAGACTAGGAATACATATTACCGTTTATTATTCCACACGTGCATATGAGTCTTCCTCCGAGCCTCGTTTTATTTGCAGACTCGAGAACCATAGCAGTTATAGCATGGAACATAAACCTAATTATGAACAGGGAGATAATCAATAACATTTATTATTGCCTCTAGGGCATATCTCCTACACGAGAGCAGACCTAGCAACCCCTTATACAAGCGCGGTTGCGTTCCCAGTCCAACTCGGCGTGCGCCGCTCCTTACTGACGTCAAATAAGCTTCGGCTGATGTATACGACGCAGAACGCCCATACTATGCCCACGTGATGGTTAGTGCTATCGGGCCAGAGGCCCCTCGGATCAAATATCCAAACCATAGTGGATTAGGAGCACGCGGAAATGAGCAGAGACTCACGATCGATGTGACCCCGTCGCCCCGTCTCGAGGACTTGCGGCAAGGGCTAAGAATGCCCGGCCACGCCTCGTAGTTATCTCGCGGGCACCTCTCAGGTCAACCCGACTCCACATCACTTCGCATTAAGCTCACGCGGGTACCCCTCAGGGCCGACCCGTCTTTAGTAACATGGTTTAGTGCAAGTCAAATCAACAACAGTATCTGTGTGTCTGACACCAGGGGAATCCTGAGGAATCACCCTCGATGGAATCCCACCTGATGTTAAAGTCAAGGTGAACGAAGGAGGAATCACCCTCGAGGTCCACACTGGAGAAGTTGCACGACGACGCTGTTATCGGGGGTGGTGTAGGAGGAATCACCCTCGCTTACCACGACCGAGTAACTAACCTACAAGGTTATCATCAGAAGTGCTGACGAGGTATCACCCTCGGCACTTGACGGTAACCCAGTAGTGTCGGCAACTAAGGGGGATGTGATGTGCGGTGCCAGGGTCTAGTCTTCAATCCCGATGATCGGGTCTTCTGACATCCAGCGGGGCAGTCGGGATCAAGTGGGGGTCTCTGTCGGGACTCTACCCAGCCTATACTAATCAGTCTAGGATAACCAGAAAGGTAGCAAGGCAGGTTACAATAATCAGGCTATGCAACAGATATAGGAAAACAGTAGCAGTATCAGTTCTAATGCAAGCATAAGAGAGAAGAGAATAGGCGATATAGGCATGTTCAAAATGGGGGTGCTTGCCTGTTTGCTCTGGGGCAAGGGCAAGGTCGCCTGTGGTGTCGTCGGGGACGTAGTCGTACTCCTGAGCTGCGTCTGCCTCGGGAGCTACGTCAACGTCGGGGTCTACTGAGAGAGAAGAGGGGGAAGAAACAGGTAAACATAATGCAAACAAATGCAATACGGGTGCGTGTGATGCTATGATGCAGTGCAGGGTTGCCTAAATATGCATCTAAGTCATTTTAATTATTTTTTGAATTAATCTGGGATTTATTTACTGAAGTGTGTGCACTATTCATCTGCCGGATACGGGTCCGGAGTTACGAGTTCTTCTATGTAGGGGGTTCCGACAAAGAAACGGACGGCACGATTAGACTCGTCTCGTCGTTCTGAGCAATTTTCATATTTTAACTTTTTCGATCCGAGCTACGGTTTAAAAGTTATTAATTTTCAAAGTTTATTTAAATTTCTGGAATTTATTTATTTACAGAAAAGTGAATTATGACGTCAGCATGACGTCGCTGTGACGTCAGCGGTCAACAGGCGCTGACCAGAGTCAATCCTGACATGTGGGACCCACATGTCAGTCTCTGTTTATCTTAATCAACGAATTAACTTAATCCACAGGGTTAATTAGGGGGCGGGCCCCACTTGTCAGTGAGACATTAGGCTAAACTAATTATTTTATTTAATTAAATGTTTAATTAGGTTAATTAGCCGTGGGGGCCCACACGTCAGTGACTGGGGTTGCCCAGTCAGCACGTTGACTGCGTCAACCCAGTCAACGGGGCCCCCAGGGCCCACTGGCAGCCACCCTGAGGTGGGGCCCGGCCTCGCCACGTCGGCGGCGACCGGCGGCAAGTCGCCGGTGACCAAAACAGCGGCGGCGCGGCTCGGGCGCTCGTCGGACTTCGCACACAGGCCACCAAAAGGGACGGGGCCGGGTGCGTTCGAACGGCCATTCGACGGCGCGTCGAATGGTGGCGGTGGTGTGGCCGGAAACGGCGTGTATCACCGGCGGCGAGCTCTGCAGCGGGCGCCGGAGTTCGGCCACCGTCGGATTCGTAGCTAGGGAGTACGGAAGAGCGCGTGCGCGGGCGCGTTCGATTCCTAGAAGCAGCAGGAACAAGATGCCGTGCTCAAACGAGCACGACAGGGGCCATGGCCACGGCGGCGAGGCGAGCTGCGGCGTCGGGCTCACGGCACGGTGCTGAGCTAGCTACGGTGCGCGTGGAGGGCAACGAGAAGAGGCAGGAGGCGGAGAGGCTCACCGAGGGGCGCACGGTGGCCGTTGGAAGCTTAGTAGCGCAGCTCGGCGACCGGAATCGGAGAAGCTCGCCGGAGCCAGAGAAGAAGGGGGCGACGGCGTCCAGCGGCTGCAGGGGCTCCGGGCTCCTGCTCGTGGTTGAGGACGAAGTAGCGGAGAGTGGCGGAGCTCGTGGATGTGCTGGTGGAGCTCGAGAGCGTCGGTGGCCATGTCTACGGCAAGGCCACGGCGACGGTGGCGCTCGTCGACGGATCTGGGAGGAGAGGGAGAGGCGAGGCGAGCGTGGGAGAAGGGGGAAATGACGGGGAGGACCAGGCGGAGAGCACCAGCTCGACCTTATCCCCTCCTGGCCAGCCGCGGCGTCGCGGTGTCGGCGTTGGAGCGGCGCGCGCGCGCTCGGCCAGGGAGAAGGCGACAGCGCGAAGGAGAGAAGGAGATCGGGCCAGATGGGCCGGCTGCCGGGGCACTGTGCACTTAGGCCCAGTGCACAGTGCCTCGTTTTATTTTTCTGTTTTTGCTTTACCCCTTTTCTTTATTTATTTCCTGTTTCGAAATAGTTAGCACACTTTTGCACTTTTGCAAAATATGAGAGTTGACCCAAATATTGCATTGCATTATTATCTTTCACCAAAAATTGGTTTGGACAGATTTGGAATTCATTTGTACTTGAAATGATTTAAAATGGATTTAAATATCCTATTTTGGTGCTGTTTCATCTAGTTAGAGTCACTTATCTAACTCCAACTACCTTGATGTTGATTTTAGAATTATTCCTGGATTATTTGCCATTTAATGAACATTTTCCCAGCAGAGTTTGATCAACTTCAAATTTCACTTTCGAATTTGAGTTGATTTTCAAAATGGAGTTGAGTTGCTTTGATTAACCACTTTGTTTAAGCACTGCAAATGATATGACTTGGCAAGATTAACAGAGTGTCACAGAGCTTATTACAAGGGGGTGTTACACCAGGTTACGTGAGATGGGGTGGGAGGGGCGCACAACCCCTTAGTGGGCTGGTGTGCCCCCTCCCCTTGGCCCATAAGGCCCCCCAACGCTTGCCGGGGCCTCCGAAACTCCTTTCGGTCATGCTGGTCGTCACCCGGTACTCCCAGAACAATTCCGGACTCCAATACCCTTCGTCCAATATATCGATCTTCACCTCCGGACCATTCCGGAGTTCCTCGTCATGTCCGGGATCTCATCCGGGACTCCGAAAAACCTTCGGTAACCACATACTATTCCCATTACAACTCTAGCGTCACCGAACCTTAAGTGTGTAGACCCTACGGGTTCGGGAACCATGCAGACATGACCGAGACACCTCTCTGGCCAATAACCAATAGCGGGATCTGGATACCCATACTGGCTCCCACATGTTCCACGATGATCTTATCGGATGAACCACGATGTCGGGGATTCAATCAATCCCGTATACAATTCCCTTTGTCCATCGGTATGTTACTTGCCCGAGATTCGATCGTCGGTATCCCCGTACCTCGTTCAATCTCGTTACCGGCAAGTCTCTTTACTCGTTCCGTAATGCATGATCCCGTGACTAACTCCTTAGTCACATTGAGCTCATTATGATGATGCATTACCGAGTGGGCCCAGAGATACCTCTCCGTCATACGGAGTGACAAATCCCAGTCTCGATTCGTGCCAACCCAACAGACACTTTCGGAGATACCTGTAGTGCACCTTTATAATCACCCAGTTATGTTGTGACTTTTGATACACCCAAAGCATTCCTACGGTATCTGGGAGTTGCACAATCTCATGGTCTAAGGAAATGATACTTGACATTAGAAAAGCTTTAGCAAACGAACTACACGATCTTGTGCTATGCTTAGGATTGGGTCTTGTCCATCACATCATTCTCCTAATGATATGATCCCGTTATCAACGACGTCCAATGTCCATGGTCAGGAAACCACAACCATCTATTGATCAACGAGCTAGTCAACTAGAGGCTCACTAGGGACATATTGTGGTCTATGTATTCACACATGTATTACGGTTTCCGGTTAATACAATTATAGCATGAACAATAGACAATTATCATGAACAAGGAAATATAATAATAAACATTTTATTATTGCCTCTAGGGCATATTTCCAACAGTCTCCCACTTGCACTAGAGTCAATAATCTAGTTACATTGTGATGAATCAAACCCCCATAGTGTTCTGGTGCTGATCATGTTTTGCTCGTGGAAGAGGTTTAGTCAACGGGTCTGCAATATTCAGATCCGTATGTACTTCGCAAATCTCTAGGTCATATTGTAGATGCTGCTTCCACGCTCCACTTGGAGCTATCCCAAATGGTTGCTCCACTATAGGTATCCGGTTTGCTACTCAGAGTCATCCGGATAGGTGTTAAAGTTTGCATCGACGTAACCCTTTGCGCTGAACTCTTTATCACCTCCATAACCGAGAAACATTTCCTTATTCCTCTAAGGACAATTTTGACCGCTATCCAATGGTCCACTCCTGGATCACTCTTGTACCCCCTTGCCAGACACGTGGCAAGGCACATATCAGGTGCGGTACACAGCATGGCATATCGTATAGAGCCTATGGCTAAGGCATAGGGGACGACCTTCATCCTTTCTCTTTCTTCTGCCGTGGTCGAGCTTTAAGTCTTAACTTCACACCTTACAACTCAGGCAAGAACTCCTTTGACTAATCCATTTTGAACTCCTTCAAAATCATGTCAAGGTATGTGCTCTGTGAAAGTCTTATCAGGCGTCTTGATCTATCTCTATAGATCTTGATACCCAACATGTAAGCAGTTTTACCCAGGTCTTCCTTTGAAAAACTCCAATCAACCAACCCTTTATGCTTTCCAGAAATTCTACATCATTTCCGATCAACAATATGTCATTCACATATATTTATCAGAAATGTCGTAGTGCTCCCACTCACTTTCTTGTAAATACAAGTTTCTTGCAAACCTTGTATAAACCCAAAAACTTTGATCACCTCATCAAAGTGTATGTTCCAACTCTGAGATGCTTGCTCCAGTTCATAGAAGGATCGCTGGAGCTTGCATACCTTTTAGCATCCTTAGGATCGACAAAACCTTCTGGTTGTATCACATATAGCCTTTCCTCACGGAAACCGTCAAGGAAACTTTGTTTTGACATCCATCTGCCATATTTCGTAAATGAAAATGCAACAACTGCTAACATAATTCTAATAGACTTTAGCATCGCTATGATTGAGAGAGTCTCATCACAGTCAACTCCTTGAACTTGTCGGAAACTTCTTTGAGACAAGTCGAGCTTCATAAATGGTGACATTACCATCAGCGTCTGTCTTCTTCTTAAAGATCCATTTATTCTCAATGGCTTGCCGATCATCGGGCAAGTCCACCAAAGTCCATACTTTGTTCTCATACATGGATCCTATCTCGGATTTCATGGCTCCTAGCCATTTGTTGGAATCCGGGCCCATCATCGCTTCTCCATAGCTCGTAGGTTCACCGTTGTTCAACAACATGACCTTTAAGACAGGGTTACCACTCAGAAGTTGTGCGCACCCTTGTCGACCTACGAGGTTTGATAGTAACTTGATCTGAAGCTTCATGATCATCATCATTAGCTTTATCTTCAACTGATGTAGGTGCCACAGAAACATCTTTCTGTGCTGCGCTACTCTCTGGTTGGAGTAAAGGTTCAACAACCTCATCAAGTTCTATCTTCCTCCCACTCAATTCTTTCGAGAGAAACTCTTTCTCGAGAAAGGACCTGTTCTTAGCGACAAACACTTTGCCCTCAGATCTGAGATAGATGGTATACCCAATAGTCTTCTTTGGGTATTCTATGAAGACACAATTATCCGCTTTGGGTTCGAGCTTTTTTGGCTGAAGCCTGCAGCCCCAAACCTTAAGAAACGACAACTTAGGTTTCTTTGCCAAACCATAGTTCATGCGGTGTCATCTCCACGGACTTAGATGGTGCCCTATTTAAAGTGAATGTAGTTGTCTCTAATGCATAACCCCAAAACGATAGCGGTAGATCAGTAAGAGACATCATAGATCGCACCATATCCAATAGAGTGCGATTACGACGTTCGGACACACCATTACGCTATGGTGTTCCAGGTGGCATCAACTGTGAAACGATTCCCCCTTGTCTTAAGTGATTGCCAAACTCATAACTCAGATACTCTCCCCTTGATCATATCGTAGGAACTTGATCTTCTTGTTACGATGATTCTCAACTTCACTCTGAAATTGTTTGAACTTTTCAAACGTTTCAGACTTATGCTTCATTAAGTAAACATACCCATATCTACTCAATTCATCGGTGAAGGTGAGAAAATAACGATATCCACTGCATGCGTCAACACTCATCGGACCGCACACATCAGCATGTATGATTTCCAACAAGTCACTTGCCCGTTCCATTGTTCCAAAAAAACAGGGTTTTAGTCATCTTGCCAATGAGGCATGGTTCGCATGTGTCAAGTGATTCAAAATCAAGTGACTCCAAAAGTCCATCGGCATGGAGGTTCTTCATGCGCTTTACACCAATATGACCTAAGCGACAGTGCCACAAGAAAGTGGTACTATCATTATCAACTCTACATCTTTTGGCATCAGTGTTATGAACATGTGTATCACTACGACTGAGATTCAATAAACCATTCATATTGGGTGTATGACCATATAAGGTGTTATTCATGTAATCAGAATAACCATTATTCTCTGACTTAAATGAATAACCGTATTGCAATAAACATGATCTAATCATGTTCATGCTCAACGTAGACACCAATGCAAACAACATTTATCTAGGTTCAACACTAATCCCGAATGTAGAGGGAGCGTGCGATGGTGATCACATCAACCTTGGAAACAATTCTAACACACATCGTTACCTCGCCCTTAGCTAGTCTCCGTTTATTCCGTAGCTTTTGTTTCGAGTTACCAATATTAGCAACTGAACCGGTATCTAATACCCAGGTGCTACTAGGAATACTAGTAAGGTACACATCAATAACACATATATCAAATATATTTTTGTTGAAGTTGCCAGCCTTCTTATCTACCAAGTATTTGAGGCAGTTCCGCTACCAGTGACCGTTCCCCTAATAGAAGCACTTCGTCTCGGGTTTGGGTTCTTGGGTTTCCTCACTGGAGCGGCAACTGGTTTGCCATTCATGAAGTTTCCCTTCTTGCCCTTGCCCTTCTTGAAACCAGTGGTCTTGTTAACCATCAACACTTGATGCTCCTTCTTGATTTCTACCTTCACGGCCTTAAGCACGACGAACAGCTCCGGGATCATCTTCCCTTGCATGTTATAGTTCATCATGAAGCTCTAGTAGCTTGGTGATAGTGACTGGAGAACTCTGTCAATCACTCTCTTATCTAGAAGATTAACTCCCACTTGATTCAAGCGATTGAAGTACCTAGACATTCTGAGCACATGCTCACTGGCTGAGTTATTCTCCTCCATCTTGTAGGCAAAGATCTTGTCAGAGGTCTCAAACCTCTCAATACGGGCATGAGCCTGAAATACCAATTTCAGCTCTTGGAACATCTCATATGTTCCATGGCGTTCAAAAACGCATTTGGAGCCCCGATTCTAAGCCGTAAGCATGGCGCACTAAACTATCAAGTAGTCATCAGAACGAGTCTGCCAGATGTTCACAACATCCACAGACGGTGCTAGAGGGGTTGGCACACGGAGCGGTGCATCAAGGATAGAAGCCTTCTGTGTAGCAGTGAGGACAATCCTCAGACTACGGCCCCAGTCTGCACAATTGCTCACAATATCTTTCAACTTAGTCTTTCTCTAGGAACGTATTAAAATAGGGAGCTAAAGTGCGAGCTATTGATCTACAACATAATTTGCAAATACAATTTAGACTATGTTCATGATAATGAGTTCAACTAATCAAATTATTTAATGAACTCCCACTCAGATAGACATCCCTCTAGTCATCTAAGTGATACATGTGTTGGGTAACGCAGCAGAAAACAAAAATTTCCGACCTACGCACCAGCCCAGGACCACTATGGAGACTGCATATAAGGTTTGATCATTTTCGTTACCGACTCGTAGCGCAGCGGAAGTAGAGTCGATGACGATCGGCGGTGCAGATCCCCGCAGCTAGGATTTACAACCTCCCAACCGCGAGGATGTATCCCCTCGTCTTCCCTTCAGACAGCCCTCCGGGAGGCGGTCGAACAGTCCCCCGGATGGTGTCGCGGACAGCCCTTCGGGAGGACCTTCGAAACTCGAACGGTCACTCGGACAGCCCTTCGGGAGGACTCACAGAACTCGGACCGTCACTTGGACAGCCCTTCGGGAGGCACTCTCGAACAGCCCCTCGGGCACTAAGATCGAAACTACGACCTCTCTACAGAGTTGCACACATACGGTGTCATCTATCCGGCAGGGCTTCGCCGTCCAGAACTAGTTCCCACCGGAACCCAGACAGCCTTTCGGCTCTACGAAACTCTTTTCGTGGGAGGGAGAGAGAAGCCAGATCATTGCATGGCACTTGTATGTGAGAAGGGATGAAGGATTGAGCAGCCCCCTCTCCTCCTTATATAGGAAAACCAAGGGGTAGGATAGGCATTCAAGAAATACCAAAATACCCATGAAGGAAACTCTTTCCAAGGGCATAAGAGAGAAACCAAAGGACATGTGGAGCTCCAAGGAGGAGCTCCACATGTGGCCGGCCACCCCCTAGGGCCCCCCCCCCCAAGGGGACTCTCATCCATCCACATCACCTTCTAGAAGCCTTTAGCAAAAGCCCTAAAAGGTGGTTTTCCAAAAAATTCCAAAAAGCACTTTCACTATTCACGACGACATTTTTCAGCGTCCGTTTGAACTGAAAATATTTATGTGGGCTTAGAACATTTCCAGTACCCACTAAAATAATTTTCAACGCGTTCTGGAACAATTCCAGTTCAGTGATTTCATCTGCGAAAAGCATCTGAAGCGGTTCCGGCAGCCCCGGAACATTTCCGGTTTTTCTTCCAGAAAATTCCCAGAAGTTTCCAGAATGATTCTGGCATCCTCCAAGAATTATCAGGCATGTGCCGAAACCATTTTGACTTAATGGTATCCCCTGAAACAACTTTTCAGTTTCACCGGAACTCATCCGGTGACCTCTCTCTGCGGAACTTTTCCGCTGTCTGAAACTTTTCGGTGTCCGAAACTTTTTCGGTGATTTTCTCTCAGACTCCCTGTCTAGTATTCAGCAGATAGATGACCCTTAAGCGTGTGACCCTATAGGTTCGGTGAAGTATAGACATGACCTGGAACCCCTTCCGATCAATGATCAACATCGGAGCCATGGACACCCATATTGACCCCTATACCCACACGAATGAATATTCGAGTGAACCTCCAGTTGCCGTGTGCTATTCCTATTGCTTCGCGATATGTTACAAATACCCGAGGTGAGACATGTTGGCATTCCCGTGGATCAACAACTTGTCCACTATGCTAGTTACCTCGTTACCGGTATTGTTCTCTTTTCTCGTTACTGTGTTCCGGCATCCCTGTGATCAAATCACCCTGTGTCTGGCCAGACGATGATGGATACCGTAACACCGAGAGGGCCCAGAGATATCTCTCCATCGTCGGAGGAGCAAATCCCAATCTTGAGCTATCAAGTTACTTGACATACTTTCCCATGAACCCGTAAGCTGCCGTAATAGCCATCCAGTTACGGATGACGTTTAACAAACCCCAAAGTTCATGAATCAAGCATGAAGAAACTCGATACTCTCATGGTCTGAGGAATTATGCAAACGTTAACCATCTCTGTGTTATTAACCATTAACTTGTGACGAAAGAATCTCATAGCATAACATCAATTTGGGTCGATTCAACACAAATGTTCTGCTAACAATTGTGCCCTCAAAATTGCCGGCATAGTCATGCCCATGATCAGGAAAACAGGATCATCATGCAATACTTGAGCCAGTCATAGAGGCTTGACTAGGAATACATTTTACCGTTTATTATCCCACACGTGCACATGAGTTTCCCTCCAAGCCTCGTTTTATTTGTAGACTCGAGAATCATTGCAGTTATAGCATGGAACATAAACCTAATTATGAACAGGGAGATAATCAATAACATTTATTATTGCCTCTAGGGCATATCTCCTACAACATGATCCGAATCGACTAGGCCGTGTCCGATCATCACATGAGACGGACTAGTCATCAACGGTGAACATCTCCATGTTGATCGCATCTACCATACGACTCATGTTCGACCTTTCGGTCTCTCGTGTTCCGAGGCCATGTCTGTACATGCTAGGCTCGTCAAGTCAACCTAAGTGTTTCGCATGTGTAAATCTGGCTTACACCCGTTGTATGCGAACGTTAGAATCTATCACACCCGATCATTACGTGGTGCTTCGAAACAACGAACCTTCGCAATGGTGCACAGTTAGGGGGAACACATTTCTTGAAATTTTAGTGAGGGGTCATCTTATTTATGCTACCGTCGTTCTAAGCAAATAAGATGTAAACATGACAAACATCACATGCAAATCATAAAGTGACATGATATGGCCAATATCATCTTGCGCTTTTGATCTCCATCTTCGAGGCGCGGCATGATCACCATCGTCACCGGCATGACACCATGATCTCCATCATCATGATCTACATCATCGTGTCTTCATGAAGTTGTCTCGCCAACTATTACTTCTACTGCTATGGCTAACGGTAAGCAATAAAGTAAAGTAATTACATGGCGCTTATATTGACTCGCAGGTCATACAATAAATTAAGACAACTCCTATGGCTCCTGCCGGTTGTCACATTCATCGACATGCAAGTCGTGATTCCTATTACAAGAACATGATCAATCTCATACATCACATATATAATTCATCACATCCTTTTTGGCCATATCACATCACATAGCATACCCTGCAAAAACAAGTTAGACGTCCTCTAATTGTTGTTGCATGTTTTACGTGGCTGCTATGGGTTTCTAGCAAGAACGTTTCTTACCTACGCAAAAGCCACAACGGTGATATGCCAATTGCTATTTACCCTTCATAAGGACCCTCTTCATCGAATCCGATCCGACTAAAGTGGGAGAGACAGACACCCGCTAGCCACCTTATGCATCAAGTGCATGTCAGTCGGTGGAACCTGTCTCACGTAAGTGTACGTGTAAGTTCGGTCCGGGCCGCTTCATCCCACAATGCCGCCAAATCAAGATAAGACTAGTAACAGTAAGCAAATTTAACAAATCATCGCCCACAACTACTTGTGTTCTACTCGTGCATAGAATCTACGCATAGACCTAGCTAATGATGCCACTGTTGGGGAACGTAGTAATAATTCAAAAAAATTCCTACGTGTCACCAAGATCAATCTCGGAGATGCTAGCAACGAGAGAGAGGGAGTGCATCTTCATACCCTTGAAGATCGCTAAGCAGAAACGTTACAAGAACGCGGTTGATGGAGTCGTACTCGCGGCGATCCAAATCGCGGAAGATCTGATCCAAGCGCCGAACGGACGGCGCCTCCGCGTTCAACACACGTACAGCCCGGGGACGTCTCCTCCTTCTTGATCCAGCAAGGGTAGAGGAGAAGTTGAGGGAGAACTCCGGCAGCACGACGGCGTGGTGGTGGAGCTCATGGTTCTCCGGCAGGGCTTCGCCAAGCACTACGGAGGAGGAGGAGGTGTAGGAGGAGGGAGGGCTGCGCCAGGGAAGGGGGTGTTGCAGCCCTCTCTATCCCTCACTATATATAGGGGAAGGGGGGAGGAGGAGGTGCCCTAGGGTTTCCCTAGGGGAGGGGCAGCGACCACAAGGGAAACCCTAGATGGGTTTGGGCGCCCCCACCCCTAGGAATCTTGCCCCCCAAGCCGGGAGGGGCGGCTGCCCTAGGGGAGGTGCCCCCACCTCTCCAGGTTACGTGAGATGGGGTGGGAGGGGCGCACAACCCCTTAGTGGGCTGGTGTGCCCCCTCCCCTTGGCCCATAAGGCCCCCCAACGCTTGCCGGGGCCTCCGAAACTCCTTTCGGTCACGCTGGTCGTCACCCGGTACTCCCAGAACAATTCCGGACTCCAATACCCTTCGTCCAATATATCGATCTTCACCTCCGGACCATTCCGGAGTTCCTCATCATGTCCGGGATCTCATCCGGGACTCCGAACAACCTTCGGTAACCACATACTATTCCCATTACAACTCTAGCGTCACCGAACCTTAAGTGTGTAGACCCTACGGGTTCGGGAACCATGCAGACATGACCGAGACACCTCTCTGGTCAATAACCAATAGCGGGATCTGGATACCCATACTGGCTCCCACATGTTCCATGATGATCTTATCGGATGAACCACGATGTCGGGGATTCAATCAATCCCGTATACAATTCCCTTTGTCCATCGGTATGTTACTTGCCCGAGATTTGATCGTCGGTATCCCCGTACCTCATTCAATCTCGTTACCGGCAAGTCTCTTTACTCGTTCCGTAACGCATGATCCCATGACTAACTCCTTAGTCACATTGAGCTCATTATGATGATGCATTACCGAGTGGGCCCAGAGATACCTCTTCGTCATACGGAGTGACAAATCCCAGTCTCGATTTGTGCCAACCCAACAGACACTTTCGGAGATACCTATAGTGCACCTTTATAGTCACCCAGTTACGTTGTGACGTTTGATACACCCAAAGCATTCCTACGGTATCCGGGAGTTGCACAATCTCATGGTCTAAGGAAATGATACTTGACATTAGAAAAGCTTTAGCAAACGAACTACACGATCTTGTGCTATCCTTAGGATTGGGTCTTGTCCATCACATCATTCTCCTATTGATATGATCCCGTTATCAACGACATCCAATGTCCATGGTCAGGAAACCACAACCATCTATTGATCAACGAGCTAGTCAACTAGAGGCTCACTAGGGACATATTGTGGTCTATGTATTCACACATGTATTACGGTTTCCGGTTAATACAATTATAGCATGAACAATAGACAATTATCATGAACAAGGAAATATAATAATAAACATTTTATTATTGCCTCTAGGGCATATTTCCAACAAGCTGACCCCGCCGACGGCTACTACTACCCTTCCGGCGAGTACTTCTACGAGGAGCCGACCAACGACCAGGAGTAGGTTCGGAGGATCCTAGGCAGGAGGCCTACGCTTTTTGATCGTAGTATTTTATTTTGCCCCGTCTTTCTAAAGGCTTATCTCTGTTTCTGTAATATATCTGTACCCAGATATCTGAAGCTTCCGCTGACGCTTGTATGCCATCGAGATATGTATTCGAGCCCTCGAGGCCCTGGCTTGTAATATAAAGCTTGTATGACTTTATTTATGTTTTAGAGTTGTGTTGTGATATCTTCAAGTGAGTCCTTAGGCTTGATCGTGCGCATTTGCGTGTATGGTTAGTGCACGATTAAGCCGGGGTCGTCACATCTCTGTCATGTCATGTGAGGGCTGGGAAGACCTGATCTTGCCTTTGTGCTATTCGGTTCGATCACAGCGACCGAGAGGAAAAGAGCCCTGGCATGAGAGATGAACAAAGGTGCCGCAGCCCGGCCCGTCGAGCTCTCGCCTCGCCGTTAGTCCGCGCGCGCTGCCTCATCACCACCGCCGGACATTGGAGCTCGCCCCGCATCGCCCCAAGTCTGCCAGCCAAAAACCCCCCAAAATCGCACTCACAGCCCCCTCCAGCGCCAAACGTCCGCCGCACTCCCACTGTTTGTCTCTGCAAAACGTCAGGGGGAAGGAGGAGTACGCAGGCCTTCTTGCGGCGGCGCGAGGCGAGTCCATGATAATCATGTCTATCTTCTCTGTGGTTCCTCCCATTCTCTGACTCACAGCTCCTTACAACTCCGCAGCTTCTGCGCAGACCACCTGCTCGACGGAATGCCTTAGAGGCTTTTAACAACGAAGAAAACATCAAAACGGCCGTGGCCGGCGGTGAGCAGGGGCGGGCCTACCTCAATTCAAGGGTATGCAATTCAAGGGTGGCAAGGTCTAGTAATAGACTGTTGGGCCATGGTGCAAGCCATACATTGGTGTTACGGATCCTCTTATCGCCGAGGCAATGGCGCTGCGTGATGGTGTGCTTTTTGCCAAACTTCGAGGTTACACGCATGCGATAATGGAGGTGGACTGCCTGGAGATGGTTGATCTCTGGAACACTCGTTACAATTCTCGTTCTATTGTGGCTCCTATCTTAGTTGAAATTGGAGAGCTTGCTAGTGATTTTTCTCTTTTTGTAATTCAACATATAATCGGGTCAGCAAACGTTCCAGCGCATCTATGTGCCAAGCGTGCTTGCACATTGAATGTGACTGATAGCTGGCTCGAGGACACTCCCGGCTTCCTCTTGACTAGCCTATTGGCTGACTGTCAAGAGAACGCCTTCGTTTGAATAAAGCTCTCTATATTGCCCGCAGTTCAACACCCATTATTTTTACCAAAAAAACTAGGTATATATGGTATATATACTGTGTATGTATAAGGAAAAACGAAACTGTACACCACGAGTTGGCCCATTGGCCCAAATGGCTGTAGCGCACGCACGCAGATCAGACCATCATCACCCCCAAAAAAGTATCCATCTATCAGATCCAGGAGACGAACCGGCCACCAGCACCTCCCTGCCCCTGTTCTGTACTTCTGTTCCCACGCGAGCGGTGAGCCGCCAGGCGGCCACGGCCAGGGCTGTTGCCATCGCCTGCTCCACGATCGGATGTGTGCACGGCGGCGCAGACCGCGGACGACGGGACTAATCCATCCCCGCTCACTTTGGTTCTGATCCCTGCAGCCGGCAGCGGGAAGCAGACATTGATTCAGTTTGAAACCAACAACCCACAGATTCAGATTCGGGTATAATATGCAAATTAGATGTATTAATCCATCACTTCTGAAATTGGGGCCTCTCCTCTCATGACAATTCTTATTTCTTAGTCGAACTGAATTCATCTGTAGGGGCACGGTTTTCTTCTTGTAGTGCTAAACACTTGTCTGTCTATTTAATTATGGCGAAATTAGAACTTGTCTGTCTTTTTAAATTATAATGGTCAAATTAGTTTGAACACGTGTCTGTCTATTCAGAATTTCAGATGCATGCGTACAAAACTAAGTTAGCTTGAACACTTGTCTGTCTATTTATTTATAGTCAAATTAGAACTCGTTTGTAGTCAACTATGAATTATTTAGACATGAGAATTTACAATTTTCCATCTAAATTTGCAATGTAAGAATGTTAATAAATTTTGAATTTTTTACAGTGAGCATTATCTATAAACAATAGTACTCCACCGTTTTTACGCCTATATGTTGAAAAATACCAAGTTATGATAGATTTTTATGAACATAATATATATATTATGCGATATCTTTCATACAGTTTAGAACTAGTACAATATGCTGCTATAATTGGTTATACGTGCCAAAAGGAAGGCTAGGCTTCCAATAAAAAGGATTCAAATTTTGAATACACAGTGTTCAATTCCTGGGCCCGTCCCTGGCGGTGAGGACCACATCGGCACCCTACGGGACGAGCTGCTTCAGACCAGGTGATGTGGTGATACTACGTGGTAATCTTGGTTTCTCTGCCTATTCCCCATCTGGTTCCTTCCTCTCACTGACGCTATGTACCCAACAACTCGGCAGCCTTGGTGGAGGCGACATGGTCAACACAAGGTCCAGGAGTCTTCCTAACGAGGGCAACATGGCAGGGGCGCTGGCCAGTGGCGAGGACCGCATCGGCGCCCTCCCCGACGAGCTCCTCCAGCACGTGATGTCCTTCTTGCTTTCCCGCGACGCCGTGCGGACGTGCGTGCTCGCTAGGCGCTGGAGCACGCTCTGGAAGTCCGTGCCTGCCCTACGCATCCAGGATGACCTTGCGACTGACTGCTACAAGTTCGTGGATGAGCTGCTGCGCCTCCGTGACCAGGCGCCATTGAATGTATGTGACATCTGTGATGCGTGCGAGGATTCGGATGCAGAGGATCCGGAAACCTTTTGCGAGGAGGCGTCCAATCGCATTGTGCCGTGGCTCCGGTATGCTTTGTTGCATCAAGTTCGGGTGCTACGAGTTTCTGCTCCTGTCTTCCCAACCGACCTGGTTCTCGTCTCTTCACACCTGAAGAGGATAGAACTTTGTCATATGCAGTTTGAAGACTCTCTGGATTTTTCGAGCTGCCAGGTGTTAGATGTGTTAGAGATGACAGATTGTAACATCTATGCGAGTATCTTTTGCCAGTCATTACGACACCTTAACATGAAAGGCGGATGTTTTGACAATGAAATCCGCTATCGTATTTCTACCCCAAATCTCGTTAGCTTGAAACTAGCTCCAGAGTCGGGCCTGACTCCATTGCTTGATGGCATGCCATCACTGGTAACAGCATCTGTTGAATCTTCCGAAGAGGAGTTTCATCACTGTTTTGCTTTACCATCATGTGATGATGGATGCAATAGGGAAGAAACATTTTCTGTGGTTTTGGAAGGCTTTTCTGCTGCTACAAACTTAGAGTTAACAAGTGATGATCTGGTATGCTCCCACTTCTGCTGATTCCTATTGATGTTTGTCATCTGCTAGTCTCGTTTATGTTTTGTATCCAGTTATCTGTCAGTACAAGCATATTGAAAAAGCTCATTGTGTGCATTACATGTTTTCACCATTTCACATGTTTGAATCTTGATGTTTTTATGTATTCATCTGGAATTGTGCATACCTCTACTTGATACTTTAGTCATGTATACGGTTAAAACATGTAGAATTGAGATTCATTTGTGAGCCATACTTTAGTCAAGTACAGCTTGGGATATAAATATCGGTATCTGGTTAACACCAGAAAGTTTTCAAAGCATGTACTTTTGTATCTCAAAAAACATCATGTACTTATGAAGGTAGTTCTTGGATTGTTTCTTGTTTAACCCTCTTCATTTTGTCCAGTTATCTGTTTTCAGAATGGATTTGAAATGGTCCCCTGTGTTTAGCAAACTAAAAATGTTGTTGCTGAATATATGGTGTGTGGCTGGTGATTTCACTGGATTGGTTTACTTTCTCCAACACTCACCAATTCTAGAGACACTCATGCTACAACTTAATATTCCAACTCATAAGGTATATATCCTCAAAAGTATTCTAGGTTTTTTCCTTTTAAGTTGCCACGTACCTTCTGCCGACTTCGTTAGTAAAATACTTTATTTGCTACAGAAACAACGTGTGAATGAAGCAGATGAAAGATATGCCCCAAAGAAGCAATCATTACTATCGAAGCATCTCAAGATAGTCAAAATCATATGTGACATGATGAAGGACGATGCTAGAGTTTACCGTGCTTTGAAGATGCTCTGTGCCCATGGAGTGCCTTCTGAGAAAATTGACATCCAATAGAACCCTCTTCTGCTGTTGGACTGTAAGTAACCAGACAACTCTTCACGATTATATCTTCAATAGTCGGCATTGTACATATTGTACTTCATTAAAAACTTCAACCTAGATCCAAGCAGCATTCCACACTAGACCTTCTTGCGCCGTTTCTACACCCTTTGGCCCACCATGACGCCATGCATTTCAATCCCTGGCACCACGTACAATTATGCAACAGAAAGTATGAAGTAGGAGTCAAATGCTTGATTAGTCAGAGTAGGAGATGTGTGCTAAATGCAGAAGCGCCGAAGGTAGGAAGACTTGTGTAGGGGTCCGCCCATTTCATCATCGTAATGTGATTGAGGCAGTTTCATTGAGTTGCTAGTCAAAGACGTCACCTGTCAATTAACAAGTTAAACCTTGTGTTCAGTTTCATGTCAAAAAGGTACTTCCAACATTCTAATACCTAGATCAAGTAGCATTCTTTTTTAGTATGCTGGTCCTGACATCCAAGTGAATCTCCTCCTGTGGTATCCCCTGCATTTCTTCCATGTTCTCAGCGTGCCCTGTGTTGCTTATGCAGGCTTCTATATCGAGCTGGGGGTGGAGGCTTACTTACAGTTGTGCTGGTCTACTTCATCCTCCGTTATCCGGTCTCTACGTCCCCGAATCGCATCATGAAGTTGCTGTGTTTTGCCTACCAGACCAGGATCTCGTCCTATATTCGTATGACAGAACTCGTATGTAAACTGCTGTATGTTCTGCTTGGATGTAGCTGGAGCATGTCGTTGCAGTTTCATCGTAGTTCTGCTAGTTCAGTTTTGCGCGTTTCCTGAACTTTCCCCTCGCAAGGCCTGTATTTTGCCAAGATGCTTCATAGACCCTGCCTAGCTTTGTTCCAGTATTTTGCCAAGATGCTTCATGGACCCTGCCTAGCTTTGTTCCAGGATCGTGCTAGGTTCTTTACAGATGTGTTATACTGTAAATCCCGTCTCGTGTTACCGGAAAATCGTTTTCCAGATGTATATGTCTGGCATATGCTGCACCTTTCAGCAACAGGTCTCACTCGATCTGTTACTATGCGGATTATTTTTAAAAGTTTGGCTGTTGTCATTATATTCTTTTCTGAGAGCTCATTAATGAGTTAAATGCAAGGGCGGTGCTAATTCTTTCGGTGAAATGTCAAGTGAGTTTCAGTTCTATGAAAATGCACATTTGAGTCCTAATTCTTTTGTAAGTTGTTCATCAGAGGTCCTATTGAACCTTACCTACGCTAACGTGGCACTTTGACCCATGCCACATCGTCATTTTTTTTTTGCAAAAAAGACCCCTGAAAAATCATGTCTTCTAATTTGTGGCCCATCTCTATCTATTCTAATATGCGGCGGCTGTTGGGCATGAGCACTGAGCCAGAGGACAGCGGAGTTGACACTGCATCAGCAAACCTCCGAGCCCAACTGTGCATCGCGGTGAGCCGCTGATCAACATGCTCGGGAGCATGCGCCGGAGCACAAGCCGTCACGCCATGGCCGCCAGCAACGGCGGTAGCGGGTCCACCGGCTAGCTCCGTGGCAGATTACCATCTCGGTTCACAACGTAGTTGTAGCAGCAGTTGGACTGGATTGCCGATTGCAGAGGTTGCCGCGGCCGTCAATAAGCTTGCCGGTGAGGAGCGGAAGGAGCGGGCGACACACAACACGGTGGCACAGCCATTTCAGGCGATGGCGGGCTGTTTTAACTTAGAACAGAGAGAGAAGGACCACAAATTAGCAGACATGATTTTCCAAGGGCCTTTTTACAAAATATTGATGATGTGGCAATGGTCAAAGTGCCATGACAGCTGGTCAGCGCGAGTCAGGGATTAATAGGACCTCTGATGAAACACTTACAAAAGAATTGGGGATTGGATGTGCATTTTCATAGAATTTGACTCTCTTGACACTTCAGCAAAAGAATTAGAACCGCCCTTGCATTTAACTCCTCACTAATGCTACACTAGTTACGAGCCAGAACTCAATTTTGTCCCTCTGCTGTTCTTCCGTGCAACATAACTTGTTGAACTTTTTGTGCCCATGGCACGATTCAGGCATCGCTCGCCTTGCAGAGAAGTCATCAAAAGACTGAAACATGATTGCAAAATAGCCGGGCTACGTGTTGCTGTGAGAGCTACAAATTTATTTTAAAATTTAATTTAAATTTCAAAAGCTATCTACCCATATCCACGAACAAGGGGCTATGCGGTTCCGTACTTGGGCAATCCATGGCAAAGGTGTCGTCGCCGGCGGCTGGATGCTCAAATCCAGCTGTGGCGGCAGATCTACCGATTCTACGCCGGCGATAGCACGATAGAGGCAAAAATCCGAGGGCAAGGACGGCAGCGGGGCCTACAACGCGTCCGTGGTGACGGGCGGTGGCCGGCGGGAGGCGGGGAGGATGGCGCCGGTGTAGATGCAGCGCGGGAGCGGGGTGGGTGAGGCAGCGGAGGGGAGAGGATTTTTTTTTCTCCAAACGGTAGCGGCCGACCAAATATAGGTGTGGAATAGGCGCCAGAGGATAAAATATCCTCTGCTATTCGGTTTAGGGGGTCGGCTAGGTGCCGGTTAGAGAAGAAAAATCGCATTTATCCTCCTCTAACGCCGGATAGGGGATTGATTAGAGTCGGCCTTATGGAAGTTGCTTGAAGCAAAGGATGAAAGATGTTTCTCTTTTGTCGTTCTGTTTTTTTTCCTTTTCATTAATTGCTCAACGAAAATAAAACTAGCTTCTTACATCACACAGAAAAAAAAGATGGGAAAGAGAGATAGCGAATTGGGGGGCTAGTAGGCAACAGGTTGAGATATCTTCGCTGTCGAAGACGACCTATGGGATTAAAACCTACTGCCACCAAGTTCATTGATACCATAACTACAACTACAGGGAAATAATGGCAACAAGTCTCAGGAAATCACCTTATCACAAATCATATGCAAAGCAATACCAATATGAAACGAAACACTACCGTCAGGCGTCGGCAATTTGTGCGCCTTATCGGATCCTATATCGTATATACCTAAGTTCGTCCCTTAAAAAAAGTTTATCCTCACTATCTTATTTATCTTAACATGCAGCTTATCCATCTCATCACATATGTCCCACGCATAAAACCTTCCATTTAAATGCACATGCAAGCCATTCACATCATCAGGCGCATGCGCATGCAAGTCAATCAACTTTCCACTTTCCATCACATACACACCCTCCACGTCATCAAGCACCCATGAAACCATTCAACTCTTCAATTTCCACCACACGGGGGCCTTCCACATCGTCAAAGAACATGAAAACCCTCCATATCATTAATTTTTATTTATATTTTTTGATAATAAATAGTTGAATTTGAATGTCATAAGACAATATAACATGCATATACCCTCGATTTACCTCTAGTTTGAATGTGGTGCGGTACTATTCTCATATATCCTAATTTATTTTTAATAAGTTCATTGCTAAAAAATTCCGCAGCAATGCAAGGGGCATTATCTAGTTTCTTTAGTTGATCCACCATAGAAGAGGTCATCATCATCACCTGCTGCACTCCATCCCGCAGTTTGATTATGCCTTCCTCCTTCAAGAGACATGTCCAGAATAGCAGAAAAGGACGAGGAGTAAAGATAACCTCCATATAGTTCCAGACCATATGATTTAGAGCAGACCGCAACCTCCATATAGTTCCAGACCATATGATTTTAGAGCAGACCGCTAGTAAAGATAACCTCCATATAGTAAAGACATGTCCAGAATGCTACTTATTTTTAGGAACACCGTCATGGATTACTTTATTGACGAGAGAATGATGAATACAACAGGGAGGATCATCTACCCAATTACATGATACATGGTTCTCGTGACAATGTTTTGCTAATTCGTGCGTAGTGTCATTGGCTTCCCGCATAGAATGTATGAATTGAATGTTCCAAATCTTCAGGGCTAGATTGCTACTTGTGAGCTGCGTTAGGATTTCCTCAAAGAGGAGGGGATGATGCAGTATAGTAGAGATAATTATTTCCCTCAGTTGCGAAACCAATGTTATCAATCCAGTAGGAGAACCAAGCAACACCTCGTTAACAACACCTCCACACAAGATAACAAATCCTTGCACCCAACACGAACAAGGGGTTGTCAATCCCTCGGCGGTTATTGATACGTCTCCAACGTATCTATAATTTTTTATTGTTCCATGCTATTATATTATCTGTTTTAGATGTTTTATATGCATTAATATGCTATTTTATATTACTTTTGGGACTAACCTATTAACCTAGAGCCCAGTGCCAGTTCCTGTTTTTTCCTTGTTTTTGAGTTTCGCAGAAAAGGAATACCAAACGGAGTCCAAACGGAATAAAACTTTCGCGATGATTTTTCTTGGACCAGAAGGAAACCAGGAGACTTGAAGATGAAGTCGGAGGAGCCACGAGGCGGCCACAAGTACGAAGGGCGCGCCCAGGGGGTAGGGCGCGCCCCCCACCCTTGTGGGCCCCTCGTGCACCTCCTGACCTAATTCTTTCGCCTATATATACTCTTATATCCCCAAACCAACAGAGACATCCACGAAAACACTTTTCCACCGCCGCAACCTTCTGTACCCGTGAGATCCCATCTAGGGGCCTTTTCCGGCGTCCTGCCGGAGGGGGATTCGATCACGGAGGGCTTCTACATCAACACCATTGCCCTTCCGATGAAGCGTGAGTAGTTTACCACAGACCTACGGGTCCATAGCTAGTAGCTAGATGGCTTCTTCTCTCTCTTTGATTCTCAATACCATGTTCTCCTCGATGTTCTTGGAGATCTATTCGATGTAATACTTTTTTGTGGTGTGTTTGCCGAGATCCGATGAATTATGGATTTATGATCAGCTTATCTATGAATATTATTTGAATTTTCTCTGAATTCTTTTATGCATGATTTAATATCTTTGTAATTCTCTTTGAACTATCGGTTTGGTTTGGCCAACTAGATTGGTTTTTCTTGCAATGAGATAAGTGCTTAGCTTTGGGTTCAATCTTGCGGTGTCCTTTTCTAGTGACAGTAGGGGCAGCAAGGCACGTACTGTATTGTTGCCATCGAGGATAAAAAGATGGGGTTTTCATCATATTGCTTGAGTTAATTCCTCTACATCATGTCATCTTGCTTAATACGTTACTCCGTTCTTTATGAACTTAATACTCTAGATGCATGCTGGATAGCGGTCGATGTGTGGAGTAATAGTAGTAGATGCAGAATCGTTTTGGTCTACTTGACACGGACGTGATGCCTATATTCATGATCATTGCCTTAGATATCGTCATAACTTTGCGCTTTTCTATCAATTGCTCGGCAGTAATTTGTTCACCCACCGTAATATTTTGTATCTTGAGAGAAGCCTCTAATGAAACCTATGGCCCCCGGGTCTATTTTCCATCATATAAGTTTCCAATCTACTATTTTGCAATCTTTTACTTTCCGTTCCATAAACCAAAAATACCAAAAATATTTACTTTACCTTTTATCTATCTCTATCAGATCTCACTTTGCAAATAACCGTGAAGGGATTGACAACCCTTTATCGCGTTGGGTGCAAGTTGTTGATTGTTTGTGCAGGTATTCGGTGACTTATTCGTTGTCTCCTACTGGATTGATACCTTGGTTCTCAAACTGAGGGAAATACTTATCTCTACTTTGCTGCATCACCCTTTCCTCTTCAAGGGAAAAACCAACGCAAGCTCAAGAAGTAGCAGTTATTTGCAAGATTAAATTGTGTAGTAATTGATAGATAGATTGAACAAAAATACAAAATAAAATAAATAAAGTAAAATTGCAGCGATGTATTTTTAGGATTTTTAATATATGATAAAGTAGACCCCGGGGCCATAGTTTTCACTAGAGGCTTCTCTCTTGAAAATAGCATGCAGTGGGTAAACAAATTACTGTTGGGCAATTGATAGAAAAGTGAATAATCATGACGATATCCAAGGCAATGATCATGTATATAGGCATCCCGTTCGAGACAAGTAGACCGACTCCTGCCTGCATCTACTACTATTGCTCCACACATCGACCGCTATCCAGCATGCATCTAGAGTATTAAGTTCATAAAAAATGGAGTAACGCCTTAAGCAAGATGACATGATGTAGATAAAGTAAACTCACGCATGAATAAACCTCATCTTTTTACTCTTAATAGCAACGATGCATATGTGTCATGTCCCCTTTTGTCACTGGGATTGAGCACCGCAAGATCGAATCCATTACAAAGCACCTCTCCCATTGCAAGAAAAATCAATCTAGTTGGCCAAACCAAATCAATAGATCGGAGAGAAATACGAAACTATAATAATCATTCGTAAAAGAGTTCAGAGAAAACTCAAATAATATTCATGGATAATCTGATCATAAACTCACAATTCATCGGATCCCAACAAACACACCGCAAAAAGTGATTACATCGAATAGAACTCCAAGAACATCAAGGAGAACATTGTATTGAAGATCAAAGAGATAGATGAAGCCATCTAGCTACTAACTATGGACCCGTAGCTCTGTGGTAAGCTACTCACACATCATTCGAAGGGCAGCAAGGTTGATGTAGAGCCACTCCGTGATTGATTCCCCCTCCGGCAGAGTGTCGGAAAAGGCCTCCAGATGGGATCTCACGAGAACAAAGACTTGCGGCAGCGGAAAAAGTATTTCGTGGACTCCTCTGTTGGTTTCCCGATTTTAAAGAATTTATAGAGGCGGAGTTAGGTCAAACGGAGCTACATGGGCCCCACGAGCCACCAGGGCGCGCCCACCCATAGGGCGTGCCCTGGTGCCTCGTGGGCCACTTCTCCATCTTCTGGTCCTCTCCCGAAGATTCCAGGGTCTCTTATGTCCAGAAAAAATCTCCAAAATTTTTGTGGCATTTGGACTTCGTTGGGTACTGATATTCTGGAAAACAAAAAACAAGCAAAAAAAGAGCAACTGGCACTGGGCACTAAGTTAATAGGTTAGTCCCAAAAAAAATTATATAGTTACTTGTAAATGTATATAAAACATCCAAGATTGATACTTTAATAACATGGAATAATAAAAAATTATAGATACGTTGGAGACGTATCATAGATCAGCACTGTCCGCATATAATGCAGTCTCTTCTATCCACCAAGTAGTTGAGCCGCCACAAGCTTCAACCACTTCAAAACAATATGATTCGGCAATTATTTGATTAAATCCAAGGGAAGCCGCCAGAGACAAACCTTCTTTCATGGCCAGAGTCTCCATCATCAGAATGTCGCCTGCATAAGAAACATATGTGCCAGAAGCAACAACAAAATTACCATTCCTATCATGAATTATTGCGCTCGTAGATCCAGCTTTTCATCTAGATGAAACGAGCCATCAACATTCAGTTAGACAGCCTGGGTGAAGCTCTCGGGTCAGTCTTTGCAAAATTGTTGCACATAGCTAGTATGGATAATTTCCAATTACCTATAGGCGGGGTATTCTCTCCATGAGTAACTGATCCTCTGATCCACCATAGACACCAAACCGAAACTAGTATGACTTCAGAAAGACCCACAAATGGCATCCCATGAAAATGCCCTATAGCCAAATCAATAAGCTCTTCTAATATGGTCGATCCTGATCTGTCGAGAACCGAAACATTAGCAATTAAGGTTTTAAGATGAAGGATTTCCCAAAGTTCCTTAGCTGGGTTACAACCAGTGGTGGCGACAGGCGCAGGCAACCCAGGCTAGGCGTGAGCCTCATTTCCTTTATTGCTACAGTGCTATAGTGCTACCGCTTCTGGTTACAACTGAAGAAGAGATGAATCAACTCTCATGGGAACAAACGGCAGATATGGCATCGTCCATCATTTCCAATATGTCGGTTCACTAGAATAGACTTCACCAGATAGCTCCATGCAATGCTTTCCATATTTTTTTCCTTTCCCAGGGATCGTAAGCTTCCAAACCTTTTGCACTATAATAGAACTTGTAAGAAACCATTTGTATACATCATGAGTCACATTGGCATAAACAAGTCAAACATGATAAATTAGGTTCATATAAGTTTCATTATAGTTTCATAGTTTGAAATTTAAACTTTCTAAAATATGTCCAAGATTTATCTTATTTTGAAGATTTAAACATGAGGAACAATAAAATTCAAACATGTCATAAATGTATCCACTTAAAAAGATACAAACTTGAAACTCAAACTAAAAAGCATGGGATGGGTCACCGCTGAAAAAATAAAAGTAGATAAAGTATAGTAAAGTTGTAGCCCCCAAATAGTAGTGGGTCCCAACTAAGAAGATAAAACAAAGAAAGAAGTGAAAGGAATCAATACATCATATGGGATAAAGATATGATGGTAGGTGTAAGGATTTCCTAGCGGTAGCCACTGATGGAAATATGCCCTAGAGGCAATAATAAAATGGTTATTATTATATTTCCTTAATCATAATAAAGGTTTATTATTCATGCTAGAATTGTATTGACCGAAAACTTAAATACATGTGTGGATTCATAAACAAATACAGCGTCCCTAGTGAGCCTCTACTAGACTAGCTCGTTGATCATAGATGGTTAAGGTTTCCTAACCATAGACAAGAGTTGTCATTTGATAACGGGATCACATCATTAGGAGAATGATGTGATGGACAAGACCCATCCGTTAGCTTAGCATTTGATCGTACAGTTTATTGCTATTGTTTTCTTGATGTCAAATACATATTCCTTTGACTATGAGATCATGCAACTCCCGGATACCGGAGGAATGCCTTGTGTGCAATCAAACGTCACAACGTAACTGGGTGATCATAAAGATGCTCTATAGGTATCTCCGAAGGTGTCTGTTGAGTTGGCATGGATCGAGATTAGGATTTGTCACTCTGAGTATCGGAGAGGTATCTCTGGGCCCTCTCGGTAATACACATCACAAGAAGCTTGCAAGCATAATGACTAAGGAGTTAGTTATGAGATGATGTATTACGGAACGAGTAAAGAGACTTGCCGGTAACGAGATTGAACTAGGTATAGAGATACCGACGATCAAATCTCGGGCAAGTAACATACCGACAGACAAAGGGAATTACGTATGTTGTCATAACGGTTCGACCGATAAAGATCTTCGTAGAATATGTAGGAGCCAATATGGGCATCCAGGTTCCGCTATTGGTTATTGACTGAAGAGGTGTCTCGGTCATGTCTACATAGTTCTCAAATCTGTAGGGTCCGCACGCTTAACGTTCGTTGACAATATAGTGTTATATGAGTTATGTGATTTGGTAACCGAATGTTGTTCGGAGTCTCGGATGAGATCACGGACATGATGAGGAGTCTCAAAATGGTCGAGAGGTAAATATTGATATATAGGACAATGGTATTCGGACACCGGAAGTGTTTCGGAGGGTACCGGGTACTTATCGGGTCACCGGAAAGGAGTTTCGGGCACCCCCAGCAAAGCTATGGGCCTTATGAGCCAAGAGAAGGAACACACCAGACCACAAGGGGCTGGGGCGCCCCTATAGTGGCCGGCCCTATGAGGAGGAGAAGGAAAGAGGGGAGGGAAAGGAAAGTATGGAGTAGGACTTCCCCTTCCTTCCCTCTCCCCCCTCTCTTTCCTTCCCCCTTGGTCATACAAGGAAAGGGGGGGCGCAGGAGGGCAGGGGCCCTAGGGCCGGCGGCCAGCCCTGGCTGCCCTAGGCTGCCTCCTCCCCCCTCCCACCTATATATATGTGGGGAGGGGGCGCCACACAACAACACAACATTGTCTTAGCCGTGTGCGGCGCCCCCGTCCACAGTTTACTCCCTCGGTCATATTTTCGTAGTGCTTAGGCAAAGCCCTGCGGAGATCACTTCACCATCACCGTCACCACACCGTCGTGCTGTCGGAACTCCTCCACTACCTCGCCATCTTGCTGGATCAAGAAGGCGTGGACGTCACTGAGCTGAACGTGTTCTGAACGCGGAGGTGTCGTACGTTCGGTACTCGATCGGTTGGATCGCAAAGAAAGTTCGACTACATCAACCGCATTGTGAAACGTTTCCGCTTACGGTCTACGAGGGTACGTAGACACACTCTTCCCGCTCGTTGCTATGCATCTCCATGGATAGATCATTGCGTGTGCGTAGAAATTTTTTGTTTTCCATCCAACGTTCCCCAACAGTGGCATCCGAGCCAGGTCTATGCGTAGATGATATGCACGAGTAGAACACAAAGAGTTGTGGGCGGTGATGGTCATACTTCTTACCACCAACGTCTTATTTTGATTCGGCGGTATTGTGGGATGAAGCGGCCCGGACCAACCATACATGTCCACGCACATGAGACCGGTTCCACCGACTGGCATGCAACTAGTTTTACATAAAGGTGGCTAGCGGGTGTGTGTTTCTCCTACTTTAGTTGAATCGAATTTGACTACGGCCGGTCCTTGAAGAAGGTTAAAACAGCAAACTTGATGAATCACTGTTTTGGTTTTTGTGTAGGTAAGAACGGTTCTTGCTAGAAGCCCGTAGCAGCCACGTAAAACTTGTGACAACAAAGTAAAGGACGTCTAACTTGTTTTTGCAGGACATGTTGTGATGTGATATGGTCAAGACATGATGTGATATACGTTATTGTATGAGATGATCATGTTTTGTAATTTATCGGCAACCGGCAGGAGCCTTATGGTTGTCTCTTTATTGTATGAAATACAAACGCCATATAATTGCTTTACTTTATCACTATGCGTTAGCGATAGTTGTAGAAGCAATAGTTGGCGAGACGACCACGACGCAACGATGGAGATCAAGGTGTTGAGCCAGTGACGATGGAGATCATGACGATGCATTGGAGATGGAGATCAAAAGCACAAGATGATGATGGCCATATCATGTCACATATTTTGATTGCATGTGATGTTTATCTTTTATGCTTCTTATTTTGCTTAGAACGACGATAGCATTATAAGATGATCCCTTCACTAAATTTCAAGATAAAAGTGTTCTCCCCGAGTATGCACCGTTGCTAAAGTTCGTCGTTTCGAAGCACCTCGTGATGATCGGGTGTGATAGACTCTACGTTCACATACAACGGGTGTAAGCCAGATTTACACACGCGGAATATTTGGGTTAAACTTGACGAGCCTAGCATGTACAGACATGGTCTCGGAACACTTGAGACCGAAAGGTCGAACATGAGTCATATAGTAGATATGATCAACATAGAGATGTTCACCATTGATGACTACCCCATCTCATGTGATGATCGGACATGGGTTAGTTGATTTGGATCATGTATCACTTAGTCAACTTGAGGGATGTTGATTTAAGTGGGAGTTCATTAGTAATTTGATTAATTGAACTTAATTTATCATGAACTTAGTCCTGATAGTATTTGCAAATCTATGTTGTAGATCAATAGCTCGCAATGTAGCTCCCCTATTTTTGATATGTTCCTAGAGAAAAATAAGTTGAAAGATGATAGTAGCAATGATGCGGACTGGGTCCGTGATCTGAGGATTATCCTCATTACTGCACAGAAGAATTATGTCCTTGATGCTCCACTAGGTGACAGACCTATTGCAGGAGCAGATGCAGACGTTATGAACATTTGGCAAGCTCGATATGATGACTACTTAATAGTTTAGTGCGCCATGCTTTATGGCTTAGAACCGGGACTTCAAAAACCGTTTTGAACGCCACGGAGCATATGAGATGTTCCAAGAGCTGAAATTGGTATTTCAGACTCATGCCCATGTCGAGAGGTATGAGACCTCTGACAAGTACTTTGCCTACAAGATGGAGGAGAATAGCTCAGCCAGTGAGCATGTGCTCAGAATGTCTGGGTACTACAATCGTTTGAATCAAGTGGGAGTTAATCTTCCAGATAAGATAGTAATTGACAGAGTTCTCTAGTCACTATCACCAAGCTACTAGAACTTCGTGATGAACTATAATATGCAAGGGATGACGAAAACAATTCCCGAGCTCTTCGCGATACTGAAATCAGTGGAGGTAGAAATCAAAGAAAGAGCATCAAGTGTTGATGGTTAATAAGACCACTAGTTTCAAGAAAAAGGGCAAGGGAAAGAAAATGGAACTTCAAGAAGCAATGGCAAGCAAGTTGCTGCTCCCATGAAGAAGCCCAAAGCCGGACCCAAGCCTGAAACTGAGTGCTTCTACTACAAAGGAAATGATCACTGGAAGTGGAACTGCCCCAAATATTTGGCGGATAAGAAGGATGGCAAAGTGAACAAAGGTATATTTGATATACATTTTATTGATGTGTACCTTACTAGTGTTCATAGTAACACCTGGGTATTTGATACCGGTCCAGTTGCTAAGATTAGTAACTCGAAACAGGAGTTGCAGAATAAATAGACACTAGTTAAGAGCAAGGTGATGATGTATGTTGGAAATGATTCCAAGGTTGATACGATCACCATCGCACACTCCCTCTACCTTCGGGATTAGTGTTGAACCTAAATAAATGTTATTTGGTGTTTGCGTTGAGCATGAATATGATTTGATCATGTTTATTGCAATATGGTTATTCATTTAAGTCAGAGAATAATGGTTGTTCTATTTACAGGAATAAAACCTTCTATGGTCATACACCCAATGTGAATGGTTTATTGAATCTCAATCGTAGTGATACACATATTCATAATATTGATGCCAAAAGGTGCAAAGTTGATAATGATAGTGCAACATACTTGTGGCACTGCCGTTTAGGTCATATTGGTGTAAAGCGCATGAAGAAACTCCATGCGGATGGACTTTTGGAATCACTTGATTATGAATCATTTGATACTTGGGAACCATGCCTCATGGGCAAGATGACTAAAACTCTGTTCTCCGGAACAATGGAGCGAGCTAATGACTTATTGGAAATAATACATACCGATGTATGCGGTCCGATGAGTGTTGAAGCACGAGGTGGGTATCGTTATTTTCTGACCTTCACAGATGATTTGAGTAGGTATGGGTATATCTACTTGATGAAGCACAAGTCTGAAACATTTGAAAAGTTCAAAGAATTTCAGAGTGAAGTGGAGAATCATCGTAACAAGAAAATAAAGTTTCTACGATCTGATCACGGAGGCGAATATTTGAGTTACGAGTTTGGCCTTCATTTAAAACAATGTGAAATTGTTTCACAACTCACGCCACCAGGAACACCACAGCGTAATGGTGTGTCTGAACATCGTAACCATACTTTATTAGATATGGTGCGTTCTATGATGTCTCTTACCGATTTACTACTATCATTTTGGGGTTATGCATTAGAGACAGCCGCATTCACCTTAAATAGGGCACAGTCTAAATCCGTTGAGACGACACCGTATGAACTATGGTTTGGCAAGAAAACTAAGCTGTCGTTTCTTAAAAGTTTGGGGATGCGACGCTTATGTCAAAAGGCTTCAGCCTGATAAGCTCGAACCCAAATCGGAGAAGTGCGTCTTCATAGGATACCCTAAGGAAACAATTGGGTACACCTTCTACGACAGATCCGAAGGCAAGATTTTTGTTGCTAAGAATGGATCCTTTCTGGAGAAGGAGTTTCTCTCGAAAGAAGTGAGTGGGAGGAAAGTAGAACCTGATGAGGTAGTTGTACCTTCTCTCGAATTGGAGAGTATCACATCAGAGAAATCCATTCCCGTGATGACTACACCAACTAGAGAGGAAGCTAAGGATGATGATCATGAAACTTCGGATCAATTTACTATTGGACTTCGTAGGTCGAATAGAGCATGTTCCGCACCAGAGTGGTACGGTAATCCTGTCCTGGAAGTCATGTTATTAGACCATGGCGATCCTACGAACTATGAAGAAGCTATGATGAGCCCAGATTCCGACAGATGGCTTGAGGCCATGAAATATGAGATATGATCCATGAATGAGAACAAAGTGTGGACTTTGGTGGATTTGCCCGATGATCGGCAAGCCATAGAGAATAAATGGATCTTCAAGAAGAAGACTGACGCTGATGGTAATGTTACTGTCTACAAAGCTCGACTTGTCGCAAAAGGTTTTCGACAAGTTCAAGGGGTTGACTATGATGAGACTTTCTCACCCGTAGCGATGCTTAAGTCTGTCCGAATCACGTTAGCAATTGCCGCATTTTATGATTATGAAATCTGGCAAATGGACGTCAAAACTGCATTCCTTAATGGATTTCTTAAAGAAGAATTGTATATGATGCAACCAGAAGGTTTTGTCGATCCTAAAGGTGCTAACAAAGTGTGCAAGCTCCAGCGATCCATCTATGGACTGGTGCAAGCATCTCGGAGTTGGAATATACGCTTTGATGAGGTGATCAAAGCATATGGTTTTATACAGACTTACGGTGAAGCCTGTATTTACAAGAAAGTGAGTGGGAGCTCTATAGCATTTCTGATATTATATGTGGATGACATATTGTTGTTTGGAAATGATGTAGAATTTCTGGATAGCATAAAAGGATACTTGAATAAGAATTTTTCAATGAAAGACCTCGGTGAAGTTGCATATATATTGGGCATCAAGATCTATAGGGATAGATCGAGACGCTTAATAGGACTTTCACAAAGCACATACCTTGGCAAAATTTTGAAGAAGTTCAAAATGGATCAGTCAAAGAAGGAGTTCTTGCCTGAGTTGTAAGGTATAAAGTTGAGTAAGACTCAATGCCCTACCATGGCAGAAAATGTAACACCCCCTTGTATCAACTACAGTGATCACCTCATAATCATGCCAAGTCATCATCTTTACAATGCTTGATCATAGTGGTTAAGAAGTTCAATTCAAATCCCCCCCCCCTCTGAAATCAATTCAAATTCAAAGCGCAATTTGAAGTTGCACAAAAGTTGCCGAAAAAATGTTCTTCATTTAGCAAATATTCCAAAACAATTTGATGTTAAGAAAAAGGACATCACTATGTTGCTAAAATGAGCAGTAGCAATTAATCCAGTGCAATTCTAGCATTTTAAAATGCTATTCCATTTATGAAAAATTCAATTGGATTCAAATCTCTCCCAAAATAATTGTGGCAGTGCCATAATTTGCAAAGAATATTTTGGGCCAAGGTTCACCTTTTTCAAAAGTCATTTGGAGGCTTGAATGTTTCTGCAAAAGTTTCTGTAAAAAGAAAAACAGAAAACAGAAAAGGAGAAATAGAAAAAGGCCTAACAGCTACTCTGAGCTGGGCCTAAGTGCACAGTGGCACGGCCCAGCCCAGCCGGCCTCTCTCTCCCTCCTCCCGCTCTCTCTCTCTCTCTCTCTCTCTCTCTCTGCGCGTGTTGCCACGCCCTTGGCCGCGCCGGCGCGCTGCAGCGAATCGGCGACACGGCGACGCCCACCGACAGCCGAGGGGATAAGAACTCGCCCGTCCCTTCCCCCTGGTCGCTCTCCTCCATTCGCCTCTCTCCCCCAGCGCTCGCTCGCTCCTCTTCCCTTCTCTCCCGTACGAGCTCGTCGCCGCACCGCTGAGATCCTGTGGCCACTGGCGTGCTCGTAACTAGCAGCCGTGTCAGGAAGGAGTGCCGCCCTCCGCTTCTTCGACCCCGGCCATCAGCGGGAGCGGGGAGGCCTTGCGGTGATCGTTCTCCTTCGCCCCCTTCCGTCTCTGCCACCGGCGCGGTCTCCTCTGCTGCTCCTATCCTGTCACGGGCCTTTCTTGGCCGCACGGTGAGCTCCTGCTCGATCCTCTCTCTTCCCTGCTCCTCTCAGCGCACCCTAGAAGCCGCTCCCGCCATTGCCGTAGCTGGTCGCCGCCACCGTGCTTGCTGCCACTGCTGCGGTCCATCTCCGGCTCAGGCAAGCACACCACGGTGCCCCTCGCATCGCGTGGGAGCTGCCTAGCCCTTTGCTGCTATGCATGCGTGCTCCGAGCGCCATCCCCGTCGAGACCCGAACGCCGCCGCCGCCGTAGCTCATCGACGGCGCCGTTTCCGGTCACTTCAGCCGACGACATCGCCACCGTTTGATGCGCTGTCCTCTTCTCGTTCGAACGCGACCGAAAACGCGCGCACAAACCCACCGTAGCCGCGCGCCCGTTTTCGCCCGAAGCTCGTCGCCGCCACGGCTCAACGCCGGCGAGTTTCCGGCCACCCAGCGCGTTCCGACGCCGTAGTTAGACGCGAGGTGATGCGCCCGTTCGAACGAGCCGAAGAACGCCCGATTTGGTGCTGTGTAGCGTGATTCTGAGCTGCTCTGGCACACCTGGGGCAACCCCTGGGTCACTACCAGCGGGCCCCTTGGGCCCTAGTTGACCACGTTGACCGGTCAACTAGCTGACATGTCAGCACAGTGCCACTGACATGCGGGCCCCACCACTTAATCAACATTTTATTAATTAAAACTTAATTAGCTAAACTAATTAGTCACTGACAGGTGGGGCATACTTGGTAATTAACTCAGTTTAGTTAAATTTAAACTCTTGTTAGTCCTCTGTCTATGACAGGTGGGACCCACTGGTCAATTTGACCAGTCAAACGGGTCAGCTGACTGCTGATGTCATACTGACACTCTGCTGATGTCATAATTCCATTTCTATTAATTTAAATAATTTTTGGAAATGCTAAAATCTTTGTAAAATCAGTAGAAATTAAACCGTAGCTCAGATCGAAAAACTTTATACATGAAAGTTGCTCAGAACGACGAGACGAATCCGACTGTGCCGTCTGTTTCCGTGTCGGGACCCTCTATGGAGGTGAACCCGCAACTTTTAGCCTGTTTCCTGTAGATGAATAGCACATATACACCGGTTAATAATCCAACTTTAACCCTAAAATAACTAAAATAATTTAGACATGTCTTTAGGCAACCCTGCACTGCACGTTAGCATAGCATGCTCTGTGTTGCACATGTTTGCCGTGTATTTATCTGTTTCTTCCCCCTCTTCTCTCTCGGTAGATCTCGGTACCGAGATAGTCCCCGAGACCGACGTAGCTCCGGAGATCGACTACGCCCCTGACGACCCTTCTTTTGCCGCAGAGCTTCCAGGCAAGCACCCCCCCTTGAGCATGCCTATATCGCTTATTCTTTCTCTCTTATGCTTGCACTAGAAAATGTTGCTGCTACTGTTTATCCTATTTATGATGCATAGCCTAATTTTGTAACCTGCTATTGTTACCTACCTGCTTGTCCTAAACTGCTTAGTATAAGCTGGATAGAGACCCACTAGAGACCCCACTTTGTCCCAGTTGCACCGCTGGATTATCAGATGACTCGATCAACATGATCGACAACCAGGCCCGACACCGCACATCACCCCCCTTAGTTGTACGACACTGCTGTGTTACTATCGAGTGCCGAGGGTGATACCTCGTATAGCACTTCTGATGTTAACTCTGTAGAGTAGCTATTTGATCGTGGTCATCGAGGGTGATTCCTCCTTCACCACTCCCGATAACGACGCTGTCATGCAACACCTCAAGTGTGAACCCATCGAGGGTGATTCCTCCGAGTTCACCTTGACGGTTACATCGAGTAGGAATCCAACGAGGGTGATACCTCGGATTCTCCTGATGTTATGGACACACGGATACTTGGACTTTACAACTGTTACTTGGAGAGGCGGGTCGACCCTGAGGGGTACCCGCATGAGCCTAAGTGGCGAGTGATATGGCGTCGGGTTGACCTGGAGGGTACCCGAGAGATAATTACGAGGCACGGCCAGGCATTCTTAGCCCTTGCAGCAAGTCCTCGAGATGGGGCGATGGGGTCACATCGATCATGAGTCTCTGCTCGTTACCGCACACCCCCAATACACTAACGGTTTGGATATTTGATCCGAGTGGGCCTTTGGCCCGATAGCACTAACCATCACATGGGAACAGTTATGGGCACTCTGTGTCGTATGCATCAGTCGAAGCTTAATGGACGTCAGCGACTGAGCGGCGCGCGTCGGGTTGGACCGCGTAACGCAACTGCCTTGATAGTGTGGGTTGCTAGGTCTGCTCACCGTCCGCCCTCGCAACGTGCAGGGGCACCCGGGGTGATGGCCCATGACCCCTGGGTGCATAGGTTTAGTCCGGCGTGCTGACCTCTCTGTTAAGTTTTTGGTCGGGCTGCGGCGTGTTGTTTAGCCGAGGCCGGGCATGACCCAGAAAAGTGTGTCCGGCCGGAGTTAAGCGAGCGTGGTGGGTAAGTTGGCGCACCCCTGCAGGGAAGAAAACATCTATGCATAGCCGGATCCTCGGTAACAGATGCTCGGAGTTGTATCCCGATCGATACAACTAGAACTTAATGATGGATTGAGTTATGGATACTAGGGCTCTGGGATTGCTTTCTCGCAGGGAGTCGAGGAAGGATCTCGGGGCGAGGTTGATAACACTACTACTACTTTATATTGTGCTAATCTACACTCTTCTAATGCTGCAAGACCGCTGAAGATGCTAGTCTTCGATAGGACTAGGCCTTCCCTCTATTCTGGCATTTCTGCAGCCCAGTCCACATATACAGCCTTTCTTTGATAATGATGCATATGTAATGTAGGTCCTTGCTTGCTGAGTACTTTGGATGAGTACTCACGGTTGCTTTGCTTCCTCTTTTTCCCCATATCCGTTTGATGCAACCAGATGACGGAGCCCCGAAGCCAGCTGCCCCCGCGGACGGCTACTACTACTACCCTCCTGGCGAGTACTACTACGAGGAGCCGTCCGACGACCAGGAGTAGGTTCGGAGGGTCCCAGGCAGGAGGCCTGCGCCTTTTCGATTATAGTGTTTTCTTTTGCCCCGCTGATGACCCACAAGTATAGGGGATCAATTGTAGCTCTTTTCGATAAGAAAGAGTGTCTAACCCAACAAGGAGCAGAAGGAAATGACAAATGGTTTTCAGCAAGGTAATGTCTGCAAGTGCTGAAATTGTAAGTAACAGAGTAGTTTGATAGCAGGATAATTTGTAACGAGCAAGTAACGATAGTAGTAACAAAAGTGCAGCAAGGTAGCCCAATCCTTTTGAGGCAAAGGACAGGCCAAAATGGTCTCTTATAATAAGCAAAGCGTTCTTGAGGGTACACAGGAATTTCATCTAGTCACTTTCACCATGTTGATTCGATTCGTGTTCGCTACTTTGATAATTTGATAATTTGATATGTGGGTGGACCGGTGCTTAGGTGTTGTTCTTACTTGGACAAGCCTCCTACTTATGATTAACCCTCTCGCAAGCATCCGCAACTACGAGAAAAGTATTAAGAATAAATTCTAACCATAGCATTAAACTTTTGGATCCAATCGGTCCCTTACGGAATAGAGCATAAACTGGGGTTTAAGCTTCTGTCACTCTCGCAAACCATCATCTACTTACTACTCCACAATGCATTCCCTTAGGCCCAAATATGAAGTGTCATGTAGTCGACGTTCACATGACACCACTAAGGGAATCACAGCATACATACTATCAAAATATCGAACACATATCAAGTTCACATGATTACTTGCAACATGATTTCTCCCGTGACCTCAAGAACAAAAGTAACTACTCACAAGTGATAAACATGCTCAAGATCAGAGGGGTATTAAATAGCATATTGGATCTGAACATATAATCTTCCACCAAATAAACCATATAGTAATCAACTTCGAGATGTAATCAACACTACTAGTCACCCACAAGCACCAATCTATAGTTTCGGTAACAAGATTGAACACAAGAGATGAACTAGGGTTTGAGATGAGATGGTGCTGTTGATGGAGATTGCCCTCCCCAAGATGGGAGAGTTGTTGGTGATGATGATGACGATGATTTCCCCCTCCGGGAGAGAAGTTCCCCCGGCGGAATCGCTCCGCCGGAGGGCAAAAGTGCTCCTGCCCAAGTTCCGCCTCGAGATGGTGGCGCTCCGTCCCGAAAGTCCTCTCTTTATTTTTTCTAGGTCAAAATGACTTATATACCAGAAGATGGGCACCGGAGGTGGGCCTGGGTGAGCACAACCCACCAGGGCGCGCCTGGGCTCCCTGGCGCGCCCAGGTGGGTTGTGCCCACCTGGTGGGCCCCCTCTGGTACTTATTTGCTCCAATATTCTTCAAATATTCCATAAAAAATCTCCGTAAAGTTTCAGCTTGTTTGGAGTTGCGCAGAATAGGTGGCCTGACGTAGCTTTTCCAGGTCCAGATTTCCAGCTGCCGAAATTCTCCCTCTTTGTGTGTACCTTGCATATTATGAGAGAAAAGGCATTAGAATTACTCCAAAAAACAGTATTATGCATAAAAACATCATAAGTAATAGTAGGAAAACATGATGCAAAATGGACGTATCAACTCCCCCAAGCTTAGACCTCGCTTGTCCTCAAGCGAAAACCGAAATCGAAAAACATGTCCACATGCTTAGAGAGAGAGGTGTCGATAAAAACAAAATACGGACATAAAAGCATCATGTAGATTATTATAACATCAATAAATTTAAACAAAAGACTTTTATCAAAGAACATTTATCATAAACTTCTCATGAATAAGTGGCAGTTCATCACACAATTGAAGTATAAAAGCATAAACTCTATTAGAAACCAACAAACTATGTTCTCAGTCAACTTTGCAACTACAATTCATCATCTTTTCAGGAAGGGTCACGTATCGGAGCCTTTAGGCAAGTCCGCATACTCAACCATCATATAGTCTTCTATAATTGCTAACACTCACCGCATACACATGAGCAAAACGTTTCAGCCAGACACATAGAAAGATAGGGGCTTATAGTTTCGCCTCCCAACGTGTTCACCTAAAGGGCGATGTCAACAATAATAACTTATGCCACCCATATTCAACTGGACATATGTGCCTAGATCTTTCCTCACCACATGATGCTTGCCAAAGGATAAAAATAAAAGGGAAAGAGAGAAGAACTTTGACTCTTTGCATAAAAGTAAAAGATAGGCCCTTCGCAGAGGGAAGCAGATGTTGCCATGCGCTTATTTGTTTGTATGCTCAACCCCTTAGTGCAAAAGAACGTCACGTTGTATTGCCCCTTGTGATGGCAACCTTTATTATGCAGTCTGTTGCTTTTATTCTTCACCATCACAAGTTCGTACAACGCTCAATTTTCCTTTACACTAAATGATCTCACACTTTTAGAACCAATTTTTATTGCCTTATTGCACCGATGACAACTTACTTGAGGGATCTTACTCAATCCCTAGGTAGGTATGGTGGACACTTGAAAATAAGATTTGGGTTTAAGGGTTTTTGGATGCACAAGTAGTATCTCTACTTAGTGCGGAATTTTTGGCTAGCAAAGATAGGGGGCAAGCACCACATGTTGAAGGATCTATGACAATATAACTTCTATGTGAATATGGACAAGCATAAATCATTACGTTGTCTTCCTTGTCCAACGTCAACAATTTTGGCATATAATAATTTGATGGGGGCTCACAATCACAAAAGATTTCTAGGATAGTATATTTATATGTGAATCTTCTCTTCCCTTATTAATTCTTTCATGAGTCACATCATTGACCAATGCTGTGTTTGTCAATCTCTAATAAAATTTCCTACTCATACTTTTCCTTGTGTGCCATCACCTACCATAAGATTAACATCTGATCTTTTTATTTTATTTCCTTTCCCCTTTTTTATTGCAACATGAAAGTAAGACAGCAAAAACTCAAACTAAACTTTATTATATATCTTGCACACAATTACAAGGATAGACCACTAAGCAAGCTCTCGAAAAGAAAGGATCGAACTAAACTTTTATTCATCTAAAGCAAAAGATCGAACTAAAATAAGTAAAGGCAAAAAGATAGTGGGGATGATATGATACCGGGGCACCTCCCCCAAGCTTGGCGGAAGCCAAGGGGAGTGCCCATACCCGAAACTCAATTTTCCTTTGGTGATAAAGAAGAAGGTGGTGGTGATGAAGTAGATGCGATCTTGTCCTTCTTCCTTAACTTATGCTTGAGGACGCAATTTTCCTCCTTCAGTTCACTGACCTCTTGCTCAAGCTCGAGCACCTTTTTGCAAAGATTTTGCTTATTTTCTTGCAAAAGACGGAAAGGTATGAACTGAATCTTAGGCCTCTTTGGTTTGTTTGGGAGGCTTGACTTCTTGAATTCCACATGCATGTCCCTAGGTTGAGGTAATGGAGGTTCGTCCTCATCTGAGCCCGTTTCCTCCTTCTCCCTAGGATAATAGTCTTCCTCTTCCTCCGAAGTCCAGCCATAATGCTCCACATCCCCATAAGACTTGGGGTTTGCGATCAAATCAGCAACATAGCTCCCTCCCTCAGAATCTTGGGATGACATATTTTCAGATCTATCAGGAAAACAACAAGAAAAGAAAACTGAAGATTTCTCTGCGATACAATGGTCAATAGGTTCGGGGAGTATATAAAGATTTTTTTTATCTTGGTAAACAAGCAAACGGAAGAAAAACGGAGTCCGGAAGGTGTCCCAGGTAGGCACAACCCACCTAGGCACGCCTGGCAAGCAAGGCGCGCCCTGGTGTCTTGTGCCCACCAGGGTATGCTTCCTATAAGTTTCTTATTTTCCTAATTTTCTAAATATTCCAAAACTGACAAAAAATATTTTTGCGGATTTTTCGGAGTCCGTTTACTTACCGTATCACGTACCTCCTTATTTTCACGATTCTCGAGTGTTCCGGAAGGACTCTTTTATGTGTTCTTCCGGTGTCAAAGTTTGGATAATATTACTTTCAACATTAATGGGCGTACCTAAGATATAATGTTTTATTCATTGCCCATTAATGACCTTCGGGTTAGTACCTTCGGCATTATTTATTTTGATAGCTCCAGACCGATAAACCTCCTCGATAACATAGGGTCCTTCCCATTTGGAGAGGAGTTTTCCTGCAAAGAATCTGAAACGAGAGTTGTACAAAAGAACATATTCTCCAACTTTGAACTCACGCTTTTGGATTCTTTTATCATGCCATCTTTTAACTTTTTCTTTAAATAATTTGGCATTTTCGTAAGCTTGGGTTCTCCATTCATCTAGTGAGCTAATATCAAATAACCTCTTTTCACCAGCAAGTTTGAAATCATAGTTGAGTTCTTTGACTGCCCAATATGCTTTATGTTCTAACTCAAGAGGCAAATGACAAGCTTTTCCATAGACCATTTTATAAGGAGACATACCCATAGGATTTTTATATGCTGTTCCATAAGCCCAAAGTGCATCATCTAATTTCTTAGACCAATTCTTTCGGGACCTATTGACAGTGTTTTGCAAAATTAATTTTATTTCTCTATTGCTAAGTTCAATTTGACCACTAGACTGAGGATGATAGGGTGATGCAATTCTATGGTTAACATCATACTTGGCAAGCATTTTACGGAAAGCACCATGAATAAAGTGTGAACCACCATCAGTCATTAAATATCTAGGGACTCCAAACCTTGGGAAAATAACTTCCTTAAGCATTTTAATAGAGGTGTTGTGATCAACACTACTGGTTGGAATAGCTTCTACCCATTTAGTAACATAATCAACAGCAACCAAAATATGTGTATACCCATTAGAGGAAGGAAAAGGTCCCATGTAATCAAATCCCCAAACATCAAATGGTTCAACAGCAAGTGAATAATTCATAGGCATTTCTTGACGCTTACCGATATTACCTATTCTTTGACATTCATCACAAGATAAGACAAACTTACGGGCATCCTTGAAGAGAGTAGGCCAATAAAATCCAGATTGCAATACCTTGTGAGCAGTTCTGTCTCCAGCATGATGCCCTCCATAAGCTTCGGAGTGACATTTCCGTAGGATTTGTCCCTGTTCATGCTCAGGTACGCAACGTCTAATAATACCATCTACTCCTTCTTTATAAAGATGTGGGTCATCCCAAAAGTAATGTCTTAAGTCATAGAAGAATTTTTTTCTTTTGTTGGTATGTAAAGCTAGGTGGTAAATATTTAGCAACAATGTAATTAGCATAGTCAGCATACCAAGGAGTGTTATTAGAAACATTTATTGCAGCTAACTGCTCATCAGGAAAACTATCATCAATAGGTAGTGCGTCATCAAGCACATTTTCAAGCCTAGACAAGTTATCAGCTACGGGGTTCTCAGCTCCTTTCCTATCAGTGATATGTAAATCAAATTCTTGTAGCAAGAGAACCCATCGAATAAGTCTAGGTTTAGCATCTTTCTTTTACATAAGATATTTAATAGCAGCATGGTCGGTGTGAACGATAACTTTAGAGTCAACAATGTAAGATCTAAATTTGTCACAAGCAAACACCACTGCTAGGAATTCTTTTTCAGTAGTAGCATACTTTCGTTGTGCACTGTCTAGAGTTTTACTAGCGTAATGAATAACATTCAGTTTCTTATCAACTCTTTGTCCTAGAACAGCACCAACAGCATAATCACTAACATCACACATAATTTCAAAAGGCAAGTTCCAATCAGGTGGTTGAACAATAGGTGCAGAAACTAAGGCATTCTTGAGAGTTTCGAAGGCTTTTAAACAATCATCATCAAAAACAAAAGGAGTATCCTTTTGCAAAAGATTTGTAAGAGGCCTAGAAATTTTAGAAAAGTCTTTGATAAATCTCCTATAGAAACCAGCATGACCTAGGAAACTATGAATACCTTTGATATCTTTAGGACATGGCATTTTCTCAATTGCATCAACCTTAGCTTTGTCCACTTCAATACCTCTTTCAGAAATTTTATGGCCCAAAACAATACCTTCATTAACCATAAAGTGGCACTTCTCCCAATTCAAGACAAGATTTGTTTGCTCGCATCTCCCATAAACAGAGAAGTCATCCATGAAAACCTCAACAATCTTTTCACAAAAGTCAGAGAATATAGCAGTCATACATCTTTGAAAGGTAGCATGTGCATTGCATAAACCGAAAGGCATATGTCTATAAGCATAAGTTCCAAAGGGACAGGTGAAAGTGGTCTTTTCTTGATCAGGTTGAGAAACAGGTATTTGTGAAAAACCAGAATATCCATCAAGGAAGTAAAAGTGTGTGTGCTTAGATAATCTTTCTAGCATTTGATCAATAAAAGGCAGAGGGTAATGATCTTTTCTAGTTGCTTTATTTAATTTTCTGAAATAAATTACCATTCTATAGCTTGTAACAATTCTTTGTGGAATAAGTTCATTCTTATCATTAGGAACAACAGTAATAACTCCTTTCTTAGGAACACAATGAATAGGACTTACACATCTACTATCAGCTATAGGATAGATTATACCTGCTTCCAGAAGTTTTAAGATTTCCGTTCTTACCCCTTCCTTCATTTTTGGATTTAACCGAGTTGGTGATCAACAACGGGTTTAGCATCAGGTTCCATATTAATCTTGTGCTGACATAGAGTGGGACTAATGCCCTTTAAATCATCAAGAGTATACCCAATAGCAGCTCGGTGCTTCCTTAGAACTTTCAATAATCTTTCTTCTTCATGTTCTGAAAGGTTAGCACTAATAATAACAGGATATATCTTCTTTTCATCAACATAAACATATTTCAAAGTGTCTGGCAATTGTTTTAATTCAAATACAGGATCACCTTTAGGTGGAGGAGGACCTCCTAGAGTTTCAATAGGCAAATTGTGTTTAAGCAGAGGATGTTGTTCAAAGAAAATCTTATCGATTCATTTCTCTCGTGCATATGTAAATCATTTTCATGGTCTAGCAAATATTGTTCTAAACGATCAGTAGGAGGCACAGCAATAGAAGCAAGACCAATTATTTCATCCTTACTAGGCAATTCTTTTTCATGAAGCTTTCTACTAAACTTGGAAAAATTAAACTCATGAGACTAATCACCAAAGCTAACACCGACAGTTTGTTTTTCACAATCTATTTTAGCATTAACGGTGTTCAAGAAAGGTCTACCAATGATAATGGGACAAAAGTCATCTTGTGGGGAACCAAGAACAAGGAAATCAGTAGGGTATTTTATTTTCCCACACAAGACTTCAACATCTCTAAAAATCCCAATTGGTGATATAGTGTCTCTATTAGCAAGTTTAATAGTAACATCTATGTCTTCTATTTCTGCGGGTGCTATGTCATTTATAATTTCTTGATATAAGGAATAAGGAATAGCACTCACACTAGCACCTATGTCATAAAGACCATGATAACAGTGATCTCCTATTTTAACTGAGACAACAGGCATGCCAACAACAGGTCTATGATTATCCTTTTTATCGGGTTTGGCAATTCTAGCAGCTTCTTCACAGAAGTAAATAACATGCCCATCTACGTTTTGTTCCAGGAGATCCTAAATCATAGCAACACTAGGTTCTACTTTAATTTGTTCATCAGGTTTAGGTGTTCTAATATAACTTTTGTTAACCACAGTTGAAACTTTAGCATGTTCCTTTATCTTAGCAGGGAAAGGTGGTTTCTCAATATAAGCAGTAGGAACAACTGGATCAACATTATAAATTATGGTTTCCTCTTTAATTGGTACCGGTTCTTTAACTTGTTCTTTAATAGGTGGGTGATATTTGAACCACTTCTCCTTAGGTAGATCAACATGAGTAGCAAATGATTCACAAAAGGGGGCTACTATCTCAGAGTCAAGTCCATATTTAGTGCTAAACTTTTGAAAAGCATCGGTATTCATAAAACATTTAGCACAATCATACTTAAGCTTAATACCTGACTCTTTACCTTCGTCGAGTTCCCAATCTTCAGAGTTGCATTTAATTCTTTCCAAAAGATCCCATCGGAATTCGATAGTCTTCTTCATAAAAGAACCAGTACAAGAAGTATCAAGTATGGATTGATCATCACGAGAAAGCCGAGCATAAAAGTTCTGGATAATAATTTCTCTTGAGAGCTCATGGTTGGGGCATGAATATAACATTGACTTAAGCCTCCCCCAAGCTAGAGAGATACTTTTTCCTTCATGAGGCCAAAAATTATATATATAATTCCGATCACGTTGAACTAGATGCATAGGATAAAAATTTTGGTGGAACTCCAATTTCAATCGATTCCAACTCCAAGATCCAATATCATCGCATAGTCTATATCATGCCAATGATTTTCCCCTCAAATATAAAGGGAAAACCTTTTTCATAACTTCATCTCCGGGTAAACCTGCAAGCTTAAACAATCCACAAATTTGTTCCACATATATCAAGTGCATATCGGGATGTTCAGTTCCATCTCCTGCATAAGGATTAGCTAGCAGTTGTTCTATCATACCCAAAGGAATTTCATATTCAATATTTTCAGTAGGTGCAGTAGGTTGAGGGGTAGCTAATTGTGGTTCCAGTCGAGGTGAAGATACCCCGAACAAACCCCTCAAAGGATTGTTTTCCATAGTAACAAGTGACAATAAATTTCAGCACACTATATAAATGTTTCCTTACCAAATTTCACTTACCAAAGGCGCTTCACTCCCCGGCAACGGCGCCAGAAAATAGCCTTGATAACGCACAAGTATAGGGGATCAATTGTAGCTCTTTTCGATAAGTAAGAGTGTCGAACCCAACGAGGAGCAGAAGGAAATGACAAATGGTTTTCAGCAAGGTAATGTCTGCAAGTGCTGAAATTGTAAGTAACAGAGTAGTTTGATAGCAGGATAATTTGTAACGAGCAAGTAACGGTAGTAGTAACAAAAGTGCAGCAAGGTAGCCCAATCCTTTTGAGGCAAAGGACAGGCCAAAACGGTCTCTTATAATAAGCAAAGCGTTCTTGAGGGTACACGGGAATTTCATCTAGTCACTTTCACCATGTTGATTCGATTCGTGTTCGCTACTTTGATAATTTGATATGTGGGTGGACTGGTGCTTAGGTGCTGTTCTTACTTGAACAAGCCTCCTACTTCTGATTAACCCTCTCGCAAGCATCCGCAACTACGAGAAAAGTATTAAGAATAAATTCTAACCATAGCATTAAACTTTTGGGTCCAATCGGTCCCTTACGGAATAGCGCATAAACTGGGGTTTAAGCCTCTATCACTCTCGCAACCCATCATCTACTTACTACTCCACAATGCATTCCCTTAGGCCCAAATATGAAGTGTCATGTAGTCGACGTTCACATGACACCACTAAGGGAATCACAACATACATACTATCAAAATATCGAACACATATCAAGTTCACATGATTACTTGCAACATGATTTCTCCCGTGACCTCAAGAACAAAAGTAACTACTCACAAGTGATAAACATGCTCAAGATCAGAGGGGTATTAAATAGCATATTGGATCTAAACATATAATCTTCCACCAAATAAACCATATAGTAATCAACTACGAGATGTAATCAACACTACTAGTCACCCACAAGCACCAATCTATAGTTCCGGTAACAAGATTGAACACAAGAGATGAACTAGGGTTTGAGATGAGATGGTGCTGTTGAAGATGTTGATGGAGATTGCCCTCCCCAAGATGGGAGAGTTGTTGGTGATGATGATGACGATGATTTCCCCCTCCGGGAGAGAAGTTCCCCCGGCGGAATCGCTCCGTCGGAGGGCAAAAGTGCTCCTGCCCAAGTTCCGCCTCGAGATGGCGGCGCTCCGTCCCGAAAGTCCTCTCTTTATTTTTTCTAGGTCAAAATGACTTATATACCAGAAGATGGGCACCGGAGGTGGGCCTAGGTGAGCACAACCCACCAGGGCGCGCCTGGGCTCCCTGGCGCGCCCAGGTGGGTTGTGCCCACCTGGTGGGCCCCCTCTGGTACTTATTTGCTCCAATATTCTTCAAATATACCATAAAAATCTCTGTAAAGTTTCAGCTTGTTTGGAATTATGCAGAATAGGTGGCCTGACGTAGCTTTTCCAGGTCGAGATTTCCAGCTGCCGGAATTCTCCCTCTTTGTGTGTACCTTGCATATTATGAGAGAAAAGGCATTAGAATTACTCCAAAAAACATTATTATGCGTAAAACATCATAAATAACAGTAGGAAAACATGATGCAAAATGGACGTATCACCCGCCTTTTAAAGGCCTATCTGTTCTATCTTTTATATCTGTACTCAGATATCTGATGCTTCCGCTGACGCTTGTATGCGAGCTTATGTATTCGAGCCCTCGAGGCCCCTGACTTGTAATATAAAGCTTGTATGACTTTATTTATGTTTTAGAGTTGAGTTATGATATCTTCAAGTGAGTCCTTAGGCTTGATCGTGTGCATTTGCGTGTATGATTAGTGCACGATTAAGCCGGGGGCATCAAAGGTAAATAGAGAGAGAGTGAAAGTCATTACCTATGCCTCAGCCATAGGTTCTTTAAAGCATGCCATGCTGTGTACCAGACCTAATGTATGCCTTGCCACTTGTCTGGCAAGGGGGTACAAGAGTGATCCAGGAGTGGATCACTGGACAGCGGTCAAAATTATCCTTAGAGGAATAAGGAAATGTTTCTTGGTTATGGAGGTGATAAACAGTTCGTCGTAAAGGGTTACGCCAATGCAAGCTTTGACACTAATCCAGATGACTCTGAGTATCAATCTGGATGCGTATTGAACGTAGGAGCAATTAGCTAGAGTAGCTCTATGCACAACATTGTAGATATAGAAATTTGCAAAGTACACACGGATCTGAATGTTGCAGACCCGTTGACTAAAACCTCTATCACAAGCAAAACATGATCATACCTAAGAACTCTTTGAGTGTTAATCACATAGCGATGTGAACTAGATTATTGACTCTAGTAAACTCTTTGGGTATTAATCACATGGCGATGTGAACTATGGGTGTTAACCACATGGCGATGTGAACTAGATTATTGACTCTACTGCAAGTGGGAGACTGATGGAAATATGCCCTAGAGGCAATAACAAAATGGTTATTATTATATTTCCTTAATCATGATAAAGGTATATTATTCATGCTAGAATTGTATTGACCAAAAACTTAAATACATGTGTGGATACATAAACAAATACAGCGTCCCTAGTGAGCCTCTACTAGACTAACTCATTGATCAAAGATGGTTAAGGTTTCCTAACCATAGACATGAGTTGTCATTTGATAACGGGATCACATCATTAGAAGAATGATGTGATGGACAAGACCCATCCGTTAGCTTAGCATTTGATCGTATAGTTTATTGATATTGCTTTCTTGATGTCAAATACATATTCCTTAATTTGACTATGAGATCATGCAACTCCCGGATACCGGAGGAATGCCTTGTGTGCTATCAAACGTCACAACGTAACTGGGTGATCATAAAGATGCTCTACAGGTATCTTCGAAGGTGTTTGTCGAGTTGGCATGGATCAAGATTAGGATTTGTCACTTCGAGTATCGAAGTGGTATCTCTGGGCCCTCTCGGTAATACACATCACAAAAGGCTTGCAAGCATAATGACTAAGGAGTTAGTTATGAGATGATGTATTACAGAACGAGTAAAGAGACTTGTCGGTAACGAGATTGAACTAGGTATAGAGATACCGACGATCGAATCTCGGGCAAGTAACATACCGACAGACAAAGAGAATTACGTATGTTGTCATAACGGTTCGACCGATAAAGATCTTCATAGAATATGTAGGACACAATATGGGCATCCAGGTTCTGCTATTGGTTATTGACCGGAGAGGTGTCTCAGTCATGTCTACATAGTTCTCGAACCCGTAGGGTCCGCACGCTTAACGTTCATTGACGATATAGTGTTATATGAGTTATGTGATTTGGTGACCGAATGTTGTTTGGAGTCCCGGATGAGATCATGGACATGACGACGAGTCTCGAAGTGGTCGAGAGGTAAAGATTGATATATAGGACGATGGTATTCGGACACCGGAAGTGTTTCGGAGGGTACCGGGTACTTATCGGGTCACCAGAAAGGAGTTTCGGGCACCCCCGACAAAGCTATGGGCCTTATGGGCCAAGAGAGGGAACACACCAGCCCACAAGGGGCTGGTGCGCCCCTATAGTGGCCAGCCCTATGAGGAGGAGAAGGAAAGAGGGGAGGGAAAGGAAAGTGTGGAGTAGTACTTCCCTTTCCTTCCCTCTCCCCCTCTCTTTCCTTCCCCCATGTCATACAAGGAAGGGGGGGTGGGGCGCAGGAGGGCAGGGGGCCTAGGGCCGGCGGCCGGCGGCCGGCCCCTTGGGGGGCGCCCTAGCTGCCTCCTCACCCCTCCCACCTATATATATGTGGGGAGGGGGCGCCACACAACAATACAACATTGTCTTTGTGACGCCCCCGGCTTAATCGTGCACTAACCATACATGCAAATGCACACGATCAAGCCTAAGGACTCACTTGAAGATATCACAACACAACTCTAAAACATAAATAAAGTCATACAAGCATTATATTACAAGCCAGGGCCTCGAGGGCTCGAATACATAAGCTTGATGACAATCAAGCATCAGCGGAAGCATTAGATATCTGAGTACAGATATAATACAGAAACAGAGATAAGCCTTAAGAAGGTGGGGCAAAACAAAAGCTACGATCGAAAAGCGCAGGACTCCTGCCTGGGACCCTCCGAACCTACTCCTGGTCGTCGAACGGCTCCTCGTAGTAGTACTCGCCGGGAGGGTAGTAGTAGTAGTAGTAGCCGTCAGCGGGGGCAGCTGCCTCCGGGGCTCCGTCGTCTGGATGCATCAAAAGGATATGGGAGAAAAAGAAAGCAAAGCAACCGTGAGTACTCATCCGAAGTACTCAGCAAGCAAGGATCTACACTACATATGCAACATTATCAAAGGAAGGCTGTATATGTGGACTGGGCTGCAGAAATGCCAGAATAGAGAGAGAAGGCCTAGTCCTATCGAAGACTAGCATCTTCAGCATCTTCAGCGGTCTTGCAGCATTAGAAGAGTGCAGATTAGCATAATGTAAAGTAATAGTAGTGTCATCAACCTCGCCCAGAGATCCTTCCTCGACTCCCTGCGAGAAAGCAATCCCAGAGCCATACTATCCATATCTCATCTCAAGTATCCAGTTCTAGTTGTATCGATCGGGATACAACTCCGAGTGTCCGTTACCGTGGACGCGGCTATCGATAGATGTTTTCTTCCCTGCAGGGGTGCACCAACTTACCCACCACGCTCGATTAACTCCGGCCGGACACACTTTACTGGGTCATGCCCGGTGTCGGTGTACTAAGTATTGGGCCCTTAGTACCCCTTATTTGTGCACGGGCAGTTGTAGCCGTCCTCGCGGCAAGGCTTGCCGGGATCAGCTCGAGGTCGATTTAAGTTATCGAGGGAATCATCAAGTCAGAAATCTGAGGATCAGCAAATGAGTAAAGCTGGAAATCGAAGACCAGCCTCCCCGGCAAGATCCTTGCCGGGGTGGCCTGAGGAACCCGGCAAGGATCGGTGCCCGGCAAGGCTTGGTGCCCAGCAAGTTTCAGCGCCTGGCGAGGTTCTGCCACTGTGCCACCGCTTCGGCACAGTGACGAGTCTGACATTCTGGCTCCTTCCATGGATGCGTGGCGGCGCGCCAGTGGAGGAGAGCTTAAGCGGTGCAGATGGGATGGCCCCTTTTTCCATCCCCAAGAAAGTGAGGACACCTAAACGGACACCTCACGTTGCATTAAATGCGCTTGTCCTAATCCGTCAGGGGTTAGGTATGATACCCTGTAGCCACTTTACACCTCAATGTATGTACATTTTGCCACTGTGGAGACCCCTTTGAGCATATAAAAGGAGGCCCAAGGCAACTACTACAGGGGAGGAGGACTTCTGGCCCATTCTGCATGCGTAGCTGCTCTTTGAACGTACTGTTCATTGCGAGCGCTCCTGAAGGCTGGGCTCAAGAACATCAATAAGAACACAAAGCAGGAGTAGGGTTTTACGCTGATCAGCGGCCCGAACCTGGGTAAAAAACCTCACGCGTCGGTAACCGGTTCTGCTCTTTGCGTGTACCTCTCCCCCCCCCCCCCCCCCGCCGAATCGTAAAAGGGGTCTCTCAGGATCCCATAGGTGTCGTTTCCCGACACCCGGCCTCAGCCAAACGATACGCCGTAGCCCGACCTAGGCTTAGAAGAGAGGTCAGCACGCCGGACTAACCTATGCACCCAGGGGTCTTGGGCCATCGCCCCGGGCGCTCCTGCGCGTTGCGAGGGCGGCCAGCGAGCAGACCTAGCAGCCTCTAGTATAACGGAGGGTGCTTAACACGGTCCAACCCGGCGCGCGCCGCATAGTCGCTGACGTCAAGGAAGCTTCAGCTGATGCGCATGACGCAGAGTACCCATATTATTCCCGCGTGATGGTTAGCGCTATTGGGCCAGAGGCCCTCTCGGATCAAATATCCAAACCATTAGTGAATTAGGAGCGCGCGGTAACGAGCAGAAACTCACGATCGATGTGACCCGTCGCCCCGTCTCGAGGACTTGCTGCAAGGGCTAGGAATGCCCGGCCGCGCCTCGTAATTATCTCATGGGTACCCTCCAAGTTAACCCGACTCCACATCTCCCGCAAATATGCTCGCGCGGGTACCCCTCAGGGCCGACCCGACTTTAGTATCATGGTTATGTGGTAAAGTCATAGTATCCATGTGTCCAGAACACCAAGGGGGAACCCTGAGGAATCACCCTCGATGGAATTCCACCTGATGTAATCGTCAAGGTGAACTAAGGAGGAATCACCCTCGTGGTCCACTCTTGAGGAGTTGCATGACAACGTCATTACCGGGAGTGGAGAAAGAGGAATCACCCTCGATGACCACAACTAATGAACTAACCTACAAGGTTAACATCAGAAGTGCTGACGAGGTATCACCCTCGGCACTCGACAGTAACCCGGTAGTGTCGTACAACTAGGGTGGTGATGTGCGGTGCCGGGGCCTGGTCTTCAATCCCGCTGATCGGGTCTTCTGATAATCCAGCGGGGCAGTTGGGTCAAAATGGGGTCTCTGACGGGTCTCTAACCAGCCTATGCTAAACAGTTTAGGAAAGCAGGTAATTATCAACAGCAGGTTACAAAATCAGGCTATGCATCAGAATAGGTAAAGCAGTAGCAGCAGCAATTTCTAATGCAAGCATAAGAGAGAAGAGAATAGGCGATATCAGAATGTTCAAAGGGGGGGTGCTTGCCTGGAAGCTCTGCGGCAAGGGTCTGGTCGTCAGCGGCGTAGTCGACCTCCAGAGCTGCGTCGGTCTCCGGGACTACATCGGTGTCGGGGTCTACCGAGAGAGAAGAGGGGGAGGAAACAGATAAATACATAGCAAACATATGCAACATAGAGCATGCTATGCTAACATGCAGTGCAGGGTTGCCTAAAGATATGTCTAAGTCATTTTAGTTATTTTAGGATTTAAGTTGGATTTATTAACCGGTACATATGCACTATTCATCTACCACAAACGGACAAAAAGTTGCGGGCTCACCTATGTAGAGGGTCCCGACATGGAAACAGACGGCACAATTAGACTCATCTCGTCGTTCTGATCAACTTTCATGTAGAAAGTTTTTTGATCCGAGCTACGGTTTATTTTCTACGAATTTTCAAAGATTACAACATTTTCTGGAATTATTTATTTAACAGAAATGGATTATGACATCAGCATTGCGTGGGGATGATGTCAGCAGTCAACAGACTCGCTGACCAGTGTCAAACCTGACCGGTGGGGCCCACCTGTCAGCCTCTGTTAATTAACGGAGTTCATTTTAAACTAATCTGAGGTTAATTAGCTAGTGGGCCCCACATGTCAGTCTCTGTGGGTTAACAGTGGATTAATATTAACTAAACTGAATTATTTATCTAGTAGGCCCCACATGTCATTGACTAATTAGTATATCTAATTAAGTTTTAATTAGTAAAATGTTTAATTAGTGAATTAAGCGGTGGGGCCCTCACGTCAGTGTCACAGGGACGCCCAGTAAGCACGTTGACTGGTCAAACCAGTCAACGGGGACCCGTGGGGCCCAGTGTCAGTGGCACAGGGGGCCCACTTGTCAGGCCACGTCGACAACGGCGCCGGAGACAGCTCCGGCGACCTAAAACGCGGCGGGGCTCGCCGGAGCCTGTTGGAAACGCGCTATGGTTCGCCGTTTTGCACGCCACAACTTGCGTTCGAACGGCAGAAGTGTTCCGCGTCGATTGGTGGCGGTGGTTTGGCCGGAGGTGGCCAGTGGTGACTGCGGCGATGACCGCGGCGGACGGCCGGAATCGGTCGGGGATGGAATCGACGAAGCGAACGCGCTCGGGCCAATTGGCTAGCCCAGAGGGCATCTACACGCACAGGCGAGCACGTTGAGCTGTGCCACTTGACCATTTGGTCATCAGAGGCTCGCCGGCGACGAGCTATGGCGGAGGCGCGTTCAGGCGTTCGAGGGAAAAGGGGCTAGAGGGCACGGGAAGGCGAGCTAGAGGCTTGGGCGGCACCAGGAAGGTGCCCTGAGCACGTTGCCGTGCTTACCCGGCCTTGGCAACGACTACAACGACGGTAGCCCGCTGCACGGTGGAGCCGAGCTCGGCCATGGCGGGCGTGGTGGCTACGGGCGGCGACAGGCAACGCAGAGAGGAGGGGAAGGAAGGGGTGGAGCTCACCTAGCGGTCACGAAAGACCCTTGGTGGTTTAGTAGCAGCAGAGCCCGCCGGAGAGGAAGGGGATCGCCGGCGGCCCGAGGTTGAAGACGAGGTCGTGGACTCGGTGCAGGAGGTCCCGGCTCCACCAAGCGACACCAGTCGACGGCGGGGCTGATGGACACGGGGAGGCGACGGATGGGCGACGATGGCCGCGGCTAGGACGGAGCCATGGCGGCGGTGGCATTCGGCGACGAATCTGAAGGAGGAGAGGAGGCGAGGAGCGAGCGAGGAAGAGGGGAAGAATGACGGAGGTCGCCAAGGGGATGGACGGGCCTCGCCCTTATCCTCCCCGCGTCGGTGGGGCGTCGGTGGCGTCGCGCTGTCGACGTCTCGCCGGCGCGCGCGCGGCGACCACAGGCGCGATGACACGTAGGTGAGAGAGAGAGATGGGCCTGGTGGGCTGGTTCGGGGCACTGTGCACTTAGGCCCAGTGCACAGTGCCTCTTTCCTTTTTATTTTTCTGTTTCTGCTTTTTCTTTTTTACAGAGATGGTTTGGCATTATTTTGAGCTAACAAATGATTTTGCAAAAATGTGAAACTTGCTCACATAATTACTTTGCAATATCCAGCACTGTCATAAAAAGTTTGGGCATTTTTGGAATCCATTTGAATTTATTAAAAAATGAATAGGGCATTTTAGGTGTTGTTTTGGCACTGTTTTAAAAGCTTGGGCCCATTTGAGTTGATGATGATGTTGTGTTCCTTAACAGCAAATGGTTTTGGAATATTTGCTAGCAGGTGAACATTTTTCCCACAAGTTTTGAACAACTTCAATTTTCACTTTGAATTTGAATTGATTTTCAGAGAAGGATTTGAATTGAATCTTTAACCATTGTGACTAAGCACTGCAAATGAGGATGACTTGGCATTATTAGCAGATGATCACAGTGATTATTACACAGGGGTGTTACAAATTCTCCTCCTTTAAAAGAAATTCTCGTCCCGAGAATTCAGGAGGTAGAAGGAAAGAGGTCGGGATATTCTTCCCGAAGATGATCCTCGCGTTCCCAAGTGGCTTCATCTTCAGTATGATTAGACCACTGCACTTTCAGGAACTTGGTCGTCTTCTGACGGGTTCGACGTTCAGCTTCATCAAGAATACGGATCGGATGCTCCTTATAAGAAAGATCATCCTGCAATTCGAGAATTTCATGATCCACTGCTCGGTGCGGAGATTCCTTGAAGCAACGACAAAATTGCGACACATGGAAGACGTCGTGGATATGAGAGAATTGCGGCGGCAACTCCAATTTGTATGCCACCTGTCCATGTCTAGCAACAATGCGAAAAGGGCCAATGTAGCGTGGAGCTAGCTTGCCCTTGATTCCGAAACGATGAATGCCCTTCATAGGAGTGACACGCAGATAAGCTTGATCACCAGGCTGATAGGTCAAACCCCATCTTTTGCGATCGTAGTTGCTCTTCTGGCGGTCCTGAGCCACCTTGAGATTTTCTCGGACAATGCGGACTTGCTCTTCGGCGTGTTTGATAATGTCCGGTCCCACGAGCGGTCGTTCCCCAGTTTTTGACCAATTCAGAGGGGTTCGACACTTACGTCCATAATGTACTTCGAAGGGGGCCATTTTCAAGCTGGCTTGATAGCTGTTGTTATAAGAGAATTCGGCATACGGGAGAGATTCTTCCCATTTCTTACCGAACGATATAACACAAGCCCGAAGCATATCTTCAAGCACTTGATTTACTCGCTCAACTTGGCCTTGGGATTGGGGATGATAAGCTGAGCTCCAGGTGATGTGAGTTCCCATAGCTTCTTGGAAACTTTCCCAGAACTTGGAGGTGAAAAGACCGCCACGGTCCGAACTGATCTCCTTCGGAATACCGTGGAGTGATACAATTCTGGAGATATATAACTCTGCTAACTGGCTAGCAGTGATAGTCTCCTTGACAGGCAGAAAGTGTGCAACTTTAGAAAGTTGGTCGACGACGACAAGAATAGCATCGTGACCCTTCTGTGACTTGGGAAGGCCAGTAATGAAATCCATTTGAACTTTATCCCATTTCCATAGAGGAATAGGGAGCGGTTGCAGAATTCCAGCAGGCTTCTGAAGTTCTGCTTTCACGCGACGGCAAACGTCACATTCAGCAACGTATCGAGCGATATCCTGCTTCATTTTAGACCACCAGTACCTTTATCGGAGATCACGATACATCTTGGTACTACCCGGATGAATAGACAACGGTGTATCATGTGCCTCCTTCATGACCTTGTCAGTCATAAGCTCGAAGCGAGGTACCATAATGCGGTCTCTGAAATACAAGGTTCCATCTTCAGCAACCGAGAAATCCCTGTACTTCTCAAGGTGAAGCTCTTTCTTCATCAGATCAACTTCAGCATCTTTAGCTTGCACATTCTTAACAGCTTTCTCAAGATCTGGCTGTACCACAAGGTTATTAAGAGAACCCTGGGGAACAATACGCAGATTCAGCTGGCTCAGTTTTGCATAAAGATGAGGTTGAGCTCGCCTAACCATGAGGTTGTTACAATAGGACTTGCGGCTTAAGGCATCAGCCATCACATTAGCCTTGCCAGGGGTATAAGAAATACCACAGTCATAGTCGGTAATTGTTTCCAACCACCACTGTTGACGGATATTAAGATCCGGCTGAGTAAACAAATACTTCAAGCTTTGATGATCAGTATATATCTCACACCGGTTACCAAGAAGGTAATGCCGCCACAACTTCAATGCATAGATCACTGCAGCCAGTTCAAGATCATGCACTGGATAGTTTTCTTCATGTGGACGCAATTGACGCGAAGCATACGCAATTACTCTCCGCTCTTGCATTAGGACACAGCCTAATCCTTGACGAGAGGCGTCGCAATATATCACAAAGTCCTTGCGAGAATTCGGAGGAGCAAGCACTGGAGCAGAAGTTAGCTTGTCCTTGAGAGTCTGGAAGCTTTCCTGACATTTGTCTGTCCACTCAAACTTAACGCCTTTATGAAGCAGATTAGTCAGGGGCTTGGCAACCTTGCAGAAATTCTCCACGAATCGACGGCAATAACTTGCAAGGCCGAGAAAACTTCTCACTTGCTTGACGTTCTTCGGAGGAGTCCAGTCAAGAATAGCCTGAACACGCTCCGAGTTAACAGCGATACCGTCCTTGGAAATCACATGTCCAAGGTAGGTTACTTCAGATAGCCAGAACTCACATTTGGAATACTTGGCATACAGTTGATGCTCTCTAAGCTTTTCTAGAACAAGACGAAGGTGTTCAACATGTTCTTATTCTTCGAATATACCAGAATATCATCCAGATATACCACGACGAACTTGTCGAGGTAATCCATGAAGATATAATTCATTAGGCGGGAGAACGTAGCTGGAGCATTGGTTAAGCCAAATGACATGACAGTATACTCATAAGAGCCATATCGAGTAACAAATGCAGTCTTGGGAATATCCTCTTCGCGGACACGGATCTGGTGATAACCCAACCTCAAGTTGAGTTTAGAGAACACCGATGATCCAGCAAGCTGATCATAAAGATCATTGATCCGAGGAAGCGGATATTTATTCTGAATGTTTGCCTGGTTGATAGGACGGTAATCTTGGACCAACCTATTCGTACCATCCTTCTTCTTGACAAAGAGAGACAGTGCTCCCCAGGCAGAGGAACTTGGACGGATAAAGCTCTTCTTAAGTGACTTGTCGATTTCTTCCTTAAGCTCGAGAAGGTGGTGAGGAGGCATCTTATAAGGACGTTTCGTAATAGGGGTAGTGCCAGGCTTCAAATCGATGATAAACTCGACAGCTCTAGCAGGGGGTATTCCTGGAAGTTCTTCTGGAAAAACATCCTGGAAATCACGGACGACTGGAATGTTTTCGATCCCCTCAAGTGGAGAAGCGTTCAACGCATTCAAGGTACAAATTTGAGCCTCGGCATTTTGAGTTATCTGGGCACGGTAATTCACTAGCTCATCTGATGGGTGTAGGATATGTACAACTTTAGTGGCACAATTGATTGAGGCGTAGTGAGCCTTCAGCCAATCCATTCCCAGAATGAGGTCAATACCGCAAGACTTCAGCATAATGGGGGAAGCAAGAAATTTCAACCACTCAATCTCAATAGTAACTTTGGGGCTGAATAAAGAGGTTTGACATTGACCCGCGGGAGTGTTTACCATTAAGGATTGGTGTAGCGTTTCGCATTTAATGTCATGCATGAGTGCAAAATGTTCTGACATGAATGAATGTGATGCTCCTGAATCAAATAAAACAGAAGCTGGTACTAAGTTAACAGGAAGTGTACCCATCACAGTAGCTGGTTGGTCTGGGTCTTCACTCATGTTGACATGATAGGCCTGCCCACGACCATAAGAAGGCCTGACATTGTTGTTGCGCGGCTGAACAATTCCACGGCCATTACCATGGCCAGCAGGAGGAAGGACTAGCTGATTCTGACCCTGAGAGCAGTCTCTGGCACGATGACCTGGCTGGCCACACTTGAAGCAGAGTCCACTGTCTGGACGTGGTGCAGGAGCTCGAGGTGGTGCAGCTCGAAGAGGCTGCCTCGGTGGTGGAGAAGGCAGTCGAGGTGCAGCATAGGCAGGCCTGTACACTGGAGCGGTTGGACGGTACATGCTGTGAGGAATCCAAATATGGCGCTTCTGAGAAGACGAGCCCGAAGATGAGCCCACTTCACGGGTGCGTTTGGTCGCTTCCTTATGCTTCTTCAGACCAGTCTTGACCATAATAGCCTTGTTCACCAAGGTGGCAAAGTCGGGATAGTCTTGGACGAGCAGGGCTAGCTGAATGTCATGGTGTAGCCCATCATGGAACTTCTCCTGCCTATGAGCATCAGTGGGGACGTCTTCTTCAGCGTAGTGAGACAAGTCAAGGAACTCTCGCTGGTAGACTTCTACAGTCTTGTTGCCTTGAACGAGGCTACGGAACTCGGCCTTCTTTCGATCTATAACCCCTTGAGGAATATACCGGGCATGAAAAGCAGCCTTGAATTCCACCCAGGTGACGATAGTTCCAGGAGGTAGGGTCTATCTGTGAGTTGCCCACCATTGTGCTGTGGGTCCCTTCAGAAAGTAGGTCGCAAAGGTGACATAGCTGGCAGGGGCAACATCAGCGGACTCCATCTCATAGAAGATGTCACGCAGCCAATCATCGGCATCCAATGGATTAACTGTGTTGCAGAATATCGTTGGGTTGAGACGCACAAACTCTGGCAGCGTAATTGAAGGTGGCTGCTGGTTGGCATTGGGACGAGGGAACTGGTCGATCACCCCTTGCACGAACTGACGGTGCAATTCAAACTGTTTCATCATCGCAGCCATATAGTCAGGCGGTGGTGGATTATTGTCACTCATCCTGCTAAATTCAACATGGGTAGTTTAGCGAAATCTATTGCGAATGTTGACAACAAGCATGATGTAGCACGACGATAATTAAGTAGGGTAATCGACGCTTAACAGTAGTCAATTAAGACATACAGATCCATACACGGTCGGTTACAAGCGGACAGCATAACGACGCAATTTCAAAAGCTAGACATGCTAGGCAGCACGCAGGCACGCGGTAAGGAAGTACACAACGAGATATAGCAAAGGCTACATCAACGTCAGAGAAAACTGATGGAGCGAGGATTCTGCAAGTGACAACACAGGGTGCCCTCGATAAAAGGATCCTGTAAGCAGAACCTGGCCCACAATCTTGAAGAAAGGGGGAAAATTTTCAGAACTCCGGGTGGATGTGAGCACGAGAACCTAAAGTTGGAGTTAGTAAAATTTTAACCCGAATAGAAGAGAGATCAGAGTCCCAGAGTATAGACGAGGAATAAAAGATCCTAACACCACCCAATTGGCGATGTGGGCCCGTAAGCCACACAGCCAAGTTAGTAAAACAGTTTTGGACCACTAGACTCAACTTCGGCCAAGGAGTTGGAAAGGGGGTTCCTACAGGCAGTCGGCTCTGATACCAACCTGTGACGCCCCCGGCTTAATCGTGCACTAACCATACACGCAAATGCACATGATCAAGCCTAAGGACTCACTTGAAGATATCACAACACAACTCTAAAACATAAATAAAGTCATACAAGCATTATATTACAAGCTAGGGCCTCGAGGGCTCGAATACATAAGCTTGATGACAATCAAGCATCAGCGGAAGCATTAGATATCTGAGTACAGATATAATACAGAACCAGAGATAAGCCTTAAGAAGGCGGGGCAAAACAAAAGCTACGATCGAAAGGCGCAGGCCTCCTGCCTGGGAACCTCCGAACCTACTCCTGGTCGTCGGACGGCTCCTCGTAGTAGTACTCGTCGGGAGGGTAGTACTAGTAGCCGTCGGCGGGGGCAGCTGGCTCTGGGGCTCCGTCGTCTGGATGCATCAAACGGATATGGGAGAAAAAGAAAGCAAAGCAACCGTGAGTACTCATCCGAAGTACTCAGCAAGCAAGGATCTACACTACATATGCAACATTATCAAAGGAAGGCTGTATATGTGGACTGGGCTGCAGAAATGCCAGAATAGAGAGAGAAGGCCTAGTCCTATCAAAGACTAGCATCTTCAGCATCTTCAGCGGTCTTGCAGCATTAGAAGAGTGCAGATTAGCATAATGTAAAGTAATAGTAGTGTCATCAACCTCGCCCAGAGATCCTTCCTCGACTCCCTGTGAGAAAGCAATCCCAGAGCCATACTATCCATATCTCATCTCAAGTATCCAGTTCTAGTTGTATCGATCGGGATACAACTCCGAGTGTCCGTTACCATGGACGCGGCTATCGATAGATGTTTTCTTCCCTGCAGGGGTGCACCAACTTACCCACCACGCTCGATTAACTCCGGCCGGACACACTTTACTGGGTCATGCCCGGCCTCGGCCAAACGATACGCCGCAGCCCGACCTAGGCTTAGAACAGAGGTCAGCACACCGGACTAACCTATGCACCCAGGGGTCTTGGGTCATCGCCCCGGGCGCTCCTGCGCGTTGCGAGGGCGGCCGACGAGCAGACCTAGCAGCCTCCAGTACAACGGAGGGTGCTTAACGCGGTCCAACCCGGCGCGCGCCGCATAGTCGCTGACGTCAAGGAAGCTTCGGCTGATGCGCACGACGCAGAGTACCCATATTATTCCCGCGTGATGGTTAGCGCTATTGGGCCAGAGGCCCTCTCGGATCAAATATCCAAACCGTTAGTGAATTAGGAGCGTGCGGTAACGAGCAGAGACTCACGATCGATGTGACCCCGTTGCCCCGTCTCGAGGACTTGCTGCAAGGGCTAGGAATGCCCGGCCGCGCCTCGTAATTATCTCGTGGGCACCCTCCAGGTCAACCCGACTCCACATCTCCCGCAAATATGCTCGCGCAGGTACCCCTCAGGGCCGACCCGACTTTAGTATCATGGTTATGTGGTAAAGTCATAGTATCCGTGTGTCCAGAACACCAAGGGGGAACCCTGAGGAATCACCCTCGATGGAATTCCACCTGATGTAATCGTCAAGGTGAACTAAGGAGGAATCACCCTCGAGGTCCACTCTTGAGGAGTTGCATGACAACGTCGTTACCGGGAGTGGAGAAAGAGGAATCACCCTCGATGACCACAACCGATGAACTAACCTACAAGGTTAACATCAGAAGTGCTAACGAGGTATCACCCTTGGCACTCGATAGTAACCCGGTAGTGTCGTACAACTAGGAGGGTGATGTGCGGTGCCGGGGCCTGGTCTTCAATCCGGCTGATCGAGTGTTCTGATAATCCAGCGGGGCAGTTGTGTCAAAATGGGGTCTCTGACGGGTCTCTAACCAGCCTATGCTAAACAGTTTAGGAAAGCAATTATCAACAGCAGGTTACAAAATCAGGCTATGCATCAGAATAGGTAAAGCAGCAGCAGTAATTTCTAATGCAAGCATAAGAGAGAAGAGAATAGGCGATATCGGAATGCTCAAAGGGGGGGGTGCTTGCCTGGAAGCTCTGCGGCAAGGGTCTGGTCGTCAAGGGTGTAGTCCGGAGCTGCGTCGGTCTCCGGGACTACGTCGGTGTCTGGGTCTACCGAGAGAGAAGAGGGGGAGGAAACAGATAAATACACAGCAAACATATGCAACACAGAGCATGCTATGCTAACGTGCAGTGCAGGGTTGCCTAAAGATATGTCTAAGTCATTTTAGTTATTTTAGGATTTAAGTTGGATTTATTAACCGGTACATATGCACTGTTCATCTACCGTAAACGGACGAAAAGTTGCGGGTTCATCTACTTAGAGGTTCCCGACATGGAAACAGATGGCACGATCAGACTCGTCTCGTCGTTCTGATCAACTTTCATGTATAAAGTTTTTCGATCCGAGCTATGGTTTATTTTATACGAATTTTCAAAGATTACAACATTTTCTGGAATTATTTATTTAACAGAAATGGATTATGACATCAGCATTGCGTGGGGATGACGTCAGCAGTCAACAGACTCGCTGACCAAGGTCAAACCTGACCGGTGGGGCCCACCTGTCAGCCTTTGTTAATTAACAGAGTTCATTTTAAACTAATCTGAGGTTAATTAGCTACTGAGCTCCACATGTCAGTCTCTGTGGGTTAACAGTGGATTAATTTTAACTAAACTGAATTATTTATCTAGTAGGCCCCACATGTCATTGACTAATTAGTATATCTAATTAAGTTTTAATTACAAAATGTTTAATTAGTGAATTATGCGGTGGGGCCCGCATGTCAGTGTCACAGGGACGCCCAGTTAGCACGTTGACTGGTCAAACCAGTCAACGGGGACCCGTGGGGCCCAGGGTCAGTGGCACAGGGGGCCCACTTGTCAGGCCACGTCGGCGACGGCGCCGGAGATAGCTCCGGCGACCTAAAACGCGGCGGGGCTCGCCGGAGCGCGTCGGAAACGCGCTATGGTTCGCCGTTTTGCACGCCACAACTTGCGTTCGAACGGCAGAAGTGTTCCGCGTCGATTGGTGGCAGTGGTTTGGCCGGAGGTGGCCGGAGGTGGCCGGAGGTGGCCGGAGGTGGCCGGTGGTGACGGCGGCGACGACCACGGCGGACGGCCGGAATCGGTCGGGGATGGAATCGACGAAGCGAACGCGCTCGGGCCAATTGGCTAGCCTAGAGGGCATCTACACGCGCAGGCGAGCACGTTGAGCTGCGCCACTTGACCATTTGGTCATCAGAGGCTCGCCGGCGACGAACTATGGCGGAGGCGCGTTCGGGCGTTCGAGGGAAAAGGGGCTAGAGGGCACGGGAAGGCGAGCTAGAGGCTTGGGCCACTACAACAAAATAGGCACGTATAGTCGCTTTTTCTAAGACGCTTTTTGTATTCGTCTCTAGGATCACGAACAAAGCAAACTAAAGACGTTTTCTAAGACGCTTACAAAGCGCCTCAAACCTTTTATTATAACTAGACATTTACAGAAACAAATATGCATATGAAATTAGCTTAGAGACAATTTCTGAGACGTTTTAGTATGCGGTGCTATTATTGGACCTAAGAAACCCTTCAATAATGGTAATCCTTTTTTCATTGCATGGTCACAATGTACTAGCTGTGCTAAAACTGAAACACACATAGCTATCAAATGAATCGGAATGCATTTTGGCTATTTTATTGTATCCAAATATTTATTTTACCTTTGTAATTTTCAACCAAAGAAAACCTTGGTAATCATCTTCCGAACCAAACATACCTTGGATACATAGCTAGCGCTTCCCCATCGCCATTTAGCCCTAGTTGTTGCTGCCACAGTCAGAGCTCTCGCACCACCGTTGCTCAACCCCAAGCCAAACACACCCTTGTCACTCGACTTTGCTCCCTCGCCGGTCGACGAAATCGCCCCTTGCTCAAAGCTCCCATGCTCCTCCTCCCAGCCATAACTTCCCAACGCATGACGACGGTCTCTTCCCCTAGACGAGCTTCCCTGCCACCCGATGTCAGTATCCCCCCGGTCGAACCTTCTCCATCGCTTGGCACCATTTGCCACCCAGCCGACGTCGCTCCGCACCAATGTCAGGTTCCTCAAATATAACTAAATCAACCAAACCAATAGTTTTGTATTTGTAAATGAAGTGAGTCAAAGTTAAAAAAAATTGTGGGTCTTTTCTATATGGGTTTCCCAAAAAAATTGTATGTGAATATTTTATATTGGATACATATATCATCCTGATATATTTTTCACAAAAAATTCTATTGATTGAATACAATTTGATCTGACAAGGAAAAAAGTCGAAAATACTATTTATCTCTATGGTAGATCGGATGACTATTAAGAGATCTGTATTTATTACTCTCTCTGTCTTAGTACAATATAAGACGTTTTTTGACACTATAATAGTGTCAAAAGGCGCCCTATATTTGATACAGAAAGAGTACCATTTATCTGCGTTATATACACACAGAAAAATAACAAGACTAAAAATTTGACGCGAGCAAACTTTTCTCGCTTTATCAGTTTTGACTCTCTAAATTCTTTTTCTTTACCACCTAGATTTCGCGCGTTACGATTGGACTTTTTTTTCGAGTTAAATGCACTGAAGGTCCTAAAAGTTTCGTCGGGGTGTCACTTTAGTCCTAATTCTTCCAAAATGCATCTTTAGGTCCTAATTCTTTAGTAAGTGGTTCACCCGAGGTTCTTTTTTCGCGAGCGCTCGCTGACTTGCCTACGTGGCGCGTTGACCCACGCCATGTCAACAGAGGGCCCAATCGTCAGGCGAGAAAAATACACTGGAGGTCCTAAAAGTTTCTTGGCAGTGTCACTTTAGTCCTACTTCTTTCAAAATGCACGTTTAGGTGCTAATTCTATAGTAAGTGGTTCACCTGAGGTCCTTTTTTGCACGATCGCTCACTGACCTGCTCGGTTGCGCGTTTACCCATTCCACGTCGACTTAGGGTCACTAGCAGATGAAGAACATTGCAAAAAACCTAATTTTTTGTCTGCTATCATCCCGTAGCTATGTGATTTCCTCTACTCTGCCACAATCACTAGCTGTAGGCATTGATTTAGTTCGATTTGCACTGTTTCATTAAGTTTCTCAAACCGCTTTGCTCTGATTTGAGGTTAGGTGGTATGATCTTGTGGAGGAGGCAGTGACGCGGCGCCGATGATGATCTTGCAATGCTCCTCTTCGTCACTCGCTTCCCTGCGGAGGAGCTTGCTGTCCCAGCCATGGCGACGGTGTGGGCACGAGAGAGAGAGGGGAGAGAGAGAGAGAGGATTTCAGCAGGGGCTAGGCAATGCGAAGAGGTGGGTTTACATGGAGCTTTCTGTAAAAAAAGAGCAACTGCAGCAGCCTCTAAGTTGACGTGGTGTGGCTCAACACATCATGTGAGCACGTCAGCAACCGCTCGTTCAAAAAAGGACCTCGGGTGAACAACTTACTATATAATTAGGACCTAAACGTGCATTTTGAAAGAAGTAGGACTAAAGTGACACTGCCCAGAAACTTTTAGGACGTTTCTCAGTTAGCAGTTGGGCCATCTGTCGATGTGGCGTGGGTCAACGCGCCACGCAGGCAGGTCAATGAGCGCTCGTGAAAAAAGGACCTCGGGTGAACCACTTACTAATGAATTAGGACCTAAATATGCATTTTGGAATAATTAGGACTAAAGTGACACCCCGATAAAACTTTTAGGACCTCCAGTGCATTTAACTCTTTTTTTTCGCTCCAATACCCCTCCGCATCTTTTCCCCACGCCGCCATCTCCCCACCTCCCCAGTTCTTCAACCTCCAGATCTATTCCAATTTCCGCCGGCAGCAGCACACCCCGTGCAACCCTCATCCCGCCATCCCGTGCGGAAGAAGCCACACCCACAACCCCTGCTCTCAGGTGCGAGCTCCTATCTCCGCTGGCGACTTCCCCTTCTCCTTCGTCGGCGACTTCGCCAGTTGGATCCCGCCGGCGTCCGTCCTCACCGTCGCCAAGCCGCGCTCCTCCTAGCGTCGTCCGCACCATCACCAAGCCGCATCCATGCCAGTGTCATCCTCCACCAGGAGCTCTGCCGCGTTTTCCATGGCTACACCGTCCGCAAGCAGCGCTCAGCCCCATCCAGTATCTTCAGGCCTCCACCTCGTCAAGTAGGTATTCCCTCGAATTACATCTCCTGTACAACTTTTAGCATTAAAAAAAGTAGCCTCTTTCAGTTTTCTTCTACTTTCTTCTATGTTCCTATTGAACATGCCTGTCGTTGTTGACTTGTAGTGGATCCTTTTTTACTGAAACATGATCTATCTAGTTGCGGATTATAAAGTCAAAGCTCGTTGCTGTAGTAGTTGATTGGTACAATGAGAATGAGTAATCAATTTCCACTAATTGAGTCTGTAATGCATGGCATGGTGTTGGTCTGTTTGTCCTGCAGATCAAAATTGGGAAGTGGCTTGTTAGTCTGGTAAAAGTAAAATCAAACATGGAAAATGTGATGTAAAATCTTGTCGTTTTAACACATAAATGTCTTCTGAGCAGGGTGCACATTCTCTTGTGGTGACCTTCTATGCTTTGTTGAAATACCGTAGGATCTGCATCAGGTTACTGAATTACTGATGCATAATCTATTGCTGGTTCTATGAGCCTATGACGCATAATCTATATTATTGTCTGAATCTAAATAATATAGTGCACTTTGCAACACTGTCTCACCTTAGGTTCACATCTAACATATGTGGTCAACTGTATTAGCATGGTGTTTTACATCATTTATTTCTGGTGGCAGGAATGTACAATCTACTATTAATACCAAATCTCTCATGTTGTCTGATATGAGATTAGATAGCATTATATGGCTTTTTGTACGGTTGCCTTTGATAGTTTGATGCAGTCTCACGAGTTAAAAAGCAATACTTAGGATGTGATTGAAGATGCAACTGTGAAAGATTATGAACAATTGGCCTTCGTTAACAGGTAACATTGTAAAAGTAGATATTTGCAATTTGAAGCTAAAAAAAGCTGGGCGAATAGTTATTTTTTTTACTTTTGTAGTGATAGACACAAGCAGCATATGTCAAAATTTGTTACACCGAAAGTTTGTATGATGATTGGCACTTGCAGACGATATTACTTACTTAAGCTTGGTAAGAATGTTGCCTGCATTGCTGCCCTTGTACTATACGTCTAACATGATGCCTCTCAATAGCACTAATAAAATTATGCACTTTCACTGTGAGCATAAGTGGCCTCCAAATCTGACATAAATTTTATGGTTGTTTGCATGATCATAAGAACATGGCTCAAGCTGTATGTATGCAATTTTCTTCTACTTTTTGGTATGTTCATATTGGATCTCACATAGTTTAGTTGTTTATTTGATAATGTAAGTGCAATGCATGAACTTGGCATATGTTTCTATGCACACGTTCCTTTCATTAGCCTTGTTGATTAGCATATGATTTTAACATTGTTTTTTCAAAGACATTATGTAGAAAATGTAGCCTTCGAAGCTTGAACATCCCAATGCAGGATGCAGAAAATGTAGAACCAGATGAAGGAAAATTACAAGGCCCTACAGAGATTAATGATTCATTACCAAAAATCCTCCTGAATCTACTAGTAAAATTAAAATGATTTGTAAGCTCAAACATTTTTTCTACCATGTTTAGTTGCAGCTGAACTGAGCCTCAACTGTAGAAAGCACACATTGAAAAGTTAGATAGGGCCGATCAGCTTTACCAAGCGAGCAGTTCACTAACCAGGTATATTCAAACAAAAGATTAGAAGAAGTGTGGTGTGCTGTTTCGTACAAGTAGGGTATTTGCTCGCCGTTGATTTTTTTAGCACATGATATCGTCATGAACTAGCAGCAGCAGCAGTAGCAAGTAACTCTGATGCAACAAAATGGGATAATTATGGAAATCTGCAGTATGTGGTAAGATGAGGGTGTCTATTTGTCATAGATATAAATCCTGGAGCTGGTAAAGAGAAGAGTTCATAGTCGTGTCTATGGTACAACTAGGAACAATATAGGATCAGTATGTACATAATAAGGGTGATTAGTTAGTGCTTTTTTTTGCGGGGTTAGTTAGTGCATTTACTATGCATCATATCAGACCTCCTGTAATTTATCTTCCGTGATTATAGCTGATCTTGTGTCTACATCCGCACCTATTAGTCAATCGCAGAATGCTCGTGCTGAAACTAGCAATGCAACCAAGCAAAGTAGCCCCGAACAAACAAAGTGTGCGGCTTCACGAAGTCACTAAGCAGGTTTGTGATAATGACTGTTTCATTTCTTGTAATAATAAGGTAAAACTAAGGTCTTGTTGTATTTGATGAAATCGAGAAACAAAAGTAAACTTCTGGCGAAAGGAGCTTTAGTGAGTAAGATTAAACATATGTGGTCAGAGGAAACATGCTTGGAGAGCAATATATTGTAGTTTCTATTCGCCGTATTCCAATTTTTGGAGATGAGAGACTGGTGTGACCATATGAAAAATTCAAAACAGTAAGTGATGCTATTGGTTATGTTATTGCTTGGCCTCGATCACATTTAAGTCCACTTGCATACAAGCAATCGAGTATTCTCCAATGTACATACTTATGATTTATTATTGATGAAGAATCTTTGTGGTTTAGGTAAAAAATAATCTAAGCCAGCCCCTCCGAACACAGACATAGAACATTGCTAGTCCAACACAACCACAAAATATTGGTACTGTACATCTCTTACAATGTCATGAAAGAACATTTCATCTTGCACTAGTCTAAAAGGTTATGTTCATCTAAAATTTTCTCTGTTATCTTCCTTTTTCAGGTTAGAGGATTCAGAAAAGGAGTGCATTGCACGAGCCAGGAGCAACTACAGATGAATAATCTTCAAATGAACAAATATTATAGATGATGTATAGATTTTAGCTTCAAAGGAGTACTTAGTTCTACTTTTGTAGGGTTTTCGTAATTATTTGTATCTTCCGTATGAATATCTCATTTGTGAACTCCACACTTTCAGTAGAGGTATTTGTTCCTATTAATTTATCCACTCTATGCTAATTGTGTGAGAATGCAATTGGTGATGTGGTTTGATCAATCTGCACATGCATTTGTGGCATGAAAAGTGATCGAAATGGTGAATACAAATTTGAAATAAATAAAATACTATTTAAATTAAAATATTCCATAGCTACAAAGAAGCTTACGTATATTTGAAGACGAACATAACGTCTCTAGATAGCTCTACATAGCATGTATAAGTATTAGGCTCATGAGGATGGGGTATGTTTCTTTGGACATGAATGAACGTCTCAGGAAACGTCTTTATATGTACAATAGACGATTTTCAACGTCTCAATATAGCGTCCCAAGCCATGTATACATGCTTAGCAAGCGTATCTACATGTTTTGAGACGGTCCGTGGGGAGATGCTCCAAGGACGCTTTACTAAAGTGACTCTATAGTTGCCTAGAGATGAAATAACACGTCTATACCTATGAGATTGAGCATGTCTACATGCAGTTTTTCTTGCAGTGGGCGGCACCAGGGAGGTGCCCTGAGCACGTTGTCGTGCTTGCCCGGCCTTGGTAACGACTACAACGACGGCAGCCCGCTGCACGGCGGAGCCGAGCTCGGCCATGGCGGGCGCGGTGGCTACGGGCAGCGACAAGCAACGCAGAGAGGAGGGAAAGGAAGGGGTGGAGCTCACCAAGCGGTCACGAAAGGCCCTTGGTGGTTTAGTAGCAGCAGAGCCCGCCGGAGAGGAAGGGGATCGCCGGCGACCCGAGGTTGAAGACGAGTTCGTGGACACGGTGCAGGAGGTCCCGGCTCCGCCAAGCGACACCAGTCGACGGCGGGGCTGATGGACACGGGGAGGCGACGGATGGGCGACGATGGCCGCGCTAGGACGGAGCCATGGCGGCGGTGGCGTTCGGCGACGAATCTGAAGGAGGAGAGGAGACGAGGAGCGAGCGAGGGAGAGGGGAAGAATGACGAGGAGGCCAGGGGGATGGACGGGCCTCGGCCTTATCCTCCCCGCGTCGGTGGGGCGTCGGTGGCGTCGCGCTGTCGAGGTCTCGCCGGCGCGCTCGCGGCGACCACAGGCGCGACGACACGCAGGTGAGAGAGAGAGAGAGATGGGCCTGGTGGGCTGGTTCGGGGCACTGTGCACTTAGGCCCAGTGCACAGTGCCTCTTTCCTTTTTATTTTTCTGTTTCTGCTTTTTCTTTTTACAGAGATGGTTTGGCATTATTTTGAGCTAACAAATGATTTTGCAAAAATATGAAACTTGCTCACATAATTACTTTGCAATATCCAGCATTGTCATAAAAAGTTTGGGAATTTTTTGAATCCATTTGAATTTTTTTTTAAATGAATAGGGCATTTTAGGTGTTGTTTTGGCACTGTTTTAAAAGCTTGGGCCCATTTTAGTTGATGATGATGTTGTGTTCCTTAACAGCAAATGGTTTTGGAATATTTGCTAGCAGGTGAACATTTTTCCCACAAGTTTTGAACAACTTCAATTTTCACTTTGAATTTGAATTGATTTTCAGAGAAGGATTTGAATTGAATCTTTAACCATTGTGACTAAGCACTGCAAATGAGGATGACTTGGCATTATTAGCAGATGATCACAGTGATTATTACACAGCCGTTTACTCCCTCGGTCATATTTTCGTAGTGCTTCCTCGAAGCCCTGCGGAGATCACTTCATCATCACCGTCACCACGCCGTCGTGCTGTCGGAAATCCTCCACTACCTCACCGTCTTGCTGGATCAAGAAGACGCGGACGTCACCGAGCTGAACGTGTGCTGAACGCGGAGGTGCCGTACGTTCGGTACTCGATCGGTTGGATCGCGAAGAAAGTTCGACTACGCCAACCGCGTTGTGAAACGCTTCCGCTTACGGTCTACGAGGGTACGTAGACACATTCTTCCCCCTCGTTGCTATGCATCTCCATGAATAGATCATTGCGTGTGAGTAGAATTTTTTTTATTTTCCATGCAATGTTCCCAACAAACATTGCTCGTCGTCGCCGCCTATTATGCCGGTTGTTGAGGTTGTCGTCGGGGGTTGTGGCTTCGGTTCTCCATATAGTACCGAACTTCGAGCTGTGTAGGAAGCCTGCTTCCCCTCTTTGGATGGTGCTTCTTGACACGAACTTGCTCGAGACCTCGGTGCGCACACCGCCATTGTTGAAGCCCAACCAATTGCTCGTCTCCATGGAGCATGGAAGTTCGCACAATGTTGTCTCTCACTCGCCTGAGTCCATGTGATTCGTGAGTGTGATGACGTGGTTCCGTCTAGTGCGTTCAGCTGTTTTTGGGTCTCTATTCATAAAAAAGCTTTGCAACTTTATCACCAACTTGGATGTTGCTTGCCTTGGATCTCGTAAGATGATTGGTTCCTCCTATAGGAGAAGGCAATCATGAAAATGCTAGAAGGTTGGTGCTTTGCTTTCGATCGAACATCTCTCGAAATAGGCTTTCACCCTGCTATATTAATATAGCAACCACCCGATATAACTGTTTGCTCACTGCTGGGGCAAACAACACAATTACACCCAAAAGAAAACATGAGAAAAACAAGAGAAAGAATGCCAACAACGCCGGACCGACAAAAGCGATGGTATCCCTCAACTGCTGCGCCCTCCAGAGAATTCCACCATGCTCCGATGCCATCGAATTACCGCGTACCAAGCAACACCTTCAAGAAGGACTGCGACGACGAGGACGCTGCTGCCCGGACGGATCATAGGATTTCTCCCGGTACACGGAAGGGAGTGGGGGAGAGGTACACCCGACGCCCTTCAAGAAGGATGGTGGCGCCCATAGGCGTCACCACGTCGGTGCCGGCAAGACCCGACAGAGATTTCTCCCGACCCCTCACACCCACAACCCATGACCAACCGTCGGCTTCACCACGCTTGCCGCCCACCAACATGCACCAGCACAGTCTTGAGGACACCACTGACGTCTCACCATGGCAAACGCTGCGAGGCCGGCCGGACCTAACCGAAGCAACCGTAGACAGGGGCCGGCAGTACCGCAATCGCGTGGGAGGGAACAACCTCCACCGGTTCAGGCGGTAGCAGGCCGGACGCAGCAGCAGGAGCACACCAGGCCAACTGCCCGGCCAAGCCCAGATTGGGCCCGTGAAGCTCCCGCCGCCGCGCTGTAGCCGACGCAGCATAGTAGCCGCCACCCTCGTCGCAAGGAGCTCGCCAGGCCAGCTAGAAGAGACCCGATGGAAACCAAACCGGCTCGCCCTGACCCAGATCGGGCCCAAAGGGGCCACCACCGCCAAAGGGCCACACCGCCGCCTCGCCGCCACCCGACCAGGACCGGAGCGCCACCGCCGAGCTGCACTGCTGCTGGAGCAGACCCACCCGAGCTGGGCGTCCGTGACGGGGAAAGGAAGAGGCCGCCACCGCCGGCCACAACGGCGCCACGCGGGCAACGCCCGGCCGCCCCAGCTGACGACGGCAGCAGGAAGGGGGAGGCGGGAGGGAGCTCTGGACGGAGAGGGGAGAGGAGGCCGCCCCGGTCGCCTCGCTCAGGGAGGCGACGCGGGAGTACGGGGTCGAGGGGATTTTTTGCCGCCAAGAAGAAGTCTTCTAGGAGCAAAAACAAGAAGAATGACGCCATAGTGAGGCGTTTGCGGCTATTAGATGGATGCATGTCATTCCAGTGTTGTTTGATGCATTGATGGTTGTATTTTTGTTAGGGTACCTTTCTGAGGTCGTGATCTATACGTGGGGGTTTATGAGTATAGCTGTTGAGAATTTATAATAAAGGTTTATAAAGTAATCCACATCTTTTATTTACAATAATCTGCATCTATTCTGGTGTTGCCTTGGTTTAAAGAAAAAATGTGGTTCGATCGTTTTGCCCGAGGCGCGTGTGGTGGTTTCATCAATCTTAAAATAATATATCGGTTCAATCTTTTGGAGGTGCTCATAGGGGTAGCAGGGTCTGTGTGTGTTCATAGTTAGATAGTGGGTATAAATCTCATGATAAGTCCCCAAAGATTGATAAGTGTATGCATGTATATATGAACGCCGCGTGTGTAGTGTGTTTTGAAAAAAAATGGACTTGGTCCGATCGAACCGGTTGATGAGAACGAGAGACGACGAAGAGGAACAAAGGCGCCGCCTCCCTCTGGCCATCGGAGCTCGCCTCACCGTCAGTCCGCACGGGCCGCCTCACCGGCCACCGCCGTGACATCGGAGCTCGCCGCGCGGCGTATCACCCCCAAGCCCGCTGGAGCTCGCCGCGCGCCACCCCAAAATCCCCCAAAACCGCGCTCCAACTTCTTGCTGCTCTCCCTCGCTTAATTTGACCCGTCTCCCTTTGCTCGCGGCGAGGTGTTGAACGGAGGTGCCGGTCGGTGGATAGACTCTTTCCCCGTCCTCTGCCTGTCTCCCCTCTCCCACCACGCGAGAAGCTAGCGAGACGGCCTGAGGGAGGGCTCCCCTCTTGCGTCGCCGGGAGGAGCGAGCAGAACGACGGTGGGGAGGAGGGGCACGCAGGCCTGAGGGAGGGCGGCGCGAGGTGAGCCCGTCCGTCCGGTGATATTCGTGTCCATCTTCTCCATGTGGTTGGCCTCATTCATTGACTCACAGCTTCTGCGTAGACCACCTGTTCGACGGAATGTCTTAGAGGCTTAACGACGAATAAAACATCAAAACGGCCGTGGCCGGCGGTGAGGACCTCATCGGCACCCTACGTGACGAGCTGCTGCAGACCAGGTGATGTGGTGATACGTGACATTCTTGGTTTCTCTGCCTATTCCCCATCTGGCTGCTCCCTCTCACTGACGCTATGTACCCAACAGCTCTGCAGCTTCGGCGGAGGCGCCATGTTCAAAAGAAGGTCCAGGAGGCTCATCGAAAGGGCGATGGCCAGTGGCAAGGACCGCATCAGCGCCCTCCCCGACGACCTCCTCCTGCATGTGATGTCGTTCTTGCTTTCCCGCGACGCCGTGTGGACGTGTGTGCTCGCTAGGCGCTGGAGCACGCTCTGGAAGTCCGTGCCTGCCCTACGCATCGAGGATGACCTGGCAGCCAACGTTGGCACGACAGACTCCAACAAGTTCGTGGATGAGCTGCTGCGCCTCCGAGACCCAGTGCCATTGAACGTATGTGCCATCTGTGATGTGTGCGACTGCGAGGATTCGGATAATTTTTACTACGAGGACGATCCGGAAACTTTTTGCGAGGAGGCATCCAAACGCATTGCACCGTGGCTCCGGTATGCTTTGTTGCATGAAGTTCGGGTGCTACGAGTTTCTGCTCCTGCGTTGCCAACCGACCTGGTTCTCATCTCTTCACACCTAAAGAGGATAGAGCTTTGTCGTATGCTGTTTGAAGACTCTCTGGATTTTTCGAGCTGCCAGGTGTTAGATGTGTTGGAGATGACAGATTGTAACATCTATGCGAGTATGTTTTTCCAGTCATTACGACACTTTAACATGAAAGACGGATGTTTTGACAATGAAACCCGCTTTCGTATTTCTGCCCCAAATCTCATTAGCTTGAAACTAGCTCCAGAGTCAGGCCTGACTCCATTGCTTGATAGCATGCCATCACTGGTAACAGCATCTGTTGGATCTTTCGAAGAGCAGTTTCATTTCTGTATTGCTGTATTATCAAGTGAAGGATGCACTAGGCAAGAAAGATTTTCTGTGGTTTTGGAAGGCTTGTCTGCTGCTACAAACTTAGAGTTAACAAGTGATGATCCGGTATGCTCCCACTTCTGCTGATTCCTATTGCTGTTTGTCATCTACTAGATCTCGTTTATGTTTTGTATCCAGTTGTCTATCAGTACAAGCATATTAAAAAAGCTCATTGTGTGCATTGCATGTTTTCACCATTTCACATGTTTGAATCTTGATGTTTTTATGTATTTGTCTGGAATTATGCATACCTCTACTTGATACCTTAGTCAGGTGTACAATTAAAACATGTAGAATTGAGATTAATTCGTGAGCCATACTTTAGTCAAGTACAACTTGGGATATAAATCTCGGTATCTGGTTAACACCAGAAAGTTTTCAAAGGATGTACTTCTGTATCTCAAAAAGCATCATGTACTTGTGAAGGTAGTTCTTGAATTGTTTCTGTTTAACCCCCTTTATTTTGGTCCAGTTATCTATTTTCAGAATGGATTTGAAATGGTGCCCTGAGTTTAGCAAGCTAAAAACGTTGTTGCTGAATGAATGGTGTGTGGCTGGTGATTTCACTGGATTGGTTTACTTTCTCCAGCACTCACCAATTCTAGAGACACTCATGCTACAACTCGATACTCCAAAGTATAAGGTATATATCCTAAGTATTATAGGTTTTTCCTTTGAAGTTGCCATGTATCTTCTGCCGACTTAAGTAGAATACTTTGTTTGCTACAGAGACTACATGTGGATGAAACAGATGAAAGGTATACCCGAAAGGAGCAATCATTACTATCAAAGCATCTCAAGATAGTCAAAATCATACGTGGCACGATGAAGCAAGATGCTAGAGTTTACCGTGCTTTGAAGATGCTCTGTGCCCATGGAGTGCCTCTTGAGAAAATTGACATCCAATAGAACTCTCTTCTGCTGTTCGAATGCAAGTAACCAGACCAGTCTTTGATCACGATTATATCTTTGATAGTCGGCATTGTACATATTGTACTACATTAAAAACTTCAACCTAGATCCAAGCAGCATTCCATACTAGACCTTCTTGCGCCGTTTCTAACCCTTTGGCCCACCATGACACCATGCATTTGAATCACTGGCAGTCTGGCACCACGTACAATTTCGCGACAGAAAGTATGAAGTAGGAATCAAATGCTTGATTAGCCAAAGTAGGAGACGCGTGCTAAATGTAGGTGGCAACCAAGGTAGGAAGACTTCTGCAAGGGTTTGCCGATTTCATCATCTTAATGTGATTGAGGCAGTTTCAGTGAGTTGCTATTTTGTTGTCTGAAGAGCGAGTAAATGGTCAAAGACGCCACCTATCGATCAACAAGTTAAACCTTGTGTTCAGTTTCATTTAAAAAAAATTACTTCCAACATTCTAATAACTAGATCAAGTGGCATTTTTTGTTTTCTTTTTGCGATGAAAGTAGCATGCTAACCCAAAACCATCCAAGTGAATCTCCTCCTGTAGTATCCCCTGCATTTCTTCCATGCTCTCATCGTGTCGTGTGTTGCTTGTGCAGGCTTCCATATCGACCAGTCAACCTTATCATTCGTTATCCGCTCTCTATGCCCCCGGATCACACCAGGAAGTTGCTGCGTTTTGTATACCAGACCAGGATCTCGCCCTTCGTGCTCATGCCCGTGTCCCATGTTCATATGAACTCCTCTGTAAACTGCTGTGTGTCCTGCTTGGTTGCAGCCGGAGCATGTTGCTGTTGCAGTGTCACTCTGGTCCTGCTCGTAGTGCGCTTTCGCTCATTTTCTGAACCCCCCCCCCCCCCCCCCCCTCTCCCTCAAGGCCTGTCTGTAGCATGTTAAGATGCTTCAGGATTGATGTAGGTTGTTTCCAGATGCGTTTGTTACACAAATTGACGCCGTCTTGTGCCATGGATTGGTTTCCAGAAGTATATGTGCGTGGCGGCTTTCTTTGCATATTTTTGTTTTTTCTGTAGAAGAAAAGAAAGACGCCCTTATGGATTTTATTTTTCTGAAAGATCAAAATGGTTTCTCTCTGTCTTGCTGCTGCTGAGATTTGCACTTTATATTCTGCTGGATCTTTTTGTGAAAAATAGAAACATAAATCGGACAGGGCGTTTTGGCTCCTGGGCTCAGATGAGCCCAGGAGTGAACAGTAAATTCGTTTAAAATAGTAAAAGATTAAAAAATTCTGATTTTTTTGCGTTGAAAGATGTTTGAGTGCGTGATGTCTGTGCCAAATTTCAGTGTATTTGAACCTCTGAGTAGCTCTCAGCAAGAAAAAAAAATTGAGATCTGTGAAAAAGTTTACTATTCGTGCATCGTTCGGACGGATACAGATGAGTCCGTGCTCAGAATTGGATATTCGACGTAAATCGGGCTACATCAGCGGGTTTTAATCTAGTTTCCAAAAGCTATCCGTCTCCACAAACAAATTGTCGCTACATGAGCGAGTTGTGGAGCCGGTGAAGGCGCCAGCCAGATCCGATCCTTGTCCAACTCGATTAGGAACCCTCGCGATTAGGGACAACGGTTAATAAATAATAAAAAATAACACCGGCTAGGTACCTAGCTAATCACCCTACGGTCCCGTCCACTCCACCACCACCACCACCGGCCCTTCTCCAATCGCCACCGATTCCTCTGGCCGGAGATCGACCCCGCCCCCGACGCCGCCACAGCTGACGGCGCAGGCTCCTCGTCGCGCGGCGGCCGCCGTCTCCGCCGCACGCGCCTCGCGCTCGGTACGCACCCGTCGCTCCCCTCCCCTTTATGTCCGCCTCCGTCGAATCGGCGCGGGGCGCTGCCGTGCCGGGAGTAACTCGAGAGGGATAAAATACTCTGTTCGCGTCTCCCCGATCTGAATCGCCTCTGGATTGGATTAGATTAGCCGGGGAGAGGGGATTACTTTGGGCGGCGCACGAATTACCATCGGATTGGCGGATATTAGGTGTCCCGTTATCAGAATTGGGGAGAAATAATTCGGGCTGCGTGTGAATTATGATTCGAATCTCTTCTTTTCAAGCGACTCAAGTAGGTGCTGATCACGAAACTCGCCCATCTGGATGATTTCCTATTGCTGCACACGGCTATTATGTTCTTCAGTAGACAGCAATCAGGTGTTAGTCTGATAAGAGGTAGCAATTCAGTAGTCGAGGCTCGCTGAAAACATTGGTGGGGCTGTCTGACTGTGTACTTAGGCTGGTTGAGAGCATCCTATTCCTTAGTCTAAGATAGATTGTTTTGGTTATATGATTGTGATTCGGTCATATGTACCTTTCAATCCACTAGTTAGTGATCATGGTGTTGCTTCCTTTTCTTTTTTACATATGATGTCCGTAGTGTGTTTGATTGTCTGCCTTTTCCCCACTCCAGAAACTTGTATACCTGAACAGCATTGAAACGAACGATGGCACTGTCGCGCAGTATGAGAACATGCTTGCATAGCGGAAGACTTGCCGCCCTGGCGATACTGGTCTCTGGTGGGATCGTATTGCAGATTTTGGTAGGCATCAACATTTATCATCTCGCCGTCAGCTTTTCTATCCTTTTTTTTCTTTTGGACGTTGCCTAAATCTCTGTAACTCTGTCTTATTCAGGCCTGCGCTCTCTATAACAACTGGTGGCCAATGTTGACAGGTTAGAGACTTTGGTTCACATTACCAAACCTTTATTTGGTGATTGTTTTCAGGAGTTTGTAAGTAATCCATGGCATTTTGTGCAGTTCTGATGTACCTCATACTACCTATGCCACTCATATTTTTCCTGGGCTCCGATTCTCCATCGATCATGTCGAATGAGAATGATGGGTAAGTGATTTCCAAGTGATTATCTAGTACCTTGTAGCCAGTACTCAGTACTGGTTCTTCGTTATGAATCACGTTTGTCAAAACTGATGATTCAGATCAGTTTTTACTTCAAAAGATATGCCTTACCTTAGTGGCACAGATGGTACTTGTAACCTTTTCTGACAGAGGTTCTTACACCATATCTAGATTTCAAACGATGGCCAGTCTATTGTGGAACATCTGTGATGGACAAACGTTCAGACCTTGTTGCTTCCCTCGAAATCTTTTCTTATATATATAGAGAGAATTCCTTATTTGGCCCTTTCTTAAATATTGCTTCCCTATTTGACCCCAAAAAGTTTTCTCTTCCCTATTCGACACCAAATGTTAAATTTGTTCCCTATGTGACACTCCTGCCTAATTTGGCCCCTAACAGGACATGAAAAGACCATTCTGCCCCTGGTATTATACTAGGCTGAGAAAAAGAGTGTTTACTTGTTTCACTGAGCCGATTTATTAGTGCTGCCCAAACGAAAGCCATAAGTGGCAATGGAACATACAGACCCACATCAACTCAGCTACAAGTAATACTAACGTATGAATTAAACTAACTCAAATTAATTCATTAAGAATCACAAAAAATTATTAGGATTTGTACTGCAGTAGCTTTTTTTAGTTGTGTGCTGCAGTAGCTAGGAAGTAAATTGTGATTAACTCCAGAAGGCCGCCGCTGGTGCTGTGGTGCACATGTTGTATTCGCGTGCGTCAGGCACACGGAGAGTTGCACCACGTCATGCACTCATGCAGCAGAAATGGTACTGCTCCTAAAGTCCATTGTGCATGCATGTGAATGGATGTCGTGTTTATATTTGGAGTACTAGCACTTGTCATCTTCATGCAGGCGGTTGCAAGCTTGTGAGGTGACATGCGTTGAATTTTAAAGTGAGATACGAATTTAAAAAACATGTTATAGCTCCACGGCAACGTCTTGGCTCGGTTGCCCCGCCATGCTGAAGAACCGAACGCTCTTCTTTTAAGCCATTTATAACACGGGGGGCAGATGGTCTTTTCACATTGCACTTAACACCTTTAGTTGCCAAAAATAGATGAAAGTGTCACAAAGGGAACAGATTTTATATTTAGTGTCAAATAGGGAAGAAATGTTTTTTTGGGCTAAATAGGGACTCAAATTTTAAAAAAGGACCGAATAAGGAATTCTCTCATATATATGGCCCTTTCTTAAATATTGCTTCCCTGTTTGACCCCAAAAAGTTTTCTCTTCCCTATTCGACACCAAATGTTAAATTTGTTCCCTATGTGACACTCCTGCCTAATTTGGCCCCTAACAGGACATGAAAAGACCATTATGCCCCTGGTATTATACTAGGCTGAGAAAAAGAGTGTTTACTTGTTTCACTAAGCCGATTTATTAGTGCTGCCCAAACGAAAGCCATAAGTGGCAATGGAACATACAGACCCACATCAACTCAGCTACAAGTAATACTAACGTATGAATTAAACTAACTCAAATTAATTCATTAAGAGTCACAAAAAATTATTAGGATTTGTACTGCAGTAGCTTTTTTTAGTTGTGTGCTGCAGTAGCTAGGAAGTAAATTGTGATTAACTCCAGAAAGCCGCCGCTGGTGCTGTGGTGCACATGTTGTATTCGCGTGCGTCAGGCACACGGAGAGTTGCACCACGTCATGCACTCATGCAGCAGAAATGGTACTGCTCCTAAAGTCCATTGTGCATGCATGTGAATGGATGTCGTGTTTATATTTGGAGTACCAGCACTTGTCATCTTCATGCAGGCGGTTGCAAGCTTGTGAGGTGACATGCGTTGAATTTTAAAGTGAGATACGAATTTAAAAAACATGTTATAGCTCCACAGCAACGTCTTGGCTCGGTTGCCCCGCCATGCTGAAGAACCGAACGCTCTTCTTTTAAGCCATTTATAACACGGGGGGCAGATGGTCTTTTCACATTGCACTTAACACCTTTAGTTGCCAAAAATAGATGAAAGTGTCACAAAGGGAACAGATTTTATATTTAGTGTCAAATAGGGAAGAAATATTTTTTTGGGCTAAATAGGGACTCAAATTTTAAAAAAGGGCCGAATAAGGAATTCTCTCATATATGGGTAAAGATAGTTACTGTAGCTTTTTCTAATGCAATTTCGCCACTGCATGCAGGTGGGTGAACTTCACCAAGTTCCTGACGGGCGCGTCCATCGTGGGAAGCATCGCCATCCCGTCTATCCTGAAGCACGCCGGCGTCATCGGGTGGGGCGCGCTGACAATGGAGCTGTCCTCCTTCGCCGTCTTCGGGGTGGCCATCGTGTGGTTCCTCCAGATGAACTCCGAGGACGAGTACAGCGCCTTTTGATCTCCAGTGCTTCATCCTCTCCTGAACCTGTGGTCTGCCGTCTGCGTGCTTCTAGCGGTGCCTCGCTAGAAATAGGGATCATCAACTTGTGAATATCTACAGTACGATTTGGAGCATTGGTGTGCTTGACCTTGTTTATATCAGTGAAGTGAGCCTGTTCAGTTGCCTGTACAGATATCCTCTGTCTGCTAGCACTTGGATTTTTGTTGTTAGGAACTTGAACTTCCATTGATGATCTCACTTGCATCAGTCAGCTGTTTGCCATGGCATCACTGCATACTCTGTTTAGCTTCTGTCACCTTTCGTCAGTATGATATCTGAACATAATGCATCTTGCCATGATCTGACCGGTCAGTTCTGTTGATGCATAGTTTCAGTTCAGTTATATTTTTTCTCCTATCTCAAAAGGGAAAACTTAAAAAAAAATTGATAATGTTATATTTTTTCTCCTATCGCAAAAAGGAGAGAGTAGTTGCTCTGTTGCAACCACATATTTTTTTTCACAATGTCCATCTCTCTTCTCCTGTTTCAAACATTGTTACCATGTTTCCAGAATTTAATTTCCCTGGACAATACTTCACGGCAGCACAGCACAAGCAACCGTCCTGACCACAAATAGCCGGGGAAAAAATACTTTCCCCTGCTATTACTCATCTAAACTATACACCAGGTTCCTAGTAACTTGTAAAAAAAATCGCAACGGCGAAACAAAAATAAAAACCACCACAAGCATCTCTACATCATGCCGGTTCCGGTGTAGGCGTTGCCGGTGTGGAGCTGCATCGCCGGAGCATAAGGGTAACCACCACCGCCGGCGGCTGCCGGCACGTATGATCTGTCGAACGGGTTGGAGGATGCCTGACGATGGAAGGACGGGTTGGAGGATGCCTGGCGATGGAGCGACGGGTTGGAGGACGCCTGACGATGGAGTGATGGGTTGGACGATGCCTGGCGAAGGAGCGATGGCGTGCCCATCATCATCATCTGCTGGTATTGCTGCTGGTACTGGTGCTGCTGCTGGAGCACGAAGGCCTGCTGCTGCTGGAGCATGAAGGCCTGCTGCTGCTGCGCCGAGGCATACAACGGGTTGTCCATCGGCTGCTGCTGATACTGCTGCTGCATCATTGGAGCCGATGAAGCTGGGGCCGGCTGCTCCCAGGGGTTGTAGCTCGCGTTTTGCTGCGTGTGCCGGTGCGCGTCATCGTAGAGGCTGTCGAGGGTGAGCAGGTCCAGTCCACCGGCCTGTAGCGTGGGAAAATGTCAGTTTGGTTTCAGAGACATGTTCATCATCAGGTGAAGGAAGTGTTTCAGATATTCACCAAATTTCTTGAAGTAGCAACACTTTCATTGGAACTGGGTGCTGTGACCAATGCCAGCTCCCAGCTAGTGGCGACGTTTTCGGAATTAGCAGCAGCTTTAGGCGCATTATCTGCAGCAAAAAGCAAGAAGCGGCAGACGCATTTTAGTGCCTGGTTTTCTTTTTGTTTTCCCGACATTTCACACGATTAACAAATTACGACGGTCCATTTGGAAAATATATGTACCTGGTTCAACAATTGCCAAGGCCAAAGCATTCTTCTGATCGAGCTCGGACGTGTCAGGGATCGGCTCATCCATCCCCTGCCAAGCAGAGATGAATTTGTTAGGCTGATTCAGTTATAAATAAGATACTATGTGGTTGCTCTAGTGACAGGGAAAATTACCAGCAAATCTATTTGCTCGACTCTAGGCACGACTTTTGTAACCGGCTCTGGTTCTGGTTCTTTCTCTGAAGTTGATACTTGAGGAGGAGGAGAAGGTGGAGTTGAGGCTTCTTCCTCTTCTGGTTTCCTGTTGTACTCTATTGCCAGTACAGCCTGCAAACAAATGAAGATGCCCTAGAAATATTAGCAAGGAGGAAAAAAATGGAAGACAAACAAAGACAATAAAGGTCCATATGGTCAGCTGAACAATCGAAAGCTCTGTTTTGCAACAACTGTTTCTTACTTTAGTCTTCTATCACATTTTTTTAAGAATTATACAATACAAGGATACTAGCTGAACTATGAGAAAAAAAAATACATCCATTATTTACTTGTAGAAGTTTCAAACCTGGTTTTTTGAAGCAAGGGGAGCATCTCTCACATAATCTTCCATAGCTTGCAAGAATGACGCAGGAGGCTGCATGTGTTATCAATAGGCAATCAGGAAGTTTACAAACATAAGAACAACAACAGAAATATACAAATGATCCCGAGGATGCGAACCAAACCTGTTCAATTGTTAACAGCTTCTCATCCCGCCCAATATGTATGGTTTTACATGTGTCATAAAATCCAGAAAGTTGCCCTGCCTGCACAACCCAAAAGTGACGATAAGTATAGAGAAACACGGACCTCATGTCAGGCGTCATGGAAAACCAATTCAAACAAACAAAATAATTAGTTGACCAACAACAGGGAAAAAGTAATTGACCTGCTTAAGTGCTTTTTTGTATATATCAAGGGCCCTAATAGCGTCGTCCCTTTGCATATCGAAGAACTGCATTGTGCAGAAGATGTCAATGGAGTAAGAGAAACAAATAAGCATAGAAGAAAATTTAAAAAATAAGCTAGTGGCCAGTACCTTGTCAACTAGATTGAGTATACCATCATTGATGGCTGTCTGGATCCTAACACTCTCTGCAGCAACCTTCCATTTACAAGCAAAACAAAGTCAAGAACAGCTGAAATCAGCACTAGCGTATACTATTCATAAAAGTTCTGAATCCTCACCATTGAAAGAGCATGCTGGATTATGGTGTTATAAGATGACGACCCATGCGGCTGCAAATATGAATCAACAGTAAGCAATGCAGATTTAGATACCATGACACCTCAAAAATATTGGATCCGATTCACTTTGCGCAGAACAACAAAGCAATGAATCACCTGACAACTGATTAGCCGAAAAAGAAGCTGCGACAATGCCGGCAGTTGTGCAAGCAAACCAGTTGTATCAACATCTCGTGTTCCCTGCAGATAATAGCTCTCACAAATAAGATGCTAAAGTGACCCATTGACACCCTATGGACCAAACCAATATTTGTTTCCATAATAAATAAATAAACTTGCATTAGATTACGTACCAATGGATCCAGTTCGACGTCATAATTCAGCACACGGAAAGATTCGAGCCTCTCTTCCAAAAACAAAGCGTAATTGCGCACCCACGCGGAGTGATCCCAAGCTGCAAACACAACATGTCAGGAGACAGTTCTTATTTTTTGCGAAAGAGAAAGTTCAGATACCGATCCAAGACCAGTGTGAAGTTAGCAGCAACCAGTACCATCAGGGCTAGAGTCATCTTTGAAATAAGACATGTGTAGCATCTGGCCGCTAGATCTCCCGTAACTGATGAGCTCATCACGGAAAGAAGGGTCGACCTCGCGAAGGGCACGGTGTATGACAATCAATGTCTTGAGTGCAACCTGATGAATAAAGACAGAAATAAGAAGTTCATCAATCATAACCACCATTCCACTTTAGTTACTGAACATCACCCAGATAGCAGCAAGTACAGCAGACATCAGTTGCTTGGATAATGAATATCAGGAGATTTATTATGGTGGACATACCGCCCAGTTGCGCGTCTTGGAGAGGCGTCTCGCGAGTGCGCGGATGCAGTAGGCCACGTCCGCCCGAGCCCGCCCGGAATTAAGATGCATGAAAATATCTGGAAACAGGAAGCACATGATCAGAACCTTGGTGGAAAATCAAAGCTGTTGTCCTTCAGTAAAAGGATATACAACACTTGTTCAGAGAAACATTAGTTTGTTACTACCTCTGACGTACTTCTCCTTTGCAGGGCGCTCCACATGGTTGGTGGCCTTGACGATCGCGATGTCCAGTTGCTGTTGCAAAGAGCGATTACAATACAGTTAAAAACAAATTCTCTAAAAGCAAATTTTGAGATGAATGATGCAAGAGACAGAGAGGGATGGCGATTCCTGGTAGCACTACCTTGTAGTCGCTGTTGACTTTGGCGATGCTGACGGTGGTGGAGTCCTTGAGGGCGCCCACATACTTCCTGATGCTGGTCCCGCCGCCGGCCATCGATCCTCGGCTTGGCAGACCCGGGGGGCGCAGGGCAGGGCAGGGGATCCTCCTAGTTCACCTTACCGATCTGCAACAAAGCAGAGCAGAGCCAACAGACGGATGCAGAGTTTAGTTACTGGGGTAAAGTGCCAAGCTGCATCGCTGTCCCATGCATGAGGTATGAAAGAGATGTGAGAGGCAATGGACAAACGAGGCGTCCAATCCCTCATCTATCAAACATCAGAGCGCGAACTAACAGATCGGTGATAAGAGAAGGCAAATTAATCGGCAAAGTAGCAAATCGGCGAGACATTAATTTTGTTCAGTAATTTTGCCGAGTAACAGATCGGCGGAAGAAGGAAAGCAGCCTTACCAAAGTCGCTGCTGATTTTGCAGAGACGAGAGCAGTAATTTTGTTCCGGAGAATAAATGAAGCTGTACTCAGCAAAGTAGCAAATCCAAGAAACAAAGAAACAAACTGCGGCTGATACACCGTGAAATCCGGAGGCAAGCAGCGGCGCAACACGCGGCAACTTGCAATCTCCAACAAGAATCCTACTAGAAAAAAACCTGGCAGGAGCGGCAGCAAGATCGGAGCGAGAAGCAGTTGGAACCAGAGGTGAGAGGTTGGGCGGGCGCGCGGCGGATCAGCAACCGAAAATTGATTTGTTCAGTTGAGAGAAAACAGACAAACAAACATCCCAAGAAAAAAGGCGGTAAGAAAGGAAGAAAAAATCTGCTGCCGTCCGGTGGCTGGAGAAACCGACCGCCGGCACAAGCGTCAAGAGATGTGAATTGCTCACCCGACCGCCGGCAGGGAGTGGATCAAGCTTTTTCTCCGCGCGGCACAAGCGTCAAGGGTTTAATTGCGTTGGGTGGAGGAGCTGTAGCCTGTCGGGGGGAGAGGATACGGGAGGACGGCACGGAGCCTCCGCCTTGCCTGCCTGCGTTTCGTTGCGTTGGGTGGAGGAGCTGGAGGCTGGCAAGTTAGGTTCCTCTTCCTTGTTCGCTTCTCTCTCGCGCTCGGGAGGGAAGAAGGCAAGATGTGTGTGAACGGAGAGAGCGAGCTGGGCGGAGGCGGAGGGGGCAGCAGCCTATGGATGGATGCAGGTCGTATCGTACAGTTACGTCGACCAAGTAGTAGTAGTATTCTGTTCCGCCGCGTGGGCGTGGGGTGTGACATTGCCACACGTGTTCCGCGGCTTCCTCCCCTCCCCTCCCGCTCGCCTCTGACCACACCAACTAATCCCGCCGCCGTTGGCCCGGTTTAATTTGTACTACTCCCGCGTGGGCTTTGACTTCCGCTTTGGTTTCTCGGTCCTTCCTTCCTCCCGTCGCGTCGCGTGGCGTTGTTTATCTTTTCTGTCCCTCTCTGCCATGGCTGGCTGCTTCCTCTCGCTTTCTGGCTCACTCTATCTCGCTTTGCTCCGCGTCGGCAGCTCGGTCGGTCTCGTCCCTGTCAACGGTAAAGCCGCTCCGGCCGGTTCCCCTGCCATGGCACGGGTTTTACCCACTCCCGGAAAAGCTCCGGTGCCATGGCCGGATGTATCGCGTCGCCATTCCTCCTCCACCGGTAGGTCGCCGACCTTCTGCTCTGCCGTTGTGCGACTCTGAGGAAGGCCCCAACCTCTGGTTTTTCCCGCTTCGAGGATTTTAGTAGGGTTACCTGGCGACGAATCGATGGTAGTGCCAACGGCGCCGGTCTCGCGAATAAAGTTTCCTCGAGCCTCATCGGTGCCGTCCATGTTGCGTTGATAGCTCGTTGGTGTATATTCTTGTCGGCCTCCTTGTCCAGCGAAATTAGGATTTCCAAGATTTGTCGGCATGACGACAACAAGGGCTTCCCTTTGCAGTTTGGTCGTCCAGCCTCCTTTCCGTCACATATTAGTGTGGCCTTCCGTGCTAGTAGGAGGCATGTGAGTTTTTTAGAGGTTGGAATCTTGGATTTGTGATCTTCTTGTTGGGAATCGTTGCATGAAAAACAAAAAAAAAAATTCTACGCACACGCAATGATCTATCCATGGAGATGCATAGCAACGAGGGGGAGAGTGTGTCTACGTACCCTCGTGGACCGTAAGCGGAAGCGTTTCACAACGCGGTTGATGTAGTCGAACTTTCTTCGCGCTCCACCGATCGAGTACCGAACGTACGGCACCTCCGAGTTCTGCACACGTTCAGCTCGGTGACATCCCTCGCCTTCTTGATCCAGCAAGATGTCGAGGTAGTAGATGAGTTCCGTCAGCACGACGACGTGGTGACGGTGATGGTGAAGTGATCTCCGCAGGGCTTCGCCTAAGCACTATGAAAATATGACCGAGGTAGTAAACGGTGGAGGGGGGCGCCGCACACGGCTAGGCAATTGTCTGGTTGTGCTAGGCGCCCCCCTCCCACATATATATAGGTTGGGAGGAGGAGGGAGCAGCCAGGAGGGCGCCCCAAGTAGGCCGAATCCTACTTGGAGTCCTCCCAAGTGGTACCCCCCTTCCTTATTTGCCGGAGGGGGAAGGAAAGAGAGGGGGACAGGGAAGGAAGGGGGAATCCTATTCCCTCTTTTACCTTTCCCTTCCCCTCTTTCCTTCTCCTTCTTAGCCGGCCCATATGGGGGGCGCACCAGCCCCTTGTGGCTGGTGCGTTTCCCCTCTTGGCCCATAAGGCCCATATCTTTTGCCGGGGGTGCCCGGAACCCCTTCCGGTGACCCGATTAGTATTCGGTACCCCCCGAAACACTTCCGGTGTCCGAATACCATCGTCCTATATATCAATCTTTACCTCTCGAACATTTCAAGACTCCTCGTCATGTCAGTGATCTCATCCGGGACTCCGAACAACATTCGATCACCAAATCACATAACTCATATAATACTATATCGTCAACGAACGTTAAGCGTGCGGACCCTACGGATTCGAGAACTATGTAGACATGACCGAGACACCTCTCCGGTCAATAACCAATAGCGGAACCTGGATGCTAATATTGGCTCCTACATATTCTACGAAGATCTTTATCGGTCGAACCGTTATGACAACATACGTAATTCTCTTTGTCCATCGGTATGTTACTTGCCCGAGATTCGATCGTCGGTATCTTCATACCTAGTTCAATCTCGTCACCGGCAAGTCTCTTTACTCGTTCCGTAATACATCACCTCGTAACCAACTCCTTAGTCGTTTGCTTGCAAGCTTATGATGTGTATTACCGAGAGGGCCCAGAGATACCTCTCCGATACTCGGAGTGACAAATCCTAATCTCGATCTATGCCAACTCAACAAACACCTTCGGAGATACCTGTAGAGCATCTTTATGATCACCCAGTTACGATGTGACGTTTGATAGCACACAAGGTATTCCTCCGATATCCGGGAGTTGCATAATCTCATATTCAAAGGAATATGTATTTGACATGAAGAAAGCAATAGCAATAAAACTGAACGATTATTATGCTAAGCTAACGGATGGGTCTTGTCCATCACATCATTCTCCTAATGATGTGATCCCGTTATCAAATGATAACACATGTCCATGGTTAGGAAACCTTAACCATCTTTGATTAATGAGCTAGTCTAGTAGAGGCTCACTAGGGACACAGTGTTTGTTTATGTATTCACACATGTATTTCCGATCAATATAATTCTAGCATGAATAATAAACCTTTATCATGAATAAGGAAATATAAAATAACAACTTTATTATTGCCTCTAGGGAATATTTCCTTCAGTCTCCCACTTGCACTAGAGTCAATAATCTAGTTCACATCGCCATGTGATCAACACCCAAAGGGTTTACTAGAGTCAATAATCTAGTTCACATCGCCATGTGATTAACACCAATAGTTCACATCGCCATGTGACCAACACCCAAAAGGTTTACTAGAGTCAATAATCTAGTTCACATCATCATGTGATTAACACCCAAAGAGTACTAAGGTGTGATCATGTTTTGCTTGTGAGAGAAGTTTAGTCAACGGGTCTGCCACATTCAGATCCTTATGTATTTTGAAAATTTCTATGTCTACAATGCTCTGCATGGAGCTACTCTAGCTAATTTGCTCCCACATTCAATATGTATCCAGATTGAGACTTAGAGTCATCTGGATTAGTGTCAAAGCTTGCATCGACGTAACCCTTTACGACGAACTCTTTATCACCTCCATAACCGAGAAACATTTCCTAATTAGTCCTCTTAAGGCACCTAAGCATAATTTTAACCGCTGTCCAGTGATCCACTCCTGGATCACTATTGTACCCCCTTGCCAAACTCATGGCAAAGTACACAATAGGTCTGGTACACAGCATGACATACTTTATAGAACCTATGGCTGAGGCATAGGGAATGACTTTCATTCTCTCTCTATCTTCTGCCGTGGTCGGGCTTTGAGTCTTACTCAATTTCACACCTTACAATATAGGCAAGAACTTTTTCTTTGGCTGATCCATTTTGAACTCCTTCAAAATCTTGTCAAGGTATGTACTCATTGAAAGTCTTATCATGCATCTTGATCTATCTCTATAGATCTTGATGCCCAATATGTAAGCAGCTTCACCGAGGTCTTTCATTAAAAAATTCTTATTCAAGTATCCTTTTATGCTATCCAGAAATTCCATATCATTTCTAATCAATAATATGTCATCCACATATAATATCAGAAATGCTACAGAGCTCCCACTCACTTTCTTGTAAATACAGGCTTCACCGTAAGTTTGTATAAAACCATATGCTTTGATCACCTCATCAAAGCATATATTCCAACTCCGAGATGCTTGCACCAGTCCATAGATGGATCGCTGGAGCTTGCACACTTTGTTAGCACCTTTAGGATCGACAAAATCTTCTAGTTGCATACTATACAACTCTTCTTTAAGAAATCCATTAAGGAATGCAGTTTTGAAGTCCATTTGTCAGATTTCATAATCATGAAATGCGGCAATTGCTAACATGATTTGGACGGAGTTAAGCATCGCTACGGGTGAGAAAGTATCATCGTAGTCAACCCCTTGAACTTGTCGAAAACCTTTTTGCGACAAGTCGAGCTTTGTAGACAGTAACATTACCATCAGCGTCAGTCTTCTTTTTGAAGATCCATTTATTCTCTATGGCTTGCCGATCATCGGGCAAGTCCACCAAAGTCCATACTTTGTTCTCATACATGGATCCTATCTCAGATTTCATGGCCTCAAGCCATCTGTCGGAATCTGGGCTCATCATAGCTTCTTCATAGTTCGTAGGTTCACCTTGGTCTAGTAACATGACTTCCAGGACAGGATTGCCGTACCACTCTGGTGCGGATCGTGTTCTGGTCGACCTACGAAGTTCAGTAGTAAATTGATCTGAAGTTTCATGATCATCATCATTAGCTTCCTCTCTAGATGGTGTAGGCATCACGGGAACGGTTTCTGTGATGTGCTACTTTCCAATTCGAGAGAAGGTACAATTACCTCATCAAGTTCGACTTTCCTCCCACTCACTTCTTTCGAGAGAAACTTCTTCTCTAGAAATGTTCCATTCTTGGCAACAAAAATCTTGCCTTCGGATCTGTGGTAGAAGGTGTACCCAATTGTTTCCTTAGGGTATCCTATGAAGACGCACTTCTCCGATTTGGGTTCGAGCTTATCAGGTTGAAGCCTTTTGACATAAGTGTCGCAACCCCAAACTTTAAGAAACGATAGCTTAGGTTTCTTGCCAAACCATAGTTCATACGGTGTCGTCTCAACGGATTTAGACGGTGTCCAATTTAACGTGAATGCGGCTGTCTCTAATGCATAACCCCAAAACGATAGTGGTAAATCGGTAAGAGACATCATAGATCGCACCATATCTAATAAAGTACGGTTACGACGTTCAGACAAACCATTACGCTGTGGTGTTCCCGGTGGCGTGAGTTGTGAAACTATTCCACATTGTTTTAAATGAAGGCCAAACTCGTAACTCAAATATTCGCCTCCGCGATCAGATTGTAGAAACTTTATTTTCTTGTTACGATGATTCTCCACTTCACTCTGAATTTCTTTGAACTTTTCAAATGTTTCAGACTTGTGTTTCATTAAGTAGATATACCCATATCTGCTCAAATCATCTGTGAAGGTCAGAAAATAATGATACCCGCCGCGTGCCTCAATACTCATTGGACCGCATACATCGGTATGTATTATTTCCAATAAGTCATTAGCTCGCTCCATTGTTCCATAGAACGGAGTTTTAGTCATCTTGCCTATGAGGCATGGTTCGCAAGTATCAAATGATTCATAATCAAGTGATTCTAAAAGTCCGTCCGCATGGAGTTTCTTCATGTGCTTTACACCAATATGACCTAAATGGCAGTGCCACAAGTATGTTGCACTATCATTATCAACTTCTACATCTTTTGGCATCAATATTATGAATATGTGTATCATTACGATTGAGATTCAATAAACCATTTATATTGAGTGTATGACCATAGAAGGTTTTATTCATGTAACAGAACAACAATTATTCTTTGACTTAAATGAATAACTGTATTGCAATAAACATGATTCAATCATATTCATGCTCTACGCAAACACTAAATAACATTTATTTATGTTCTACACTAATCCCAAAGGTAGAGGGAGTGTGCGATGGTGATCTTATCAACCTTGGAATCACTTCCAACACACATCGTCACCTCGCCATTAATTAGTCTCTGTTCATTTTGCAGCTCCTGTTTCGAGTTACAAATCTTAGCAACTGAACCGGTATCAAATACCCAGGGGCTACTATGAACACTAGTAAAGTACACATCAATACCATGTATATCAAATATACTTTTGTTCACTTTGCCATCCTTCTTATCCGCCAAGTTTTTGGGGCAGTTCCGCTTCCAGTGACCATTTTCGTTGCAGTATAAGCACTCAGTTTCAGGCTTAGGTCCAGCTTTGGGCTTCTTCACGGGAGTGGCAACTTGCTTGCCATTCTTTCTTGAAGTTCCCTTTCTTTCCCTTACCCTTTTCTTGAAACTAGTGGTCTTGATAACCATCAACATTTGATGCTCTTTCTTGATTTCTACCTTCATCGATTTCAGCATCGCAAAGAGCTCGGGAATCATTTTCGCCATCCCTTGCGTATTATAGTTCATCACGAAGTTCTATTAGTTTGGTGATAGTGACTAGAGAACTCTGTCAATCACTATCTTATCTGGAAGATTAACTCCCACTTGATTCAAGTGATTGTAGTACCCAGACATTCTGAGCACATGCTCACTGACTGAGCTATTCTCATCCATCTTGTAGGCAAAGTACTTGTCAGAGGTCCCATACCTCTCAACACGAGCATGATTCTGAAATACCAATTTCAGCTCTTGGAACATCTCATATGCTCTGTGGTGTTCAAAATGTTTTTGAAGTCCCGGTTCTAAGCTGTAAAGCATGGTGCACTAAACTATCAAGTAGTCATCATATCGAGCTTGCCAAATGTTCATAATGTTTGCATCTGCTCCTGCAATAGGTCTGTCACCTAGCGGTGCAATAAGGACATAATTCTTCTGTGCAGCAATGAAGATAATCCTCAGATCACGGACCCAGTCCGCATCATTGCTACCATCATCTTTCAACTTAGTTTTCTCTAGGAACATATAAAAAATAGTGAAGCTATATCGCGAGCTATTGATCTACAACATAAATTTGCAAATACTATCAGGACTAAGTTCATCATAAATTAAGTTCAATTAATCAAATTACTAATGAACTCCCACTTAAATAGACATCCCTCAAGTCATCTAAGTGATACGTGATCCAAATCAACTAACCCATGTCCAATCATCACGTGAGATGGGGTAGTCATCAATGGTGAACATCTCTATGTTAATCATATCTACTATATGATTCACGTTCGATCTTTCGATCTCCAGTGTTCCGAGGCCATGTCTGTACATGCTAGGTTCATCAAGTTTAACCCGAGTATTCCGCATGTGCAAAACTGTCTTGCACCCGTTGTATATGAACGTAGAGTCTATCACACCCATTCATGACGTGGTGTCTCAACACGACGAACTGTCGCAACAGTGCATACTCAGGGAGAACACTTATACCTTGAAATTTAGTGAAGGGATCATCTTATAATGCTACCGCCGTACTAAGCAAAATAAGATACATAAAAGATAAACATCACATGCAATCAAAATATGTGACATGATATGGCCATCATCATCTTGTGCTTTTGATCTCCATCTCCAAAGCATCGTCATGATCTCCATTGTCACCGGCTCGACATCTTGATCTCCATCGTTGCGTCGTGGTCGTCTCGCCAACTATTGCTTCTACAACTATCGCTAACGCATAGTGATAAAGTAAAACAATTACATGGCATTTGTATTTCATACAATAAAGCGACAACCATAAGGCTCCTGCCAGTTGCCGATAACTTATAAAACATGATCATCTCATACAATAACGTATATCACATCATGTCTTGACCATATCACTGAAGGAAATATGCCCTAGAGGCAATAATAAAGTTATTATTTTATATTTCCTTATACCATGATAAATGTTTATTATTCATGCTAGAATTGTATTAACCGGAAACTTGATACATGTGTGAATACATAGACAAAACAAAGTGTCCCTAGTATGCCTCTACTTGACTAGCTCGTTAATCAAAGATGGTTAAGTTTCCTAACCATAGACATGTGTTGTCATTTGATGAACGGGATCACATCATTAGGAGAATGATGTGATGGACGAGACCCATCTGGTAGCTTAGCATAATGATCGTTAAGTTTATTGCTATAGCTTTCTTCATGACTTATACATATTCCTCTGACTATGAGATTATGCAACTCCCGAATACCGGAGGAACACCTTGTGTGCTATCAAACGTCACAATGTAACTGGGTGATTATAAAGATGCTCTACAGGTGTCTCCGAAGGTGTTTGTTGGGTTGGCATAGATCGAGATTAGGATTTGTCACTCCGAGTATCGGAGAGTTATCTCTGGGCCCTCTCGGTAATGCACATCATAAAAAGCCTTGCAAGCAAAGTGACTAATGAGTTAGTTGCGGGATGATGTATTACGGAACGAGTAAAGAGACTTGCCGGTAACGAGATTGAACTAGGTATGAAGATACCGACGATCAAATCTCGGGCAAGTAACATACCGATGACAAAGGGAATAACGTATGTTGTCATAATGGTTCGACCGATAAAGATCTTCGTAGAATATGTAGGAGCCAAAATGGGCATCCAGGTTCCGCTATTGGTTATTGACTAGAGAGGTGTCTCAGTCATGTCTACATAGTTCTCGAACCCGTAGGGTCCGCACGCTTAACGTTCGTTGACGATATAGTACTATATGAGTTATGTATGTTGGTGACCGAATGTTGTTCGGAGTCCCGGATAAGATCACGGACATGACGAGGAGCTCCGGAATGGTCCGGAGGTAAAGATTCATATATTGGATGATATGGTTAGGCCAAGGGGTCAGGCCCACGGGGCGATAAGTCGGTGCAAAAGGAGTTTTGCGGAGGCCAGGGGGCTAAACGCCGGAGACCTTGGCGTCTGGCCCTGGGCCAGACGCCGAGGCCCATGGCGTCTGGGCCAGACGCCAAGGATTGTGGCGTTTGGTCCTGGAGTCCGAGTAGGACTCTTGCCTTTCGGGCAAAACTGACTTTGAGGAGGCTTTTACTCCAAGTTTCGACCCCAGGGCTCAACATATAAATAGAGGGGCAGGGCTAGCACCCAAGACAGATCAAGAAACACCAAGCCGCGTGCCGGCAACCCCGTCCCCTCTAGTTTATCCTCCGTCATAGTTTTCGTTGTGCTTGGCGAAGCCCTGCGGAGATTGTTCTTCACCAACACCGTCACCACGCCGTCGTGCTGCCGGAACTCATCTACTACTTCGCCCGTCTTGCTGGATCAAGAAGGCGAGGACGTCATCGAACTGAACGTGTGCTGAACGCGGAGGTGCCGTACATTCGGTACTTGATCGGGACAGATCGTGAAGGTGTACGACTACATCAACCGCGTTGATAAACGCTTCCGCTTTGCGATCTTCAAGGGTATGAAGATGCTCTCCCCTTCTCGTTGCTATGCATCTCCTAGATAGATCTTGCGTGAGCGTAGATTTTTTTTTTAAATTGCATGCTACGTTCCCCAACAATCACATCACAACATGCCCTGCAAAAACAAGTTAGACGTCCTCTACTTTGTTGTTGCAAGTTTTACGTGGCTGCTACGGGCTTCTAGGAAGAACCGTTCTTTCCTACGGCAAAAACCACAACGGTGTTTCATCAAGTTTGCTGTTTTAACCTTCTTCAAGGACCGACCGTAGTCAAATTCGATTCAACTAAATTAAGAGAAACAGACACCCGCCAGCCACCTTTATGCAAAACTAGTTGCATGTCTGTCGGTGGAACCGGTCTCATGTACGTGGACATGTAAGGTTGGTCCGGGCAGCTTCATCCCACAATACCGCTGAATCAAAATAAGACGTTGGTGGTAAGCAATATGACCATCACCGCCCACAACTCTTTGTGTTCTACTCGTGCATATCATCTATGCATAGACGTGGGTCTGATACCACTGTTGGGAATCATTGCATGGAAAATAAAAAAAATTCTACGCACACGCAATGATCTATCCATGGAGATGCATAGCAACGAGGGGGAGAGTGTGTCTACGTACCCTCGTAGACCGTAAGCGGAAGCGTTTCACAACGCGGTTGATGTAGTCGAACTTTCTTCCTGCTCCACCGATCGAGTACCGAACGTACGGCACCTCCGAGTTCTGCACACGTTCAGCTCGGTGATGTCCCTCGCCTTCTTGATCCAGCAAGACGTCGAGGTAGTAGATGAGTTCCGTCAGCACGACGGCATGGTGACGGTGATGGTGAAGTGATCTCCACAGGGCTTCGCCTAAGCACTACGAAAATATGACCGAGGTAGTAAACGGTGGAGGGGGGCGCCGCACACGGCTAGGCAATTGTCTGGTTGTGCTAGGCGCCCCCCTCCCACATATATATAGGTGGGGGGGAGGAGGGAGCACCCAGGAGGGCGCCCCAAGTAGGCCGAATTTTACTTGGGGTCCTCCCAAGTGGCACGCCCCCTTCCTTATTTGTCGGAGGGGGAAGGAAAGAGAGGGGGAGAGGGAAGGAAGGGGGAATCCTATTCCCTCTCTTTCCTTTCCCTTCCCCTCTTTCCTTCTCCTTCTTGGGCGGCCCATATGGGGGGCGCACCAGCCCCTTGTGGCTGGTGCGTTTCCCCTCTTGGCCCATAAGGCCCATATCTTTTGCCGGGGGTGCCCAGAACCCCTTCCGGTGACCCGATTAGTACCCGGTAACCCCCCGAAACACTTCTGGTGTCCGAATACCATCGTCCTATATATCAATCTTTACTTCTCGACCATTTCGAGACTCCTCGTCATGTCCGTGATCTCATCCGGGACTCCGAACAACATTCGGTCACCAAATCACATAACTCATGTAATACTATATCGTCAACGAACGTTAAGCGTGCGGACCCTACGGGTTCGAGAACTATGTAGACATGACCGAGACACCTCTCCGGTCAATAACCAATAGCGGAACCTGGATGCTCATATTGGCTCCTACATATTCTACGAAGATCTTTATCGGTCGAACCGTTATGACAACATACGTAATTCCCTTTGTCCATCGATATGTTACTTGCCCGAGATTCGATCATCGGTATCTTCATACCTAGTTCAATCTCGTTACCGGCAAGTCTCTTTACTCGTTCCGTAATACATCACCTCGTAACCAACTCCTTAGTCGTTTGCTTGCAAGCTTATGATGTGTATTACCGAGAGGGTCCAGAGATACCTCTCCGATACTCGGAGTGACAAATCCTAATCTCGATCTATGCCAACTCAACAAACACCTTCGGAGATACCTGTAGAGCATATTTATGATCACCCAGTTATATTGTGACGTTTGATAGCACACAAGGTATTCCTCTGGTATCCGGGAGTTGCATAATCTCATAGTCAAAGGAATATGTATTTGACATGAAGAAAGCAATAGCAATAAAACTGAACGATCATTATGCTAAGCTAACGGATGGGTCTTGTCCATCACATCATTCTCTTAATGATGTGATCCCGTTATCAAATGACAACACATGTCCATGGTTAGGAAACCTTAACTATCTTTGATCAACGAGCTAGTCTAGTAGAGGCTCACTAGGGACACGGTGTTTGTTTATGTATTCACACATGTATTTAAGTTTCCGATCAATATAATTCTAGCATGAATAATAAACCTTTATCATGAATAAGGAAATATAAAATAACAACTTTATTATTGCCTATAGGGCATATTTCCTTCACTTCTGGTAGTGTTGGCTTTAACAGTTTCTTCGCCGGGTCATTTTCTCTGTAGGACCATGGCCTTGATGATTTCTTGCCCCCCATCAACAATGACTGGCTGGTCGTCGACAAGTGTGAGAGGAAGACAACCTAGGACCGACGTGTATTTTTGACAAAAATTGTAAGAATGTCCATGTAAAGGTTGGTTTACTTTAATGTAACCTTTGGCTTTTTCGCCAAAAAGAGTTTATTAAGTTTCAAGGTTGACCAGCTTCCCCTATGTTGTGATGTCTTAATGGTTGTAAGATGTTGGGCTTTGTTTTCTATAAAATGGAGCTGGGCATGATGAATAGTAAATGAAACATTTAAATTATTTTCTTCTTCTAAATGTAGCATCATGGAAGAATGTGATGAATGGGAGCACCGGACATCCCCCCTCCCCCCCTCCCCCGCCCCGAGGTTTGGGATGCGCAATAGTGAAGGGGTTGGGGGTAGTGAGATTGTGAGAATAGGTGGCTCAAAGAGCCAAGGTACAAGGCATGCTTGATTAGATTTTTTGTCGAAAGAGACCCTCTGCCCACTGGAATTGCCAAAAGAGACCCCCTGCGGACGAAATTGACAAAAGAGACCCCCTCACTAGTGGCGGCAGGCGCGGCAGGCGACACATGTCACCTGCCGCCACGCCTGGAGGCGGCGGGCCCTTCCGCCACCGCAGGAGGCGGCCGCGCCGGGGATAACGGATTTCTCACAGTGGCGCAGCTGGGACGGAACGGAACGGGCCGGGCCAGGTGGGCCCTGCCGCCACCGGGCGAGGCGGCCGGCCCTGCCGCTGTTGCTCCCCGGACGACACGGCCTGCAGCGCGCGGGCCCAGCAGGTGGGCCACGCCGCCACCAGCCGAGGCGGCCTGTGCTGGCGCTGCCGCACGCCCGACAGCTGCCTGGCACTGATTCCCACGCGCATGAATTTTCACGCAGACGGCGCTGACTCCGAGGCAAGACAGCGACGCTGTTGCAAATGGCGCTGATTCGGCGCCATTTCCTTTACTGTTGTGCCGACACTACAGGGATCCTAAAATTTCCCGCCTAATTTCGTCATTATTTTGTCGCCATTATTTATCGTCTGAGCCTATAAAAGGAGACACCGAGGACTCCAGCCATCCTCGAAATCGCCACTGCGCAAAGTGTGTAACACATTTTTTCAGTCGGTATGAGTTTGCCTTGCTCGGATCAAAGCATTAGGTCGAGGAAAATGAAGAATGCAAGTTTGCCTCCGGGGGTGGCAGTCCTGCGGTGTTGGTGTGGCGATCTTTGCAAGGTGAAGGAGGTGACGGATTTTTCAGATTGGTTGGGCATGAAGTTTTTCATGTGCGCCAATTATGAGGAAGATCCACCCGTAGCTATTTCAGAGTACGACAAGCCTCCGGTATGCTCTAACCATCACGAATAGATATTGTTGGTATTTTGATTGATTCTTTAATAACATTCTTGTTTCTTGTTGTAGTCTCCTCCGCCTCTATGCATGTACTATCGTTGGATTGACACGGAGATGCCGGCTTGGGCAGTGATTGAGATTCGTGAAAGAAGTCGTCGTGCATGGAATAGTTTCTATGCGGAAGAGCGACGCGAGAAGGCGGAAGCTGAGGAGAAAGCAGAGCAAGAGAGAGAGTTAAAAGAATACTATGCGGAGCAACGCCGTTTTTTGGAGGAGTGGGTAAGAAAAACAGGGAAGAGGCTCGTCGCATGGAGGAGCAGGAACGACAACGAAAAGAGGCTCGTGAGGCGGAAAGACAGAGAAAGAAAGAAAGAAAGGGCTCGCCAAGGCAGCAGAAGAAGCTGGCGATGGAAAAGGAAAATATCCACGCTGGACTCAGTAGATTCCTGTGGTAGTATTTTAAATTTCGCAATCGTTTGTATCTTAATTTCAGCAGTTTAATGTAGCTTTATTTCAGTAGTTAAATGTAGCTTTATTTCAATTGTATGATGTATCTTAATTTCAGTTGTACCGTGTCTTAATGTAAAAAATATAGTTTTACAATAAAATGTGGCATTTTCTTTCCCTCCACTAATTATCGAACGCCGTGCAATAACTACAACATGAAATTAAGATAGAACATAATGGGAAATGGTTGCAAGAAAATATATTTTTTCAATGTCTAAGATGGCGGGAAAGAACGACTGCGGTATGGCGGGAAAGGGTTGCGCGAAAATATATTTTTTCAATGTCTAAGATGGGCAATGGTTGCACAGTATTCATCAGCCAAAATTAAAAAAAAATCATTTCGGCCTAACATAAGCCGAAGAGTGAAGCGGGATAGTATGGCGGGAGATATAGGCGGGAAACATTGTTGCCGACTGGTGCATTTTTATTTCAGCATACATAGATGTTTAAATCGGAAAGTCTGATACTGACATATGTAGATATAATGAGTCGCACACGTGGATAGATGAATCACCCTGGTCGACGACGACCATCTAGCCTTTCCTTAGGACCGGAAAGCGACAAGCGATTAGGTGGTCGAGTTACACGAAGACCGCGGCCGTACTCCAGTCCGGCTTCATGTGTCTGCGATTCCTGCGTAGGTGGTGGAGTATGGAATCCTTGTTGAGAACCTGATGCGTAATTGTAGGCGTATGGTTGTGACTCCTCGGGGATAAAAGATGGGCCAATAACGTCCCCTCCAAAGAATTCTGTAACTACTGCTGTAACCGTGTCGCCATGATCATGTGATGCTCCCCGTATGCGTGTGTTAAGGCCATGTTGGTTGTCCTCATCGTCGCAATTAACATCAGGTATGTCCTGCACATAGAAACATTGTAAACAAATTGTTAGAGGATAATATATGATATCATTGTAAATGCATTAAAATGTAAACATGACTACCTGATCAGATCCGTCGCCTGTACTGTCTGGCCATTGTACGTGGTACTGGTTTAAATCTGGGACACGAGTCTCCTCGGGCATGGAGATCCCTCGCGTGGGGAGATACGACTGAGATCCCTCACGTTGGGTGTATGCGCCATATCCTGTGTACGCATATGGGTTTGGGGAAAGATACTGCTCGGGCATCGAATCCAAGCCCGTGCCATGGTCTTGAGATGTCTGCCCCTGACGAAGCTGCACCGAAGAAGAACGATGCAGTGGCAGAGATGAGTCATGTCGTGGCAATGTCGTTGTAGTACTCGGACCCTCCCCCACTGCCCATGGCTTGTACGCACCTCGCTCGGTCTGGACGACGGCGCCGCACTCGGTCTGGCTGACCTCGCTACCGGCATGTTGTACGCTCCAGTGGCAACGTCGTCGTCTCTACCGCATCTGAACTTTTTTACCACGTAGTCTTGAAAACGTTTCTGGAATGACTTACGAGCTGGGCCCAGGGCCGGCATGCTTTCCGCAGCCATCTGCCCTACTTCATTGCAAGCTTCAAGCTAAATAAAATTTGGATGTTATTTGGTTGAAATAATTATGAAATGATGGACCTAAAAAAGTTACAAGTGATTACCATCTGGTCACGATAGTAAGCTGCATGCAGCTCAATATGTCTCTGCGCCTGCTCCTCCTGTGTGAGATGTGTTGGTATAGTAGCTGGTTGACTGGCCAGGCTAGTACGTGTGTTGATGCAGTACCACTGCTTGTATGCTTGATCTGTACTTTCATCGTACGGTCTGCAAAATTAAATAATTACATAAACCGTTGTGATGAAAGCAAAGCATCTTCACGCATCGTATAGTCATCGTAATAAAATAATGTAAATAAAATGTACCTGAGTTGATCCACTATATCTATTAGCGCTTCATTTTCCCACTTGTGTACCCATTGAATGTTCTGTTTCCTCCAATCGTATGTATGACATAGCATGGCAGAACCGAAGCTGTATTTTGGCTGCTCGGGTAAAGGTTCATCTACCATATTCTCTGCAATGTAGATGAGACCAGGGAGAACTACGTCCCCATGTGAATTTGGAAACAGAGTCCCGAGGAGCCACAACAAATACGCAAACAGATGTCTTTTTCTCGTCTCAGAATCGGCGAAGCTAGATAAAATACGAAAGTTATCACGAAGCCAAGCGAGTGGGATGCCCCGAGGGCCACCAGAACGTTGTGATTCTGGCATTGCCATCCCAAGACGGGCTGCTATATGTAATGCCCAAGATGGAGACACTTGTCGAGACACTAACGGCTCACCTCTAATTGGTAGAGCAGTGAGCATAGAAACATCTTTCAGTGTAGGTGCAAGCTCCCCAAAACGAAAGTGAAAGGTGTGGGTTTCAGGTCTTCATCGGTCAACGAGGGATGTCAAAAGGGATGGGTCCGAACGTAATTGGTCTTCGCATGATGTGAGCATAGCAAAACCATGTAGTCCATAAGCGTCAAGGTGAGAAAGGAAAGAATTGTGTATTGGCCATGTTTTCTTTATGGTTCGAAGTCTGAAACTCCGATAATCATGCTTAGTATTTGGGTTCAAAAATAGGTGGCAACGGTGGCCGGCGTCATGGGGCCCCTGCAAAAGTACTGGCACTTCAGTCATAACCTGCACACAAACATACAAATATAAATTATGAGGAAGACGCAAATACAAATGCAAATCAAAATTAACTTAAAAAATACAAAGACATACAATTTACATTAATTATCTGAAGTTAACATCACGAGTACAATAATACAAAGAGATTCAATTTAAATTTAATATAAATAGACATAGCGAGTACAGATATATCAACATCATGCGGTGTTGTTGGCTCGATACGGGCATTCCCTACGTGAATATCCAGGACACCTGCAAACGCGGCATCGCCTTGGTTCTCCCATCTGGCTATGGTCCATGTCATTGCGATGACGCCTAGACTGACGTCGTCTCTTGGCGGTTCTCATCAAGTTGGCGTTGGGAACCCATTTCGGCCCATCTAGCCACAGCATTTTGTAGTTCATATCAATGCCCCAGGCCCAGAACTCACCGTTCCAAGTGTTGTATAGATTATACATGTTGAAGTACGGCGATATGTATGGCTCGAGACTGATTTTTTAATCTGCAGCCGCCCGGAGCACATGACTGCAAGGGTAGCCCTCAAGTTTGGGCTTGTTACAACTGCACTCACAGGACGTTGGGCCGAGGGTGACAGCTTGCTTTTTTTATCCTCTGTGGTGACCCTTAACGTACTTGGCCCGCACATTGACCTCTCACTTATTCCTGAGTGCGTCCACTTTCCTGCAGCCATGGCTTTGGGACTTCTTTGCTTTCTCGTCCAGATGTCTCTGCATCTTCTCGGACCATGGCTTGTTCAATTCAACTTGTCCTTTGGCGACGGTGACCCTGTCTGCAAAGTATGACAGGGCCCGGTTCCAAGTTTCTTCAATTAGGGCTGTGATAGGCAGTGCTCGCACCCCTTTAAGAACACCATTGTACACCTCTGACATGTTGCTGGTCATTATTCCGTACCGAGCCCCGGTGTCGTGAGCCTGCGCCCACTTATACAAATGAGGGCAATTCTCGCCGATCCACTGGCTCAAATTTATGGGCGTCCTACGACCCCTCCGGTCTTCTCTCTGCGGCAAGGCCGCGCGGTCAATCTCACCATTGATACCTGCCCAGATCGCATTCATTTTGGCTTCAGTTTTCTGCATGCACATCCTCTTGAATAACTTGAACCAATCCTTGTTTTTGAATTTGGAGTAAAAGTTTGCTGCCAAATGCCTCATGCACCACCTTCCCTCTAGATCGGGCCAGCCCCACTCTTCTTCCGACGCCTTAATTATGTCAAGAGCGCTTAATAATCCAGTGTTGCGATCAGAGATGATGCAAACACCTTCACGCTCTTTCACGACACCCATCTTCACGCAGCTCAGGAACCACAACCAGCTGTCTTTGTTCTCGCTCTCGACCAGTGCATATGCAATAGGAAGAAGCTGATTATTTGCATCTGCTGCAATCGCCACCAATAGTGTGCCCTTGTACTTTCCAGTGAGAAAGGTACCATCAACTGATAAAACCGGGCGACAGTGACTGAAGGCTTGTATAGTCTGGGCGAATGCCCAGAATAAGCGGTCCAGGATTAGCTCACCCGGGTTCATTGGGTTTCGACGTTCTCTCCGCCAAACTTGAGTCCCCCTATTAGCACTTGCTATCTGATGAAGCATTCTGGGGGCATAAGAATAGGCCTCCTCATAGGTTCCATACAAGTTCTGGAATATATTTTCCTTCGCATGCCTAGCCTTGTTGTAGCTGACAGGGAAGCCAATTTGATCTTCTGCATCTTTTTGCAAAGCCCTAACACTAATGTTGAGACTTGCCTGCACAATCGTTTCCATCACCTATGCCACATATCTTGCTGTCACATTGCAGTGATTTGAAAGGGTCCCAGTTTGCTCACAGCTATGCTCCACTATTTTTGTGATATGCCATGACTGACATACCCCAGGCTTCAGTCTAGCGAGAACTCTTCCGCGGCAACCTTTCGCGGTGTGGATGCATATGACCTTCAACTCTTTTTTATCAGACTGCTTCACTCTATGCTGCGGTGGATGGCAATTGCATAGCTAGACATTGCCTGGTAAGCAGACTTCTTATCTGGGAAAACCTGCCCAACCTCCAGGTTCCCCGCTTCTAGGCCAGAAACAGAGTGAAATTCATTGGTGATGCTCATATCCTGTAAAAACCCAGGTTGCAGTGACGCCGCCACCGCCCTCTGAGGAGGAACATCTTGTTCTTCGCTTGACTCCGAAGACGCGGAAGAATGATCGTCATCATCTAGCGCCTCCGGCAATCCCTCCACGTGTTCGCTCATGTCAACGGCCGCAGACCAATATCCTGTGTCATACACAGGCTGGCCGCCCGTCGGTTCCGATGGGCCGGCGCTAGGGGCTGATGTGATGGCCAACTCGACCTCACCACCCCTGCTACTGCATCCGGCAACATCAGTGACTGAAATAAACTCCACATACACCATCGGCTGACCAAACATTGAGTTATTGGGATTGCTTGCAAATCTCATGTACGACCCCCACGACTGATCACCTGTGATTGGCCGCAAACCCCAACGGACAACTGTCCCATCATTTCCTCCGTCAACGACGAAGGCCTCCATTGTCATTTTTTCCCCTGCATCCCTGGGCCAAACACCGCTCGGATGCACCTTCTGACTGCTGCGTAACCCACGTTCACCATGTCTCTCACTACAACTGTAGTCGACTCGCACAAGGACACATCCACCCCGAAAGGACCGTCGCGTAAGACGTCCCCATAGTACACTAACAAATTTTCCATAGTACCTAACCAACATCCATATTTACATTTCAAATAATTAGTAACCGAACATTTAGTAGTAGTACGATGACAACATTCAGTAGTAGTACGACTAAAATAATAACCGTATTTTCGTTACAAATATTCGATTTGTTTTTATAATCATTTGCTTAGACTGTTTGCTTTTCTCTAACTACCCCAAAAATATCCTAAACTGGTTCTCGTAACATGCAAAAACAGAGCTTTTGGAAAAAGAACTATTGGTAAAAGCCGAACGTAATTACTCGTTATCCAAACAACCACTCAATATAATAGTACGATAATAACATTTTAATATCATATGAGTAAAACATTTAATATCTTCCGGTTTTATAGAATTTTTTCATATCATACAATAATAATCATTTATTTACAAATATTAATATTCACAGCGGCATGCATATTATTCACAACATTACATCAATATAAAAAATATTAACAAAATTACGGCGTCATTTATACCTCAGCTCCAATATGGCTGTGCTTGCGAATGCAATTAAGCGTCAAAATAGTTCGAATAAATATCCGTCACCAGTATTATATGAACGGAGTCAACCTATTATCACATGAACATCAATATTACACACGGATTTTTTTTTCTGCTATCAAAAGTATGAAAATAGCACTTGCATGTATGTGGTCATCACCTCAAAAGGGACAACGAAGATGGAAACACAATTTCTTCAATCACGTCATCTCCTCCTTGTTTGCTACTAAGATGAATTATTTTACCTAATTACATATATCATTAAGTACATTAGCACGTAATCTTAACGTACAAAATTTAGATTATTGCGACATAACAAAGTACACCTATGGTTTCCTAACTATAGACTTATTAATAAACATACCACATGAAATAACATACCACATGGAATGAACAATTACAGTATTTTTTTTCTTCTTAATTACCGTATTAAGATCTTCTCGCATGTCAATACTAATGGACGCAGCTAACATTGATACAACATCTTCAACCTACTCTTCTAAAAAAAATAGCATAAATGCAACATCTGTCGTTTGAAATTATTTCTAACTTCTAAGCACTAACATCGCATAGCTAATGATGAGCTAAAAGACTAACTAATTACCACCGTGCATGCACAAAAAAATAAAGGTATTGCAAAGCTCATACCTTGATCCTCAACTTCGTAGTTCACTTTGCTAGGCAAATCCTAGTCCTGAAGCTCTAAATGACTCCAAAAAGTAACGAAATAATGCCTAACACAACAGAGAATACATAGTTATGAACTAATCAAAAAAAGTAAAAACATCATGCATGCGAATGAAACAAACAAAAATGGATAGATCTTACCTTCATCTATCTTTTCTTCAACTTCAGCAACTTCAAAATCCAACTCTAAATCGCCCTAAATCAAGAGTGAAAGTGCCTACTGAGTTTTTCTTTCTCTGTGTTCTTAGAAACTTAGAGAGCAGGAAGAGCAGAGGAGAGGAATGAGGCCACAGAGCAGGAAGAGCAGAGGAGAGAAACTTAGAGAGCAGGAAGAGCAGAGGAGAGGAACGAAGCATAGCATATAAAAGGAGAGGATCTCTGTAGTGTCGGCACAACAAGTTCTCACAGTCTCAGCGAGTGAGTGATTCTCGCAGTACCGTCGCATCCGCTGAAGCTAAAGCCAGAGTGATTCCCGGGCAGCAGCATATGAATCAGGCCGCGTGAATAAAGGAAATGGCGCGGAATCAGCGCCGTTTGCAATAGCGTCGCTGTCTTGCCTCGGAGTCAGCGCCGTCTGCGTGAAAATTCGCGCGCGTGGGAAGCAGTGCCAGGCAACTGTCGGGCGTGCGGCAGCGCCAGCACAGGCCGCCTCGGCTGGTGGCGGCGTGTCCCACCTGCTGGGCCCGCGCACTGCAGGCCGTGTCGGCCGGGGAGCGACAGCGGCAGGGCCGGCCGCCTCGCCCGGTGGCGGCAGGGCCCACCTGGCCCGGCCCGTTCCGTCCCAACTGCGCCACTGTGAGAAATCCGTTATCCCCGGCGCGGCCACCTCCTGCAGTGGCGGCAGGTGACACGTGTCGCCTGCCGCGCCTGCCGCCACTAGTGAGGGGGTCTCTTTTGTCAATTTCGTCCGCAGGGGGTCTCTTTTGGCAATTCCAGTGGGCAGAGGGTCTCTTTCGATAAAAAATCGCTTGATTATGGGATTTAGGAGTGTGCTTACGAGGTGCAGGTGCAGATAGACCAGTTGTGTAGGATTGAGTCGGCAGAACCAATTTTGAAGGGTTTCCCTGCAAAAAAGATAGACCAGTTGTGTAGGATTGAGTCGGCAGAACCAATTTTGAAGGGTTTCCCTGCAAAAAAGAAAAAGAACCATGTCGAAGGGGGTTTTAAAAGTGCCCTTGCAGGGTGGTGGAAACGATGTCATGTCCTTATTGCTATGTTGGTCATACCCGTGGGCATCTTTATCAAATCCTATCCTCACTTTATATCTCGTAATAACAAAATATATTTAAATATGGATGCAATGATATTATAATGGGATGTTTACTTTTTTTCCCTAATTTCCGCCCGACCTCATCTTTAGCCCTAAATAAAAACAATGCTCAACTTTGCCCCTCTTTCGTTAAGTGCACTTATAGAAATTTTCCGTCCAGTCAAGGGCCTTTGACCGTTAGATCCTCTTCCGTTAAGTGCGCTTATAGAAATACCCTTACATACATTTTCCGTCCAGCCATAGGCCTTTGACCGTTAGATTATTAATGGTCAAAGGCCTTTGACTAGACGGAAAATGTATGTAAGGGTATTTCTATAAGCGCACTTAACGAAAGAGGGGCAAAGTTGAGCACTACTTTTTTTAGGGGTAAAGATGAGACTGTGCGCAAATTAGGTACTTTGTCTACACGTAGTTAGAGTCTATAAAGTTTCGACTTACGAAAAAACTAACATGTAAGAATTTGAGGTTATGCTTAGTTCACATGATGGGGCATGTTTTATTGCGAGTCTATTTATTTTCGTGTTTACTAATAATATAATTTTAATATATACAGTAGATTTTTTGTTGAAAGTTTGAGATCCTCTTTTATGATGATGAAATGGATGTGGTTGAACAACCGCATATTTATATTTTCTTAAGGTTGTCTTTAGTTGGAAACAAATAATTTCTGGAAAAGAACTCTATTCTTTTGAAACCTCCCACTTCTAAAAGTGAAACCTTCCATTTTTAACCCTATAATTTCTGAAAGTAAAATATCTAGTTTCTGACAAAAAAAAGGTCATGTTCAAATTTATGCAAGATGGGGATATGCATGCTACCCATTGGACAAAAATCAAGAAAGATTACCTTGTCACAAAGTAACCATGGTAAACGCCAGCGTTGGCCTAACTCTTCTTTTAACCCTCCATTAAATATGCAAGGGTCATCCTAATTTATGGACCATTGGGTCTAGTGAGATTGGATGGTTGAAACTGTTCGGTTTTCACCAACTTGTACATTTTATATTAAAGTATAGATGAAAGAATCACAAAGTAAGCAATTGTAGATTTTCAAGGACAAGCCATTTGTATACACATCAAATAAAATAAACAATCGTATACTCTAGAAACGTCTATCAATACATTTTTTGGACAGATTCCCATAAATAATATCCGGTGGATTTGTAAACCATAGATCTATACAAATATTTAACATGCCTACTTCGACAAATACAACAATATACATCTAAAAATAATACATAAGGTTGTTCCAGCTAAACATCGACAACTTCTCTTATATTTTCTTGGATCTAAGTCTATCGATGTTCAATTAATCCAATGGTTTCCTAAGCGAGGAAATTTCTCAAACTAGAATTCAATAAACCATTATAACATTCATTGCAAAATTAAATCGTATGTTGCACACTCATATATTTCCATGTTGGAGATGTGAAGAAAGAAAATGTGTCTTCTTATTTAGTAAGCCAATTTTGTACTAATTATCAAAAATATAATATAAAATATATGATTTTGTGGAAGATATTATGCTAAAAAGAGATATACATAAGTATAAAAAATTAATATAAATAAACAAGATGGGTATTATCAATTGTAGTAAACATATACTAGCCTGATTAAGTTCAGTGATAGATACCACCACTCATCTTTTTCCTCTCCTGTCCCAACCCGAGCGATGAGATTTTCTGGATGTATCACGTCGCCATGCTTGCTCCGTCGGTGTGTGGCTCTGAGTAAGTCCCCAATCTCTAATTTTTTATGCTTTTAGTAGGGTTACATGGCAATGAATCGTTGTTGGTGGTGGCGCTTCAATATGGTGAATAAAAGTTTCCTGGACCTCCCTGTTTCTCGCTTCTCTGGACGGCGATGTTAGGATTTCCAGAGTTTGTTGGCGTGGCGGCGGCAACAACTTCGCTTTGTAGGTTTGTCCTGCAGCCTCCTCTCTGTCACATCGGTGCGGCCTTCGGTGCTAGAGGGAGGCACGCGAGCTTTTTTTGAAGGTTGAAATCTTGGATTTGTGATCTTTCGATTGTGTCGTATTTGACAGTTTCTTTTCCAGTGCATTGGGTAAGTAGAATTGTGACTTTGATGACTTCTTGCCCGCCATCAACAAGGTCTGGCTGGCCGTCGGCAAGTGCGGGAGGAAAACAACATCGATTTTCCCCGGGATAGATATGCATTTTTTTAATGTGTGAAAGAATGGCCTTGTAAAGGCTGCCTGACTTTAATGTAAAACCTTCCGCATTTTTGCATAAAAAAGAATTGTTTATAAAGATTGGCTTGCGACAAAGTAGTTTATATGTGTTTTGAAACGAACGAGTGGCTGCTTTTAACTTCAGCGATGGGTGCCATGATTAGCGGGACTACCCACTAAGCTCTGAGGCACGTCCGCCTCAAATGCAAAGTGCAGAGAAGAATATGCTCGCTCGGCTTTGCAAAACATAATCTGTCCACTAATTTTATTCCAACATACTTAGTCAAACAAGTATCATAAAAGTGTTTTTTATAATGAAAGTTTCAACACTTTTTTTTTTCTTGTGGGAGGAAGTTTCAGACACTTTGACATAAGAACGGTTAGTATTCTCAAGTTCACTAGTACTCCCTCTATATATAAACTAATATAAGACGTTTTAGAGGGAGCATTTCTTTCCCCCATGCAAAAGGTCAACGCAATTTTGCATGTCAACGGAGCTCCTGTCGGTCAACTTCACCTAGCTTTATGTGCAGATGATGCGAAGCTTTGCTGCAATCTCAAGCACTTCCAGCTTACTATCTGGCTGGATCTGCACGCATGGCGAACCTTCTTTCTGTGTGGTATCAAGTAGAGATCCAAAGTTTGATCGCGTCAGAACCACGCGCGCAAAGAGGGGAGAAGAATCACGCGCAGGAGATGCCATGCAGACGAGGGCGTACGTCGTCGCCGGGTAGATGGGCAGATATACGTTGCGGTCAGTGATCCAGTGGGCGGCCAGTGGGCAATCGACTTCAGTGACCGTTTCATTTTTGTCTTTGATGAATAGTGTAAGTCGAGCTCATGTCATCCATCCTTTTTTATAAGCTATTAGAAATGTGTACACTGAATCATCCCGCAGGTCAAGATCGCTCAGTATCATCATCCATGAGAACGGGTGCAACCTTTTTCAAACCTATTGCCGGGGAAGGGACATAATTAAAGGCTGCTACTATAGGCAATAGTGATATCCAAGTATAGTATGGGAACAGTGGTCAGTAGGTCAGCTTGTGATCTACTAGAAACAACCCTGCCCTTGTCAACGCCGATATATCGCGAGGGAGCTAACGTCGATGGCTCACCGTACTGTTTGCGCAGCAGGTTTTTATCCTGATTTTGTGTATGTTATATATATATATATATATATATATATATATATATATATGGCTGTTAGTATTATATGTTCTTCAGCAAACTATTTCCCTCTCGTAAGCCTGAAATACTACATGCTCATTGCCGTATATGCATGGACCCACTCTGTCACCTGTGGATGTTGCGGCGATCAGACGGGCGGAGAAATACCCTCCACCGTAAAAAAGGAAGAAGATGCATGACATGTGCACAAAAAACCAGGCAGGGTTGACACGACCAGACCAACTAATCTCCCATTTCCCACTCTTCTTTGCTTCGTCTCTCTCGAAAGGTGAAGATCGTGTACTCCCTCTGACCGGAAAAAAATGTTGCAGCTTTGAACTAAGGTTAGTTCGACCTTAGTTCAAAGCTGTGACGCTTCTTTGGGTCGGAGGGAGTAGTCGATGCAAGCATCGATCACTGGGCAGTCTCAGTGGCGGAGACAAGCCTGCTAGTACCAAGATCCCTTGTAATTCCTTTCTACAAAGTACTTAAAATTTTGAGAATTTATCGTTCAAGCTAGCTCAGCCATAGGCGTAACTCACTACTAGCTTTGCCGCTGGGCAGTCTGTTTCATTGGCGGCTGCGTCCGTTTCTGTTTGATAACTGATCAGAGCAGAGCTCGTGTCATTCAGTTTCTCTCCCAGATAACTCAACAGATGCATAATGAATTGCAAGTCAAAGTCGCTCCGCATGTGCTGATGCCGCTAGCTCACCGGACAATTTTTTTAGGCAAAAAATTTGTGGAAATGCAGAGTCTTTCTTTCGTTCGGCCATGGCTGTTATTTTTCTCCAGGAAACTCTGTTCCCCCTCCTGTGCGTACATGACAGGACGGCCAGGATGTATGGATCGTGAGATCAGACGGACAAACGAGGCTCAACGCTACTACAGTACAACGGAAGAAGAAAAAAGATGGATACACGAGAGGGCACCTCCTGAACCCATGGGCATATGCACCCACTTTTCAAAAAATGCATTTTAAGCACGTTTTAAAATGTCGAAAAATTCAAAAGAAAATATCACACATACATGTTTGCAAATGTGTGTACGCAGCACAAAGCTTTGTGAAAAAAAATGTCTCTTTGTTTTGTCTCCGCAAAAAAGACAAATTTCAGTGCTTCTAAATAATGTTTCACGACATAATTTTTTTTCTTTTTTGCGCAGGCCACAAAAAAAGTTATTTTTCCATGAAACTTCGTGCATGCACATAAAACATGAAGACGTACCCGTGCAATTTTTCTCAGATTTTTTTTAGCATTTAGAAATGTGTTTTCCAAAGTGGGTTCATATGTACCCGGGTTCATCCATGCACTTCTCATGGATACACAGACTAGTCATCGTCTCCTCGACACCTTGAACCAGGTGCAGGTCCAGCATGCCATTTCTCATCCTGTACAAAGTCCAACATCTAGACAGTCTGCTAGAATTAACTGAAGCAAAGACTTGTCCAAAAGAAACTCGTTCAATCAGACAGGGCACGCAGTCACGCAGACCGGATTCCCGTTCAACGTAGCAAAGTCCTGGCCCAATTTCCAGTCTGGTGATAACATAGACACAGCAATCTTCTGACCAACCATGACAGTTTTACGACGTCAACTAACCGAAAACTGTTTTTTGGCGGGTCGCACCGATCAATCAGCGCAAACGGATCTCCAGCAAAAGGACCAAAAGATAGAAACTGAATGTGGCGATAACGGGCCACACAGGACCACCTTTACAGACTAACAAAAGGCTTTAGACCTAGACCATGACCCGAGTGATCATCCTAGTTGCCATCAGCGTTGGTGGAAGCTGCAGGGCGCGGTGCGGCAGGAGGAGGGAGCAGCGACCGCGGATCCTTCTGGAAACTGAAACCTGCACAGAACATGACAGCACGCAATAAGCTCAGTACCAAGATGGCAAGGTGTCCTCAGTTGGTATACGCCGGAGAATAGCTTGCCTAACACTACAATTTCTTTATTAACAAGGACTTCAGCCTTGTGAGGGATGGACAGCAACAGCGAGAACAAGAAGGCAAATGCAGTTTCTCTTTGATAGATGGACACGGAACACTACATTCTAGGATTATATACCCTATCAGCCGGAGATTCTCAATAAAACTGAATCTATCAGCTGGCACAACAGCAGAAGTAAACTGCATTTTATTAAGACAAAACAACTACTATCTTCATCAGTAAATAAACAGTGCAAAGAGAAGAAAATCGGCACAACTGATTTTGCACGGATGATACTAAATTATAGGAAGAATGATGATGTTTTCTAGCTTACGTAGTCCAAGCAGCATTTACAGAGTAACTAAATTTCTTGGGATTTAACGGACATTCTGAACCACATCAGCGTGCAATCCAATTAATATTAAAGGATAATGGGTACTGAACATGAATGGATTTGTAAAGCTGATGTGTAGTTACAGCAGACGTGCTAGGACAAAATAGGATGATTGCTCAAACATATGAAGCATGAAGAATGACAGCAGCTAACTTACAGTATGAGGGTGATGATCGAGCCTTGATGCTAATGTGATCACGAAGTATGCCACATGTCCCCAAGATATTCACAATTTTGTGAATTTCCTCATGAACCTCATTACATTCGATGTTGACAACCTTGAGGTGCGAACACACGAATGATTGGTCTATTGTTTCTTGGGCCGCCGTTCCTCTTGTGAGGCTCTACATGATAGAAAACATTCAGCACGACAATAGCACATATATGACAATACCTTATACACAGAATATACCTTCGTATTACGAAGCTGAAGAGTGAGCATCTCAAGAATTGGAGAGTGTTGCAGAATACAAGCTAGGTCAATAGCTGTGAACCACTCATTGAGCAACAGAGTCTTCAATTTGCTGAAAATTGGGCACCGTTCTAAATCCCATCTGTAGATAAACTGGGCAGATTGCAAATGGAGAAAAAAGAAGTCTGAGACTCATGACAAAATAATTTTACTTAGTAGGAACTTCAGGTTGACACTTTTTAATCTGTACATGCTATTAAATCATTAACTTGAGAGCCATTGGTACAGATAAAACTACTGAACTGTGGCAATGGAAAAAAAAAAAAGCAAGCTGCTTATATGCAGGTCTAACAATGGATATCACAAAAGAAACTGGAGGTGGAAAATAACACTAAGGGTAAAAAAAGGTAGTAGTGCAACCCTACATTTACAGTCTCAGCTGTCAAAATCAACTCCAAATTGATAGCATTGGACAAACCATTGAGAAGCACACCCCCCTCTGTTGGATAATTATTACAACCAGAGTCAAATCCACAACCCCTATGCACACTGTTACACAAATCGTAACATAAATCGCCAAGTCCAACATATGCTGTCGCTAGAAATGGCATGTCCTCGAGGAGAGGGGTCGCACCACTAAAATCATCAACTAGCAGTGAGATAAGATCTGGTGCAAAAATCCGAATGCGAAAATCCACAGGGATCATACAGGAACCGGAGATGCAGAGATGCTTGAGTGATTTGGATGATATCTTCCGTGCATAAATGTTGCAACTTTGCATCTTTAGTTCCTCTAAGATTGGGCAGCCTGAGAAATTCAGAGTGGGGCAATCTAGGTTAACCCGATGAAGGTTTATGGTCTTCAAATGATGGGAGATGAAAGGCACGTCGAATACTGGTGGATCAATATCATAAAAGTCCACATTGCTGAGTATGAGCTCCTTAACTTGGCACTCTAGAGCGAACTCGATCAACCGCTTAGTATTTGAGTAGCAGTGGCCATACACCGCATAATCATCAGGGCATGTAATTATCTCACACATGGCGAGAGGTGACTTCCCGCGGAGTTGGATGATGAGCTTCACCAACCGCCGGAACCGTTCGCAGTCGTCAACATTGAAGTGCAGGCTGGTGGTGCGCCTCCAGAGGTCGCGCCAACGTGTGTCGAGCACGCAGGTCTGCAGGGCGTCGTCCGACGGCAGAAAGGACAGCACGTGCCCGAGGAGGTCGTCGGTGAGGTCGCCGAAGCGATCCGTGTCGCTGGCAGCAGCAATGGTGCGCATTTCGTCGAACAGGTGGTGGGAAACCCTTCTGCAGGAGGGGAGAGAGATGAGCATCACCAAATCGGTCGATACCCTAGGCCGAATGTAGCATCACCAAATCGGTGAATCGCTTCTCTCTATGCAAGGAAAAAGGGGGATCTAGCACCAAGCAAAAATGTAGGTTTTGCCTCACCTCAACTCGCCGGCAACCGCAAGCACTCTCTTCCTTCACGCCACGGGTGAATGGGAGTGCCGGAGAAGATGAAGAAGGGGCGGCGGCTGGGGCGCGGTCGCAGGCACGGTCGCCCCCACGCAGCAGCACAGCGCCGTCGCAGGCTTCGCCCTCAGTTGTGCTTCCTCAAGCGGGTGGCGGCTCCAGTGAAGGGAGAGACGAACAGAGGAAGCAGAGGAGGCCGTGCCACTCTCCGGTCGCAAATGGGTCAAGGTGGCACGTGTCTAGCACCTGACGTGTGAAGCAACTGCTAAAAAAAAAGACGTGTGAAGCCCAACGGTATTTCTTTTTCTATTTTCAATTCCCCACAATCCTTCTTTTTTCCTTAAAAAGGATATCCCTTGCTCTACAATGTCTTGTATATAGGTTGCATCAATTAATTCGGATCGTAGGGGGTATATGGGCTAGATGGAGCGCCAGGGTCAGCACAAGCGACAACATCACATGATGGGAGTCTAGACGCCAATAGCAGGCAATGGCACCTGAGATGGCATGTTGAGCTAGAGACGATGACGTTGACCGATGTGAGGCCATACGCAAACAGGAGGCGTCACCACTCACCAGCAAACAATGGATGAGGGTACGACGCAGGCAGAGGGAAACCTTCAGCGGGAGTTCCCCTCTCGCCTCGCTTAAATTGACAAATAGTCGCATGAAAGCTATATCTCGCATTATGCGAGACCGAAGGAGCTCTAGCTTGAAGAATCCATAGAACGGGCTGGCCCATTAGAACTTAAAATAAATATAGGAGGAAAAGGGGAATGCCAGGGATCGAACCCTGGTCTCCTGGATGTTGCGATGCGATACTAGCAACTGGGTAACTGTCCGGTTAGTTGTAAAACAGTAGGTCGCGTCCTCCTAAAAGTAAATAAGCCGGGTTTTCCACTGGTTTTTCCTTTTTTCTGTTTTTTCGCCTGTTCCTCTGTTTCCAGTGGTTTTTTCTTTCTTTGTTTGTTTTCTTTGAATATGGTCAACATTTTTTCTATACACATTTAACATTTTTCAAAGACAAGTTTAACATTCTTTGATTATATGGTGAACATTTTTTCTATACACATTTAACATTTTTAGAACAAGTTTAACATTTTTCTAATACATGGTCAACATTTTTTCTATACATATTTAACATTTTTCATAAAAAACTTTAACATTTTTCGAATACATGGTCAACACTTTTCTAAACACATTTAATATTTTTCAAAGACAAGTTTAGCATTCTTTGAATACATGGTCAACAATTTTTTCTATAGACATGTAACATTATTCAAAGACAAGTTTTGACATTCTTTGAATTGGTCAACACTTTTTCTATATGCATTTATTATTTTTGAAAGGCAAGTTTAACATTTTTAGAATACATGGTCAACATTTTTTCTGTACACATTTAACATTTTTTTAATACATGGTCAAAAAATTTCTATAAACATTTAACATCTTTCAAATACAAGTTTAACATTTTTGAGACACTTATTCAATATTTTTTTGAAATTCATGGATTAACATTTTTTAAATAGATGGTCAACATTTTTTATACACATTTCATGTTGTATATTTTTTGTATACATTTTTTGAATACATGATAAGTATTTTTCTATACACATTTAAATGGTTGATTAATTTTTTTAAAAGTATTTATGTAATTTATGTCTTGTAATATATGGAATATCTAGAAATATATAAATAAAGTAAAATGAAACAAAAAACTAAAACAAAACGTTAAAAAAATAGAATATGGCCCGTGGCCTGTGGTCAGCAGCACGACAGGCCGGCTGAATATGGAGCTCGCCTTCAGCGAGACTTCCTCTCGTCTCGCTGTAGGCAAGACATATCAGTGGCCCATCAGCCCAGTACTTCACTAGTAAAAACAGTTAGGCAGGCCGCAGCGCAGCGTTCAATGCACAATCCCAAAAACTACACAACTGCACGATTTGATAGCTATTATTTTTTAACACAGTACAGACGCAAGCACTCATACATACGCCCTATGAGCACCTTCGAGAGACTGAGCCGGCATATACGAAGTCATCGTAGGCGTCTCGTCGACGACGGGAACGTCTCGTCCCACTGAAAGCGCATCGCCGGAAATCCTGAAATAAATCCAAGAATAATGCGAGCACCAGGTCTTGAACCCTGATGGGCTGGAGATACCACTGTCCCTCTAACCATCCAATCACAGGTTGGTTCGCGCACGATTTGATAGCTAGCTCCCTCGTTTCTTCCAACGTTCTAGGCGTATGATTTCCCCAAGAAAAATTTCCTCGTATGCTTAAAACATTTTTTTTCTTTTCTTTTTGCATGGAGTTTTCTTGTACGTTAGAGGATGGACTTGATGACTTGAAGTTTCCAACTAACCACACCGCGATGGCGAATCCTAGTGTCTAGCGAGGCAGAAGCCGGTGACGCATGGCACCAAGTAGGCATAGGGTGGAGGAGTGTGTCGGCGTGGCGACGGCTCGTAACATGTGCACGGGGCAGAACAAGCCACAGAGGCAGGAACTCCATCGACTTCACATCTTTCCAATTTAAAATGCCAAAGTATGATTTTTGCCTTTAAGTTTAACAATAAGTGCAAATGAAACTTAAAATTGATAAATCAAGCCATAAATTAAGCCTTTTTATTATAGAATTGTTGCAAAATTAAACTTACTGATACATTCTTTTGGTAAATTCTATACTAGTATGCAGTGGCGGAGCTAGACGATGAGTCCGTTATTGACGCACCAAATAATTGGCGAAAGATTCGGCCGCCAACCACTCGCTAAAAATTTGGCTAGAAACCAACCGGGAAAGCCGTTGGGGCTAGGACAAGCTAAAAAATTGGACGAGATTCAAACAAAGGCCGGCGCTGTAGTCAACACCAAATTTTTGGTCAGGTTGCTCGGGGCGCCAAACCAAACAAACCGAATATCTTCCTGTGGAGGGCAAAAGACAAACCATGAGTGTTTGTGCGAGGGGGAGGGCAAAGGCTAAAAAAAATCCAATCTAAGCCCCCATGTTCTTTTTTTCCTAAATTGGTTCAAAGATGGGGGAGGGGGCATTGGTCCCCTCATCTTAACACATAGTATGTTGTATTTGTGATGTAAAATATTTTTTATATTAATTGGAGCACCCTGACCGAAAAATCCTGACAACGCCAGTATAGAGAAGGGAGACGGAGGTAAAAGAACAGAGAGTCGTCGCGTCGTTACGCCTGGATGACACAGAACATTACATTCTAGGATTATATCCCCTATCTGCCGGAGATTCTCAATAAAACTAAATCCATCAGTTGGCACAGCAGCAAAAGTAAACTGCATTTTCTTAAGGCAAAACAACTACTATCTTCATCAGTAAACAAACAGTGCAAAGAGAAGAAAATCGACACAAGTGATTTTGCACAGATGGTAAAAAATTATAGGAAGAACGATGATGTTTTCTAGCTTATGTAGTCCAAGCAGCATTTACAATGTAACAAAATTTGTTGGGATTTAACGGACATTATGAACCCCATCAGCAAGGAATCCAATTAATATTGAAGGATAATGGGTACTGAACATGAATGGATTTGTAAAGCTGATGTGTAGTTACAGCAGACGTGTTAGGACAAAATAGGATGATTGCTCAAACATATGAAGCATGAAGAATGACAACAGCTAACTTACACAGTATGAGGGTAATGATGCAGCCCTGATGCTAATGTGATCACGAAGTATGCCACATGTCCTCAAGATATTCACAATTTTGTGAATTTCCTCACGAACCTCATTACATTCGATGTTGACAACCTTGAGGTGCGCACACACGAATGATTGATCTGTTGTTTCTTGGGCCGCCGATCCTCTTGTGAGACTCTACATGATAGAAAACATTCAGTACGACAATAACACATATAATGACAATACCTTATACACAGAATATACCTTCGTATTATGAAGCTGAAGAGTGAGCACCTCAAGAATTGGAGAGTGTTGCAGAATGCAACCTAGGTCAATAGCTATGAACCAATCATTGAGCAACAGAGTCTTTACTTTGCTGAAAATTGGGCACCATTCTAAATCGCATGTGTAGATAAACTGGGCAGATTGCAAATGAAGAAAAAAGAAGTCTGAGACGACTCGAGACAAAATAATTTTACTTAGTAGGAACTTTAGGTTGATACTTTTAAATTTGAAAGTAACTAAGAAAAGACAAAACTACACCTCAAGCACCAGAAATATCACACTATCCAATTAATACCCTACATGTTATTAAATCATTAACTTGAGAGCCATTGGTACAGACAAAACTACTGAACTGTGGTAATGGAAAAAAAAGCAAGCTGCTTATATGCAGGTCTAACAATGGATATCACAAAAGAAACTGGAGGTGGAAAATAACACTAAGGGTAAAAAAAAGGTAGTAGTGCAACCGTACATTTACGGTCTCAGCTGTCGAAATCAACTCCAAATTGACAGCATTGGACAAACCATTGAGAAGCACACCCCCCTCTGTAGGATATTCTTTACAACCACAGTGAAAATCACAACCCCTCTGCACACTGTCACACAAATCGTGACATGCATAGCCAAGCCCAACATAGGCTGTTACTAGAAATGGCATGTCACCAAGGAAAGGGGTTGCGCCATCAAAATCATCAACTTGCAGTGAGATAAGATCCAGGGCAAAAATCTGAATGCGAAAATCCTGAGGAATCGTACAGAAATCAGTGATGCAGAGGTGCCTTAGTGATTTGGATGATATCTTCCATGCATAAATGCTGCAATGATACATCTTTAGTTCCTCTAAGATCGGGCAGCCTGAGAAATTCAGCGCGGAGCATTCTAGGTTAACCCAACAAAGGTCTATAGTCTTCAAATAATGGGAGATGAAAGGCACGTCGAATGTTGGTGGATCAATGTCCTCAAAGTGCATAGGGCTGAGTATGAGCTCCTTAACTTGGCACTCGAGAGCGAACTCGATCAACAGCTTAGTGTTTGTGTATACCCAGTCGCCAATAATAGGATAATCTTCAGGGCATGTAATTATCTCGCACTTAGCGAGAGGTGACTTTCCGCGCAGTTGGATTATGAGCTTCACCAACCGCCGGAATCGTTGGCAATCTTCAACATTGAAGTGCAAGCTGGTGGTGCGCCGCCAGAGGTCGCGCCAACGGGTGTCGAGCACGCAAGTCTGCAGGGCATCGTCCGACGGCAGAAAGGACAGCACATGCCGGAGGAGGTCGTCGGTGAGGTCGCTGAAGTGATCCTTCGAATGTAGTATTAGTACGGGAGATTTGATGATAACCCTCTGGTTCGTTGACTTCTATCGTAAGCCCCTTTTGTGTCTTGCCCCAAACAGTGCCAAACAGTGGGAAAGGGGCTCATGATCGAGAGGCAGACAGGGCAACTCGCCGGCGACCGCGGGTACCGGCAGATCCGATGTCCTACTCCTACCGCGTGCCCGCCGACGAATCCCTCGCCAAATTCCCGTCGCCACCACGCAGCAGCACAGCGCCATCGCAGGCTTCGCCCTCGGTTGTGCTTCCTCGAGCGGGTCGCGGCTCCAGTGAAGGGAGAGACGAAGAGAGGAAGCAGAGGAGGCTGTGCCGCCGCTCACTCTCCACTCTCGAGTCGCAATGGGTCAAGGTGGCACGTAGCAGCTAGCACCTGACGTGTGAAGCCCATGCTGAACCGGCCGGGTTTTTTCTTTAAAAAATTGAATCTACTCCCTTAGATAGATATACAGTACAATTTTTTTTTTCTATTTTCAATTTCCCATAACCCTTCCTTAAAAATATCCAATAACCGTCACATAAGACACGATCTTAGGTGATAGAAAAAGCGGCAGCCGTCAAGATTTTATTTTTGTGACGGCACTTCAATGTCAATAGGGTGGCGGTCAAAAACCATCACCATATCATTTTCGATGACATAAATCGGTTTTATGTGACACAAGACTTTTTAAACTTGCATGTTTCGATCTTAGGTGATAGAAAAAGCGGCAGCCGTCAAGATTTTATTTTTGTGACGGCACTTCAATGTCAATAATAGGGTGGCGGTCAAAAACCATCATCATATCATTTTCGATGACATAAATCGGTTTTATGTGACACAAGACCTTTTAAACTGCATGTTTGCGGACACTCTTAAGTGGACAAATTTGAGTGTCTTAACATGAATTTGGCTCATTTTTAATTAACTCAATAGGCCCTTTGAAGTGCATGTTTGTAGGCACTCTCAACTCTTAAGTGAAATAAAAGAAAACCACATCAATAAGCTAATGGAATTGGATTAAAAATTATAAAAAATGTGGTGGGTTGTCACTTGCGATTAAAGTGATGGGAGGGCTCTTGCGTAAAAGAGGGGAGCTACGGCGTAATTAAGAGCAGATTTTGAATAATTTCAAATGGTCAATTATTAAAGTGCCCCAAGCGCTCAACTATGCAGTATACTTGAGCTATGAAGATATGCCTCCTTATCTCAAGTAGTCCTTTCTATACTACTCTCTTCTTCCTAAAATAGAAAGTTTAGTCTATATAAAGTTGTTTCCATGTGGATTAGCAAAGGATTTATTCATGGAAACTCTAATGATTTTTTGAATTGGGAGAAAATTACTAGAAGGAGCTTATATCTAGGAATCTTATAAAGCCAGATAAATCCTATGTTACTCAATCGTGTTGCAACATGCATGATGTTGTTCGCTCATTTGCTCAGTATATGACTAAAGACGAAGAACTCGTAGCTCATGACAGAGACACCGATATTCTAGCTAAACTTCACTCACAAAAGTTTCTTCAGTTGTCTATAGAAGCCAACATATTGCAATCAAGTGAACTTGATTGGAAATCTTTACATGAGCAGCAGTCAGTGATGAAGCATGGGGATTCATTGGCTATCTTTTCTAGTCCGCGGACTCTATATAAAATCTGTAGATGTGGTTCATTTGGTTGAATCATTGCATAAACTCAAGCACTTGAGGTATCTGATGTCAGTAATTAGTGATATATCTTTACTTCCAAGGAACATTGGCAACGTGAAGTTATTACAATTTCTTGACATTTCTGGATGTGAAAATTTAGCTAGTCTTCCTGGTACCATTGTGAAGCTTGGAATATGAGGTTACTTTATCTTCCCAACATTTGCATGATACCTAGAGGGCACCATGTGTGACAAGTATGAGGAAACTAGTTGGGTTTTGAGCCCACATGGATGGTGATTGGTGTAGTTTGGATGAGTTGGAGACTCTTTCCCCAACTCAGAATGCTACAATTAGATCAATTTGAGAATGTATATGTTGCCTTATCGGTTGCTAACGCTAGACTCAATGATAAGATGCATCTAACCAACCTATTATTTTACTGCACTATTTGACTAGGAGATGATGGGTTGGGCAAGGAGAAAGGTGTCTCTGAGGAATAGCATCGACAAATCGAGAAGGTGTTCGATGAGCTCTGCCCTCTGCCTAGTGTAGAAAATCTTTAAGGTTCATGCGTATTTTGGCTGGCAACTTCCGAGTTGAATGTGTTGGGGAACGTTGCATGAAAAACAAAAAAAATTCTACGCACACACAATATCTATCCATGGAGATGCATAGCTACGAGAGGGGAGAGTATATCTACGTACCCTCGTAGACCGCAAAGCGGAAGTGTTTATCAACGCAGCTGATGTAGTCGAACACCTTCGCGATCCAACCGATCAAGTACCGAACGTATGACACCTCCGCGTTCAACACACGTTCAGCTCGATGACGTCCTCGCCTTCTTGATCCAGCAAGACGGGCGAAGTAGTAGATGAGTTCCGGCAGCACGACGGTGTGGTGACGGTGGTGATGCAACTATCTCCGCAGGGCTTCGCCGAGCACTACGAAAATATGACCGAGGACGAACTAGAGGGAGAGGGGCGCCGCACATGGCTTGGGGATCGTGGTGTCTGTTGCCCCTCTCCCTCCTCACATATATATAGGTGGAGGGGGGAGGGGAGGCAACCCTAGGCGCGCCCCCAAGGGGCTGGCGGCTACCCTGGCCGCACCCCCCCTTCCATATTTGTGCATGGGAGGAAGGAAAGGGGGGCTGGCTGCCTTAGGGCGCCTCCCCTTTCCTTCCCTTCCTCCTTTGGTGCATGGATAGGGGTGGAGGGGCGCGCCAGCCCCCTTGTGGGCTGGTGTGCCTCCCCCCTTTGGCCCATAAGGCCCACCACTTACCGGTGGCCTCCCGAAACCCCTTCCGGCACTCCGATAACTACCCGGTACTTTCCGAAACCTTTCCGGTGACCGAATAGCATCTTCCTATATATCAACCTTTACCTCCGGACCATTCCGGAGCTCCTCGTCATGTCCGTGATCTCATCCGGGACTCCGAAGAACATTCGGTCACCAACTCACATAACTCATATAGTACTATATCGTCAACGAACGTTAAGCGTGCGGACCCTACTGGTTCGAGAATGATGTAGACATGACCGAGACACTTCTCCGGTCAATAACCAATAGCGGGACCTGGATGCCCATATTGGTTCCTACATATTCTACGAAGATCTTTATCGGTAGAACATTTATGACAACATACGTAATTCCCTTTGTCTGTCGGTATGTTACTTGCCCGAGATTCGATCGTCGGTATCTTCATACCTAGTTCAATCTCGTTACCGCAAGTCTCTTTACTCATTCAGTAATACATCATCTCGTAACTAACTCCTTAGTCACTTTGCTTGCAAGCTTGTTGTGATGTGTATTACCGAGAGGGCCCAGAGATACCTCTCCGATACACAGAGTGACAAATCCCAATCTTGATCCATGCCAACTCAACAGACACCTTCGGAGATACCTGTAGAGCATCTTTATGATCACCCAGTTATGTTGTGACGTTTGATAGCACACAAGGTGTTCCTCCGGTATCCGGGAGTTGTATCTTATATCTTACTAGTAGAATGCCCGTGCGTTGCCACGGGCATTTTAAAAATCTTCCTGGTTCATCATGTTCATGTTCTATAGGAAAAAAAAAATCTTAGGTTTATGGATATATGATATTCCTCGTTGCAATTAATATCACTAAATTTGTCGATCCATCAAACCGTGGGTAAGTACAAAAGTAAATGAATTTGAGTTCAGTGGAATAAGGATCGATCAAATGAATGAACAAACGGATCACGCACATGTCGTTCATCAGTTCTTCTCCGCCAGAAAATGGAACCCAATACGTTGTTGCTGCAATATTTCATTGGTCCTCGGAACCCATCAGCCTCCTCGCTAGCGCTAAGGAACCCCGTTTGGCCATCACTTCCACCGCCGGCTTCAACATCACCCCTTACATCTCTCCGCCAGCTCTGCCACGATGCCATGTCCACCATGTTTCACTTTATCATACATTACTCACGTAACATAAGTACTATTGTTCAAGCATGCATACCAGTCGTAAGATCGAGTACATCCAAACGGTTGCGATCCGTCACTTTTCACGCTCCCCTCCCTCCGCGAGACGTCTCCCGCACTGTGTCAAAGACACTCCCCTCATGCACGCGTCCAATGTAGGTCGTCGCCCCTCAGAGGCCTCCCTCACCGGCCACAGACCTCGCCGCAAGTCGCACCTCGCCATGACCAAACTCCACCAGATATACAAACACATGCAGACATGCTACACCTCGGTTACTATGCTAGACATGCATATAGTATGCTAAATATTTTGTTTCTGGTATTTTCTTATTTCTTTTGTAAAAATATTTGAAGCACCATTAGAACACTACATAAAATCCAATATATCAAATATGTTAAAATCCACTAAATAATGCCATTAAAGTATATACAAATTTGCACTTCCAATACACTGAACCAAAAATATACATACATCAGCATTCACTACTCCTTTCAACAATGATAGAACATGATCACTTGTTCGTCTTTTAGCGGACAATCTTTGACCACCGGCGACCGGGGAGCTACTGGAGATCGCTCCTCAGCTGGCTTAGCTGTTTGTTCATCTAAAAAAGAAAAGGCTTACCTTTTCGTTAATTTCAGTCTTGCAGAGTTGCAGCCCCTCAAGTATTTGGTCACCTATATTTTCTTGTTTTTTTTTCCAGTACCTTGTTTCATAATTATCATATGTATTTTCTTGAAGAGTGCAGGCTTATTCTACACGAGTTCCCCTCCATCCTCGAGTTACCTGGCCACCATGGTAGCTCCTCTCCTCCCTCTTGCCGCTCCATGTGCTAGCATTGAAAATGCCAAATTAGATTGTGTCCTTGCATTGTTATGTTAGTTCTGATCAATCACACAAATACCTAAAAGCAAAGAAGAAAACCAAAGTGAAATTGCTGGGAAAATGTCAAGAAATCACATACTGCTAGATGAATCATAAGAATGTGTGTACCCCATTATGTCTCAAATCATCATAATACAGTGATAGGTGATGTATAGGGAGATAAAAGACATTGGCAATAATTAGTAATCCTTACTGGTTAAAGAAAGAAATTGGTCATCTAAAATTATGAATATGAAGATGATGAACCCATGAAGATACTAATGATTAGAATTATCCTTTCTTTCAATCTCCATCTTTAACAAACAGGATAACCCAAAATGAATAGGCGATACTTTTAACAAAAATCTAAAAATAATAAGGATAAGCTCTAGAATATGTTACCATTAAGGTAGATGTTAATTGTAAGAACAAATTTTAGATCAATGCTACACTTTTGTCATGCATCAGGTTAACATGTGGCGCAACTTGTGGAGGATAACATGTGCTCATTATCATGTGCATCCAGATCTCCAAGTATTTACACAAGAAATTATTCAGTTGTAACACACTCTAGCCATGCCTGAAATATGATTAGTGGAATGCTCTGCTCGGTAAATTATTACCCAGAGCATATTGTTTCACCAATTTTGAACAAATGGACTGGATCGCTTATTAAGTATTTTTCAAGCGATGAAACTAATACCACATGTGAAAAAATGCTTTTCAAGCTTTCATTTTACGATACTATAGAAACTTGGCTCTCTTACATCTAGATATGAACCTATTTATGATAATGTTGATCTCAGCCATGTATGGAAACACTGATTGAGATTTACTCAATAGGATAGCTAAAACCTGACAATAGTGATTTTTTAAATGTTAGAGTAGTAATCCAGACCAAAAGAACAAGGTAAGCGAGTGAAAGAGTCAACTTACCTTTAACAAAATTTTGTCATATGCCAAAAAAGTTTCATCCCTGAATGTTTAATGAAGTGATGCTTCTGGCACTTTTGGTTCCTCCATATCACCCTGCAATGAACATATCCCATTGGAAAAATTAGATGTATATAAAAAAAATTAAAATGGCAGCAATTACTATTCAATACTGAACAATCAGGCTATTAGAACATACCTATATACAGTTGTGTAGCACCATAACATCTTAAATTGGGATAAAGACAGCCAAAGTTCACCATCAATATACGATCAGGCTTCTGAACAATAACTGCCAGCAGCCCAACAATACTAATCAAATGAAATAAGATAAATTCAGTTACTTCAGAATAGTAGAACCTGGCGAATGGTTGGCCGTATGAAGAAAAAATAAGGATCAAGATGTTTATGTGAAGATGAACTGAAGTCATATCATCTCCTGCTGCACAACCAACTACTGGGTCGTGCTCTCTTTTCTAAGCTTTATTATCACAGGTGAATCATTTGGGTGTTATACTGCAAAGAATTTTTTATGCCTGCGAGCTTGAGGTCCCATCCCTGATGACAGTCAAATCCACTAATTTCTTCTTATATCCCATGGTCATCGTGCATCCTAAGTTGTGCCATGAGGGCACTTGGTGTCGCGCCGCCAGGTGAACTGGAGGACTTGCACCACACTGGCGCGGCCTACGCCTTCACGCCGACTAACGGAGAAGTAATCGTTTGGGAGGTCAGCGCGTGAGGTGAAGCTTGCACTACAAGAAATCAAGAAATGCCATTGTTAGAAGAAATTTGCGAGTGGATCCTTAGTTTTGCATTAGTAATGGTTCAGCATGTCAACATTTCACTTGCCGGGTTCTAAAATTGGATAACTACATCAACCTTGTAAATGTTGGCCTCTTCAATACCAGGAATGGTGTTGACTCCTACTCTTTTCAAAGTGCTTTGAAGTCTCTTGTCATCAGTGGTTGTGGTCTTGTGCACTTCCTTCTTCTTCCTGTCATCAGTGGAAGGAAAACTAAGTATAACAAGCAGAGAAAGGTTTCACATTTTTGTACTCTAAGCTGATATGCGTACACTAAATGGCATTCACTGAAAGATCAATTTAGAAATGTGACAATAGCATGCTTGGATGATAATCAGTATGCATAGCTAGCACGCTTCAAATTTGGCATTTCTACACATGATATCAGCAATGGTTCACAGGGCCCACAAATTATTGATTCTGAGGAAATATTTCAGTCTGAAACAAACTATTTACACGGGTAAAATGGATACCTGTAGAAGAGATAACGTGTTGAAAGCGGGAAATGCTACTGCTTATAGCAAAACCAATGACACTACCTATGGATGACAGGTTAACATAGAAAGCACATGTGCACGCTGCCCTTGCCTCCGGCACAGGGCACCGGCCATCTTCTTCAGCTTGTCAACACTCATATTACAATAGTCATCCAATTTCCTATATGAACCAACAAATTATTTTTGCCTCCATAACGAAACTTTCTGAAGCGTCTAATGTTTCTCTTCCTCTTAATCTTCAGTTCTATAAAAAGATCATACATCAATCTACAGAAAATAGGGGGAAAAGGACAATTGCATGATCAGATCCGTAATGAAACCTGCTGACCTGCGCCTAATGTTTCTCTTCCTCTTAATCTTCAGTTCTATACAAAGTGCATCCATCAATCTACACAAAACAGGAAAAAAAAAAGGACAATTGCATGATCAGATAAGAACACAGTTACATGGGACCAGCATAAATCATTTGTTCTAATGGGCTGAAAACAATAACAGATAAAGTACAGGTCGACCAAAATGTGAAATCTATCAAAAGAGCAGATGAGATTATATAGTACACTAAAACACTACGTACCAACTCAAATTTATCAGTGTTCATGCACATAGAGCAAATTGTTGCCCACTATAGAGAATGAAAACAAAGATGTACACTAAGACATTAAAGAGTTAAACAGAAATAATATACTGTCGCGATGAACACCTATCAGGGTGATGGGATGAGGAGTCAAAATGATCCTGCAAAGTCAGTATACAAAGTTTAGAATTAATCACATAGATATTGTATTAGTATTGATCCTAAATTGCATTACAACTAACACGTCGAGTACAGGTAGAGGAAATAATGTCCTGCTGATAGGTTCTGTGATTGACCAATAACTAATTGTGGTTTTAGTCGAGAGGTAGATCAAGGCACGTCCCATCAGCAGTTGGGAGATGAACTGCATGGAGGCCATGGATCAAAATAGTGGAATGGATCAAAACTATGGGCGTGGACATGGAGATTTGGAGATGGTGGTTCGTATAAAAAAAAAAGGAATATACCTCAAGGCGTGGACGGCTGGACGCCGAAGACCTTGGCGACGCCCTTGGCCGTCCTGCTCAGCCCCTCCCGATTTCCTAGGTACCTCCGAGCGCCCGCTTTCCTGTCCATACGGCGGCGCCTAACCTGCTTCTCGGCCATGGACTTCGCTCCTCTGCCACCTACTGTTTCCCCCTTGCGGGCCTCCGCATCGGAGACCCCGACCACCATCGCCACCATTTAGAGAGAGACAGGAGAAAGAAGACGGAGCAGCAGAGGCGGCCCTCGATGGGAAAGGAGGAAAGCGGAGGTGGGGATTGAGGTACATGGGCCTCGAAATACCTCTGTTCGTCCTCCAAACAGGGAAGGCCGGGACGGTCTCTTCCAATCACGGCAACGCGACCACGCCCTTGGGGATCCGCGGCGACGCCGACGTGACCTCTTACGTCCGCGGCGGCGATCCCGTAATGTGGAGGCGAGATCCGGCGGGGTCTTCTCAGTGAGATTGGCGGCGGTGTTCTCGTGCGTCTGCATCAGTTCGCAGATCGCACGACAGTGGCGCTGTGACCTCAAGATCGCACGACGGCGGCGCTGTGTCCTCGAGGGGATCGATAGGAGTGGTTTTTTTGGGGTATTTTTTTGGGCTGCGTGCGTGGGGTGGGGTGGGGAGGGGACGAAAAAAACCAACGAAAAAAAGGACGAAAGTGGTGAGACGAAAAAAACCGTGAAGACCATTCTACCAACTGAGACATTAGAAATAGAGATATATATATTTACTAATTGGAGGCACCATTCATGCGTTTTCATTAATCCACGTCATCAATAGTATTAATTAAGCCGTTAGATCGTAAAATTTACGTTCAAGATTAAAAGAAATCTTGCGTAATGCATGGAGATGATCCCGTCCCATAAATATAGATTTGACACATCTACATTAATGAAAAAACAAAGATGTTCAGTATTAAAAGAAATCTTGTGTAATGCATGGAGATGATCCCGTCCCATAAATATGGATTTGACACGGGGTTTCCAAAACAAAGGAAAGCCCACTTTAAAGAACCAAGTGCTCTCCTTCCAGTTCCATAAAAAACAGATCTGACACGTCTAACATTAACGAAGACATGTCTAACATTAACGAAACAAAACACCCTAAAAAAATTTAACGAAACAAAACAAGGACGAAAAAACACATTAATGAAAAATACAAGGAAAGCCTCCGTCCGTTTCCAAAAATAAAATAAAAATTAAAGAATGCGCTCTCATTTCGGTCGCAAAAAAATACGGATCAGACGCGTCTAACATTAATAATGAAACAAAACAAGGAAACCCTCCACCCGTTCCTAAAAAATAAAAAGGAAAACCTCCTGCGCTCTCATTTCCTTCCCTTAAAAACGGATCTGACACGTCTAACATTAATAATGAAACAAAACAAGGAGTGCCTCCACCCTTTCTAATTAAAAAATAAATCGGAAAGCCTCCGTTAAAAACTCCAACGATAAAATGTCCAACAAAAGTCCAAGGATAGAAGGAAAAGATTTCCACGAACTGGCTGATCGCCCGTGAATGAAATAAAAAATAAGCCTCCATCAATCAAATATTCTGCTACAAGGAAAGCCTTCACCTGTTTCTAAAAAAATAAAAGGAAAGCCTCCGCTAATAAATTCAACGATAAAATGTCAAACAAAAATCCTACAATAATTGGGAAAAAAAATCACGACCCGGCTGATTGCGCGTGAAATAAAAATAAGCCTCCATTAATCAGATAAACACATACCACGTACAAAAAAAGGATTGTGCCCACATGTACAAAATAGAGTCCACAATGCTCACGTCTAAGATTTTTTTTTTAAATGCCCAGGTATAATTTCTGGAACGCCCAGATCTAAGTTTCTAAAAAAAACACCCAGGTCTAATTCGGTATGAAGAAAAACAACATGCCTTCTTACCCACAAGTACAAAAAAGAGTTCCCTAAAAAAAAAGTACAAAAAAGAGTCCCCAACGGCCACGTGTTCTGTACAAACAAAAACAATGTGCCTTCTTCCCTTTAAAAGTGAAATAAATACATGTACAGAAAGGAAGTCCCTGAGGAAGATAAAAAAAAGTCCTCATGCCTCACGTTAACAAAGGATCCGCTTCCCAATCCAAAAATAAATAAAATCCATGCACGTACAAAAAAAGAGGGACCTGAAGCCTCACGGTCAAAAACGAGTGTGCCTTCCCTAAAAAAAAAGAGTGTGCCTAATATCTTTTTTTTTTAAAAGAGGTAGGAAGCTAGATATGTTGCCGGCCCTGTCAAAGTTATATAGTCGGAGCCGTACTCGGGGATCATACACTAGCACACCTTGACGACGAAGTAGGAGTCGCCGGGCAGGAACTTGCGCATCAGCAGGCCATCCCATAATTTCTGCTTCGCCTGGTCTCTCTACTTCTCTCTTTGACGTGAGGGTTTCCACCAATATCTACTTGAGAAAAGAGGGAAATTATCTGCAGGTCGAAGGAACGGAATTAACTGCTTATGTGCCTAAAATTTATTGGTGCTTCTTTAGTGTCTCTTAAAATTGATAGTTCTTTGGTTGTAAAATTGAGAGTATGTTTCTTATTGCAGTTTTTTTCCAAATATCTTCATACTCCCTTCATCTATATATATAGGGCCTAATGTGTTTTTTGAGATTGCGTTTGACTATTGACAAGATTAACAGTATATGAGTTCTATAATGTGAGAATTATATCATTGGAAGCTCTTTTCACGTACGAATTTGATGGTATGCTTTGTGTAACTTGCATGTCATATATTATTGATTTAACAAGTGGTTAAAGTGAGCCTCGAAAAATGTATTAGGCCCTATATAGATGGATAGAGGGAGTATATATAATGTATGCATTAAATGAAGAGAACATAGACTCATATAAAAATCGATTAAAGCAAAGTGAAATAAAGTTTTAAATTTATGCTATAATGCTGAACATGTAAATACCTAGCCCGTGCGGCCGCACGGGTTGATGACTAGTGATTCATAGTCGAAGAAATATGTATTTGACATTAAAAAGCAGAAGCAATAAACTGAACGATCATATGCTAAGCTAACGGATGGGTCTTGTCCATCACATCATTCTCCTAATGATGTGATCCCATTATCAAATGACAACTCATCTCTATGGTTAGAAAATCTTAACCATCTTTTTATCAATGAGCTAGTCTAGTAGAGACTCACTAGGGACACGGTATTTGTTTATGTATCCACACATGTATTTAAGTTTCCAGTCAATACAATTCTAGCATGAATAATAAACCTTTATCATGAATAAGGAAATATAATAATAACAACTTTTAGTATTGCCTCTAGGGCATATTTCCATCAGTCTCCCACTTGCACTAGAGTCAATAATCTAGTTCACATTGCCATGTGATTAACACCCATAATTCACATCGCCATGTGACTAACACCCAAAGAGTTTACTAGTGTCAATAATCTAGTTCACATCGCCATGTGATTAATACCCAAAGAGTACTAAGATGTGATCATTTTTGCTTGTGAGAGAGGTTTAGTCAACGAGTCTGCCATATTCAGATCAGTATGTATTTTGCAAATTTCTATGTCTACAATGCTCTGCGTGGAGCTACTATAGCTAATTGCTCTCACTTTCAATACGTATCCAGATTGAGACTCAGAGTCATCCGAATCGGTGTCAAATCTTGCATCGACGTAACCCTTTACGACAAACTCTTTATCACCTCCATAATCGAAAAGCATTTCCTTAGTCCTCTTAGGTAACTAAGGATAATTTTAACCGCTGTCCAGTGATCCACTCCTGGATCACTATTGTACCCCCTTGCCAAACTCATGGCAGGGCACACAACAGGTCTGGTACACAGCATGGCATACTTTATAGAACCTATGGCTGTGGCATAGAGAATAATTTTCATTCTTTCTCTATCTTCTGCCATGGTCGGGCTTTGAGTCTTTACTCAACTTCACACCTTGCAACACAGACAAGAACCCTTTCTTTGACTGATCCATTTTGAACTTCTTCAAAACTTTGCCAAGGTATGTGCTTTATGAAAGTCATATTAAGTGTCTCGATCTATCCCTATAGATCTTGATGCTCAATATGTAAGTAGCTTCACTGAGGTATTTCATTGAAAAATTCTTATTCAAGTATCCTTTTATGCTATCTAGAAATTCTATATCATTTCCAATCAACAATATGTCATCCATATATAATATCAGAAATGCTACAGAGCTCCCACTCACTTTCTTGTAAATACAGGCTTCACCATAAGTCTGTATAAAACCATATGCTTTGATCATCTCATCAAAGCGTATATTCCAACTCCGAGATGCTTGCACCAGTCCATAGATGGATCGCTGGAGCTTGCACACTTTGTCAGCAACTTTAGGGTCGACAAAACCTTCTGATTGCATCATATACAACTCTTCTTTAAGAAATCCATTAAGGAATGCAGTTTTGACGTCCATTTGCCAGATTTCATGATCATAAAATACGGCAATTGCTAACATGATTCAGACAGACTTAAGCATCGCTACGGGTGATAAAGTCTCATCGTAGTCAACCCCTTGAACTTGTCGAAAACCTTTCGCAACAAGTCGAGCTTTATAGATAGTGATATTACCATCAGCGTCCGTCTTCCTCTTGAAGATCCATTTACTCTCAATGGCTTGCCGATCATCGGGCAAGTCCACCAAAGTCCATACTTTTTTCTCATACATGTATCATATCTCAGATTTCATGTCCTCAAGCCATTTGTCGGAATCTGGGCTCATCATAGCTTCTTCATAGTTCGTAGGTTCGCCGTTGTCTAACAACATGACTTCCAGGACAGGATTACCGTACCACTCTGGTGCGGAACGTGTTCTGGTTGACCTACGAAGTTTAGTAGTAACTTGATCTGAAGTTTCATGATCATCATCATTAGCTTCCTCTCTAGTTGGTGTAGGCATCACGGGAATGGTTTTCTCGGATGTACTACTTTCCAATTCGAGAGGAGGTACAATTACCTCATCAAGTTCTACTTTTCTCCCACTCATTTCTTTCGAGAGAAACTCCTTCTCTAGAAAGAACCCATTCTTGGCAACAAAGATCTTGCCTTCGGATCTGTGGTAGAAGGTGTACCCAATAGTTTCCTTAGGCTGTCATATGAAGGCGCACTTCTCCGATTTGGTTTCGCGTTTATCAGGTTGAAACCTCTTGACATAAGCGTCACATCCCCAAACTTTAAGAAATGACAGTTTAGGTTTCTTGCCAAACCATAGTTCATACGATGTCGTCTCAACGGATTTAGACGGTGCCCTATTTAACGTGAATGCGGCTGTCTCTAATGCATAACCCCAAAATGATAAAGGCAAATCGGTAAGAGACATTATAGAACGCTCCATATCTAATAAAGTACGCTTACGATGTTTGAACACACCATTACGCTGTAGTGTTCCAGGTGACGTGAGTTGTGAAACAATTCCACATTGTTTTAAATGAAGGCCAAACTCGTAACTCATATATTCGCCTCCGCGATCAGATCGTAGAAATTTTATTTTCTTGTTACTATGATTCTCCCCTTCACTCTGAAGTTCTTTGAACTTTTCAAATGTTTCAGACTTGTGTTTCATCAAGTAGATATAACCATACCTAATCAAATCATCTGTGAAGGTCAGAAAATAACGATACTCGCCGCGTGCCTCAACACTCATCGGGCCGCATACATTGGTATGTATTATTTCCAATAAGTCATTAGTTCGCTCCATTGTTCCGGAGAACGGAGTTTTAGTCATCTTGCCCATGAGGCATGGTTCACAAGTATCAAATGATTCATAATAAAGTGATTCCAAAAGTCCATCCGCATGGAGTTTCTTCATGCGCTTTACACCAATATGACCTAAACGGCAGTGCCTCAAGTATGTTGCACTATCATTATCAACTTTGCATCTTTTGGCATTAATATTATGAATATGTGTATCACTACGATCGAGATTCAACAAGAATAGACCATTCATCAAAGGAGCATGACCATAAAAGATATTACTCATATAAATAGAACAACCATTATTCTCTGACTTAAATGAATAACCGTCTCGCAATAAACAAGATCCAGATATAATGCTCATGTTCAACGCTGGCACCAAATAATAATTATTGAGGTCTAAAACTAATCCCGAAGGTAGATGTAGAGGTGGCGTGCCGACGGCGATCACATCGACCATGGAACTATTTCCGACGCGCATCGTCACCTCGTCCTTAGCCAATCTTCATTTATTCCGTAGCTCCTGTTTCGAATTACAAATATGAGCAACCGAACCAGTATCAAATACCCAGGCGCTACTACGAGCATTAGTAAGGTACACATCAATAACATGTATATCAAATATACCTTTGTTCACTTTGCCATCCTTCTTATCCGCCAAGTATTTGGGTCAGTTCCACTTCCAGTGACCATTTCCTTTGCAGTAGAAGCACTCAGTTTCAGGCTTGGGTCCAGCTTTGGGCTTCTTCACGGGAGCGGCAACTTGCTTGCTATTCCTTTTGAAGTTCCCTTTCTTTCCCTTACGCTTTTTCTTGAAACTAGTGGTCTTATTAACAATCAACACTTGATGCTCTTTCTTGATTTCTACCTCCGCCGATTTCAGCATCGCGAAGAGCTCGGAAATTATTTTAGTCATTCCTTGCATATTATAGTTCATCACGAAGCTCTAGTAGCTTGGTGATAGTGACTGGAGAACTCTGTCAATCACTATCTTATCTGGAATATTAACTCCCACTTGATTCAAGCGATTGTAGTACCCAGACATTCTGAGCACATGCTCACTAGCTGAGCTATTCTCTTCCATCTTATAGGCAAAGTACTTGTCAGAGGTCTCATACCTCGATCTCAACACGGGCATGAGCCTGAAATACCAATTTCAGCTCTTGGAACGTCTCATATGTTCCATGGCATTCAAAACGTCTTTGGAGCCCCAGTTCTAAGCCGTAAAGCATGGCGCACTAAACTATCAAGTAGTCATCAGATCGAGCTTGTCAAACATTCATAATGTCTGCATCAGCTCCTGCAACAGGTCTGTCACCTAGCGGTGCATCAAGAACATAATTTTTCTGTGCAGCAATGAGGATAATCCTCAGATCACGGACCCAGTCCGCATTATTGCTACCATTATCTTTCAACTTAGTTTTCTCTAGCAACGTATCAAAAAAATGGGGAAGCTACATCGTGAACTATTGAACTACAACATAATTTGCAAAGACATTTTGACTATGTTCATGATAAATCTTAGTTCAATTAATCAAGTTACTAATGAACTCCCACTTAAATCAACATCCCTCAAGTTGTCCAAGTGATACATGATCCAAATCAACTAAACCATGTCCGATCATCACGTGAGATGTAGTAGTCTTCAATGGTGAACATCTTTATGTTGATCATGTCTACTATATGACTCATGTTCGACCTTTCGGTCTCCAGTGTTCCGAGACCATGTCTGTACATGCTAGGCTCGTCAAGTTTAACCCAAGTATTCCGCTCCGCCTGTGTAAATCTGGCTTACACCCGTTGTATGTGAACGTAGAGTCCATCACACCTGATCATCACGAGGTGCTTCGAAACGACGAACTTTGGCAACGGTGCATACTCAGGGAGAACACTTTTATCTTGAAATTAAGTGAAGGGATCATCTTATAATGCTACCGTCGTTCTAGGCAAAATAAGATGCATAAAGGGTAAACATCACATGCAATCAAAATATGTGACATGATATTTCCATCATCATCTTGTGCTTTTGATCTCCATCTCCAAAGCATCGTCATGATCTCCATCGTCACTGGCTTGGCATCTTGATCTCCATCGTTGCGTCGGGGTCGTCTCGCCAACTATTGCTTCTACAACTATTGCTAATGCTAGCGATAAAGTAAAGCAATTACATGGCACTTGCATTTCATACAATAATTAAGAGACAACCCTAAGGCTCCTGCCGGTTGTCGATATTACAAAACATGATCATCTCATACAACAACGTATATCACATCACGTCTTGACCATATCACATCACAACATACCCTACGAAAACAAGTTAGACGTCCTCTACTTTGTTGTTGCAAGTTTTACGTGGCTGCTACGGGCTTCTAGCAAGAACCGTTCTTACCTAAGCAAAACCACAACGGTGATTATCAAGTTTGCTATTTTAACCTTCTTCAAGGACCGGCCGTAGTGAAATTTGATTCAACTAAAGTAGGAGAAACAGACACCCGCCAGCCACCTTTATGCAAAATAAGTTGCATGTCAGTTGGTGGAACCGGTCTCATGTGCGTGGACATGTAAGGTTGGTCCGGGCCGCTTCATCCCACAATGCCGCCGAATCAAAATAAGACGTTGGTGGTAAGCAGTATGACCATCACCGCCCACAACTCCTTTGTGTTCTACTCGTGCATATCATCTACACATAAACCTGGCTCATGATGCCACTGTTGGGGAACGTTGCATGGAAAACATTCGGTCACCAACTCACATAACTCATATAGTACTATATCGTCAACGAACGTTAAGCGTGCGGACCCTACTGGTTCGAGAATGATGTAGACATGACCGAGACACTTCTCTGGTCAATAACCAATAGCGGGACCTGGATGCCCATATTGGTTCCTACATATTCTACGAAGATCTTTATCGGTCGAACCTTTATGACAACATACGTAATTCCCTTTGTCTGTTGGTATGTTACTTGCCCGAGATTCGATCATCGGTATCTTCATACCTAGTTCAATCTCGTTACCGGCAAGTCTCTTTACTCGTTCCGTAATACATCATCTCGTAACTAACTCCTTAGTCACTTTGCTTGCAAGCTTGTTGTGATGTGTATTATCGAGAGGGCCCAGAGATACCTCTCCGATACACGGAGTGACAAATCCCAATCTTGATCTATGCCAACTCAACAGACACCTTCGGAGATACCTGTAGAGCATCTTTATGATCACCCAGTTACATTGTGACGTTTGATAGCACACAAGGTATTCCTCCGGTATTCGGGAGTTGTATGATCTCATAGTCGAAGGAATATGTATTTGACATTAAGAAAGGAGTAGCAATAAACTGAACGATCATATGCTAAGCTAACGGATGGGCCTTGTCCATCACATCATTCTCGTAATGATGTGATCGCGTTATCAAATGACAACTCATGTCTATGGTTAGGAAACCTTGACCATCTTTTGATCAACGAGCTAGTCTAGTAGAGGCTCACTAGGTACACGGTATTTGTTTATGTATCCACACATGTGTTTAAGTTTTCGGTCAATACAATTCTAGCATGAATAAGGAAATATAATAATAACAACTTTTATTATTGCCTCTAGGGCATATTTCCATCAGAATGATGTCCACGTCCAAGGAGCACCTCAACAACTTGAAGTCTCTATCGTTTTCTAACCGGCTTGTTGCACACAATTTCCTGATGGGTTGTGTCAGCTCTCCTGCCTGCAGCTGCTTCAGGTCAATGTCGCTCCATGCATTAGGCACATTAGAAATGGATTCTTACTGGCGATGGCGGCTCTATTTTCAAGGTTAAATGAGATGGCCTTATTAGAAATGGTGCAATGGGACGACTGGGAGTGGGAGGAGGAAGTACAAGCCATGCCCCGATTGGAGGAGCTTGTTGTCAGCAAATGCAAACTAAGGCATGTTCTAACGGGCCTTGCCTCAAATGCAAGGGCTTTGAAAATATTATACATAGAATATGCCCAGCACCTCCGCTACCTTGAGAGCTTTCCTTATGTTGTTGAGCTTACAGTGATTGGAAGCCCCTACCTGGAGAGGATCGCCAACTTCCCGAATCTGCATAAACTTACAGTCACCAATTTCCCAAAGTTGATGGTGCCGGAGAGTATTCCTACACTCGAGAGGTTGGTCCTAGAGCATTACATCATGGGAAATCTCTCAGAATACATGCTAGATGTTAAACCAAGTCATTTCGAGCTGTTCTGCAGGCTATGGTTGCTCACTTCGCTAGCCGCGGGGCAATAAGGCCTTGAGTGGGACAAGTTCAGCCACGTGGAGCATCTTAAGGCATATGTTCCTGATGGAGACAACCAAAGGAAATGGTTCGTGATGTACACAAGAACAAACAACTTTAAGTTGGATTCAAATATTAGCTGCTCTTCCATATATGAAGGAGTAAATAGCATAAAACTATTACAATTTGGGCTAGGGTTCCAGAAAACTACCAAAATTATTTTTTTCTCTGATAACTACCAAGTCCGGGGTCGGTTGTTTCAAAAAACCCAAATCACCGTGTGATTTAAAATCAATCCAGATTGTGACAGGTTGAGCCCGCACCTAAACAAACGTTCTGTTTAACTGTTTGTTTGACCGTTAGCTTACACATGGGGTCCACGTGTCATCCTCAACCTCCTTTTTTGAATGACTTTCTCTCTGCCTCATTTCGTCGAGCACCTTGTGTGCGTGCAGCTCCACGGGGAGTAGAGCTTGGTTGCTCGTCGGGGAGGAGAGCTTGCTAACGTCCGGCGTGCGGCCTCAGGTGTGACCATGGCGGGTCGGGCGGCAGAGGTCAAGGTCCAAGGCAGGCTGGCGCCGTTCATGGCCGTACACGGGCGGATTTGTTGGCTCGTACGCTGCAGGCGGCGGGTCACCGCCGTCGCCAGCCAACGCCGGCGACTCGATTCCGGTGGCTGCCATAGCTCTCCCCGACCTGCGCTCGGCGGCGGCGGGAGCGGTCACCGGAGTCACCGTTCGGACTCCGGTGGTTCGATTCTGGTGGCTGCCGTAACTCGCGCGAGTCGGGCCTGCGCTCGGTGGCGGGAGCGGTCACCGCTCAGATTCCGGGAGAGCACGAGGGGCCTGCGCGTGTGTTCTCTCCTGCGGGAGGGGGAGCCGGCTACGCAACACGGCTGCCGGCGTGGGGACCGGTAGGCGGAGGTGGTGCGGTCCCGCCACCGGTGGGGCGCGACAGCGCGATGCCGGGCCGAGCTCCGATGGCGCATCAATGGCCGCAGCCGGCGAGCTTGAGTTCGAGGCAGGAGAAGGAGGGAAACATGCGGGGGCGTGGCGGTTGTAGCGCGGCGGTCGGCGGTGACCTCGCTGACGACGGCGGAGAACACCGGGAAGCCGGATCGAGGGGCGGCGGCGCTGGGTCGCCCTGCTGCGCCCTCGTCCGCGCCTGGGGTGGATGACCGCACCGATCAGGGAAAAAATCATTGCCTTTTTTCATTGGAAATTTTATTGAGAATGACATATGGGCCCCTACGGTCATAACGGTCAACTTAACTGTTCAGTTAACCGTGTTGACTTTTGTGCCATCTGGGACCTGACGTGTGGGCCATATCTATCAGAAAATGGTTTAAATCTTAAGCACGCGGCGATTTGGGTTTTCTGAAATAGGTGACCCCTGACTTGGTAGTTATCAGAGAAAAAAAATAATTTTGATAGTTTTTTGGAACCTGAGCATGAATTGTAGTAGTTTTATGCTGTTTACTCTATATGAAGGTACCTATATTAAAAAAATCAAGCTTTGTCTTAATTTATTTTGCACTCCAACTCTCCCACTTTATAAGTTTTATTCATTTATCTTCTCTGTTTCACATGATTTTGTCGTCTCAGTTGAGATATAAACATGATTCTTCAGTTGTTCTAGCAGCTTATGTGTTAGTCACAACACTACCTATACGTGTGTTTCTTTTTAAACGGCTACTTCCTAATTTAGTTGCACTTCCTCATATATGTTATGAAGTATTCGTCTTATTACTTGCTCTGCTAGTAAAAAACTTCAAATTAGAGATTATGCAACCAGTGTTGTATTTGTCTTGCCGTGTAGAAACCTTATCATCTTGTATGGTGGATGCACAAGGATTTGAGTCTGTGTGCAAAATGAGAACAAGTACCTTTGGTTATGTCTGTAGCTTGGTGAGGGTATCATCCATCCTCTCTGTCTTTGATGATGAATAGTGTAAGTATAGAGCTCATGTCATCCATCCTTTTTGATAAGTTCCAGACATGTGTATTGAATCCCAAGTCAAAATCGCTCTACATCACCATTCATGAGAACAGGTGCAACTTTTTCAAACCAAGTGCCGAGTCATCAATAGAGGTTGCTATGCCAGGCAATATTTGATATCCAAGTACTTGGAGTATATTATACGTACAGTAGGTCAGCTTGCGATCTACTTCCTCCGTTCCTAAATATAAGTCTTTTTAGAGATTTTAATATGGACTACTTTCTCCGTTCCTAAATATAAGTCTTTTTAGAGATTCCAATAGACTACATTCGGATGTACATAGACATAGTTTAGAGTGTATATTCACTTATTTTGCTTCGTATGTAGTTCGCATTGAAATCTAAAGACTTATATTTAGGTACGGAGGAAGTACATACTGATGTATATACACGTAGTTTAGAGTGTAGACTTCGTATGTAGTCTATATTGAAATCTCTAAAAATACCTATATTTAGGAACGGAGGGAGTAGAAAAAACTCTATCACTGTCAATGACAATATCTCGAGGGGGAACTGACATGGCTCCTTCACCGGACCGTTTGGAGTTGGACAAGAAGTTTTTATCCAGACTTTTTGTTTATGTCATGGCTGCTATGTTCTCCATAAAAAATGTTTCCCTCACGTAAACCTGAAACATTCATTGCCACAGTAAAAAAAACTCATTGCCGTACATATATGGACCTGTCACATGTGTACGGCGCGGACAAAAGCTCTGCAGCGTGAAAATGAAGTGGATGCATATATGTACAGAAACTAGGGGTTGACCTGACCTGACCAACTGATCTGCGCGCATGGAGTAGTCAGGTCTCAGGTGAGGTCCAAAGCTTTCGGCCGGGTCAAACTCACACGCCTCGTCTTTGCAGAAAGGTAAAAAATCATGTGTAAGGGATGAGTAGACAATGGTGGATGATCAGTGGGCAGTCCGTTTCATTAGCGGTTGTATCCGCTTCTGCTGGATGATTAGTAAAAGCAGGGCTCTTGTGTCATTCAGTTTTCTCTGTGACTCAGCAGATGCATATTGAAGAGTACTGTGGGCCAGTTCTTTTGGGCGATTCTCCCAGAATCGCCCTCCTCCCCAGCTTCTTCCAAAATCGTCACTCTATATTTTTTTTACAATCCTGTCTAGTTAAGGTCTAATTAGTTTGGATTGTAAAAAAAATATGAAATGATGATTCTGGGAGAGAAGCTGGGAAGAATCGCCCAAAAGAACTGGCCCACAAATCACAACAAGAGTGCAACAACTTGCACCAGAAAAATGGTACACACGGACTTACGTAATAGCACATTTTGATACAATTTCCGTTAACTCTGCCTATCCATTTGTGTGTGATGGTTGATAAGAGCAGATGCATATTGAATTCCAGGTCAAGGTCGCTCTGTATATCAAGAAGGAAATGACTGACGCCGCTAGCTCACCATGCCCCTTTCGTTCTGCCATGTCTGTTGTTTTTCTCCCGCGAACTATGTGCGTACATGGACGGACGGACGGCCAGGATACGGTGCCATCGGAGGGACGGACAAACGAGCTTGAACTTGATGAAATGGAAGAAAAGAAGACACATAAACACACAGGGACTAAGCGTTGACTCCCTGAACCAGGTTCAGGTCCAACATCTAGACAGTCTCTGCTATACATAATTTTCCGTTGTACAATCAATACCATAATATATTTATAGCAGCGAATTGTACATGGTAAAGATACATGAGCTGACTACAGTGATTACAAAATAAAGTGTAAAAGAAACAAGCAAATCTTCGAGATCTTCAAACTCTTTCTTCTTTCATGATCCAATCTTGTACTTTTCTGAAGGCAGTCACAGAAAAATAATAAAGGTATCAAACCACAAGCCTGTAAATACCAACGAGGGTTCTTACGTATTTATAATTTGAGCCGTAGTGCCAAGGCTGCGATGCACACACGCAACCATTAAAATAATCAACCAACATCGGCAAGAACACCAACACTGGTATTCTAGGGACAAAAAACCGAACAGCCAGGTCAACATCGCTGGGAGCCGAGAATACGAATCACCATTGCCGAGGACGTTGCAGTCGGGACAGATATTGCGAGGACAATCCTCCTCGTGGCAACCATGAGAAGAAATCGAAAACCGATCTGGCGAAGTAAGATCTGAAGGACCATACCTAGATAAATTTAATCTTCCAACATCTCCGTTGACGTCAGGAAGAAGATCTGAACAAAGGGACGAAGATTACTTATTAATTAACTTAAGTAAAGACTCTTTCAAAAGAAACTCAGGCCGTCAAACAGGGCACACGGACCGATTCCATTCAACGTAACAAAGTCCAGGTCTGATTTCCATTTCTCATTAACGAAAAACAAACATGTTCTGTTCTGACCAACCATCACAGTTTACAACTTCAACCAAATGGAAACAGTTCCAGTGAGCTGTGTTAGAGACCCACTATCCACCCGCTGCCTCCACGTATACCACAAGAAGATGAGTCCAACAAGGTAGCAATACAAAAACAAAAACACGTGCCACACACAAACACACAGGCAAAGCAAGAGGTTTAATGCTGAGGGCACAACACAACAAGCCAAGGGAAATAAAAGACACACATAGCAAAATGGGACAATACATCGAAGCCTAATCCGGCACAGGTGGTGGTGGAGGAAGCGGAGGCGCCAAGCGAATCGCCGGAGGTCTGAAGCCGCATGTGATGGTGTCGATGGCGGCATGCTCCCGACTGCGGCTAAGCGGCTCCCACAGCTGCAGAAAGCCACATAATTTATAGATCGCGTCAGTAGGTCGTTGCAAGGGTTTTCTCTCAATCACAAGTCTATTACGAATCGTCCACTACATCCATGTGAGGACTCCAATTACCATCCACCTAATGTGGCGGTATCCAGCGGAGGAGGTGAATAAACAATGAAAAGAGAAAGAAATCAAACAACAAATGATTTTGCATGGATACTGATTTACAAAAATGGCAATTTTTCAAACCAAATTAACAGAGTAACTAAACCCATTGAAATTTAATGGTCACTGTGAACCCCATCAGCGTCCAATCCAATTAATATTAAAGGATAATGGACACTGAATATGTATGGATTTGTAAAGCTGACGTGTAATTACAGTAGACATGTTAACAAACAGGAAGATTGCACAAACATATGAAGCATGCAGAATAATAACAGGTAACTTACAATATGTGGGTGGCGCTGGAGTCTTGATGCTAATGTGATCGCAAAGTATGCCACCTGTCCTCAAGATCTTCAAAATTTTGTGAATTCCCTCATCAACCTCTTTACATTCGATGTTGACAACCTTGAGGTGCACACACAAAAATGATTTTTCAATCATTTCTTGGGCCCCCATTGCTCCTGTGAGGCTCTGCGTGATACAAAATATTTAGCAAGACCGTAGCACATACATGAAAATACATTTAATATGTATATGCAGAATATACCTCAGTATTACCAAGCTGGAGAGTGAGCATCTCAAGAAGTGGAGAGTGCTGGAGAATGCAAACTAGGCCAATAGCTGTGAACCACTCATTGAGTAACAGAGTCCTTAATTTGCAAAATATTGGGCAGCACTCTAAATCCCATTTGTAGATAAACTGAACAAATTGCAAATGAACAAAAAAGAAGTCTGAGACTCAAGATAAATTAATTTAAGTCAACAGGAACTTCAAGTTGATAATTTTCATTTCAAAAAGTAACTAAGAAAAACAAAACTACACCTCAAGCACCAGAAATACCGATCACAATTTAGCCAATTATAAGACACTACATTATTAATCATTGATTTGAGAGCAAGTTTTGATATAAATAGAAGTACCAAACTGTGGTAATTGAAATAGCAAGTTGCTCATATGTGGGTCTAACAATGGATATCACAAGAGAAACTACTGATGGTGGAAAATTAACACCAAGGGTAAAAGAGAGTGTGCGAGCATACCATTTTAGGTACAGCTATCAACTCCAACTTGACAACATTGGACAAACCACCGAGAAGCACCCCATTGTCGACAGGATAAAAATGACAACCACAAAAAGGGTAATTGCAATCCTCTTGGCCATCGCGACAAAAATCATAGCATCCATCGCCAAGCCCAATATAAGCCGTTTCTAGCAATGGCATGTTATCAAGGCAAGGAGTCAATCCTTCGAAATCAACTAGTTGCAGTGAGATGAGACCCGGGGCACAAATCTGAATGCGCACAACATGACGTAAATAACAAACGTCAGTGATGGACAAACGCTTTAGTGACATGGATGATATCTCGCTTGCACGAATGCTGCAAAGCTGGATACTTAGATCCTCTAACACCGGGCACCCTGAGAACTTCAAATCGGAGTGGTCGAGGTTGACCCGTTCAAGGTGCAAGGTCTTCAAGTGTTGAGAGATGAGACTGAGAGGCACATCAAACATTGGTATGTCATACCGAATGTCAGCAGCTCTTACTACTAGCTCCTCAGCTCCGCACACCAGGGCATAATCAATCAACAGCTTGGTGTTTGTGAAAGTGTGCTCGGGGTCATCGTCGGGGTATGCATCGATCTCGCACGTGACGAGAGGCGATTCCCCGCGGAGATGGATAACCAGCTTCACCAACTGTTCGAAACGCTTGTATCTCGGGAACATTGACCCGTCAAAGACGAGGTGCAGGCTGGTCGTGCGCCTCCAGAGATCTCGCCATCGGGTGTCCAGCACGCAGGTCTGCAGGGCGTCGTTGGCCGGCAGAAAGGAAAGCACATGCCAGAGGATGTCGTTCGTGAGGTCCCCCAAGCGATCCATAGTGTGCATTCCGCCGAATAGGTTGTGGGCAAAAGTTCTGCAGGAGAGGAAAGAAATGAGCACAGCAATCAATAGGTTTATTCATCATCAAACTAAAAAAAAATTATAGGCATCGCCTCACCTCAACACGCGGACAGTTGGAAGCGCATGGTCGCTGGTGACTGCGAGGTCCACCTCCCACCGCACGCCACCCACTAACCCATCGCCTCGCCACACAAGCGAGTGGTGGCGGCCAACGGGAGGCTCTATGTTCCTTTGCGACTAATGGGAAGGGGAGCACCGGGGCAGGGGAAGAAGTGGAGGTTGCTAGGGTGCGGTCGCAGGCACAGGGGACAAAGGTCGACGGCGCGCCTTGACCCGTCACCTCTACGCAACACAGCGTTGTCACAAGCTTTACCTCCACGGAGGAAGAAGAAGAAGAGTCTTGTTTTTTAAAGCCTGCCTGTGCCGCTCACTCTCTGGTTGCAAATCTTGTACTAAAATTATTTCGAAGATTTTTTTCCATTAATGTTGATTCCAAATTTAATTTTAATTAATAAAATTAATGTCCTTTCCAAATTTTCAAATCACATTAATATTTTCCAAAAGGCCGATGCTAGGTGTGGGTCGACCTACCAAGCCTGGTGCCGATCACTTCACGCATCATTGGATACGATCACGCAGAGTCGTTCGATCAGATCTGTTTTCCCCTGTATTGTCTTCCTCCCTCTTGGATTATGTGTTTCGTCCCTTGTGCAACCGCATCTTTGTCCCCTTTTCCCTCCGCCTTCACTCGCATCACCGCCAGCGAGCGCACTCCGCAACCCCCGACGGTGTGCTCGTAGCGTTCACCACCTGTGAGCTTGATGGGGTAGCAATCCCTTGCAGCAGCACCCACCCACCCTCAGGTTGGATTTGCATTGTGGCATCTGCGGGTAACAGTTGCAGCTCGGTGATGTGCCGCTAGCATCGTCTGCTCCCATTCCACAATTTTCGCCACGCTCGTGCCCCGCTGTAGCACCGCCGGAACCTCATCGTAGCTTCCGGCAACACTGGTTCCAGCACAGTCACCATGCCCTGCCTGTCACATCACCTGCAGTGGTCCCATCAAAGTCGCATTACGGCCTAGTAACTTAGTTCGCTGGTTGCAGCATTGGTTCATGTCGTCTCTAACCCCGGCGACGACTAGACACAACATCCACACTGGCTGATGGTTCTAACAGCGTGCGTTGCAGCTCGCTGTCTTGCTGGTTCCAGCACCGCCGCCCGCCAATCCCAGCATCCCACACCCACGGTTGCAACATCCCCCTTGCCTTTGTGAGTCGCACCTTTGTTGTCTTGATGGTTCTAGCACCGCCACCCACTGGTTGCAGCATTCCCCCACCTCCCCGTGCCGCCGTGGGTTGCAGCTCTTCATCTTGTTGGTTCCAACACCGCCGCCAACTGGTCCCATCATCACGCCCCCACGGGTTTCAGCGTCCTCCTCGTGCCGCCACAGGTGGGTCGCAGCGCCTAGACCAGTCAACCATGACTGGAGGAGGAGAAGGTGATGCCAAGGTGATGGCCTCCCCCATCATAGCACTGGGTGACCCCTGATTGTCCGGTCATCGTCACCAGCATCAGTGTCCTGCTTGATGCAACACTGACGCCCTCCACTCCACTCCGCCCCGCCCTCGTGTGACACGTTGTATGCGTGGTGGTTGGTGAAGGAGCAGGAGCTGGATGAACTCCCGAGGGCAGAAACGAAGGGAGGGGTTGCTGCATGCGGCGTTCGGACCAATGAGATGCCATGGCGGAGGAGCACCAGCTGCTCGAGATAAATGCCAAGGAAGACAAATGGCGGGGTATGGAATAGCCGAGGAAGATGCTAGATGGATAAAGCAGAGTAGGTGGTTGCGCCCCCCTCTCGAAGGGATATGCGTGTAGATTCATGGTTGTTTCTCCGGTCATCTATGTGGCGTGGGGATACACGATCACAAACTGACCACAAAGAGCGCACGCGACCGACCCAAGGCTTGGTCGATGGCCCAGAGTGCTGATACGTCTCCAATGTATCTATAATTTTTTATTGTTCCATGCTATTATAGTATCAATCTTGAATGTTTATTATGCAATTATATGTAATTATATATCATTTTTTTGGGAACCTAATGCCCAGTGTCAGTTGCTGTTTTTTGCTTGTTTTTGGTTTTTCAGGAAATCAGTACCAAATGGAGTACAAACGCTATGAAACTTTTTGACGATTTTTTCTGGACAAGAAGGGACCCTAGAAGCTTCGGGAGAAGACCTGAAGAGTCACGAGGGAGCGATAAGCCCGGAAGGCACGCCTAGGGGGCCAAGTGCGCCCCCAAGCTTGTGGGCCCCTCGTGGCACCTCTTGACCCAATTCCAGCTCTATAAATTCACAAATATTCCCAATACATCAGAGAGCCACCAAAAATACTTTTCCACCACTGCAAGTTTCTGTCCTTCGGAGATCCCATCTAGAGTCCTTTTCCGGTACTCTGTCGGAGGGGGAATTGATCACGGAGGGCCTCGACATCAACCTTGCTGCCCTTCCGATGATGTGTGAGTAGTTTACCACAGACCTACGGGTCCATTGCTAGTAGCTAGATGCTTCTCTCTCTTTGATCTTCAATACAATGTTCTCCTCGATGTTCTTGGAGATCTATTCAAAGTAATCCATTTTTGTGGTGTGTTTGTTGGGATCCGATGAATAGTGGGTTTATGATCAGATTATTCATGAATATTATTTGAGTCTTCTCTGAACTCTTTTATGCATGATTGTTATAGCCTTGTATTTCTCTTCGATTTATCCGTTTGGTTTGGCCAGCTAGATTGATTTATCTTGCAATGGGAGAGGTGCTTTGTTATGGGTTCGATCTTGCATTGCCCAATCCCAGTGACAGAAAGGGACATGACACGTACTTGTATCATTGCCATTAAGGATAAAAAGATGGGGTTTATTCATATTGATTGAGTTTACTCTGTCTACATCATGTCATCTTGCTTAAGGCACTACTCCGTTCTTTATGAACTTAATACTCTAGATGCATGCTGGATAGCGGTCGATGTGTGGAGTAATAGTAGTAGATGCAGGGAGGAGTCAGTATACTTGTCTCGGGCGTTGAGGGAGTCCTGGACTAAGGGGTCCTCAAGCTACCGGTCTATCTTTCATGGGCCGGACAGGCGAGCCGTTCTTGATCCACCATCAGAAGGCCGAGCTATAGGTGACTCCGTGTTCAAGAAGGAAACCTTTGAAGCCTTGGCGTATCCTCCAAGTCAAGATAAGGGAGTCGGCATGTTTATCCCCTGAGGGTAACCGACCATGTGTAACCCTAGGTACCCCTGGTGTCTATATAAATCAGAGGGTTTAGTCCGTAGAGGCCAGAACCATCATCCTACTCATCTAGTGTTTAGTTCATCCAATCTCGTGGTAGATCAACTCTGTAATCATCATACAATCACATGGCATCAATACAATCAAGCAGGACGTAGGGTTTTACCTCTTCAAGAGGGCCCGAACCTGGGTAAATAATGTCTCTGCGTTCCTTGTTCCCCATTGATCCAAGATCCACAACTCGGGACCCCCTACCCAAGATCCGCCGGTTTTGATACCGACAGGCGTGATGCCTATATACATGATCATTGCCTTGAATATCATCATAACTATGCGCTTTTCTATCAGTTGCCCAACAGTAACTTGTTTACCCACCATATGCTATGTTCAAGAGAGAAGCATCTAGTGAAAACTATGGCCCCCGGGTCTATCTTTATCATATATTAAAATCCAAAAATACCTTGCTGCAATTAATTTACCGTTATTTTTTTGTCTTTTTGTTTATCGATCTATCGCTACGAGATTTGATCCTTGCAATTAACCACCAAAGGATTGGCAACCCCTTATTTGCGTTGGGTGCAAGTATTTCTTATTTTGTGTGTAGGTACTGTTCACGAGGCGTTGCATGGTTCTCCTACTAGATTGATAACCTTGGTTCTTAACTGAGGGAAATACTTATCTCTACTGTACTGCATCATCCTCTCCTCTTCGAGGAAATCCCAACGCAGCTCACAAGTAGTAGGAAGAATTTCTGGAGCCATTGCCGAGGAGACATCACCAAAACCTATCAAATACCATCGCATAAACTTTCATCTCCTTGTATTTACTTTATTTGCCATTTTTCTCTCATTCTCATCTCCCCCACTTCTAAAACGTTTTTATAAAAAAAACACAAAAATATTTCTCTTTGCCTTTTTGTTTGTTTGCTTGTTTGCTTTTATTGCCTTCATGTCAACACTCAAAAACAGAAAAGGAAAAAGGAAAATTTTAAGATGGCTATGGATCCACTTACAGTTTTCTACTTGGATCATCTTCGATCCATTTGTGCTTGTGCTGAAACCCCAACTAGTTTAGTTGAGGGAAAATCATTAGATGGGCATGCTCACTTTGTGCGTCGCCATTTGTCTAAAAAAGGGAGACTCTTAGGGAATCAAATAAATTGTTTGCTATGCTATGCTTGGAATCTATGTGAAATTTATGATTTTACTTGTTGCTCTAAGAACCCTACAAAACACCTTCCCTACCTATGTGAGTTTAATGATAATGAAATCTTATCTTCTTATGCAAAGGGTGTGTACAGTTACTATGATATCGAACAAATTGAAGAATTTGTTGCTTTTAAGGGTGCTTATGAAGTTGCTTCTTTTATTGAAAAGTATGGTGCTACTCTCTACAAATCTGAAATTTTTGACATACTCAAATATTGCTATGAAAACTATGCTTCTAATGCCTATGTTAATGAATTTATCAAGAGAATGTCTGCTGCTTTGGAAGAGAATAATGATACACATGAATCTATAGATAATTATGATTCCGTTGATTCGATTGAAATATCCCCTCTTGATGAACGTGATGCTTTCTATCCTTATGGCCATGATGCCAATATTAATGATGCTTATGGAGATGAACTTGATATAGTTTCATATGTTAAAAATGAAATTATTGCTATTGCACCCACACTTGATAGCTCTTTAAATGAAAAGCATGATTGCAATGATATTATTATAAATTCTATGAATTTCAACTATGCTAATGATATGCAAAGCTACAAGCTTGGGGATGATGATTTTGTTATGTCCACTACTTATTGCAATGATATGACTGGGGTGATAATGCTTCTTATGATCTTGAAAATTTATGTAAGCTTCATGATGAATATGTTATCGATAACAATGTTTGCAAAAATATTGCAAGTGGGTTTGGAAGAGTGTCAACTTTAGGTAATAATGATCTCACTACTTTGGAGAATTATCGATCTTGTGAATTTGTTGATAAAAGTGGGCTTGGAGAGGTCATGACTTTAGTCGATGATAATCCCACTATTTTGGAAGAGTGTCAACTTTGCATGCATGTGGATCATGTAGAGAATATGTTATGTGATAGCTATATTGTTGAATTTGATTATGATCCGACATGTAATTATTATGAGAGGGGAAAATATGGTTGTAGAAATTTTCATGTTACTAAATTACCTCTCGTTATGTTGAGATTGTCAATGTTTTATTCTTCTCCCATGCATATGCTAGATATTTCTTTTGTTTACAATTTGACCGCCTATAAAATTCCTATGCATAGGAAGTATGTTAGACTTAAATGTGTTTTTCACATGCTACATGATGATCTCTTTGTATTTCAATTACTATCTTTCTTGTGAGCATTAATAAAATTTCAAGTCTATCTTAATGGCTATAAAGAAAGAGCTTCTTGGGAGACAACCCAATAGTTATCATTCTGTTTTTTATGTGCACACAAATATGCTACTGTTATGGTTATGTTATCGTGTTTTAGTTAGTGTTTGTGCCAAGTAAAGCCTTTGGGATGATTTTGTTGATAGTTGCTTTGATTCTGTGAAAAAACAGAAACTTTTGCGCCCAGGCTGAAAGTTTATAAATTCACTGGAACGTGCTTTTGATCTAAAATTTTTACACGTGACTGATATACAAATTTCCCAAGTTTTTCTAATTTTTCAAAAAATTTGGAGTTACAGAAGTATAGTCATTCGTCAGATTACTACAGATTGTTCTGTTTTTGACAGATTCTGTTTTCTTTGCATTGTTTGCTTGTTTTTATTAATCTATGGATTGTATCGGGGGGGGGGGGGGTATAAGCCATGGTGAAGTTAAAATACAGTATGTATTATGCAATAATAAAATATGAATGGTTTTACAACAATACCTACAGTTCGTGATTTGGTTGTCATACTAATGGATCTCACGAAGGTTTTTGTTGAGTTTTGTGTGCTGAAGTTTTCAAGTTTTGAGTGAGATCACGATGGATGAAGGAATAAGGAGTGGCAAGACCCTAAGCATGGGGATGCCCATGGCACCCCAAGGTAATTCTAAGGACACCCAAGCATCTAAGCTTGGGGATGCCCCGGATGGCGTCCTCTCTTTCGTCTACCAACCATCGGCTAAATTACTTGGAGCTATATTTTTATTCATCACATGATATGAGTTTTGTTTGGAGCGTCGTGTATTATATGAGTCTTTGCTTTGTTTGATTTTTAGTTTGCCACAATAATATTTGTTGGACACACCTTTTTGAGAGGGACACGCATTATTCGTGATTTGTTAGAATACTCTTTGTGCTTCACTTATATCTTTTGAGCTAGGCAGTTGCTATAGTGTTTCACTTATATTTTTTAGAGCACGGCGGTGATTATATTTTAAAGAAATAGTTGCACTCTCATGCTTCACTTATATTATTTTGAGAGTTTTATAAATAGTAATTGAAATTTACATGGGTTATGAATTTGGTCCTAGTATGATAGGTATTCAAGAGGGATATAATAAAAAACTTTCATGTAGATCACTGAATATGATAAGTTTGATTCCTTGCAGTAGTTTTGTGATATAAAGATGGTAATATGTCAGAGGTACTAGTGAAAGATTGTGGTTTAGTAAGAATATTGGTGTTAAGGTTTGTGATTCCCGAAGCATGCACGTATGGTCTCTCATTATGCTAAAAGTTGGAGCATGATTTATTATTGATTGTCTTCCTTATGAGTGGCAGTCGGGGATGAAAGATGGTCTTTTCCTACCAATCTATCCCCCTAGGGGCAAGCGTAGTAGTACTTTGCTTCGAGGCTAATAAACTTTCGCAATAAGTATATGAGTTCTTTATGACTAATGTGAGTCCATGAATGATGAGAACATGAAAACCATTCAACCCTTAGAGTCGAGGATGACTCCTTTTCAAGAGGGGGAGGATGATGAGGACATGACAACCATTTATACATCCTTGGTCATCAAAGGAGAAGTCATAATATTTCGTGTCAAACGAACACATTGCCAAGTGAACGCTAACTTAAGTTTATACTATAATCTTGAACACATGGCTGCACTTTCATCTCCTTTGTTGTTGGTTGAACTCAGGTGCAATATCGAAGAAGGCCAAACGCATTTCAGTCCATGCAAAACAATGTTTTATGGCGAAGAAACAAAGTTAGGAGTTCATGAGGAAATGAGTTGCATGCTGAAGAAACATTGTTCCGATTCTGACGAAACAATGTTTTGCACGAGTTTGGATATCCCAACTTGCGAAAGGTTTCCAGAACTCGAGTTTGCTACTGAAGAAAACATTGTTCGACCCCAGTGAACAATGTTTGGTCGGGAACTGCCAACCACCTCCAACGAGAGATTTCCAGAAGCTACCTCATTAAGTCTTGAAGCCATTCAGTCAAACAAAGCTGGTTCACTTTCACACCTAAGCTGGTTCCAGAAGCTAGTTTGCTTTCACACCTATCAGGGGGGTTGTCCCTAATATAAATAGGCTAGCTCTTCCCTTCGTGGGGGACTTTTTCCATTTCTATCAAAGACCAAAGACATAGACTCCTCCTGAGATTGGAGAGCTCTTGTTATCCTTATTCTCATGATTCCTTGAGAAATTGCTCCTAATTCCTGCTTCATGACTAGATCATGTTGTGTGGGTTAGAGTTCGTGGTTTCCCTTGCGGATTGCACCTATCCCGTGCTCCACGACTTGAGCGTGGTTGTGTGGGGTAGTATTGCGGGTTGTGGATCGGCGAATGTTCAGATCGCAAGCTTCGGTGAGCATCCTCCTCATCGGGTTATAATCTCTTATTTTCCATTTTTCGGCTGCTTGCAGCTAGTTATCCCCATCCATTTATCGATCCTACGCCGTGAAGATCGGACCTCCCCTTGTACTCCCTCTTCTCCAGAGACGGGGTCGCATCAATGAATTATACGCACTCTCGCCTTTTCGCAATTTGCTAGCCTCTTCGGTACCGTGCATTGCCCTTTCTCACCTCGAGATGTGGTGCAAACTTCGCCGATGCATCCAAACCCCGTGATATGATACGCTTTATCACACATAAGCCTCCTTATATATTCCTCAAAATAGCCACCATGCCTACCTATTATGGCATTTTCATAGCCATTCTGAGTTATATTGACATGCAACTTCCACCGTTCCATTTTTGTGACACACATCATCATTGTCATATTGCTTTGCATGATCATATAGCTGACATAGTATTAGTGGCTCAGCCACCGTTCATCATTTTTTATACATGGTATGCTAGATCATTGCACATCCTGGTACATCGCCAGAGGCATTCATATAGTCATATTTTTTTCTAGTATCGAGTTGTAGTTTTGAGTTGCAAGTAAATAGAAGTGTGATGATCATCATTATTCATTATTAGAGCATTGTCCCAAGTGAGGAAAGAAAAGAGGCCAAAAAGAGCCCAACAAAAAAATATGACAGAAAAAGAGAGAAGGGGCAATGTTACAATCCTTTTCCACACTTGTGCTTCAAAGTAGCACCATGTTTTTCATATAGAGAGTCTCTTATGCTTTCACTTTCATATAACTAGTGGGAATTTTTCATTATAGTACTTGACTTGTATATTCCAATGATGAGCTTCCTCAAATGCCCGAGGTCTTCATGAGCAAGCAAGTTGGATGCACACCCACTTTGTTTTCTTTTTGAGCTTTCATACACTTATAGCTCTTAGTGCATCCATTGCATGGCAATCCCTACTCCTTGCATTGACATCAATTGATGGGCATCTCCATAGCCCGTTGATTAGCCTCGTTGATGTGAGACTTTCTCCTTTTTTTCTCCATATTGATCTCTACCACCGTACTCTATTCCACCCATAGTGCTATATCCATGGCTTGCGCTCATGTATTGCGTGGGCGTTGAAAAAGCTGAAGCACGTTAAAAAGTATGAACCAATTGCTCGGCTTGTCATCGGGGTTGTGCATGATAAATACTTTGTGTTAAGAAGATGGAGCATGACAAGGCTATATGATTTTGTAGGGATAATGTTCTTTAGCATTAATATTTTGAAAGGCATGATTGTTTGTTGGTATGCTTGACTATTGATGTCCTTATGTCAAATTATAGACTATTGCTTTGAATCATTCAAATCTTAATATTCATGCCACAAAAGAGATTACATGATGAATATGATATGTAGCATTTCACATATAAAAAATCTGTTTTTATCATTTACCTACTCGAGGACGAGCAGGAATTAAGGTTGGGGATACTTGATACGTTTCAACGTATCTATAATTTTTTATTGTTCCATGCTATTATAGTATCAATGTTGGATGTATATGTAATTATATGCAATTATATAATATTTTTTGGGACTAACCTATTAACCTAGTGCCCAGTGCGAGTTGTTGTTTTTTTTGCTTTTTAGGAAATCAGTACCAAACAGAGTCCAAACACTATGAAACTTTTTGACGATTTTTTATGGACCAGAAGGACCCTAGAAGCTTCGGGAGAAGACCTGAAGAGTCAAGAGGGAGCGACAAGCCCGGGAGGCGCGCCCCCCGGGCTTGTGGGCCCCTTGTGGCACCTCTTGACCTAATTCCAGCTCTATAAATTCCTAAATATTCCCAATACAACAGAGACTTTTTCCGGCACTCTACTGGAGGTGGAATTGATCACGGAAGGCCTCTGCGTCTAGGGGCGGAGACAGGTGCTACTTCTTGAGCTTGCGTTGGTTTTTCCCTTGAAGAGAAAAGGGTGATGCAGCAAAGTAGAGATAAGTATTTCCCTCAGTTTGAGAACCAAGGTATCAATTCAGTAGGAGAAGAATGCGCAAATCACCAATATCTGCACAAACAATCAAACACTTGCACCCAACGCGATAAAGGGGTTGTCAATCCCTTCACGGTCACTTGCAAAAGTGAGATCTGATAGAGATAGATAAACAAAAGATAAAATATTTTTGGGTTTTTGATTTATAGATCTGAAAATAAAAGATTGCAAAATAGTAGATCGGAAACTAATATGATGGAAAATAGTAGATCGGAAACTAATATGATGGAAAATAGACCCGGGGGCCATAGGTTTCACTAGAGGCTTCTCTCATGAAGGCAAATAATATGGTGGGTGAACAAATTACTGTCGAGCAATTGATATAAAAGCGCAAAGTTATGACGATATCCAAGGCAATGATTATGCAATATAGGCATCACGTCCTTGTCAAGTAGACCGACTCCTGCCTGCATCTACAACTATTACTCCACACATCGACCGACTCCTGCCTGCATCTAGAGTATTAAGTTCATAAAGAACAGAGTAACGCATTAAGTAAGATGACATGATGTAGAGGAATAAACTCAAGCAATATGATGTAAACCCCATCTTTTTATCCTCGATGGCAACAATGCAATACGTGTCTCGCTACCCCTACTTTGTCACTGGGTGAAATCATGCAAGATTGAACCCAAAGCTAAGCACCTCTCCCATTGCAAGAAAAACCAATCTAGTTAGCCAAACCAAACCGATAATTCGAAGAGAAATACAAAGATACCAAATCATGCATATAAGAATTCAGAGGAGATTCAAATAATATTCATAGATAAGCTGATCATAAATCCACAATTCATCGGATCTCGACAAACACACCGCAAAAGAGTATTACATCGGATAGATCTCCAAGAACATCGAGGAGAACATGGTATTGAGAATCAAAGAGAGAGAAGAAGCCATCTAGCTACTAGCTATGGACCCGTAGGTCTGTGGTGGACTACTCACGCTTCATCGGAAAGGCAATAGAGTTGATGTAGATGCCCTCTGTGATCGAATCCCCCTCTGGCAGGATGCCGGAAAAGGCCTCTAGATGGGATCTCACGGGAACAGAAGGTTGCGGTGGTGGAAAAGTGTTTTCGTGGATGCTTCTGATGGTTTGGGAATATATGTGAATATATAGGAGGAAGATCTAGGTCAGGGGGTCACCGAGGGGCCCACAAGGTAGGGGGCGCGCCCTCCACCCTTGTCATTGCCTCGTGACTCTTTTGACTTGAACTCCAAGTCTTCTGGGTGTCTTCTGGTCCAAGAAAAATCATCGTGAAGTTTTATTCCGTTTGGACTCCGTTTAGTATTCCTTTTCTACGAAGCTCAAAAACAAGGAAAAAACAGAAACTGGCATTGGGCTCTAGGTTAATAGGTTAGTCCCAAAAATAATATAAAATAGCATATTAATGCATATAAAACATCCAAAATAGATAATATAATAGCATGGAGCAATCAAAAATTATAGATACGTTGGAGACGTATCAAGCATCCCCAAGCTTAATTCCTGCTCGTCCTCGAGTAGGTAAATGATAAAAATAGAATTTTTGATGTGGAATGCTACCTAACATATTTATCCATGTAATTTTCTTTATTGTGGCATGAATGTTCAGATCCATAAGATTCAAAACAAAAGTTTAATATTGACATAAAAACGATAATACTTCAAGCATACTAATAAAGCAATCATGTCTTCTCAAAATAACATGGCCCAAGAAAGCTATCCCTACAAAATCATATAGTCTGGCTATGCTCCATCTTCATCACACAAAATATTCAAATCATGCACAACCCCGATGACAAGCCAAGCAATTGTTTCATACTTTTGATGTTCTCAAACTTTTTCAACTTTCACGCAATACATGAGCGTGAGCCATGGACATAGCACTATAGGTGGAATAGAATATGGTGGTTGTGGAGAAGACAAAAAGAGAGAGATAGTCTCACATCAATTAGGTGTATTGGCCTCTTTTTTTTATTTAGGCTTCATTGGCCTCTTTTTTTTTTCCTCACATGGGACAATGTTCTAATAATGATGATCATCACACTTTTATTTACTTACAACTCAAGAATTACAACTCGATACTTAGAACAAAATATGACTCTATATGAATGCCTCCGGCGGTGTACCGGGATGTGCAATGACTCAAGAGTGACATGTATGAAAATTATGAACGGTGGCTTTGCCACAAATACTATGTCAACTACATAATCATGCAAAGCAATATGACAATGATGAAGCGTGTCATAATAAACGGAATGGTGGAAAGTTACATGGCAATATATCTCGGAATGGCTATGGAAATGCCATAATAGGTAGGTATGGTGGCTGTTTTGAGGAAGGTATATGGTGGGTGTATGGTACCGACGAAAGTTGCGCGGTACTAGAGAGGCTAGCAATGGTGGAAGGGTGAGAGTGCGTATAATCCATGGACTCATCATTAGTCATAAAGAACTCACATACTTATTGCAAAAGTCTATTAGTAATCGAAACAAAGTACTACGTGCATGCTCCTAGGGGGATAGATTGGTAGGAAAAGACCATCGCTCGTCCCCGACCGCCACTCATAAGGAAGACAATCAATAAATAAATCATGCTCCAACTTCGTTACATAACGGTTCACCATACGTGCATGCTACAGGAATCACAAACCTCAACACAAGTATTTCTACAATACACAATTACTCCACTGGCATGACTGTAATATCACCATCCTCATATCTCAAAACAATCATAAGGAATCAAACTTCTCATAGTATTCAATGCACTTTATATGAAAGTTTTTATTATATCCCTCTTGGATGCCCATCATATTAGGACTAAATTCATAACCTAAGCAAATTACCATGCTGTTTAGAAAGACTCTCAAAATAATATAAGTGAAGCATGGGAGTTCAACAATTTCTATAAAATAAAGCCACCGCCGTGCTCTAAAAAGATATAAGTGAAGCACTAGAGCAAAATTGCCTAGCTCAAAAGATATAAGTGAAGCACATAGAGTATTCTAATAAATCACGATTCATGCGTGTCCCTCTCAAAAGGTGTGTACAACAAGGATGATTGTGGCAAACTAAAAAGCAAAGACTCAAATCATACAAGATGCTCCAAGCAAAACACATATCATGTGGTGAATAAAAATATAGCCTCAAGTAAAGTTACCGATAGACGAAGACGAAAGAGGGGATGCCTTCCGGGGCATCCCCAAGCTTAGGCTCTTGGTTGTCCTTGAATATTACCTTGGGGTGCCTTCGGCATCCCCAAGCTTAGGCTCTTGCCACTCCTTATTCCATAGTCCATCAAATCCTTACTCAAAACTTGAAAACTTCACAACACAAAACTCAACAGAAAATCGTATGAGATCCGTTAGTATAAGAAAATAAATCACCACTTTATGGTACTGTTTTGAACTCATTATTTATTTATATTGGTGTAATATCTACTGTATTCCAACTTCTCCATGGTTCATACCCCCCGATACTACCCATAGATTCATCAAAATAAGAAAACAACACAAAGAAAACAGAATCTGTCAAAAACAGAACACTCTGTAGCAATCTAAATACTTCGAATACTTATGTAACTCCAAAACATCTGAAAAATTAGGACAACATAGGAAATTTATATATAAATCTTGTGTAAAAAAATTCAGGGTTTTTCTACGCTCTAGTGATTTTAAACAATTCTGTGACTGGACGCAAAAGTTTCTGTTTTTTTAGCAAGATCAATTCAGCTATCACCGTAAGCCATCCCAAAGGTCTTACTTGGCACAAACACTAATTAAAACACAAAAACACATCTAACCAGAGGCTAGATGAATTATTTATTTCAAAACAGCAAGGAAAAATATTGGGTTGTCTCCCAACAAGCGCTTTTCTTTAAAGCCTTTTTAGTTAGGCATTGAGATTTCGATGATGCTCACATGAAAGACAAGAATTGAAGCACAAAGAGAGCATTATAAAGCATGTGAAAAATGAGTTTAAGTCTAACATACTTCCTATGCATAGGCATTTTATATGCAAACAAATTATCAAGACAAGAAAAACCTAGCATATACAAGGAAGGAGAATAAAACATAGACAATATCAACATGAAGAGAGGTAATTTAGCAACATAAAAATTTCTATGACCATATTTTCCTCTCTCATAATAATTACACGTGGGATCATATTCAAATTCAACAATATAGCTATCACATAAAATATTCTCTACATGATCCACATGCATGCAAAGTTGACACTCTTCCAAAATAGTGGGATTATCATAAAATAAAGTCATGACCTCTTCAAACCCACTTTTATAAAAAAAATCATAAGATTGATCATTCTCCAAATATGTGGGATCTAGAGTTGACACTCTTCCAAACCCACTTTCAATATTATTGCAAAAATTATTATCGATCTTATATTCATCATGGGTCTTAAATAAATTTTCAAGATCATAAGAAGAATCACCCCAATCATGATCATTGCAACAAGTAGTTGGCATAGCAAAACTAGCATCCCCAAGCTTAGGGTTTTGCATATCATCAACACAATTGACATTAATATAATTTATAATAACATCATTGCAATCATGCTTTTCATTCAAGGAGCTATCTTGAATCACTTTATAATTTTCTTGTTTCAACACTTCATCACAATTTTCAGATTCACGAATTTCAAGCAAAACCTCATAAAGATAATCTAGTGCACTCAACTCACTAGCAATAGGTTCATCATAATTGGATCTCTTAAAAAGATTAGCAAGTGGATGAGGATCCATAAACCTTTGTTTCTGTTTTTCAATAAACACACAATTTTTACCAAGCGAACAAGCAAACAAACCATGTAAGACATAAGGACAAACGAAAAGAAGGCAAACGAAAAGACGAATCGAAGAGGGGCGAAGAAAAGGCAAATCTTTTCGAAAATCATTTTAGAAGTGGGGGAGAGAAAAACGAGAGGCAAATGGCGAATAATGTAATGCAAGAGATGAGAGTTTTATGATGGGTACTTGGTATATCTTGACATGGCGTAGATCTCCCCGGCAACAGCGCCAGAAATTCTTCCTGCTACCTCTTGAGCTTGCGATGGTTTTTCCCTTAAAGAGGAAAAGGGTGATGCAGCAAAGTAGAGTAAGTATTTCCCTCAGTTGCACCCAACGCGATAAAGAGGTTGTCAATCCCTTCACGGTTACTTGCAAAAGTGAGATCTGATAGAGATAGATAAACAAAAGATAAAATATTTTTGGGTTTTTGATTTATAGATCTGAAAATAAAAGATTGCAAAATAGTAGATCGGAAACTAATATGATGGAAAATAGTAGATCGGAAACTAATATGATGGAAAATAGACACGGGAGCCATAGGTTTCACTAGAGGCTTCTCTCATGAAGGCAAATAATACGGTGGGTGAACAAATTACTGTCGAGCAATTGATATAAAAGCGCAAAGTTATGACGATATCCAAGGCAATGATTATGCAATATAGGCATCATGTCCGTGTCAAGTAGACCGACTCCTGCCTACATCTACTACTATTACTCCACACATCGACCAACTCCTGCCTGCATCTAGAGTATTAAGTTCATAAAGAACAGAGTAACGCATTAAGTAAGATGACATGATGTAGAGGAATAAACTCAAGCAATATGATGTAAACCCCATCTTTTTATCCCCGATGGCAACAATGCAATACGTGTCTCGCTACCCCTACTTTGTCACTGGGTGAAATCACGCAAGATTGAACCCAAAGCTAAGCACCTCTCCCATTGCAAGAAAAACCAATCTAGTTGGCCAAACCAAACCGATAATTCGAAGAGAAATACAAAGATACCAAATCATGCATATAAGAATTCAGAGGAGATTCAAATAATATTCATAGATAAGCTGATCATAAATCCACAATTCATCGGATCTCGACAAACACACCGCAAAAGAGTATTACATCGGATAGATCTCCAAGAACATCGAGGAGAACATGGTATTGAGAATCAAAGAGAGAGAAGAAGCCATCTAGCTACTAGCTATGGACCCGTAGGTCTGTGGTGGACTACTCACGCTTCATTAGAAGGGCAATAGAGTTGATGTAGATGCCCTCCGTGATCGAATCCCCCTCCGGCAGGATGCCGAAAAAGGCCCCTAGATGGGATCTCACGGGAACAGAAGGTTGTGGCGTTGGAAAAGTGTTTTCGTGGATGCTTCTAGTGGTTTGGGAATATATGTGAATATATAGGAGGAAGATCTAGGTCAGGGGGTCACCGAGGGGCCCACAAGATAGGGGGGCGCGCCCTCCACCCTTGTCGCCGCCTCGTGGCTCTTCTGACTTGAACTCCAACAGTCTTCTGGGTGTCTTCTGGTTCAAGAAAAATCATCGTGAAGTTTTATTCCGTTTGGACTCCGTTTAGTATTCCTTTTCTGCGAAGCTCAAAAACAAGGAAAAAACAGAAACTGGCACTGGGCTCTAGGTTAATAGGTTAGTCCCAAAAATAATATAAAATAACATATTAATGCATATAAAACATCTAAAACAGATAATATAATAGCATGAAACAATCAAAAATTATAGATACGTTGGAGACGTATCAACAGGGGGTGAGCAGGGGCTAGAACCCCCCCCCCCCCCCCAAACGATCGCCCCCCCTAACCATCTAGTGCAGATATTAGTACTAATATGGGGCAGTATATACGAGTATTCAAGTACTAATCTCCGTATCCTATGATAAAGGCCCAAACTGACCTGTTTCTTGTTATGCTTTGTATGTGACAAAGCCTAGAAAGAGCCCATGCCCCACGCTGCTTAGCCAGGATTAGCAGCGAACTGTAACTTGCTCCGTTTGACTAAACCTAATCAGAGTCTACAGGTTGTTAGATCGATTCCACGCCGCCGCTGGCCGCCATAAGGCTCCTGCTCGCAGTTATTCCAGGCTACCGCTCGCCGCGATGCTAGTCACCGGACGCCATATAAGGACACCGCGAAGGCACCGTGCTAAACATGGGCGCTCCTGCCCCCGCCTCTGTTAATCCTACCGCAATGTCAACCGTATTCAAGTATGTTTATCATGGTGTTTATTCTTCAAGCCCTCAAATATAAAGGTGTCATCTACGTTTGACTCTTGTTGATGGACGACTGCAGCCAACCAGTCTAATTCATTGCTTCACATTCATACAAGAGAATTGATTAATTTACTGCACGTGTCTTCCTTTTAATCACAGAACACTTTGTTTGAAATTTTATATGGTCGCTATATGAAAATATTGTTTGTGTAAAGGTTCTTCCAATTAGATTATCAGATTGTTTGACGAGCTTCGTAGTTATAGACCTGAATTTTTATTATTTGAAATGAGGTTTTTATTGTCAAATATATTTTTCAATGATCTATATCAATGTGCTACTGAGACTTTTTATATCTGATGTTTCATTTCCTGCACAAAGTTGCACCTTGCGATGCGATGTGCTCCGCATAGTGTATTTGTTCGCCATTGTTGCATGTTCACACTTACAAGGGAGTAGATGAAGGTGGAAAGAGTAGCACTGGACCCTGCGTTAAACCCCTATTACTTTAGAGTAGGTTTTATTGCTTCTGTGTTTAACTCATCTTTTTCTTCTTCGCCTCCCTCATGTTCAAATCCTGGCTCCGCCCCTGTATACGTTAACCTTGCTACCCTTTTGATGATGTGTGAGTAGTTTACCACAGACCTACGGTTCCATAGCTAGTACTTAGATGGCTTCTTCTCTCTCTTCGATCTTCAATACAATGTTCTCCTTGATGTTCTTGGAGATCTATTCGATGTAATTCTTTTTATTGCGGTGTGTTTGTTGGGATCCGATGAATTGTGGGTTTGTGATCAGATTATTCATGAATATTATTTGAGTCTTCTCTGAGCTCTTTTATGCATGATTGTTATAGCTTTGTATATCTCTCCGATCTATCCGTTTGGTGTGGCCAACTAGATTGATTTATCTTGCAATGGGAGAGGTGCTTTGTGATGTGTTCGATCTTGAGTTACTCAATCCCAGTGACAGAAAGGGACATGACACGTACTTGTATCATTTCCATTAAGGATAAAAATATGAGGTTTATTCATATTGATTGAGTTTACTTTGTGTCTACATCATGTCATCTTGCTTAAGGCGTTACTCCGTTCTTTATGAACTTAATACTCAAGATGCATTGCTGGATAGCGGTCGATGTGTGAAGTAATAGTAGTAGATGCAGGCAGGAGTCGGTCTACTTGTCTCGGACATGATGCCTATATACATGATCATCGCCTTGAATATCGTCATAACTATGTGCTTTTCTATCAATTGCCCAACAGTAGTTTGTTTACCACCGTATGCTATGTTCAAGAGAGAAACCTCTAGTGAGAACTATGGCCCCCGGGTCTATCTTTATCATATATTAAAATCCAAAAATACCTTGCTGCAATTTATTTACCGTTATTTTATTTTGTGTTTTTGTTTATCTATCCATCACTACGAGATTTGATCCTTACAATTAACCGCCAAGGGATTGACAACCCCTTATTTGCGTTGGGTGCAAGTATTTGTTATTTTGTGTGTAGGTACTGTTCACGAGGCGTTGCGTGGTTCTACTACTGGATTGATAACCTTGGTTCTTAACTGATGGAAATATTTATCTCTACGGTACTGCATCACCCTCTCATCTTTGAGGAAATCCCAACGCAGCTCACAAGTAGCACGTGCATAGTTAGCCTTTTGAAAATGTCGATGATGTCATGGATACATCATTAGATCAAATGTGAGACGTTAAATATAGGTGGTTGAATGGGTGAGATCATTTGGATTCATCAAACTCATGCTTTTATAAGGAGTGGTAGATCGATAAATAATAGACAGATAGATAATAGATAAAACGAACCACCACATCCCAAAAACATGTTCAAGTGCAAGAAAAAAACGTCTACTTTGGCAACAACACAATCATGTCCAAACGAGAAAAGAAAAAGAAAGAAAGAAAGAAAGAAAAGGGATACAGGGCTCCACGAAACCAACTACTCGTGACAAAGAGGCTAAGCAAGCCGGCGTCCAGCCGCAATGAGAGTATCGATCATTCCCCTGTCGCTCCTTGTCCCACTACCTAGAAAATTGGTGTTAGTGCTGCAAGAAGACTAGATATTTAAACACCGAGTTAGTGACATTGCTGCAAGTAGACTCGCTCAACCATCTTATTATGAATTGTACAAATGGTCCAGGCCAACGCCACGAACACTAACCAAAAGAGGTGTCTCCTCTTATGTGTACGGTTGGCCTGAGCCTCCAAAAACTCGTCGATGTCTGGGCTGCCATTCAGGCCCAGAACCTCATGGAAAAAGCTCCATATGAAGAGGGTAGCAGGATGAAAGAAGAAAATGTGGGTCTCAGACTCGGAGACACTACAAAGAGGGCACATACCATTGCTCGACCCATGATGCTTAGCCACCTCCGTCTTTACCGAAAAAGGCTTGCGCCCCGCTTTATATTATAAAGCAAATCGCCCGAGCCAAACATCCAACAAGGTTCACACACACACACACACACACAAGTCTAACACACAAATAAGGTAGCCAAAAGGGTTAATGCTGAAGGCACAGCTCAACAAGCCCTGGAAACAAAGCAGCACACTCAGACACAGCAACAAGTGCAGCAGGTCTAATCGGGCTCCGGCGGAGGGGGCGGAAGCGGAGGCGCCACGCGGAAGGCCATCGAGCGAAGGTCGGCGAGGAGGTTGTTGATGACGTCCTGGTCCTGGGGGCGGCTAAGCGGCCGCCATAGCTGCAAGTAACCACACATTTTGAAGATCGCGTCAGTCGCACGTCGAAGAGGCACTTTCTGAATAACAAGCTTGTTGCGGATGGTCCAAAGCGTCCAGGCGAGGACCCCAATGCACATCCATCTAATATGGCGGTAGCGCGGGGGGGAGGCGTGGATCTCCGCAAGTAAGTCGGGGAAGTTGGTGTTGCACCACTGCCCACTGACCGTCTCGCGGAAGTAGGACCACAGGAATTGGGCTGTGGAGCAGGAGAAGAAGATGTGGTTAGTATCCTCCACCGTGCCGCACAAGGGGCACATCCCATCTCCTGGTCCATTACGCTTGAGGACCTCAACCCCAGAGGGAAGGCGTCCCCGGATCCACTGCCACAGGAAGATCCTGATCTTTAGGGGAAGGAGAATATCCCAGATCAGGCTAAAGGGCTCAGGGGCCAACGGAGGAGCGATGGCCGCGTATAAAGACTTAGTGGAGAAGCGACCGGATGGCTCCAGGCGCCAAGAAATGGAATCAAGGGCGCCCTCGACGTCCATCGGAAGAAGAGCGATATCCTGGAGGAGGGAGTCCCAAGCAGCCACCTCAAGGGGGCCAAAGGGGCGCCGGAAGGCGAGACGTCCTAAGTCAATAAGGGCCGTCTCGACGGAAACCCGAGGGTCAACCGCAATGGCGAATAGGTCCGGGAAGCGAGCGGCCAGGGGGGAGTCCCCTAGCCAGCGGTCGAACCAGAACAGGGTCGAGGACCCGGAGCCAACCGAGATGGACGTGCCTATGCGGAGCACGGGTAAAAGCTGAATCACAGCCTGCCAGAATTGGGAGCCACCAGAGCGCTGACAGAAAGCTAGGGGTTGGCCCCGAAGGTACTTGTTTCTGATGATAGTAAGCCAGAGGCCGCCCTCCCCATTGGCGATACGCCAGAGCCAACGAGTCAGAAGAGCGATGTTCATGTGCCGAGAGGACATGATCCCCAGACCCCCCCTGGTCCTTGGGTTTGCAAATGTCGGGCCAGCTTACCATATGGTATTTCTGCCACCTCCGTCTTTAGGGGAGACGATCTCGCATAAGCTGCCAAACGGATATCTTTGCTGGAAGGGGGCTTTTCATAACGATTAATCCATGCCAGAATCGGCGCACGACCTCGGGCACGATAGGCCGAGCTCACAAAGAAGAGCCTTGACAGGGCCAGGTGCCAAGACACCACGTCCGAAGAGTCCGTCAACACTAGAGGGAGAGCCCCGAAATAGGCCCAAGCTAATGCCTCCCGAGGGTCAAATGTATGAAGGAACATGATTTTCCAATTCCCTTCTTGGACGATCGAGGCAACCAATAGCATCAGGTCCGAAAGGATCATAAAAGGCTCGAAACTCAACGTGAAGCAAAGCCCTGCCAAGCAACGGGTCAAGGTGGCTGGCTTGGCACACGTGGAGATCACTACAACACGTGCGCCACCTAGCACCTTATGTCTGAGACCCACAGCGAGGTTTAAATACGAACCAGTTGTGCCTTAGTAGTTCATTTTCAAAACTAAACTGAGTCACCTATTGAGTTAGCTGGTGTTAAAATCATATATATCAAGATTTGTAGATAGATGATCACGCTAGGTATCGACGGCGGGGCGGGGCGGGGCGGATGGGTGAGAGGGTGCCTGCGTCGACCAATTTTTAAACATCGGTGGTTGGAGGTGGGTTTAAGTAGTGAGGTGCGTCGTCAGATCAGGAAAAAGGCATTTACTGACAAAAATAATTAATTATTCTTGAACAGGTAATTAATCTCGAAGAGCCCGTTATGTTCTCGCTACAAACGACCAATATTGGTTACATAGTATCTACCTGTGTACTCCCTCAGGGGCGGAGCCAGGATTTGAGTATAGGGGGGGCCAAGCCAACTTAAGAAAAAAAATCCGGTGCAAAAAAAATTCAAATAAAACAAGGTTAGTAGGTTGAGAACTCGAAAGCAAGCAGCTTAAAAATGAATTAATCTTAATGATGTTTGGCGGTGTTTTTTCTCTTCACAACTGCTGAATCGTAAATGGCAAATTGGCAATCACAAAATTAGCTATATTGTATAAGTTCGGCATAGAAAATTTTGGCATCACAGATAGATAAGGAATCGTATAACATAATTTGCATCACAATAATTTATAGGACATATAGAAGATATAAACTCTTTGTAGCATCTCGAATCACACAACAAAACAAGTAAAATCTGATGTATAATTTCAATACCGAGAGAAGATGAGAATTGGGACATCTCGGATCACACAACAAAACAAGTAAAATCTGATTTATAATTTCAACACCGGGAGAAGATGAGAATTGGGAGAGATTCGTAGAGCCTGATGTGCTAACCTTGCTGGAGCAGCGAATTAGGCTGCGTTGCCGACCCACCGTATGAACTAGATGATGAGCGCAGAGCAGGGAAAGCAGTCACGGAAGAGCACAGCAATCACGGTCAGGCGGGCGGCATGGCACGGGACGGCGGCAGCGGCGCTAATCATACGTACAGGCTAATCAGGGGAGAATGAAACTTCCAGGAGACTAGTGCGGAAGCTAATTTGCCAATCTGGCCAAGTACATGGGCTTTTACATGGGCCTTTTCTTTTCTTCACGTTGAGGGTTGAGACGTGTGGCCGTTGGCCCGCAGTGGTTTGAGGTTTGCGGGCTGGGTGGTTCATGGGGGTAGTCGTGGGTTGTCGAGTTGTGATGCGTAATAGAGGATTGTGATGGGCCAAGGGTGGGCATGGTGGCATAGGGTGGGGCCGACGTGGGCTGGGACTGTGGTCGTGGTGAATGCCGGGTGCGGGTGGGTGGAGTCGTTGAGGTGTGTGTATAGTGCGTATGTGCCGGCGGGGAGGGGGGGGGGGGGGGGGGGGGGGGGGGGGGGGGGGGGGGGGGGGGGGGGGGGGGGGGTGGGGGGGGGGGGGGGGGGGGGGGGGGGGTTGGGGGGGGGGGGGGGGGGGGGGGGGGGGGGGGGGGGGGGGGGGGGGTGTGTTTGTTTTTTTTTGTTCTTTTTTTTTGTTTTTTTTGTTTTTTTTTTTTTTTTGTTTTTTTTTTTTTTTTTTTTTTTTTTTTTTTTTTTTTTTTTTTTGTTTTTCTGTGTTGTTTTTTTATTTTTTGTTCTTTTTTTTTTTTTTTGTTTTTTTTTTTTTTTTTTTTTTTTTTTTCTTTTTGTTGTTTTTTGTTTTTTTTTTTTTTTTTTTGTTGTTTTTGTTGTTTGTTTTTGGTTTTTTTCTCTCCTTGTATTGACTTCCTTTTTTTTTCCTTCTCTCCTCTTCCCTGTCCCCTTTCTTTTTCTCGTACACAGAACCTGTTCTTTTCGCTATCGATCACTGGGGTGCGGGGGCTGGCCCCCTGCTCGTCCCCCCCCCCCCCCCCCCCCCCCCCCCCCGGCTCCGCCACTGTACTCCCTTACCAT